>CM070873.1:58333226-59780632 GCA_036365515.1 Torymus aiolomorphi | reverse complement strand
TCAATTAATTTCTTACAAATAAAGTATTATGATGGAATAAGTTTTGGCTGCAAAAGAAAAAATCATTTTTCTCCATATACACACGTTATTGCCCCCCCCCCCCCCCCAGTCTGTTATTGCAGATATTCTCTGTAGAAGAATGATCGGAAATGTCGGCAAAGTAAAACTATTCCGATTGGCCAAGTCAGTTTAAAAGGAGCCCCCGATTGATCGACGGTGACTTCAGTTTTCGCTTACGGTCTTGACTGATTGGGCCGAATAAAACCCGCAAAGTTTGGAATAATGAAATATTTAAACAAAAACTATAAGTATAAATAGTATTAATCACTTCAAAATGTGGTTTTGTATGACAAAAAAAATATTAAAAGTTTATCTGTAGTTAACAATGGACTATGAATACTATTTCCTGATTCAGTAAATTTCTAACCAATGAAATTGCATTATCCTAAAGCAAGCTTTGTAATAGTACAATTTTATAGCAACTTATAATGAATTATTTTCAACCACAAAATTTGTCTCGAGTTAATAAACTCTCTAGAACTGATTTTTCGGTATTTTTTGTGTATTTTTTCTGTTTTTAGCTTCTATTAACCCCCCACCCCCGCACGAAAGAGATTCCGGATCGAATTTCATATCGCCAATTTTTTTACCATGCTAGGGCAGCATCTCAGAAGAAATATCAGCCATAAAAAATTTGTCTTAAATTAATAAACTCACGAGACATGATTTTTCGCCGTTTTTTTGTGTATATTACGCTATTTTAGCCTTTGCACCCCAAGCGAAAGGATCTGGTTCGAATTTCATATAGCCAATTTTTTTTTCAATGCTAGGTCAGTATCTGGAAGAAATATCAGCCATAAAATTTGTCTTCAATTAATAAACTCACGAGATATGATTTTTCCGTATTTTTTCGTGTATATTACGCTATTTTAGCCCCTTTTGCACCCCAAGCGACAGGATCCGGTTCGAATTTCATATCGCCAATTTTTTTTCAATACTAGGGCAGTATCTGGAAGAAATATCAGCAAATAAAATTTGTCTTAAATTCATAAACTCACAAGATTACGATTTTTTCTCCGTATTTTTCGTGTATTTTACGCTATTTTAGCCCCTTTGCACCACCGAAGCGAAAGGATCCGGTTCGAATTTCATATCGCCAATTTTTTTACAATGATAGGGCAGCATCTCAGAAGAAATATCAGCCATAAAATTTGTCTTAAATTAATAAACTCTGATGCTACCAATTTTGTTTACGTCATTGTTATCTCGTCTGGGGTTGGTTTTAGGGATGATTTTGGGGAATAATCACTTTACAAACAACTTATTTTGCGGTTTGTACATGTTTTATGCGCATCTCTAAAGAATTATATAAAAAAACTGAATTTTGGAAATTTTCGATATTTCGTTCACCGTGAACATTCAAGCTTATCATGAGAATGGAAAGAGAGTCTTTGGAATGAAAAGTTGAAAAAGCGCATGTGCACATTTCCAACTAAGACCTCCTCATCCTCGCATAGAGTTTACCACAATTACACACACACTATACAATACATACTGAAAATTGTATATCAACTTCAGATCTACTCAATTAGCCAGTATAGAGAAAATAACTTTTTCTTGAAAACTTCTTGAAAAACACACAGAAAATGCAGTATCTCCACACTTGCTGATTATTTAGAACTGAAACCTAGTATGTAATCCCTCAGCATGGCCAACATAGTGTGTGTAAAGTTTAAGATATTTGTAGAGAATAGAAAAGGGATCTTTGGAATGAAAAGTCAGAAAAAAAGCCGATGTGCATTTCCAACTAAGACCTCCTCACCCTCGCTTAAAGTTTGTCAGAATTACATACACACTTTGCAATACATGCTGAAGGATTGTATATCCAATTTTAGATCTACTCCAATTAGCCAGTATGGAGAAAAAGAGCTTTTTTTCTTGAAAACTTCTTGAAATACACACAGAAAATGCATTATCTGCACACTTGCTGATTATTTAGATCTGAAACTTGGTGTATAATCTTTCAGCATCTATAACACAGTGTGTATAAAGTTTAAATTATTTTTAGTGAATGAAAAGGGATCTTTGGAATGAAAAGTCGTAAAAGCGCATCAAATCTACAGTTACATCTACCTTTATTATAAGTTGGTTCCAGACATATGAGATTTACGTCTTGAACTTTGGTACTCTCGCTAAAATAAATAAATAAATTAACTTTCGAATGACTTACTTTTTGTCTTCTCCTAGAAAATGTCTTTGTAGTAATGTAGTCAAGTGAGGTTATGGCATTGCGGCGCGCGGCGCTCTCCTCATGGTCTCGTGGGGTCGGTGGGTGTGCTCCGCACGCGGTGTAAGTACCGTACCTCGTCGCCGTCGTGGTCGGCGATCAGCTGGCATTGTCGTCACTTCGTCGGAGGCTGCGCGGGGGACGCGTCACGGCTCGACACTCGACTAATGACAGCTGTGATCAGCGTCATGCATAAACAACACGGGGTATATTCCGATATTGGGGCTGTGTTCCGAATTGCCGGCAGCAAGCAGAGTGAAGATAAGCGCGATACGATGAAATGCGTTGAACGGGCAAGGACAGAAGTTACTGGCCAGCTGCTGGCAGCAATAACGGAACGCACCCACGGACTAACGGACCTAATACGTCATACACGAACAGGGTATGTTCCGTTACTGCTGCCAGCAGCTGGCCAGCAACTACGTCGCTTGTCTCAACGCATTTCATCATATCGCGCTATCTCTCTCACTCTGCTTGCTGCAGGCAATTCGGAACACAGCCCGGATTTGTAAACAAGAATCAGCTGGTGACATGATTGATCTCAAACAAGATTTGAGATCAACGAGATCAATGGCTGATCGCCATTAATGCAATAAAAAAGAAAAAAGACTTTATTTGGTTTTGCATATTTGTTCATTCGATACAAAATACAACAATGAATACACTGAGAGAAAAATATGTTTATATTTAACATGGTATTTTAACTATTAGCATGGCACTGTAACTATTAACATATATATTTTAATAGTTACAATGCCATGTAAAATATAAATGTTAAATATAAACATTTGAAAAAAATTTCTCTCAGTGTAGTGAACAAGAAGAAATAGTTTTACTTGATCCGGACAACGGAAAGCTTTAAAATATTTGTGAATATCAACAACTTAACCAGTAGGTTTTTTGATGATAGTTTTGAGATGAAGTCAATCGCGAGTGGCTTAACCCGCTGATTCTTGTTTACAGATACGGAACACAGCTCCAGTAGTCAAAAACCGTTATTGACCGTTTCAGGACGTACGACATTGTCAGAAAAGTGTTATTGGTCGTCACTGGGATTGCGCGGTTGCCAAATTAACTTACGATTCCAGTATCGGGGTATATTCCGATACTGGAATCATGATGTAATTTAACCCCGGCCGCACTGATCCAGTGACGACAATAACACTTTTTCTGACCGTAATCGTGCGTCCTGAAGCAGTCAGCAGTTTTTGACTACTGGAGCTGTGTTCCGTATCTGTAAACAAGAATCAGCTGGTTGCTGATTGATCTCAAACAAGATTTGAGATCAACGGTTAAGCGCTGATCACCACTAATGCAATAAAAAGACTTTATTTGGTTTTGCATATTTGTTCATTCGATACAAAAATACAACAATGAATATAGTGAACAAGAAGAAATAATTTTACCCCGGTCGAACAACGGAGAAAGCTTTAAAATATTTGTGAATGTCAACGCTTAACCAGCAGGTTTTTGATGATAGTTTTGAGATGAAGTCAATCATGAGTGCTTAACCAGCTGATTCTTGTTTACAGATACGGAACACAGCTCCAGTAGTCAAAAACCGTTATTGACCGTTTCAGGACGTACGACATGGTCAGAAAAATGTTATTGGTCGTCACTGGGATTGCGCGGTTGCCAAATTAACTTACGATTCCAGTATCGGAATATACCCTCGGAATATACCCACAATATGACGATGACCATTGCGCGGTAACATGTCCGTAAGAGACAGTCATTAATGTCTTTAGACGGTAAATTTTCTCTTATTAACTTTACTATTTACCGCATGATAACAAAAACTATGTTTTTTTTTTAAATATTATGCAAATCATAACAAGTAATATTTTTAATTTATTATTAAAATTGAAAAGTTATATAATAACAATTTTTGTTTAGTTAATGCGCTGTAACATATAATTTTATTAAAATCAAGTTTGCGTCAATTTAAAGTACTTTTGCATGAAAAAAATCCTAGGTCCTTTTCGATCGTTTCTTGTTTATACCCAAAATGTCTGTATCGCCCTCTCGCGGTCACTAAATACATTACAAATCAATATTTCAAATGGTAAAGAAGTTCTTGTCTCTACTTCTTTACAGTTCGTTTTGTATTTCCAAGTTTCCTCTGAGATTACTAACTTTTATGATATAAGATAATTACGATAACATTCATCAAAATTTTATCTAGGGGGGACAACTATTTCTTTCCGTGAAAAGTGTTGCTGAATTTTGTAATTAATCAAATGGAGCAGTCACCTCATCTACCCCATAAGACTTACACATAGCGCAACGTAGTTCCAAGTTTTTGAGAAAACAAAAAGCTTTACACGTTGGAGAAACATTTCGTTATATTCATCAATAAAAATTGAATGGGGGACAAGTCTTTTTTTTTAGTTGAAATATTCAGAATATTGAATGAAAACCCAAAAATGAAGTGTTTTGAGGTTATGATAAAACAGATTCCTACTGCCGATATCCGACGTCCTCTTAATACTACAGATCCGCTGATACGAGTTCTTGTACCCTGACTAACCTTATAAATTGATAAGCCGAACTAATCTTACCAATAATAACTACCTACTCGTATCGCATTTAAATACAAGCACAGCACTTTTGCGTTTTTCCCCAGTTCCTAATTACCTTGTCCCCTCACATCTAAAGCACTGGCACTTTCCAACCACTGCTAGAGCTGTATGAGAGGCAACAAAGTTAGGCTAGCCGGTCCAGGTTGGTGACTATCCAAGGACACCAGTTTACTTAGGATAGTCTAACTAGCATCCAACTGCTAGATCAACAGCCACACTTACTGCTGAGAAGGTATGACTACTGGAGACCTTAACTCGTCTCACTGCCAGGGACAGCCTCAGCACACGGATTGATCAAGTCACAAACAGCAGATCAGCTACACGCAGCTACTACTCTGGGAGTCAAGCAGGAGAGTCGAACACCTACAAACCACATATAGCTAATAAATAATTCACCCGGATAACATTATCACATGAAAAGAACAGTCTGCAGCAGTGGTCTTGGTTCCCGCTTCCCGCTGCCCGAGCAGCCTGCAACAAAGAGAAATACGATCAGCCCCCCCCCCCCATAAGAGAGGATAGGAACGAGAAAGGGATTACCAAATCTGCTCTCACGACCGCCTGCGCTGCTTTGCTGTTTTTGACGAGTTACCACGAGGACGACGTACTACAGCAGTACATCCGCTGTCATCGCGATCGCTGGGAACGCCGTGGGAGCCGGCCGACGCTATTCGTGATCACACGTTAGTGCGCCATCTGTAAATACCGTGCGGTCGGCCCATAAGAACTATTCCCTCTCGCTCAGTTCTCAAGGCCACCGCATGGTATTTTACAGATGGCGTGCTAAAAGATCGCAAATTGTACCTATGTACGGAGAAAGCACCTCACCCAAGTCTCAAATAGTTTTTCTTCCCGTGTTACACTTATACACCTTATTTTTGTTAACGAAGAATGACAGGGCCTTTTTCGCGCGTATTTCCGTATTTATTTTATTTTATTTTGTATTTATTTTTTTTATTTTATTTCTGTATTTCCTAAAAAAATATTTCAATTAAATATGTATAAAATGGTACAATATAAGATTATTATACTAATATTAAGTAATGTTTATATAATAAAAGTAAGTTTTAATATTGTTATAATTATTATTTTACTTTCACTAAGCGCTCGGCCACCTCGCTGTTCATTTTCTTGGTCTCCGAGCTGGGGAGTACAATGAAACAAAATATTCAATATAAATTAATAAAAACTTTTCAAAAAGATATAATGATCTCATTTGGATTATTACCAAGGAAATTTTCGTTGTCCAAATCCATGTCAGGACGAAGCTTCTTCTTCCACGTCTTTGGCCGTTTCGTTCTTGGCCTTGCTGTCCGTTTTCTTAATTTCTTACTTGAAAAAACTTGGTGCTTTTTAATGTCAAGAGTCAAGCTCGCGGTCACGCGTCTGCGCATCGACACCCGTATACTCAAAAAGCCACAGTGGTTATAACCATAGCCAACACAGCCGATGATTCGTCGTAAATTCAATACGAGCCCGGTCCAAAAGCATTACGTTTTTATTCATACGAGCAATATTCAAACGCGCTTCGCGCTTACTATTTTCTTTTTGAGGTTATGTACGCTATTTTTCATTACGATTTAGTTTTAATTAGTTTAAATAATAAGATAATTAGATACATTTTTAAGAAAAAAAATAAAATGTTACAGACCAATCAAATCAATCTTTAAACGCTACACAACATTCGCCGGTCGCTTTTTTAAGGGCAAAAACACATTTTCAATCTAAAAAATTCAAATATTCGCGTTTTTTTCAAATAACCAATCACGTCGATTCTTTTAATGAGCCACTACTTGCGGCCATGATTTTTTTAAAGAGAGGAATTCATTTATTTTGATTAAATTAAAAATCACTCAGTCATTGAATGTAAAAGTTCCATTTAAAAAATTCAAACACGGTAAATTTCTCGCGCCTTCTTCTTATCGACCAATCAAAATCAAGCCTTTAGATGCTTTAACATGACCGCTTATCACCTTTTAAGAAGGGAAATAGAAATTTCCTTTTGGTATGTGTTCGTCCGGACTATCAATGGATGTCGTTAGCCCTGCATGTCTGGTATCTGAAAATTTAACAATGTGTTTTTAGTTTCTCCTGCTTATAAATTATCTGTGTTGTTTTCCAAACATAGTTTAATAGTTCATTTCACTATAAGTGCTAGAAATTAATCCTTTGAAGTGATCGTTTGAATAAGAAAAGCTTACGCTAAACCAAACTTGTACATTATGTTACTCTTTTTATGTACTGTTTATTGAATAGAAAATAGTTACTTACGTTAGAGTATTCATAAACATATTAGTAGACCCACGCTCGTACCTAAAACATATAAAAACGACGTAAACATTTTTATCATTTGTTAAAGGAAATATAGATAATATATCTTACCTAATGAAGTTATCGACTGCCGAATCAAATAAAATTTGAACTTTTCGGAGGTAATTGACGACAGCAAGTGAATCTATTTGTGTATTAGCAAAGTGAATTATTGAAGTAAAATTTTCAAAGTACAAATTTGATTGAAGCAGTAGTGACGAAGCCATGCATTTTAAAATAACACAGGAAAACCATTTGTCTGGTATAGTATTTAACATTGTATTATTTTACAATGGACTATGATTCTTATAATATAATAATAGTATCGATTACGATCAAGTTTTTAATTAATTTATATGATTTTGATATAAAAAACCTCCTTCACCCCTACAATAGGCAGGCTTCTTAAAGAAATATAATTATGTATTGTGTTATTCTTATTATGGATATCTGTGTCTTAATTCATTATTGTTTCAGTCAATATTTTTTTCTATTATAATTTCATTATAAAAACCCTCCTCCACCCCTGCAATAGGCAGGCTTCTTACATAAACACATAGAGATACATGTAATTTTGTTTATTAAAAAAATGAAAATCATGCCTGTGTCATACTATTAAAATGTTACTTGACACTTCCAGAAAATTAATAGAGAGATATGAGTTTCTACATAAAATTCTAATTATTTGTAGGAATAATTAATTTTTTTATTAGCGGCAAATTAATACACCATCACCAAACAACTGTCATGCTGTAAAAAACCCTCCGCCACCCCTACAATAGGCAGGCTTCTTAAAGAAATATAATTATGTATTGTGTTATTCTTATTATAGATATCTGTGTCTTAATTCATTATTGTTTCAGTCAATATTTTTTTCTATTATAATTTCATTATAAAAACCCTCCTCCACCCCTGCAATAGGCAGGCTTCTTACATAAACACATAGATATACATGTAATTTTTATTTATTAAAAAAATGAAAATCATGCCTGTGTCATACTATTAAAATGTTACTTGACACTTCCAGAAAATTAATAGAGAGATATGAGTTTCTACATAAAATTCTAATTATTTGTAGGAATAATTAATTTTTTTTATTAGCGGCAAATTAATACACCATCACCAAACAACTGTCATGCTGTAAAAAACCCTCCGCCACCCCTGCAATAGGCAGGCTTCTTAAACAAATATAATTATATTTTGTGTTATTTTTATTATGGATATCTGTGTCTTGTTTCATTATTGTTTCAGTCAATATTTTTTTTTATTATAATATTATTTGACGTGTCATCTGACAGTGGAATATGATACTTATAATATGATTATCATGTAACATTTCATTATAAAAACCCTCCTCCACCCCTGCAATAGGCAGGCTTCGTACATAAACACATAGCGATACATTTAATTTTTCTTTATTAAAAAAATGTAAATCATGTTTCTATCATACTATTAAAATGTTACTTCACACTTCCAGATAAGTAATAGAGAGATATAAGCTTCTACATAAGATTCTAATTATTTCTAATGAATAGTCAAGTTTACTACCGATAAATTAATACACCATCACCAAAAACTGTGATGCTGTAATACAAAAATTATATGAAGGTCATGCCATAATTAAATATCTCATGCGCGAGGAAAACGTTGCAATTTGCGTTCGGTTATTATCTTAACTAAGTGTTGCCTCATTAGATAAGCATTTCCAGAATAATTTACCATCGAAGGATCAGTTCCTAAACTTATTTCGGTGACAAATGCAGCCGCATAAATACCACAACTAACGTTATCTGGTTGTCTGGTGACTGGAACAAATATAATGTCAGATGATTTAATGTAGCCATATCGTGTTTGTAAATACTGTTTTTCTTGTGCATGCAGAAAGTCGTATTCCAAACGATTAAGACTATCGTAAATAAACAAATCGCATCCGTCAAAAAATATACAGATCCAATGTTTAAATTGGTTTCCTCCCACTATTTGTATATGTTTTACTTTAATTGGAGGTTTCAGTAACTTTACATAGACAAAATGTTGAACAATATGAATTTCAAAATCAGGTAAATGACGTCTAACTACATTCATAAATGTTTCTATAGCATCGTCAAGTAACATATCATTAATATTCATTATATTGGAAATAACTTGATTAATATTTATTGATGAATTACATACATCGAGTAATTTTTTACATTCGTCATTACTTAAAGCTGAATGTGGCCCACTAAAAGTTTCTTTGGATTTTTTAATATTTGGGTAAGACATTAGTTCTGTATTACTTCTTTTCCTAGATACAATACTTGACATTTTTTGCAATTCTTTTCTCATTTTAGTGATTATGGATGTTTTTTATTGCGGATTGAAAAGACTTCAAATCTACTTTAGTATGATTTTCCTCTACACCATCCTCATGGTATGCTTCCAACATGTTCTCATTTTCGATTACATTTAAATCAATTTTATTGTTTTTCGACTTATTTTTCTGTTTCACTTGTTTATTATTGTTTGCCAATTCTTGTTTGGCGCGTCGAGCTGCAGCACGACTTTCTTTTTCTCTTATAGCATTTTGAATATAAATTGGTTCTTTGATAGGCATATTTCTACGTACGCGACTATCAACAATTTCCGGTAACAAGCATTCCATATAAAATCTTGTCAATTTTGGTTCCATTTTAATCTTCCAAAATTCTCTGTCATACTCTTCCCTTACTATGTGAATCCCTTTTGGTGTATACAGAATAAATAAGCAATACTTCCTTTGACTGATATGAAGTGATCCTTGAACCTGATAATAATATGAATGGTTTCTATCTAATTTTTTAACATTAGATGGATGAAAAATACCCCTAACATTCTTCAGTTTTTTAATTGCTTGTAAGGGTGTTAAGTAACGGGCAGTATATGGCGATTTAATTTCAATCATTCCATCTTCTCCTATTTTCCCATCTAAACTTGCACCTAAATATGGTTTTTCGCTGTCGATCAATAAACCAGCTGATTCAATTTTAACGTTCATTTTATCTTCCACTAAAGGAATAGCGGCTTTCTCCATGTCATGTCCATATTGTAGCTGAGGTAAATCTAATGGAATAGGGTATAATATACTCATAACATTCCCTGCACAGGATGTAGAATCTCTTGCTTTGCAAATTATACCAAATTTAGATGCTGTCAGTAGCTTTCGTCTTCTTTCATACCACTCATCTGATTGATTCTGTTCGATTGTATTTTTTCTATTTCTTCTCGATTGTCTCTATCCGCTTCTAACTCTTGAAAGTGATTATGAACTAACTCATCATATACCTCCTTTGGAACATCAGGTTCTTGATGGTTATCTCCATATTCTTTCGCATCGTCTTTAAAGGCAACTGTTTTCTTTTTTGCTTGCTTTTCGACTCTGACAATACTCTATTTCTAAATATCTTAGCTTTATGCTCTGCTTCTACGTCAATAGCAACATCAAAATCTTCTTCGATATAGCGACTTAATGTTTCGTATACAGATCCAGTATTATATTTAATTGCTGCAACCAAACATCTGATATAATAAGAATCTGCGAAAGTGTGGTTTGTACGTTTTCCGTCGATATATTTGGCGACTCGGGAATTGTAGTTTTCTGAAGCATTTGTTGTCACTTTACGCAATAAACTTTTAGCATGGCAACTTACTTTTTAACTGCTTCTTCTATTGTATCATAAATACGACATGCCTTTAAAACATGAATCCAATTCTTTTGGTTTTTACGCCCAGTGCAATTCAAACCACGACTTTTACAATTTTTATGTTGCCCATAAACATGATTAACAACATTAAAAATATCTCGTTGAAGCTCTTTTTTATTTTATCTTTCTCTGAACAATTTTCTTTTATACGTTGATTTGTATGAAACATTATGGCTTTACGAACTCTAAAAGCTGATTTTTTAATAAAATCTCTGAAATTTAAAATGTTACCAGTTACAGCTGATCGGTTGATTTTATTTCTAGAAGCATCTACAATCTTATTGCACATATTTCTAAATAAATGGTTGTAACAATATAATCTACCGATTCGTACACCATATTTTCCGTATACGTCATTTTTTAATAAAGCATTGTATGTGGCGCTATCTCCATCAGCAATGTATGTTTTATATATTAAATTGTGTGTTTTTATACTCTTTTGAAATCCTTTTAAAATGCAATCGGTTTCCATGCTAGAAGAACTTTTATTATAATTCCAATTTTTGAAGCACCTATGTGCATGTGCTTTTCTTTGTAATTTTGCAGCTTTGTAACACGTTAAACAATACTTTTGTCGGATTTCAACACTTAATACTTTCTTTGTTTCAACGCCAATAATAACGCCAACACAAAGTAGGGAATCATGTTTGCCAGTTCTATAACTTCTTTTACCATAACCACCATCTCCTTCAACTTCTATCCATGGAATACCATTAATCACATGTCCCTTTTCGATGGCAATTTGCCTTTCTATTTCTCCAGCTTTTTTCATTTCGTCGTTTGCTGCTTGCTCGATAATAGGCACCAATGACTTTCGAATCTTTATATAATTTGATGGTGACATACACAATATGTTCATTCCTGCACAGAGTTGCTTAAGGCCTTCATAACCTGTACCAGTAACAACAGTTGCTAATACGCTCATTTTATTTATAGGAAAACTTTTATGTTTCTCCTGTTCGGAGGAAATCCACTGTTGAAATTTGCAGTTACGGCATTCAAAAAAAAATTTGGTGCCTAAACCTTTCTCTACTGATTCTGTTGCATTAATATTAGGTGCAGAGCATTTTGTAAGAGAATGTTTTTTGTAGAGATCAACGAATGACTGCAATAAATAATTTACATCGACAATTCTTCTACCTTTCAAGTGTAAATCACTGAAAATATTACTGCTTATACTAGAAATAGCAGCTGTTTCATCTTCCGCTGTATAATCTTCAGTAGAACAACTACCATCATTCATAAAATGTAAAGTATTTTCGTTTCCAATATCTGCAATTTCATACTGAACGTCAACATTTTTTACTATATCTGATACTTGTTCATGTCGATTAGAGCCATCACTGTCAACATTATGATCATCGTATTGGAATTGATCATTGAAAATATCGTGATCAATATTATTCTTAGATCTTTGATCATTTTCTGTATAGTCATTGCATTCTTGAAATATTTCTATTATTTCTGTAATGTTGTCATCTGAAGTTAAGTCTTGACTTGCAGACCTTTTTGCTAATTTAGACTTTGTACTGAAAAAAAATGTTTCAATTTAATAGTATATTATGCACCTAGGGAGAGAAAGATTTGGCCGATCCATAGCACGTTCAAATTGACACCCGAGCAGAAGGCGAGGGTGGTAAACACGTGCCGTGGGCTGGCCTTTTTTCTCCATGAGCTATACTATTTTTCGCAATAACAGGACGGAAAAACCACATTTCCGTTTTTGCGCAGGGAGGGAATGTGGTACTTTCGGCCCAGCGTTGCCAAAATAGTACATTACGCTACAAGGGCAGGAAGGAAGGCATTCTCTCTTCGCGTGTGCGCTTGCGCACCCGTGCCGAAGGCGAGGGTCGCAAAAACGCGGGAATTGATGCCTTCATTTCCGCCCGCGTAGCGTATATTATTTTTTCTCTTGTATTCCCTGCGGAGAAAAGTGTATTATTGTCTTCTCAACCTGATCTCAGGGTCTTAAGTGCCACATAACCTCACGCCTGAAATTGCGAGGCTTATGCGCGTCGCAGTTTCTAGGCGTGAGAGAATGTGGCACTTTCGGCCGTGAGAGCAGGGTGGGAAGACAACACTTTCCGACAGGGTATGAGAAAAATGTAATATTTAAATCAGGTACATATTTTGCAAGATCGTAATTATCAAATTACTAGGAAAACGTATTGATATACTTGATATTAAGATTTTTTTGTGTTTATTCCTTTATTTCAGGATTAAAAAGTCACATATTCTACTTCTAGAAATTGCAACGCCTATGTTTGTTTCTAATTAACTATCAAGTACTGATGCCGACAGAATTTACAATAGGAGCAAAGCCAAGGCTGCAAAATGCAATCAGCGCTAAACAGGAATAAATTAGAAATACAAGTATGTGTGTGGTACTTTCTAGACGGGAGTGAATGTGGCCTTTTGTTCCTTAAAGTTAAGATATAATCACAATACTTTGCACCAGGATATAAACACAATTGTCTTATTATATAATAATGTTTATAGATAATGAAAACGTCAGTTAATATTTTATTGAAGGGGAACAGCCTCAGTTGAAATCGCAGACGAATTGAATTTTATCAATGTAATATAGTGAACTAATAAAAAGCTTGCTCGCCATCCCCCGGATTTGAAAAAAGATGAACTGATATATATTTATAAGAACGACTATTCTCGTAAATAAAATGGACTTTATATAATAAACAATAAATGTTTATTATAATATCGGCTTCACGATTTCATAGAAAATTAATAATTAATAAATACAATAGTACATAGATACAAGTACAACTGCTCCCTTTATTAAGTTGTTGTCCGTGCTGCAAATTTTTATTTTAATGAACCTATTTTTCGCATACATATAGTCCAGTGAATAAAGGTCTAAATTCGATTTTTTTTGCGGTAGTTTGTGTCTGGATTTTTGATAAATGGTAAATCAAGATCGTTTAAATCGATGGTCATAATTGTAGCTTCCAAAGACATCGGCATAATGCCTATTTTGCACATTTTCAACGTCAAAAGTTGGGTTTTCACTTATTCCTCGGGGACGGCTTCAGATCTCGAAAAATATTTCCAAACAAAAGTTGTAGAGCGTACGATTTCATATTCTTAAAAAAATGATGAATTTGTTATGATATCAATTTATTCGTGATTTGTTTACTGGCAGTTGATGGGTTGCTAGGTTACAAAAACAAAAGTGGCACTAAGTTTTGCTAAAATTATGGTGCGCAAAGTGCGCTTAGAGATGACTAGTTACATCAAAATCACCTATGCTATTTTCAATTTTTGAAAAATTGAGAAAGTGCAAATGGTAGGACGTTTTTATTTATACTACTTATCAGTATTTCGAACATTAATTGCACAAATAACACCCTACCTACTGAAAAATCCACTACTAAGATCTGCTATCAAAATCTCACTTGACTTAATATAAAAAGCAGAAAAGCGCTCAAATTTAGTTACAAAATTGTCTATTTTACCTTGCATATATTAATATTGAACATATTTCTTTCATTATCCTTAGTATAGGTAGCATGCAGAAAAAACGGATTTTGAACTTAAATTTTTAACAAATTATGTTAACAAAATTTTCGTTAAAATCGTACACGAGGAAGTCACGTGAGATCTTCTACACAAACTAGGCGATGTAAAGTTCAAAAGCAACCCGATTTCATTATTTAAAAATAAACATTCGAATGTTTATTCGGAAAAACAATTCTCTCAGGCTATACTATGATGAGAAATTTTTTGTGTGTCAAAAAATTCAATCATCATTTCCAAGATATATGCCCGTTTCAAACTAGATTAAAATTCTAAATATGCAGATTCCTACTTACCGGCATTGCGGCTTTTATTTAATTACATAAAGTTATAACTAGGTTTTTCGAATAACAGGTCTGTTAGGCGGTCCGTATATGTAAAACTATACTCAAACAAAAATAAATTCGGTTTCGTTCAAAGTTTTTGCAAAAACCACTTGATAATTCGACTTCAAACTTTTACTGGGTGATAGAACGTTCAAAACCGCAGCGAAGTGTTCTCTTGTTTTTTTGTGAGTTTACGTATTTTATTTTTAATAAGCTTCAAACTGAGGCAATTGGTCGACCGGTAATGATACGGCTATCCACCCCCCCACCTTCATACATAGAATTCATTGTAGATACATTTTTGAAAGAATTATAAAAGAAATAGGACTTTTCTTACTGGTCAAAAGGTAAAAGGTAATTTTTAAACTAAATAGTATTTTTAGTGTTTTTCTGGTTTTTAAATTATGTGAGATTTGTCAGTATAGGGACGATTTATACGTGTCATGTAGAAAAAGGAAAAGTGCGCGCAAAGCGCGTGCTCTCGAACGCTAGTCTATCTTTTTCGATATCTCAAGCTGTTTTCGAGATAAAGTGAAAAACCCACTTTTGTCGGAGAAATTTTAACCATTAATTTCTATGACCTCGATTTACCATTTAGCAAAAATCCAGGCACTAAGAATAATAGTTAAGAATAATAATTAAGAATAATAGTTAATGCACTAAGAATAATAGTTCCTTATAATTTCTTATAGAAATTATTATTTATCAGCATGGTAATTCTGGTAGACTAATAATATTTTATTGACAACTTCTTTTTAATTATTGTACTTTTTATTTTGATAAATTAGATAGCAATTTTGGCTTACAAAAGGAAAAAAATTCATTTGGCAGTCGCAGGTCGGAGGACAGTGATTATATCATTACATCAAGGATAGTGGTTTCTTCTAATTTCCTGTATGAATTACTTATCATCATATAAGAAGACCGTAGAATAATAGTTTATTGACCACCCGTTTTTAATTCTTGTACTTTGTGTTTTAATAATTATTTTGCCATGGTACCAAAGCTCTTATCTTTGGTTTCTAAATTACAGATAGAAAAGTAAGAAGTTATACGCAGCTTCAATATTATATAGGTGTGGTAGAAATCTTTTGGATAATTTAACTATAAACTTCGTATACGTTAATTTGCAAAGTGGTTAGTCAGCTGTCAGGTTAGCACCTTTTAGGGACCGAGAAAAGCTGGTGGCACCCTCGATTTTGAGTTAAGTCCGTGTTAAATCTTATGGGCCAAATTTACTTCCGTGGCGACCACGGGCATTAACAGAGTAAATCTCCATAAGAACCTATGCAAAATCGAGGGCAGCGCCAGCCCTCCTCTCCCGCTGTATGCTCGGGCCGTGTAGTTTTTTTGGAGCGACCCACGCCGCTCGCTGGATCGACTTCTTGGTGTGCATATAATTTTTATTTCAAACATTCAATCGTTGCCCATAATTTTTTAAAAATAATATTTGTTTACAGAATGTCATATTGTAATTGTTATTTATACTCGAACCTAATTGACGTAGTTTTTCAGTGGTGAAAACTATTTTAATGTCGTAGTACATCTGTTCGAATCTTCATATTTATAATTCTAAAAAAATCGCACAGAACGTTCTTGCAACGGCATCGAAAACATAGGTAAACTTTGAGAAAAAGTAAGCTTTAATTGGTCAAGGTTAATTTTTGAAACGGAATTCCCGTTAGTTACGTCACGTACAGTCAACGGAAGAGCAAATTGACTTTTTTATGTAGGAGCTGAACTTTGTATATTGTAAATCGAGATAATGAAAAAAAAGTCCCGAACAAAAATTGTAATACGGAGATTTCTATAGAGAAACCACCTATTGCAAATTCGATTTTAATAAAATTAAGCGCTCAAAAAGGTAGGGAAAGAGCATATATAGATCGCTCAGTAATACATACACTGTTAGAAATTTCTACATTAAATTTAATGCAAAAGTACATGAAGCAACATTCATGTACGTACTGAATATGAAAATCATGTAAAACATTGACGTTTTATGATGTATTAATGAAATTCAAAGTATATATACATTAAATTCAATGTATATAAGATCTATAAAAATTAATGTAACAATATAAAAATTAATAAATTTTTCATTAAATTTACTGTGCATTCATTAAAATGAAATAAACACGTGCATTAACTCTATATCAAAATTATTGTAAAATTACATTAATTTTAATGTCGTAAAGAAAATAAAAATCATGTGAAAATATTGAAATTTATGTTACATCAATGAAATTTGCAGTACGTATATATTAAAATTACTAAATTAAAGATTTACAAAAAATTAATGCAGATTATGGAAATTAATAAACTTTTCTTTAAAAATACTGTACACTGATTAAAATGAAATAAACACGTGTACTATAATTCCGAATGAAAATTATTATAAATTTACATTAATTTTAATGTCGTTCTTTAAATAAAAAATCATGTAATATATTGAAATTTCATGTTGTATTAATGAAGTCTACATGAAAATTGTTGTAAAATTACATTAATTTTAATATATTAAAAATACTACGGTATAAAAATAGTTGTATGAAATTTCAGATAAATGTAACGGAAGCTAATCGTATAATGAAAACGATTTCATGACAAAACTAAAATATTAATTAGTTCCTTAAATTTAATGTATATATTTATGAATTTTCATATACGTTAAAAGTTATGTATATATTTAATATTTATTTATGAATTTTCATATACGTTAAAAGTTATGTATATATTTAATATTTATTTATTACAAAAAATTATTGTTTAAAATTTTAATTAAAAAAATTTTACAAAATTTAATAATTAATGCACAGGTTAGTTTATGTTGTAGTCATTATTTTGATTCAAATTTATTATAATAATTTTACTTACCACTTTATTTGTGTTGTACTTTATGAAGAATGTTATATAGTTTATGCACATAACTTTTTTAATTATTATAAATTTTCGCTATTTCATCAGAGAACATTATTTATAAATTAATCGCATTATAAATATCGCAGAAGAAAAACCTTACATAAAATTTTCGACCTGACCGAGAATCGAACCCACGGACCTTGGGTTACTACGCACGCACGCTATCCGTTACGCTATCGCTCGCTTGTAATACTTTGAACATTTTCATCTACATAAGGTGCACTATCCACATTCATTCAATTGATATTATATATTTTGATTATTCATCTATAATATTAATGGTTTTAGTCATTATTTATTTAGGTAATATTTTAAGAAAATGAGTAACTTACTTTAAGACATTAATTAATTAAATTTGATTAAATTAAAAATGTTTCTTAAGGCCATATGTACCGTAACGATCTCTACGTTACCGGCACCTGAATTTCATTTTTTTTTATCGTGTTTAAACAAGAGAATTTAATATTAACTATCTTGCATCTATCTCTGTTAAAAATGCTATTAATTTTAAGATCATGTTCAACTCCAACATAGATAGCTACCTTATCAGTACTTAAATTTTATTTCTTGCATCACATATACACAGAAATTTTTAGAAAATTACGTTCTTTTATGCTCGTGATCCGTAATATTCATGAAAACGTACCTGAAATTCAATTACGTACCTTGAATCTCATGTTTATAACATAAAATGAGTATTCGATGCCTGAACTTATATTTTTATAAAATATATAAAATATTTTATTTTTTGTACATTATTTTTAATGCTCGGAAACTGCAATATTCAAGAAAATATTTGACAAATTTAAGGTACCGTACCGTAAATCTTTGGTTCATTACTGAAAATGACGATTCAGTTAATGAATGAAAATTTAAAGTTATGTACATTGAATTTAATTAATTTTGACCTGAATTTCTATGCTCGTGATCCATAATATTCATGAAAACGTAACTGAAATTCAATGTACCTTACCTTGAATCTCATGTTTATAGCATAAAATGAGTATTCGATGCCTGAACTTATATTTTTTATAAAATATATGAAAAATATTATTTTCATACATTATTTTTCATGCTCGAAAACTGCAATATTAAAGAAAATATTTGGCAAATTCAATGTACCGTACTGTAAATCTTTCGTTCGTTGCTGGAAATGACCATCCGGGTAATGAATGGAAATTTAATGTTATGTACATTGAATTTAATTAATTTTGACCTTAATTTCTATGCTTGGGATCCGTAATATTCATGAAAATGTACATTAAAATTTGTTTACGTGTAATTGATTTTAATGTACAATAATACTTTTTATTGAGTATTTAAATTTTATGTACACGTACATGAAATTTCAAATATACTGTACATTAATGTTCCTAACAATTTATTCATTTTTTGTAAAATTCATTAAAGTTACATTTAATTTGCATTAAAGTCTGTTTCATGCACAACAAAATTAAATTTAATGTGTAAATGTACATTAAACATGCATTAAATTTCAATATATTTCTAACAGTGTAGGCACTCGCCTGAGTTTGGACACAAGTGCCAACCAAAACGTGCTGAATCACTGAAATAGCGCCGCATTACGGCCTATCGATGCGAATTCGAAGGCTTAAAAAGCATAGGGCTCTTATGGGCATGTCACGAAAATAATTTCTTACAACTTTCTGGAAAACCTATGAGATCTCAATTTTTTCCTTCATTGTTATTTTCTTTCCATTTATTATAAAAAGATATAAGAATATCATTCAATTCATTAGCTGAACAAATTTTATTCTAATTGTATGCTCATAAGAGTTCAATACTTTGGCCGTAAAGCGGCCCTATTTTTGTGTATATAATCTGTCGTGTAGTCGGCATCTGTGCGCGTGCTCGAAGCGCAGCGACCTGAACACATTTTCTAGTTTTTTAAGCGCTTCATTTCATCAAAACTGACCATCTGATAGCTCATTTGTATGTATAATTTTCTGCTCTATAACTTTTGTTGAGGACTTTTACAGATATCTCAAGCCGTTTTCGTGTGGAAAGCGAAAAACAAATTTTTGAGATAGATAATTCGCAAATTCGGCATGACCCCGGGATGTTCCAACCTAAACTTGTACTACCTCAAATTACCATAATATCTCACACTCAGCTTCTGCACACAAAAAATTTATTCTTCTGTTGACTGGCGATACCGTGGGACACTATGGAGACGTCCCACATACGTGATACTGCGGTATAGGCAGGCGCGACTCGATCCATTGACTCATTTCACCGTGTTGAAAATGATTGCAATCATCGTATTTTTATCATACTTTTTAAAGAGTCGATGTCAAAGCCACGCTGATTTTCTAATCTCAAATACATAATAATCATAAATGAAAAAAAAATTCTACAATCGTAAAGCTCAAAACTGGAGTTATCGCAAATGCTTATTATAATAAGAAATGTTTATAAACATTACATAGCATTCAATAATTAGTTAAGACAAACAATGAGAAATTCGACGCAAGATGAGGATGGCAATCCACATAGAAAATTGTAAGATAACCGTCACTTTTCACGTAATTATATACGTCAATTT
Organism: Torymus aiolomorphi; assembly: GCA_036365515.1. Lineage (NCBI taxonomy): Eukaryota > Metazoa > Arthropoda > Insecta > Hymenoptera > Torymidae > Torymus > Torymus aiolomorphi. Next base: position 59,760,383 of record CM070873.1, on the reverse strand, counting down.
TAACAACATTGCATTCTATATAATTATTGAATATTTTCAATATTACAAATACTGTTATCCCTCCTTTTTAACACGAAAAAAAAATCATTAGCAACTTCACTTTAAAAGTTAAAAAGTAAATTTCTCGCGAACAATGGGAAATGCGGCTCGAGGTGGACCTCAGTATTGGTGAAATTTGCTACTACATTCCCACTCTGTCTAACGTAACCTAAAAACTAGATGTAGCAATCGCGTATCGTAAGAAAGGAATTAGAATTACCTCAAAAATAATAGTTACTTTATAGCTCTTATAGCTTTCAACTCAGGCTGCGCCCCTTAAATACTATACTTAATTGCTTGTTACTTACGCATTTTTCGCAAAATATTTTCTCTTGGCGGTTTCCGTTTGTTTTTCTTGTTGGCCATGATGATAGATCACAAAAAAACAAGCCAACGCCAAGAAATAAAATGGTAACGAAGTTTCGGATATATTAGTTCCCACTCAATACTGGGCTAATAAACTAACTGATGTTAGAGTTTATTATAATATTTCGCAAGAACCTTTCAGAATTTATGTACAATCGTACGTACTATCAGTGATACTCATAAGCACATTCATACACGAAAACTCTTTTCCCAGATGGCGCTAGCCTATTATAGATATACATTCAATTAGCTATTAGAACCTATCGGAGCGCAGGTACCCTTACGGGTGGTCGAGCTCGCTCGAATGTCGTGCGATTCTGACCACCCGTACAGTATAGAATTGGGTATGCATTTAACCGATGATTAAAATAAATAAAATTCAAGTGACATTGAAAACGATTTTTATACAAGACACCTTTCCAGGTCATGAGTTATTGTAGTATGCAATAACCAGGCAGAAGCTATTAGGACCGGTCGGTGGCCAGTCGGTGCACATTTTGTGTAAAGAGCCTGCGAAGAGTTTTTGATGGCGTCATTTTTGGCTTCCGACCCATTTCAAAATAGTGAAGGAGGTTGCAATAAAACGATCAACGAGGAACCAAGAAAAATTCATTTAAAACTTCGTTTATTGGCATGACGTTTCGGTACTAATATTAATACCTTTATCAGGGCTAATAAATTAACGAAAGTTTACACCATGGTTCGCACATAGTGCATCCGCTCACAGACGTTGCACTATGTGCTATATCATTACTTGATCGACGTCACCTATGTTTGTCTACGAACCATGGTGTAAACTTTCGTTAATTTATTAGCCCTGATGAAGGTATTAATATTAGTACCGAAACGTCGGCCAATAAACGAAATTTTAAATGAATTTTTCTTGGTTCCTCGTTGATCGTTTTATTGCAACCTCCTTCAAAATTTACACTTTGGAACGTACGAGTCATCATCTCACATTTTCAAAATAGTATTTTTATATGACTGCTGAACCGAAATATCAGTATCAGTCCATTTGTTACAAAAATCGTTAAAATTAATATTTTAGAAAGCGAAAATTCCACACGACGAGTGCGCAGGACTTCACAGGTTTCCACAGAACTACCAGCTCTTCCTGATCTGTCGCACTCTTCAGGGCGCCCTCGAGAACTGCACGTACATCCACTGCCTTGAGCTTTTACACGACCGTTACCGCACCCACACCGCCCTCATTGTCCTCTCAATGCGCTCTTTCGGTCTCGCCGTGCTGTCCGGCCTCAGCTGTGGCATACCCGACTGGAGATACCTGCAACTCGTCTTCGTGTCCACTGCCCTCACGGTACATTTTACATTTGGTGAGTGAACGCGAGAGAGAATGAAAATAACACAATGGGAGCGACAGAGAGAGAGATAGAGATACAATATATTATATGGAAGCATGAATATCAAATTAGTATAAGATTTTATTTATATAATACATTTTACATAAAATTAAGTAGATTTTTATAGTGACAACATTTACGGTGAATTCACATTACGTGCTCGGAGCCATACGCCGTGCGCTATACCAAAAAGAAAGTATTGTTCGAGATCTACGTACTTATTACCACAGGATAAAGCAGAAGAGACGTAGCCTCATTAAACAGAGCATAGATGTCAAACATAGAGAACAGTTACATAGATGTCGAACAACACTTTCGTGTAGCGCAAAGCGCACACCTCCGGGCACGTAATGTGGATTCACCGTTATAATATTAAAACTAATTACATTATTAAAAAATTAGCGCATATTAAACGGGAGAAGCGGCAAAATTCCAGGAGCGTTCGGCAGCATTGCGGGAACAGGGTTTGCGAATCCTCTGTTATTAAAACAACCATCTATAGCCTCCCTTGCCGCGTCTCTCATCATCCGTTTGTTATCTTCTTCATTTTTATATCTTCTATAGTATGCTAAATCCTGCAACAAAATTGGTTAATAATTAATATTTATTAAATATATTATTAGAAATACAGAAAAATTGTTTACAAACCTTTGTTAATTCTTCATTTTTTTTTCAATTCTTTGTTTTCGCGGAGGAGTTGATTGTATGAGGTACTATTTCCTGATCCCCGGCCTCTTCCTCCGTAAAAAAACTGGTTTCCTCCTCGCCCACGCTAGAAATATTTAACAATTGTATAGTTTTATTTTAAAAAATTACTAAACGATTTTTTATTTTGAATACTTACATAATTATTATTATTATAATGACCATTTCGGTTCTGAAATGATTAAAAACGTATTATTACAATTATTATATGTTGCAATGAAAAAATATAATCATAAAAAACTTACGTAATTATAATTCGCATTGTAGCCACCCCCATTATTATAATCAGCATCATAACTGTAGTCCTCGTAATTATAGCCATCGTAGTAACCTCCATCGTTGTTGACATCATAATCATTGTAGTAGCCATAATCATCATATTCGACGTATCCCTGATACTGAACATACTGATTGTTGTCATACTATAAAAACAAAACATGTGTTAATGAAAAGGCAATTAAAGAATCATACGTAAGAAAGCTTTCATGTATATAGCTATAATATATATATATATATATATATATATATATATGGAAGTATTCTGACAGTATATGTAAAGTATAGCTAGACGTTGGAAAAATATAAATTATATCAAAGAGTGGCATAGCAGTACTTTCTTTAGCTTGGAGAATTTTGTGGTCTTGAGATGTATATTGTGTGATTATAAAATTTTTAATTAAATTCTTTTCTATTTTCAGAATAAAACAGTTTTACTGATTCAACATTTGTTTATTCGTAACCTCACACAATGTAAACCACATAACTGTCCAAGCCGAAGAAAGTACTGCTGAGCCACTCTTCGATATGATTTATGAACTTAACATGATAAAATACATAAATAAGTAACAGAGCTCGACTACAGTCAACGATATATAAATCATATCCACACAACTGTCTAAGCCGAAGAAAGTACTGCTGGGCCACTCTTCGATACGATTTATGATTTACATGATAAAATACATAAATAAATAACAGCGCTCGACTAAGTACAGTCAGTAATTATATAAATCATATTGAAGAGTGACTTAACAGCACTTAGTAGTATTTCTTAGTATAGTATACCTACATTTCTATTATTCTGCACCCTCAGCCCATTATCAGCATTATTGTGGCCCGCACCTTCTGGGGGCTGGAATCATTTGGGGCTTGGCCTTGAGGCTGGCCCTGAGGTTGGTTTTGAGGTTGGGGTTGAGGCTGGTCTTGACCTTGGTTTTGAGGTTGGGGTTGAGGCTGGCCTTGACCTTGGTTTTGAGGTTGGGGTTGAGGCTGGGGTTGGTGCTGGGGTTGGTGCTGAGGCTGGTGTTGAGGTTGGCCCCGACCACGACCACCTCCCCTCGGGGTTGATTGCCACCGCCGCTAACAACTTCGGCGTATGGCCTTCCGCGAACGCCCAATGGTGGGAATTCATCCCGAGCATTACTCCGCGTTCTACGGGCTATATATACAAATAGAACGTTAAATATGTTTCTTATATAAATAATACTTATAATAAACTTACCAGACATCTCGATGTCCTTGGTAATATTTAATATTTCTGTTTTCTCTGAATATTGCGTCGACTGATAAAAGCATGTCCTCTTGCATCCACGTTTCAGGAGGAAAGGAAGCAGGCGCAAGGCTCCCGGATATAACATAGCGGTTGGCCACGAACGGACGCGAATGCACGCGAAGGAGCGCATGCGTGCTCGCTTCTCTCATTGGGAGCTAGGACGACCAATGAGAGAAGCGAGCGCACGCGCTCCTCCGCGTGCATTCGCGTCCGTTCGCGGAATCGCGACCAACCGCTCTTAGGGACAATGTACATAAGAGCCGTGTCGTGCTGTGTCGAGCTATGCCGTGCCGAGCCTTGCTCTTACCGTGCCTTGCCGTTTCGTTCCTATTTCTGTCGGTTTATAAACATGTATTCTATTCTCTGTAGGAACGAAACGACAAGGCACGGCAAGAGCAAGACACGGCACGGCAAGGGCAAGGCAAGGCACAGCACGACACAGCAGGACACGGCTCTTATGTACATTGCCCCATAGGGAGGAAATACAATAAGCGCCGTGCTCTGCTCCGTGCCCTGCTCCGTGCTCTGCGCCATCTGCGCCGTGGTATAAGCATTCAGTTCAGCTGATTGGTTGATTCCACCCATCCCGACCTTAGATATTATATATGGGATATTTCAGGTGAAGTCTAAAGCAGCTCAAAATTTTAAAATCGCTCAAAACTCGTTTTCTTTTAGTTTTTATAATAAGAAAATGTACCTCAAATTTTAGGTCGATATTAGCAAAAATAAAAAAGCTATGCAACATGGAATATTCAATTTTTTTGTAATTTTTGGTTAAAATCTATGTTTATTCATTTTTTAACTCAAAATCTTGAAACTACTTGTATAGAATATTGATTGGCAAAAAGTTTGCATTTTTTCTGTAGAATGTGCCAGTATTTATTTTATGACCATTTTTGAAAGTCTCTGATATAATTTGTTCTCTCCCGAGAACAATTTTGTCTCGATTTCGCGTTTTCCGAGACAAAGTTGTTCTCGGATTTTGTGTGTCTCGAGCGCGAGACGTCCCTGGAGCCCAAGGGTTCAGAAAAGCGGGACTCGAATACAATAATACATTACTCCTGGGAGATTCAGTCTCACCAATAGCACGAAAAGTGTGTAACGAAAATTCAATGAATCGAATAGCGTTTTGCATGAATATGTTTTTTTTTTTTGTATTATAAATTAATAATTTTTAATATAAATATATTTATTAATATTTATTATAAATATAGTTACGTATTATCTGTATTTATAATAATACAATAAGTCAATCAACTGATTTTAATTGATTTCAATCAAAGAAATTTATAATTTTTGCAACAATTTATGATAAAATTATAATTAAATTTATTTTGAAGATTAAAAAGTATTAATTTTCAAATTTATTTATTCATTTATTTATTTCAATGAGCAAGAATGCCCCAGGCTTAACATATAATATATATGTATATAACATCATTAGGGAAATATAAGCTTTTTTGAAAAAAATAAACACGTTTTTGTGTTTGTTTGTTAAAAACAAGGTGGACTGAAATAAATAAAAAGTGATAAGAGTACTTGTTAATTAACATTTTTAATATTATTCTTGGAATTTCAAATAAATACCTAAAATGTTACTTTATTTGATCTGTTAAATATTAACATACTAGAAAACACTAATCAGTCATTATAACAATATTAGTAGTTGTATCAAACGATAATGTGAAGCGCACACAGTATACATTGTACACGTGATTTATGTTCCTCTATTTAAAACAGTAACAACCTCTTGCACATTAAAGCTTCATCAAGCCAGAAGTTGTAGACGAGTCTGCTGTATCATTTATAAGCTGTTAAATCTCATTTATAGATTTTGGTATAACACAGCACAGAGTATTTAAATATAATTTATCAATTTTGATTGAACGCAGCACATTAGACGTTAGACACTGCAATTGGTGAATGATTAAGTATTTCTTTACATACTGCCCTTCTTGTTCTTTGTGTTTTCTGCTTCACTATCCATATAACTATTTTATAATTATCTACCAATCTTGGTGATTGAGGACTGTAAGCTTCATTCACGTTCTTATTGTTTTCTTCATGTTTGTCTGTCTTTTCTGAAATAAAAAAATACACACAAAGTATCTATACAAAAAATAAATTTATCTTTGTCAAATAATGTTTTGAGTATTTGAATGATTATGCAAAAGTATTTTATTACTTTTGAAATTATTCAAATACACAATGAAATTAAAATAATAAATAATTCTTATCTAATTTTCTCTCCGTCGTTGCAAAAACGTATTAAAATATCTCCTTCTAGTATTTTCTTTTAGTTTGTCTCTTATTGTTTGCAGTATTTTGTTTTGTAGATTTCATAAAAGTTAGTTTTCAAACGCTTTACAAACACTAGGTAAGAAGTTCGTTATCAATTTACACATCATTGTGTTATTTCTATTATACACATTTTTAATATTATTCTTGGAATTTCAAATAAATACCTAAAATGTTACTTCATTTGATCTGTCAAATATTAACATACTAGAAAACACTAATCAGTCATTATAACAATATTAGTAGTTGTATCAAACCATAATGTGAAGCGCACACAAGTACACATTGTACACGTGATTTACGTTCCTCTATTTAAAACAGTAACAAACTCTTGCACATTAAAGCTTCATCCAAGCCAGAAGTTGTGGACGAGTCTGCTGTATCATTTATAAGCTGTTAAATCTCATTTATAGATTTTGGTATAACACAGCACAGAGTATTTAAATATAATTTATCAATTTTGGTTGAACGCAGCACATTAGACGTTAGACACTGCAATTGGCGAATGATTAAGTATTTCTTTACATACTGCCCTTCTTGTTCTTTGTGTTTTCTGCTTCACTATCCATATAACTATTTTATAATTATCTACCAATCTTGGTGATTGATGACTGTAAGCTTCATTCACGTTCTTATTGTTTTCTTCATGTTTGTCTGTCTTTTCTGAAATAAAAAAATACACACAAAGTATCTATACCAAAATAAATTTATCTTTGTCAAATAATGTTTTGAGTATTTGAATGATTATGCAAAAGTATTTTATTGCTTTTGAAATTATTCAAATACACAATGAAATTGAAATAATAAATAATTCTTATCTAGTTTTCTCTCCGTCGTTGCAAAAACGTGTTAAAATATCTTCTTCTAGTATTTTGTTTTAGTTTGTCTCTTATTGTTTGCAGGATTTTGTTTTGTAGATTTCATAAAAGTTAGTTTCCAAACACTTTACAAACACTAGGTAAGAAGTTCATTATCCATTAACACATCATTGTATTATTTCTATTATACACATTTTTCATATTATTCTTGGAATTTCAAATAAATACCTAAAATGTTACTTTATTTGATCCGTCAAATATTAACATACTAGAAAACACTAATCAGTCACTATAACAATATTAGTAGTTGTATCAAACCATAATGTGAAGCGCACACAGTACACATTGTACACGTGATTTACGTTCCTCTATTTAAAACAGAAACAAACTCTTCCAAATTAAAGCTTCATCCAAGCCAGAAGTTGTAGACGAATCTGCTGTATCATTTATAAGCTGTTAAATCTCATTTATAGATTTTGGTATAACACAGCACAGATTATTTAAATATCATTTATCAATTTTGGTCGAACACAGCACATTAGACGTTAGACACTGCTATTGGCGAATGATTAAGTATTTCTTTACATACTGCCCTTCTTGTTCTTTGTGTTTTCTGCTTCACTATCCATTTCACTATTTTATAATTATCTACCAATCTTGGTGATTGAGGACTGTAAGCTTCATTCATGTTCTTATTGTTTTCTTCATGTTTGTCTGTCTTTTCTGAAATAAATAAATACACACAAAGTATCTATACAAAAATTAATTTAACTTTGTCGAATAATGTTTTGTTTTATTAATGTAATATTTTATTGCATATGAAATTATTCAAATACACAATGAAATTGAAATAATAAATAATACTTATCTAATTTCCTCTCGGTCGTTGCAAAAACGTATTAACATTATACCCCGGACGAAAGTTCGCCATTACATCCACGTTTTGCGGCCGGGAAGTCGCATATTGCAGTCACGTGTTTTCAGTATATGATGACGTGACTATAACCTCAAATTCCCGGCTGCCAAACATAGATGTTTTGGCGCACTTTCAAGCCAGGGTATGAAGAAAAATAGTATACGCAGCTCGGTCAGAACGTAGAATATCATATTCGCGTGTTTGCAGTCCTCAGTTTCGCCTCGGACGGCAAGCTGTACGAAAATGTACTATCCTACTTTCCGGCCTAGGAACGTAATATACTCTTCTGCATATTAATGTCAACACTCCATTGTATTTTTGGTCTAAATTGGATAGAGCAAGCATATAGGCTATCCAAATTAGCCCTGTGCGCTCCGACGCAGCCGACAGCCGCGGTGGCACGCCGCTCTTGTACTGTCACTAGAAGTAACTAAAAATTACTAGAAACGTAGTGGCTGCCATACTGAAAGAATTTAACATCGACCGCTGCGTTTTGAACGCGCGCTTTGGATAACGGACTTTCCACATGGGCGCCATGTGCGCCGTGTGCACCGCGTGCGCTGTTCGCTGATTGGTCAATTCTATCGTACCAACAATTTTTTCAAAAGAATTAAGGGGGTGTCAAACTCAATTTTTACCGACCGAGCAAAAAATATATTGTTTTTAATAGAAAAAAAAATATATAACGATATATGAAAAATAATGAGTGCATTGCCCTCCGTAATTACATTATTAATCATTTGCAAAATGCCAAGTCAATATTCAAAAGCGTCTAAAAATGGCATTTGAACGAAATTTTCGTTCAAATGCCATTCTCAGATGCCTTAAAATATCGACGTGAAACTTTGCAGAATGATTCATAATGTCATTACGAAGGGCAATGCACTCATGATTATGCATAATATTAAAAAAAAAAAAATAGATTATTGTACCATATGGGTAATATGTAGCATCGCGAGATTCGCGAGTCGGCGACGGCAGCGACGGCAGCGGCCAGCGGCGCGGCCTTGCCCGTGTGTGTGTACGCGCATGCGCTGCTGGCTGCAGCACAGCTGAGCCATCAGTCCATCGCCGATGCCTGGGCCTAGGCCCTCCGGGAGGCGGTCCCGTGTTGCCGCCACCACCTCCGCCGCCACCTTCGCCACCTGTGCCCTCCTCTATCCATTGCTAATCGACGTGTCATCGGTGTGCCTGCCGCCTGGACCGCTCGCAGACGGCGCAGCCTGGAGCGCCGCATCAGCCGCCCACCTCGCAGACCGTAGCGTCAGTACCGCACCGTGTGCGTGCACACCCAACGGACCGTGCCGCTTGGACTTGGCCCCGCCGTAAGACAGAAAAGTAAGTCATTCAAGAATTTATTTATTTTACGGCGTTGTTATTTGTACGACAGATCTGTCGTACAAATAACCTATAACCCACTTAGAAACGTGTAAAAATCACTGTTTTGAAAGTCTGAGATGGAAGGGACTATTATTTCTTTAGTCAAGCGTCAATCCTTGCCTATTCTTTTCTTTAATCAAGCATCAATTCTTCGGCTAAAGAAAATTGAAGGTTAGGTTTTACGTATATATAGGTATACCTATCTAGCAATCTGGCGTATAAATAACAACGGCCAACTATAGATTTGATACGCTTTTTCGACTTTTCATTCCAAAGATTACAGATCTAAATAATCAGCAAGTGTGGAGATACTGCATTTTCTGTGTATTTTTCAAAATATTTTCAAGAAAAGTCATTTCCTCTAAACTGGCTGATTGAGTAGATCTGAAATCTAATATACAATGCCTCAGCATGTACTGGATTGTATGTAAACATTCTCATAAACTTTAAGCGAGGATGAGGAGGTTTACCTTGGAAATGCACACGCGCTTTTTCGACTTTTCATTTCAAAGATCCCTTTCCATTCTCTACAAATATTTCAAACTTTACACACACTATGTAATACATGCTGAGGGACTGTTTATCAAGTTTAAGATCTAAATAATTAGCAAGTGAGGAGATATTGCAATTTGTATGCTCTTTTTAAGAAATGTTCAAGTAAAAAAGTTATTTCCCCTACACTGGCTCATTGAAAAGATCGAAATTTAATATACAGTGCCTCAGCATGCATTGCATTGTGTGAGAAACATTCTGGTAAACTATGAGAAAGAGTGAGGAGGTTTTTGTCGCAAATGCACATGCGGCTTTTTGACATTTCGTTCCAAAGATCCCTTTCCATTCCCTACAAGTATCTTAAACTTTCCATACATAATGGAATACATGCTGAGGACAGTTTATCAAGTTTCAGATCTACATAATTAGTAAGTCTGGAGATATTGCAATTTTTGTGCTTTTTCAGGAAATTTTTAAGAAAGAAAAGTAATTTCCTCCAAACTGGCTGATTGAATAGATCTGAAACCTAATATACAATGCCTCAGTATGTACTGGATTGTGTGTAAACATTCCCACACACTTTAAGCGAGGGTGAGGAGGTCTACATTGGAAATGCACACGCGCTTTTTCGACTTTTCATTTCAAAGATCCCTTTCCATTCTCTACAAATATTTCAAACTTTACACACACTATGTAACACATGCTGAGGTATTGTTTATCAACTTTCAGATCTAAATAATTAGCAAGTGTGGAGATATTGCAATTTGTATGCTCTTTTTAAGAAATGTTCAAGAAAAAAAGTTATTTCCCGTACACTGGCTGATTGAAAAGATCTAAAATTTAATATACAATGCCTTAACATGTATTGGATTGCGTGTTAACATTCTGGTAAGCTTTGAGTAATGGTCAGGAGCTCTTAGTTGGAAATGCACTTGCGCTTTTTCGACTTTTCAGTCCAAAGATCCCTTTCCATTCTCTCAACATATCTTAAACTTTACACACACCGTGCAATATATGCTGAGGGACAGTTTATCAAGTTTCAGATCTACATAAATAGCAAATCTGGAGATATTGCAATTTTTGTGCTCTTTCAGGAAATTTTTAAGAAAGAAAAGTCATTTCCTCCAAACTGGCTGATGGAGTATATCTGAAACTCAATATGCAATGCCTCAGCATGCATTGCATTGTGTAAGAACATTCTGGTAAACTATGAGAAAGTGTGAGGAGGTTTTTGTCGCAAATGCACATGCGGCTTTTCGACAATTCGTTCCAAAGATCCCGTTCCATTCCCTACAAGTATCTTAAACTTTCCATACATAATGGCATACATGCTGAGGGACGGTTTATCAAGTTTCAGATCTACATAATTAGCAAGTCTGGAGATATTGCAATTTTTGTGCTTTTTCAGGAAATTTTTAAGAAAGAAAAGTAATTTCCTCCAAACTGGCTGATTGAGTAGATCTGAACCCTAATATACAATGCCTCAGCATGTACTGGATTGTGTGTAAACATTCTCATAAACTTTAAGCGAGGGTGAGGAGGTCTACATTGGAAATGCACACGCGCTTTTTCGACTTTTCATTTCAAAGATCCCTTTCCATTCTCTACAAATATTTCAAACTTTACACACACTATGTAATACATGCTGAGGGATATTGTTTATCAAGTTTCAAATCTAAATAATTAGCAAGTGTGGAGATATTGCAATTTATATGCTCTTTTTAAGAAATGTTCAAGAAAAAAAGTTATTCCGCCTACACTGGCTGATTGAAAAGATCTAAAATTTAATATACAATGCCTCAACATGTATTGTATTGTGTGTTAACATTCTGGTAAACTTTAAGCGAGGGTGATGAGGTCTTAGTTAGAAATGCACATGCACTTTTTCGACTTTTCATTCCAAAGACCCTTTCCATTTTCTACAGATATCTTAACTTTCCATCTATCTACTCCCTCTGTTTCTGGCAGGTCGATACTGCTATCCTCATTCCTATACTGCTTAACACTTTATTAATATATTCTGTTTTGCCCTAGGCGAAGAGCTCCTGCAGAAGACAACACGTCTTCATATAATTCTACTCTCCTCCAGGGCAGCCAACACAACTACCACGTCCTGAAGACATCAGCTAGACAAACATATCGTAGAAGTGAGAGCGAAGGTGTATATAAATATAGTTTGATCTCCTGTGCCAGACTCGAGTAAGTATTTCACTTCGGATTTGGACTTTATCTTGTAGTACAGCCGAACCTAGTCTCCAACTTTCCATCGGTCTACTCCTCTGTTCCTGGCAGTTCGATACTGCTATCCTCATCCCTACTCCTTAATACATTATTAATATATTTTGTATTGTCCTAGGTGAAGAGCTCCTGTAGAAGACAACAAGTCTTCATATAATTCTACTCTTCTCGAGGACAGCCAACGCAACTACCACTTCCCGAGGACATCACCTAGGCGAACACAACGGAGAGGGGAGGGCGAAGGTGTAGTTGAATGTAGTTCGCGCTTCCGTGACACTCGAGTAAGTACTTCACTTCGGATTTGGACTTTATCCTGTAGTATAGCCGAACCTAGCCTCCAACTTTCCATCTGTCTACTCCTCTGTTCCTGGCAGTTTGATACTGCTCTCCTCATCCCCACTGCCTAAAACATTATTAATATATTTTGTTTTGCTCTAGGCGAAGAGCTCCTGCAGAAGACAACAGGTCTTCATATCATTCTACTCTCCTCGAGGGCAGCCAACGCAACTACCACTTCCCGAGGACATCACCTAGGCGGACACGACGGAGAAGGGACGACGAAGGTATACTTGAATGTCTGCGCTCCCGCGACAGACTCGAGATGTAGTCTAGGCGCCAGGGGTTTCCGTGGCCGATGGATGTCCACACTTCCACCAAAGCTTTTCTTACGTATTTTTGACTGCTGATTCTGAATTTCGAAGGTGGAACGTCGCCAGACTGTTAGTTTTTTGTTATTAACAATTTAATTGTTTAAATTGCTGCCAAATCAATATGATTAATTATAACTGAATCCTAGCTGCCTAAAACTGTAGTAAATTGATCTAGAATATGCTCGTTTTTTCAGAATTGAAAAATTTTGATTAGAACCCGAATTATTGCAAATTTAGTGCAATAAGTCGCGAATTCGAGCGCAAACGTGCATAATTCTAGATCAATTTACTACAGTTTTAGACAGTTAGGATTCAGTTATAATTAATCATATTGATTTGGCCGCAGTTTAAACAATTAAATTGTTAATAACAAAAAACTAACATTCTGGCGACTGTCCACCTTCGAAATTCAGAATCAGCAGACAAAAATACGTAAGAAAAGCTTTGGTGGAGGCGTGGACATCCATCGGCCACGGAAACCCCTGGTCCCTAGACTAATGTCAGTATTTAGGGCACACCTGATTTTTAGGTACGAATTATATCTCCCCAAAAAGTAACAGTTTTCTGCGGGTGCACACGGAAAGAAAACTCTTACTGCTACAGTTAAAACGGCTTACTCGTGGAGTATAGGAGTTCCTTTACTATATAAGTAAGGTGGTTTTAGCAATCTTAGTAAGGGACCCATACTTTTACGGTATGTTGCTTTTCATACTACAACAATTACACAATTATACGATCGTTGGATCAGCGGCATATACCGACGTAACAGCGTCACACGATTTTAGTATACATTGCTTCCACCTTCAATTGTAAGGAGAAATACTATAGCGGTAACGGTTGCTACCTGTTAATACGGAAATGACAACTATTATAAGGAAGTGTTACTTATCGATAATTGAAAGCATCGAATGCGTCGTCTAGGTCTTTGAGGTGGTCAATGATGGAGTCGAGGTGATGCGCTCCGAAGTTTTTGCGTTTAGATCCCAGGACGCATCTAATACGTAGTCAAAGTGTTCGGGGTAGCCGATGATGATGTCTAGGTCGTGCGCTCCGTAGTTTTTGTCTCTAGATGTTGGAACGTATCAAATGCGTGGTTTAGGTCTTTGTGGTAGCCGATGATGGAGTCTAGGTTTTTGCATTAAAATATCAGGGCGCATCTAATACGCAGTGCAGGTGTTCAGGGTAGCCGATGACGAGGTCTAGGTGGTGCGCTTTGTAGTCTTTTGCGTTTGGATATCAGGGCGTATCTAATACGTGGTCCAGGTCTTCGGGAAGCCGGTGACGATATTTAGGTGGTGCGCTCCGTAGTTTTTGGCTAATAGGTGTTGGACATGTCAAAACTTAAAGTATTACTAATCACGTAATTTTATACTATAAGTAAAAATCGTGATTATAAATAAATACTTATTCGAACGTAATTACGTTCAAATTGACATGTGTTTGTAATACAAAAAATAGTAAATATTAAAATGCGTATAGGCGAAATACGCACAATTATTCATAATAAATAATGCGTATATGCGAAATGCGCACAATTATTTATCATACAAAAATGCGTATAGGCGAAATACGCACAATTATTTATAATAAAAAATTCGTACAAGCGAAATACGCACAATTATTTATAATATCAAAAATATGTATAAACGAAATACGCACAGTTGTTTATAATGCAAAAATGCGTATAGACGAAATACGCACAATTATTAGTTATAAGGAAAGGTGTATGGGCGAACATATTTAATTATAACAGAAAAAAATTACAATTACATGAGTTTATTTAGTTATCTATTTATAAGAAACTAGATGTCTTGACATAAAATTAATTCTTTTCCGTTTTTTTTCAACAAAACTCATAAAATTTGAAAAGAAGCTAAAGAAACTTATGAGCCTAGCTCAATGAAATTATAGTAGTTCTACTTTTGCCAATCATTCAGTAGCATGACAAGTATAATGCAAAGTAATTATTAATGACAATACTTCTAATAATACAAATTTTGTTAAAATGTTCAATTTGCAGTTATGCGTTTATATGATGGAAGGTGTATATTTTAAAATGCGGATCAACTTATATACCATACTCAGGTTCATTTGAAGTTCAACCCTTGGTCTCAAATTTTGTTACACCCTCCTGTTGTTTCAGGTATATGGGATATTTCACGTGAAGTCAGCAGCTCAAAATTTTAAAATCCCTCAAAACTCGTTTTCTTTTAGTTTTTATGAACCAAAAATGTTCCTCAAATTTTAGGTCGATATTTGCAAAAATAAAAAAGCTATGCAATATTGAAAATTCAATTTTTTTGCAATTTTTGGTTAAAATCCAAGTTTATTCATTTTTTAACTGAAAATCTTGAAACTTTTTGTATAGTACATTGATTGGCAAAAGGTTTGAATTTTTTCTGTAGAATGTGCCAGTATTTATTTTATGACCCTTTTTGAAAGTCTCTGATTGGCTGCTTCTTAGTATACCTTCATCAAAGGATATTGAGGCTGCGGCCAAATATTCTTTATTCGACAAATTTTTTTTTGTATTTTTCTTCGAAAACCCTTCAAAATGCTTTTTTATCAATACTGGCCGAGCATAGGGAAAAAAGTTACAATTTTTTGAAATATCAAGAAAAATCCATAATTTCAATTTTTGATAACATGATTAATGAAACTGAATATTATTCATACATCTTATGGCATGGACCGTACCACTGAATTTTGTTAGAGCATCAAATAGAACATTAGAAATATCTATTTTCAATAATATTAGGCTTACACAATAAGCGATACCTAAATATGAATGAAATTATCAGTCTGTTGCCTGATTTCATTTTGACAGCTTTATAGTAATTAACCTCTATAGCTTAATTTATTATTAATTCATAATTAGGTATTGCTTATTGTGTAAGCCTAATATTATTGAAAATAGATATTTCTAACGTTCTATTTGATGCTCTAACAAAATTCAGTGGTACGGTCCATGCCATAAGAATATTTGGCCGCAGCCTCAATATCCTTTGATGAAGGTATACTAAGAAGCAGCCAATCAGAGACTTTCAAAAAGGGTCATAAAATAAATACTGGCACATTCTACAGAAAAAATTTAAACCTTTTGCCAATCAATGTACTATACAAAAAGTTTCAAGATTTTCAGTTAAAAAATGAATAAACTTGGATTTTAACCAAAAATTGCAAAAAAATTGAATTTTCAATATTGCATAGCTTTTTTATTTTTGCAAATATCGACCTAAAATTTGAGGAACATTTTTTGTTCATAAAAAACTAAATAGATTGAAATTTGTTTAAATTTCAATAAACAATTAAACCCTCAACCAAAAAATAAAAACCAAATCTAAACTATCTCTTGGTAGAAATTTTGTAAACTATATCCAGAATATGTACAAAAAAGTGCAGTACTGTGCCACAAAATTTCAGATGCAGATAATATTTTGAAAATCATAATATTAAATTGGACTCCATCATCGGCCATCTAAACACCTAGACCTCGCATCCGACCTGTCCCTTCACCTGGACACAAAAACCTACGGAGCGCACTACCCGGACTCATCGACCATCTGGAACACCTAGACCTCGCATTCGATTTGTCCTGGCCTCTGGACACAAAAACCTACTGAGCGCTTCACGTAAACTCCATCATCGGCTACCTGGAACGCCTAAACCTCGCATCCGATCTGTCCCGACACCTGGACACAAAAACCTTCAGAGCGCATCACCCGGATTACATCACCGGCCATCTGCAACACCTAGACCTCGCATCCGACCTGTCCCTTCACCTGGACACAAAAACCTACGGAGCGCACTACCCGAACTCCATCATCGGCCGTCTGGAACACCTAGACCTCGCATCCGATCTGTCAAAACACCTGGACACAAAAGTCTACGAAGCGTATCATCAGCCGCCTGGAACAGCTAGACCTCGCCTTCGAGCTGTCCCGACACCTGGACTCAAAAACCTACGAAGCGCACTACCCGGACTCCATCATCGGCCATCTGAAACACCTAGACCTCGCATTCGATTTGTCTTGGTCTCTAGACACAAAAACCTACGGAGCGCATCACGTAAACTCCATCATCGTCCACCTGGAACGCTCAGACCTCGCATACGATCTGTTCCGACATCTGGACACAAAAATCTTCGGAACGCATCACTTACACTCTATCACCGGCCACCTGGAACAGCTAGACCTCGTAATCGAGCTGTCTCAACACCTGGGTACAAAAACCTATGGAGCGCATAACCCGGACTCCATCATCAGCCATCTAAACACCTAGACCTCGCATCCGATCTGTCCCTTCACCAGGACACAAAAACGTACGAAGCGCACTACAATTTTTAAGAAAGCATTTGCAATCATGCGAGGCGACGTCCTGAATTTTGAAATGTCAATAATAACTGAGACTATATAATAAAGTGATGAATCTGCATCTCATTATTATAAGAAATGTGTATAGGCGAAATGCGCACATTTGTTTATAATAGAACATGTGTATAGTCGAAATACACAAAATGATTTATTATAAAATGCGTGTAGGCAAAATGCACACGATTACTAACACTGAAAAGTGCGTATAAGCGAAATACGCATAATTATTTATAATAAAACATGTGTATAGGCGAAATACACCAAATTATTTATTATAAAATGCGTATAGGCGAAATGCGCACAATTAATAACACTGAAAAGTGCGTATAAGCGAAATACGCATAATTATTTGTAATAAAACATGTGTATAGGCGAAATACACCAAATTATTTATTATAAAATGCGTATAGGCGAAATGCGCACAATTGATAACACTGAAAAGTGCGTATAAGCGAAATACGCATAATTATTTAGAATAAAATATGTGTATCGGCGAAATACACCAAATTATTTATTATAAAATGCGTATAGGCGAAATGCGCAAAATTATTTGTAATAAATATGCGTATATATGTGAAATACGCACTATTATTAACAATAAAAATGCGTATACGCAAAATACGGATAATTAATTATAAAAAGAAATACGTATACGCGAAATACGTACAATTGTTTGTAATAAAAAAACGCGTATCTTTAATATTTTTGAAATATGTAGCGCCATCTATGTTAAAATCTATTACGATTTTCCAGAGATGGCGCTTGTGTCATATTTCATCAATAGTATGTACTTCCTACCTTACCGACCTATGGGTCGGTCAAATCGCAGAATGGAGTTTGACACCCCCTTAATAAAATCAAGACTAGTACTTTCAGAAAGATATAAAGTCAACTCAGACATACATGAGATGTCTGAGATGCATTACTGGCGCTGATTTCTATCATTCTTATTCTCTTTTGAATTAAGCACGGACACATGATCTTAAAGTAAATATCGATAACATGGAATGGCCAATCCAACTGCCAAATTTGACAGGTGGCTTTTATATTGTAGGTGCAGGATGAATTTTTTGTCAAGTTTTTAATTTTGGCCCTTTTCGTGTAGTGTAGTGTAAGTATGTCCGAAAGACCTATAGATCTATAGTTTGCCTTGCTGTAACAACTATGTTCATAAAATGCAAGGCATCAAATAGGTAATTGAAAAAGTCATAGTTGAGCATTAAATATGAGTGCATGTAAAAATTGTGATAAAGTTACTTTAACCAGTAAAATTCAGTTTGATTGTAGTAATTAATGAATAATTAATGAACATCAATTGACTTTTAGAGGTTAAAGACTATTCTTCATAATTCTGACAGATATCCAGATGTTTAATTGAATCATACTCGCTTAAACAAAAAGTTAAATACCACATTACAAGCAGGCCTGTAGATCTATAGATCTTTCGGACATTCTCACACTACACGTAACTTCAGATTTCAGAACAGAAAATATATTTAATTAAATAGGCTGAAATTTAAAACTTGAAAAGACCAATGAATCGTGCTCCTGTAATATAAAAGAAGCTGCCAGTCAAATTTAGTAGGTGTACTCATAATTCAGTGTTGTTGATGTTTACTTTGAGGTGATGGGTTTAACTACTTGATTTAAAAGACTATAAGAAATCCACTTCTATAGTGTATTTCAGGCGTCGCATGTTTTTTAAAGCTAATCTTATCTTTCTGGAAGTAGGTATAATTTAATAAAAAAAAAAAATTAAGTTATGCAATTTTACAGATTTAGCTGAGGCACTGCTTGTGTATTTTTTTAGAACTGTCAAACTTAAATGTTACATATTTTCATAATTTTTTAAATTATATTTAATAAAATCAAGACTAGTACTTTCAGAAAGATATAAAGTCAACTCAGACATACATGAGATGTCTAAAATGCATTACTGGCGCTGATTTCTATCATTCTTATTCTCTTTTGAATTAAGCACGGACACATGATCTTAAAGTAAATATCGATAACATGGAATGGCCAATCCAACTGCTAAATTTGACAGGTGGCTTTTATATTGTAGGTGCAGGGTGAATTTTTTGTCAAGTTTTTAATTTTGGCCCTTTTCGTGTAGTGTAGTGTAAGTATGTCCGAAAGACCTATAGATCTATAGTTTGCCTTGCTGTAACAACTATGTTCATAAAATGCAAGGCATCAAATAGGTAATTGAAAAAGTCATGGTTGAGCATTAAATATGAGTGCATGTAAAAATTGTGATAAAGTTACTTTAACCATTAAAATTCAGTTTAATTGTAGTAATTAATGAATAATTAATGAACATCAATTGACTTTTAGAGGTTAAAGACAATTCTTCATAATTCTGACAGATATCCAGATGTTTAATTGAACCATACTCGCTTAAAGAAAAAGTTAAATACCACATTACAAGCAGGTCTGTAGATCTATAGATCTTTCGGACATTCTCACACTACACGTAACTTCAGATTTCAGAACAGAAAATATATTTAATTAAATATGCTGAAATTTAAAACTTGAAAAGACCAATGAATCGTGCTCCTGTAATATAAAAGAAGCTGCCAGTCAAATTTAGGTGTACTCATAATTCAGTGTTGTTGATGTTTACTTTGAGGTGATGGATTTAACTACTTGATTTAAAAGAGTATAAGAAATCCACTTCTATAGTGTATTTCAGGCGTCGCATGTTTTTTAAAGCTCATCTTATCTTTCTGGAAGTAGGTATAATTTAATAAAAAAAAAAATTAAGTTATGCAATTTTTCAGATTTAGCTGAGGCACTGCTTGTGTATTTTTTTTAGAACTGTCAAACTTAAATGTTACATATTTTCATAATTTCTTAAATTATATTTAATAAAATCAAGACTAGTACTTTCAGAAAGATAAAGTCAACTCAGACATACATGAGATGTCTGAGATGCATTACCGGGAAGTCACTCGTATCGTAATGTACTAATTAAAACACGTACAAGTAATAATGTGTTCCCATATATATTAGGAACCTATAGAAAAAGACCCCCCCCCACCCAAAAAAAAGGAAAATCAAATTTTTTCACTATTTTAAAGATAGTGAGTTCTTTTAACTATATCATTTTGAATATTTTTAATTTTTGATCCAAAATATCTTTTTATGTTCAGAATAACATATATAATTACAAAATTCAATAAAAAAAATGGATTTTTTGAAAATTTTAAGGTATAAGACCGCCTTAATAACTTAAAATTTGGTTTTTATAAACCATATAACAAAGTATTTTAATTTTACTGTAGTTAAAAATGAAAAACTATTTCATATTGGGGGGGGGGGTTGCAGCGGCAGTAGCTGTCCCGCCTCCGCGTTCCGAGTTTCTGATTCCCGCCGCCGCCCGCCCGTGCTACATAACCTAACGATGGTCGCGCATGTGTAAATGGTAATTCTCTCTTGCACAGACTTATCGGGTTGTCAGTGTATCAGTTGGCCAGCCAAAAGGACAATACTCTTCAAAAGAAAGATGCCTGATATGCCTCCGCCTTATCATTCAGCGGATCAAGGAATTATGGGGGTTATGGTATGTATAGCAGCATTGTTATGCCATAGAACTGGCAAATGTCGTATTTGTGTGCTCTCTCTCTCTCTCTCTCTCTCTCTCTCTCTCTCTCTCTCTCTCTCTCTCTCTCTCTCTCTCTCTCTCTCTCTCTCTCTCTCTCTCTCTCTCTCTCTCTCTCTCTCTCTCTCTCTCTCTCTCTCTCTCTCTCTCTCTCTCTCTCTCTCTCTTTGCTTTCTTCTTGAACCTTCTAATTCTTCTCTCCATTCTTTGATCTTATGATCTTACCAAATGCTCGTTTCATCCTTCATGCTCTACTCCTTCTGTCTTATTATTTTTTATTTATTCCTTTTTCTCTTGCTCTTTTCTTCCTGATTATTTGCCTCTTTCCTTTCTTTATCTTTTCTTACTTCCTCTACCTTGTGTCTTCATCCTATACTTGCTTTCGTCTACTCCATGAGGCTTTCTTTTATCTACTTGTCTGTCTAACCATAGTCCTGCATCCACCTCTCTTCTTCCTATTGGGTTCAAAAACTTTTCTATTATGTAAAACTGCTCTCTTCTATGAATTTTTATTTCCTTTTCCATTGATACTTTCTTCCTAGTGGCTTTTCAAACATTATTTATTATTTTATAGAATGTTATGGAGATATGAATGCTGTAAAACAAAGCAGTGGACCTTGCTGTGCAACACACCACTTACCAGCAACAATAGCAGTACCGAACAAGAATCTATTCGCTCTGTCTCTGACTGACTACTGTTGATGCAGCATTTGTAATGCAACTCCAGCAGTGTTTCTGGTGCCGCTGCTACTTCATTTGTGAACTGCCCCTGGGATTGAGTCTGGCCACTGAATTGTAACAATATTCTCATTAGTAATGTGTTTGTATTAATTTCGTTCAGGGTGAGTAAATTATACTTCGATTTATGGGTTTCGTACAAATTAATATTCGTTGGAATGCATTAGTTTGCCGCAGGATGTCTGATATACCTGCCTCTTTGCAAGCGCTTAGGGTGCACCATATTTTTTTCTATAGCTGGTAATTGCCATCCCTACTGAAAAATCTCAGGTGAGATTTCAGATAATTTCTCAGGTGAGATCTCATGTAAAATCTCACGCCAAAATCTCACCTGAGATTCTGCTCCAGATGTTGCAGAAAACTTACGTTAATTAAAAATCAGCTTCTTCAGTGTTGGGAATCGCCTTTTAGGATGTTTTACCCCCCAGATGAGCTCAAAAATACAGGTTTAAAAGCATGTTACACAATTTTTCAATTTTTAAAAATTGATACATGATATATCACCTGAGATCTCACATGATATATCTCCTGAGAAATCACCTGAGATCTCATGTATCAAATTTTAAAAATTGAAAAATTGTGTAAAATGCTTTTAAACATGTATTTTTGAGCTCATCTGGGGGGTAAAACATCCTAAAAGGCGATTTCCAATACTGAAGAAGCTTATTTTTAATTAACGTAAGTTTTCTGCAGCATCTGGAGCAGAATCTTAGGTGAGATTTTGGCGTGAGATTTTACATGAGATCTCACCTGAGAAATCACCTGAGATCTCACCTGAGATTTTTCAATAGGGATTAAATAATGAGTAACTCGATTTTGTAACTGATTTTAAGTATCGGCTGCTGTGGAGGTGTAGTTGTACTCATTGTGTTTTTGTCGGTATAAAATAAAAAAGGAAAGCGTGCTTGCTACAGCGAATATGCGCAACAAAACTCTGCTATCCTCTTTAACAGGAGCGTAGCTTTTCTCTGCTCTCTCCGCTCCTAGCCTTGTGACTTTATTAATTACGTGTAATTGCCTAGGGTTAAGTGGCCCAGCAGACGAAATCACGAAGACATAAGCTGGTTCTATATGGTACTGTTTTGCTTGCTGGGAGCTGATGGGAATATCGTCATGACATATATACGAGGAAGTTGGTGGCGTCGGTTTCCAGGTCGTCTCATCTTCAGGTGAGTAGTTTGCTTTAAGAACGCGCGTTTTACATCTACACCTATAACTAATAAGGTCACATAACCCTGAAATTTGTCCTGTTTTCCTGAAACTCGAACTCTGCTTTTTCAATCCTCAACTATTATTCTTACGTACTATGTGTTTCTGCCTAGGGCGAAGTGCTCCCGCAGACGACATCACGACACCGGAAGTTGATGTTATGGTGCTGTTTTGTTTGCTGGAAGCCGATAGAATGTCGTCGTTACATTCGAATCTCCAAACAGACGGCAAGCCTCCGAGGAGGTTCGTGGCGTCGGTCTCCAGGTCGTCTCATCTTCAGGTGAGTAGTTTGCTGTAAGAACGCGCGTTTACAGCTATAACTAACAGGGATACGTAAACTCGAAATTTTCCTCTTTTCCTGAAACTCGGCCTCTGCGTTTTTTCAATCTTCAGCTATTACTATTACTTACTATGTGTTTCTGCCTAGGGCGAAGTGCTCCCGCAGACGACATCACGACAACGGAAGCTGATGTTATGGTGCTGTTTTGCTTGGTGGAACCCGATAAAATGTCGTCATTACATTCGAATCTCCAAACAGACTGCAAGCCTACGAGGAGGTTGGTGGCATCGGTCTCCGGGTCGTCGAATCTTCAGGTGAGTAGTTTGCTGTAAGAACGCGCGTTCTACAGTTATAACAAACAGGGATACGTAACCTCGAAATTTTCCTCTTTTCATAAAACTCGGCCTCTGCGTTTTTTCAATCTTTAACTATTACTATTACTTACTATGTGTTTCTGCCTAGGGCGAAGTGCTCCCGCAGACGACATCACGACACCGGTAGTTGATGTTATGTTGCTGTTTTGTTTGCTGGAAGCCGATAGAATATCGTCGTTACATTCGAATCTCCAAACAGACTGCAAGCCTCCGAGGAAGTTCGTGGCGTCAGTCTCCAGGTCGTCGCATCTTCAGGTGAGTAGTTTGCTGTAAGAACGCACGTTCTACAGCTATAACTAACAGGGATACGTAAACTCGAAATTTTCCTCTTTTCCTGAAACTCGGCCTCTACGTTTTTTCAATCTTCAGCCATTACTATTACTTACTATGTGTTTCTGCCTAGGGCGAAGTGCTCCCGCAGACGACATCACGACAACGGAAGCTGATGTTATGGTGCTGTTTTGTTTGCTGGAAGCCGATAGAATGTAGTCGTTACATTCCAATCTCCAAACAGAAGCCTACGAGGAGGTTGGTGGTGTCGGTCTCCAGGTCGTCGCATCTTCAGGTGAGTAGGTTACTGTAAGAACGCGCGTTCTATAGCTATAACTAACAGGGATACGTAACCCCGAAAGTTTCCTCTTTTCATAAAACTCAGCCTCTGCGTCTTCTCAATCTTTAGCTATTACTATTATTTACTATGTGTTTCTGCCTAGGGCGAAGGGTTCCCGCAGACGACACCACACTCACATTACAAAATTTTGGGGATTGATGAACTTCAACTGAGGTCGGCTTTGTCGGGTCAACTTTTGTTCTTGTTGGTTTGCAACGGGACTTTATTTAATAAAGGTGTAAACTCGAGTTGTTGTAAGTATAAGTACGGTCATTTTATTTAAGAGATTGCGACAGTTTTGCGCTCTCCTACGCACGAGGCTCGCATTACCAAAGCTCGTGGGCAACTAACTCACGAGAAAATCACTTTGGTGCACAGAGAGGCGGAAGCGATGCTCTAAGCAGAGAGAGACAGAGAGGCGCCGACGGTTATTGTCGGTCGCGTGTTTATACCGTTCAACCTATAGGAGTCGCTTTTACATTAGCTGTTAGATTTGAGTATGTCACAACATATCGTTTCTCTAACAGTTCTCAAGTTCCTCTGCTTTTTTCTTTACTGCGGTAAATAATTGAGGTAACCTGACTGGTATGAATAGTTGAAACTGAAATACGGCTAACCTGCACTCTAAAAAAAATTTAGTGCATGCACATTGCGACAAGAATAGATTACTGACTGCCAGAAGTTAGACGTGCGAGGTCCGTGCGAGGTCCTTGTGTTCAAGTTCCTCGCCCTTTTCCCTTTCACTCCGAAAAGTATTTTGAAGTCGTCCGTTTTTGCCCTGTTCCGGACGTAATCTACGCTAGGCGAGGGAGCGGAGGACTCCTTTTCGGTGAACGTCGAAGTCGCTCGCGGCGGGAATAAAGCGAGATCCTGTATGAGGAACATGACCTAGCACGGCATCTAAGCCTGCAGGTTCTTCTCCGACATCACACGGAGAACGAGTATGCTCCGAAAAATCTTGGCTAACAAAATACCTCGGCGAGGTTTGTGGGCGAGCATCGGACATCCCCTCCCCCGATTATGGTGTAGCTCGCCGACCGAGTTATGACGCGAGCTTCTCTCGAAGCTCACGGGGGGCGTCGATGGTGGCAAAGTTCGGGAAAAAAGTAGAGTTGACTAATTCATAAAGAAAA
Source organism: Torymus aiolomorphi (assembly GCA_036365515.1). Classification (NCBI taxonomy): domain Eukaryota; kingdom Metazoa; phylum Arthropoda; class Insecta; order Hymenoptera; family Torymidae; genus Torymus; species Torymus aiolomorphi. The sequence continues at coordinate 59,735,250 of CM070873.1, read as the reverse complement.
AGGAAAAAAAAATGCGCACCGTTCGAACATCAAAGTCATTTACTTTCAACCTTCTCGAGGTACTAAAACAAAACAACATTTTACATATAATTGCGCCAGTATAATAAATTGTACAACACTTCCACAGAGGTCTTACCAAGAATTCTGAAAACTACACCAATGTAAGAGGTCGCGAGGAGTTGCCACTAGTCAATGAAACTATTAAGTGGGCGTTTACATATTTATACCATAGCTTTCTTACTCCGCTCTTCTCTATCTACATGACTCACACATTCTTGCCTGATGGTATAAATCTGTGGAATAGTGTTGATCACATTTGCGAAATTATATGTTAAGTGTTGTTTTGTTTTATTACCTCGAGAAGGGGTGAATAGTATATTGTTCAACAAGGGGCGGAAATGAGCTATTTCTAGCGGGGGTGAGGTGTTCTATTTTTCATTTTTTCCTAAATCACACTCGAAATGCGCGATTTTCTACACGGCTATCAGGCATGAAAAAAGGCCGTTTTCATGCACGTGTTGAAAAAAATAAATTACCCAAAACGTCGGACATAAAAAATTGTGCCATTATTTATAACCCTTGTGCAGCAGAACCATTCTATTCTATTTGTGAATTTGTTTCGCTTTATTACATCTGGATTACGTTTAATATAGTTTCACATGAAGATTATGAAGTACGGCTTTATGATAAGAGTGTTGCGTGGTTATTTCTCCATTATTATGCGAAAAGTTTTATTTTACATATACATTGGCGTTCACAAAATGTCACACTCCCGCAAGCTGATAGAGCGTGTAAAAAAGTAGCTTCGCGTGCGGGGATGTTTTCACGCTCGCACGCTTTACTACTTTCTCCCTACTGTTATTGAATTATTATTGAAATCAATAAAGTAATAAATAAAATATTATAATGTATAATTTTGCATGTTATTTATGTATGTACATATGCAATAAAATGTAGTAGTTATAGCTTTGTTTGATTTTATTTAATACTGCTGATTACTTTCTTTTTCAATTTATAATTAAAAATAGCTTTAATAACTTTGTATCGTAAGGTAAAATAATGCATGATGTATATAGCGGTGGTGAATATTTAAGATTATATGTGTATAGTAGTGATATACGTAGTTACGTAGTTAGAACTTGTGTTGTCTTTAACATCATTTAGTATTTGAAAGTACTATAAGAAAGCATTGAAAAAAAAAATAAAAAAAAAATATGAAAAAGAAAATGAACATTAACAAGAAAATGAAAACGAATAAAGAAACGAAAAAGAAACCGAAAATTAAAAAGGAAAAGGAAAAGAAAATGAAACTTAAAAAGGAAAAGAAAATGAAAATTAAAAAGAAAAATAAATGAAAACGGAGAAGAAACAGATAATAATATTATACTCAAGTGTTGATAATTGTAAATCATCTTAGAGTAAAAATACATTGTAAAAAATCTAAATATATGCATCTAAATATTCCGATGCACGTCATTACGTTATATGGTTAACAAGTACAGTACTCGACTAGTACTTGCAATCTGAGTATCGTTTTACAAATTTGCATGTTCTATTTGTATAATGAACGATACTACTACTAATAATGACATGTGATTATATAGTTTGCGTTTGCACTGTTGAAGCTTACTTAATTTAGTGCAAATATTTATTGGAATATTTTGCGAGGATGTAAAGTATATTACTCTATCTACAGCATACTTATATTTTTATTGTGCATTATCAGACTCACTTTCTGATCGAGTATAGAATGACAAAAATAAATATCTGACCTTGTAAATGGTGATTATTCTCCGACCAAAAATATAGCAGTAATTTACAAAATCTACTATTAAATATAGTTTCGTTATACTGCAACATAAATGTATACAGTATAGTAATGTATAGTATGTATATAATTAGGTAGTTAGTGCATGTATTGTAGTTTATATAACTTAGTATTTTTATAAACAAAAAATGATAACATTCTAGATGTATTTTTCAAAATTAGTCTTTTATCATGCGTAATATAATTACGTGTTCTAAAACTAACAAGTTGAGTACAAAAAACAATATATTTATGGAACAATAAATATCATGCAAATTCTGAAAAGAATATCATATGCTTGAATCTTAAAGTTCAGCTTTATAGCTGGGCCTGTTGGATGCATGATAAATGAGTGGGCAGTCTAGTACGTGCACTTTTTAATTTAATTTAGTACTTTTACGCACTAGAAAAATTTTATAATATCCTAAATGTATTTCTTAAAATTATGCTTATAATTTTATAATGTATAATATTGGTTAACTTCTCAATATAATCATAATTTATATAAGGAAGGAAATAGCATCGTAAATCGATAACAAATTTTGAAAATGCGACAAATAATATTAGTCAGTTATATACTGACAATCGGGTATTGTAATTATATTTATAATAACTTTTAAACTGATTATATACTTATGATTTAGTATAACAATATATGATAAACAAGAAAATAATAAATTGAAAAATTGTAAATACAAGAAATAAGCAAGTAACAAAATAGTACTTGAATAATATAATTGTCATGGATATTTTATGTTTCATTCTTGATGTATCGACGCCAGATTTTCGGCAGTAGATGATACATGATCTATTATAAATAAATTTTCATGCTAAGTTAATACAATCTGACTTCTCGCCAGAAATGCGCTTTATATAAAAAAAATATACTTCGAAATCTTAATAAGGATGTAATTGATATCAAAATTATTTTTATCAATTTCATTTATACATAACTTTCATAAAACTTACAATAAAAATGTTAAATATGTGAGCATTACAACAAGCGTTCAAAATTATATGGAAAACAATTAACCGGATTAGTCCTAACCTTCAAAAAAAAGAAAAATTGAAAAGTATACGTTCGATTATTGGTTCATAATAAAAACTAAGTAATAATGAACCGATGAGAAATGTATAGCTAAAAAAGATAAGTCTTTAATTTATTTTTTAATAAATACTAATGAATATAAAAAAAATATTCTTCATAGTGTAAGTATGCACGCCATCTGTGAGCATTTCTCTGAACCGGATGTTATGATCGCAGATGAATCACATTCGTAGCGCCATCTACTATTAATATAAAAAAAATTGGCTACCATCTTTTTACCGACTGAGCCCTGTTGCGAGTTTTGTTGAGTATCACATGCCCTTAAAATAACAGTATACAAAGGGATAATCATTTGGAAATGGAAATAATAACAAATTTAACATTTTTCATAAAATTTATAAACATTTTTTTAATTACTTTTAAAAATTGATACTTACGGGATTGGCGCGCTCGTCAATATTGATGTCGATGTCATGGACCTGGACATCCTCCTCGATTTCAGCGTTGACAGCGACTGCGCAAAGGGCCACAGCGCAAAGAGCAACGAAGTAGCGAAAGCACATGTTGAAGATTATTGCGTTGTTGACTATGGGACGTAAAGCTAAACTGCGTAATTACACGAGAAGCCCCCGCTTTTATAATGCAGATTATGAGTTTTATTGTAGGCGAGCGATAAATAAGCGGGCGCGAGGCATAATTAATTAACAGCGCCCGGCTCTTTAGCGCGATTTCCCTATTAACTATATTATAGGATCAACTGATAAGAATTTTTCCATCGGTCTTTAATGATATATTATACGTTTTTAATGATATATTATACGTTTTTAATGATATATTATACGTTTTTAATGATATATTATACGTTTTTAATGATATATTATACGTTTTTAATGATATATTATACGTTTTTAATGATATATTATACGTTTTTAATGATATATTATAGGATAACGATACACGAGGAAAATTCGAGTCACGATGGAGGAGGCTGGAATTAGCGGAAAAGTTTATGCTCACTATTCCTAAAATGAAGAAACTTTTTCAAATCTTATAGCTCTGGTGGAAATCCAAAACATTTTATAACTAATAACTGACCATTTATATTAGAAACTTGCTATAAAATAGGAATTTTTCTTGTCCAGTTTCTAGCTTCCGATGAAACGCTTTTTCTATTTGGCCAAAAGCACAAGCTTGTCCTTGAGTATATTAAAAGTAATTAAGAGTAACGCGTCACGTCAGTCGCTTATTTGCCAACGGTGCAACGTCCCTTGTTGTTCCCGAGGAAGTTCTTGGCGCAGCTGATGGCAGCACCAGGGTTCTTCCAGTGCTGATTGCACTTGATGGCGGCCTCATCTAAACAGTTGACGGCGGCACCAGTGAAGAGGAAGCCGATGAACTTGGCGACGATCTTCGCGGCCTGAAATTGTCAGAAATAAGCATTTTAATTTATGGAACATTTCGATGAGATTACAATTATTTTATAAGGCGACTTTGAACGATTTTAGCCAAGTATTGTATACTGTTAAAATAACAGTATAGAAAGGGATAATCATTTGGAAATGGAATCCCTTTCTATTTGATATAGATGCATTTCTACCAGGGTACTAACTCTTTAGATAATCAGAAGTGTTTCTATGTTTTATTCTATCATACTTTAAATACAAGCCTAGGATCAGTTAAATATTGTAAAGGTATCCATAATCAAGAAGCGCGGGAGCGCCCTGAAGGGAAGTATCGTAATTTATACCATCATTTATATAGTGCAATAGATTAGTAGATGTAGTACGATATTACATTGAAGAATGAGCTTATAGTTTTCAAAGAATTTTGTTTCCTCATAGAGGAAGCTTTGTAATGGTGAAAAATATTTTCGAAAAAAAAAATGTTCAAAAAGATATTTTAAGGCGATATTTGTGTATATTAGTTGATTTTGATAATTTTTGTTTTCGTATGTGTGCGTGTGTGTGTGTGTGGGGGGGGGGTGCGCGTGCGTGCGTGCGTGTGTGTGTGTGTGTGTGTGTGTGTGTGTGTGTGTGTGTATTTGTACTATTCATATCTCCGAAACGAATCGACCTATTTTTGTCGGGTAAAGCTTATTCTCTTTGTCTCGTGGGAAAACAATGGTAACCTGATGGATTTGAGTTTTTATTGATTTTCTTTTGTTTTATAATTTATAACCAAAAAACGATTTTGAATTTTTAGTTTTTTTGATTTTTTCATATATTACAGTCATTATTACATAATATAATAAACTTTTCTTGAAAGGTATTTAAATTACCTATATTTTCCTTTTTTAAAATTTTAAATATCTACACTCTGTCAATTGTTATTAAGGAAAACTTTTTTATATTTCATAAAGTAATTTCTCAAAAAATAATTTATTTATCGACTTGAAATAAATAACCAGTTATTACACTAATTGAAGACTATATGTGGTTAAAATTTCAAGAGATTATCTTCATTTGTCTTTTAGAAAAAAATTATTTTAGAAAAAATTTGCGTTTTCGTTGTTGCACGATAACAAGAGCAAAAATTACCCAATCGTCCTGAAATTTGGCACAGATGTAGCTTTTATATATCTTTAGATCGAGTTCGTTGCCCAAAAAAATCGGTCCATTACGAAAAAAGATATTTGAGGTAGCAAATTTTTTAAAAAAATTTTCGAATCGCGTTTTCTCAAAAAATACTTGATTTATCGACTTAAAATTTTAACCACTTATTAAATTTATAGAAGACTATATTTGGTTAAAATTTCAGGAGATTATCTTCATTTGTTTTTTAGAAAAAAATTATTTTAGAGAAAATTTGCGTTTTCGTTGTCGCACGATAACAAGAGCAAAAATTACCCAATCGTCCTGAAATTTGGCACAGATGTAGCTTTTATATATCTTCAGATCAAGTTCGTTGCCCAAAAAAAATCGGTTCATTACGAAAAAAGATATAACGCACAGTTTAAGCTGAATCCGGACCCATGACCCTCTCCTAGTTAGTCGAACCGTACAAGATAAAGTATTAAATTTTAAATATTAGAAGTAAAAATTAATTAAAGGGATCAATAAATTAAGTTTGAGGAAGCTACGTGCCAATGAATTGGCAGCTATTTTTTATTTAGAGATGCATCCAAATAATTTTAAGAAAGAAAGGAACATTGAATTAATTTTTTTTTATTTAATCTTAGTATCAAATTATAAAACTAATTAAGAATTACATATAACAATTTTAATTAAGTAATTAATTTATAAACTATAAAAATTATAAAACAATATATTACATATAATTTAATAATATCATTTCATTTTTCAATGTAACTTTAAATAAAAAATCAATTTGTGTGCACCTAGGGCTAGTGGGCCTTTTGATCTCGTGTGTTTGCAGTACTCGTCTTTGGATCGCAAAACGTACTCGATCTAAAAAGGCCCACTTTACGCCCTAGGTACACAATATACTATTATTTAACCAGAGAACACACTAATACATGCAGATTACATCACTATATATTTAATACAATTGATAAATTATATCTTGCATCCTAAAAGACGTAATTGATATACCTTTGCCTTAGGACTGAAGTTTCTTAAAACTATACTTAACTATAAATCTTACAAACTAATGAACCTTTATTTGTGGGGTTTTTATATTTATTTTTTGATTTTTTGTTTTCTAACATTCCTATATAATAATCAAATATTTAAAGTACAATACTAGAATTTATCATTTTTATGATGGTTTATTTTATTTTTCTCTATACCATTTTATAATTTTAGATTTTATCGTTTTCTACTATACACTTTAGTACTTTTAGCTTCTTTGGTAATTCATTGAATAATTTCAGAGCGACAATTTCATGGTTTTTGAAAGCAATTGATTTATTAATATTTTATGTTCCAAGACTCTTGTTTTTTGTAATACTATATGTGATTCTGTAAATTATTTACTTTTTAGGTAATTGTAGTTAAATAGTAATGATTCGATTTTAAAAGAGTCCTGGAATGGTAAGAAAGTACATGCACTGTTTTTGACTTTGTAATAATTGTTATAATTCGATTTTGAAGTGAGTCAAGTTTGTTTAGTACGTTACCATAAGCACCACCCTAAGCAAAAATACCATAATTTGCCAAACTATTATAAAATAGCATGGGTTTTATGAAATGATTTGGCACACAATCTGGCACATAATTTTTCATATGATTTAGCATGTAATTTAGCATGTAATTTTGCATATGAATATTTTCAGTAAAACTATCATTACCTTGGCAACAGCGAAATTCGTGAAGGGAATAGATTCAAAAGAGTAGTCAATGATACTATGGAGTATTATTGCGATTACCTTAATCTTTTTTCATTGAAAATGTCATTGAAAATGTGTTAAAGTTTAGTAAGATTAGCGTACGAAGAAATAGTAAGAAAATAAACCTATGGCCTGCAAATTATAATTAAATTTTATTAAGAAACGAATGATGACATAATAGTTATAAATTTTACAAAAATGCGTATGTAAACTAAATTGCCTTATATATTTAATTCTTCGTCGATTTTCTTTGATGTTTGCATGATCAGAGATTCATAATAGAGCGCTTTAGCCTTTGCAGCTCTGAGTTTATACCGTAAAATATCTTTTTCCATCGAACGCAGTATCTTCCTTTTCCTGTTTTCTTTGGGGCCTATAAATCACATAGTATTTATTATGTTTAATATGATATGTTAAGAAAAATTATACGAACTTAACTTTTAATAATTTTTTATCCAATACTTTTGTTAATTGTATTGGACTTGGGGTAATAATCGGAATACCGCTTTCATACATATATCTGTGGTGCCAAGGAAGAATGGAACAAGTCATGTTCCCGATTGTAAATATTTATAGAATGTTTGTAATCGTTTCTGTGATTGGCGTGAGAGCAAGTGTATTAAATGATTGAGTATGTATACGACGGGCGCACCGGCGCAGCGGTAGACACTGAGTGCCGTTGCGTTTTTGGCCGTGTCGCGCCGGTCATTGTGATCGCGCGTGGGCACAGTTCCTCCTCTGCCGATAATTCTATTACCGGAAACAGAGGAAGAGTGGTGGCGAGGTTGTCTCGCGGGCGCAGGCCTACAGGGACGTCCGAAGTACGCGAGCTTGCAAGCTCTTCGTTGCTGGGTAACGCGACTGTTGATAAAAAACGAGCATCTCATGCCAGTCAGGGAGACGAGCATTCTCTGTTTTTTTTTCATTCTCCTTTGAACAGCAAAAAGGATAACATCGCGTCCTTGCTCTCCCATTTAAATAAAGCTATTATTAATTTAAGAAATGTTTATTTAAATATTTATTCTCCTTCTCGCGCATAACGAAACATTTTGGTGCCGAAACACGGAATTTTTTGAGAAACCGGAGTCGTTTTCTGTGCGGAGAAGATGCCGCGAGGCAAACGGAAAGTAGCAGTGGCGGCCGGAAATCAGAAGCCGTCCAAACCAGCATCATCAGCTACAAAGGCGAAGGCTTCGCTATCAATAGCAAAGCGACGTCGGACGTCCTCAGATGTGAGTACTTCCGTGGAAGCAGCGACGGGACCTTCGAGCGCCGAACACGTTCCACCCGTTTCGCGAGAAATGGTGCTGGAACGCCGTTCTCGCGCTTGCAACGTCTCCACATCAGGAGGGGTTCACGCCGCTTCGCGAGAAGTGGTCGTCGAGGCTTCTCCTGATCCAACATCACCTTCGGAGTACGTGTACCCGCCTGTTTCCACGGGAAGAGGGCGATCTCGCCTACCCTCTTCGACGGACATGGCGGCGCCTAGAGGAGCACTTTCACCGAGTTCTACGGAGCGTTTACACGCACTACTGGCAGAAGCGTATGCAGAGGGTGCGCGTTCAGCTTCGGTGAGTCTTTCACGTGAATTTGCAACAGTAGCGGAGGCGGGAGGTACGCTTCCACCAGCGGCGAGGTTAACAGCGGCGCGCTTGCGGTCGCTTTCACCATCGGCGGCGGCGAGAGGCCCGCCTGCAACTACAGCAGGGCGCTTGCGGGCGTCCTCATCGGCGGCGGCGACAGGCCCGCCTGCAACTGCAGCGGAGCGCCTGCAGGCGTTTCTACCATCAACGGCGGCGAGAGACCCGCCTGTAACCGCAGCAGCGCGCTTACGAGCGCACTCACCGACTCCAAGACCGACGACGCGCTCACACGCGGCACGTATTCGCGATGTCTCGACGCAACTCAGTGCAGCACACACACAATCACATCCAGAAGCGGCGCTGGCAGACATCGATGAGCTTTACTCAACCGAAGCAACCGGCAAGCGTACGCATTCGACAGCGGCGGGAGTACGTTTCCACGCGCCTTTACCGACAAGGCAAGGACGAGACGCTCCACCGCCGTCTACATTATTTGCTCCTGAGGAAGAATCATCGTTGGATGTCGAGGTTACGTCGTATGAAGGTTACGATAAAAGTCACGATCGCGTTGCGTATGATTTCACGTCAAGTGCACATGATTTTGAGTATTTGCCGGAAGATGATTTTGAATATTTTCCGGATGATAATTTGGTAAATAATTTGCCGGACAATAATTTAGTAAATGAGAAAGAAAATTTTGTTTCTCAATTTCATAGCACTTTACGCGAGCAAGAGTTGAATTTACCGAATGATAAAAGTAATAATGATGTAAAACCAATCAAGCGAGGACCCAGTAGTTCGAATGGCAAATGTAATGGAACAAACCTTTTCTAAAATACGCAACCTAAGCTTTTCTGGTGAAAATTCAAAATTAGTAAATAGAATGTCTTCTGCGAAAAAACTGCCTACATTCTCTGGAGATTCGCTTGGTTGGGTTAGGTTTAAACAAGCATATGAGCTTTCTACCAAACTCGGAGATTATTCTGACAGTGAGAATACTATGCGACTTTCTGAAGCATTGAAAGACGACGCATGTAAGGCAACGACGGCCCTGTTTGCAGTCGGTAATAGCGCGGCTGATATTATGAAAGCCCTTGAAATGAGATTTGGCAATTCAGCATTAATTTTAAATAAAATTGTTGCTCAAATTAACGAGTTACCAAATATCGAGCCACGGAAAACTAACTTAGTAGAGTTTGCCTCCGATTTAAAAAATGCAGTATCGGCAATAAAATCATTAGACGATTTAGGATATTTATATAGCCCGGAGCTCGCTAACAGCATAGCAGATAAAATGCCTATTTCTGTGATGAACGATTTCATAAAATATGCTGCAGGTGAAGATCGTAAAAAACCTATTTTAGAAAAAATCAGTGATTTCTTATACCGTGAAGCGGAATCTTTGTTATCTGCTGGATTCACATTTCGTTCAAAAAAAGTAGACACAAAAAAGAAATCTGAGTGACGTACAAAAAATAATAACGATTTTCACCAAGCAGTATGTGTTGCAAGTATAAATGAAAATGCTAATGACGTAGGTAATCAGGCAAGTTTTCAGGGCGGTCGTTGCGTTCATTGCGGTCATAAAGATCATCAACTAAGCGAATGCAAAGATTTTATTAAAGCTCCTTTAGTTCAGCGTTGGAAAATAACTAAAGCTAACAATTTATGTTTTAACTGTCTTAAAAGAAATCACATGCGAGAGAATTGTATAAATAAAAAGAGATGTGAGAATTGTAATCGTAGGCACCACACTCTCTTGCACTTTACTGATAAGGTTGATTATATGCGAGTAAATAAAAACTCAAAAACTAATTCGGAAACGGTTAAGCAAAACTCTGGATCGCGTTCCGATTTTGTTGCAGCCGCAAGTAATACCAAATGACTAGAGTCGGATAAGCATGCACTATTGAAGTTCATTCCTATTACTGTAATAGGTTCGAAAAATTCGATTCGTATACTTGCTCTATTGGATGAGGGTTCAACTGTAACTTTGATAGATTCTAAAATAATTACAAAAATTGGTGTAACGAGTTCGCGAATCCACGTAGCCTTAAGGGGCGTCGGGAACGTAGAATCTGTTTTAAATTGTAATGAAAAGGTTAATTTAAAAATAAAGGTTATTTCAGCAACTTATACTTTCGAGAACGCATTAGTTGTTAATAACCTCGCACTTCCCATACAAGCAGTAAACCAAGAGCTTACAGATTTTTGCGCTTTAAGAACGGGTGTACGGACGGAAGCGTATACGGGCGCCCCTGATATGCTGATAGGGCAAGACTATTGTGATCTCATAATCACTAGAGATTTTAAAATCATTAAAGATAATACACTTTTAGTTTCACGGTGTTTGTTAGGTTGGGCGATTCACGGGCATTTTCTGAAAAGCAAAATAGGACAGGTAAACGTGATAAATAGAAGCACGAGTATTAAAAATCTTTCTCAAAACAGCGATGATGAATTAAATAATTTAGTTAAGCTCTATTTTGAAATTGATGCTTTGGGTATATCTAACGTCGAAATTAAATCTAGTGATAAATATGCTCTTGACGTATTAGAAAAGACGAGTCGTTATGTAGATGGGTCTTGGGAAGTAGGACTATTATGGAAATCGGATGTGGATAAATTTTCGAACGGACGATCGAATGCGCTCCGACGACTCCACCTTTTAGAAAAGAAACTTAACCGCGACGCGAATTACGCAGAAATGTATTACCGAGAAATAAATCGTTTGTTAAACGAGGGTTTTGCACAAAAAGTTTTACATTCACCGACTGGTGATCGAGTCTGGTATCTTCCGCATTTCGGTGTCCAGAATATAAACAAGCCCGGGAAAGTGCGATTAGTTTTTGACGCGGCGGCAAAAACAGGTAATACAAGTTTTAATGATTTATTACTCACGGGCCCGGATTTTCTGAAATCATTACTCGGTGTAATTATGCGGTTTAGATAATTCTCGTACGCCATTAAATCCGACCTCCGAGATATGTTTTTAAAAATAAAAATCCGCGAGGAAGATCGGGACGCGCAACGTTTTTTATGGAGAAACAATGATAAATCTATTGAACCGCAGGAGTACGTAATGTCTTCTATGTTATTCGAAGCGAAGTCCTCTCCGAGCACGGCCTTATACATTAAAGATAAAAACGCAGCTTTATTTTCCTCCGAATTTAACGAGACCGCGAACAGTATAATCGAGAACTGTTATATGGACGATTTTCTGGACAGTTGCGAGTCAAGTACAGAAGCTTCTAAAAGAGTTCGTGAGGCGATAAAAATAAATAAAAATGCAAATTGGGAAATGCATGGGTAGTCGAGTAATTGTGCGTCGGTTTTAAACAACATTACTAGTAGTAATAACTCGAGCGACCTAGTTAAAATCGACGGGATAGCTAACAGCGAAAAAGTTCTAGGGTTAAGATGGTTGAACCGGCCGGATGATTTAGCTTTTAATTTTAATGATAATAAAATCACGCGTGATTTATCGGAAGGGTTAAGAAAACCGACTAAGAGAGAGTTCCTTAGAATAATTATGTCCATATTCGATCCACTCGGCTTTTTGTCTCCATTTACTATTCAAGCTCGCATTTTAATGCAAGAAATTTGGAGAAGTAAAATAAATTGGGACGAAGTTCTACTTGATTTGGAATTTTTACGATGGAAACAATGGCTAAAAGAGATCAAAAGCGTAAAATCTTTTCGTTTAAGTCGATGCTACCAAATTAAGGAATACCAAGTAAGATCTGCGGAGTTACACGTGTTTTGTGATGCCAGCTCTAAAGCATACGCAGCTGTTGCATATTGGCGATTTTCATTAAAAAATAACTCCTTTCATATAGCCTTAATTGGGTCAAAAAGCCGAGTAACACCTTTAAAAGTAGTTTCGATTCCCCGTCTAGAGCTCCAAGCTGCGCTACTTGCTACAAGGTTAGCAAAAATGGTCGCCGACGAACATAAATTTGAAATTACGCGTAGAGTATTCTGGTCAGATTCAAAAACAGTTTTGTATTGGATTAAAAAAGACCCTCGCGAGTTTAAGATTTTTGTGGCTAATCGTCTAGAAGAAATTAGAGCAAACTCACTTATTGCAGAATGGAAATGGGTACCGACAAAGGAAAATCCGGCAGACGACGGAACTAGATTTACGCCTGACGCGCTTAAAAAAGATAGCAGATGGGTTTTGGGTCCATCTTTCTTAAAAAAATCTGAGTGTCATTGGCCAGCTGAAAGCCTTTCACGGAAGTTTGATAAGGGGACGACCGAACTTCGAGAAACCACCCATATAGTAACGTGCACAACAGTCGAGTCCGCGTTAATTGATAGTTCACATTTTTCCTCGTGGGCACGACTTTTATCAACCTTTACACAAGTATTGCAAGCGGTCGATTACATGAAAAAACATGCTTGTCGTCTTTAGAAAACAGAGTAAAAGCTGAAGAATTTATAATTAAAAGTAGTCAAGTTATTTCGTTTTTAAATGAGGTAAATGCTCTTAAAAAATTAAATTCGATACCTAAAAGTAGTAAAATCATTACAGTGGGAGCTTTTTTCGATGAAAAGGGAATTCTTCGCGCAGAAGGTAGACTTAATAATTTATCTGAGTGTAATTTGTCAACAGCACCGATAATTTTAGACGCGAAAGAGCCTTTATGTAGGTTATTAATTAAACATTACCACGAAAAATTATACCACGGTAGCCACGAAACAGTAATAAATGAAATGCGACAAAAATACTACATTGTAGGATTAAGACAAGGTTTGCGGTCGATAGTTAGTAAATGCATTGTTTGTAAAATGCTTCGTGCATTGCCAGCTAACCCGAAAATGTCTGCTTTACCACCTGCAAGACTGTCTTATAGACTCCGTCCGTTCACTCACTGCGGCCTCGATTATTTTGGGCCTATGATGGTGAAAATAGGGCGAAGACGCGAAAAGAGATGGGGTGCTTTGTTTACGTGTATGTCAACACGATCGATACATATCGAACTCGCACAAAGTCTCAGTACAGATTCCGCTATAATGGCTTTCAGACGCTTCAGAAGGGGGACACCAGCTACGATCTATTGCGATAACGGCACTAACTTCAGAGGCATGCAAAATGAATTGAAACAAGTGTTGAAAGATCTAGACCGCGAGAAAATCGAAAACTACGCCGTAAAGAATAATATAGCTTGGAAATTTAATCCCCCCGCCGCGTCTCACATGGGACCCTATTAAAAATAGTCACGTGAGTAAGTACGTGAGTACTTGCGGGAGTACTCACGTGAGCTCTCACGTGAGTTCTCACGCGAGTTCTCACGTGAGATTTTCGACCATTTTCTCACGTGAGTACTCACGTGAGATGCCGAAAAAAATCCTATAAAAAATTATATAAAATTATTCTAATATATTTATTTTATTTGAGTAAAAATACAATTACAAGAAACTTGAAAATACAATATTTGACTATATTTTGTTGTCATTTGTAAATTTAATATTTTTCGTAATGACATATTATCTGACATTGAATTGAATGTTGCTGATTAATTACACAGTAATTATTAGAAAAGGCGTGCATACAGGGTTTTAAAATAATGTTATTATTTCTTTATAATTAATAATAATTTACTTTATTTATATATCTACAAAAAAACGTATGTACAAGTTATTTATATCAACAGAATAACTCATTTTTTATTTGGAGTGTTTAATACAAAATCTATATATAAACTTTGAGAAAACATTTTCAACCATGGAAAGACTGAAGTGGTACAGTTCTTATCAAAAATATTTTATTTTCTAAATAAAATTCTGAAATCCTACAAATTAATGTGCATATATGTTGGGCATGGGAATCACATACATCATTTCTTCTAATCTAATGAAAATGCATGGTTTTACAATCTCGTTTGTTTTTATACAAATACTTTCTGTGAATCGAATAACCTCCTTAACGACACTTGCATAATTATTTGGTCTTGTTTTAATTATTTTACATACAGTTAATTCTTCTAAGTTATCTTCATTTACTAAAAAATACATAACTTTTACAAACCTTCCATCGGAGATTTGTGCGAAATAATTACAAGAACGTTTATTTATTTTTTCCGAAGTAGCAAATAAACATCCATGCATAACGGCTTTAGAATACATCAGCGTAGTTCTTGTTGAACTTTTGAATCAAATTTTCAGTTACAGTTTTCCCTCTCCCAAAGTATGTAATTGAGGTTAACTTGAATGTTTTCCGGGTTTGTTTTGTGACAAGATTTTGGCAAAACTGTAATGTAATACCAGAACACTGGGGGTATACTCTTTGTTCTAATATTTGTACCGAACGCTGCATGTTTAAATTCCTGATAATTTGCAAAATCACACCCTTGGCACAATGAATTGCTTGCAACAATTTATGATTGGCTGATTCGAACGCAAATGCTGAATGTGCCCACAGTGGTCCCCAATTATATACACTTTTAACAATGTGAAGTAATTGATGGACATTGTAAGTCATTGCATTTATACCATAAATATCTTCTACTTCTGAAACAAACTTATGTAACATTTCATTGACCCGGTTCAATTCTGAAAAAGATATGTCCATACTCAACAATACGAATATATATATATATATATAAAAAATTGTATAACGTTAGTTCTAGGACCCTATGTTACTGTATACCTATACGTGACTAAAGAAATAATGTCTCTTATGGGGGCCGATGTCCTCAAAACTGACGTTAAACATATGTAGATTCAGGGACTGTCCCCAAAACTAACAAATGTCCCCAAAACCAACGTTAAACATCTGGAATACCCTGGAAACTAACATAAAACATAAATATATATATATATATATATATATATATATATATATATATATATATATATATATATATATATATATATATATATATATATATATATATATATATATATATTAAAACAAAAAATGGCACAAAAGAAAGTAATAAAAAAATTCGAATATATGAAATAAGTAACCGTCAAATATATTAGGTCCGACACACCAATACGAAATATATACTAGTAATCAACGTTATGATGGATTATCCAAATAAATATTTTTTCACCGTGTGAATCTATCATTGCATGCCGAATGCCGTAAGCGACTCTTGCATGAATATAGGCATAGAAGAAGGATCAGCGAGGAACAACGAGTAACCTAGCTCGCTGTATAGTCGCTGTTCCTCACTGGGTGTCTCCGTTCCTCGCTGTGTGTCGCTGTGTATAAATAGAAACCTATGTAATTCTTGTTTTTTTTATCCGTTATTTTTTAAGTGTCCGGGCCAATAACATATTTACATGTATGAAGAACAAGAACAGATTACAAAGAATAAGTGCCCTAATGTTCCTACGTGTCTCTGGTTCGGGCTATAGTCTCATAGTGATATTAACCTATATTGCTATTGTATAAGAAGCCTGCAATGTATATCGATATCGGTATGAACATCCCTGCATGTGCTTTGTTATCGTCATCGCCCCTTTGCAGTTTGTGGTTTTTTTTCGGAAGTTAAAGTATACTGTTTCTTAAAAAGATAAATGTTCTGTTGAAAAACGCGTTTGGTATAGAAAATAGTTTGCAACTATGTCTGATAATGATGGAGGCGATGCAATGTTTAAAGAAAAAAAACGTCGGTGCAGTGATGCGATATATCTGGCTGAAGTAGTATTTTCTTCCGACAAAAAAAGAAAAATCATTCCAGAAAATCATATTCAATATGATCGCAATAGTACAGATGGTATAAATCCATGTAATCGTGAAGACTTTGAAAAAAATCACAAATATATTGTAAAATATTTTACATGTGGAAAAGACGGAAATAAATGTAAGAAAGTTCATGATCATCCTTTTAAGATGAATGGAGCGTATATTTACCATTTAGGAGGTAAATGTATATTGATATATATATGTATATATATAACATATAATTATAGTTTAAGTATAACCTTTTCATTCCAGATTTATATTATTCGACAATAGTAATACGACTAATATTCTTGTTTTATTTTTACAGAATCAGTTGTAAATATAGAAGTGCAAGTGAGTAATAGTAAACGAAAAAAATTCCCAAACAAGAAATATCAATCAACAACAACAAGTGATTCAGAAATAGAGAAAAAGAAGAATAAACAAAGAACTATGGTTAGTTTTTAATATATTTTGATCATTATTTTTGTTAATTAGATTTTCTATGATAGAGATTTTCTGAATAATCAAATGTTTAAATGATTTTATTCTTTTTCCAGAATGAAAAGAGTATCTGAGAAAAGAAGCAAGAGTCTATGAAATAAAAAAATGAGTCGATTCTGAAAAAATTGGAAATGTCATATACACCACCAAGTTTTATAGACAAAGAGATCAATGCAGATATTAATCAGGATATTCTTGTAAGTGATGAGCAAAATAATGTTGCACAAAACATTAGTATCGAAAAAAGTGACGTTACTGTACAAAAAATTAAATCAGTCGTAAGTAAACTTATTTTAATCAGGATAGGCAAACTATAGTTTTATTTTACTAACTTGTTTCCATAAGAATGTTTGTATCATTGAAATTTTTATTGCACATCATATGCAATTATCTAAAGACTTTTTTATGTGCTTAAAATATAGTTTATTTAAATTTCAGAAATTTAATTTAGATCTAAAATATTTTACTTGCTCTAAATTAGAAAAACTTTAAAATTGTATTTTATAATAATAATGTTTTTATCTTTTTTTCTGGATAAGAATACTTTAACTGATAGTCAGTTAAATAGATTTAATCCATGTAATGAAGAAGTACCACATACCTCTCAATCTACTCATCCACTAAATGAGATTTTTCCTCGCAATGAAGGATCATCAATGCCTATATACCCACGCAGACATAATGTATCTTCTTCAGAGAGTGACTCGTCTCCAAAATCTTCTACATCCAGCAGTCAGGAAACAAGCTCGATTAAATCTCCAAAAGGTAGAACAACACTACATTCAAAAAAATCATTGCCAAGGATGGAGAGTATTTTATATTCTAAATCAATAAAGGACATGTTCGAAAGTGATTCTGATGACAGTATAAATAAGGAAGATTTAGGTACTAATAATCAAAATAATTCATCTCCAGAGTCTCTCGACACATTCTCTTGTCAGCGTACAAAACCAATTAAAAAACAGCAGAAAGATGTTTCATCTTCAAGATTAAAAGATAATGAGGATCATCTTATAAATAGACAAAATTTAAATGTTGATAAGGGGAATAGTAGTTTATCTTCAGAAAATAAAGATATAAACAGTATTGACGAAAACGTTCAGCATCAAAATATACCACAAGCACTTTTTTATGATGAATTCGAAGACAACAATGATGATTTATTCGAACCATCTGATCGAGAAGAATTCTCACAACATGACCAGGATGAGCCACGTGAGTTAAATTATTCTTAAAATAACTAAATTTAAATATACTAACAATAATATTTATAGAGTAACATGTATAATATTTATATTGGTAAAGGAAATGATATTTACAATGATAATGATATTTGAAATGAAAATTTAAATGATATTTACACTTATACGTAAATTAAAATTTATAGAAACATTTACAATTAAAGGAATTTAATTTAATAAAAAGATTGTCAAATATATTGATTTTTTTCAGAAATGGTACGTAAAAGAATGGCACAGTTTATTCTTGATTGCGTTAATTACTATAGGAAACCAGCAAATGAAGAAATATTACAAGAAAAAAAGGCGAGATATAACCGTACTAAAGATAACAAGGTATAGTTTCATAATTTTTATAATTTTACTATTTGAATACTTACATTTTTTTATAAAAAATTTAAAACTGTCACTGTATTGTCATTTAAACAATTTTTAATCAACAACATTTTTATTGCTATTTTGTAGGTATATTTAGGAGAGAACATTTCTGTTGATCCAGTTAAGTGGGATCTAATGCAGATACAAAGAGCGACTACTTTTTTAGGTGAACTAACGTTCATTTTATGGAAACCCTCCGACCTGGCTAACAGAGCATTGGATTTAACCAAACCCGTAAATAGCATCCCGAACAGATCACCGGTACAGCTTATTGAGCATAATTTATTACGCTTACTCATAAGTAATTATAAATTCTTTAATTGTTAAAAATATATTATGATTATTGTAAAAGTTTTTGACAATTTTATTATTTTAGGCTTATATTATGACTTTTTTAAAAAAGACAAATCAATGGATAATCAGGACCGTACTAAGTTTTTATTGGACACAACGTACGTGCTAAGGTATAAAATTCGTGACTTGAGAAAAAGGGAGAGAGCAAACAGAAAAACCAAAAAAGTTGTGAAAATACAAAGATACAACTACGTGGAAAAGATAAAAGGATAAAAGGAGCCAAGCTGCTGAAGATAAAAAATAAGATAATTTATAAAATGTAAAACGTTTTTGTTCGTTTTGTTTTTTAAATCTTTTTTTAAATAAGATTCAAACGATCTCTGTAAATGCGATAATAAAATAGTTAATCATAAAACGGATATCATTATTACATCAATTTATTTTTTCCGATTTAGTTTTAAATTTATTATCTAATAAAATATATATAGTAAAGAAAATAGTGTAATCAAATATTGTTTAGTCAATAACTAAAATAAAACAAAGTATTAAAATAATTTTTTATAATTTTTTTAGAAATTTTTTCCGCATCTCACGTGAGTACTCACGCGATTTCTCACGTGAGTACTCACGTGAGAAAATGGTCGAAAATCTCACGTGAGAACTCGCGTGAGAACTCACGTGAGAACTCACGTGAGTACTCCCGCAAGTACTCACGTACTTACTCACGTGAATTTTTTTAATAGGGGAGGTGCGTGGGAACGACTAATATGATCTGTAAAAACAGCCTTATCTGTAGTTTTGAAAGAACACGTTCCTAAAGAAGAAGTTTTATTGACCAGTTTATGTGAAATAGAACATGCTGTAAACTCGCGTCCGCTGACGCACGTCTCTGTCGATCCCCGCGATCAAGAGGCGCTCACTCCTAATCATTTTTTGTTAGGAGCTTCTTCTGGTCAAATTAGATTAAGTAAATACGATGCGCAAATTGAATGTACAAACAAACAATGGCAATTGGCCCAACACTTTGCGGATGCGTTCTGGCGCAGGTGGCTACGCGAGTTTCTTCCGTCATTGATTTCAAGAAAAAAGTGGCACGAAAATGAAATTCCCCTTAAAGAAGGAGATCTTGTCTTAATTCTTGATAACGACATGCAACGAAATCAATGGAGGAAAGGCGTAGTTATACGCGCATTACCAGGCTCTGATGGTCAAGTACGTGTGGCTGAAATTCGAACGGCACATGGTATTTTATTGCGTCCTACGAGAAAACTTGTAAAATTTGCGTAAGTACAAACAAGTTTGTACCGAGGGGAGGATGTTCCCGATTGTAAATATTTATAGAATGTTTGTAATCGTTTCTGTGATTGGTGTGAGAGCAAGTGTATTAAATGATTGAGTATGTATACGACGGGCGCACCGGCGCAGCGGTAGACACTGAGTGCCGTTGCGTTTTTGGCCGTGTCGCGCCGGTCATTGTGATCGCGCGTGGGCACAGTTCCTCCTCTGCCGATAATTCTATTACCGGAAACAGAGGAAGAGTGCGTGGCGAGGCTGTCTCGCGGGCGCAGGCCTACAGGGGCGTCCGAAGTACGCGAGCTTGCAAGCTCTTCGTTGCTAGGTTACGCGACTGTTGATAAAAAACGAGCATCTCACGCCAGTCAGGGAGACGAGCCTTCTCTGTTTTTTTTTTTCATTCTCCTTTGCACAGCAAAAAGGATAACATCGTGTCCTTGCTCTCCCATTTAAATAAAGCTATTATTAATTTAAGAAATGTTTATTTGAATATTTATTCTCCTTCTCGCGCATAACGAAACAAGTCACTTGGGAAAGTTTTCGAGATATTGCGCGATTTAAATGCTAAAGCTTAAAAGCAATTGTCAAAATTTTCCCTCTTTCAATTACGTTGTAACTACAGAATAATGAATTTTTTACTAAAAGACCTTTAAAAAATGGGGTATTGAATCTCAAAAAAGTAAAAAATAGCCTTAACTCGATTTTCATAAAAATTAGACTCATTTCCTGCTTTCTTGGCATCACAGATATGAATAGCTATTTTTATTGTGCATACAAGCAACTACATTTTATTAGTAGAATAATAAATTTATAACATAAAATATTTATTATTTTCCGCTTTAGCAGGAGAGATAACTTTTATCTCCTACTAGATTGGGAAGCAATGAATATTGCTAGGGCGGGAAATAATGAATATTATTTTCGATTTTTCGACGTACGCTCGAAATGCGCGATTTTTCACTTAAGGGGGTCAGACACCTTTAAAATAACGAAAAATTGGTATTTTTACAGATTTCAGTAGAAAAACGCTTGTAGAATATGGCCCCCATTTATTTTAAAGCATTATCTATCTTTGTTGTCTGATATGGCTATGGTTGTTGCTGCTACGTATGTTCATAGCTTACAAGCCTGAAGGATCGAGTACTGAGGTATCAAAATATTTGTTCCAAATATTAGTAAAAATTCTTAGGTTACCTTGTAAAAATGACTAGATCTCAATTTTTACCAGTGTGTCTGGTAATTTTTATTCCGATAATTTGGTATTTTTTTTAAGTAGCTATGGTAGTTTTTCCTGGGAAACTTATAAATTGTATTAGAAACCTGGGAATATCACGGCTTTTGACAGTCTATCCATGCGCTACCAAGGCACCTTGGTAATTTTTACTCTAAAATTTCTCTCCGTGTAGTCATATACAATACCAAGAGTTTAGGACCCGTTTCATCAAAATATATGCAGTTCCTGGACCTGGAGTCAACGGCAGAGCCAAAATTTAGAAGTACCATATCTTTGGATAAAATCGATAAAAATTGTTTTTTGGGTCTCATTTTACTACAAATTAAAGAATATTACTTCTACATATTTCTAATTATTGAAATTTATTTTTTCCAGCTCATTTTATGAAGAAAATTTTAGAGGTGTCTGACCCCCTTAATTTACTAACATGGAAAATCTCATTTCATGCTTGTATTGAAAAAATTTATTATTCCCGATTTAGCGTGAGATACCATTTATTAACTGTATTATACACGACTTGAAATCACAATCACCAATCCATGCATTAAAAAGGGTTTATAATGTCCTATCATGTCCATGTTAAAAACAAATACGATGTCTAACATAAGAACCGACTGGTAACCACCTCGTCCTCGCTTAAAATACCTAGCTCATTTTCTCCCCTTTTTGCATAATCTACTATTAAAACAATACAATTTCATTTAGAGAATAAAAATAGTACATTGTGCAAAAAAGAGATACAATGAGCTGCTCAATTTCAAGCGGAGGTGAGGTGTTCAGGATTGGGGTTCTGATTTACGCGTGCTCTCAACTGGCCAACTCCTAACCGGTCTAAACGCGTAATACTTATACAATTTTCTACAAAAAGGAAGATTTTTAATTCAACATTCTTTTAGAAATAAAAATTAATCAAAAATATTTGGTTACTTTGAAAATTTAGTTCCTTGAATAATACTTTTTTACGTGTTAACGATTTCCAGTTTTCTTATTGTATCTGATCTTTGAATCAATAATAAATGTTAGAACTAGTACAAGATTAAATAAATAAATTAATAAAATTACTTTTTACTGCCTCAATACCACTTCCTGCTGATGGTTGTACAAGTTTTTCAGATACATTTTTTTCAGATGCATTTTTTTCAGATACATTATTTTCATTTTCTATTATCTCCCTTAATTGTTTCGATTTTTCTTCTTTTACAACACATAGTTTATCTGTATTTTCTTTTTGTTTATTTGTATTTCCCCTCATTATTTTTTCTTTCGTCTCTTCTTCTTCTTTTAATATATCTTGTAATCCTGCACTTTGTTGGCGTTCCTGTTGTTGATTTTCCTCGACTTTTGCTTCTGTAGCTTTGTTATCTATTGGATCATTCGCATCTGTAAGTTTATAATTTGCACAAAGTTAGGCCATAATCTTTGACATCGTTGAATAAAATTAATTTTTAATGCTTATAGACTGTCGGCATTTCCGTCGAGAAATAATGTTTTCTTTTGGGTAAAATTTATTTACATCTTTACCGTATCGTATACGTAACGATGAATATAGAGGTTTACATAGAGGCTTCAATAGTCACATTGCGGCAGGGAACAGAATTTCAAATAAGGTAATTCAAGGTAATTCGGCTATCTTAAGCGCCCAGTTTTTTGTATACTTATTCTACAAGAATGTTTAGATAAAACTATTGGAGGGACGTCAAAATATAGTATATAATATCTTCTACGAAGAAAAAATTAAGAACGTCCTAGAAGTGATATTGACTTCACAAGAAGCCAAAATGAAAAAAGAGCGTTTTGACATATGCTCCGTCATATTTAGTTAATTCGGCTAATTTAATCTAAAAAAATTATTTACTTTTTTTTTCAAGGCAAAATCGATATATATATTAAAATATAATCCATCTTCTGCGTAGGGAAAAAATCTCGGGCACTTCAAAAATGTAATTAGTCTTGCTAAGTGCAAAATAAAAAACTGAATAAGTGTACCCTTAGCGTGTGTAGCAATACGGCCACTTTTCGGATTAATTCTCTTGTAAACAAGTAAAAATGATTTGGAAAATTTTGAAATAATTTAGAAGCCATATTTTTCACATTTTCTAGCTACTTACATGTCTAATTAAGCTTTCTCATAAAACGGAGCTGAGGAAGTGTGTGCGTGTGTGTGTGCGTGTGTGTGTGGCTGAATTAGGCGAATTATAGGCACAAAAGCATTTTACTTATATAAATGACAAAAAACTTCCATACAAATTTCAAGGAAATGACCTCACCGTTGAACCTTTCTGCCTGTATGCAGTTTCGATAGGCTTTTTAAGCTTATATTTCGATTATAAACAAAATACTTGCTTTTTTGATTTTTTAAGACGTGTGACTCACTGGGAATTGAAAAAAAGCAACTCGTAAAAATGTAGTGATCATTCTCAAACAATTGAAAACGATTTATAAAGTATATTTTTCATATTTCGAAGCTGCCGTCTTTGGTTCTTTATGCTTTCGGATAAGTGGAGGTAGAGAACTTGAAAAGTGGCCGAATTAGATTAGTGGCCGAATTACCTTATTACAAATTTTTAACTTTTTAAAATTAAGTTTTTATCATAATCGTAGATATAGTTTCTTTAGTTAAAGATCAAAACAAAACAATATTGAAATATTACTACTATGAAACAATATAGGATGTTTAGCAAGAGCCATAAATAAATAAATAACGAGTGCAGACTCTCCATGAGCAAGTGCGGTCATACATAAACGTAGTGCAATTCAGTACTCGAAGTCTCGCAAAATTTCGTGAAGATCAGCGTAACTTCGCCACTAGAGAATCTAAGACACCTGGATCGTGCGATGCCACGAGTGAGCCGAAAATGCAGAATCGACGTATAGAATATCACGGGCACCACATGCAAACAATTTCCGCTCAATCGTAAGGTGAAAAGAAAACATCATCGACAATATAAAAACCGGTGGAGACCAGACACACGCATTTACCTCCGTAACAGAACGACTCCTGAACCCTTAAATATAACAACACGACCTCAGAAGTAGAGCTTTAGACGCGTGGCCTTGGACGACCAAGAAATTCCCTAACAGACGGACAACTATCGAGAGAGCGTGCAACCCAGTGATATTACAGTGATGGACCAACCAGACACCCGTGAGTCCACGAGGCGACATAACAAATCAACCGCGTCACGTATTTACCGAGTTAGGCAGCCTTTCTACCGCTCCTTTTCACGCGTGTTACCAGGGATAAAGTAAGTAGTATATAAGCATTCAACTTGAACTCTATTGTTTTCAGTAATTATTCGGGTCTTGGTGCACGACCTCGAGATGATCGAGGTCGTTTTATATTATGAATTTATAAAAAGTATGTAACTATTCTTTATGAACAACGTGTTATAAGATAATTAGTTCCTATAATTTTATTCTTGTCAGTTACCTCTAGTGTTGATACTATTTGGACTACCATCAACAAATAGTGACTTGTAGTTTGCAAAACATTTTTTTAACTATTTAATGTTCCTCTGAAAAATAGTTTTAGGTTAACTCACTGTAAAAAATGAATTTTAATTCATAATACATTAGGTATTTACGTGTCGATCAGTTGGAGTGTCAAGATTGAATTTCTTACATATGTCAGACCATGCCTTTTCTTTTGCATCGTTATCAGCCTGAGTCCTCTTGGGATTTAAAATAATGTGCTGATAGGTTTTCGTGATTTCCCGTAATTTATTTTTCTCCTCACGAGTATAATTTTTCTTTGGTATTGGCATTTTTTTATCCCTCTTCGTCTTTATTAGAGTGGCTTTGTATTATTTTAAATGCAGACTTTGACTTAGCATGTATTGTTGATCTGCAGAGAACTTAAATACTTGTGTGGTTAAGCATGTGCTAACAAAAGAAAAGCGTACGTCTAAACGAACGACAATTTGTACATGCAATATACGCACATAAGCATATAATATCTACATACTTATTCAAATATACTTCTGATTGAGTTGAAATTTTGTTCATCATATAAACTTAAGTGGAGGGTATTAAATATAACTTACTTAAAAGAAAAGCAAAAATTGCTGCCAATGCATTGGCACGTAGCTTCCTGAAATTAATGTATTAATTGATATCTTGTTTTGATTTTTTATGCCAATAATTAATTGTATCACGCCAAATTTTATCTATGAATATTGTCAATAAAAATAATATATAAAATGCAAATAAAAATATACATTAATGTAAAATCATTTGATAACCGTCGCAATTTCTTCTTATAAGATTGATGTAAACAAACACTCGGGATGCACGAATTCGCAGGAACGAGAGCCAAATGAGTTCGATAAAGTACGTAGAAACGAGATTCTTATTTTCTCCGTAGTTTAACTGGGAACCTCGTTATAACGTTTTAAACGTTTTTTTATTTAATATATAAATTATCTTTAGTCTGTCATTTGTTATTAATGAAAATATCGTTTATACTTCTTTAATTAAATTTTATTTATTTATTTATTTATTAAAACCCAGAAGTACATTAGTGTGAAAGCTCCTACAGAGGTTAAATATTTACCTGTACGTAGGTTCGATATAACAAAAGAAGTATAATATAAAATAAAAAAAATAAAAATGTATATATATGTGTATAAAAAATATTGACATTGTAAATTAACAGAAGTAAAATTATCTCCATAGCATTTTCAAAACGCCCTATTTTTGTTCATTATACAATATATTTTATAATTACAATTCATGAAGCGAAATAACAAAAGTAATATATGATAAGGGTGACTTCACCAGTAAATGAACGTTTAAATTCAGTGAATGAACGGGTCACGTGATATTATTTTTAATCGCTTAAATAAGATGCTTTTATGATATTAAACAGTTAAAAAATGCTTTTTTCACAGTTTGAAATTGGTGGAAGGTGCTTCATGAGGCCGGAAACATTAAAAATATATTTTATCAATGATTTTTATTAAAAAAATGTCCATTCACTGGTGTCTGTTCCACCACTGGTGAAGTCAGCCTACAGTCATTTTAATTAGGTATTATTTTAGTAGCTACTTTTTTTGTCACTTACTCTTTTATCCATTTCAGAAATTTGTAAGCTTTTATTTCTAATATTGCTTGTCGACATTTGATATAAATTTTTGAATGGTTAGTAAAAGTTATGATAAAGCTGTGTGTTCGTAGAGTTTATTTACATTTAATCGAAGATTTTACAAGGAATTGTGATAATATAATTCACTTCTTCATCGTCTCAATGAACTGTATATGTGCATCGATTTGATCTCTCAAAAATCAATTTTTATATAAAAACAATAAAATACTTGCATTTTACGCAAAACATATGCAACGCCGAGGAGTCAATCACAATCAATTATTCCAGCATCACATTTATTTCTCGATGTTTATTCATTCATTGTTGTTTCTTTTTATTATCTTTTTCGTAAAAAGAAGAGCGAAAGTACAGATTGATTGAAGAGATTGACCGCAGATTCGTTGGTTGGTCAGCAGACTGGGCTGCGACGGTAGGGCGTCCTTGAGAGAGACTGATGGTAAGCGTGTATATGCAGACACATTGTTTTTTTAAACTCAAGGACGCAAAAATCACCTGCTACCGACCGGGCATACGCGATCGCCATTTTGCAGATTACTTTTTCTTTTTTTAATTACAAATAGTTACGTAATTTTGGAATTTCCGGGGATTTCATGAATTGGCATCAACCATTTGTTACACTCACTTGGAGAGTGTCAGGGATCCGGATGTAGAAATATTAAGAAAACTGCAATATTAGACGCTAATGATCCGAAAAACTCAAGCTTTGGATATGTTTAGTTTTATCTTGAAAAAATCTTGACAAAGGACTCTTTTTCAAAGGGTACATTTAATCTTGAAAAGTTTTAAATACAATTTCAATATTTGAAAATAAAACTGTTACTTACTTTTTCAGATTAAAAAAATGTTGATTCCTTCTTAAGTTATGCAGTACAATTTCATACGTATTTTGATGCATTTTTGTTGGTCATCTTTAAACTATTGTTACGTATGCGAGAAATAAATAATAAAGTATGAAAAAATAAGCGACGAGCGGGACGCGAACCCGCGATCTCGAGAATTCTAATCCCGCGCTCTATACCACTGAGCTAACGTCGCGATGCTACGACGAGTGCATCGCGAGCTAGTTATGTTTATGCTGACTGAGTGGTTTCTCGTTTTCCACGTTGTGTCCAACGTCGACGGAAATCTCCGTGACACTATCATAACTTTGAAAGAAATCAACATTTTTTAGATCTGAAAAAGCAAGTGAAAATTTGTTTTCTTTAGTTTTATTTTCATTTATTGAAATTGTATTGAAGACTTTTCAAGCTTAAATGGGTATTCTTTGAAAAAGAGATTTTTTAAAAGATTTTTTTAATATAAAACTTAAAATTTCCAGAACTTGAATTTTTCGGACATTTTTGCATCCAAAAACATATCTCAAGATTTGAACCGAGTCGGTGATCTCGATACCTGATACTGTTGTAGTCAGTTTTTTTTTTTAATTATAGAACATTAAAAGGAAGTATTTCATACTATTTCGTTTTCAATTTTTCTATTATAATATATTTATACTAATATGCAATTCTATAAGTTTAGTATTATTGAATTTTGATTTAAAATTTAATCATTTCAACGAAGTACTGTTTAATAAACTAACTATTATTAATTGTTGTTTTATAGAAGCTAATATTTATAACTCAAAATTATATTTTAGAGTTGATTCATAGAATACTCGTAACTTTTTATTTTGTTTACACTTTCACATACATTGTATTTCCAATATAAGTACATATGTTAACAATTATTTTAGAAGTTTTGTATAAATAATAAAATCACGAATTTAAGTAATAAATGGTAACATACACGTTGTATAAGTATATATAACTTTTATTACTATTTGTACATCATACACGTAACATAAGTTTTTTCAGGATTCATGAATTACTTATAACTATCACCGAAAACGTATCACTTTTTGAAAAAATACACAACACTTCTTACGATGCATTTACAATATTAAAATTATTTTTCAGAAACTTCTCATGGGTTCTTCTCACCTCGATAAAAATTATCGAAATTTGACCCAACTTTATACCCAAATCCCAAATCGACGCCCAGAATAATATATTTGATCCGTCACCGAAAGCGAAGAAAGACACACTGAGAGAAGATTCACCTTGTCATGAATGAAAGTGAAGAAGATTCAGTGACTTCCAAAACAGGTATTTCAAGAGTAGGGAGGGGGAAGGATACCGTTAAATAGTTGTCCTATATATAAAGTTTTTTATATTTCTCTCCGAAAAATGTTTAGCTTAATTATTTCAAGGAAATTTAAAATAACGAATTTAAATTAATTTATCAGCTTAAGTATAGGCTACAAATTTATTAATCAATTAAACTTTTTATTCAAATACACATTATGTACAACATTATTATCGATAGTTACCTCTAAATAATGCGATTTTTTTTTTAATTTTAAACAGAAATGAAAAGTCTTGCATTCGAAATGCGAACAGCGGTGTTTCTCAGCAGAGCGAAATTGCGTAATGCTATACAAGAGAGAAAAACAAATTTTTCGACCGTGATCGTAGGGTCTGGGTCGTTGGCAGGTGGCTTTCACGGCTCGGTGCATGAAAAAATCGGTAAAACCATCTATTTTGCTGCATATACGAGTATTATACGATGCATGCGCATTCATGAGCGTGTCTCTCAAGGACACGCTGCTGGCTCCGAAAAAAAACGCGAGTTCGGGGCGATGCACCGGCGGCAATTGTGTCGGTTTCTTTACTTTCACTATCACCGCGGACGCGATTGCAGGGAAAAGGCGAACGAATAAAAACGGTTGATGTACTGTTTTGCCAGACATGAGGATTTTGTTTATTGCACGCTCAACTTGTTGCAGCAGAATTAATATAAGTAGTATCAAGTATTCAATGTGTAGGTATAACTGAATTTCCATAAATTTGACATAGTTTATCCCTTAATAAATTGAGCATTCGAAATAATCTATTTTGCCCTCGAACGATCTCGAAATCTCGAATAATCGAATCCGTCTCGAATCTCTAAAGGAGAGAAACAAAAGACGAAACAGTGGCGCGCGTAGCGCGCTGATTAACGCTAGTAATATTATAATGGAGGTTCAATCAAATTTTCAAAATCGAGATATTGAATACCAATAACTCAATGACTTTAGTTTTATTACCCATTAATATTTATATATGTATATTTTATATTTCAATTCTGGAAATAAATATAGAAAAATAATTTTTTCGATTTCACTTTACAATAAGTTAGATGAATTACTATCATATAAGTAAGTAATAGTAAATAATAATTTTACTTTAAAAGCTGTTTAATCTTTGGGACTATACAATAAAATGTCTGTCATAATCCTTTGCGATATGATCTGCAGACCCAAGGATTTTCTAGGGAATTCCGAGCACATTGAAATTTTTATGTGTACAACGAATTTGGTACTTTAGCTTGTTCCTGTTCGAGACAAGTGCAAAAGAATGATATTTCGAGTGAATACTTCATTGTGGCCGAAAGCTAGCTATTACTGATTTCAAGAAATTCGAAGTTAAAAAGATGGCATTTTCGAAGTTACTAACATAGCATTTCAATTTTAAGATCAACTTAATGCAGCCCTATACTAGGAATTAAATTAGAAGTTATCATCAACTTAACGCAGGCGAGATTAGAATCATAGCTAATTTGGAACTAGTGAATACTTTTAAAGAAAAAAATATAGGTCCTATTTAAATTTTTTCTTCACCAACATAAATTTTGTCTTATAATTTATTCATAGAACAACTAAATTGCTTTGCATATCTATGAAACGTATTGTTCTTTTTACAATTTTAGGAATTAAAGTTTTTCTTATATTGCAGCAATATAACCTGTTTTAAAACTCAGCTATCTTCGTTTTCTATTGAAAATTTTCAGTATTCATTTTGTGTGTAAATTGTCCGACTGTTTAAATATTTTTTCATCGTCGGATCTACCTCCTCTATATTTTCCGCATGTACAATTTCCAAAAATATGTGGCGAATATTTACAATGTATTTGTCAGACAAACATAGACAAAACAATTTTATTTCGGTTTTGTCCTCCACAGTTATTGAAACATAGAATAATATTCTGTATACTTACCTTCTACAATTTTACTCGATCATTTTTTGAGAGAATAAAATTAGTAAAATTTTAAAAGGACAATTAGCATTTATAATGCAAAAACTAGCTTTTGTTTTTTTGGTATTGTTAATATTTTTTAGTAAATCAAATATCTTCTTAATCTTTTGCAAAAGTTTTGTCTTGTTCATTTAATGTCGCCATTTGTTCATATTTTAAATATTGGCCTCGTACTTTTCTTTCAGCTCTTCCGGTCTCTCTTTAATGGCGTTCTGATACCCTTTACATAAATCTTTGATTAAAAAATATTAACATTAAAGCGGGTGTTGAAAATATCAAAATAATGTTGTTTATTAGCTACGCCCTTTTCTTTTCTTTGCCTAATTGACATACATAGGATTTGGATGAGGATTTAAGAGGATCTATCGGTGTCGACTATGGCTCTATCAGGGTTGGCCGCGGCTCCATCGAGATCTGACGCGGCTCGGTTGGTATCGGCCGCGATTGACCGCGACCGGCCGCGCCCTTGAGAAAAAAAATTGAGAAACAGCTCAACAACAGCGCGCGTAGCGCGCCAATTCATCCACGTTTTATATTATTGTTTCTATGTGCTAGTCAATACGTTTAGAGACTTAGAGTCTACGTATTTACTGACTAATGCACATACGGACTAATCAATACTTTTATCGATGTAGAGTCTACGTATTTACACCACAGGTGGCAGTGTCTAAAAAAAAAAAACAACATTAAGAGATCAATTTAACAATATTTTGATTTAAAATAAACTATTGAAAATTTTGGAAATTAATAAGGTTAATTTACAATTTTTACATTGATTTAACATGCCACTAAAATTATGTTTCTCAAAAGTAAGTAGTATATTGCACAAGCCTTCTTCGAGATCTCACTATAATAACGTTTTTAGAGGTCTTTAATTTTAAAATATGGTATGCTAACTATGCCAGTATTAACTTTACTTTCAAACAGTTGCTTTTACTAAAGGTTTCAAAGGAATTTCTATTTAGAAATAATATCGTCTAATTAGAATTTTTAATATTTTATATGAAAATATAAAACACAAAGATCCTCAGCATTAACATTTTTAAGGCGATCAAGAATTAAGCCTCAACGCCATAAAATCCGACAAACTATAAGTACAGCAGCAGAAAGAGCAGCTCAGGTTAACCGTTCCAAAGGAAATCAGATTACTTCAAGCACTGACAAAGTTGCAGGTATGTCCCACTTGAAAGAAGAGCACGATATTGTTTTTCTATTTCTCATTATACAATACAACAATATCAAATTGACTCTTGGAGGTTATGACAGTGGGTTTTTAGAATTTTGCACAATCCCACAAATTCTTTACTCAACCATGCTTCTTAAAGTAAATATTAAACGCAATGTATATTGTAAAGATACTTGCTAGATAACACAGACCATAATAGATATGCTTGCACTATATAGGATTTCAGGTGTATACAAAAGATCATGATGCTTTTAAAGAATACAAGCCACTTGTCAGGTCTAGAAAGCACATTTGGAACATGCAATGCGTTTAATATTTACTTTAAATGGGCATGGTTGAGTAAAGAATCTGTAGAAGCGTACAAAAATTGTGGAAATTTAAACCTTAACCACAAAAAACAGTTTTATTGTATAATAAGAAATAGAAAGGAAATATCATTGTACAAGAAAATTTTGTTTCCTATAATTGTACAATAAAAATTTCTTTTCTATAAATCCAATCAATTCACAAAAAAGAAAGAACTGACAATAACACATTAAGAATTTCATGTTATTGTAGTGGAACAATAACCTTTTTCTTGGTGTTACCTTCCATCAAAAAATTAGTTAGTAAGGTTTTTCAGCCATATTATTTTAAATTTGTTTAATTTGTAATCTAAACTAGTTTCTTTTGGATTCAGAATAACGTAAATAATTAAAAAATTCAATAAAAATAATTTGATTTTTTCAAAATTTTTAGGTGTAAGACTCCCTTAAAGCATGCATATGCTGCAATACCTCTTGTTCTCACAGTCGATTGCTCATCATTTCTCTTTTGGTTTTCTATCCCTTCTAATACTAAAAAGGGTAAAGCTAGGATGTGTGCATACATTTATAGTCCTTCATAGAGCAAAGCTTAACAAATTTGATTTTTCTGTAGTTTACCTTTTGACCTTGGTAAAAGATTGGCCATAAGCTTCAGACACGTCAAAAATTTCTGTAGTTTGTATTCAGTTTCTTAAATTTATACCAATCTGAACGCTTATAGTGTCCAAAAGTAATGCATTTCGTGATACATCAATGTGGCCTACCTAATCTGATAATCTGAGATTATGATGTCTATTAAGCTAGCACCGCCGCTAAAGACCGCCACTATGCCACAATTTCTTGCTAATTTGTTGCTAGTTTGTTACGCCTATCCCGAATTTATTGATCGAGCCGGTTCCGACATATCCTGGCGGTGCTATAGCTTAAGACTTAAGGGCATTATCGTGATTTTGAAATGGGTTCACTATTTAATTGTAATATTATAAATTATTAAAATATAATAGTGTAAGTACCCACGGATATGAAAGACAAAAATTTTCTGAACCGAAAAAAACTATTGTCATAAAAAATTGTTAATCGAAGACTTAGATATTGTTCAATAAGTATAAAAGTTACTTTCGCAATTTGCCAACTTTTTATTTTTCATTCGACTTTAATGTTAGCGTCTCAGTTTACTCCTTATACATTTGTCTACGGCCCATCTAGGCTTATATTATGAAATAACTAATATAAGGCGTTTCACGTCAGCTCTCCAGGCGCGGCGCGCGAGCGCGAAATCATGCTGTTTTCAGCTTGTGTTTGAAGGGCTAAGATGTATCTAAAAAAAATAATCCCCAAGTAATTTCGATGTATTTTTTCCTCAGCTTTCCGATGGTGCTATTAGTTTCTCAAAATTTTTCAATTATAACCTCAAAAAAACATAAAACGTGTTATATCTCAAAAACTATATTTTTAATATTTTTTTTGACCTGCTAGATCGAAAGAGGAGGAAATTTTACATGGATATAGCCTTTTTTTACATAGGGGTTTTTTGATTTTTTCGAGATATTATTCAAGAAATACTTAGAATTGAAAATTTTTGAGAAACTAATAGCACCATCGGAAAGCTGAGGAAAAAATACATCGAAATCACTTGGGGATTATTTTTTTTAGATACATCTTAGCCCTTCAAACACAAGCTGAAAACAGCATGATTTCGCGCTCGCGCGCCGCGCCTGGAGAACTGACGTGAAACGCCTCATATATAAGGAGCAACATGTAATTGTTTACAGTACAGTATATACTTGAAATTTATTGTGCTGAAACTGTAAACAATTACATGTTGCTCCTTATATATTAATTCTTTCATAATATAAGCCTGGATGGGTCGTAGACAAATGTATAAGGAGTAAAATGAGACGCTAAAAATTAAAATCGAATGAAAAATAAAAAGTTGGCAAATTGCGAAAGTAACTTTTTTACTTATTGAACAACTTACTTATCTACGTCTTCGATTAACAATTTTTTATGAAATAGTTTTTTTCGGTTCACAAAGTATCGGCCTTTCATATCGATGTATACTTACATTATTATATTTTAATAACTTATGACATCACAATTTAATAGTGAACCCATTTTAAAATCACGATAACTCCCTTAAGCTAGCACCGCCACCGCTGTAACAATTGAACGACGCAACATTTTTTAACGGGGCAGGCAGCATAATTTGTTGCTAATTTGTTGCTCCAAGGTAGGCTTGGTCCCAGATCTCGAAAAACAAAATGGCACCGATTAGCGATACCTGCCCATTCTCTGGATTATGTAATTCTATCAAAACATAAATAATTCAACAATTCAAGCTAGGTTTTTCCTGGAGTCAAAAGTCGTCCGAAAACTCTATGTACCTTACTTCTAACGTCACTCGGTAATGTAAAAAATGTATCCTAGTAGTTCTTAAAACGGTCACTTTCATTATTTTATAGTAAAATTAATTGACATATATTTTCAAAGGTGACACCCTCCAAAATATTTGTAGCATGTATTCATTTATCTTGTATTTTCCTTTAATATATTTAATACTTACAAGACGAGTGCACATCCTCCGGAAAATGGATTTTCGCGGGTATTGGAGAGTGAATTTCCGGCATCTAAAAATAAAGAGATATGGGCAATCTTTTCTTAAATATCCTATTTTTCGTTATAAAATGATGTTTTTCCTGTCACATTGCAAATACTTAAGATTCGAAAACGAGGAAGATAAATTATAAAAGTAGACAGTAAAAGCTAAAATTTAAGCTTTAATTCCTTAAAAAATATTGATTTTTCAGGAAGTTAGAAGCAACAAAGATAGCGTACGAAAATGGTTAAAAATACGATCAATTAAATCGCTTAAAATGGAGACCATGTTTTAACCATTTTCGTACGCTATCTTTGATTGCTTCTAACTTCCTGAAAAATCAATATTTTTTAAGGAATTAAAGCTTAAATTTTAGCTTTTACTGTCTACTTTTACACTTTTATAATTTTTCTTCGTTTTCGTATCTTAAGTATTTGCAATGTGACATTCTATAGAAGAAACATCATTTTCAAACGAAAAATAGGATATTTAAGAAAAGTGATATCTCTTCATTTTTAGATTCCAGAAATTCACTATTCAATGCCCGCGAAAATCCATTTCCCGGAATATGTGCACTCGTCTTGTAAGTATTAAATATATTTAAAGAGAATACAAGATAAATGAATACATGCTACAAATATTATGGTGGGTGTCACGTTTGAAAATATATGTCAATTAATTTTACTATAAAATAATGAAAGTTACCTTTTTAAGAAATACTAGGATGGATTTTTTACATTACCGAGTGACGTTAGAAGTAAGAGTTAGGAGTAAGAGTTAGAGCTAGTACAATGTTAATGGGAATAA
Source organism: Torymus aiolomorphi (assembly GCA_036365515.1). Lineage (NCBI taxonomy): Eukaryota > Metazoa > Arthropoda > Insecta > Hymenoptera > Torymidae > Torymus > Torymus aiolomorphi. Next base: position 59,699,791 of record CM070873.1, on the reverse strand, counting down.
GGGAAAAAAACGATTTTCAGCGTCTGAAACGCGCTCTTTTGCGTGTTCGATCGACTTTCGACTCCAGGAAAATTCTAGCTTCAAGCAATAAATTCACGAATGGCGTTACAGCATAGCAGTATATTACAGACACAATCCAGCACGGTAGTAAATTTGTTGCTTACCATTTTACTTAAAAAAGGCTATTTTCAGCGTCCAAAACGCGTTTTTTGTCATTCTGTATCGATTTTCGACTCCGGAAGCGCATAGCTTGAAGCAACAAATTCAGGAATGGCGTTACAACATAGAACTATATCACAGATAACATCCAGCACAGTAGTAAATTTGCTGCTTTCCATTTTACTTGAAAAAAAAAAAAAAAAAAACAATTTACGGCGTCAAAAAGAAGTTTTTTGGCGTTTTCGATCGACTTTAGACTCCAGGAAGGCATAGCTTGAAGCCCCAAATTCAGGAATGGTGTTACAACATAGCAATATATTACAAACAACATCCAGCACAGTAGTAAATTTATTGTTTACCATTTTACTCAAAAAAAGGCTATTTTCAGCGTCAAAAACGCGTTTTTTGTCATTCTGTATCGATTTTCGACTCCGGAAGCGCATAGCTTGAAGCAACAAATTCAGGAATGGCGTTACAACATAGAAATATATCACAGATAACATCCAGCACAGTAGTAAATTTGCTGCTTTCCATTTTACTTGAAAAAAAAAAAAAAAAAAAACAATTTACGGCGTCCAAAAGGCGTTTTTTGGCGTTTTCGGAGCTTCCGCACACCTTCTTCTCTCTTCCTTCCCTGCTGGGAAGGAAAGGCACCAATACCGACTTCGCTGGTAATTCGCGATCGCACACGACCGCGGTTCACACGCACTCGCACACTCGCTTATCTTGTTGCACCGCTCTCTCGTACACGATTGACTCCGTGCTCTGTTCCCACGTCAGTCAGCAGCTGCACCTCTCTCGCTACCTGGGTGGCTTCTGCGTGGCTTCTCGGGGAAGATTGGCACTCAGTCTCTGCTCCTCATACACTCGCAAAAACACAACGTAAGTCTCGCGCGCGCACTTAGGCCTCGTGCACGTAAACGGAATAGCGAGGAATAACGCCTGGCAGCAAATCACAAGTGAGCTTTAAAAAGACTTGTTCCTTCTTGTTCCTTCAAAAAGGAACAAGTCTTTTTAAAACTCACTTGTGATTGGCTGCCATGCGTTATTCCTCGCTATTCCTTTTTACGTGCAAGAGGCCTTTAGGGCACTACACGCAAAAGGAAAAAGCATAAGAACAGGAACAGATATAAGAATAACATGGATATGTATATCTATATATATGAGGAACAGGAACAGTTACAGGAATAGTACGAGGTATTCCTTTTAGCTATTCCTGTTCCTCATATATATAGATATACTTATCCATGTTATTCTTATATCTGTTTCTGTTTTTTTACTTTTTCTTTTTGCCTGTAGCGCCCTTTACTCTCGCGAAGAGTGCCGGTCGGCGCTCGCTGCGCGCCGCATGCCGCGGGCTCTCTCTCTTCTTGCTACGCGGTTGGCGCTCTTTGCGCGCCGAATTCAAACTCGGGCGCGACATTCATGCGCGCTCGCCTTGCGCTCGCGATGATTGCATCGTCGCACACGGTAGTAAATTTGTTGCTTTCCATTTTGCTGGAATGAACACCATTTTTAGCGCCTGAAACGCGTTTTTTGTCGTTTCCTATCGATTTTCGACTCCGGGAACACATAGCTTGAAGCAACAAATTCAGGAATGGCGTTACAACATAGCAATATATCACAGACAACATCTAGCACAGTAGTAAATTTGCTGCTTTCGATTTTACTTGAAAAAAAAAAAAAATTTACTGAGTCCAAAACGCGTTTTTTCTCGTTTTCTATCGATTTTCGAGTCCGGGAACGCATAGCTTGATGAAGCCACAAATTCAGGAATGGTGTTAAAACATAGCATTATATTACAGACAAAATTCAGTACAGTAGTCAATTTGTTTCTTTCCATTTTACTTGAAAAAACGCGATTTTCGGCGTTCAAAACACGTTTATTGTCGATTTCTATAGATTTTCGACTCAGGGAACGCATAGCTTGAAGCAGCAAATGCAGGAATGGTGTTATGGCATAGCAATATATAACAGACAATACCTAGCACAGTAGTGAATTTGTCGCTTTTCATTTTACTTGAAAAACAAAAAACAATTTTCGGCGTCCCAAACGTGTTTTTTGTCGTTTTCGATTGACTTTCGACTCCAGGAACGCATAGATTAAAGCAACAAATTCTGGAATGGTGTTACAGCATAGCAATTTATTGCAGACAACTACCAGCACAGAAGAGAATTGGTGGTTTTCCAGTTTACTGGAATAGACACCATTTTCAGCGTCCGAAACGCGTTTTGTGCGTTGTTGATCAACTTTCGTTTCCGGGAACATAGATAATCTGAGAGATGGTCGGCATGGGCAATTGGCACCATTTTGCTTTTCGAGATTCGGGACCTAGCCTATCTTTAAGCAACCAATTAATAACAAATTATGCCCTTTGTCCCGTCAAAAAATCTTTTGTTGCTCAATAGTTACAGTGGTGGCGGTGCTAGCTTAAGTCTTAAGCTAGCAGCGCCATGATATCTCGAAAACGGCTGGAGCAACAAATTCGGGATAGGCGTAACAAATTAGCAACAAATTATCAACAAATTATGTTGTAGATTTCATAGTGGCGGTTTTTAGTGGCGGTGCTAACTTAATAGACATGAGTATGTACATTTGTCCTCTTCTAATACAGAGAGTTGATAAACAAACGGGCGGTGATGTATACACTCTGGAACATGCTCATACCACCTTTATCATCCCACATAATATCGTCAAAATTCTCACTGATGTTCATTAGTTTCACTGTATTTTTTTTATCAACTTTCAGGTATGCTCTTGACTAATGATCAAACTGGTAATGAAGTAAATCTTTCGGATTGTATTCATTTCACTTCAATATTTCCTAAAATAGCAACAATATTTCGGTTTCGGCTGTTTATAACTCACTATAATTTTTTTCGTTTTTTTTTTTTTTTAATTTTGGCTTTTGAGCATGTCGACCGACTGTAAAAAATATTGGTGATGATATAGTTTGACATAATTATAGAGTAATAGTACATTACGCAACTAGTGCGCAAAGCAGGTGATTCACGCACGAGTCGAGTTTGTCGCCCGAGCGCAGCAAGAGCGACAAAAAAGATGAGTGCGTGGATCCTCTTGCGCACGTGTTGCGTATACTATTTTTTCACAAAAGAGTGCGCAAAATACGGCAAACCTATTAAAATAATAATACATGAAAAAACTAAGTAACGCGAAACGAAGCACGAGTAGATTTTGTCGCCTGAGCGTTAGCGAGGGCGACAAAAAAGACGAGCAACTAAATATAAAAAAGGTAAAAAAAGGTACAAAAAAGGTAATAAAAGTATTATTAATTTAAATGTGAATTTTATTTAAACAAAAAAAACTGTGTTAATTAATTAGCTAATACATTGAAAAAAATTTATGCATCTTTAATTTTACATTAAAGTGAGAAAATATACATTGTTTAATTTTGAGTTTAACTAGTAGAATTGTTTGTTTTGATTAGGCTTAGCATGTTGCGCGTGAATTTTCGTAGAATGCATTTATGCGAACTGTTGTTTTGTTATTTATTTTGAAGCGTTAGTGTGTGAAACAGTGTGCAAAGAATGTACTTTGCGCACGCTTCCTCATAGAGTGTGTAAATCTAGTGCTTTGGAAACAAGCACGGAAAGCCATGTTTTGCGCACGCTATGTGAAACAATTTTCATTAATTCAATTAATGATCTAATTAATAAAATTTAATCATTTTATTAATATTTGTATACCTTGGTTATTATTTCTCATTTATATTTATTTTTTCTTAGCCTAAAATATGGAAAGTAAAGAAAGCATCGAATCTTCAAGTGGAAGCGATCAGTCTGAGGTAGAAGAGGATGGTTTAAGTTGTTTGAGTTCAAAGAGTAGTAGTTCGTCAGAGAGTAGAAGTTTGTCAGAGAGTAGAAGTCCGTCAGAGAGTAGAAGACCGTCAGAGAGTAGAAGTTCGTCAAAGAGTAGAAGTCCGCCAGAGAGTAGAAGTTTGTCAGAGAGTAGAAGTCCGTCAGAGAGTAGAAGTTCGTCAGACAGTGATGAACGTAGTTTAGAGAGTAAAGAAAATTCTTCTTATAGAACTAATTCAAGGCATGGCCGTGATAAATGTTTGGACTGTGATCAATCTGAAAGTCTTTCTACTGCAGAATCGGAATGCAGTGACAAAGAAGAAGACTTTATGAATAAAAGTGCGAAAAACCACTTCTATGAGAAAAAATGTCCTCAAAGTAGTAAAGAATATAAAAAAAAGGAACCTATTATTCCAGAATCCAATGAAGATAGCGCCGGTTACTCTAAAAGTAATTACTGCCCTTACTGTGATAAAATTTTCGTTAGAATTGATAAGCATTTATTAAGCGTTCACAGCGATAAGAAAACTGTCATGAAAATTGCTGCCCTCCCACCTCGTTCAGCTTTACGAATGGACTTAATTAGCCTTCTTAAAAATATTGGAAATGAACGCTTTAATAAGGATGAACTGAGGAACCCGGAGAAAAGGTTAATCGACAAAAGACGTGTGGCAAGAAACGTTGGAAGAAAAGTACCTTACTTGAAAAACTCTAAACAGCGTCTACATGTGCAGCAAAAAAAGGAAAAGAGACGAAAAGATATCCCGGCATGTAAAGAATACCGCAGTGAGAAAGAAGAGATTTGTAAAGGAAAGAAGGAAAAGAAACAAAATGATAACCGAGCACGTCAAGAACACGGCAGTAAAAAAAAGAGACACGTAAAAGAAAAAAGGAAAAAAGACGAATGAAGAAGCGCACAGGGAAAAAGGTGGTACCTTGCCGAGTCATTTGTCCTGTTTGTAGAGGGTATTATTAAAAAAATACATATTCTCATCATTTTGCATCAAAGCATAACGATGTTAAGTCGTACAACACGAGAACACTTTTGGCAGCGGCACGTCGGGAATTAAATGTGTATCATGAGAAAGCGTCTTTAGAATTAATTCGGTATGTATTACCATATTTGGCAGAAGATCAAATTGGATTCATATGTCGCTATGATGAGCTGATCATTCAATATGGCAACAAATTTATTGAACAGTTAGAAGGTGATGATCAAGCTAAACTTGTGAAAGCACATATGCGACTCATGCCAAAAGTTCTGATCCAAATGAAAGCCGTAAATTCTAGAATAAATGACCTAGAGTCATCAATTCAGCCTCATTTTTTTGATTCGTTTATGGAAGCTGCGATGATTATTTGCAAGTGTGAGAAAAAAATTGTGGGTATTCTATACAATGCCCACACCATTCAAATCTTATGGCATAGGTTGTTCGACATTTTGGATGAAAAGTACAGCAGGATGGAAGATTATAAAGAGAAGAAATGTGCGAAGGAAGCTTTAACTGATTTTAGATCATTTTTCAAAAATGAGTACCTATCAAAACTTGGCTCTAAAGCACAACAAGCAAAAAACATAAGTAGAAGGCTAAAAGCGGTTATAAATGATAGACCGATATTAAACGACATCAAGATATTTCACAAATTTTTATATAAAGGACGAAATGAACATTTGGCTTATTTACGGGATGCCTACGATGAACGCCACTACTTCAAGCTAATGCAGTTTCAAGCCGTGATATGTATGATTTTTTATGGACGACGTTCTGGGGAAACGGAACGGACCAGATCAGAAAACTTTGTTCATCGCCAGGTAAACAATGAAGATGATGAATTTTACCAACAACTGAATCCTAAGGAAAAAGAGCAAGCAATTAAGTTTGAGAAGATCATATGCCAAGGCAAAAAATTAACGGCATCGATTGAGCCATTTACCTGAATAAAACAGATGTTCAAGCATTAAAAATACTGATGAAGTACAGAACTGATGCTTCTGTTGAATCCTGAGAACCCATATTTATTTGCCTTACCTGCCGAAGTTAATACAGGTCGAATGAGATATATTGATGCCTATATGGCTAACAAAAAACTGGTTCATATTTGTGATACAGAATACGAAGCATTGGAAAAGCCCCACCTGATACGATCCACGAAATGTCGGAGCCAAATCGCCACAATGTTCGCTAGCATAGGAAATCAAGAGGAACTGGATACCATTGCTAATCACTTAGCTCACACTAAGGGTATGCACTTCAGTGACTACCGCAAATCTATTGTGAAAAACGACGTTCATGTAACCCAATTCCTGCAGGATAGACTCGAAACTCATGAGAATACTGAATCAGGAGAAGGTAAGCTTTTAAATATTGATAATTGTACCGTGTTATGTGGTGTTGAAATCTAAGCTATTTATTATGATAAACCATTTAGCATTAAATAAATAAATATATTTTTGGTGAACTTAAAGTCAACTCATATTTGCAAAATAAAAAAAAAACGATATTTAAAAAATTCTTAAGAATGTTAAGAATGTTCAATGGTGTCATGTTGTGGGACGAGGCTAGGGACATCCGCTCTTTCCGTGGGCGCTTGCCGCTCACCGCGCGTCTTCTTACGCGATCATTTTTTTCATGCTATAATGAGCATGCAAGAGAGAGAGAAAGAGATAGAGCGAGAGAAAGAGAGAGTCGAGAAAGCACTTATAATGTTATTAACCCCAAACCCCAAGTTCACAAACCATAAGCCCTATACACCTATAGGCCACAAACCGCAAAGTCTACACACCCCAGCCTAAATTCTACACACCCCAAGCCCACAACCTCACAACCCTACATACCCCAAGCCCAAATTTCCTACACACCCTAATTCCACAAACCCTTTACCACCCAAGCCTATATACCCTACACACCAAAATCCCATAAGCCCACAAATCCTACAAACTCCAAGCCCACAAACCCTACACACCCCAATTCCACAAACCCTATACACCCGAAGCCCACAAACCAACAACACCCCAAACCTTACACCTCAAGCCCTAATTCCTACACACCCCACACCCACAACCCTACACACCTCAAGCCCATAAACCCCACACACCCAAACCCTACACATGCCACAAAGAGAGAAGAGAGAAAAGAGAAGAGAGAGAGAGAGGAGAGAAGAAAAGAGAAGAGAGAAGAGACAAGAGAGATTAGAAGTGAAAGAGAAGAGAGAAGAGGGGCAGAGAGAAGAGACCGAAGACAGAAGAGACAGAAGAGAGAAGAGAGAGTAGAAGTGAGAGAGAGAAGAGGGAAGAGAGAGAAGAGAGAAGAGAAGAGAGAAGAGACAGCAGCGAAAAGAGAGAGTAGAAGAAGTGAGAATAGAAGAGAGAGAAGAGAGAAGAGGGAAAGAGAAGGGCGAAGAATGAAGAGAGAGTAGGGGGAGAAGAGAGAGAAGGGGGAAGAGAGACAGAAGAGATCAAGACAGAAGAGAGAAGAGAAAGGAGAGAAGAGAAGAGAAAGAAGAGTGAAGAGAGAAGAGACACGAGACAGACAAGAGATAAGAGAAGAAAGGCAGAGAAAAGAGAAGAGAGAGAGTGAGACAGAAGGGAGGAGACGAGAGAAGAAGGGAGAAGAGACATGGAGGAGAGAAGAGAAGAGGGAGAAGAGAGAAGAGAAGGGTGAGAAGAGCGAAGAGAGAGAAGACAGAAGAAAGGAGAAGAAGAGAGAAGAGACAGAGAAAAAGGAAGAGAAGACAGTAAGAAGAGTGAAGAAGAAGAGGGAAGAGAAGAGAGAGAAGAGAGAGGTGGCAGAGAGCAGAGACATACAAGAGAAGACACAGAAAAGAGAGAGAAGATACGAACAAGACAGAAGAGAAGAGTGAGAGAGCCACCCGCCAAGCCCAGAAACCCATACCCTACACACCCCACAAACCAACAACCCTACACATCTCAAGCCCACAAATCATACACACCCCAAGCCCTACATACTTCAAGCCCACGAACCTTAAACTCTACGCACCCACAATCTATACAGATTCCAAGCCCACAAGCCCCAAGCCCTACATACCCCATACCCACAAACCCTACACATTCTTAACCCTCTACATCCTAAGCCCACAAACCCACAATCCTACATACCCCAAGCCCACATTTCCTACACACCTTAATTCCATAAACTCCCTATACAACCCAAGCCCATAAACCAACAACCCTACACATCTCAAGCCCACCAATCATACACACCCCAAGCCCTATACACTTCAAGCCGACGAACCTTAAACTGTACGCACCCACAATCTATACAGATTCCAAGCCCATAAGCCCCAAGCCCCACACACCCCACGCCCACAAACCCTAACATTCTTAACTCTAAGCCCACAAACCCACAATCCTACACACCCCAAGCCCACATACCCTACAGACCCCAATGCCACAAGCCCATAAAACCATACCCTACACATCCCCCAAACTCTATACACCCACAAACCAACACACCTCAAGCCCACAAATCTCAACCTTACGAATCTCAAGCCCACAAATTCTACATACCTCAAGCCCACAAATCTCAAACCCGACACACCCCACACCGTACACGCCTCGAGCCCACAAACCCTACACACCCCTAACCCCAAACTCTATACGCCCCAAGCCTACAAACCTACAACCCTACGCAGCGCAAGCCCACATACCCTACACATCTCTATCTCACAATTTCAGCAACCCTACACACTCCAAGCCCACAAAACCAAAACTATACACACCCTAAACCTGATATATCCCTAAATAATTAATAATTATTTATTTCATTGTAAAGACTCTCCGCGCAATCTATTACGAACAATACGAATGCGCGCCAGATTCAAATTCGAATCTCCCGCCTTGCGCGCGGCTCCGGCGAGAGTGTAGTTCGCGCGCCGGCTAGGCGTCGCTGCCGCGCGGCTCCCTCAGTCAGTTCGGCCGGCCGCGGGGATATAAGGCCGCGCGACCGAGGCCTGAACGGCTTTTTTCCTACCGAACATCCGAACGCGGATGGTCACAGCACTCGCAGCGTTTATCGCGGTGGAATAAAGTTGATCACTTTTGCAATCAAATAAGTGTTTATTTATTTGATTTACGTGGCAAGGATTTTTTTACTTGCCTCGTTTTTGTGCGGGATCAATTTTCAATTGATCCCCTTCCTTACCCTATCCTTTCTCCTTCCATGCGCTCTCGAGCCGCTCTCCTAGCGGAGCTCGAAGTGACCCGGACCTTGCTTGTGCAGGCTAACCGGGAGCGCACCGTCGAGCGGTTGCAGCGGGCACGTCGAGTAGACGCAGCTACTCAGACAGACCACGAGACGCCCTCGGACGGGTCTGCTGAGCGCTCTCTCGGCTCACCGCAGCGGATAGACTCGGCTACGCAGACGGACCGCGAGACGCCTCCGGGCGGGTCCATCTGCCTGTCACCACCTCCGCCGCTGCCGAGCACTCGAGCGCTTGCTCACTCCGTCGAGCTACCAGACTCGACAGTGAGCGCTGGGAAGCGCACTGCCACCGCTCGCCCGCCACCAAAGACAGGAGCGCTGTCTTCCACCTACCGATTCTTGGAGCCTGATCCAACACCATCAGAGCGGCCACCACTTCAAATAGTGGTTAAACGGATTCAGGCCGGGCAGGCTCGACGACCTCCACCAAGAGCGGCACTCCTGCGCTCGCCGACGAAGCAAACACCAACCGCTCCGCTCAAGCCAGGAAGCGCGCGGAAGAAGCCCCGGATCACTTCGGTGGAAGTGGTCATCCCCGCTCCGAGCGTCAGGGATGACGCTCTGGACTTAACCGTCCAACGCTAGGGAGCCTTTCGGCCCTAAGCATTTTTTAATGGGTTAGTCCTTTAGGGGACTAACCCCAGCAAATTCCCAAGTTAAACTCTTCGGAGTTCCCTCCCTTAGACTGGGTGGTGTAGCCTACACTAAGGTGGGCGAGCTTTCTCTCGTCCAGACTCGCTCAAGAGTCGACGTGGAGGGGTCCGAGCTGTGTCCGCCCTCCACGCAACGTAGAAGCCACAACGTGGGATAACGGTTCAAGCAACCGGCAACGGGGGAGCCTCTGCAGGCAGTTCTTGCCTTGCGCACACTCGGCAGGAGCGCCGAGTACCGCGAGCACATCCAGCTCGCACCCTGCGTGGTTGGCGTCGAGCTATTGCTCCGCCAACATCTCCACACGCTTGCAGAACACAGCGAGCACGCACAGCTCGCATCCTGCGTGGTTGGCGTCGAGCTATTGCTTCGCCAACATCTCCACGTACCTACAGAGCACCACGAGCATATTCTGCTCATCTCCTGCGTTGGCGTTGAGCTATTGCTCCGCCAACACTACTCACGCTCGCAGAGCGCTGCGAGCGCACTCAGCTCGCACTCTGTGCGGATTCTCGTCGAGCTATTGCTCAGTCAATCAATTTCACACGTACACAGGGTCCAGCTAGCTTGTACAGCTACGCTCCGCTCCAATCAGAGCACGACCCAGCGCTCTCAAGCATTACACTGCGCGCGGAGCGCCCCTTTGGTGTATGCAACTCACGTTTTGGAATTTGCCTCCCTCTGTGCGTCGTCGCTCTCAGCCGAGACCGCATGCCTGCATCAAACCCACAACCGTACACACCCACAAACCCACAACCCTGCATACGTCAAGCACACAAACCTTACACACCCCCAAACCTCTAACCCTAAACCCTACCCACCCTAAGTCCACTAACCCTACTCATACCAAGCCCATAAAACACACCCGAAGTCCACAAATCCTATATAGCTGTTTTTGGGCTTGGAGTGTGTGAGGTTTGGGCTTGGGGTTTGTGGGCGTTTGGGCTTGGGGTGTGTACGGTTGTGGGATTGCGGACTTGGGATGTGTAGGGTTTGTGGGCTTAGGGTGTGTAGAGTTTGGGGTTTGTGGGCTTGCGGTGGATAAGGTTTGTGGAATTAGGGTGTGTGGAAAATGTGGTTTTGGGCTTACGGTGTATAAGGTTTGGGATTCGGGATGTGTAGGCTTGTGGGCTTGAGGTGCATAGGGTTGTGGGTTTGTAGTCGTGGGGTATGTAGGGTTTGTGGGCTTGGAGTCTGTAGGGTTTGTGGGCTTGGGGTGTGTGGGGTTTGTGGTTTGTGGGCTTGAAGTATGTAGGGTTTGTGGGCTTGAGATGTGTAGGGTTGTTGGTTTGTGGGTGTATAGGGTTTGTGGAATCTGGATGTATAGTGTTTGTGGGCTCGTGGGATTTGGGTGTGTAGGGTACGTGAGCTTGGGTGTATAGGGTTTGTGGAATTCGGATGTGTAGGGTTTGTGGGCTTGGAGTGTGTAGGGGGTTTGTGAACTTGTGGAATTTGAGTATGTAGAGTATGTGGGTTTGGGGTGTGTAGGGTTGTGGGTTTGTGGGCTTGGGTTTGGGGTTTGTTGATTTGAGGCGTGTAGGGTTGTGTTTGTAGGCTTTGGATGTGTAGCATTTGGGGTTTGTGTATTTGGGATTCATTGGTTTTGGTAGACGGTATCAGGCCTATGTTATCTCAATGGAGTTTAAGATATAGGAAAATTCACATAGATAAAAACTTTATAATGAGATATCTGAGCGAAAAAAAAAGATTTCAGCAAACTCAACTTCATTTAAAAGAGGATGATTTGTACTTTAAGGTGCCAATCATACTTTTTCAAGAAGAAAAAGTTCGCATTCCCGTTAGTACCTCTCCCTCTCATTATTTCTCTCACTTTCTGTAGCAAGGGCTTCTCTTTTGCTGTTCGTACCTGTAACATAGACTGTAATTTGTTAGACATATGTAATATAGGCGATGGAGAGGATGTCTGACGGGTGCGTATTTATCTGTCACTGAGTCTATGTTAAAAAGTCGATTTTCAGGAATACTTTGCTCAGTAACATGGTCTATAGAAAATATTTAAATAATTCAAGGTGCTTTTATTTTATCTAATCAATGACATTAAAATTTCAGAGATTTGTAAATTTTTTTATAACCATTGAACATCCTTAAATCCATTCTTTGACTTAGAATTGCCTAAAATTGTCTTCAGTTCATTAACCCTTTGCGGTATCCGTTATTTCGATGAAAATGCTTTTTTTATGTTTATTTATTAATTTAACAAATTCTAAAATAACTACGGATGTATTATATTATGCCGAATACTTTATAACTGTTACATAAAATTAAAAAAATGCCGGAAAAAAATGTGTAATGTGTGTTGCCGCAAAGAATTAAAACTTGCTTGTAATAGAGTTGCACCTTGTTTAGCCTTAAAAGGACGGGAAAGCTAGTATGCTGGCTCGTACCATAAACAACATTTCACCCATGATCAATCTCATATAAGATACCTTTTTTTATTTATTTTCTTAGGGGCATCACAAATCCTAAATACCCGCCCTCTAAAGGTTAATTTTTCATCAAGATGTCACATTTCTTAACCCCCGGTCTCGGTATCATCCGTTCCTCCGAATTGGCATGTGGTTGAAACTCATAATATTAACTCGGAATTGATCTCCATCGAAAAAACGATCTTGCGATGGTGTACTTAGGCGGTAAACGCCGAGCCTAAATACCCGCAAATAATTAATAATTTTCTCTCTCTCTCTCTTCCGTCTGCTCATTCCAACCTCACTTACCGTCCAAAAGGAGATTGGCTGCGACGTTATCGATCGGGCAAGCGACGATGCTGAAAAGGTTGGGAACGGTGCGCATTAATAAATCAACAAAAACGCAATTTCGTTACAACAATAAAATTCCATTTATTTATCTAACCCTAACTACACTTCGCTAAAATACTTAATTCCCCTAAGTTTCTCTCTCTCCCCCCCTCTCTCTCTTTCTCTCTCTCACGACGACGCCCCGCGCGCAGACCCGACGAAACCGCCCGTCCGCATGTTCCCTAATCTCCCGGTGCGCGCAATTGCCTCTTTTCTCTCTCACACTACCTCCGTCTCTCCGCCTGTTACCGCGTTGTTAATCTCCGACACTCTTAAACCGACTGAAAACTCTCCCTCTCTTCGCAATTCTATATTCTCCAAAATCCAGTGCGTACGCGGGCACGCTACCCATTCTCTTCTCTCTCCCTTTCGTTCTTCTTCACTCAGCCGCTCTCGACTCTCGTAAACGCTCGAAAGAAGTCGCGTGTATTCCTCTGCGCTCTAATTCCGCGATTTCCACTACGAGGCGTCACGTGCCGGACGCGAGAAAACCGCGCTTCTCCCCACGAAGCTTATTCTACGAATCTCCGTCGTCTTCGCGAAGATCCCCTTTCAGCGACCTTCACGACGCGAGCCCCTCCCGCGACTTAATATCTCTCTCTCTCTCTCTCTCCCTCTCTCTCTCTCTCCCTCTCTCCCTCTCTCTCTCTCTCTCTCTCTCTCTCTCTCTCTCTCTCTCTCTCTCTCTGTCTCTCTCTACACCACCGACATCCGCTGCACGCACGCGTTACTCCACGAATCATCTCCTCTCCCGGCGCCCGAAATTTCCCTTGTTACGCGCGCGTCCCTCCTCTCCGTTTCCGTGAACTAGAACCGCACGCATACACGCACACGCACGTTCGCGCACGTGTTCTCCCGCACTCTCTGCGCCCCGAAAATTACCCTACTCGCACTGACCTCCTCGCCGCTATCCCCTGGATGAAGCTTCGTTCGCTGATTACACGGAGAGAAAAATTAGATCGGCAGTGCCGAACGAGCTGTAGAATTTTGCTTCCTCATAGAGGAAGCTTTGTGATAGTAAAAAAAAAATTTATGAGATAATGTGTTAGAAATGTTATTTAGCAAATTTGGAATCGAAATACACTATTTTTAGAAAATGTCCGTATGGATGTGTGTGTGTGTGTGTGTCCGTATACGCTGATATCTCATGATCTACTCGACCGATTTTAACGGGAGAGTGATCATCTTTTTAGATTTTGCTTCCACAATTGGGGTCAATATTCTATTTTTGTAAAATTTAATTTTTTTTTTTATAGCCATTTTTTCATTTTCAAAATTTTTATTTTCGATTTTTTTAATATTTAGAACAAATATTGTTTATATATCATGGATTCTCTGTATGTAGGATAAAATTATCTACAATTTAAAAAAAAAAAAAGTCGGTAGCTATATTTCGTCATAAGTTATTGATGAAAACGTAATTTTTTGTAAATAGGTTATATTTCGAAATTAAAAAAGGATATTAACATGAATATTTTTTTGGTTATAAAGGATATTAAGTACTATAACTTACTAAATTTTTAGGTTTTTTTATTCATTATTTTTTGAGAAAAAAAATAATTTATAAAAAAAAGTGATGTTTTTTGTCGTTCAATAACTATAGTAAAATTGGCTTAATCACTTTGAAATTCTTTGTAGGGATAGATTTTGTATACCAATCGAGTGAGTTCTTTGGGCAAAAGGATTGATCCATACATTTCGGAGATATTTGAGGTTAAAATTTTTTTCAATTTTTTTTTAAATCGTAATTTTTCGAGAACGGCTTTATGTATCTAAATGGGGTGGGTGGCATTCGAAAGAGAATTAAATTACCTATATTTTCTAAAAAAAATTAATTCTCTAGCTATCACAGTTCTTTTGTTATTAACAAAAACGTAAAAATTGAAAAATGAAAAAAAATGAGTTTTATATGTTCAACTATTGATAGTTCTCGGATGAGTTCTTTTGGCAAAGTGATTGGTTCATAAATTTCAGAGATATTTGAGGTTAAAATTTTTCTAGACATTTTTAAAATCTATTTCTTGAGGATTTTTTTTTAATTTTTAAATTTTTACATTTCTGTTAATAACAAAAGAACCGTGATAGCTAGAAAATTAATTTTTTTTAGAAAATATAGGTAATTTAATTATGTTTCGAATGCTATAAATTACATTCAAATACATAGAGCTCTAAATATCAATTGCAAATTTATAGGTAATTGCGATATATATATCACAATTGCCTATAAATTTGCAACTGATATTTAGAGCTCTATGTATTTGAATGTAATTTATAGCATTTGAAACATAATTAAATTACCTATATTTTCTAAAAAAATTAAATATATTTTATGTATTTCTAAAAAAAACATAAAATATATTTTATGTATGTGAAATTTTATGGAAATGTATAATCTATAAAAATTTGAATAAATTATGTTGGAGTTTTGTTATTTCTGTCTTTCTGAAGTATTAAATTTTAAATATTGGAATTAAAAATTAATTAAAGGAATCAGTAAATTAAGTTTGAGGAAGCTACGTGCCAATGAATTGGCAGCGGTTTTTTTAGTGTGTGTAGCGAGAGAGAGTTTGAGTGCAGCGACGATGACGACGAGCAGCGGTGCTAGGAGCAGAAAGACGTGAGGGAGCCAACGACCCGAAAGCTGGGCCTCAGTTGGTGCAGAGGAAGAGAGAGTGAAGAGGATGACAGAAGCCGGGAGGCCGGACAGACAAGCGCGAAGAGAGCGACAGAAGCTACAGCCACGTAGCGATATCCGACTCGTATAGCCTTCGACCCCGTACAAGAAGAGAAATATCAAATTACTATTCCGTGAAAAATCTCATGTAAAGATTGTAACAGAAAATAAAGCTTGATATATAACGAAAATCAAATTTATTAACAGACCTTTGTCAAGATGGATAACGCTAAGTTCATGAAAAGCAAACTTACTGCGATTGGATTTGATGTTAAAGGTGATCTTTAAACATTTATTTTATTTTATCATTGAAGACGTGACATCCTGATTTCTGAAAATTATCTAAAGATTATCGTTTACAATTCCGAATGATGTTTATTAAGTTAATCAAGAATTATTTCGCGCCGAAAGAAGAAAAGGAGAAAAATACTACTATGGACACTAATACCGGATCATCACTTAATAAAAAAATGAAAATCGAGACAAAGGATCCTGTGATCGTAACTTTCGACATTATTATAGTAGATATTCTTCCCTATGAAATCCGAACGATCAAGATAATTTATTTCTGGTCTCGATTCTCCAAATCAATTTCGAAAGAAAACGAGAAACAGCCGAATGCGGAATGACGGCCCGCGTAACACCTTAACTCTTGCTTATAAAAAATAAAGCTTTCACAAAATCATTAAGAAAGACAAGACAAAATCCGACAAGCGGTCAGTTTGTGGTAAGCAAAGCAATAGTTCATATGTATAATTTACGTGATATAAGACTGTCTTGGAAAATGTTTCATTATTGTATTATTTTCTAATTTATGAGTTCTTGATAAGCAAACTGACTTCGGTTGCATTCGAAGGTGAAGCGGATCTTTTATTTTTGAAGACGTTGCATCATGATTTATGTACAGTTTATTCAGTTACAAAGGAACTATATCGGGCCCAAGAAAGAAAACGGACCATCACCTAACAAAAATGAAATTTGATTTATGTAAATTATCTGATAATGATCGTTTACAATTTTGAATGCAATTTCGAATGCAGTTTCGAATGCAGTTTATTCAGTTACTCACGAATTATCTCACGCCGACAGAAGAAATCGCATCATCACCTAACAAAAAAATGAATATTATAAAAAAGAACCGGTGGACGTAACTTTTAGTAAAGTTATTATAGTAGATGACTAGAAGACTTTGTTAATATTTTTTATTATTTTGAATACATCTATGTTCTCATCGTTAAAATGTTATATTACATGAAATACTTTTTGTTAAACAAAATTTTACATTATATAAAATAAAATTAACATTCGTATTGCTAATTTATTAATAATGATTTATGTAAATTATCTGATGATGATTGTTTGCATATCCGACTGTTTATTCAGTTACTTAGAAATTACTTCGCGCCGAAAAAAGAAAACGTCCTCTAACCATCGCCTAACAAAAAAATGAAAATTGAAAAAAGGATTCTTTGAAAGGGCATGTTCTTGTTTGTGCACATAAGGATTGTGCATATATTTATTGTGCACAGATAGCATTGGTACAGATCTATATATATAGATATATACCAATGTTAAAGTGTGCACAATTAATATGTGCACAATCAGTATGTGCATAAACAAGAACACGTCTTTGAAAGTAACTTTCGATTAAGTTTCATATAGCCTACGAAAAACAAGTACCAGATCAAAGGAGTACGTTCTGACTTTTGTTGAAAAGTAGAATATAGCCCATATAGCACTGATTATTGGAGTAATATTACCTCAATGTTGCTTTGACATATTTTCCATATTCGCGAATGTTCCCTCAATGTTATTATACATGGATACAACCGTGATGCAATATTGCTGCAAACCATGATTTCCGTTTTTCCATTGGTTTTGTAAAATGATGGATTATTGCTATCTGTGATAGCAATATTGGAGCAATATTTATCTAAAATTTGACAACGTCGGAGAAATATTATATTTATTGTAATTTAATATTATATATTTATAATTATAAATGTTTTTTAACCTTAAAGGAATATTCACGAAAATTTCAAAGCAACGTTGATGTAATATGTTACGTATGCCACGTATTGCTTCAATATTCAATGTTATATAGATTAAAATAAAATTAATTTTATTTTAGGCAGATAATTTTGGGTCCAATTTTAATTCCCCAAAGTAAAGGGGATACTAAAACCAAGCCAAGCGTTCTGATTCGGACTCTTCGTAAAGAGTCATTTGAACGGTTGCATTACACGGCTTATATACTCTCGGGTATCCAGTATATCTATAGAAAGCACTACCAACGCGCCGCATAGCGATGATAAATGGGAACTTGTGACGGGCAGCTTTCGACAAGCAAGCTTCGGCTATTTATACGCTACGTGGCGCGCCGCTAGTGCTATGGATATACTGGATAGCCGACAGTACATAAGCCGCGTAATTCAACCGTTCAAATGACTCTTTACCAAGAGTCCGAATCACAACGCTTGACTTGGTTTTAGTATCCCCTTTACTTTAAGCAATACGTGGCATACATAGCATATTACGTCAACGTTGCTTTGACATTTTCGTGAATATTCCTTTAAGGTTAAAAAACATTTATAATTATAAATATAATATTTCTCAGGCGTTGTCAAATTTTAGATAAATATTGGTCCAATATTGCTATCACAGATAGCTTAATCCATTATTTTACAAAAGCAATAGAAAAACGGAAATCATGGTTTGCAGCAATATTGCATCATGGTTGTATCCATGCATAATAACATTGAAGGAACATTCGCGAATATGGCAAATATATCAAAGCAACATTGAGGTAATATTGCTCCAATAATCAGTGCTATATGAGAGACAATACACTTGGTGCTCATATTACTCTGACCAATAAACCTCTAAAATGTGGCTGTAAAATGCATCATCATGGTGGATTATATGAGATTAGCATAGTCATTAAATTAAACTTTAAGTATTAAATTAACTTTAAAAATCAATTAAGTATCATTACGATGTTGTAAACTAGTATACAATCGTATAGACTTAAAGCAAATTGACATTCAATTCCAATTCTCCTGGTCAGGTTTAAGCGATAATATATAGTACAAAATTGGTACATGTTGAGAGGAAGAGAGAAAATACCAATAAACCTTTGTAAAAAACGTTGCGTTATTTTTTATGACTACAATTACCGTTTACATTTTTTTTGTATAAAATCATATTTTTCTTCTATATAATCAATGTAATATTATATGCATATTTGTGAATTATAATACTATATTGTTAAAATTACGTAATCGTGTTTGTTTTAAATGTAATTACTTATTATTGTAATTGAAAAAAATAAGTAAATAAATAAATTAAACAAATAATTTTTTAAGTGATATTTTGTCAGCATTTTATTGGAGTATAAATTGACATATATAAAATTTTATGATAAATCATAAAATAAACAAAATATGAAGTAATTTAAAAAAAAAACTGTTCAATTTTATATTCAAATAATCTTAAAGCTGGTGTTAAATGCGGTACAAATTTTTCAAAATAAAAAAAAAAGTTATGTGCAATACTTCCAAATATGTACTTTTTAGTTCATGTGAGGTAAAAAAGTAAAAATAAGTTTTCCGCAGCATCTGGAGCAGAATGTCAAGGGAGATTTTAACATGAGATCTCACCTGAGATTTTTCAGAATTATATATTTTTATTAATTTCAATTTTAAAAATTTATTTCCTTGCCTTTTAATTTGAATAAAAATTGATAATAAATCAAAATAATTAGCAATACTAATTCATGATAGTTATTATATTCACTCATGTTTGTATTAATAATCGTGTTGGTATATCGACTTTGTATGAGTCAATTAAACAAATAAATTTAAATTAAACGGCCAACGTTTCGACGGTGATCTCCGTCCTCTTCAGGGCCAAGATATGGTTTAAAAACAGAGATATTCTAAGGTCAATAATCATCACATAAAATGCTGCATTCCTGTAGAGAGATTTCGAGGATGGCGGTAAGGTTTTACACGTCTCTTGTCCCACCCTTTCGGGATTTAAATATTATTCTTCATTTGTAATTCAAGAAAATCACGAAATCGTAATGATAAATTATTAAATATTTTTAAAATTTTGAGTTCGAGTTTAACAATTATAAAATAATTGTAAAATTTAATTATCTGTATTGTAGATCTATCAATCTTTCGTGCATGAAAGGTGAATCAAGATCTACAGATGAGATTTGCTATATAAAAATACGTTAAATATTTCATAGAAACACTAACAACACGGAGTGCAAAAATGCGTAATTATTACGAAATCAGTTTTCAAAAAAGATCCAGAATTTAGAAACAAATAATATCGTCAATGTGGTAGATACCCCATTTCAAAAATTTCTACTGGCATTTTTACATAGTATACTACATATACTACACTGTCACAGCTAATAATAGATGCTACAAAAAATAATAGATCTAGTTCTCGTGCTGATCACCCAGCATTGTTAAAAAAGAACGAAAACACTGTTAGTTTATTTGCGAATACCGCAATATAGTCTGTGTTTCAAAAATCATCATTTCCGAAAAATACTCCATTAGGTTGGGTTAATTAAGTCGTAAGGACTTTAAGTTGTACGTAACGTAAAAAATCATGTTAAGAATAAACAAAAAATAGTTATCATCTTAAGAGCTTATCTTTGTCTATTCAAAATTTTAATGGCGATTGCTGCAGCTGGATCAGATTAAAGTCTGATCCAGAATTAAAACAGTTTAATCAATGAAATAAAATACCATGATATACGAATGGTCAAAGCATGCTGTAGCGGTGACCACAACTATTGAATTCATGAATCAATTAATATCGATTCGCAATTTTGCAGTCAAGATGCTGTACGCGCTGACGTAGCGTTAAGACGCATGTAGAAACAGGCGTGTACAAGGACCAGCCGATAAAAGTAAAAACATAGGTCACTAGCCTCGAGTTTACAACTGATGTTATTATAGTGGCCATTGTACGTTGGGGAGGGAGCGATATGCTCCCCTCCTTTTCGGCATATGAAAGAATTCGTGCGAGACACAAAGAAACAAGCACACCAATCTTGATGCGTCTGAAACAATTATCAGCTGCGGTATCAAAGTGCGGTCCACGTGAGTGCAACTTCAGGGAATGGCGAAGAGCGCAGACAGCCAACATATCCGAAGAGCGACGTATCCAATTTTCTAAGCGTTGGATGCTAGAGAGAAACGATCCTCTGGAAAAACCTACGCGTAAGACAACTTTCCTCCCATGATAGCCAGAGTGTGTGACGCTCAGTTAACCACGATATTGTCAATTCACACGTGGCGCGGCGAGTGCGCCGACATGGCAGTCTCTCAATCTTGGAGCGCCATGCAAGTGCCTAGTGGACGCCGATGAAATTCTTTTAGGTATTCGACTGGCGAATATCATCGTACATGAAATGTGTCGCATGAAGTCAGATACAGCAAAACAGCATAGTTAAGATGACGAAGATAAAGAGACAGTTGCCGCGGACATCCATTCACCTAGGCAGAATCAGTAACTTTTGCAGAAAAACATGTATCCAGCATGTTATGAGGCAAAAATTATAGTCGTAAGTATAAAACCCCAATTTTCTAGGGTGTTAATGATAAAGTACAAGTAACAATCTGAGTCATTGTAAGTAGTTACCTTAAATTAATTAAGACCTACATCATAGTTTAACTTGAGAAAATGAGCAACACAGAGCCGAGTAAATATTTATACTTAATATTTAATTTCAATTAGCGTGTGAAGACACGATTTCTAATTTCTCCGCAGCTCTGCCAAATCGTAGTAATTACTACGAATGTCGAACAGGTTAGTCCTGAATGATAATTTTTTAATGTTTATAAAAGAATTGAATCCTGTAAGGACATTACTCTGTGTTTTGAGGTGCACCAAATTCCAATTCAGATAATTGAATTATATAGAATCTAAACAAAAAACTAATCACTAAAAATCGCATACAGGATAGGGCCTGAATGCCAAATTTCCATTAATACAATGATTATACAAACTGAAACGTTCGAAACACACGTTACAAGTGCACGTTTGCAAAAGCAGTATAGATAAACTACGAGCTTCAAACAGAGCCAAGTTAAACATCAGATTTTCATAAATCTAGACGTACCTTATATAAACTATACGTTTATATAAATTATAATTTGTCTTAAAGATATAGCAATAATTACAGATGACGACAGGTTAGAACCTGAGCGACTAAATATAATTTATTATAATTAAAATAATTTTATTTTTTATTATTTCAGCATGATTTTGGGGATGATAAATGAAGACTCTTCTTCATTTAGGTTTGTACAAATTCATATTGCTGCTGAATTTTTGGCTCCGCAAGACGCAAATTTGTTGTTCGACTACGAGAAATTGCCAACAGCTCTCGGGACAAAATCCTTCACCACGTGTGAAGGATATTTCCTTAAAACGGTAGGACACTTCCATAACCTAAAAAATAGTAAGAAATATAAAAACATTGATTAAGCTCATAGCTATGAGTATATACAGCATAGAATAAGAGACCATTCCTATTCGCATAATTTTATGCTGTATGTAATAAACAACGGGTACCCCACATCGAAAATGGTGCGCACAAAGGCTGTGCAACAGTGCGAAGAACTGTTGTCGTTATTAAACGGTCATGGTCAAAATCTTAACACGAGGATAGAGATAGTAGAAGGATATACTAACCTTAATGTTGAAGGGAGTATTCCCCACAAAATGGAAAGCACAAAATCCGGAAATGGCAACGACAACAATTCTTCCGCGTGTGTTATCATCGCTGTTCGCGGAAAAAGTGTTCATCCTTGTGGGCAACTGGTGTACTCATCTGGTGAAAAACCTAAGGATGAAGGTACAAATATTAAAGCAGGCTTTACAGCTGAAAAATCACCACATGCCTACCAAAGAGTTGCTGACTATGACGTACTTCTCTGAACAAAAAGTGATAGCCTTTCTTGATGGCAAGTGGGATAGATACGATAGTAGGTACTTATCAACCCTTCAGATCGATTCAGCCGATGAATTCATCAAATACAATCGGCCAAAAACATGGCTTCCAAAGTCAGTTTTCAGCTTTAAAAATTTTAAATATTTTAAAGATGAGGATGAAGCAGCCATCTTTTGGTTGATATACCATAATGCCAGAACAGTGAGTCCAAGAGACGAGTAGTCCTATTTTAAAAATGTGGATGATATCGCATAAGTATGATAGATGAACTTCTAATAAGATATGCTCTATCACGTCAATTTTTGCTCTCTCAACACATAGATGCCGAGAAAATCTCGATTATAAATATCGTATAAATATTTTAATAAACATGCTGGCATAACAATCAGAGCACATCCTGACAATGTCCTTGAATCAATTTTAAAACCGCAGCTACCAATCTTGAAACGAATGAATAGTCATGTGTTGGGCTCTACAAATCACTTGGAGGTAGAAGGTGCCCTATTGACGTAAATAAAGAGAGTCGTTCGCCGGTAGCCGATGAAATACATAGACGGGTCTAAAGACATAAATTTGTGGTACTCAGTAGAGACACCGACTTTAAAATGTATACCCTCTGTCAACGATACACGGCTTTACGCCAAACGGTGTGCCACAATAGGCGTGTACAGCTTTCAGAACCCTCGAAAAGGCTCAACTAGATTTAAAAAGCGTCCACAGGAGACACCGCAACTAACTGAAGAAAAGAGCGAAGAGAACATCGTTGTGTGTGTGTGTGTGTGTGTGTGTGGGTGTGTGTGTGTGTGTATGTGTGTAATGAATTTGTCCGCGGCATAACTCGAAAATGGACAGAGGTATCAAGTTTATCTTTGGCAGATATCTAAAGTTCATTTTGAAGTTGTGCAAGTTCAATTATATAGTTGATTGGATAATAATAAATATTAAAAAATAAAAAATAAAAATATTGAAAAATCGAAATTTTTGTTTTTCATCGCCGGGTTTGGATATCGGTCGGATGTAAGCTCATTTTCTTAAAGGAATTAAAATTACCTATCAATCCATATTTTTGTCGGGTAAATATTTTTGATCGGGTAATATTAAGTAGGTTAAAAAAAATAAAGAAAAATATCGAAAAATCGAAAATATTTTTTTACGGCGATCGGTTTAGATATCGGTCGCAAGTAATGATATTTTCTTAAAGGTTTCGAAATTACCTATCAATCCATACTTTTTTCGGCCCGATCGGATAATATTAAGTCAGTTAAAAAAAATAAAGAAAAATATGGAAAAATCGAAAATATTTTTTCTTCATCCCCTAGCCGAAAGTACGGTCTTCCCGGCTCGATTTCGCGCCGGGAAGAGCGACTTTTGTGGCCGCTCTTTGTTGATCGTTGCGTGGCAACGTCCGCGACAGCGCACGTGTTGTAACCTAAACTATGCTAACCCTTCCAAATGTGATGACAAGAAAATCATTTGTAAAATCGGAAAATTGAAAAGATATAAGCGTATTAAATTAATTTTATGTTATTATTAATATATTGAACAATATATTTATAACTCTGATAATCAATTATGTTCTTATATTGCATACACGCTGTCAGAAAGCTTCTATACATATATAGACATGATGTTTACATTTTGAGTTTCAAGACATGGTGTAACTATATACTTATATGTGAAAGTTTTTTGACTCTCATTCTATAATGTATCGCTTATGGGATAGAAAAAGACAAACAGAGGAACCATTGAGAGGTTGTTCTGTAGTTGAAATGAGTATCAATTAAGTATGTACATATTGTTGGTCCATCATCTCTTTTAAGCATCTTTTGCTAGTGTTTTTGATGCCTGCCCCGACCAGCAAAACTTGCAAAAGTTGGGCGGGCATCAAAAAAAGGAGAAGTCGAGCCTTACGCTCCGCGATATGTAAAGTGGCGCTGAAGCAGGCCTTTTATACATATGGCCGATCCGCAGTTAGCAACCAACAACGCTATTTTATTAATTAATATCAAAACTATATGGGCGTACTTTCGGCGGGGGATGAAGAAAAATAGTATACGACACTTGGCCAGAATGTTGGATGCCCTGGCCGGCGCCATTTTGACGCCCGAGGCGAAGCCTTCCTGGCCTTGTGTCGTAATATACTATTTTACGGCGTTGGGTTTAGATATCGGTCGAAAGTAGTCACATTTTCTTAAAGGTCTTGAAATTTTCTATTAATCCATATTTTTGTCGGCCTAATCGGATAATATTAAATTGATTAAAAAAATAAAGAAAAATATGAAAAAATCGAAAATATTTTAAAGGAAAAAAAAAATAAATAAAAAAAAAAACAAAAAAATCTTTTTTTATTCGTTTAATTCATTGGTACTATTAAACATATAAGAAATATCTGAAAGAAAAACAGAAAAATGCACATCAAACAGGTTAGCGTCTGAGATGTTGTCTTTTAATTTATAATATAATTTATAAATACTATCACTTATAAATACTATAAATACTATCAGGTTACCTATAGATAGCAATGTGTCATAGTAAGAACTATGAGTATCGGACAGAATAGGGCCTAACCGACTACATTTTAATTTATATTTAACTCAAGTAACTAATAAATATTAGAAAGGTAGATTGCGATACAGATCACAGTAATATCTATGAGTATCGAACAGGAGCTCGGGCAAAAAAAATTTATGGACCATATATTGCCCACAGTGTTAGACAAGTATAGGCAATATATGGGCCATTGCAAACCATATTAGAGCAATATATGGGAGATACTCGGCTCCGGCGCCTGAGCCGAATTCGGGCTGGAATCAGGCCATAGTATTCCCACCAGTATCCCATATATGTCCCATATAGTTCTCATATAGTTGCCATATAGTTGCCATATTAGTCCCATATTTATTTTTATGAGAACCATTAACAAACAAAAAAACAAAAAATAAATAAATAAATAAGCGTAAAAAACAATCCTATTGTGTAATATGTTGGATGATGTACAATCGCTGATATGTTACTAATATATTGGCAATCGCATAGCCAGTATATTTGTAATATATTGCTAATTTGTATATCCAACATATATGAAATATATTGCCCCTACTTTCAATTTTTTCGCGGGAGGCCGTTCGCCGCCTGCTGTGAGCCGAGAAAAACTTCGCCACTTACTCGCCATGTATGAGTCGATGTACGCTGCGTGGTCCCCGATGATTGAACTGCTCGGAGTCGCTAAGTCGTAGTCCTCTGCAGAGTGCGAGTCCTCCGCAGGCAAAACTTGACTCGTTTTATGTTGTTTCGGCAACATAACCTGGTTATGTCTCCTGAACGGGCTAGAGCCCGAACGAGAATAATCTTAATAGATCCCCTTATGAAAAAATCCTGTAGGAATTCATGTAGGAAATCCTATAGGAAATTCTACAGGAATACCGTAGGAATCCTTTAGGAATCCTGTAGGATACTCTATACAGGCAGTCTTATATGACATTCTACAGGAAATTCTATAGGAAACCCTACATGAATTTTGCGCTTTTCCTGTAGGAAATCCTGTAGGAAATCCTGTATGAAATTCTGTAGGAAATCCTGTATGAAATTCTGTAGGAAATCCTGTATGAAATTCTGTAGGAAATCCTGTATGAAATTCTGTAGGAAATCCTGTATGAAACCCTATAGAGAATATTATAGCCGCTTCCTTGGGGGGGGGGGGGGGGGGGTCCTATAGGAAATACTGTAGAAAATCCTATATGAAATCGTATAGCAAGTGGTGTAGCCAATTCCTTTGAAAATTATGTAACCTATTCTTTTGAAAATCCTGTAGGAATTCCTGTAGGATATCCTATAGGATATAGACAGTCATGTATGAAATTTTATTGGAAGTTCTATAGGAAATCTTACTGGAATTTGGCACGATTCCTGAACGTAATCCTATAGAAAATTCCGTAGCCTATTTTTTTGGGAATCCTGTAGGCATTCCTGTAGGAAATCCTATAGAATGTAAACAGTCATATATAAAATTGTATTGGCAGTTCTATAGAAAATCCTATAGGAATTTGACGCGATTCCTGTACGCAATCCTGTTGGAAATTCTATAGGAAATCCTGAAAGAATTTTTGCTCATTCTTTTATGGAAAATTCCGTAGAAAATTTTGTAGTACCACTTTTATTAATTAGAACTGTGACTAAAATTCAATGTTAAATTATCGGTCCTGTTTTCTGTTTCTCTGACTTTCTGACTCCGTTCCCGGACATTTTCCCGAATCCATTTTCCCGAATGCTATTTTTCCGAATAACCAATTTACCGAATAGTCTTTTTTCTGAATCCTTTTTACCGAATGCTATGGTTCCGAATTCATTTTTCCGAATGATATTTTTCCGAATAACGAATTTACCGAATAGTCTTTTTCCCGAATGATTTTAAAAAATAGTTGCTATAGTAGTCACAGCTATTATGACTGCTTAACGTTTAAGGTTCTCTCGACTCTTATGTCGTCTATAATCGAGGATTCAAAAATTGTCGGTACTAAACTAATGATTGGTGGCTACGTATACTTAAGATCTAAAAAGCTAGAAGGAAGCAAAATGGTGAAATATTAACAACCAATAAATTGCACGTAAAAATAACAAAGAAATTCAACATATTAGCAACAAACGAAAAAATAAGTAAATTTAATAAAATGTGACATAGTTAATACATTAGAAATAATAATAATTAGAAACAGGTCATTTTGTATACAAAAATAAATACAAGCTCATCAAACCGTCAACACTATAAATGTTACAACTACCACTTCCTCGCTCCTCCACATTTATTTGAAGCCAGCATGTTGAATGTAGCCCACCAACGTCGCTGGGATTTTCCAAAATATTGGCCATAAAGGTCTGAAACAAACATATTATTTTTCTTTTTATTTCATATTATTTCGCTTATTATATATACTGAAAATAATTTGGCACGAATGGTGTTTTCATAATAGCACGTTAATGAGTTGTAATGTAGTGATCTAGTTGCGCTCAACTAGATTGCTACATTTTTACTCTTACACGGAGATCTGTACTTGGGCCGGTCAAATTTTTTTAGAGTATATTTAGGAAATTAAGGGGACGCCAAACTCAAGATATTTTAAATGGAGGGTGGTGCTGTATCCACTATAATATGTTTTATCATATAAATTACAAAATTCTTATCTTTTGGGATTTTGAAGACTTGTGTGCGCTTTGGATAATAACGTTTAGTTATTTTTCAAACTTGCAACTCAAACTATCAATTAATTGCCGAGAAAACCTTGAAAGACTTGCGCGCGCTTCGTATACAAATTTTAAGTATTCTCTAGACATTTTAGTCAAATCGGTTAATTATTCGAAGAGAAAACTTTGATAAACTAACTAATGTGACTTCAGCGTCCACTTATGTAATAAAAAATTTTAAATTAATAAAATTTTACTTCTGACAGCTGCCAACTTGTTTCGGTCTAATCCTGGCCTACAAGGCCGATCTCTTTCTGCATTGGTAGGAATGCCCGTTAAAGATGACTTATCCAGTACATCTTGGTCGAATAATATATTTAAAATATCACTTGTGAAGATCCCTATATCTTTTTTATTTACATTTTTTAAATCCTCCTCGGTAAACTTGTGAGTTGTTGGCTCTTTACCTTTGACTATCTTTTCCTGGAAAATATTGCTAGAGTAAACTATTTGCTTCTCATTTTGATATTTTTATTCTGAAACAATTACTTTTTTGGGTTTGTTGTTGTTTATAATCCTATTAGAACCCTCTGCAATAGGTTCTCCGATTTCATCATCAAAGGCCTAAATAAAATACAATAAATAAATACAAATTTTAGTTTATATATACATGGTGAGTCACTTTAATCTTTAATCTGTATTATCTTGTTGGGAAAGCTTGGTAGAGAATAACGTTTTCTACAAAAAATGTTTCGGTCTTTGGTGACCATATGCTGTTGACATTGACCTTTGACCTTGACTTCCACTTTCAAGAACATGTCAATGTCAGCTTTAAATTTTTAATAGCGAACTTTCATTTTTGATCGCAGAGGTGGAAAAAGCAGATTTAGGAGAAACATTGAAGTCAATCTTGAGTAGAAAGCAAAGGCCCTTTAAATGTTAAATTCTAATCTTGGGTTGCTGGAGAGATCTGAAAAACATCAAAAAAATAATACTACCGATAAACTAAATGACGCTTTTCGTGAATGGGGTGCTTTATTAGCGTGAGTGTTCCGCTTTTTAAAAAATCATAAATCCGCTATTTAAAAATCATCAAAAATCGTTTTTGAAGTATAACTTGCATTGATGTGATTTCACACGAAAATGTTAACAAAAGGGGTATATTCAGATATAAATGAACTACACATTTTTTCTATTGAAACTTTTTCCATAGAATAGCATCTTTCAAAGATATAATTTTTTCCCGTTAAACATTTTTTTGTAGAATCAATTTCTGACGAGTTAAACCCATAAAACCGATTTTTAATACCGAAATGTACCTAAAATGGTCGATTTTGAAATGATAAAAGTGATTGATAACATTAAAATAAAACTTTTTCTCTTCGGATATATTTTTGCATAATCAATTCCTAACTAACTAGACTTATATTATATACACAAGGATCACGACCGCGACATGGCCCGGACCGAAAAGAGAACGCCGGATATATTCACACAATCATGCAGAGAGAAGACACCTTCACTAGATCTTTACTAAGTTACGTCTTCAATAAGGAAATCTTCGGCGCGTTGTCTTTAATCGTCATCTTCAAGAATCTCTAGTAATCTTCACGTATGTTATAAAATAGTTAGTTGCAATAAAAATAATTTTTGAGTTTTCTAACCTAATATTTACTAGGTGGGATTTGCATGCAAATACTAAAGTGATAAAAATATTCTAATTTAAATATTAAAATTATCATCAATTATTATAAGCTTCTGCGCCAAATATAATTACTAAATAATTCATCAATTTCATATTCTTACAATTTTGAATGATCTATTACTATAATTGATGTTAATGTGTTCTTAAAATATCTTGCTATTATCTACAGATTTTCATTTACAATTTTCAGTTTATTTACTATATTTTATGATACCGCTGATATTCTGCACGTACAAGTTTTACACATAAGTTTTACACATAGAAACTTCTACAGCATTAAATTATATACAATTATTTATACAAGTTGTTTTACACCAAGCGATTTTACACGAATAATTTATATACTATCATAATTAGTACGCAGTATAAAATTAATAAGTGTAGGTTTAAATGATGCATAAATAATAAATCATCAGTGCAAGACTTTCTAGTGTAAAATATATTAGTGCATGTTTAATTAATTCTTGTGTATACATTGCGAGTGTTTAAATAATATGTGTATACAGTACCCGTGTCAAAGTATACAGTATACAACATTTATACAAATTATTCGTGTAAAAATTGTATTATATACAATGCCAACGGTGGCAATGATTATTACTCGCAAATGTGACGGAACCGTCTACGATCATGCATAAAAAAAAAAAAAAAAAAAATTTTTTTTTTACTTTCTACTATTTAGGATATAGTTAAAAATATTTCCTATTTGATGAATCACGATCATAACCCTGAACCACTACTACCCTACCGACACTACTGTATCAAGGGTTGTGAGTGTGAGCTGCGCCACTCGAAGCTTCCCCAAGCTGCCATAAAACGTCGACGCGGCGTATGCCTTAATTTTGAATTTTAAATTCTTATAATTTCCTTTCCCTTTATATTTCGGCTTTATATTAAACGGACTGTAAACTTTCTTTTCTTCTTGATGAAGAACAAACATTAATCTCAATAAACTAAAATATTGTAATCAACTATACCCACGACTACGAGTGCAGTAAACTATATTAGAAAATCTGTTACCAAATATTATTACCTTTACTTATACAAAATAAGTAATCCACTCTAGGAGAAATATTCACCAGACATTAATTATTAACATAACGAAATTATGTACTAATCTGAATAAGAAAATGATATTCATAAGCCATAAAAATTATAATAGTAAAACCTTTAGGAGAAGTACAATATTACTGATTGTTATTAACAATATTATTTTTTTTGCATTAACGCACTAGTTATAAAGTATGGTTAAGTTCCTACAAATATGTTCTAAATAATAACTTAAGTACAAATCGCTAATTGAAATTTTACCTTTATATGTTTGACTGAGTATTTTTGTATTTTTATACATAAATTAAGTTTCTTCTGACAATAGGTACAGTAACCAATAATTAGCAACCGTTCAGGCGTGGGATGAAAAGTATAACATTGTAAAATAGATTTAAGGTTGTAATAATTACTTTAAGACACATTCATGAAAGAATATTTTCCCTAATCAAATAATGAAACTTATTCAACTTTTATTTTTTCTTCCGTTATGAATAAATAAAATGTTTCTATTACATAAACATTTTGGATTTTAAACAATTACATGTGAGTTGGAAATATTCCTTCAAAATGTGAAAGTAGCTTTAAGGGACGCTTGCTTCGAGCGGATACACTATCTTGATTGTTGTAAAACACATGGCCCCACTAAATATAGATATGACGCTTTCCCACGCGGGGACGCGCTTTTCCGAGTTTTGAATACAAGACATATACTATATACTGAAAAGATTATTTACATTATTAGACAATATCTCTCACACCGTTAAAGATAAAATTATTTTAACAACTTTGAATATTAAATATAGCAGTAAGGAAATTAGGAAAAATAATACTAATTCCATATTCTTTGTTAAATTGCAATCAACAGCTTTTGCTTGTTTCCGTATTAATAATATTAAGATCTATTAACAAGAACCCAAAAATATAACTCTATAACTAACCATATGCATTTTGTAAACGCAACCAATAAACATGTAAAGAATCTTTTTTAACAAACGATAAATGATTACTATAATACTTAATATATTACATAAAGCAATAAGTCATGTTTACCACTAGTTCATTTTATATAACCGACCGTTTGTAAATTTATCGAATGTAATTACATTGTAAATTAGATCTTTAAGTATTAATAAATTTAATATTGTGAATAATTACCGGCAAAATAATCACAACGTTTTCATTCAAATTTGTAATAATTCTCTACACAATTATCTAATAAAGTAGATAACCTTATACTTGTAAAATATTCAGGATTATTAATAATAAGAAAATGCTGAGAGGAAAAGAGGGTGTCTATCTGTACAATCTGTCTCACGCACATGGCGTATCTAAAAATAGATTTCCTCAGTCTTCCTGCGTGGAGACGCGTTTTCCAGCATCTTTTGGGACTCAACGTACTGTAGCATAAGAATATTATGTTAGATTAACGACAAATATCTCAATAACTATAATTAGGAAAATAATTCTGTTTTAAGTAACGGTTGTATTATGCTAAATAAAAATTATGAGCTGATAAAAATCATTATCATATTATATTTTTATAGTAAATAATAATCCTTTGTTTTTTTTTCTGGATTAATTAACTAGCTACTAAGTTCAAATAATAAACCTGTTCGAAATTTGAATAATACACTGTAATCTGTATGTTTCTTATTCATTAATTAAACATTAACACTATTAATAAGGGATTTCCATTTGTAAATGCAAATTTTATGAACTATATACATTAGATAAATATTTTTACTAAACAATAGTTGTATTCTGACACATTGATATTCAAAGCAATTAATTAAATTTCAAATATTTTAAATAAACAATAGAAGACCTAAGAAAAATGTATTAACTTAATAAAATAATTTAGTAATATAATTGAAATATTAGCTAGAATGAATAGTCTAATGTTTTTATAAAGTTTGCATAAGAAATTTCATTGTTTAATGTATAATTAAGTTTATAAAATTTATAATGCGTTTAACTCCTGTTGTAATAGACCGATAACTTCCGTTCAAATTTGTATTTTCATTTTAGAACAAAATGTAATAGAAAAACATATTTTATAATTTATAAACTGCCAACATTGTATAATTTTCAGCAAGTAACAGAAAATTGATCATTTTTGACTCGAAAGAAAGAGAAGGATATATCTTTTGTCTCTCTCATCTCTCTTTCTCTGTCGCACATATATCGTTCTCTCTTGCTCCTTAAGGAAGATACGAGCCGCCGGAAAATACCCTGGAGAAGGGATGAGCGACCGCTCTCTGCCGCTCCCTGTGTTAAAGCATAGGATTTTCCCCACTTTCATAAAAATCGACGTTTGGAAGGGATGCCACCCCCGCACCATTGGATACCGTCTTCTCACACCACTAGCCTCAATTAACATTGCAGGATATATGACTATCAACCGCCGTCACACTTGGCAACCAACGATTCGTTAACGCAAGATGACGCAACTACCCGATTCGACACCGCAGTTTTTCCAGCCAAAGAAGAGGAAGAGCAACTCATTTAAATACGCTGAACGCGCACTGCTCGCCGGTCAGTCAGATTTACAACCCTCACAAGCTTTGCTGACTGGTCCAGGGTGCAGTTCACCACAAGCCTCACAAGCTTTGCTGACTGTACGGGCAGATCGACACAAGTCTCACAAGCTTTACGATACTGTACCAACTCAATTCTATTTAAAAGAGGAAAAAATAAAAAATTCAAAATATTCAAATTACTCAAAATTTTAGTTCAATTTCTTTTTACCAAATTCCAAATTACTATATTCAAAAAATTATAAAGAAAAAGGAGATTTACAAAATAAGAAAGGTAAATAAAGTCAAAAATAAAAAATAAATAAATTATTGTATTATTTTGGATTGTGAATATCCGATTGGCCTTGGTCTTACGGACTTTAATGGACAGGAGTTATTCACGATACACAAATCATTTAGTGCGAGTTTTACGAACTTGGTGCAATTTGATTTGACAAAATAGTATAAATTTTATTTTTCTTAGAAAAATTTAGATTTCAAAGCTGAGAATATTATTAAAATTCAGGTTCAAATAAATAAATTATTGTATTATTTTGGATTGTGAATATCCGATTGGCCTTGGTCTTACGGACTTTAATGGACAGGAGTTATTCACGATACACAAATCATTTAGTGCGAGTTTTACGAACTTGGTGCAATTTGATTTGACAAAATAGTATAAGTTTTATTTTAATTAGAAAAATTTAGATTTCAAAGTTGAGAATATTATTAAAATTCAGGTTCAAATAAATAAATTATTGTATTATTTTGGATTGTGAATATCCGATTGGCCTTGGTCTTACGGACTTTAATGGACAGGAGTTATTCACGATACACAAATCATTTAGTGCGAGTTTTACGAACTTGGTGCAATTTGATTTGACAAAATAGTATAAATTTTATTTTAATTAGAAAAATTTAGATTTCAAAGTTGAGAATATTATTAAAATTCAGGTTCAAATAAATAAATTATTGTATTATTTTGGATTGTGAATATCCGATTGGGCTTGGTCTTACGGACTTTAATGGACAGGAGTTATTCACGATACACAAATCATTTAGTGCGAGTTTTACGAGCTTGGTGCAATTTGATTTGACAAAATAGTATAAATTTTATTTTTTAGAAAAATTTAGAGTTCAAAGTTGAGAATATTATTAAAATTCAGGTTCAAATAAATAAATTATTGTATTATTTTGGATTGTGAATATCCGATTGGCCTTGGTCTTACGGACTTTAATGGACAGGAGTTATTCACGATACACAAATCATTTAGTGCGAGTTTTACGAACTTGGTGCAATTTGATTTGACAAAATAGTATAAATTTTATTTTTCTTAGGAAAATTTAGGTTTCAAAGTTGAGAATATTATTAAAATTCAGGTTCAAATAAATAAATTATTGTATTATTTTGGATTGTGAATATCCGATTGGCCTTGGTCTTACGGACTTTAATGGACAGGAGTTATTCACGATACACAAATCATTTAGTGCGAGTTTTACGAACTTGGTGCAATTTGATTTGACAAAATAGTATAAATTTTATTTTTCTTAGAAAAATTTAGGTTTCAAAGTTGAGAATAATATTAAAATTCAGGTTCAAATAAATAAATTATTGTATTATTTTGGATTGTGAATATCCGATTGGCCTTGGTCTTACGGACTTTAATGGACAGGAGTTATTCACGATACACAAATCATTTAGTGCGAGTTTTACGAACTTGGTGCAATTTGATTTGACAAAATAGTATAAATTTTATTTTTCTTAGGAAAATTTAGATTTCAAAGTTGAGAATATTATTAAAATTCAGGTTCAAATAAATAAATTATTGTATTATTTTGGATTGTGAATATCCGATTGGCCTTGGTCTTACGGACTTTAATGGACAGGAGTTATTCACGATACACAAATCATTTATTGCGAGTTTTACGAACTTGGTGCAATTTGATTTGACAAAATAGTATAAATTTTATTTCAAGAAAGAGAGTTTCAAATATCAATTGTCATTAAAATAATAGAAAAGAAATATTAAAGAAATAAATTCTAATTTTGATAGGTTAGGGAAGGGCGAAACTGAGAATAACCTGAGATGGGAAAAATTTAGTATTATCCAACATACAGAATTACTGGGCTCGTGACCTGTCTCCTATCCATACAAGGGGCATGCGCAACAAAAATTGTTTTTACGAGACAAATGTGCTGCTTCTGTTGGTCCTTGTAAAACCCAAATCCTGAGTCCAAAAGAAGAAATTAATCAAACTCAGATTTTAACGACAACAGTGAATTTTGTTACTACACTCCTTTCCTTAGCTCGTCCATGGTCTATTAGCTGGCGCAGCTACGACCAAAAAGAGCACTGACTCTTAAATGAGTTAATAATCCCAGTCGTGTCATGTTTTAGGACGTGACACAAATTTAAAATCCGCTGCATGCAACGTTAAAACTTCCAGTAAAATTTCCTGATTCTTGATGTTGTGCTTAAGTCTTATTTTGTTATAGTCGGAGCTCTCGAGAAATAGTTAATATTTTTTAAGTCTCGTTCTCGAGGTCTAGTCAAATGTATAACTGCACCTACGCGCTCAGAAAATGATCTTTGCGCAAGTCATACCGTTTAGCAAGAATTTGAGGGTATCTAGTGGGGTTTTCGCGCCGCTGAGCTCGTTTTCAAGGTCTAGTCCAATGTCTAATTGACCCACATGCCAGGGAGGCGATATTTGCGCAAATCAAAGCTTTTGGCGATAATGTGGGAGTACATAGTGGGTTTTTCGACCCGCTGAACTCGTTTTCCAAGTTTGTTTAAGTGTTTAATTTCATTAAATTTTAGTGGAAAGTAATCAAAATTTTATGAACGAAATATGAAAAAAATTAAAACGTTAACATAGTCGCTGTTACTGTAATAATTGTAGCGGTTGAATTCGTTGTGACAATTCTTGTTTTAATGTAAGTTACAAAATTTTCAAATTCTTTATCTACAGAATTTGTAAATAAGATAAGCAGAGAATTAAACTATTATATATATAGAAAAAAAAATAATATTATTAGTAATAATATTATATATATATATATATATATATATATATATATATATATATATATATATATATATATATATATATATAATTAAACTATTATGTATATTATTTGGCAGAATATTGTAAAAATCCTCTTTTGAATCATTCGAATCGATCGAAAAATGAGCTTAATAAAATTTTTAAAAAATACCCTTTTTTTTTACCATTTTCCGAAATTTAAAACAGTGTAGCAGTACAAATATTGGACACAGGTGGCTAAAATTATGGTTTTCACACTTTTTTATATGTACTGCTACAGGTAAAATCTGCGCTGAAATCGATGGACCCCCGCCCCTCGACCGAGTCTGATCGAAAAGTACAAGAAGAGTACCCATATATATTTTCCTATATTATATAGATGTTAGCATTTTTTATGATCATCCGCCCCCCTCATCCCCGACTCACCCCCCCCCCCCCCCTCAGCCCCTCCTCAAAATAACGTAAAACTCAACATACTTCTATGAGTTTTTTATATTAAAATAGCCACCTCACCCCCCCCCCCCCCCATGACCACCCTTTTCATTAATCGTATTATTATCTCGCTACACATGCCACAAACATTGTTTTTTCTCACACCACGCGTAAAGTATTGTGTTTAAACCATGATAAATTTGAAAAAAGCTTGGGTATTTCTCAAAATTGGAATACAGGAGTTTCTGAAGTCGCTGATCACGATCTTGCTATCAGACTTTCGAAATTCAAAATGGTGGTAGAAAGTTCGAGAAAAACTTAGATTTTCTTGAAAATTGGTATACATGGGGTTTCGAGGTCGCTGATCATGATCTTGCTATCAGACTTTCAAAATTCCAAATGGCGGTGAAAATTTCTAAAAAAACTTAGATTTTGTTTAAAATTGGTATACAGAGGTTTTCGGCTTTGCTGATCAAGGTTTTCTATTAGACTTCTAAAATTCCAAATGGCGCATCCAATATGGCGATTGAAAGTTGTAAAAGTGCTTAGAGTTTGCTGAAAATTGGTATGCAGGGGGTTTCGAGGTCGCTGATCAAGATTTTGCTATTATACTTTGGAAAATCAAAATAGTAGATCCAATATAGCCGTTAAAACTTCGAGAAAAGCTTAGATTTTCTTGAAAATTGGTATACATGGGTTTTCGAGGTTGCTAATCACGATCTTGCTATGAGGCTTTCAAAATTCCAAATGGCGGTAAAAAATTGGATAAAAGGTTAGATTTTGTTTAAAATTGGTATACATGGATTTTCGTCGTTGCTGATCAAGTTTGAAAATCAAAATGGTACATCCAATATGGTGATTGAAAGTTGTAAAAGTGCTTAGAGTTGGGTGAAAATTGGTATGTAGGAAGTTTCGAGGTCGCTGATCAAGTTTTTCTATTAGACATTCGAAATTCAAAATTGCGAATCCAATATGGCGGGAAAAAGTTTCAAAAAAGCTTAAGTTGTGCTCAAAATTGGTATACGGGGATTTTGAAAGTCTGATAACAAAATCGTGATCAGCAACATGGCGAATAGAATATGGCGGTTAAAAATTCAAAAAAAAGCTTAGGTTTTACTCAAATTTGGAATACAGAGGTTTCGAAGTCGCTGATCACGGTTTTATTATAAGACTTTCCAAATTCAAAATGGCGGATCCAATTAGACGGTTACAAGTTCTGAAAAAACTTAGATTTTGTTTAACTTTGGTATATAGGGATTTTCGAGGTCGCTGATTAAGTTTTTCTATTAGACTTTCCAAATTGAAAATGGTGGATCCAATATGGCGATTAAAAATTCGGAGAAAGCTTAGATTTAGTTCAAAATCGGTATACAGGGGATTTTGAGGTCGTTGATCAAGATTTTGCTATTAGACTTTCGAAATTCAAAATGGTGGATTCAATATGGCTGCCAAAAGACCGAAGGAGGCTTAGATTTTGTTGAAAATTGGTTATATAATACTCTACTCTAAACTATTTCTTTTAATCTTAGAATAAAAACTAATAATAAATAAATAGTTCACCAACTTATGAATGGGGGTTGGCGAGCGGAGCGATCAGGGGGGGTACCCCCTAGTGTGTGTGTGTGTGTGTGTGCGTGTGTGTGTGTAGACTCCCATACGAAAAAAGCATACCTCAGGCCGATACGAATACTAGCACAACTCAAGGCTTCTTACGAAAAAAAAACACGACTCGCAGCGCTCGGACGATAAATAGTATATTTATTATACTATTTATTATACGCACCTAGGGAGGAAGAAACTTGGACAGCCTATATCTCGCATGAATTGCCACCCGAGCCTAAGGCGAGGGTGCAGGCAAACACGAGATGTGGGCAGGCCAATTTTTCATCATACCCGGGCCGAAAATACCACATTTGCGTTATTGAGCCGGGAGCAAAAGTGGCACTTTCGGGCAGGGTATGGTGAAAAAGCACAACTCGGTCGCTATTTTATTAGATTTATTAGATCGCTCATGACGCTCATTCAGATGCAATAATGAATAAAATAAAACCTTATAATCATGAATTCTCTTTGAGAAAACAATCTGCTAATACAGTTAGCAGCATTTTTTATTTTTGCTATTCGATTCTGTTCTTTTAGAACAGTTAATAGACCGTCGTCATATAATATTTAATAAAAAGAATTTTAAATGCTGTCTAATACGTGAAGTAATACTAATACCGAAGGAAGCATCGGCGTTCGATCCCGGCAACGATGCTATTCGACCGAGAACTTTCGAATAATTGAACCACGTCGACTCAACCCCCATAGTGACGATTATTACGAAGCAGTGGTGTAATAAGTTATTTGATAATAAATGCAATAATTATAAACATAAACGATGTTTTAGTTTTTATTTTACTCGCGTGTAAACGCGTAAAAAAGTAATCTTTTTAAATGGCAGCGCAGCGACGCTTTTCTTGACAACGGCTTTCTTGTCTTTGTGTGGTTCCGCCAGTAGAGCTAAGCTGAATATATATAAATATATACTTGGGCAGCATAATGAGGTCTATGTGTTTGTTCGTTAATTTGCACTGTTCCTCTGGCCGCCTGATGGAGTCTTCGGTGACGTTCTCGTCTTTTTCTCGTCTTCTTCCTTATGGAGCTGGTGGAGAGACATGATACCTAAATATACATAACTTATTTCCCTTAATGCGATGCGCAAAAATCGATTTTGCGTACCTGTCTTGGATGCGCAAAATACCATATTACCGCACGCCATTAATTAGCATGCGGAAAATAAAATTAGGGCGCGCAAAATAAAATTTGAGTGAGTAGAATAAGTTTCGAAAAAGCAAAATAAAAGTTATTTTTTTCTAAAAATCCTTTTTTTTTTAAATAATAATTTTTCAGAACGGGGGTGCTTTTTCACCCCCCCCCCCTCCCTCAACCACAACCCGAAGCCTTCCGTACCCACCTCCCCGAACTCGACTCGTGCAGCAATCTCCTATTTTACACACTTCTACAATCCTTTAATAGTATCCTTTTATATCCTTTTATAATATATTTATTTAATATATTACGCACCAAGGAAGGAAAAAACTTGGATATTCCACAGCTCGTGTAAATTGCCACCCGAGCCGAAGGCAAACACGAGCTGTGGGCTGGCCAATTTTACTCCCGTGGAGCGTATACTATTTTTTTGCCTAGCGAGGTCGAAAATACAACCTTCGCGATCGGGCGCCGGGAGCGAAAGTGGTACTTTCGGCCCGCTAGACAAAAAAAACTTTTGCAAGCAACGAGAAATTCTTTTCCAAAACCTTTACAATCACTTTAAAAAAACTTTTACAAACGATAAGAATTTTTTCGGAAACCATAGGAATTATTTTCCGAAACCTATACAATATCCTAAAAAATTATTTACGTTTTATTTTATGAAAAGGATACAAATCAATAATAAATTTTTGCGTTCTAAAGTCAAACTAAATTTCTTTCACGCGGATACTGAAAGTCAAACCAAAAAAAGTTGTGAAATCAATTAAAGTGTAGTTCTATACTTAACAAACATTATTTATAATGTACTTTTACTCTTAAAAAGTTGTGAAATCTCTCTAAAAAATTTGTTTACAAAAGTAAAAACTTATAGGCAAGAATAAGTTTGGTTACTATTCCATGTAGTTTTATACTTAACAAACATTATTTATAACGTACTTTTACTATTAATTAAAAAGTTGTGAAATTTCGATCTCTAAAAAATTTTTTTACAAAAGTAAAAACTAAACTCTCGGAAACTACTGTATGACTGTTCTCAGAAATGTATTCAAATTTGTTCATCTTTCTATACAAATTAAACACAAGAAAGTACTGAAATAATATAAAACTTTCTACGAAAGTATAAAATAAGGCAAGTATAGACGTTTTTTCTGTATAATCTATAAAATAATAATATTTATGATTTTTTAAAAGAAATCAAATAAATACCAGTCAAAAAGTCTTTCACTTCTTTGAGTCATTGTATGCTGAACAAATTATATGTAAGCATTCAAATTCTTTACTGCAAATCAAACAAACGAAAGTTGTGAAATCAATTATCAATAGTCAAGTAATGCAAACATCTCTTGGAAACAACTGTATGACTGTTTTCAGAAATGTATTCAAATTTGTTTATCCTTCTATACAAATTAAACACAAGAAAGTACTAAATCAATTTATTGTAGTCAAGTACCCATAAGATAACTTGACGGACATAATAGAACTTTTCGTAGCTTGCGTGTAAAATTACATTTTATGCCCACGTTGTAACTTCAAAAATATTCAGCTAGTGGGCATAAAGTATTACTTAACGCCTAAGAGGCGCAATAGCTCACATACTTCTATACAAAACCTTATAGAACCTACGCACTTTACGCCCGTATAGGTGAAAATTATTTTATGACTATTATGCTTTTTTTTCATTTCTAAAATTCATAAGAATTTTTTCAGATACTTACGAAAAGTCAAAGTTTTGAACTTTCTATAATATTACGCATCTTGGGAGGACAAGAGAAGTCTAGAGCTGCTCTAGCAGGGGTGGTTCTCCAATCTCCCACACATACTTGGCGGGCCCGACGGTTTGCAGTTCAAGGTGCAGACATGGTCATTTTCATATATAAAGATCAGATAAAGTGTATAAATGGGTTGCATTTACATATTAAATACTGATCCATGAATGTATCACTCTGTTTTTAAATAGAAATTGCAAACCCGCGTGAAAATATCATATGAGATCTCATATATGTGAATATCGGACATCAGATCTCATATGAGATTTCATATGAGATCCCATAATATATAAAATTGCAGATAACATTTTATGTGTGTGTGTGTGTGTGTGTGTGTGTGTGTGTGTGTGTGTGTGTGTGTGTATGTTTGTGTGTGTGATCTCATATGAGATCTGATGGCTGAAATAGTCACATGAGATCTTATATGATATTTACACGCGGGAAAAGGATAAAAAATAGGTGGCTTATAAAATGGTTAGTAAAATCTAAAGCACTTTTGAGTAGATTCTTTAGTACAATTTATATGCATTTTTATTTCATTCCTGTTTAAAAACGACGGACACAAGGAAAAATATTTTGGGCAATGTAAGTAAATCACGAGATTCTGGACATATCGACGCTCCTTACGAAAAGTAGCACGTTTTTTGGACTCTTTACGAAGACTAGCACATTTCGGAAAACTGCAACGAAAACTAGCATAACTCACGACTTTGCCGCGAATATTAGTACAATTCGCGAGCTTGCCGCGAAAACTAGCATCATTCGCGAGCTTGCCGCGAATAATAGTGCAATTCGGAAGATTGCCACAAAAAGTAGCACGATTCGCGAGTTTGCGACGAAAAGTAACACGATTCGCAAGGTTGCCTCGAAAACTAGCACTTCGCGTCTCCGTGTTAATTTACATAAGAGGCAGTGGAACGTGCTAGTCTTCGCCGCAATCAAGTGGATCGGGCTAGTCTTCAACGCAAATCAATAGGGCGTGCTAGTCTTCTTGGCCAACGCTGAAATGGACTAGTCTTCGTGGCAATATGAATCGTGCTAGTTTTCGTAAGGGGCGTCGATATAGGGATGATATATTTGAAAAGTATCAATTAAAAATTAGAGTCATTGTTAAAATATGTATTTTACTATAAAACGTTCAAATAAAACTTTTTAATGAATTGAACAATAATATATCATTATCTCATATCTACTTTTTTAAAATCTTCGCATATTATAAGTGTTTTATACTATTTATAAAGTTACATTTTCTAAAATAAAACTTTATTTTCTTGTTATAAAACAATGTAATTAATATTCATAATAAGAATATCAAACTCAGTCTTTATATATAGAATCTATAATACGCTACTTACACGTACGCCAAGAATATTTTTTTCATTAGAAATATAAAAAGACAACTTTATTCAAATAATAATCATTAAATTATAATGATATGATTGTTTAACTACCATTTACATTGTTGGAATCACAGCTAAATTGTAATTGATGACAAGATTCTTAATTCTGCAATGTTTCATTGTCAGTTTAGTCGGATCTGTCAGTTGATTTAAATCATTTTCTCTCTTGTTCTTTTCATTAGCTTTTTTCTCTCATCACATGCCATCTTAAAGTAGGGTTTACTGAATTGAAGATTGGTGATTGATTTTAGTGGCATCTTCAAATTATTCTGATCTATTTTTTGTGAATTAAAGTTTAATTGTACGGTAGATGTATCGTAGATGGAACTGAAAAATCATTGCTGGTTACGGTAGATGTAACTGGAATTTTTACACAACTGTTTGTATTGGTATAAGAATTCTTTGGTATAAAATCAGCTATCGAATCAGATTCAAACTCTTGAACAAGATCATTTGGAATGTCTCTGAGATTCTTTTGAGCAAGATCATTTTGAATATCTGTATTGACATTAGATACCGTTTCTTCATTCGAAGATTGAATCCTCACTGCCAAAATAGAAATATTTTCCACATTTGGTTGGTTACCTGCACTTACAAGCTGTTCAAAAATTTTCTGTTTATTTCCAATAGATTTTTCAATATACTTTTCCGCAACTGCATTAGACCTCCATCCTCCAAGTTCTTTTAAAGCTTGAAGATTAGCACCGGAGTTCGACAACAAAGTGGCAGCAGTGCGGCGAAAGCAGTGTCCAGTGTAGCGTTCAGGTTCTGGCAAGTTTAAATACTTTGCTATAATTTTGGGCACTTCGCTGATTTTTTTATTTTTGCGAATGACTTGGCGTACGCGCTTGCCATTTAGGTATTGAATGAAGAATCTATCAGTTGCTAAATCAGATGGCCTCAGAGCTGCATATTCATGCACTTTTTGATAAAACTGGCCACTGATAACAAAATTACGTGGATAATAGTTTTTTGTATCCTTAATAGTAATAATATACTGAGAGCCTGCGTCCTCTACGTCACTGCAGTTTATATTACAAAATTCACCTGAGCGAAGAGCTCCACTAATACCAACGATTAGTATAACCTAGAATATAATTATAAATTATAAATTATAAATTATCTTTATTTTCAACTGATGAAAATTTTTCCATCGGTCTTACAATCTTATAAATTAAATTAAAATAATTAATATTTATGGCAGTCAGATTGCCCTTGTTTATAATCACCCCTGCAGAATCTGAAAAAAAATTTAATTAAAATCTGGAAAAAAACTTTATTAGCAAAGGACTGCCCCCCACCACCAAATTGCCCAATTGCCCAACGTTTCGAGACCGCTCCGACTCCTCCTCAGGGACTGAAATGAAACCCGCGATACACCTCCTTATATACCCATACCCACTTATTTTCTCTTACCCCTACCACCATCCACCTTCCCCTCT
This sequence comes from Torymus aiolomorphi, assembly GCA_036365515.1. Classification (NCBI taxonomy): domain Eukaryota; kingdom Metazoa; phylum Arthropoda; class Insecta; order Hymenoptera; family Torymidae; genus Torymus; species Torymus aiolomorphi. The sequence goes on along the minus strand of CM070873.1, from coordinate 59,656,177 downwards.
CCAACTTTCCATTCTCACTTAAATTAATAAAGAATGATGATGATGGATGATAAATGTTATCTAATTTACTTGACTCTACCATTAAATTTACATTATTCCGATTCCTTAGAATGTGAATACTTACAAGGCTTTCCCTCTTATATTTATTCTTAATCCCTTGTTCCAAAATATCCACACTCCCAAAATCGAAAGAATGCAAACTATTTAAACAATGTTCTTTCAAACCCGATGTAAAATTTGTACTACGTAAACTATATCGATGTTCATATATTCTCTTCTTCAAATATCTACCCGTTGTTGACCAATATAACATCCATTACAATCCCTACAATTAATTTTATAAACTACTCCCTATTTTAAACCTTTATCATCCTTGTCTTTACAATTACTAAATAACCTTTCTAAATTATTATCGTTTCTAAAGAAAACTTGAATATTATGTTTACTAAAAACCCTTCTAATCCTTTCCGACAAACCTCTAACATATGGTAAACTAAAATATGCGTTCTTTCAATTTTATGCCTTGTTTGATTATCTGCCCGCTTCTTCAATCCACCATTATAAATTTCCCACAATCTCTCATCAATCATTTTATCAATAAATTTTACTGAATAACTATTCTTAATAAATGTTCCTCTAACTAAATTTAAATTCTTTTTCCTAAAATCTTTATGTGAAAATTTAATCGCTCTGTCAATTTTTAATGATATCTTTATTTTATTTTAAAGTGTACTATAAATCACACTTTTGAGGTTAGGAATGGGCGACTATATTCTTACCTTCATTGCTAAATACATACAGTTCGCAGCTTCATCCAAAAACTTTGCGATTTCATTCCATTTAAGAACAAAAAATTGTTTTGAATGAAAACCTTTTACTTTATTTTTTATTAGAGTTTTTAACCTTTCATAATGATTAATGTTTATGTTGTGTTTAAGATTTATTACGCTTCGTAACATCGACCATCTGCTCCAGAGAGTAGAAGGCTTAAATATTTGAGATAGTTCTTTGAAATAGACTAGAAGAACATCTTCACTATACGAACTTGTTTTGTTTACATCACATCATCGTTTCAACTCACCATAGCACCGATTGTATCGAGCGCAAGATTTCGTAGGCAACAAGTCGTCTGTGATCTCTTTCGCTTCCGCTTCAAAGTCTCTTTCTATTCTTTCTTCAAGTTCACTATCACTTAATGAACTGCCTGTCACTTTAACTTTTACTTTTATTGCAATATTTTAATTATCTTTACAATTAAATCAAAGTAACTGCGATGAAAAACATAAGATACGTATTTTTTGGTTATGGCGTTAGTATAATACTTACGTGCTATACAAGTCAAAGTCGGTCGAGTGTAGCGCTACCTACAGTCAGTCTGTAAGGTTAGTATGATAAGGAGCATGCACACAATGTCTCACATACTTGCGAGCAGGCAGAGAATGCGCGCCTTCCCTCCCGGCTAGCAGGGCCGAAAGACTAACTTTCGACCGAGGTGTGGTAAAAAAATATTCTGGAACCTTTGCTTCTGCCAAAAAGCTACCATCATCAACCATCGTCTGAATCTCACTGATATAATTGACATTTTATTTACTGAAGTGAAAACTGTTATGCACTACAATAAATATATATTAGTCGTATTCTCTTTATTAAGTAATAATATTTTCTTACTCGCCCACCCGAAAGTACGTACTTTCGACCCGCATCTCCGGGCCGAAAGAGAAACTTTCGCATCCTATTTTAGACCAACCGCGCGCTCTGATTGGCTGCCGAAATTTCCTGACCCGCGGCGCTTCAGCGCCCGCGCGCATGCCCGAGGAAAGATGTTTGTGCGGTGTGAAGGTTAGACACGTACGAAATAAACAGAGGAAAGTGCACGGGTGACGAGAAAAAAGTTAGTTGAAATAAAAAGTGGTTTTGTTTGATCGTGGTTATTGTTTTTTAAACGTATGGACGGGAGCGTCCGAGAAATAGTACATTACTAACGCGGGCGGAAGAGGATTATTTACCTCATGCGACGTTTTTCGGCCGAGCGAAGCGAGGTCGAAAAGTCGCATGAGGTAAAAATTCTTTACGTCCACGTTTCAGTAACGTATTTTTCCGTCTGAGGCCGCAAAATGACATTTAAGATGTTAGTATGAGGATAAAGGGTGGAAAAATATGTTTGTGCGGTGTGAAGGTTAGACACGTACGAAATAAACAGAGGAAAGTGCACGTGTGACGAGAAAAAAGAGTTAATTGAAATAAAAAGTGGTGTTGTCTTTTTTTAATGAATGTGTTTCTGATGCCCGCCCCGACCAGCAAAACCTCGGCATCGCCTCGGTCTTGCAAATGTCGGACGGGCATCAGACCATCTGTACAATACCGAAAGTAGCAGACGCCCAAAAACCAGCTCTCTACGCCGGGCCGAAAGAAAAAACAGTCGGTAATATCGACCGAGCTACCCAAAGCGGCCGACAGAGGCACTACTATCGAGCGGGCCGAAAGAAAAACTAACACTCAAACACAGCTAGCAGACGACAACGCAATTTTATCAATTATTTAACAATTACAGAACGTACTTTCGGCCGGGGAGTAAGAAAAATAGTATACAATACTTGGACCGGAAATTGGATGCCCTGGCCGTGCGTTATGACGCCCTCGGCTTCGCCTCGGGCGTCATACCACGCACGGCTCGGAAATCCAATTTCCGGCCCACGTATCGTAATATACTATATATGTGAAAAAGAATAATAAAGGAAAAGTAGAAAAGTTCACCCTATCAGTCATTAAAAGAAGATCAATATAGGAGTGTTGCTGCTATAAACATTTTTTTAAGCATTTGGCTATGGCGATACTAGCTTCATAACATGCATTAAAGATTCTGAATTTCACAACACATTCTACATTACCTCAGTATATAATTACCTATGTGTGAAAAAGTTTATACAAAATATATAGCACCAAAGGAAGTTTATGTTTGACCACTCAACAACGCTTAACTGACTGATGTGGCTATAGCTGTGGCTACTATGTCTTCTCATAGCTTACAAGTCTGATCGACTGTATACTGAGGTATCAGAATATTTCTTCCAAATATAAGATTTTAAGCTAAAAACAATACTTGTTTATATTTTAGGGCAGGGAAGCAGTTACAGAAGAAATAAATATGTATTTTGGTAATTTTATCTTTGTTTTCTACATAATGTAAAATTTTGGGCTCTGCCGTCGACTCCAGGTCCAGGAACTGCATATATTTTGATGGGAAAGGTCCTAAAATCTTGGTATTTTATATGACTATTGTTTGAAGAGTTGTATGTATCCAATTTGAGTAAATAATTTTTTATGGTAAAAAATTAGGACCTATCCCATCAAAATATATTCAGTTCCTAGACCTGGAGTCGACGGCAGAACCAAAATTTAGAAATGGCCATATCTTTGGATAAAATCAATAACAAATTTTGTTTGGATCTCATTTGATCATAAATTAAATATATTTTCAGAATACAACTTGCACATATTTCTAATTATTGAAATACTTTTTTTCAGGTCATTTTATGAAGAAAATTTTAAAGGTGTCTGACCCCCTTAAAGTACATTTGATTCCCTTCAAAATTATATTTTTTAAAACTACTCACTACTTATTTACGACTTAAAAATGCAGATTTTAAAAAGCAACTACTTTTCCGCAAAATTAACTCAATTTATTAATTGTATATAACTTGTCCGCCATTTCATCTCATAGATGCATATCATGGAACAAATATTATATACTGTTCTATGTGTAAATATTATATAGGTTCCTGAGTCAGAATAATAGGTTTTTAAAAAATGTATATATGTATGGGTGTGTGAGTGTATGCATGCAACCAAATTTTGTCTGCACCATAACTCTTGAGCAGATGCATGTAATGAGCTGAAATTTTAGATGTATCTTAATTATGTTCTAACTCAGAACTGATTAAATTTTTGAGTCAAATGGATCTTTTAATACCCTATTTGGATAAAATAACAATTTTGCATAAATGTTTTTTTGTCAAAAATAATTATTTTTTTTACTTTTTTCCCTTCTGCTATACGCAGTATACGTATGCGGTCAGAGAGACCGAGAATTCCGCAGCTTCTCACGTGGTAACTGCATCATTAGTCGTTGATTACGGCTCAAAGGGACGACGTACATTCTGTGTGCTCAAGTAGAAAAATATAATATCGCAGCAAAGCTCGGGCAGGCCGAGCAACTGGACGAGTTGCTGCACGGCAGATCTGCGCAGTTGCATTCGCGCAAGGGCGCGCCTATACTGCATTTTTAGGAGACCCGTGAACGGCATGGATTCTGCTCCCTCGACCGCCAGTCTGATAGCTTCGCGGCGTGCAGATATCATTGTTGGGAAATTCTGGATCGCCTGCTCGCTCAAAAACTCACGCTGCAGAGTGTTAAGCTCCGCATAATGTCGAAAGTGGTTGTAGTTAGGTACGAAGGTCGTTCTGGTTGAACAGAGAACTTCCAGGCCGACGCCGCGCATCGCGTACGCAGAGGAGTAAAGTATCTGAATAGCGGTGCTGAACTGGCCGCATAAGTCAAAGGCGGTCTGGCATTCGTTGTCAGCGATATTCACTTCGGCGCCGCTCTGCAGAAGAGCGGTTAAGGCGAGGCCGTTGTTAGACTTCGTGGCTATGTGTAGTGCAGTCCGTCCTGTATTAAAATATTGGTTGCTCAATCGTTAGGCGGCAGAGAAAAATATTATTTATGGAAAAATGTCTTATTCGTAAATAAAAATGTGGTTAGCATAATATAAATATCGATAAGGATGTTGTCGATGGATACTATATAGTGAATAGGCAAAAGCTACTTAAGATAGTATTTTTCGTGAAATACATGAATTTTTATGAATTGGCAAATGTTATAAGAAATATTCTGTTGGAGACTCCAACGAAATCTCACTGAAGAAATTATAGAAATAACGTATAAATAGCTCACCCTTTCGATCCTGATGATCGAGCTCACAGCCCGCATCGAGCAGCCTAGAAATTACTTCAAGGTCAGAGGGCTCGATTGTCCAAACATATTCGACGATGGCTTGCAGAGCGCTAGCGCCGTTCTCGTCCAGTTCAGTGATGTCGCGCGCGTTCTTCATCATCCTATTAAACTGGCCCATTTTGTAAGCCAGAGTCCAGGTACTTGTTCCCGTCACCGGGTTGCGCGTAACCGTACGCGCCCCAAGATTCAAGAGAATCGCAGCGCTGGCGTTGTGTCCATTCTCGAAACATAGGTCGAGCGCTGTTTTACCCAACACACTCCGCGCATTCAGATACTTGGATCGCCCAAAGCTGTAATCACAAAAGTTTTAGTTTCTTCGTGATAAAGTATCGTATCGCTGATCCCAGAATATACATAGTTTTCTTACAATCTCATGGGAGTTCGTTAATTTAAATATTTTACTTTATATTAATCAAGTATTTTAGGCTCATATTATTGTTGACAATTGACTGGTGGCTTGCGACGCCATCTTATACAAATTCGTAAGATATAACATTGCAAAGTCTTGATAAGGGACATAACCGATGTCCGAAACGACTACAAAAGATTAAACAAAAGCTATGTGTTTTTGTTTAAAACTTATACCTGGACAGCATCATCATTAACGTAACACATATTCATATTCTTTTATATTATACTAGAGAGGCTTCTACAACCTCGTGCAAAAACGGTGCGTGCATACTAATTTCACTATAGATTTCGCTAGAGCTAGGAGTGCAACCAACCTTGATTAAACTTTGTCTCCAGTAAACCATCCGAGAATTGTTTGTTTGAGGTTAGAAAACAGCTTTGATTTTTAATCAAGGTTGGTTGCACTTCTAGCTCTAGCGAAATCTAGTGAAATTTGCGTGCTCGCACAGTTTTTGCATGAGGTTGTAGTAGTCCCTTTTAGCAAAATACAAATGCGCTGTGCGCGTACTATTTTGTTTTTGAGTTCTGAATATATGATTTTTCATTATGATTTCATTTTAACTAGTTTAAATTATAGGATAATCAGATAATTTTTCAAAGCATGAAAAAATTAATCTTTTTATTCCAATTTGATTGAATTATTTAGTTTCAAATAGTTTAGAAAAAAAATTCAATCTCAAAAATTCAAATGTAGCCGAAGGAGAGAATTTTCGCGCCTATTCCTTACAGACCAATCAAAAGTAATCTTTAAATGATTCACAACATCTGGCCATCATTTTTTAAATAGTAGATAGTTATATATTCAATTAATTTTTATGAAATGATTTTGCTGTTCTCATCGTAGCGAAATATAATGGATAGATGGCAATGGAAATTATACTCTTGAGGGCGTAAGATACTGATTCAAAAATAAATAAATTTCTTTCGAAAATATTTTAGGGTGTAATTGAAATTCGGGGTGAAATTTTGTAAGATGGTGTATTCTGCATTATTAAATTATGTATGACAGCAATTTCTTTGTAAGACATAAATTGATGAATTGGTCTCATTATGTAAAGTTTTTAGTTGTAATTATAGAAGTATACTACACCCTCTTAAGTATTATCCAAAGATTTCGTCTATTCTTCTTTTTAAAAGTAGTCGCCACTATTACTTAAATTTTTTATTACGATAATAATGGTTCCAACAGTCATTTTTACCTTTTTATAATACACAATTCTACAATAAAATAGCATAAATTTTCATTAGTAAACGTGTATGAAAACCAAATGAAGGTATTAAGTACTTGAAGACGATCTTTGGAGGCAAAAGTGAAAAGATCTTGGGTGTTTTTTTCAGCAACGTTTCCGTTGGCTTAATACGCCAACCTCATCAGGCCTTCATTCAAACATATAAATAAATTAACATATAAAATTATTTTTAACTATATATAAAAGACAATTAAACAACGACGCATAAATACAAAATCAAAATTACCAAAAATAATAAACATATATATCATACGTCGATCCGATGTTATTATCGACTGAAAACAATAACACATATGCTGTATTTATATACACCGGACGATGTTTACATAAAGAGTTATATAGTACCAAGTTCGTTAATAATGGGAAAATATTTGATTCCATACATATGAAAAAGCTCGCCTCTTTAAAATCGAACACAAATGTTACTATAGTAATAAAAGTACTTGGCTTAAGAATTTAACGAATGTTCAAATTCCGTCGGAATTATTGATATTGTTTCACTGGGTTCAAATTTTAGCCATATTTCAAAAATGTCTAAGAATTATATTGTTAATACAATAAAAAATGTTGAAGAAATTTTCTTTACAAAAGCAAATAAAGGTAACGTAATGGTTTGTTTGGAAAAATCTGTCTATAATGAAAAGATGATGAATCTGTTATCGGATGAAAAAACATAAAAGATAAGTAAAAATCCATTGAAACGTCTAAAAGATGGAATATACAGTATGTTAAATTATTGAAATAATAACGGTTTTTTGTATAAAAATTTTCACAAGAATAGTTTAACTCAATCTGATACGACATTGGTGAAATGTTATGGATTACCAAAGATTCACAAGATTGATGTACCGTTACGTCCTATTGTTTCATTAGTTAATAGCCCCACATATTCCTTATCAAAAATATTATATCAAGAACTTCAGAATGCAATACCAAAGCCTAGTTCACATATCAATAACAGTTTTGAATTAAAGGAAAAATTAAAAAATTTAATATTAACTGATGAATACACATTACTGTCTTTAGACATAACGTCGTTATTTACAAAGATCTCGTGCGAATTAGTATTGGATAGTTTAGATCGAAGAGCGGTTTTCATCCACAATCGCTGTAACATCCCGCTTGATGAATTAAAAAAATGCACGACGTTCCTGTTTAATAATACATTTTTTACTTTTAATTGTCAAACCTATCAACAAATTTATGGAACCCCGATGGGTTCACCAATCTCACCATTATTTGCAGATATTGTAATGGATGATTTGGAAAAACATTGCTTACGAGAATTAGAACTACAGTATGACTGTACCCCTATTTTTTATTACAGATATGTTGACGACACGCTTACTTGTGTCAAAAAACAACATATTGACGCAGTAATTAAAGTGTTTAATGCTTATGGCAAAAATCTAAAATTTACTTATGAACTAGAAGATAATAACAAAATTAATTTTTTAGACATAACATTAATTAGAAGTGACAATACAATTTTAACAAATTGGTATCAAAAACCGACATCATCTGGACGTGTAATCAATTATTTCTCAAATCATCCAACACAGCAGAAAAAGAATATTATCTTTAACTTAGTTGATAGGGCGTTTTTACTCTCGGATTCCAATTTTCACGTAGACAATAAAAAACTCATCAAGAAAATTTTACGTAATAATGATTATCCGATGTGGTTTATAAAAAAACATATTGAAATCAGATTAAAAAAACTTAAGTATGGCGATACACATAATACACACAAAAATCACTATGAAAAATTACCGAAATTGTCTTTACCGTTTAATAAAGATTTTAATAGTCTATCTAAGGTTTTAAAATCTCACAACATTTGTACAATCCCATTATTGAATAAAAGTTTGTCTTCGATCATTCGGTTAGGTAAAGATATAACTAAAAAATGGGATCGTACGAATGTGGTGTACAAATTTGATTCTCTTAATTGCTCTGCTACATATATAGGAGAAACTAAAAGATCGTTATACACGCGCATTAATGAGCACAAAACAAAACAAAAATAAAGAGTCTGTTGTCAGTACACATCGATTGGAAAATAGACATGAATTCGATTGGGATTAAATTATTCATTATTATATTTTCTCTACAAAATATCTCCAAAAATGATCACTACATCTTTTAAAAAATCCATTAATAAATTATTTTACAAAACGTCTACAATCCTTTACAAACTTTTGCAAGCAACGAGAAATTCTTTTCCAAAACCTTTACAATCACTTTACAAAAACGTTTACAAACTCTAAGAATTTTTTCGGAAACCATAAGAATTATTTTCCAAAACCTATACAATATCCTAAAAAATTATTTACGTTTTACGAAAAGGAATTCTACGAATAAATAATAAATTTTTGCGTTCTAAAGTCGAAATAAATTTTTTTCACGCTGATACTGAAACTCAAACCAAAAAAGTTGTGAAATCAATTAAATTGTAGTTTTATACTTAACAAACATTATTTATAATGTACTTTTACTCTTAAAAAGTTGTGAAATCTCTCTAAAAATTTTTTTTACAAAAGTAAAAAATTATAGGCAAGAATAAGTTTGGTTACTATTCCATATAGTTTTATACTTAAAGTGATGTGATACCCTGATTTCAATATTTTTTAAATCAACATTCAAACGTTTATTTGGAAAAAGACGACTGTCAGGCGCTCCAGACACGTAAACACTATATATTCAGAAATTTTTTTGAGCGATTCTATTAGTATTTTCGTTAGCTGTGCTCGTTTTAAAAATAGGTCAATTGCAGATTCCTACTTACCGACAGTACAGTTTTTATTTAATTAAATAAACTCTGATCATTTTTTTGGAAAACCACGTCTGTCAGGCGCTCCGTATATGTAAATACTATACTCAGAATTTTTTGTGGATGATTCTATTGGTATTTTCATGAGATGTACTCTTTTTAAAATTATGTCGGTATATAACATCACCTTAACAAACATTATTTGCTAAACTCTCCCATCCTCTCTTTTTTCCCCCCCTCTCTCTCTCCCTCTGTACCAAAAACTTTAATGAGAGCTTAAATATTTTTTCAAAACAATCAACACGTTCTTTAAAAAACTAATTTTTTAAATATATTCTAACAACACAATTTGTCTGTAGTCCTTTTATTTATTCTAATCTCATCTATTCAATAAGCACTCTCTACAAATGGTAATAATTTTTTTCATGACTGTACAAATAATAATATTGTTAATAAAACTTTCTACGAAAGTATAAAATAAGGCAAGTATAGAAGTTTTTTCTGTATAACCTATAAAATAATATTTATGATTTTTTAAAAGAAGTCAAATAAATACTAGTAAAAAAGTCTTTTACTTCTTTGAGTCAATGTATGCTCAATAAATTATATGTAAGTACATTGAAATTGTTCACTGAAAATCAAACAAACGAAAGTTGTGAAATCAATTATCGATAGTCAAGTAATGCAAACCATTCTCCGAAAAACTGTGTGACTATAATGTTCTCAGAAATGTATTCAAATTTCTTCATTCTTCTATACAAATTAAATTAAATAAAATAAATTAAACACAAGAAAGTATTGAAATCAATTAATTGTAGTCAAGTACCGGCCATAAGAACTTTTCGTACCTCGCATATAAAATTACATTTTACGCCTACGTTGTAACTTCAAAATTATTCAGCCAGCGGGCATGAAGTACTACTTAACGCCCAAGAGGCCCAATAGCTCACACACTCCTACAAAACTTTATATAACTATAATGCCTTCTTTTTATTTCTAAAATTCATAAGAATTTTTTCAGGTATTTACGAAAAGTCAAAGCCTATATAAAAAAAAATTACATAGTTACCAACACATCACTATTTTTCATTATTCCTCCTCAATTTTGAACTTTCTATAATATTACGCATCTTGGAAGGACAAGAGAAGTCTAGAGCTGCCCTAGCAGGGTTGGTCCTCCGACCTCCCGTACATACTTGGCGGGCCCGACGGTTTGTAGTCACGTGGGCTACTTAAATGTTTTTTTACTATCCGTTTTATAAGCAACATATTTTATATCCTTTTTCCCCGTGTAAATATCATATAAGATCTCATATGAGAATTTCAGACAGCGCATATCTCGTATGAGATCTTATATGTGATGTCATATGCAATTTTATATATTATGGGATCTCATATGAGATCTCATATGATATTTTCACTTGGGTGTGTACTTTCTATTTAAAAACAAAGTGATAGATTCATAGATCAGTAGTTAATATGTAGAAGCAACCCATTTATACATTTTATCTGATCGTTAAACATATGAATATTTATATGAAAATGACCATGCCTTACAATGCAAACCGTCGGGCCCGCCAAGTATGTACGGGAGGTCGGAGGACCAACCCTGCTAGGACAGCTCTAACTTCTCTTGTCCTTCCAAGATGCGTAATATTATAGAAAGTTCAAAATTGAGGAGGAATAATGAAAAATAGTGAGGTGTTGGTAACTATATGTAATTTTTTTTATATAGGCTTTGACTTTTCGTAAATACCTGAAAAATTTCTTATGAATTTTAGAAATAAAAAGAAGGCATTATAGTTATATAATTAAAATAATTTTCGCCCACACGGGCGTAAAGTACGTAGGTACTATAAAGTTTTGTAGGAGTGTGTGAGCTATTGGGCCTCTTGGGCGTTAAGTAGTACTTCATGCCCGCTGGCTGAATAATTTTGAAGTTACAACGTGGGCGTAAATAGTATATTACATACCTAGGCCAGTAAAATAAGAAATGTCTCAGATCACATGTAATTGTGAAAATGTGATCTGAGGCTTTCTTTTTTACTGGTCAAGGTGTTTATACTATTTTTCTGCTCGACGGCGCCGGAAAGCGGCAACTTTGTTTCGTGCAGCGGCCAGGAAGTTGGCGCTTTCCAGCCGGAGGGCAGAAAATGTAATTTTATATGCGAGGTACGAAAAGTTCTTATGGCCGGTACTTGACTACAATTAATTGATTTCAGTACTTTCTTGTGTTTAATTTATTTAATTTAATTTAATTTGTATAGAAGAATGAAGAAATTTGAATATATTTCTGATAACATTATAGTCATACAGTTTTTCGGAGAATGGTTTGCATTACTTGACTATCGATAATTGATTTCACAACTTTCGTTTGTTTGATTTGCAGTGAACAATTTGAATGTACTTACATATAATTTCTTGGGCATACATTGACTCAAAGAAGTAAAAGACTGTTTTAGTAGTATTTATTTGACTTCTTTTAAAAAATCATAAATATTATTTTATAGATTATACAGAAAAAACTTCTATACTTGCCTTATTTTATACTTTCGTAAAAAGTTTTATTAACAATATTATTATTTGCACAGTCATGAAAAAAATTATTACCATTTGTAGAGAGTGCTTATTGAATAGATGAGATTAGAATAAATAAACGGACTATAGACAATTGTGTTGTTAGAATATATTTAAAAAATTAGTTTTTTAAAGAACGTGTTGATTGTTTTGAAAAAATATTTAAGCTCTCATTAAAGTTTTTGGTACAGAGGGAGAGAGAGAGAGAGGGGGAAGAAAGAGAGGATGGGAGAGTTTAGCAAATAATGTTTGTTAAGTATAAAACTATATGGAATAGTAACCAAACTTATTCTTGCCTATAATTTTTTACTTTTGTAAAAAAATTTTTTAGGGAGATTTCACAACTTTTTAAGAGTAAAAGTACATTATAAATAATGTTTGTTAAGTATAAAACTACACTTTAATTGATTTCACAACTTTTTTGGGTTTGAGTTTCAGTATCAGCGTGAAAAAAATTTATTTCGACTTTAGAACACAAAAATTTATTATTTATTCGTAGAATTCCTTTTCATAAAATGTAAATAATTTTTTAGGATATTGTATAGGTTTTGGAAAATAATTCTTATTGTTTCCGAAAAAATTCTTAGAGTTTGTAAAAGTATTTCATAATTTCAAATTACATCGGTTTTATTTGGACGGATCAGTTAAGACCTTAAGGGGGTTAGTGCGGTAACATACAAGCCAAAAGTACAGCTGGTCGAACGCCGTACGCCTCACGCTCTCTCAAGTCTCCCCACTCTCAAAATTTCACGCGAGACTGTCCACGCACACATAGCGCCGCTTCATCTGTGTGTACATACACATAGAAGCGCTACGTCTGTGTAGACACACACGCAGCGAGCCTTCGTTTGTTTACACGCACACAAGGACACGCGCGGCGTCGTCTACCCTGAGGCTACGTACTTTAAACAACTGTATCTCGAAAACGGTGAAGCTAGGCTTCCTGAAATTTGCAGAGGACATTCAAAGTATTGTTCTTAGTAACATATCTCTTTTTCTTTCAAGTCTTAAGAAAACTTTCCAAGTTATTGACGAAAACGTTCATTTTTTTACATTTCATGACGACGGTCCCATAAGACACCGTGTTAAATTTCGTAACTTTGGGAGCTTATATCTCACAAACGGGGAAGCTAGGCTTTCTGAAATTTACAGATACTGCGTATAATAGTAATATGAGTCTACCCTGCAAGTTTCAAGAAATTCTTAAGAAAAGCCAATATCTTACTAACCCCCTTAAGCTAATAGCTAACGTCATTGCAGACCAATCACGGGTTACTTTTAAGCGGACTTGACCAATCGCAAAGGTTTTATGTCGGCTTTACATTTCCGTCATCATTCTTTTGAGAGAGATATCTTGATTAACTTAGGTAATTTAACCACTGTGAACTCTCTCATAATGATCATCGAGCACTATGAATCCTATAGTCACAACACACAATAACGTAGTTACCTTATATCATACAATTTAAATATTCGTTTTGTTGACGGATTCATTTTGTTAGGGATTCAATAAGTAATTTATTGATAGTAGAACTGTTTGTTTGCTACTCCGAGCAATCGTTAATTTTTCGTTAAAAGATATTTTCTGCCACATTTGTAAATAGGTCTGTATATTTTTGATTTGCAATACATAAATTTAGCCTAATTACCCTTTTCTTTAAGCTACAAAAATTGTTTAATAAACTAAACTAAGAATCGTATATCTAACAAATTCGAGAAAAAAAATGAAAAGTAATAACCAAGGCTAGTGAATGGATACGATGAGAGAAGTGAGTGAATATTTATTGGCACACAATAGCGAAAAGAATAATGCATTCCAAAAACCGGTGCTACCACTACCACCGTTGCGCATACATAACATTTCGGATCCATCGCAATATAAAAAAAATTCTATGTACCCATACATATCAACTCGTCGCGCTCATATTAACGCGATATGACACTGTCATACGCGCGCGCGCGCGTCCTAAATCTCAGCGTGCAGAAATTTGTAACAGGCCCTCGAGCAACGATCAATCTGCTCGGCTCCGGGCACACACATAGGTATACATAACACGGCTTGCGCAAAGATAGCCCGGCTCCTTTTTTCGCATGCCACGCCCCGGTTTTTCTTTTTTTTTCTGTGTCTTGTGCAATATGTGGCATTTGCACGCGTGAGATCATCAGTGATGTGTGTTACACCGCGATTGGAAAAATGCGAGACTTTTGGGCGCACAAGCGAGCGCAATTGAAGGTCATTGCCGTTACGAGGTGGAAACTGGGCCAGCGTGAGGATATTTTTAGAGTGCGGAGATATGATACTGTGGAAGTCTGGAAATGATATTTTTGCTGACTCGGAAGAAAAGGTGGTTTGGGTAGGCTGGTGTACTTGACGTGTCGACTGGTTTTCGAGACATGGAAATACACTGCCGGTGTCTGGGTTTCGAAAGAGGTTTAACTGATTTCGGTCAGAGATCAGATTGCTGATTGAAAAATTATCTTCATTATCTATTATTCGTAATAAATCTAGTATCTATAAATGTAGATTTTTAAAGTTCGTTAGACTTTATTTTCATATTGTTTATTTTAAAACATTCAAGAATTTAATTACCTAAAATACCAATTGGAAAAGCAATTTACTTCGACTGAGAACAAATATAACAATACTTTTAATGATTTATTTATTTGTACTTTATATTTTGTTGAAATCATTCCATTTAAATAATTGCTTTAGAGCCTCTGGTAGAAATTCATCTATATAAAATCTCCAAGAAGTCAGAAAATAGCTAGTAAAACTGACTAATCGCTATGATGAAATGATTTTTCGACCATTATTTGACTATTTCTTAGATTGACGTAACAACAAAATATTCGTATTTGATTTACTTACTAATTTTATCTTTGATGAAAGAGTATTAAAGTACATTGGATGGCTTACCAAAATATAAATAAATAACATTAACTAAAAAATCATTTGTTGTATTCATTCTATGAATAATTCAACAAAACTTTTATTTCTCCATCTTATTCTATTTCTCTCACTCCTTATCATAACAGCAAGCCTTCTGCTAGCCATTTCCAGACTAAAGAAACTGATCACTTTAATACCTTTAAAATACTCAAGAACAAGCTTGTTCTTGTCTTCCAAAAACTCATTCTATTTTTCAATCTATTAAATGGCCAAATAATAGGAGAAAAAGCGTTTCATCGGGAGCTAGAAACTGGACAAGAGAAATTCCCATTTTATAGCAAGCTTTTAATATAAATGGTCAGTTATTAGTTATAAAATGTTTTCGATTTTAAAATAAAAATATTATTATTACGTTGTAATGGATTTTTTAATAGATCTCATAATTATAAATTTGTTTTTACATAAAAATGATTTACTTGAATCGTAAAATTTAAATACAGATACGGGATCTGGACATTAATGATTCGCTTCAATGTCCCTTTCAATAACAAGGTCTACTGAAAAGTGATTAATTGCAACTTTTATCTCCAGGAAAAGAAAGGGCATGCAACATTTTAAGCGAATAAAAAGAGAGAGAAAGTTACAAAATTTAACATTCCAAAAACTATTTAAATCTGTTCGTTGTAGAATAAAAATAGGTATCATCTGGGTTTTGTATACATTATTCATGATTTATTTAGTGTAATATAATTTACGATGACGAATGCGTATAACATTCATAAAACCCGTCAAATTTAAGCCATTATTTAACACTTTCTTTTCGATACTCCTACATTGGGTCATTAATGCAAACAAACCTCCGAGATCGCGAACGCTAGCATAACAGAGTCTCGATTCAAAGAAAAGTATTTCTCAACCTCTGTAGAAAGTAAAAACCATATGTTCTTAATTGGTCTTTTTACTTTTCATCCTGCTCTCGTATACACACACATACTCACACATGCGTATACGGTACTTACATTATCACATCGAAAAATCTATTTTCTCCCAGCACAAAGGATTGAAGTCTTATAAAACGATTTTTTTTTCAGTTGTCGCGACATTGGGCGGAAGAAATTAGATCGCGTTATGAGAATTAACATTCTTTCTCTCAGGGGCCAAATTTTGGGCCTGCTATGCATTGCATAATACTACACACGAGCGAGCGTGCGAGCGGAGTTTGTCGACCTGGATCTCCCACGCTCGGCTCTCGAGATCTCGTTTTGCATTCCTTCCCTTTCTGTTGTCATCGACATTATAATTTCGCGCCTGTGACGAATGCGAAAATACTTTTTGAGCAATCTCAATTGAAATTTAAATGAACAAATTTAATATAATTTATTATAGTTAGTTCTATCACTGAATGATTATTCATTTACAGACAATATAGGTGTATTGATCGATAGGATATCATTTCTCAGACAAAACTAATGATTCTTTTTATTATAGTGAATTATGGAGTTTATTTGCCGAAATGTTGTTTAATAATGAGAAATGTGATGAGTTTGCAATTAAATTTACATTAAACGAGATGCTGTAACGCAAAATTAATGACCACATGTAAAACAGTGAACGTTCTCGTGAATTCACATAACATTAATTTGGAACGATTCACTTGTATTTAAAAAATTACGAATTACCAGTCGCCTCATTTGAACCACTGAACCAATTTGATACCATAAAAACGATATGATAACATATAATTTATGGTCCCCTTGAGGAGTCGCATATTTTGGTGAACGAAGGATTCGCAGAGGAGTTGAACGAACATATTATTCAGCTTGCTTGCATAATATCGCGTATGAGTGCGTGGCCGGTAAACGATTGAAAATTATGAATTTAATAGTTTTAGTCGAACGTACAGAATAACCGAATGACACTATCGTGATCGCTAATTTATCAATTACTCCGGACTAGCATAACAATTATTCGCGATATTTTTACGCATGTAATTTGGGAGATTGGCATCACAATGCTCGAGATAATCATGTAATTGATGTTCGACCGAATTGCCAGGCGGGTGAAAGGTAGGCAATCGGCAGCGTCAGCCCTGACATTATAGTCACTGGTCGTCAAAGTGTTCTTGACATTTTCATTACACATAGTCAATTCATTAATTGTCTTTTTTGCACGTTGTTTTAATAAGAAATTGAAAAATTATTGAATTATATATTAATAGTTTGGAAGAAAAGCTTTATTTATTATTAGCTATTTTTTACTAAAAATACTGAGAAGTACCATATAGAACAATCACAAGAGTCGGTTAAAAAAGATAAGAAAGAATCTTGCTATAGTATTTGAAAAATACAACAGAACCGTCTCTTAAGTGCCAACATTTTTCAGACAAATTTCATGTACGACTAACTAAAAGTACTTTATTTACAAAACTTTTCGATTTTACATACAATTATACACATATAAAACTTGAACTTAACCACTTCCTTCATTGCAAAACTATCTTGCTTGATGCCTTACTTCCACGAGAATGCGGAATCCGAGTCAGGGCACCGACAATACCACTTTGCATCCCGACTACCAAAACTCCGCCGATCCCGCCGACCGGTTATTACGTCGGAACTTAAGAAGTCGCAGGCCGGTCCTGCCCTCGGGTCTGCCGCTGCTACTATAGTCACTCGCCAATTTTTCCAGAGCCGTGCGCGCTCTTGCCTTGAGAAAAGGGGGTCAAAGTTGCGAAATACAGGAGCGAGGGCTTGGACGCTCACGTGGTCCTTGCCTTGAGCACCGGCACGAAGCGTCCGCGCCGCGGCTGCTCCTCGTGCATCTCGATAATTAAGGGAAAGGGAGCACGCATTGTCTACCGCGCGAGGTCTCCCGAGCGATTCCGCATTGGGTGTGGATTGTATAGGTAGCGCGGAAGATCGATTCGCCGCGCCAATTTCGCGCTGGAGTTTGCGGATCGAGCGAGGGAGTTTACAAAAGAATATGTGTAGTCGAATGTTTAAGAAGGTTTATGAGAAAGTAATAAAATATTTTGAGCATTCCAAAATATAGATGAATCATTGTAGTAGCTTCATTCACGAAGAGAATTTTTGTGTAAAAACTACCGTGACAGTTTGATAAATATGGCACAATTGAAGCGGTTAGAAAAAATTACCGTGATAGTTCGGTCAAAATTACACGGTAATTTTTTCTAACTGCTGCAATTTTTCCGGGTTTACCAAACTCTCACGATAATTTTTATAGAAAAACTCTCTCTCTGTATTCGAATATCGAATGATTTAATATTTTTTTAGATTACTACTTTTACGACGTTAGATTTGATAAGCAAAGTGAACAGATTCTTTGATCCCGTAATATTTTCTCACTTTTTAATGCTGACATAATTTTTGAAAATTTGTGTAGAAATTTTTGGTACTTTTTTTTGTTCGTATCTAGCTCTGATTAGCTCTTGATGATAAATAAAAAATCTACCCAAATAATCGTAGTAAAGTAAATATAACAGTACATATATGTACCTTTGAAAAAGATAATTTATATCTATTGCTTCGATTGTGCATAATTCATTAAACTATTGGCAATTGAGCTGTTTAAATAAAGATAAAAGTTATATAAAGTAAACGATGTCACCGATCAATATATTTCATGAATACATTATATGACCTCGTGTAATTTTTAAAGCGCTTATAGCGGATAAGTGTTATTGAAACATAAAATTAATCTGGAATTATCTACCTCATAAAATAAGGTACATGTTTTACCAGGCGAAGATGAATACAAGATTTTATATTTGAACAAAAACGAGATATCTGTATTCGGAAATATTTTCATTATTTAAAATTGAAAAATTATCTAGCTTTTCTATAAATAATGGATGAGAACCCTAAATTGATAAGTAAATATTCATGATAACAAATATTGTTGCCACTAAGTTTATTATTTAAAATCTTATGATCTATTTATATGTAAATAAAAATAAATTTACAAATTGTTTAAGCTTTAATTTTAGATAAAATTTATAAAAAAAATTCATAAATACTATAGCCGTGCATACTCTGTGCTAACGTTTAACATTATAATGAAACTTGTAAAAATGCCATTACGTATAAAAATATTCAATTTCGCGAGAATAAAAGTCTGATAATGCTTTTAGACTTTAATTCGAGATTTATGATTTTTGTATAATATAAAATTTGAGAGTGCTGTTTTTTCCCTGTGTCATAGAGTCGCGTATACTAACGATGCAATCGTTACATCATTATGTAAAAATATGAAACACAGTTACTATAGAAATGTGTAGCTTAATTTGCTTTTTTTATGACTATCTAAAAAGTAACTCAGACTCGTACTATTTTGTTAGACCTATTTATAAAAGTGTATATACAAAACTGGTTTTACATGCCAAGTCGCATACGAGAATAAAGTATAATCACGATGACTGACATATTTATTTTATATTAGGAAAGTACAAGTGCAATATTTATTAGCTGCATAATATTTATGCAATCTGTTTATTTAAACAAGACTAGTCGGATGTATGGTAAAATAGCTATATGGCATGATAATTGTTTCAACTTTTGCACAATGACGTTTAAGTACACAAATTTATGATTCAACAAGATAAATGAATCTATTTTTTTTTCAAATTAAAAGGATAATTCAACGAAACAAAAAACTTCATAAGATCAGATCTTTTCGTACGGTCTACACCACGCAAACATCTAACTCGCGTAAACCAAATACCAGTATCTTAACTATTCCATTAGACACGACGATTACTTACACTGTACATTTACCCGACAACAAGTATAGTCATCCAAAAGTCTATCTCAGACGTACGCCGTCCGAACCGCATATATATATATATTCATCATAGTCACTCGTTTCGCCGGCGGGGCTTCGCGAATTCGCGCGCCTCGCTCCTCCGGGGCAATTTAATCTGGACCAAGGTTATAGCCATAGGCCGGTGGGCGCGCACTCGCGCAGGCTGCGTGGTGTCTCTTTGTCGGAAGAAAGTGCCGGCATGCTTCCCCACTTTCGCCGCATGAGTGTCTCTCTGTCGGGGTATAAAAGTTCAGGTAGCCCGCTGGATCGGCAGAGTTACGAGCCAATCGATCTCGACTTCACAGCTTCCTCCCTTTGTGTACGAGTCAACCTCATCCTAACACACGCAGCCATGTTCGCCAAGGTAAAGTTGTCGTTGCGCCAAACGAGCACTACTTTGACTTAGATGATACAGCTTATATAGAAAAATAAGCTTTTTCTATCCAATGATAATCATATGGGAATGTTTTAATATTATAAATTCTGAATTTCATCATTAAATTTAATGTCACATATATGCTTTAAACTAATCTCTTATGTAATATTATAATTATAATTTCTTATAATATTATACATTATTAGACGAAATTAAAGATTTTGCATAATATTAGATGCCATGTACATTAAAAAATTTACTATCCTTGAATCATTTCAAAATGCAGAGAAAAATTGTATTTTATAATAAAAATAAAATATATAGTTATGCTCGTAAGTTTCCAATAGAAAAATAAACGAACGCAAATTAATCATTATTTATAAATGTTCTATTATAACTTCCAGATTGCAGTCCTCGCGTGTGCCTTCGCGGTAGCCAACGCCGGAATCATCGGTGCTCCCGCCGCCTACAGCAGCTATGCTGCCCCAGCTGTCGCCAGCTACGCCGCTCCGGCGTACTCCAGCTACGCTGCCCCGGCTTACTCCAGCTACGCCACCCCCACGCTGACCGCCACCTCCGACAACGTCTACCGTAGCGCCGGCAACCTCCAGACGGTGTCTCAGTACTCCAAGAGCATCGCTACCCCCTACTCTAGCAGCAACAAGCACGACATCCGCATCACCAACCCCGGAGTCTACGCTCACGCCGCTCCCGTCGCCGCCTATGCTGCCCCCGTGGCCACTTACGCTCATGCTGCCCCCGTAGCTACTTACGCTCATGCTGCCCCAGTAGCCACATACGCAGCGGCTGCCCCCATTGCCCACGCCGCCCCCGCCGTCGCTCACGGTAACAGCCTTCTCGGAGTCGCCTACTCCCCGGCCGTCGCTGTCTCGCACATGAGCTACAGCAGCCCCGTTGGTATCAACTACTCTTGGTAAATGCAGGACTAGTGTGATAGCAATCAACACTTATGACGAACCTGGCTCAACCTTTGGTTGATCTTCTGTACATTAAGCTTTACCTCCTATCTATTATGTATTTATTTATTAGCAATAAATAGTTATGTGATTTTCTCAGTATAAATAATTGTCTTTCTGTTTTTCTCTCCTCATATTTAAAGAATATCTCAATTTTGAGAATTTAAAAATATATTTTCATTTTCTAGGATTACATTTTTTAATGTAAATTATTATAATAATCAAAGATTCTGAGGAACTGTTGATTTTTGTTTTGCTGGGTAGGATTTTGAAATTTTTATAGTAAAATAAAGCAACAGCATTGGAGTGATATTTAAAGGACTATAGAAAAATATTCCGTAACATTAATTTACTGATGTGCTCATCGTTAGTATATAATAGTTTAAAGTTTATATAATACTTATAGTTTCTATTTTGGCATATATCAATAGGGAAACCTCAAGTAAAAGACATAAAAATCCTAATTTAGAAGATCTAAATACGTATTTGACGTTACCTTAATTTTGAACTCTCGTAAAATTGTCTAGGTCAATGGATCTAATTTTAATTGTCATATTTATATGACAAATATAATTTCCACATTCTTCATGAGAGATCGGAACATCATAAAATTACACATTAAGGGGGTCAGACACCTTTACAATTTTCTTTATAAAATGACCTGAAAAAAATTAATTTAGAAATATTTACAAGAAATATCCTAAAAATATATTCAATTTGTGATAAAATGAGACCCAAAAAAAAAATTTTGATCGATTTTAACCAAATATATGGCCATTTCAAAATTTTTGCTCTGCCATTGACTCCAGATTCAGGAACTGCATATATTTTAATGAGAGAGGTCCTAAAATTTTGGAATAATGTTTCTTATACATGACGTTTTTAAAATTTGTTCGAAAGGTCTATTTTTCAAGAATTATAATAGATTCGTGTCAAATAATCATGTTAGATTTTATTTATAGTGTTATTAGAAACGTTCATTTTGTTAACATTTTATTGCAGTCGAAAAGCGCGCAGAGCTGCCACTACAAAATTTGAAGAAAAACAAAACGCTCAGAGATAGGACTTTCTTCAAGCGCGTGCCGACATGACCTTCTTCGAGCGCGCGCCAAGTTAAGACCCTGTTCCGCTCAGCCATCGAAATAGTACACTGAGAAACATTCATTATTTGAGTCAAAAGGAAATTCCTTTTGTTGAAATCCGATTTTCTTTTTGAATCAAACATTAGAATTATTTTTTGACTAGAAAAGATTTTTCTCTGAAATCAAGAAGAATTTTCATTTTGTTTGAAAATGATCGCTACTGGACATAAAGTAATAATTTTCCAATTTCTTTCTAAATATATACCTTCAGTCAGTATTTGTAACAAAAAAAAACTGATTTTAAATCAAAATGATTTCATCTTGCTACAGGAGGATTATCCACTTGAGGATAAATCAAACATTGACAATGTTAGCCAAGTTTTTACCGCAAAAAGATTTTTCTTTTGGCACAAGAGGAAATGTAAGTGAAATATATGTCTATTTTCACAAGTTTACATCACAGACTCTGGTAGTCGTGTGGTTAAGGTATCGGCCAATCCTCCTCCTTCTAATCCAAAGATCGCGGGATCGATTTTCGGTAACTGCATTTTCAGGACTATCTTCGTATAACTTTTTTTTGTTTTTTTTTTTCCACAAGTTTACCAATTTATCATGATAATACTATGATGTATGTACATACACAATTTATAAATAATTAAAGAGATTTACGATGAAAGCATTATGTTCAGAATATGGTTAGTGCATTGAAAAAATGAAGGGAGTATATTGAAACAAGTTGTATGCAGCTAGGATGACAGATACTTTTTCATGCTATGTTCTCAGTTTCTTATGTTTTTTCAAACCTGAAAAGTAGATTCAGTGTATTAACCCTTTTGGGCATAGGTACCGTCCATTACATAATAGGATAGAAGACATTTTCCTTTATCTTTTAAATATTGTGGAATACATCTTAAAAAATCATGGAAATTGCAGTCATTAATTACTGCAAAAATTGCTTTCAAAATTCTTGAAAATCTTCCTTGAATGATTTTTAAAATTAAAAAAAGGTATTTGTTATTTTCGGAGTTGAATAATAGTGTTTACTTTATAAAAAAAAAAAAAAAAAAAAAACGTTAGCCAAATGGTGTAGTAAAAACACTAAAAATATACGTAAAAACATGTTATATTTGTTATTTCAAAATATTTATTCACTGAAAATAAATACTAGAAAACTCACTCAAAATAAGCAATATTTTGATTACTTACTGAAAAACTAGTGAGCAATGAATAAAAATTTATTCTTATGCCTCTTCAAGATTTTACATAACATATAAAACCATTTTATTTTGAGATATCATGTTTATTTGTAAAAAAATTAGGTGGATACGGTTTAAATCGAAGTATTGTTTGATCAAAAAATGGGCAATAAGATAGTAAATGACTATGATACTAGCTAGTTCATAAATATAAGTAAAACGGTTTTACGATTTTTCCTATTATATAAAATGGAGCTGTCCTTGAGATCTTCGCGTTAATTTATACTCTAATCTTACATTATAAAATGTATAATTGTAATAATAATGTCAAATAGGTTTGACAGAATCGACTCTATTTTTTACACTGATATTATATCTCGAGAACCATTCGGCCGATTTTCATCGGAAAAGGCTTATTCTTTTCGTCACGCGAAAAAAACTCGGCACCCTGACTGATATAAGTTTTTATAGATTTTTTTTATAACCAAAAAACAATTTTGAATTTTTATTTTTTTTAATTTTTTTATATCTTACAGCCATTATTACTTAATACGATAAACTTTTCTTGAAAGATGCGGTAACAAAGTGAAGATAATTTTAAAATTAAAAAAAGAAAATGTTGGTAATTTAATGGAATCCGGTTATAACGAACTTCAAAGGACCGCCCGAAAAGTGTTCGTTTTATCCGTTTTAATTATATTTAAAAATTTTATTAAATACAAATATTTTAATTGCAATAAAACATTTAATTCGATAGTTAGTAGTGATTATTAAACATAATTTGATAATATTTTTAATATACATATATTTGAATCATGATTTTGCAAAGTAATGCAAAATTAAAGTTTGTATTGATGCTGTCCTTTTTTCATACAAACCAACCAAAGTTTGAAAATTTGTTCGTTATAACTGAGTTTTCGTTATAACCTGATTCCACTGTATTTAAATTACCTACATTTTCTTTTTTTAATTTTTAAATTATCTTCACTCTGTCATTTGTTATTAAGGAAAATGTGCTCAAAATTATTTAATTAATTTCTCAAAAAATATTTTATTTAGCGACTTAAAATTTTAACTACTTATTACAATCATTGCA
Organism: Torymus aiolomorphi; assembly: GCA_036365515.1. NCBI lineage: Eukaryota > Metazoa > Arthropoda > Insecta > Hymenoptera > Torymidae > Torymus > Torymus aiolomorphi. Next base: position 59,631,714 of record CM070873.1, on the reverse strand, counting down.
GACTATATTTGGTTAAAATTTCAAGAGATTATCTTCATTTCGTTTTTAGAAAAAAATTGTTTTATAAAAGAATTGCTTTTTCGTTGTCGCACGATAACAAGAGTAAAAATAAACCAAAAAATCGAGTTTTTAACATAGGCTCTTATGGGAGAGTGAGGTTATGTGACCTTTGAACATAAATATCCTCTCTTAAAAGAATGATGACGGAAATGTGAAGCCGAAATAAAACCTATGCGATTGATCAAATCCGTTTAAAAGGTCCCCGTGATTGGTCGCCGGTGACGTTAGCGTTTCGCTTAGGGTCTTAGCTGATTAGTCCAAATAAAACCCACAAAGTTTTGAATTATGAAATATTTAAGCTAAAAATGTAGGTCATAAATAGTATTAATGACTTAAAATTTGGTTTTGTATAGCAAAAAAGTATTAAAATTTTATCTATAATTAACAATGAAGGATTATGAATACTGTTCTGATTACAGTTAAATTTCTCACCTCCAAATTTTTATATTGTAGGAATAAACTTAACTAAATACAATCCAAGTTTCAATAAAAAATATTGGATAAATTTCCGGATGTTAAGAAGTAAAATAAATTTTAAATTCATAATATGTTAATATTAATTGTATATAGGTAAATAGGTAGAACCAACGCAAAGGAAGGGCGCGCGCAGCGCGCCTGAACTTGCTAGTCTCTTATATAAAAAAGCAGAAATAAAGTTAAAAGACCTTCATTTTAATAGAAAAATAATTAAAGAATAAAAACGCAAAGGGATCTTGATCGCTTATAAGATAAGGTATTTGGGAAAGAAGTAGGTAAAAACGTAAACAAAACGCCGAGTTCATCACACAGGCTGCGCGAGGAGGTGCATGGTGAGCGGGGAGCTCCTGCGGGGAGAGAGAGGACGTCCCTAACTTCACCCCGCAGCATGAAACGACCGAAACTCCTTAAAAATCCAGAGTTATAAGCAATTTGAAATTATAAATATAAAGTAAATCTTAAATAGGTCTATTAAAGTATTTCTAATAATATTGCAATTAATATTTTGAATAAACTACATGATTCTTAGAAAGTTCTAGAAAGCTAAATTAATGAAAATATTATATCTCTGGCTTTCCTTACATGTATTTTTAATTATTAGTATTAATTTGCGTTTAACAATACGTACAAATTAATTTTATTACTCAGATATTCAACTAATTCTCCTAAACCTCACAAATTAACTAAAATAGTGTTACATATTTATTTATTGCTAATTATTTTTTTCATACCTAAAATTCCAAAAACTTATATTTTAACTGTAGCAATCTCTTTAGCTTCCTTCTGAAATTTTCCGTAAAACTAAAAAGTTTATATAATATCATTGTTATTATATGTACATCAATAATCGTTTCTGACCAGTTTTTTATTATCCTTTTTTCGAAAAGCATTCAACTGTTTTTGATAGCCAAGCTGAATGACTTGAATGCTTCCACAAAATATTGCGACAAAAGGTCCATCCCCGATATTTTTAGTCAAAACATTAGGGGCATCATTCATCTTAAAAACTTATTTATACCGTTGACAAAAGTTTGTTACTTATGTAACAAGTTGTTGTTTTATTATGTTAAAAAAATATTTTAAGGATACAAATACTATAATGTAAATAGAACAAGAGAAATTAAAATACTAACGTTCTCGTGCTTTCTTTTGTAAGTCAACTTCTTAAGTTAATGTTTACGAATTATCTTAAAGGATCTATATAGGAATTGAAAATCTTATAGATGCGACGATTAGATTTTTAATATTCTGATTTCCCGGTTTAATGAATGAGGATTGGGAATTCCGTAGAACATTTTTATTTATTAAAAATATTCATTTATAATTCTAAAGATCAGTTTCATTCTGTAATGTACGTTATTGCAAGATAATGTAAAATTTATTATCAAACTTTTTTATTTACATTTTTCTGTATTTTTATTTTTATGCATTGTGTACTTTCATTGAACTAGCATAAGAACTTTTTTATAGTAAAAAATAGCTTTTCTGATATAGTGTGCGTAAAGTATCTACCTTACGCATTATTTTCAGTGCGTAAAGTGGTACTTTTACACGTAGTGTGCGTAATATTATATTGTGTGCCAAGGGCGTAAAGTGGGTCTTTTTAGTGTGTGGGGTTGCAATACGAGTCGAAGGTGAGCTAGTACGAGCCGAAGGCGAGTGCGTTTGCGAGCCGAAGACAAGTACTGCAACCACACGAGGTCAAAAAACCCACTTAGCCCTTGGTGCACACCATATTTTTTGTACCGCAAGTATAGATTTTTGCGTTTCTCCAAAATATCGATGATTTTCTTAAACAATCTTGAAAACTCCACTCAAAAACGACAGCGGGCGCTTTTCAATTTTTTACCGCTCGTTACTGCGAGCAGCGGGCGCTTTTCGATTTTTTACCGCCCGCTACGGCGAGCAGCGGGCGCTTTTCAGTTTTTATCGCCCGCTACTCCGAGCAGCGTGCGCTTTTCGATTTTTACCGCCCGCTGATCGACAAGCGGTCGCTTCCGGCTCTATTAATAGGTTCAAAAAACGCGAAAAGCGTGCTTGCGGTACAAAAATCTATTTAAGCACTTTAAGCACCGAAAAAAATGCGTAAAGTAGGTACTACTTACGCATATGATATAAAAAAAACAATATTCGCAACGCGTGTGTACGATTTACACACTCGTAGCAACCGAATATCACTCGTGGTCGGCTGCGCCGACCACTTGTTGCGACAACTATTGTATTTGCGCTATTGCATACATTATTAAGCAAATTATAATTGTTACAACTTTTTGTTATGATTGAAATAAATTTCTGTCAATAATTTAATAAAGAAGTATTATAACAATTTATCTTTTCATTACATATTAATAGTATAATCTTGAATCACTAAACGATTACAATTCAATTTTTTAGCGACTCATTCAGGTATGTGATTGCTTAATTTGACTCAATTAGGTGTAGTACGAGAGTAACTAAGGCCAAAGGTTAGGCGTAGGTTATAGATACGCGAATTGTTCTAGTAACTACGCAAAAATATGAGTTAGTCATCACGTAATAGCTATCGAGGGCAGTTACGATGCGTAATCTAGAATCGTCAGTGTTGGACACCAAGGCCAAGGGTGCGCGACGTTGTTGGGAAAGTGCCGCGATTTCGCCTAAGGCAGAACTCCCCACTTTCGCCCAAATACCGCTTTGCCACGCAGTTTCGCGAGGTATAAAAAGACTTGATACTGCGGTGGATAGTACAGTCGAGAACCACTCGATCGCTTTAATACTCTCAGTGTCCGAATCAGTCTCAACCTAAAGAACGCAGTCATGTTCGCTAAGGTAATTCGCAAGTGTGGCAATGTAAAAGAAGTGTTTTACGTAGTCTAAAAATCGTAGACACTAATAATTTTTTGAAAAACCTTATCATCTAAAGAAATTGTTCAAATATACATATATAAAAATTCAATTAATTATCGGCGTCAACATTAATTTTTTCAAACCATAAGAGAGTTACCTAATTTTATTTAATTAATTATTTGTATTACCATTGCAGATTGCAGTCCTTGCTTGCGCCTTCGCGGTAGCCAACGCCGGAATCATCGGTGCTCCCGCCGCCTACACTAGCTATGCTGCCCCATCAGCTGTCGCCAGCTACGCCGCTCCGGCGTACTCCAGCTACGCTGCCCCGGCTTACTCCAGCTACGCCACCCCCACGCTGACCGCCACCTCCGACAACGTCTACCGTAGCGCCGGCAACCTCCAGACGGTGTCTCAGTACTCCAAGAGCATCGCTACCCCCTACTCTAGCAGCAACAAGCACGACATCCGCATCACCAACCCCGGAGTCTACGCTCACGCCGCTCCCGTCGCCGCCTATGCTGCCCCCGTGGCCACTTACGCTCATGCTGCCCCCGTAGCTACTTACGCTCATGCTGCCCCAGTAGCCACATACGCAGCGGCTGCCCCCATTGCCCACGCCGCCCCCGCCGTCGCTCACGGTAACAGCCTTCTCGGAGTCGCCTACTCCCCGGCCGTCGCTGTCTCGCACATGAGCTACAGCAGCCCCGTTGGTATCAACTACTCTTGGTAAATGCAGGACTAGTGTGATAGCAATCAACACTTATGACGAACCTGGCTCAACCTTTGGTTGATCTTCTGTACATTAAGCTTTACCTCCTACCTATTATGTATTTATTTATAATAAATATTTATATGAGTTTTCTCAGTATTTTTATGTTTTTTTCTTGATCTTTGGATATCATTAATTTTAAACAGCCTTTTAAATAAAAAAAATGAATTAAAAAATGAGGAAATATATAATATGCACCCGGTAATGGAAACAATGCTAAAGACTGTGGACATGTTAATTGGCCTATTCAAAAATAATAATAAGAGCAACTTCTTAAAAATTTATATTATGATTTCTTTCAGAAACTTAATTCAAATTTTGTAGTTAATGAATATTGTTTTCTTACTCCCCCACCCGAAAGTACGTACTTTCGGCCCGCATCTCCGAGCCGAAAGTTAACTTTCACACCCTATTTTAGACCAACCGCGCGTTCCGATTGGCTGCCGAAATTTCCCGACCCGCTGCGCTTGAGCGTCCGCGTGCATGAGCCACTCTGTCTCATGCGCACGGGTGACGAGAACAAAGAGTTAGTTGGAATAAAAAGTAGTGTTGTTTGATCGTGGTCATTGTTTTTTTCTCTTGTTTTCTACACGTACTTACGAGTCGTGTAGAAACAATTAAGTAAACGTGCGGACGGGAGCATCCGAGGAAAAGATGTTTGTGCGGTGTGAAGGTTAGACACGTACACCCAATGGACATTGATTCGGGTCGTTAGTGACCGTCATGCATAACCTTTTCAATTGTTTTATCATTTCTTATGTAAGTTAACGTTCAAAAGGTTATGCGTGACGGTCATTAACGGGCACGTTCGACACGAATCAATGTCCATTGGGTGTACGAAATAGACAGAGGAAAGTGCACGGGTGACGAGAAAAAAGAGTTAGTTGATCAAACTTTATTGTACTTATTTCATCACCTTATTTCTTTCTTTTTTAATGAATGTGTTTCTGATGCCTGCCCCGACCAGCAAAACCTCGGCTTCGCCTCGGTCTTGCAAATGTCGAGCGGGCATCAAACCATCTCTGCAATAGCGAAAGTAGCAGATGCCCAAAAACCAGCTCTCCACGCCGGGCCGAAAGAAAAAACAGTCGGTAATATTGACCGAGCTACCCAAAGCGGCCGAGAGAGGCACTACTATCGAGCGGGCCGAAAGAAAAACTAACACTCAAAACACAGCTAGCAGACGAAAACGCAATTTTATCAATTATTTAACAATTACAGAACGTACTTTCGGCCGGGGAGTAAGAAAAATAGTATACAATACTTGGACCGGAAATTGGATGCCCTGGGCGTGCGTCATGACGCCCTCGGCTTCGCCTCGGGCGTCATACCACGCACGCCCCGGAAATCCAATTTCCGGCCCACGTATCGTAATATACTATTTTTAACACTTTTTGAAATCTCCGTACAGTAAGAAATACCAGTAATAGTAAAACGCAAGCGCGTGTGTGTTTGTGTATTTAAGTTGTATTATATGCAAATAACAGCCACATATTACGTGGAAAATCCAAGCAAAATGGGCATGTTAAGGAAAAATAGATAAAAAACAGCTGCCAATTCATTTATCAATTCCTTTTTTTATACTTTTTAAAAAAATAATTTTTTTCTCAAAAACAAATGAAGAAAATTTATTGAAATTTTAAGCAAATATAGTTTTTAATAAGTATAATATATAATATGTACAATAAGTGGTTATCTATATCGCAAACAAAATAGTCTATAAATTTCAAGCTTCTACATGGAGTCGTCATTTAGAAATTACGATTATCAAAAAAACGTTAAAAAGTTTTAACCTTAAATATTTCTAAAAATCATGAGACAATTATTTTACCTAAAGGACTTATACAATAAATATATAAACTGTACATTTCCACAAAATTTCAACATGATTAAACCGATTTTCTTTTTTTCTAGTTATCAGACGACAAAGAAAGACAGTTTGCAAAATACGAAAATTTTCAATATCAAATATTTCAAAAAGTAATCGTACAATCTTAGTGAAAATTCGCACACATATTTTCTATATCACATACAAAATTGTCTATAAATTTGAAGCTGATACATCGAGCCGTTTTCGAGAAATTACGATTTGAAAAAAAAAACTTAATTTTTAACCTCAAATATCTCTGAAATTTATGGACCAATCATTTTGCCCAAAGAATTCGACCGAGAGCTATCCAAAATCTATCTCTAAAAGAAATTTTAAAGCAATTAAGCCAACTCCAGTTATCGTGCGACATACAAAACTCATTTTTTCGGTTTTTAATTTTTTTCTCAAAAACTAATCAACAGAATGGATTCAAATTTGTGCAGATTATAGCTATTTATATTTTGCATTATCATGATTTTTTTTCAAAAAAATTGACTGTTTAGTTTGGAAGTTATAACCTTTAAAATAAAAACACGTTTTTGCTAAAAACAAAAGAACTGTGATAGCTAGAGAATTTTTTTTTTTTAAATATAGGTATTTTAATGCTCTTTCGAATGCTTCCCATATGATTCAAATATCTCAATGTTATCATTTAAAAAAAATGAAAATTATTTTTTCAAAAAGTGAAAAATCGATGTAAAAAAATAATTATCCAAAAAACTATTGCAGAAAACGATTGCAGAAAAATTGAAAAAATTACAGCGTTATATGCACGCACGCACGCATGTACGCATGCACGCATACACACACACACACACACACACACATACATACATACGGACATTTTTTAAAAATAGTATATTTTGACTCTAAATGACTCAAAACATCTTCCTAACATGTTATCTTGAAACGTTTTTTCAGCGTCACAAAGCTTCCTCTATGAGGAAGCAAAATAGACTAAAGAACAAAAAATACATTTAACTTTGAGAACTTTTGGGATAAATAATAAAAGGTATAAAGATTGAAAATCGCTATTTAAATTTAATGATGTACATCACATTTTTGTAATGTCTCTTTTGTTACATAAATATTAAGAAAAGCCAGTTGTTGAATACGTGCGAATGTAAATCTTCAATTAGTGCAAATAACATTCCCAATTAGCAAAGATTTAGGGTCAGTAACGTTGGGTCAGGGATACGGCTTTTTTGGATTTCATATCATTCCGCATTTGTTTAACGGTACGCGGAAACACTTTCGGTGACTGGTTCTCTATCAACGGACATTCGCTTACCGAAATAACAAAAAATTACTCACTGGTGGTTTCGGCGATCGGGTCTCCGAATTTCGACGACTCAGTTGCCGAAAACAGATAAAATCCTCTATTCCCATGACAACATAAACTCAAAATGGTGTTTTATTTTTGTGAGAGAAGCATTTCAGCAACTGAGTCTCCAAAAATCAGGGAATGAGTGAACGAAACTAGTGGACAATGGTGCTACTGTCGTTCGGTGAACCATTTAACCAAAGTGTTTTCCGTAAATGATGTGAAATCTAAAATGTTATACCTAATTCCCTTAATTCACTTCTTGTGACACTAGATGAACATAGTCAACCCTTAATTAAAATTTTTTCAGCACGTGTACTGATAAAATCTGAATTTTATGTAATTTTGTGTGTTAAGGAAAGATCTATATATGTTCCTTCCGACGAGCCCATCAGATAGGTCAAGGGCAAAACGCATTCTTAAAATCGTAAATGATGAGTATTTATAACATTCAAAATTTTTTAGTTTTCGAACACATATATCCCATACATTACCCTCATGTGGCTTCGAATAACCAATATATTGTTTATACTTTTCCAATACTGCAGACAATATATTTCCTACAAATTATAAATACGAAAAAAGAAAAAAATATCAGGAAAGAAAATTTTAAAATGGAAAACTTGACAAGAAAAAAATAAAATTTAACAAAAAAAAAAAATATAGTTGTTAGTGATTCTACTGGTCCTAACTGCCAAAGAGTTGATCAGGTCAAAAAACACAATCTGGTTTCTTTTATTGATCTGGCAACGTTTCGAGAGCTTTATTCGGCCTTCTTTTCAAGTTAGTGATTTATTTCGACAATAATCCAATTATATTATTTACTTTATCTAAATTAGTTATGAAGAGTTTTTCTAATTAATAGGGAAAGGTGGGGCGGTAGTGACACCCTAACTTTAACTAAAGATTGCAATTAAATGTGGACAATTTTCAATAATTTAAAAAAAGAAATAAATAAATGAATATATCTAGAAACTCAATTGATGATAAAAAAATTTTATTTTAAACTATAATTTATTCTAATCAGCCAAAAATATAAACCTTGAAAAATGCTCTCCGTGCCCCACTAGCGGGTGGAAAGTGGCACAGCGTGGGGCATGAGTGGCACGGTCATCGTGACGTAGTAATGTATACCTATATATATTTTAAAAAGTATTTAAATGTATACCTGATGATCAGATGAATGGTTTTTAAATAATATAATGCAAAATGGTTATCATTAAACTTGGAAACATGAAATTTTATTTTTTAAGAATAATATTTTACAGAGGAAAATATTACAAATATATTTTTATAATATAACAATGCTAACGATATTTTAATATTACTTGTAGATCTTATAATACATTTTATATCATATTTTCTTTTTGACTTTGTATTACAATTAATACTAATTAATCACAAAATAATACTGCATAGTACTTATACATACATAGTACTTATACATATGACTTATAAGTAATTATTTAAATTTATGATCTAAGATTTAAACTATTCGCAGTACTTTCATCAATATAACAAATTTCAACTGGTTGGCCATTTACAAAGGCAATTTGACTATTTAATATCGATGAATCTGGTATAGTTATTCTCAATAAATTTTCATATTGTAAGGAATCTGCATTATTATTTATTAAAAACTCTGAAGACGCAGTCATTGATTCAACTATATTAGGTTGATCCTGATTCAAGTCTCGAAGTGGCTTGCGTCTTTTACTTGTCGCATTGGTACAAATAGAGGACTGCGGTTTATGTTTACGAGCTCTATTTTTGGATTCATTACTTTTCTTATCAATCTTCTCTTTTTTAATATTTTTTATTTTTTCCGCCATTAAATTTTCTTTATATGAATCACTGGTGATGATAGCTGTCTTCCCTTTTCTACTTGTCTTGGCAGTTTTCTTATCTTTTTGTGGAACAGAAATTGGTGAATAATCGAGTTTATTATCATGAGCATCACTTGATAGAGATGGCTGAATTATATTCAAAGAAGTTGTGGATGCGCTGGATTGATTCAATCGAAACTCTTGTTGACTATCAGAATGAGTGGTGTTTACCTCTTGTAAGCAGGAACTCTTAAAAAGAGAGCATTAAAATTAAATATTAAGTTTACTGTGTGTGTTACTATATTAAGTAAGTAAATTATTTACCAATAAATTTATAAGTGGCTTTGCTTGAATATGACATAGGTATACGGATTTCATTTTCTGCTACATTATTATCCTTGATATTAGCTGCATGTTGTTTAGGAGTAGCCATTTCGTTGCCTTTGACAGATTGTTCAGCACTATCAATTTGGTCAATGTTTGTGAACTGTGTGCACTCATAGAAGAACCTTGAATATCTTGAATCGTAGTAGATGATTAACTAGAATTCATTACATCTTCGACTACTCTTTTCAATTCTTCAACTCTTTCCTCTGAATTTAAAATAATAAATAAAACATGAAGTTGTTTATATTGTTAAAAAATGTAAGAATTAGACTAAACAAAATTTTAATAATATATTAGAATAATATTTTTAAGTATTCGATATAATAATAAAACAGAAAATTCATAATTTTATTTTATTTACCTGCATTATTTGAGTTGCTTGAGCTTGGAAGCACTGCATATTTTGAAGCAGAAAAATCTGATTCAGGAAATATTTCTGAATTATAGGGATAGATTCCACATCTTCGATTGATTGCAGTCTCCATTTTTGCTGCTTGTATGAAAGCCTTACCAAATATTGAAAATAAGTTCCTTAGGGTTACTCGATTACCCTGCCGTTGAAAGATAGATACTTCTTTACCGAACAAGATATTAAGTGGACCATTAAAACCGACATCTAAGGGCTGCATCTTGTGTGTGCAGTGAGGTGGAAAGCATAATATTTCATTTCAACACCATTTTCTTTAGCCATATCAATTACTTTCAAATTTTTTACGTGTGTTACATGCCCATCGAGAAGGAGTAAAACTTTGTTTTCTGGAGTTGCTTTGGAGAATTTTCAAACCATTTTGTAAATAAATCGATTTGCATGTATCCACTTTTGTGGAATTCTTTCAAAGCTCCAGGCGGAGCATCTTTTAAAAGCTCCAAATTTTCCTTAACCCGAGGGAATATTAATATCGGTGGCATGTAAGTACCTGATGCTGACATACAAATCTCGACTGTTACATTTTCACCTTTTTCACCAGCAGTCAAGCCTCCAACTTGCCTTCGTCCTTTTCGTGCGATGATTTTTGGAGATGTTTTAGGTACAATAGATATACCCGTTTCATTTACATTAAAAATCCGGTCAGGCGTAAAGTTGTATTCATCCATAAGCTCTTTTAAAAGATGAAAGAATTCTTTCACATTTTCTTTATTAAAACCGTTGGCTCTGGCAGAAGATGTGTGCTCAGCTTTCCGATGCGAAAATTTGTGTCTACTCATGAAGCTACGTAGCCAATCTTTTCCTGCCTCTTTCTTTTCAGAGTTGAATTTGTGTGGAATTTGTAACTTTTCAGCATACTCATAAGCTAGTCTCCTAACTTCTGTTCCATCGAGTCCAAATAATTTAGTTTCCATCTCTGTAAGATAAAGAGCCAAAGCCTGCTCTTGCTCAGCAGTAAAAGTTTGTGGAAATCCTACGACTGAAATAAAAGTTCTACTACAGAAACAGGAATTTACAAAACATTGCACCTTTAGGTCATTTTATAAAAACTTACCTTTTCTGAGATTGTTCTCCGTTTGTGAAGAGTTGTTAGAAATTTCTTTAATTCTCTTTTGGAGAGTTGATCGTGGGATGCCAAATTCATTGGCAACACTCTTAATACATTGCGGTCCATTAAGTACTTTTTGTATCCCCTTGTGCATTTGCTCATCACTCCAACTCTGTCTATCTGTTTTTCTTTTGTAAACTCTAACCATTATCTACTATTATTACTTGTATGTACCTTGCCCCTTATATTAAACTTTTCCGCACTTATATTTTTAATCTGTGTGTATACGTTATTACACAAACTTTTGATTAATGCTAATTTAATTAATACTAAATGAAATAATACTAATTAAACCTAATTAAACAGGTCACGGAGTCAACCCATCTTTGGTTATTTTGAAGGTTAAGAATCGATGAACAGCGCAGACGCCGCCACCGCCACCGCACGCCGCTCTGTTGATGTGCGCCACCCGTGCCCCGCATCCTGTGCCACCCGTGCCCCATATTATCATAATTTTTAAACATTATTCAAATTGTTTATAATAAGTTTTAAACAAAAAACAAAATAGGAGTTCAAAGATCGTGACTCAAGCTACCAAACGGATTTAGTTTCATTTTAAAAAAGTATTATTTTCAAGTAGTATCTTCTTCATTAAAAATGAAGCCAACCTTTTTTTGTTGCTCCGAATTTTAAATTCACCTAGTTATTTATAAAATTTTTATTGTATATTATAAGTCGGAAGAAAAATACTAGAAGTATTTTAGATTAATATTTTTCTATAATTTAATTATTTACATATATTAATATGTAAGATATTTAGGTGCCAAACTGTGCTGCATTGCTCCTCGTGCCCCACCTTCCCCTAACTAACATCGGTTATGCAAAAAGCCATTGGTCGAAAATGTTTGAAACGGCTGCATGTGTTGTAGACTCAATGTTGTTTAATATATTAAATAAATCAGTGACTTGAGAAGGAGGTCGAATAAAGCTGTTGAGAAGTCACGAGGTAAAAAAACGAGTTGTTTTTTCACGTAATCAACCCTTTGGCAGTTTGGACTAGTATAATCACTATAGTAATAATTATATAAAATCATTGCCAGCAGAGCCATCAAAATAACATCAAAAAAGAAATATGGTTCGAAAATTTGTTCGATGAAAAAAATTGTTTCGATAGTTACAGTAATTCACAAAAGTATCATTTTAAAAATATATTTTGTCTCTTAAATAGTAATATATCGTATAGAAATCACACTTAGTGTTTATGTCAAAAGTATGCAAGAATGAAATAGATTTAAAGTGCGTCCGTTTCGAAGTTTTCCAGTATTTTAAGAAAGGTATGGGTATATCGAAAGCAGGTATTGACAAGATGGTATAGGTGACTTGTAGACTGCAGGAGAAAAAAAATAACCCTTTATGCTTAAAATTGTAGTAATCGTTTATTTCATTATAGCTATAATGTAAAATCTATAATATATTTACAATAAAATTACTAGGAAGTATGGGTACGAAGTACACCAGAACAACGTATAACAATCAGTCTATACTCTAACGAAACTACCAGGAGTAGTTGATACCGACAGGGCTGCTGTAGCTCATGTGCGAGACAGCGACGGATGGGGAGTAGGCGACTCCGAGAAGATTCGAGGGATGCGCGGAGCGGGCAGCGCCGTAGGCGTGTCCGGCAGTCAAGCCCAGACCGGCGCTAGCCAAGCCAGCATGAGCGATGGGGGCGGTGTAGCTAGCGTGGGCGATGGGGGCAGCAGCAGCGTAGCTAGCGTGAGCGACAGGGGCGGCTGCGGCGTAGGTGGCCACGGGAGCAGCTTGAGCGTAGGCGGCTACGGGAGCAGCGGCGGCGTAGGTGCTACCCAGAGGGGCGGCGGTATAGGTGGTGTGAGCGACGGGGGCAGCTGCGGCGTAAGTGGCCACTGGAGCGGCGTGAGCGTAAGTGGCTACGGGGGCAGCATAGGTGGCCACGGGTGCGGCGCTGCCAATGATACCGGCCCGAGCGACTGCGAGGACGCAAGTGAGAACTGCAATCTGTAAACAAGCGAGAGTAAGGTTGACGGTTTATGTTTTGTTGTTGCAGCTCGGTTAATGGCTCACTTATATGTAAGGTTATTTTGGTTTTCGTAAACTTTTTGCGTAAAGGACGTTCGCACATTTCCTTGACTTGTGTTATACAAATTTATAAATAATATTGTTATTCAGAATATAAAAATGTTATTAATATTAATAATTTTGCACTTATAAAAAGCTGTGATCTCGTTACTTTTAATACTAAAAATAAAAATTTTACTGGTATTGACTTTTATACTATACTTTGATGAGTAGTGACTAGAAACATACCTTGGTGAACATAGTTACGATATTTGGTAGTTCCGTAGACTGGACGGTGATGTGACTGTTGCGATGATGCGAGTCGTTCTGTGCTGTTGGAGAATGATTCGAAAGGTTTTTATACCGGTTACTAGTCTGGAGAGGTTCAGCGAAAGTGGGGTCGCTGTTAAACATGAAACCGCTTCTGACGGTGGCAAGTGACAAAACTCACCTCTAATTACCATGATGACGATTATTAAATGTATGCAGGTCAATTGAATTTTATCATTCGTACTTTTATTATGCAATAAAAGATTCTTGAATATTATTATTATAACGTATCTTTGCAGGTTTCCGCGTATAGCAATCAAATAATTCAAGTTCACTAGTTTCACGTTTATTTAACGCCAAGCAGGGCGCTGCCGCCCTGATATGATTTTGCATAATTGTTGATTTTACTTTTTAAAGGAATTATAAACAAAATATAAAAAGTAACAGAATGTTAGAAACTTTTCAAGTTTTAGAATTATTCTGATATTAATGTGCAAAGTATAAATGAGAAAGGTCTTTTATCTTTATTATTTCTTTCATATTATTCTTACGTCGGAAGATCATTGTCAAATCATAAACCAAAGGAGCTTTTTTATTTTAGTTAGAATTTCAAAATTTCAATCGCGATATTTTTATTAGATTGAATATATACTATAAATATTCGATAGCTTTTACACAATTCTAGACGGCATGCACTGAACCGGAGTAATCTCATATTACTTGCAGATTATATGTACAGTATTATTGTGATATAATTTAAATATTTTATAACTATAAAAATCATAATATAAAATGTCACGCAAAATATGTATAGTATATGATTAACAATTTGAAAATTCATATTTCAAAACCATATTTTCTAGAAAAATTTATTTTTATTAAATTTATTGGTACACAGAATACAATCATTAAAACCCCCTAAATAAAAAGTATTTTAACGCAATTAATAGCAAATATCTGAAATCGGATACTATAGAATAGAAAAAGTCAGTAAATCATATTACTTTTTCAAAATTTCTTATTATTTATACATCACTTTAGTATAATATAATTAAGCCTTTTATTTTGTTATCTAATAAATTTAATAGTGGTCTTCAAAATTAATTTTGGATTGGTATTATGTACCTGAAAAGTCACATTGTACGCGTGACGATACACACGTCTCCTTTCTTCACTTTATAAATCACAAATTTTTCCAGCATCATCCTTAATCAGAATTCTTTTTTTGGAACTTATTTCTCACGGCTCTTATCGCATGATATTGACGAGTCGACATATTGTCTTCCAAAATGACGATCTCTTTCGCTCTCCCTTTCTCGAGAGAAACGAGCACGAATGTAAAAATGATACTATATTCGCAGCCTTTTTTGCTACACACCTTAGCTTTGACATCTCTGATAGCCTTAGCTACGCTCCAAGGGCACCAAAATTTGCTTGAAATTTTGTTCCCTGTTAAATGTCGCGGTTTCTCAGATCGATACACGCTATATACCTGTAGAAGATTTGCGCCGGGTGAACAATGACACTGACCAAATTTAAGCACGTAATAAAAGTCATAGACTTTCGGTAAAAGGGAAGTCGTCGTGGCTATATTGATACGAACTTTCCCACTGTTTGTGATAAATGGTTCCTATAGCACGACAATGAACTGTATTCGCGTAACTTCCGCTCCAGTAAAACGTTTAATTCGTTATATATTAGTGTGATACTATTCTTTATTTTGATAATAATACTAATACATAATTGTGAAAATATTATGTATCAATTTTGTACATAATCAATAGATGTGGACTTTCATAACACTTCTTGTCTTCTATTAAAATAGTAAAGTGCTGAATATTTTAATGATATAACTTCTTGGGTGAATTCCCGAGACGTTGAACTCACAAAATACGTGTTGTCTATGCGGTTGTACATCCGATTAGAAGTTTTTACACAGAGGATGTGACAGGTACACTGATGCATCTCTCATCTGATATTTCTCACTCATTAATTAAGACTATAATTAATTTATTTCTATTCTAATTTACAAATTCATTTTAAAATATTGGAATATTTTTTAATAAGAAAGTTATAATGAAAACATTTTATTCTAATATTTTATATTCGATGCCAACTAATATTTGTTTATTTTCTCTTGTAGTATTGCGGGGTGAAAATTATTCATTACTATAATACAAAGTAATATTCAGGTATTGCAATACCTGTTTAGTTTTTTGTTTTTTCATAACAGTGAGCTTCTATAAAATTTATAAAATTTTTCGGAAGTTCAATGTTGATCAACGACATAAGCCGAAATGTGCGTAAAATTAAGCTGCGAATTTGATCAATTTATCAGTGCATTATCGTTACTCAATTTTAATTTTTTTTTAATTCTTTGTTTCGAGAAATCCAAAGTAAGATTGTTTTCTCTAGTTTCATTTTGAAATATTTTTCGAAAAATTGCATTAAGGGGATGTGAGTACCTACGCATTATTTTTCAAACGAGCACATCTCACGAAAATACCAATAGAATCATCCAAATAAAATAGTGAGTATAGTATTTACGTATACGGAGCGCTTGACAAACGTGTTTTTCCAAAAAAATGATGAGAATTTATTTAATTAAATAAAAACCGTACTGTCGGTAAGTAGGAATCTGCATTTGACCTACTTTTCAAACGAGCATAGCTAACGAAAATGCTAATAAAATCACTCAAAAAAATTCCTGAATATAGTGTTTACGTGTACGGAGCGCTTGACAACCGTCTTTCTCCAAATAAACGTTTGAATGTTGATTTAAAAAATATTGAAATTAAGGTTTCACATCACCTTAAGTGGGTTTTTGTAAATGTTATTAAAATAAAACAAAAATATCCATAACTCAAATTTTCGAACGTTGGGATTAACTATTGTAGTTTTCTTATTTACACGTCCAAAAGCATATCCTGGAAATAATAATACAAAGATATACTACAATTTCATTATAATTAGATTTTAACTAACTTTGGTTTGATCTACTAAAGAATTATTGCATTTTTCTCCGAAATCGTTAATTTTAAAAAGATTAAATTTAATATGAGCACAAAAGTCTATTTTGAAAATATTTCTATGCTTTATTAACGAAATTGAAAGTATCAAACCATCACATTTTCAATAAAATTCATGTTTTGTAAAGCACTTTGATAAGGTACCGTATCGTTGCTCAACTTACTATCACAATTTTTTATCCAAAAAATGCAGAATATGTGTTATTGCTATGTGTTATTACCCTTGCCTCACAATTTTTATGTCTATATGTATGAGCAATATGTGGGACATGTGTAGCTACAAAGCCGCAGCCAAATATCTGCAATTTCTTCATACGCTATTTTCCATATAATACTCATATCTGTCGGGTACTCTGAGAAAACAAAATATGTGACTCATATGGACATTATATGAAAAACAATATGACCGATATTTCGCTCCAGCAACCGTGGCCACACATGACCCACATATTGCCCATGCGTGGTAATTTTTTTTTGCGCGGATTCTATTAAACTGATTATTGATAACAAATAAACATAGATCAACTACATCATTTACAGAGCAGATGGTTAATTAATAAATAATTATAATTTTTTTAGCTAAAGAAAATTCGGAGAGGAAACACAGCATCTCTCATGATGCAACTTAATAGCTACCATCAAGTTTTATATATTTTAGTCAATTACCACATTCCAAGGTAGCAATTCTCGATACGTACATTATAAAAATATAAAATTCGCAAGCTGCAGACCGCAAACCCTATATTATACAATAACTTTGATAAAACTCATTCAGGAATTATGAAGTAATCAATCGAAATTTGCCCGCATGAGTGTCGCGAAGAGGTCCACTTCATCAAGTAATAAAAAAGACAAGGTAAGTATATCGCCGGGCGAATCGCCGGTAGCGTCTCCCGCAAGCGAAGTGCGGCGAAAGTGCTCGCCTTCTGCACATGCGTCGGCTCTCTCAAGGCCCACGCCGCGCTTTATACCCCACTTTTGGGCGGTGCCTTGGGTATAAAAGAATCTGAACCACCGAACAAGAGCATAGTTTCGGCAATTTCCCAAGATTCGAACGATCGCATCGCACAAACGAGCCAACATGTTCGCCAAGGTACGTGCCTCGGCTTGTGTGTTAAGGCGATGCGGTAACACACCACGAGCCGAGTAATCGATCTTTTCATCTGGATCATTTCTCTCTCTCTCTCTTTCTCTCTCCCCCCCCCCCCCCCCCCCCCTCTCTCTCTCTCTCTCTCGCCCGCTCTCGCCCGTTCTCGTTCTCGGCCCTCTGTAGTATAGGCTTTCTTCGGCGGTGAGATTGGGATCTTGAATTCGTAATTGGATATAGGGATTGAAGTGCGCGTTAAGAAAGATGTATTAGAATCATCATGCAATAGTTAATTTCCATATTCTATTGGATATTTTAAGAATAAATTTACTTTAAAAAACTATTATTGTTCCAAAGCTACATTCGAATATCAATTATTAGTTTAATGATACGTCTTTATTCAAAAGAAAAACATTAAAAAAAAAAACTCAATGTGCATAACAAATTTTTACTATATTATTATTGTTAAAACAAACTATTATATTTGATTTTAAAAAGATGAGTTTTGATTTTATAACAGCGCACAGATGTAGATAATTATTGGTTTCTATTTTTAATTACAGATTGCAGTCCTCGCTTGCGCCCTCGCGGTTGCCAACGCCGGCATTATCAGTGCTCCCGCCGCCTACACCAGCTACGCTGCACCAGCTGTCGCCAGTTATGCTGCCCCAGCCGTCGCCAGCTACGCCGCTCCGTCTTACTCCAGCTACGCCACCCCTACTTTGACCGCTACCTCCGACAACGTCTACCGTAGCGCCGGCAATCTTCAGACGGTGTCCCAGTACTCCAAGAGCATCGCTACCCCCTACTCCAGCAGCAACAAACACGACATCCGCATCACCAACCCTGGAGTCTATGCTCACGCCGCTCCCGTCGCCACCTATGCTGCTCCCTTGGCCGCTTACGCTCATGCCGCCCCTGTAGCTACTTACGCTCATGCTGCCCCCGTAGCCACCTACGCCGCTGCTGCCCCCATTGCCCACGCCGCCCCCGCTGTCGCTCACGGTAACAGCCTTCTTGGAGTTGCCTACTCCCCGGCCGTTGCTGTCTCGCACATGAGCTACAGCAGCCCCATCGGCGTCAATTACTCTTGGTAATTTAAGCATAACGTGTTGTGTCTCGTTATTGCTATGTGTAAATAAGTAGTATATTTATTTAATAAACTATAACGTTATTATAAATTAAAATTACTAAGTTTACTTTTTTGTCCTATCATATACCCATAATTATTTCATTTACCTACAAGATATTGAAAGTAATGATATTTGCGATTTCCAAAAAAAAAATATCAATTAAAGATGATATTAGAGCACCAATCTTATAAAAAATGTATGTATTAAACCATAATACATCTAACTCCTGCAATGATAAATGTATTGCTATGAAAATTCGAATAATTTAAATTTTTCAATAGAAATAATATACGCCAATATTATAGTATATTGACTAGGCCGGTCTTGTTGCTCAAGTTATATACATAAATATTATAAAAAACGACAATTTAAATATGAAAAATGGGGGGGGGTCCAAAGTTTAGACGATTCACTTTAAAATTGAAGTCAGCTATAGACGTTTTTTAGTTCGATGTATGCTACTGCAGATTGTTCTTAATTTCGAAATTCTAAATTACGAAAATCATGTTTTCGAATGTAACAATTTACCTACTGTCCAAAGCATCGAATTTCGTTAATAGAATTTTAATAGGGATATAATAAAGATATTTCGAAATAAATCATTAGAAACAAGTTATATTCGCTTTGAAATAGTATTGATGAAATTCGACGTTTTGGACAGTAGGTAAATTGTTACATTCGAAAATATGATTTTCGTAATTTAGAATTTTGAAATTAAGAACAATCTCTAGTACCATATGCCGAAATAAAAAACGTCTATAGTTACTTCAATTTTAAAGTGAATCTTCTAAACTTTGCCCCCCCCCCCCCCCAGGAAAATATGCCAGTATGAATCTCAATGCAGTATAAAAGAATAACATATACATATGCTTTGGAATAATGAGTTGAATACATTTTGCAATCATCGGAAGTTGTAGCCGATGGAAATATATTACATTGGTGGGAATGTCGCAGCAACATTATATATTATGCTCTACATCAGTAGCAATGGCTAGGAATTTATTCAGTATAATGGCACCATCTGTAATGCTATAGAAAGAGTTTTTTTAACGGAGTGCGCAATACTCGCTTTTTAGTGCTTGTTTTGCATACGCGAAGCTCTTGTTTCGCACACTCTATTAACAGCGCGCAGGGAAGACGACACATGCCTAAGTCATTATACTTCGTGCATTCTATCATTATCCTCACTCGACTCGTGTGGTTGACAAACTTCAGACTCGTCGAGCACGAAAAAGCTCGTTCTGCTTCCGCTCACTTCGTTAAAAGAAATGAAGTTCGATACATGTAAGCAAAGCAGGTGATTCTTGCACAGGCATAGTTTAACACCCAAGTGAAGCATACTTGTATCAAACTGTACTATTTTCTGGAAGTTCATTAGTTACAAGAAAATATATGGATGCGAATAAAATCTAGCATACGCAATATTAATTTTTAATTGTTGGTTTCTAAATATGAGTCAGCATGTGTATTTGTGTGACTATATATAGATATAGTAGACGCATTGTGTAACAAAAAATGAATCGACGTTCAAAGAAATGTCCCATAAACTCAAGTGTAACATAAGAAATGAGAGAGTCGGAGGTTACATGTATGAGCTCCGAAATCAGTTACGCTGCAGCTAATTTTTAGTCTTACTCCACTAGACCTTCCTCCTTGTGCTACACTTAAATGAAACAAACTTAAACTGAATTCATTCTTCTTAATCTTTATTTAATTAGTCCCATAGTACAATAGTAATAATAAAGTTTATGAAAAAATATTACTGTGAAACATATTTTTAATATTTTAAATTGATATTAGAATAACTCAATTAATACACTATTATACTGGTATACAAAATAACGTTTTTATTACGAAATAAAGAATATTACACCTAAGTTTTGCAAAGTTATAAAAATCTTATTTGCTTCTTAACCATTTGGCAACTCGTGTTACGTTTAAGATACACTAAGCTAAAGAAAGCGTAGAAAATGTACAGGTACCGTACATCTTTTTTAATCAAAAAGAAAACCGAAATTTACTTTATGAACAAAAATTATTTTTTGTGAAAATTTAAATTATTCATTTTGCTCATAAGTTTTTTAAAAAAGGTTAAAAATAAAAATACTGAAAAGAAACAACTAAAAAAACTAAAATAACTAAAATAACTTGTTATTATAAGGCATATGGGACTATAAACATGCCAATCCCCAGTTTCAACCATCTCATCACTAGGCGGCTACGACTTTTTTGCACCCACAAACAAAACTTTCTTTTGGATCTATAAATTGGCCATAGTTATTTATCATCTTGATGTCGAATAAAGGTCTACCTGGCTATTCCTGATGAGTTCACCAGGTAGTACCGAGGACAAAACATCATTTAACATCTTTTACATATATTTCATTTTACAAAAATTCTTACCATCTTATTAATTCTGTTCTTTTATTATTTTGCCTCTTATGAGACTTTCTAAGAAATTTCCGATCGAGATCATCGACTGTCGAAATTCAGCTCGCCCTCGTTTAAGGAAAAAAGAAATATTAGCTTATAAGAGGAATGGCTCGTCTGTTGTCCGATTATAATTTCCTAAATAAAATAACTTGTTATGTTTACAAAAATTCTTTTCCAATCTTGTGATTAAAAAATCTGATTTTTTACTTTTTAAAAGTAGATGTACAAAATCGCATTGAATATAATTTAAAAAAATTTTTACTTTGCGAGTAACAATACAATTGATTTAAAAAAATATACTTTATATCAATTATGATAAATATGTATGAATAATTATGAAAAATGAGTTTTTTTGCATAATGATTCATAAGGATTTAAATTTATATATGTATACTATGAACGTTTCACAGTTATTAGGATAATTTATCGGTATTGGATAATTAACTGAAACACAGAGTTTTCTATTGAATCGTCATTTTATTTTTTCTTTCTTCCAGATTTGAATAAATCATCGAATAATGAGATTGTTTAATTATCAATCAAGTATAGTGGTAAAATCATTTTCACGCAATGATTTCAATCATACTAACTAAAAGGAATGAGTTTTTTGTACTGAAATGCTTTATACAGTCAGAAGATTTTAAAATGAATGAGTATTTATATATTTTGTACAATTAGCCTAACTAGTTGAGTGTAGTATCCTCTGAAGAGTATTTGGAGTTGGCTTGAATCAAAACATAAATATTCGTAGATGCAAATTACATCGATAAATGTAATACAAAAAGTAATGTAATCTTGGAAACTACAGTGTCGACTAAGCAGCTAGCTGTGATCGGTAAAATAACAACGCAATACTGGTAAGTTACCGAGGGCCTCGGCGCAGTAGGTACATGAATGGTATGAGTGTGGCGGTACAGCCGAAGCCGCTCTTTATCCATAGTCGATGTTTGTGTAGATGTGACTCTTGGCCGAATGAGCAGAAGGCTCAGTAAATCCAAACTTTCAAATTTACCATTGTTCGAAGTGATCACGTGTTACCGTGCAAACTCCTCAACCTATTTTTCGCCAATTCGCATTTTATAAGCAACGCCAACCGCTCCAATGCCTGCACACAAAAACATATTCTTCGTTAGTCAAGGAGTAAGTTAATTTAATTTAAATAAATTATTTCAATAATCGTTAGAACTACTAACGAATTTAGTAATCCATAATTTAAATAAACTACAAGCGTTAATTATTTAATTAATTATATTTTATCAAGTGAGAAATTGTGATAAAAAGTCTTTCTTACCAAATTCATTTCTTTGTGTGATGCTTTAGCGAAGCTCGCCCTAATGGCGTTGCAGGGTTTCGAGGGATCAGCCATAAAAGCTGCGCCCGGTGCAACGAGCACTCTGTGGGTGACACCACGCGTCATCACCATCTTCCAGATGTCGTGGATGCCAGGAATTTTGATCCATAAGAAGAATCCAGCACTTGACACGGTGGATTCTGCTAAACGTATAAATAATATAAGACAGTCTTATTAGTATTCTTTTAGAAAAAAAAAATGTTTTATATAGTACAGAGAAACTAGTAAAATTCAGATCTTTTAAAAATTACACGCTTTTGTTTGAAAAGGCTCCGAGATATTATTACATCTAACTTAAACAATTTAACTATCTCATATTAAACATGAAAATTCAAATATTATACGTGGGATGTAAAGTGACAAAAACTGTAATTTTGTATTTACATCTTACTACGTATATAAGAATGTTATTTGAAAATGTAAAATTGGAGAATAAAGAAGGAAAAGCTGGACATAAAGGGAAGATGGGGAAAATACACACCTCGTAAATGTTCCTCGGCTAGTTTGATGATGAGATCACGACGTTTCTTGTAGAAGGCCCTTATCCTAGTAAAGTGTTCCATCATTTTGTCGTAATCCCAGATTTTCAGGAGTTTAAATATCACCTGTAAAAGGAGAATAACATTTCAATTTCTGTTTATCGTTTCGTTAATGTAACATGGAATGGTTTTTAAACGTCAAAAGAGAAATTAATTATAACGAGTAACTAAACGATGTTCCCATAATAATTAACAATCTCTGTTTTCCTCGTTCTTTCATATCTCGATTTCTCATACTATTAGCGCAAAATAGTTCACGATTGAACATTTCTAAAGTGGCTATATGAGGAAATCCACGGAACATTTAACTGTTTTGTAACTTTTTGTTTTTAAAGTAATTTATTGCTGCTACTAGCAGAGCGTGTGAAGCACATAAACGAGACAACCCGTGTAAAAAAAAGTCTGGGTTAAGTCTGGTCTAAGTCTGGGCCAAGTCTAGATAATAAAGTCTGGCTGGTCGGACGATTCCATACTTTTACCCAGACTTTTCATTTTTTCATTAGAAGTCTGGGTAAAAGTATCAAGACTTTCTCCAAGACCTCTTTCCAGACGTTATATTCGGCGCATGAAGTCTGGGAAAAATACCCAGACTTGAGCCTAGACTTATCGCAAGACCTTGTCTCCAGCATGAAAAGTCTTGGAAATGCTCCGAGACTTTATCCAGTACATTGTCCCAGACTTTTCGTGCAAGGTAAAGATCTAGGAAAAATTGCCCAGACATGAACCTAGACTTTCCGCAAGACATTGCCTTCAGCATAAAAAGTCTTGAAAATGATCCAAGACTTTATCTGGTACTTTATGCCAGACTTGTCGTCCAAAGTAAAAAAGTCTATGAAATATAACCCAGACATTATCCTGGACTTTACATTTTGTCACAGACTATGTTCGATGTGAAGTCTTGGGAAAATTTCTCGTTTTATTCGGAACTTTTCACTCGACGTGACGAATAGAGGTATGCAAGATATCGACGGCTGAGCGAAACAAGGTCTTATCTCGGCGCGCGGATGGAGAAGGACGTACCTTGGCGCGAGGATGAAGAAGGACGTATCTCGGCGCGAGGATGAAGAAGGACGTATCTCGCCATATACTGGACGTGTGTAAGAGCGCCGCGATACGTCCTTCTTCATCCTCGCGCCGAGATAGGTCCTTCTTGTTCCGCTCAGCCGTCGATATACTCGATAATGCACTAAGAGACAAAAAACTAATATATAAAATAATATGTATATATTATATACTTGATTATATTACTAGAAATAGAAAAAAAAAACAAGATAATAGAACAATTAATTTTTCATGAAAAAAATTTACAATCCATAATATGATAAATTAAAAATATTTTTAAATTAAACAGAAATCAATTTTTCATGGTTTTTTTTGGATTCCTCATCGTGTTACACATGTTAGTTAAAATTCTTCGGTACTTGGCCTCTACTAACTTTTGAGTACCTTCTGGCGTCTTTTTATTCACGTAAACTAAAATAAAAAACGTAATTATTGCTATGAAATTAAATAAAAAACGTATAGTTTTAAATACTTACTGAAAACAGCTTTGAAAACAGATGAAGGAATAGCTGTAGTGTTTGCTTTTCCAGTAGGAGTCATATATTTTAATTTATCTTTTCCTACTATGAGGTGCATGAGCCGTCGAGTAAATTCTGCTGGTTTCTTTCGCCATCTCGCTTTTAAAAAGTTGAGTTCTGCTGAACATACATATATTCGAAAGCCTTTTAATAATCGTACCTAGAATGTATATTTTAATTATTTTGTGTGAAATTTATTTATTTTAGTAGATTTATTTATATTTATTATAGTTGCGCTCACTTTTCCATCTTCAGGTTGATTTGAAACTAAAGACTCTCTAATGGTTGGTTCTTCAAAGTTCTCCCTAATTCCTTCAGTCTCGTTATTCCCCTCCAAGCCTTCCTCTTCTTCATCTTCGTCAGCGCCATACTGTGCCCACTCTTCTTCCTCCTCTGCATTACTTTCATCAGCGTTCTTTTCCATCCTGTCTTCTATCTCATCTTGCTCTTCTTCCATATTCTCTTGATCTCCTTTCTTATTCACTTCTTCTTCTTCTTCTTCTACCTCAACATCATCGGCGTTTTCCGTCGTAACCTTATCGCTCTCATTTTCAATAATTTCCTCATCTGTAATCATACCTTTTCCACTTTCATCGTTACGTTTATTTGCTTTTGTCTTCTTACTCTTGTTTTTCTTTATATTTTTCTTTCCTGGCTCTTTTTCTTCGTTTTCTAATTTCTCATGTCCGATATCATTACTGAAATTTACATAATGAAAAATGAATATCTATTATTTATTAAATACAATGTTGATAGAATTTTTTTATTTTAGAAATATTAATCTGTGAAAATTCTTAGTTTTAATGTAAATAAATAAGTATTAAAATAATTGAATTTTAGAGCAAATAGTCAGTGCTTTAAATAAAATGTATATTTCAAAAACATATCATTTGTACTTACACATTATATTCATCATTGTCGGATTCTTCACAAAAAATCGATTTCGTTTTCATAATAGCGTCTTCCAACTCCAAACTGACAATCGATTTAACGGCTTGTAATTTACGTTTTTTTGAAGCAAGCTCCCTTTTTTCCGACATGATGGCATTTGGAAAAGATCTTCTCCTTTCAGGTGTTATAATGTTTCCATTAGTGTCTACTTCCAGAGAATTCAAGTACTGCACATTAACTAATTACCCAATAAAAAAAATTGATTAACATTATGTTTATGTATAAATGAATGTTTTGTAAAAAATCACTGTAATTACGATAACGATACTTACTACTAGAGACGATGATTTTCGCTTCGTACCATTGCTTTCCCCATTTAACCATTGTTTTTGATTTTATTTTTTTCACATCATGGGCGGGAACAACACTGCAGCTGGCTGGATCGACTTTTATCCACAGCACCAAGTGACACATTTTTTATGCTCAATGTATTTTAGACAGGCAAATTGTACAGTTATTCCAGACAAAGGTTAGATGCTTTTTATTCAGAATAAATGAACTTTTTCGAAATAACCAACTTCACTCACAATCGTTGCTCGGATGTCACGTTATGCGCGGATTTGAAGAAGGTTATACGTCTTACCATTCGATTTGAAACCGATTTGCCGGAATCGTGAAACATCGAATAAAAGCAAGTTTCCTTTAAGTACTTGGACTTAGAAAACATCATTAGAATGAAGAGGCACAAGGCAACATCTTCCCAATACGGTAGATCGAAACAGTACGAAGTAATAAAAATACTTCGCATGCGTCGCCTGATGGATAATAGCAGTAGTGAAGATGAAATTGACGAATCTGCTAGTCAATCACGTTCTACTGAGGATATCCAATATCGCAATGCTTCTTCGAAAATGAAAAGAAGTGAGAGTAAGTGCGGTTCTTATTGTAAAAAACGATGCGGGATTTATATTTACGAAAATTTAAGCAAGCGTTTATGTGTTTTTATACTTTTATTGTGTTTTAAAATATGGCAAAAAATAAAGACGCATGTATACTTAATAGATTCCAAAATTATCAGGTTATCATCATTGAGTGGTACTCGCGTGTGCAGGCGTACATACGTCGTGAGGCACCCGGTATGACCAATTGATAAGAGTACGTCACTCTCATCGGTTAAGCGGGCAGTTCGCTCACGTCGGTCGCGCGGCGCATAATTTGCGAAAGAAGTTTGCACTTTCTCCCGTGTATACCCATTTTTTAAAGTGTGTGTGTGCATACGCGGACTATCTCTCGCATGCGTAAAAAATTCGCTAGCTCTCGAAGGAAGCCAAACACTTCTCGCAGGAGACACGCTGCGGTTATTACATGGGTGTTTTCCGAAAGAAAAAAGACGCGATCGCGCGAATTGCGCCGCAGTGTGTACTGCGCGTGTGTATCTACATACTCTTCCGCGGCGGAGAGTTTCAAGCAGCAGCAGCAGCCCTCCGGCTCATATCGAAAAACTACTAATATATATACTGCGGTATTTGTTTATTGCCTGCGCGTAGGCGACTAATTGTGAGAACCGGCCGCCGCGCTTTATGAATATTTACCATAGCTCCGGTCGACGCGCGAAATCTTGCTCGCGGATGAGTTTTCCAAACGGATATAGCAATTGAATCATCAATCACCGGGACGGCACATTCGTCCTCCGCGAATACCAATGTCTCGCTTGGCAGAGAGCGATAAATTCCGCCGGTTTCTCCGCGCGCGCGTCTCGCGCGACCACGAGGCAATTTTCGGTTTTACACGTGAGGAGAGCGACGAAGATTTTAATCGCGCGGCACGAAATGCCGGGACGAGAGTATACGCCGCCTGCTTTTAGTTTTCTGACAGACGATGGCGACGTGTTCCCTGCGGCCCGTTTTAGCCCCGGAGCGTGCACTCGCGCTTTACTTGAAATCTCGCAGCTGGAAATCTCGCGCGGCGCGCGGGCTAAGTATTATCCCTTATATAAATTGAGCATTCGAGATAATCTATTTTGCCCTCGAACGATCTCGAAATCTCGAATAATCGAATCCGTCTCGAATCTCGAAAGGAGAGAAACAAGAGACGAAACAGTGGCGCGCGTAGCGCGCTGATTAACGCTAGTTTGAGGAAAATTTTCGTTGGTGCGCGGAATTTTAATATAGTTTCGGAAAAACGATCGATTTTCTTAGAAATCAGGGTTACATTGCTCGTAGATCGATGCGTCGTCTTGTACGCGGTCGAGGTGCTCGGTACGACCAATTGATAAGAGTACGGCCACTCTCATAGGTTAAGCGTGCGGCTCGCTGGTGGCCATAGACATAAGAGAGATAGACTGCGGGTATAGGTTAGCAAGAGTGGCACCTCTAACCATGTTCGCGCACATGAGTTAGAGAGAGACAGCATACCTTCTATTACATATACCTTCTATATGCATCGGTCTCTCTCTCAACGACTGCCACTCTTGCTAACCTACACCCGCAGTCTTTTTCTCTTATGTCTATGCTGGCGGCGGACGCGCGGCGTGTCCGCTGTAAGAGCTGCAGCACGAACTTTGCGTGCGTTAACGCTTTAAGATTGCCGTCTGCCTAGAGAAGTTTTATTTTATATGTTTTGTTGTTTTAATTTTTGTTCGAAAAAGTATGAATATTTTACTTTTAAAACGGTAACCTAATAAATATATATGATTTTATAAAACATGTTCTATTTGCTATTTTTTGCTAACGTTAATATATATTTTTTTAAACAGCCTCTTGTAATTATCAGGGGAATGATAATTATAATGAAGCACATGGACAACGCGAGACCACACCACTGGATGATTATGATAGTGAATCAAGCGACGAGAGAGAATTCGATGATAGTGATGATGACTTTACTGATTTTACTCAAGAGGGCGATGAATCCAACGAAGAGAGCGACAATGAGTGTGATGAAGAGAGCGATGCAGATGAGTATTATATAAAAAATGCAAAAAAGCCTTTGTATCCCGGTGCGCCTTTGACAGTTGCGGAACATATACTGTCATTATTATCATTGCTGCTGACATGTAAATTCACGTGAGTTCATTTTGCAAGAGTGCTTACAATTTTGTGTAATCATTGCATCAAGCCTAACTTTTGCATCAAATCACTTTACAGATTTCGAATGATTTTTAAAAATATTAAGTGTTCTTTGAAACGCCATTATTATTGTTCGATTTGTTTTAAAAAACAAGATAGTAATCACGATGAATGTATACAATGTAACCAAACAACGCCTAGCAGTTATTTCATAGAAATACCAATTATTTCGCAATTAGAAAAATTATATAAACGCGAAGGGTTTACAGAACTACTTGCTCACCGATTTACGCGTGAAAAACGAAATGTTGACAACTATGAAGACATTTATGATGGGTCTATTTATACGGAATTAACAAAATAAGAATTTCTTTCAAATCCAAGTAATATATCATTTACATGGAACACTGACGGGGTACCTCTTTACAAATCCTCGAAAATGAGTATTTGGCCTTTTTATTTAGTAATTAATGAATTACCGTGCACTTATCGATTCAAACGAGAAAATATGTTGTTAGCTGGGCTCTGGTTTGGACCAACGAAATCAGCAGCAAATTTATTTGTCAACGCTTTTCGTGGGAATTTACGAAGATTATTTAAAGGTGTACGGTTTGCATTGACAAAAATAAATGAATGGATATACGTTCGCGCAATAGTGATATGCGGCACGTGCGACTTACCCGCCAAATCTTATTTCCTTAATATGAAACAATTTAACGGTTACTATGGGTGTCAAATGTGTAAAGAAATAGGTCGACGAATAGGAAATGTACATGTTTATCCTTATAATAATAATATAGAACTTCGGACTAGTAAAGAAACTTTGCAATTTGTTGAAGAAGCTGCTAGGACTAAAAGTAATCATGTTTACGGCGTTAAAGGGCCCACTGCGCTTAGTAAAATCGTTCACAACTACATAGAAGCGATGGCAATTGATGCCATGCACTGCGTTTATATTGGGGTCATGAAAAAATTAGGATACCTTTGGTTTGATTCAAAAAATCACGAATTTGCTTTTTCGTTAACAAAATTTTCAACAGTAATAAATAATCGCATTGCTTCTATCTCGCCTCCGAATTTCATTCCTCGTTTACCGCGTTCAATAGCAGACATTGCCTACTGGAAAGCGTCAGAATTGAAGTTATTTTTGATTATATATAGCCTTCCTATTCTCTCGGGGATAATGTCAGAACTATATTTAAATCATCATAAACTATTAGTTTATGCTATTTATTTACTAAATCAAGAAAGTATATCAAACGAGATGATTGAAAGCGCTACTTTATATCTTAAAGAGTATGTATCTCAATTCAGTAGTTTATATAGCGATAAACATATGAATTGTAATCTACATTTATTATTACATTTGCCTGAGGTTGTGAGACGATTTGGACCGTTGTGGGTGACTTCTTGTTTCCAATTTGAAAACTTTAATGGCTTACTCAAAAGTCTCGTACACGGTACCAAATATGCAGAGCTGCAGATTTATAGTTCAGTTTCATTACTATTTAACTACTCAGAATTAAAGAAAAAATATTTAATTCCAGATAGTGTCGCTAGTAAATTTTGTACCACTTTAGAATCGAAATCACGTTTGAAAATTCAAATGATATGTCAAAATATAGCAATTGTTGGAAAACTACGAAGACCTTCGCATCTTTCTCATTCCTTGTTGTACTGATTTAGAGATATTGATTTTAGTGAGAATAAAATTCACATTTTTGACCGGCTTTTAATTAACAACAAACTTATCGACAGTAAATCATATAACCGAAGTAGGAAAACAAAATCAAATATTGTAAAATACTTGAGTAATGGAAAGTCTTATATAGGCTCAATAACAACATTTGTCAAAATTTGTACTTGTGATTGTAAATTAAAGTGCATTGACTGCGACGAAAATTGTAAATGCTATGCTATTATTAATACTTATAACACTCGAAAAGTGTTTTATTGTGATTTGATTTCCTCGTATTCACCTCACATGACTTTATGCACAATCAATCCTGATTGTCTAATGGCAATACCAGTTAATGATACAGAACAAATTTTGTTTCAAATAAATGTCGAAAATAATGTTTATGTAATTCAACCTGCCAATACAATTGAAAAAGAATAATATTTACACATATGTTAAAATATTTAATAAACTTAAAACTTATAAATGATAAGTGTTACTAATTTTTCATAGACCTTTTGACCTTGGTCGACCAGTCTGGCACAAAGTACCGAATAAAGTCTCGGAGCATTTCCAAGACTTTTAATGCTGAAGGCAATGTCTTGCGGAAAGTCTAGGTTCATGTCTGGGTATTTTTTCCTAGATCTTTACCTTGCACGAAAAGTCTGGGACAATGTACTGGATAAAGTCTCGGAGCATTTCCAAGACTTTTAATGCTGAAGGCAATGTCT
Organism: Torymus aiolomorphi; assembly: GCA_036365515.1. NCBI lineage: Eukaryota > Metazoa > Arthropoda > Insecta > Hymenoptera > Torymidae > Torymus > Torymus aiolomorphi. Next base: position 59,600,810 of record CM070873.1, on the reverse strand, counting down.
TGCGGAAAGTCTAGGTTCATGTCTGGGTAATTTTTCCCAGATCTTTACCTTGCACGAAAAGTCTGGGATAATGTACTGGATAAAGTCTCGGAGCATTTCCAAGACTTTTCATGCTGGAGACAAGGTCTTGCGATAAGTCTAGGCTCAAGTCTGGGTATTTTTCCCAGACTTCATGCGCCGAATATAACGCCTGGAAAGAGGTCTTGGAGAAAGTCTTGATACTTTTACCAAGACTTCTAATGAAAAAATGAAAAGTCTGGGTAAAAGTATGGAATCGTCCGACCAGCCAGACTTTATTATCTAGACTTGACCCAGACTTAGACCAGACTTAACCCAGACTTTTTTTTTTACACGGGAAGGTGTAAAATCTTCAATTTTTACGTAGAAAACCAGTCATGTAATCCATATTAGTGTGCCACGCATGCTCAAGTCTGGGAATGTCAAAACTGTTAAAAAAAAGTCCACTTTTTGCGAAAAGGACTGGTTTTCTACGTAAAAATGGAAGCTTTTACATCTTGTCTCGTTTATGTGCTTCGCACGCTCTGCTAATAGCAGCAATAAATTACTTTAAAAAAAAAAGTCACAAAACAGTTAAAAGTTCCGTGGATTTTTCATATTATACGTCAAAGAGGCGATAAGTAAGGCGTTTTTCCCTTTCCTCGGCGCGTGCGCCATGCGCGGCTTGTTTAACAACAGCCATGCGCCGCTATAGATTATTAATGAGCGAGCTTTCGCGACTTCGCGCTGATAGCGCGTGCCAGCCGACATGCGTCGTCAATTATCAGCGGTTGGTTTTTTCTCCCCAAGCTCGTGAGAAGCGATAGCAGAGAAGAGATTGAAGACGCGCGCAGTGATGAATTTCGCGTTGAAAAAATCGAGCGACCATCGACGCAGAGATTGAGAGTAAAAACAGATAGGTCAAAGACGTGGGCGCACGATCTCGTGAATTATGATAGCGATATCGAAAGGTTAATTAATTAGATGTATATTTTATGCAAATTATGTTTTTTCATAATTAATATTAAATGATGTCACTATTGCTAAATGATAGTAGCAAGTGGGAGTAATTGTAAAAGAAAAAGTATGAGAAATTCAATATTAAAATTTCAACTTTTCAATTATTTCTGATATATTATATAATTTTTCATTAAAATATTTTTGCTTATGTTTAAAGTCATTTTTAAGCATGATCTGTTTTTGTAATTGTTTGTGTTGTTTAGCGCAACCAGTTTTGATGTACAGGTTTGGGTTTTTTGGATTCATTTTCTAGAATATATTTACTGCAAAATTATTGTTCATTGAGACTTTTAGGTTACACCTTAATTTTCAATTCCTGTTCCACCATAAAATCATTAAAAATACAAGTTTTTTAATAAACAAAAAGTAACTTATGACTTATTAGCAATAGAAAAAATAAAATCAGCTTTTGACTAACATTGCAATGTAAACTTCTTTATTTGGGTGCCAAAAATATGTATTTTCGAATTGGCACACATTGATAGAAAGCCATTGCGCAGAATACTAACTGAATATATACCTTTTTTACAGGTGTTTTGGGCAGTGAAGCTTATAAAATCTCTAAAATTGGACCAACAGAGGTAGTTTTGGGCTACTTTTTGTATATATATGTATATATTTCAATAAAAAAAAATTTCCCTGAATAATAACAAAAATTGGCCTCTCCTGCACCTTCTTCCCTTAAGTGTTTAGTTTCGAGAATTGGTCTTAATTTATTAAAACAAAAAGTAAATCTCGTCCTTTTAACAATATACACTGTATATGTTTATCCCATTTCATATTGCTATCTATTATTATACCTAAATATTTGGTGTAGTATACTCTTTCAATTTCCTTATTGCCTACACAAATTTTTAAGTTATTTCATACACTATTACTATAAATACCAAGTGTCATTTAAACTGTTTATATTCACATTTAATGATAGTTCATTTAAAGCTCTAAGTACTGGCGTCGCTTAGTAACTTGTTCATTTTACCCTGTGTCTGCTCCGATGTAAGTCCCATACTTAATATTACTGTATCATCTGCATAAGAAATGATATTTTCTATGGGCACAATTGTTAATAAATCATTAATATAAGTAAAAATATAAGGATTCTAATGGCATTCTAATTAATCATTAATATAGATTAAAAATAGCAGCGGCCCTAAGATTGTCTCTCGTGGAACTCCTGTTTTCACGGGTAATGCATCACTAACATGGTCTTTGATTTTAACTACTTGTGTTCTGTCCTTAAGGTAGTCTTTCAGTAGATTTAATGCTATTCCCCGTAATCCATAATTTTCTAATTTTGCTAGTAAAATGTTATGATTAACTGTGTTGAAAACTTTAGCTAAGTCCAAGAAAGTTGCAATAGTGGGTATACTGTTGTTCAAATTGTTGTAAATAATACTTGTAATAAGGTGTAGCACATCCGTAGTACCTTTCTTTTTCCGAAAACTGAATTAATTATCTAATAATATTTTATTTTTATTTAGGAAGCTCAGAAAACGATAATGTATTATTTTTTCTAGTAATTTGGCAATATTAGATATTAATGATATTGGTCTATAGTTAGTTGCGAGATGTTTGTCCCCTGATTTGAAGATTGGTACTACTTCTGCCATTTTTAATTGTTTAAGCCATAATTATGAACTTTTCAATGCATAAGTTAAAGATATGTTCAAGTGGAATTATTATATGCTTACTTATGCTTTTTAGATCTTTTGTATTTATTCCACCTATTCCTCCCGTCGTCTCTTTCATTTCGGAGATATGTTTGAGTATTTCAATATGGTTGGTAGGGTCTAGAAATATAGTAGATCTATTTGCTGCAGGTAGTTTATACTTCTTTTTGTTTTTTTTTTTTTATTTCTTTTGCCAATTTAGAACCAATACTATTAAAGAATTTATTGAAAGTGTTCGCAATACATTCTGTTTTTCACATTTTCTTGTTGCTACTACTAACTTTAGAATAGAAATTCTTACCGTTCGGTGATTCTTCATGGCTTCTAAGGTTTTTTTTTTCTTTGTATTTGTCTATTAATTTTTCATTTATCTGGCTTCTATCGTCAAAGTCTTTTTCCACATCTAATTCTAATTCACCTGGCTCAGAAAATATTCTCTTTTCTCTGTTTTCATGGTTAACTTTGTTCACTTTATTGTAATTTTCTTTTCTGGATTTTGGCGGGCAATTATCATATTTACTCCATGATATTTGATTAAATTGATCATTTAAATTTTTGGCACTTTGTTCATGTAATAGAGATCCTTAAAAATATAAATAGATGTATAGATGCATATGTATGGTTATATGAATGTACGGATAAATGTAAGGAAGGATCATTGTATTGATAAATAGTAAATGGATGTAGATGAATGTATGAATAAATAGATGAATGGATGTGTGGATGAATGTATGAATGCATAGATATGCGGAGTAATGTTTCTGATTTTAAAAATAACTAAGATAATGTTACGAAAATTTACCATCCAATGATGCATAACTTTGGCTGCCTAACCTGCTCTCCAAAAAACGGGTCACGTTAGCGTTATTTTCTGCGACACTTCTTCGATAAACATTTAGATGTATTTCTTTTGTGTGAGCTAAGTGGTTCGTTACACATTGTAGCAATTTGTATGCGGCAATTTGTTGAGCGAATGAGGTCGGGTTTTTTCAATGCTTTGTAATTGGCATTACAATCTTGAACCAATTTAACATTTGTGAAATATGTTAAGACATGTAACATTCTTTTATCCTTATATGGGTTCGGGTAGGCAAATAGGTATTCGTTGCCTTCTGGAATTAATGCTTCTTTTCTATATTTGATCAACGGATCTAGAGCTTGGATATCTCTTTGTTTGAGGTAGATCGTGTAATTGATGCCATTGATTTTCTTGCCTTAGCAGATAATTTTTTCATACTTACTTGCCTGTTTTTGCATATCATGATTCAATACTTTAAAGAAATCGTCATCAGGATTAGGCTTTTGCCGACACATGCAACTATCGAGTTTTGTTCTCTCGGTCTCGCTAGGTCTGCGTCCATTAAAAGACATGAGCAGAACCTACTCATAATGCATCAGTTTGAAATAAGTCTCCTTATTGTAACCTCTGTCTAATAATTCTCTAAATGCCTCATCGCGATTTTTATGTAAGTATTGATAGAAAATTTTGATATCTTCCAAATCAATTCTAATATCCTTACTTGCTTTCATTCGCCGATTGTCATGCAAACTTCTTTGCGCTTTTGATCCTATTTTAGCTAGGTACTCATCTTCAAAAACACCAATATAACGAGCCAGATCTCGTAAGGCAATGCGCCTTTTTTTGTCAGACTCCATGTTACTATATTTACCATTTAATATTACAAATAATCGGTTCCATAATAGGCATATAGTATATCCGTTGTATGGGACTTTTATCGATTTTTTTTGTTGCCTTGCATATTGCTTGGACCGCTTTTATGAAGGTATGAAAATACTGCGGTTGAATCGCTGATTCCAGATCCTGAATTTGTCCATTCAAAAGTTTCATCTGATATAAGACCCTCATCATCAACCGCATATGCCCCTTCACGAGATTAGCTTGGTTATTACTGTTCGATATACTGTTCGATATACTGGTCAATATATTATTGGATATATTTGTTCCGGTATGCAATAGCTAATGAATCATAAAGGCAGATCAATCCTATTTCGACATCACTAAGGTAGGGTAAAATATACGTTAGAAGATCATCCGACGCATCCTGATGGACGTCACACATTTCCCTTCTTGCGACAGCAAGAAGGTGTCACACACACCAAGTTTATCCATGTGCATCCTAATAAAATGTTTCGAATACGTATTTGTGAGTAATATCCTCTACACGCTGGGCAAATTACTCTAGTTTCCCTTTTCTTTGCCCTTTTGTTTTTCTTTTTCTTATTTTTACTGCTCTTATCAATTCTCTTCTTATATAAAAGAGATTTTTCTTTTGGATCGTTATTCTTAGATTTTTCATGATTTGCGTTTTCTGTCAAATTCTCGTCGTTTGATTTATTTATTCTCTCGTGAGTAGAAGCTTTTTGTTTTGTTTTGTAAATAGGATAACTTTCGTTCAATATTGCGTACTAATCGTCTCTTGAACAAATCAGTTTGGCTTGGATTTCTAATTTCATCTTTGTTCAATCTTTCATTACATTGGTTAATAATTGAAATAGTTGGCCTCTCAGTGTAGATTTTTTTGGTAAAGTGATGATTTTTTTTACAGCTTCTTTGTCTGCGTGCTTGCGAATGAGATGCCTGTCGAGCCGGAACAGCACACTGTCGCAATACGGGCAACCATTTTTTGTAATAGTGTACTCCTCCTTCGCTCGATTTGGGAATTATAGGCGATTTTTTCTTGAAGTCCACACTAAACTTTGGATCGGATTTGCTTATAGAATGATTTTCCTTTTCCGATCACTTTCGTTGAATGAGTCGTCGGAACTACTATCACATTCTGAATCATAACTTCCATTTCTGCTATTATCATCATCACTAGAATCAATTTCATTCGAACTTTCTCCTTCATATATCTGTTTTCTTCCGGCTTCATTCGTTTTCCTTTTCATTCTTTATGTTAATAGATAAACAATAATAAAAAATTAGATTAGTTAAATAATAATTTTCAATAGCAATTTTATTTTTACAATTTTATTCTAAGAATTATAGATATCGAAGATCAGTTGCTATTTTAAAAAATTTACGTATAAAAAATAGGTGTTTAAACTACTATGCATAATAAAATTAACTAAAGGATGTACTATAATGAAAGCAATTGAAAAATTCTGCTTGTCTCTAAAAATTTAAAATATTGCGAATACAAAAGATTGCGTTGGAATTTTCCGAACGTCCATCCGAGACAGTTTTCAGACTACCCAGTGTAACCGATCTCGTGAAAATCATAAGTATGAATAAGAACGGATATAATCGATCTGAATGTGCATAAATAAATGTTAATGAATATAATCTTATATGAAAGCCATGAAATTTGAGACCGTACGTCCGTATGAAAAATATTTTATTAGATAATTTCGATGCCTCCTATTCATAAACCGCTATCTTGCGCGCTAATGCAAGAAGAAGTTTGCAAAAATGTGGTAACCTTTTGAGGCGGATATGAGACTCCACACACAAGCGCGCGCATAAAGTACGCGTAAACTCCATACACGCCTACCAAGGGAACTATTCATACATACACATACATACATAACACGCCCAGCCGAAGCGAGCAGCGAGGCAGCAGGAGTCGCGCGCGAGTGACACGCAGGTAGGTAAGACTCAAAGCGAAAGGGGGAGGTATTATAAATAAGGGATTAGAGAGAGAGAGAGAGAGAGAGAGAGAGAGAGAGAGAGAGAGAGAGAGAGAGAGAGAGAGAGAGACGATGGAAAATCGGAGCACGGGATAACTAATGTTTAACTAATGTACCCGTGTAAAAATTTTAGTCTCGGATTGATCTGCCAAAAGTCTCGCGAAATAAGTCTCCAGTAAATCTCGCAATAATCTCGCTAAGGCCACTTTGCAAGACTAATCTTTTTTAGTTTGTAAAGTCTCGCACAAAATGCAATATGAATTGCGGGCGTTTTAGCTAGACTAAATTGTTACTTTAAAAAGTACCGCATAGAGCCTAAGACTAACTCCGAGACTTTTTCTAGACAAAATTTTTACTTAAATAAATCTCGCATGAAATCCAAGACGAATTGCGAGATTTTGGCAGAACAAAATTTTTACTTAAATAAGTCTCGCATTGAAACCAAGACGAACTGCAAGACTTTTGGCTGGACAAGATTTTTACTTAAATAATTCTCGCATTGAAACCAAGACGAACTGCAAGACTTTTGGCTAGACAAGATTTTTACTTAAATAAGTCTCGCATTGAAATCAAGAGGAACTGCAAGACTTTTGGCTGGACAAAATTTTTATTTCTTTTTTTTAGTAAAAAAAATTACTTTTTATAAAACTTTATACAATTTTATTATTTACAAAAAACATTTATCGTCAGAAAAAAACCTACAATAAAATATCTTCTTTTGAGGTCAACCTCAACGTTGTCCATACGATCGTACGTGCTCTGCAGAAGCATAGAGATCCCATCACTTCTAAGGCGTGGAGGTGCAGCTCGTCAGGCGCGGGACTCATGCGACTCATGCCCACGGTCACATGTAACCCTCTCGTTGCCGTTGACGCCGTCGTTGTCACCGTTGCCACCCCAGCCGTCATTCCCGCCGAGCAATCAACCTCTCTTTTTGTTTGCGGTTATTCCTATCCAATTCATAACCAAGACACATCGAAAACGAAACTGTCGAGAAGTCCGATATAAATATATCTATATATATTGAAAACAGAGAATGTGTAACTGATGTCATGTTGTTTGGACTTCTCGACAGTTTCGTTTTCGATATATCTTGGTTATAAATTACTTGTGGTGAAAATTCGCGAGGAACCCATTTTTTTATTAGATACGTAGAAATTTTCTAAAAATAATCATCATTTCGTAGTAGCGGGAACAAAACTCTTTGTGGGTGATAACGTTTACAGGTGCAAGTTTTGTTCAGGATGGCTGAGCAATGGAAGACAGTCGGTGTGATATGATGAGGATTGCTCGGCGGGAATGACGGCGGGGTGGCAACGGTGACAACGACGGCGTCAACGGCAACGAGAGGGTTACATGTGACCGTGGGCATGAGCCGCATGAGCCCCGCGCCTGACGAGCTCCACCTCCACGCCTTAGAAGTGATGGGATCTCTATGCTTCTGCAGAGTACGTACGATCGTATGGACAACGTTGAGGTTGACCTCAAAAGAAGATATTTTATTGTAGGTTTTTTTTCTGACGATAAATGTTTTTTGTAAATAATAAAATTGTATAAATTTTTATAAAAAGTAATTTTTTTACTAAAAAAAAGAAATCAAAATTTTGTCCAGCCAAAAGTCTTGCAGTTCGTCTTGATTTCAATGAGAGACTTATTTAAGTAAAAATCTTGTCTAGCAAAAAGTCTTGCAGTTTGTCTTGGTTTCAATGCGAGACTTATTTAAGTAAAAATTTTGTTCTGCCAAAATCTCGCAATTCGTCTTGGATTTCATGCGAGATTATTTTAAGTAAAAATTTTGTCTAGAAAAAGTCTCGGAGTTAGTCTTAGGCTCTATGCGGTACTTTTTAAAGTAACAATTTAGTCTAGCTAAAACTCCCGCAATTCATATTGCATTTTGTGCGAGACTTTACAAACTAAAAAAGATTAGTCTCGTAAAGTGGCCTTAGCGAGATTATTGCGAGATTCACTGGAGACTTATTTCGCGAGACTTTTGGCAGATCAATCCGAGACTAAAATTTTTACACGGGTAACTATTGATCAACTACAGGTAAACTATTGTATTAAATTTGAAGTGTTTATGTTTTAAAATCAATTCTTAAAAAAACCGCTGCCAATTCATTGGCCCGTGGCTTCCTCAAACTTAATTTGCTTATTCCTTTAATTAAGTTTTAATAAGAAAATTTATAATTTTTGCAACAATTTATGACATAATTATAATTAAATTCATTTATGAAGATAAAAAAATATTAAATTTTAATTTATGTATAAAATATGAATAAAATAATAGGTATGATTTTTTTTTTAAATTATGTGTGAAAAATAAACAAAATAATTGATTGTAATATTATCGTCAAAACCTTTTAAAATTCCTAAATAACCTTTACTTGAAATTATATTTTCTTTGTGAAATTTCACACATAGCGTACTTGTCTCTATTAGTATGCCTGTCCGTATTTGTGTGCTCTTTCTGGAATTTCCGATGTAAGAAAAAGGTTCTAACCTTAAAAATAATAAATGGCTATTACAAAACAAAAGCAGGTACATAACACGCGCGCATAGCGCATAGCGCATGTCATTTCCATTTTCTAATATACACAAATGCGTTCCCGAATAATTACGATTTTAAAAGAGGGCGAAAATAGTTTTAACCTCAAATATATCTGAAATTCATAAATGAACTCTTTTACCCTAAGAAATATTCTAATAAATAATATACAAACTCTACATCTCCACTAAATATCAAAGAAATTAAAACAATTTTAATGTAGTTATATTGTGCGACAACAAAGAAAGTCATTTTCAAAAATACTAAAATTTTAAATATCAAACAACTCAAAAAATAGAAAAAATAGAATAGATCCTGAGATAAAACGGCACACACACACACACACACACACACACATACACATCCATACAGACATTTTCTAAAATCATGTGATTCGAACTTCTATCACCTCTATTCTTGTTTCTAGAGCGATTTAACATAACTTAAAATTTTACTATTACAAAGCTTCCTTTAGGAGAAAGCAAAACACTTTATTTTATTAGTAGACTATTCCTCGAAATATATGAATTTAGAACATGAAATAGGGACTATATCGACAAATATTCTAGCTGAGTCATATGGTAGAAAAAAATAAAAATTTAAAATTAATTACTTTTCTTTTGAAGCTCTCAGCATGTAAATGCGAAATTTATACAGTAATGCTCGGATAAAAATTTGAAAATAACAAGAACACAAATAAGAGTTGATGCTATAATAGTATCTTTTATTCAAAAAATTTTAGGTTAGAAACGGTGTTATCATATATGATCTAAAAATCAAAAGTCTTCCATTTTAAAAGCACATGTAGCAATTGTGACAATAGCATAACGGTCAATGCTAAAATTTTGCAGGATTTTATTTTTGTACAGCACTGTGTTAAAAATATACATCATAATAATTGATAAAAATTAAAATTACTTTAAAACTTAGTTTATAGAATACTTTTCTCTTACAAATATATATATATATATATATATATATATATAAACTACTGTTATTATAAATTTGCCTGTTGGACTTTTCAATATACTGCTGTACAAAAATAAAATCCTGCAAAATTTTAGAATTGACCGTTACGCTATTGTGACAGTTGCTTTATGTGCTTTTAAAATGGAAGACTTTTGATTGTTATATTGAACAGATTTGGTACACATTTTGCTTATCCTTTTAAGATAGAGCGTAAGTTATCCAGGAAAATATTTGCGTGGTGTTCTGTAAACGTAAGAGCTGGTCTAAGTCGGACCGCTTTCTCTCCGCAACCACCCGCTTGAATACCCCGTTTTAGTAATTTTTTAATTGTAGAATCTCTAAGTTTAGAGGTGGCACAATCGAAAGCAATGAAAGTTCCTCGTCCACGCGATGAATTTATCGAGCTTGAAAATTCATTTTCGATTTTCTTCAATTGATCCAACGTGTAATTGCCAACACGTGTTACTGTATCCAGAAGATTCTCTTTTAGTACTACATCTACGATTGCTTCAAGAAGGATTAGCTTGCTAGGATCACCCATCCATGTGTTGAAAACCCGATATGACTGTTTTGGTTTCATTTCCTCAAGATGATAATAGCCTCCTAATTGCATTTTTTTGCTAAATGTTACAACATGAGGAGAAGATTCGAGGTTGAAGTGCTCGTGACACCACATTTTACCCGTTGGTCCGCCACCCGTTTGCACCTCATCGATCAATAAAGCAGATCCATTCTTCTTTGTTATCTGTTGAAGTTTTTGGAAAAAATAAGAAGACCCGTGATTATCACCACCTTCAGCTTGAATTGGTTCAATGATAACTCCAGCCACAGGAACCTTTTTTTCTTTTTCATACTGTTGGAATAATTCTTCGATCTCTGCTAGACACCGGTCATCCTCTTGTTTATTTTCGCTCTCGTTATTCTCAAGTGGGTACTTGTAGTGGGGAAACGGCGCGATCGGCCAGTCAAATGCTGGTACGTCGATTTTGTGAATGTATTTACTGTGGGTAGTCGATAGCGTGCCAAGTGTTCGACCATGAAAAGCCCCTTTGAATGACATGATAGAGTATCGCGGTGAGCCCGGAATTTGATTTACCATGCAAGTTTCCATTTCTTCTTTGGAAAAGGGCGCACCATGCCTTTGTTTCTCGGCGTACCATATGAAAATGTTTTTAAATGCGTTCTCATTCGAGCAAGAACCACACATCATTGTCGTTATGTGAGAAAAGCCTGTCGGAGCCACTCCTTTCCTCAGCAAGACTTTTTTCAACATATTAGGCCAGTCCTTGTTGGGAAAGACTCCGAGAGCTGGTCGATTTGCAATCATTTTCTGGTTGTGGGGATCGGTAAGGCTGCGAAGCATCGCCGGATGATTGTAGCCCAACGGCATCGAGGATATCTGCATGTAGACGTCGAGGAGGACATTTCCGTCGACGTCGACTAGGTAGTTGCCCGCCGACTTGTCGTAGTCGGCGAAGAGCTGCACGGAGCCGGCCTGCTGCAGGCTGTTGAGTTCGCGGAATAGTTCCTGCGAGAGCGGCCCAGGTATGTCGCTCGTGACCTGCGGGCCCTTCGGCTCGCTCGCCAGTGGCCCCGTCGACATGCAGTGGAGCCTGTTGAAAATATACATGTTATATTGCGCAACCGACAAGCGTAGCGCGCGACGGCGAAGCTAAGCGCACGACACACACACACACACACACACACACTATGTACGCCTCCCCACCCGAGCACATGATGTGACTTGGGCGCGAGCGGCAGCTGCCATAGACTTATACTCATAGACTACGCGCTCCCGTGTAAAGCGCTGAAGCTGGGCAAGAGAGAGAGGGCAATAGCTGGGGTCATGCTCTCTCTTTCTAATGGGCGCTTGGTGGCGGGAGAAAGTTCCCCTCAATGCCCTCTCCTCCTCTGCCGTTACCATTTCCCCTCTACCCCCACCACTGTAGGTGTGCGAGAGAGATAGCATGACCCCGCGCCGCCATCTTGAGCTTCACGCCGCCCGTAAGAGCGCGCAGTCTATGCGTATAAGTCTATGGCAGCGGCCGACTCACCGCACTCTCGCTCGACTGCCCGTAACTCCGACCAAGTAGCACCGCGCGCTGCGAGCATGGGAGGCTCGCGAAATCTTTGCAACCTCTGTACTCTTAAGTGACTCAATAAATATTATTATTATTATTACTCTTATTAAATAGTTCTCTCCTTACCAATCCAACCTCCAACAGAGCCATTGACCTCGGTGGGCCCGGAGGCCGGGCAGGAGTCGGGCGGCCGCGAGGGCCGACTGCACGCCGCGTACTATCATGCTCCTGGGGCCCGTTTCACCCTCTTCTCTGTGATGCCCAGCGACCTTTCTCCTCGCAAACGTAATTTGCTTCACAGAGAAGAGTTAAAGTTGAATAGAGAAAACCAGAGAAAAATGTTCGAAAATAAGGCACGTGTGTATACGTTGGAAACTCGGAGTGAACAGAATTGAGATTGATTTTCGGGGATGCGCTTGGGGGTATGTATAATCGGAAGAAAAGGGGCGTAACCGCTTTCTCCTAAACGTTGGATTAGGTTAGACCTTTAAGGAAACTATTGGTCCTCCGAAACTCTGAGACATCCCTTACTCAAATTTGAGTACTTGGATTCGTTATTCAGGTCCGAATATTCAAAATCCGTACAACTTATTTAATAAACAATAAGTGAACAATATTATCATTTTACCGTTAAACCTAGGACAAATAATCTATTTTAACATAATGGTTTTTCTAAAATAAGTGATTGTTGATAACAAAATTTTAGTAAAATATGAAAGTAGGCGGAGTTAGTAAGAATTTGTTACGTCCCGCCATTTTTATTAAAGTAGTAAAATTAGAATAGAATAAAATCTAACACTGAGTTAAATATGAATATTGCTCTCCAATTGTTTATTTGAAATATAATGGATCGATCCGAAGGAGGCAGGTAAAAAGAAAAAACAAGTTTTTACTTTAAATTTGTGCAACGTTTCGTTGGCATGTTCCGCCAACCTCTTCAGGCTTATTTTACCTAGCACATAACGTCAATGTAAGGCTTACATTGACGTTATGTGCTAGGTAAAATAAGCCTGAAGAGGTTGGCGGAACATGCCAACGAAACGTTGCACAAATTTAAAGTAAAAACTTGTTTTTTCTTTTTACCTGCCTCCTTCGGATAGATCCATTATATTTCAAATAAAATCTAACACTATTTTAAATTTGTATAAGCAAACATTTTAGATTTTATATTTTTCAATTTAATTTTTATATTTTTCAATTTAATTTTTATATTCTAGAAACATTGAATAATACAGAGTCATTGCTATCTGGTTAGTTTGAGTCATTGACAGTTAATTTTTCTGCAACATTTGGATAATTACAGCTCTAATTAAAAGTACCGACTCATGAAATATTCTTTTACTCCTTCCAATTTCTCTTGTATAAAATTTGTGTAGTATATATAAAACGAACATGCGATTAATTTAGGGTACGTATTTTCATTGGCATTAAAGATTCTCACCATTTAATCATACTAAATAAATGCAAGGTAGAAAATAATTTTGAATTCGTGAAACCCAGATCCAAAATTTTCGGTCACACGAAAATCCCAAACGCAAACACATTTTCGGATTAGGGTATAGCGCTTCCCTCTTCGTCGCATGTCGTAAAGTTTTTTTCTCGCTTCCTTTCTTTTATGATAGTCCTCTGTAAACACTGGCCAGGCTCAAGATTTCTGAGTAAGCCGCGATAAAAAAAGAGTCTTTTTCGCTTTCCCAAGGCCTAATTTAAGACCCCAACATCTGCAAGCGATAACTTTCTCGAGTCCAAACACGCTTCGGAATTTTCCAACCGCTCCAAAAACCAATAAACCGGGGAAACCCTGTAGTTACATACGGCGGCGTCTGTTTCCGTCTCTCTCGCTTTCCAGCATTTTCTACCACCCGCGCCTGTATTATTTTTCTCTTAATTGATTATTCACTATGGACGTACTCCTAAAACATTTCATGTTAAATAACAAGAGAAAATATTCTTCTTTTTAACTTCACCCATGACAAAAACTGAATTTGAAATGTATTCAAGAAATATGTAAATTTCTTATAATCTCATATTTTTGCATGTTTGTATTTTTATATTTTAATAATTTCAATTCGATCGATAGTTTATAATTATGAAACTATGTTATCTGAGTTATGAAATAAAACGTTCATATATATGTAAATTTCCAGCTTAAGATTTTAGTTTATTAATATAATGCTTAACTCTTAAATAAATTCATCTTCCTCACTTTTATACATTTAAGATGTTTTGTAAAATAAATAATAGAAGAAGTTCTCGTAAAACTATAACTTTAAATAAGAAAATATCGGTATCCAAATAATATTAGCTATTTATAAAATTACACAAATATTAATTTTCAATTATTCACATCTTCCAATTATGGAGAATTTATAAATCAATGTATTTTAAAATATTTCAATGAATTTTTACAATAGTTTCCTTCAATCATATATCCGTTTAAAGTCGTTTTTGCTTTTAGACCTTCTACTATTTATATCTAAAATAGCAAGCTACAGAACTATATTTATAAAATCTAATATATCTCCATTTACAACCATCTATTATCAAGAATACATATATTAATTTTCCATCTGTAACTCCTAAGCATATATCATCTACATACTATATGTTCTTTCGTTTAAATTTTTGAGGATTTATTAACTCAATGCTTCAATAGATTTTAATTATATAAAATTAAACTAGGTTATGTCATTTCTTTTTATTAAGCTCTTACATTAATATAAAAGAAAAATCTCTGTAATTTCCAAATTTAAATAAAAATATTTTAAAGTTCAAATATCATATGGAACCATTTATCTTCTGTTCTCTTCCTTGAAAAAGTTTATAAACTAACATATTTTAATATCTCACCAACTTCTACAATAGGTTATCTATTATACAATATATACTATTATACGTTCTTCTGTACAAGTTTTAGTAGACTCATTAATTCAAATTTTCAATAGGAAACAATTAGATATGTAAATCGTGCAGACTACTTAGAGAGATTTCCCTATCTAATTATTTTGTAGCACACTCAAAGACTGACAGAGTTAGCTAGTATATTCATTAAATTCTATATAGATGACACTTTGCCATGTTACAATATCTATATTAAATACAGCACATACATTACACAAGAATTTCTTTTTGTAAATATAATATTACTTTAATATGTATGTACAATCAAATTATGTTAAGTAATAATAAGCGAAAATTTATTATAAAGTGTATTTAGGCGTTTAAAATTGTTTTTCTGGATCTAGTCATCAAGAATGGATTGTACATGAAAATGTTATATGAGAAAAAGTTTTGTTTGTTATTATAAATTTTGTATTTAACATTTTCTGTAAGGTCAAATTTTGTTGAACGATAAGTAAAATCGACTATTGAACGTGTATTTAAGCATTAAAAATAGTATTTATAGGTCTAACTCGTCAGGAATTGATTGTACATAAAAGTGTTAAAAAAGAAAAAGTTTTGTTCCACGATTATCATACTCTTTTATATTTAACATTTTATGTAAAGTCAAATTCTACTGAATAATATGCGAAAAATGGTCATTTTATCTGTATTAAAGCATTAAAAATCGTTTTCATAGGCCTAGCTCATCAGGAGTTGATTGTACATGAAAATGTTAAATCGAAGAAAGTTTTGTTATGATCTTATCTACAACTTTTGTATTTAATATTTCTGTGTAAAGTCAAATCCTGTTAAGTTATAACTGAAAATCGACCATTTTAGGTACGTTTAGGTGTTAAAAAATTGTTTTATAACACTCTAACCTCAAAATCACAACTTTGATATGATTTTTCAGCGCTCGTGGTATAAAATACCGTTCGAAACTAGTGCGTAAGTCACACCAGCTAAATAATTGACTTCCCGACCCGTGTCGAAATGTACTATTTTTGGATTTAACTCGTTAGGTATTGATTTTACATGAAAATGTTAAATGGGAAAAAGTTTTGTTTAAATATTATCTACAACTTTTGTCTTTAACATTTTTTATATAATCAAAGCAGATAGACCTGTAGATATTAGCGTAAAATTAATTTTTTTGCCTGGCGGGCCAAAAGTACCACTTTTGCTCCCGGCACCCGATCGCGAAGGTTGTATTTTCGGCCTCGCCAGGCAAAAAAATCGTATATGCATTTCGGGAGCAAATAAAGAATGCCTCAGATCACATGTTTGTCACCTTCGCCTTCGGCTCGGGTGACAATTTCCATGCGATCTGGGACATTCTTTACTTTTACTCCCTAGGTGCATAATATACTATTTCTAGTTTGCATTTAATTTTAATTTTTGTTCAACATCAAGTTATATTTTATATCTTATTATTATATTGTAGTAATTATATGATCTTTGGTTTTATGGATTTTTTCAATCTCATCTATAGCTATTTAATATTACTGTGTCGAATTAAATTCTGTTAAATAATAAGTGAAAATTGACTATATAAGATGTATTTAGGCGTTTAAAATCGATTTTATAGGTCTAAGTCGTCAGGAGTTGATTCTAGATAAAAATGTTACATAGAGAAAAGTTTTGTTTTAATGTTATCTATAACTTTTGTATTTAATATTTTTGTGTAAAATCAAACCCTTTCCAAGAATATGCGAAAAACGTCCATTTTATGTGTATTTAGGTGTTAAAAATCGATTTTATAGGTCTAAGTCGTCAGGAGTTGATTCTAGATAAAAATGTTACATAGAGAAAAGTTTTGTTTTAATGTTATCTATAACTTTTGTATTTAATATTTTTGTGTAAAATCAAACCCTTTCCAAGAATATGCGAAAAACGTCCATTTTATGTGTATTTAGGTGTTAAAAATCGATTTTATAGGTGTCAGGAGTTGATTGTACATAAAAATGTTAAATGGAAAAAAGTTTTGTATCAACATAATCTACAACTTTTGTATTTAACATTTTTGTGTAAAGTCAAACCCTTTCCAAGAATATGCGAAAAACGTCCATTTTATGTGTATTTAGGCGTTAAAAATCGATTTTATAGGTCTAAGTCATCAGGAGTTGATTGTACATAAAAATGTTAAATGGGAAAAAGTTTTGTATCAATATAATCTACAACTTTTGTATTTAACATTTTTATGTATAGTCAAATCCTGTCGAGTGGCACCCTCTACCGCCACCGAAAAATTCAAAAAGATGGTTACGCAAAAGTCGGTAACGTTAAGGGAGTAAAGAATTTAGTGGAATTGGTTGAGAAGATCAATTCCACTGCTGACTCGCTTACTTATATATATATATATATATATATATAAGGACGCACCAGAGAAAGTGCAAACAGTGCTACTTAACAGCTACGATAAGGGCGTTAAGTATGACCACGTCATGTGGCATGATGCGAATATTATATCAACAGTAATATTTAACACCGTCTACGTGGTCGGAACATTTAAAGTTCGACCAAATCTAGAAATAAGTTGGACGAAATCGCAGTTTGTAACTGTGATGGTTGAGATCAACGACAAGGTAAGGTTTTAAATAAATATTCTTTTATACTAATAATAAAAAGTTCAAGAAAAAAAAACATATTAATGCACGTAATTAGGCTCATAGTGGTGTATTATCATGGCATTCAGGACACTTAATCTAGTTACGAGAGAAAGTACAGTGCAGCAATAGTAGTATAGTTGTCACAGTCATATATCGACGGTTTCTATATTCATAAGGTTCAATCTCAGCTACAGCTGGCCATAACAATGGCAGTTTTTCAGTGTAGAAAAGCTTCGCACGCGTGCTTCTACTTTTATTAATCAAACACATGCTTAAATTGAAGATAAGTTAAATATGCCTGGAGGCGGACTCTCGAAGACGAGTTAATAAAGTGAAAACTGAAAACTGAAAACTGAAACATTGAGATATAACTGTGTTGAACTGAAGGTTGACCTAGAACCTTTTGACGTTGGGCGCCAAGATAGAACTTGTTTAAATTACCGTTCAAATAGCTCTTTTTTGTACTGATAGCTGAGATAGAATCTTATGAATAGGAGTCGTCGATATATCGTATCTGTATAAGCCTGACAGCAAGACTCTTATTGCTGTAAGAACAACGATATTGTTAGACTTCATGTAGTTTTTAGTGTATAATTTATAAACTATATTTTTTACATTCTTTAGTTGTTTATATTTAATAAAGTAATACCGAGAAAATGTGTTTGTGTGTGTGTGTGTGTGTGTGTGTGTGTGTGTGTGTGTGTGTGTGTGTGTGTGTGTGTGTGTGTGTGTGTGTGTGTGTGTTGTCGAATAAGATATGTGGCCGAATGAATCTTAGTACGAGTAAAAATATTAAGAATAATTATGTAACTTTTTCTTTTTTTTTATACAAAACAGATCATACCTGTGATATGGGCGCTGATGAGCAATCGGACAACGGAAAGTTACCTCGCACTGTTGGATCATTTGAAAATAACATTTTCTCATTTTGTGCCGAAATTGGTAGTTAGCGACTTTGAAGCAGCGATGCGAAATGCTTTCGTACAAACATTTCCAAATGTACAACTTTTGGGATGTTATTTTCATTACGCCCAGGTATGACGTTATCCCGGATGGAATATTGAATTTTTTGTTTAAGTAATTATATTGGAAAACAGTGTCGCTTGCCATATTACAAAGGATTCTATAATATTCTTTTTGTACCGCAAGCACGATTTTCGCGGTTTTTTAACCTCTTCGAAAATCTAGCTACTTTGCGAGTGCTCCAGTTTTTAGGAAGTAATTTCAAAAGTAATATCTTTTCCATTTTTGTCAAATTTTGGTCATTCAACAATTTTTTCAAATTAAAAATAATTTCTTTAGAATCTTCTATTGAAATCTCACTCTCTTCTTCAATCTGAGCATTAAATTTTATTCGACAAGAATCGCATATTTTGTCTCTATCAGTTAAATGCGGATAACAAGCTCTAAGTTTATCGGAAACAAACCTAAGTTTCGATGAATGCTTTATTTCATCAAATGGATTACAGCAACGATTTAAAATGTTAGACATTTTATTAAGCTTTTTTTTATTAAGGCAATAAGACAAAGGGGCAAAGTAATAAGGCATGTGCATAAAGCACCTGGCTAGTGGGCGACGCAGGCCTCTATTTAAGCCCGCGGGGTGATGTTTTTCATTGAAGGTAGCGCGCTTGGTGCTTGCCATCTAGCGGGCACTTCGGGTACTAATCCCGAACAGAAGCATTTCGAAATAAAAATAATAGCACCATTGGAAAGAGCAGGAAAAAATCTATCGATATATGTCCTTAGTTCTTTTTTCAGAGACTTGGTACACGATTATTAGCGAATTGAATAGAGCGTGCACTTAAACGTGCCGTACGCACGGGCGCGAGGGGCTTGCGCGGACCCTCGGCGCTGTCGTTTTCATGTTGTTACTTTTAAACCCTTTATTTCTCCAACTTCTCCAAGATAGAGTTTTGAAGCTTAAGAGTTGTACTTTCCAATGGTGTAGTTTATTTTGAAAAAAAAAATGATATACTTTGAGAAAAATGGCTTTCAATATTCAACTCAAGTTTTTGTCCGGAAGAAAGCGTTTCGCAATAAAAACAATGGCACCATTGGAAAGAGCAGGAAAAAAGCTATCGATATAGGTCCTTGTTTTTTTTTTTCAAAGACGCAGCATACGATTATGAACGAGTTAAACAGAGCGCCTTTTACGCGAAAAAAGGCACCGCGCGCGCTCGGTGGCCCGTTTCTGCTGGACGCTTCCATATGAGTATTTCTCTGGAACTTTTAACTTTTAGCTAAATAGAAATTTCAAAATTGAATGTTGAGGCACATTCACAAAACTCATTTTTTTCTGTTCTAGGTACCCTAAATAACAATAAAAAGGGTGTGCTCCTCATTTTTAAACGTAGTTTTTTAATATTGTATGCTTATGCACGTACGAACAAGCGTGAGTGAATGCATGTAAAACTGCCGTACAATCACTTTCTTTTTTGATTTTTTTTTAAATTAATCCGAATTTTCTTAGACACCCCGTGAATTAGTTCAAAAAAATGTATGTGGAAAAAAGAGCAATACTCAAATTAGTCTTATTTACCGTTGTTTATGTGTGCCACCAAAAAATGATAATTTTCTAGGAGAGGGGCGCATTGACATCATGTGCTTTAGTAGATCATAATTCACTTTCCATAAGAGGCACACTTATAACCAAACTCAAATTTTGTTCGTCTTTTCAAGACGAGTAATTTAATCCCCAGAAAGTTGAAAAAACACAAAATTTTTTTAATCGACAAATAAAGTTTATTTTTTATTTTTACCAAAATACAGCGTCGCAGAGATAATGCTATGCACTTTTTTTTTTAAAGGTAGGCACATTCAATCCGACAACATATTTTCGAATACTAAACAAGGGATAATAGCCTAAAAAAGTTGGTAAGCATTTATAAAAGAGTTCTTTTTTTAACGATGATATAAGGATGAAAATTTCCTAAGGTACGCAGGCAAAACCTCTAAATTTAGGCCTTTTCCGAATACCCATTGAGCTTGTTCTTGTTTAAAAGTGAGTTCTATGTAGTTGAGCACATCACTGGAAGTGGATTTTATAAATATTTGCTTGGCTTAGATAGCTAAATATCTGAGAACCATAAGATATGTTACAGTTATGTAAAAGTTAAAAGTAGAGAATTTCTCATATACCTGTTCATATACATAGTGTTCGAAGTGTCCGATTGGTTCTTTGTAGTCCAGTGTGCGATGTAAGTCTACTTTGCATGCGAAATATAGTATACTTTATAATTCTTGCTACACGAAGTAAAATACTTCGTACGGTAGGGCGAAAATCGGACACTTTGCTCCCACTGAACAGGCATCAAAAGTGGAATTTCGCGCCCGAAGGTTGAAAATAGTACCTTTCGACACAGGTGCGGAAGGTGATTATTTAGCTCGTGACGTTTTTCACACGAGCGATGCGAGTTAAAAGAACCTTAAAGAATTCAAACTTATCAAAAAATTCAGATGTTTCAATTCGAAATATGAACTTCTAATAAAAAGTTATGATTCAAAAATCGATTAGATTATATTTCAAATACGAAAAAACGAAATATTTAAATTCGCCCGTAATAGCGCACTCCGGCGTAGCGCAGAAAACAGGCATTACAACTCGCCGTCGTCTTTTAAATGTTATTACTGACTTATGAACACTTCATTTCTGTAAATTATAATTGTGTGATTTTGTAGCTCAATACTTGTATTCGAATGAAAAAAAGGAATTTTGAAAGAAACCTGCTATTCTTTTAGAGAAATCGCTCTAAATTTTCAGCTCACATTTGTATGTAAAAAAAAAAACATTCAGAAGAAAAAACCAAAGCGTAATTGGTAAGATTAAGAAAAAAACCGCTGCCAATTCATTGGCCCGTTGCTTCCTCAAACTTAATTTTGTGATTCCTTTAATTAATTTTTAATAACAAAATTTATAATTTTTGCAACAAATTATGGAGGGGGTATCGAAAAATAGAAAGCTTTTTTAAAGAAAGGTAATTTATCAGAACTTGTTTTAATGGAAAACTTGTAATTTCAATAAAAAGAAATTCGAAATTCATAAAGTTGAAAATTTATAAGTTCGAATTCGATTTTACGAATTATAATTTTAAGGAATAGTAAATTTGTAGAAAAAATATTTATTTATAATTTTAGAATACTATAATTTCGAAAACCCAAATTTTAGAAATTAAATTACAAAAACGAAATCTACAGAAAATATCTGTACATAAATTAGAAAATCATAATATCAAAAGATCAAAATATAGAATTTAATAGCATCTTTAGATAGTTCAAAAGATCGAAAATTGAAAATCTAGAATGCTGAAAATCTCGTAAATATCAAATATCAAATGTTCAAATATCGAATGTTCAGAATATTGAAAAGTCTAAATATCGAAAGGTCCAAATATCGAAAGATCAAAATATCGAAAGATAAATGTCGAAAGTTCATAATATCGAAAGTTAAAAATGTCGAAAGTTAAAAATATCGAATGTTCAAAATGTCGAAAGCTCAAAATGTCGAAAGTTTACAATCTAGCGTTAATTACTTTTTCTTTACCCTAGCTGAATAGTACATATGTTTTCGAAAGTCTGAACATTTTGAATTTGTTTTTCGAAAGTTTGAACCTTCTAAATGTTTAACTTCAATTATTTTTTTTCGAAAGTTCAAACCTTTTCAATTAATTTTTCGAAAGTTTGAACCTTCGACATTTGTTTTTCGAAACATTGAACTTTTGACGTTTTACATTCTATTATATTATATTCTATTGCCTTTCTACATTCATATCTTTCGAATCATTATATTCGAATAGCTAGAAATTCCAAAAGTATCATTCTATATTTTGGTTTTCTAAAATTCATATTATTATATTTCATTCTATAGAGTAGAATTCGAATAATTGATCCTTTGAATTTCCACTAAATTCAGCATTTTCGGAACTGTGAACTTTCTATAATAGGGGAATTCTTCATTTTTAGCGTACGAAATTATATCATTTTTTTCGATAGTAATATCTTCTATAAATTTAATTCGATATTCAATTTTTTCCATGAAATGAATTTTCTAAAATAAATCTACTTCTAATATGTGCCTTTTCTACATTCTAAACTTTTGTAAAATTATGAGTCTGTATACAAATTTTTGGCATCTAAAGCTTTCTAATGAAAATTTTTCTATTTTTAGATACCCCCTCAAATTATGCCATAATTATAATTAAATTTATTTTGAAGATTAAAAATTATTAATTTTCAAATTTATTCATTCATTTATTTATTTATATCAACCGGCAAGAATGTTCCAGGTTTAACATAATATATACATATATACATATATAACATCACTAGTATTCTCGAAGCGCGCGGTGAGCGCTGTGATTTTATCGAAACTACACCACTTTTGTTTTTGTGACCTAGCAACCCGTTACACCCACCAACCAAACCACTAATAAATTGATATCATAACTAATCCATCATTTTTTGAAGATAGGAGATAGGATTAAGCAGTTATAAGCTTTTTTGAAAAAAAAAAACACGTTTTTGTTTTTGTTCATAACAAAAGAACTGTGATAGCTAGACATAAAATTTTTTTTTCCAAATATAGATATTTTAATTCTCTTTCGAATGCTACCCATCCTATCCAGATAGATAGAGCTGTTCTCGAAAAATTACGATTTGAAAAAAAGGTTAAAAAAACTTTAACCTCAAATATTTCTGAAATTTCTAGACCAATCATTTTTCCCAAAGAACTCGACCGAGAACTATACAAAATCTACCTCTACAATGAATTTTAAAGCGATTAAGTCAATTTTACTTCCGTAATCGTTGCACATAGGAAACTCGTTTTTTTCATTTTTCAATTTTTTTCTCAAAAATTAACCAAAAGAATGGATTCAAATTAGAGCTTATAGCTATTTATATTCTGCATTATCGTGATTTTTCTCAAAAAAATTGACCGTTTAGTTTCGGAGTTATAAGCTTTTAAAAAAAAAAACACGTTTTTGTCAATAACAATAGAACCGGGATAGCTAGAGAATTTTTTTTTTGGAAATTATAGGTTTTTTTACGCTCTTTCGAATGCTACCCATCAGATTTAAATATCTCGATTCTATCATTGAAAAAAAGCCAAAAACAATTTTGAGAAAATCGAAAATTCGAAATAAAAAAAAAACGAATCGGCTCAATCAAAAAAACGGATTTTTGACCCGCCATCACAAAAAAACAAAATGAATGAGGCCTGTCCGGTTAAAATCGATCGAATAGAAGCTGAGATCCAGGCGTATACACACATACACACACACACACACACACACACACACACACACACACACACACACACACACATACATCCATACAGACATTTTTCAAAAATCATGTATTTTGGTTCCTAACACCTCGAATATCAATTATAACATGTTTTTACAACAACTAAAAAAATTACTATCACAAAGCTTCCTCTAGGAGGAAGCAAAATCTATCGATATATGTCTTTTGTTTTTTCGAGAGCATGATCGTGAGAGAGTGAAGCAGAGTGCATTTTACGCAGCACATGCGCCGCGCGCGACTGCTGATCAGCTTTTGGCGGACACTTCCATATATTACACACAAAATTATCGTTACGCTGAATAATTTATAATAATATACAAATTTTGTTTACAGGCTGTTTATAAAAATGCTCTGAAATATAATGTCGCTTTGACCAAAAAGCAGAAAGTAAAAAATCGTGTGCGTCACAAGCTAATAAAAAAGCTTATCGACTTAGCTTTGCTGCCAAATGGAGAAATTGTTAATGGGTTTAACTTAATAAATGAAGAGAGATTGCAAAAATTTGAAAATGATTTAAATTTACATCATTTTTTTGACTATTATCAAAAACAGTGGTTGTCGCAAACAAAGATGTTTTGCATGTATAGACAAACAACGCGAACAAACAACGTTTTAGAGAGTAACAATCGCTGGATTTCCCAGGAGTTGGGATCCAAAGCTCAGCCTGAAGTTTTTTTAAGTAAATTTTATTTTATAATTTAATTTTAACCCTGGTAGAAATTCCAAAGTTAGTAGATAGATAAGAAAAATAGCTAATTGTTCGATGAAACCACTATTTCAGTAATATTCCCAATGTAATGGACAGAATCGTAGGAGCGTAATTTTGAAATATTCAGGGAAATATTTCGGAGTAATATCAGTGTAGAATTAAAGCATCTAGACAAAAATGATAGTTTTCCTAACCGAGTGTACCACATTCGATTTTGCAAACCCGAATGAGTGTGCAAAATAGCATATTCATTTCCGCACTAGTGTGCAATAGTATATTGGAGTCAATGCACTAGTGAATGACCAGTTACCAGTATGTTTCCACTGAGTGAGTTGAAAACCATAAAAACGATTTATATTCCTATTTTAAAGTGCGTAAACTTTAAGCAGTTCTTGTAGAATTTCATGTTCAACATAAAATATTATGCCTTAAATTTTAAATATAGGGGGTGGACATTCCCTGGTGTTTTTTAATATTCTATGTTTTTTAATTAATTTTACATTTATTTATACATTTTTGGAAAAATAATTGACCTCTATTAGAAAATTAAAGTATCGTGGAATCAATATTTACTGCTTATGTTTATTTAATTAATCTATAGATATTGAAAATACCTATTTATAATCGGACAAATCCTTAATTAATCATACACTGGTGCATTGACTCTATACGCATGCCTAGGGATGAAACAACTTGGACAGTCTCGCGTAAATTGCCACCCGAGCCGAAGGCGAGGATGGCAAACACGAGATGTACAGTAGGCTGGACAATTTTCCTCCCATCGAGCGTATACTATTTTTCGCCATATTCGGACCGAAAATACTACATTCATGTTTTTGAGCTGTGAGCGAAAGTGGTACTTTTGGCCAGGGTATGGTGGAAAATC
The DNA here is from genome assembly GCA_036365515.1 of Torymus aiolomorphi. Lineage (NCBI taxonomy): Eukaryota > Metazoa > Arthropoda > Insecta > Hymenoptera > Torymidae > Torymus > Torymus aiolomorphi. The sequence goes on along the minus strand of CM070873.1, from coordinate 59,575,484 downwards.
ATATATGCAATACGGCGATAAAGAGGGCCACGCCAGAGAATTTACACGTGCTCTGGACTGGACAACTCTTTACCTTCCTATAGTTGCGTAATATACTATTAGAACCCTCATTAAGGAAATATAAATAATGAAAAACAGTCATTTTTTCCCTTCATTCTATCACTCCCGCCACAATAAATAGCTTACTATTGTTTTTTTAAAATAAAAATTAAGTATACTTTTTTGCCTAATAAGTAGAAAATTACGATGAAAATAATAGTTATTATTTTTTTTTTTAAATAAAAATTAAGTATACTTTTTTGCCTAATAAGTAGAAAATTACGATGAGAATAATAGTATCATTGATAATTAAAAAATAGATGTGTCTTTTAGTCTTTTCTTAATGAAAGAAGCGATTTCATTGCTAAAAAGATTGTTTTAATTTCTACCAGGATAAGCGTTTGATAAGTTACATCAAAATTGATATGTTCATTTAATGTACAGATGGATTGCTGACATTAACCTTTAATGCGCGATTGAAATTGGCGCAATCGATGGAAATTTGTGAGCCACCGAAGAAGTCAGCTAAAACAATAGCTAGTGATCGAAAAATAGAGGAAGCTTGGGGAAATCTAGAGGATGGAAAGTGGAGCATTGGAGATTTTCTAGACAATGTGTCCTATTTTCCTCAGCAAATTGGTAAGTCACTTCTCTGGCGTGAGTATACAAGCTATCTACATAAGCATTTATCTGTGTATAAAAAAATTAATGTTTAAAAAGATAATGTTCATAATTTTTACTACAGAATGTCGCATGAAATTTCGATTCTTCTACTTGTTTAAGCAAACTTAACTCTTGTTTATTACTAGGCAAGCAAATTTATAATTGTAATTAAAATTCTATTTTTTCATTACCGCGCAATTCCACAGATATACTGCTGCCAGCTGTAAATAAACCATCATATATTGTTCAAACGTGTGTCAATTTAATTGTTGATTGCTACAGTATTCAACAAAATATTTAAAGGAGGGATTCCAAAATATAACAAACGTCATTAGTGGTAGCAACTTCAATTTTTTTGGAACAGCAGAAGAAGTAAAAAATGAAGTAAAAGAATACGCGGAAAAAGACACTGTTCCATATATTTCACCAAATCCAATTGAGAATGATGACCATGGTATTGAACAAGAAGAAGAAAATAAAGAAAATACATATGAGGTAACCAATTAACACAAGAGAACATAGCATCAATCTTCTAATGCTAATATCAGTGTTTATTTTAGATTTCCTACACATATGAAGATTTGTAAAAAGTCTGAATTCTATTTACACAGACACAGTCGTAGAGGTAACATGAGTATTTCAATGTAGACATTTTGGCGCCTCTAATTCTCTGCTGGTCGGTGCTTCGCTGGTACTTTTTCTTATCATGATGATTGCTAGTATTTAGAAATAATGTGCATATGAAGATTAAGGAATGCGTCAAATTTTGATTAGTCTAAGAACAATTATTTTTATTTTTTGTACGTTGTAAGGGTACATCAATATTTCCAACAAAAAGAATTGCAGTTAACATACAATTTTATGATACCTGGGTTGCAAAAGCCGAAATTCGACATTTAAACAGTTATATTATCTATGCATTGTCTGTGATTATTTTTATTCGTGGTTATGTCAGTTGCACGAGTATTAAATAATTTTTTGTAAACGTTAGAAATAGGTGACTTCTAGTCATATAGGCATACGTATAGATAGTACAACTGTTTAAATGTTGTCATTTTGGCGATTGTGATTCTGCACCTCATGATCGGTGTTTCACAGATTCTATGTTTACTATTGTGAGAATCACTAATACTTTGAACCAATGTTAGTATTAAGATTAAGAAATATTGCTGATGTACCAATTTTTTTTTTAATGCAGTAAAAAACTTTTTTTATTTTTATTTTTTACGTTATAAGCTACAACAGTATTTTGTATAAGTGAGAATCGCAGTAAACCTTGAACTCTATGGTGCCTGGGTTGTAGTTGCTGAAAAGTCGATATTTTAACAGTGGTATTATCTATGCGGTGTATGTGCTTAGTTTTATTCGTGGTTATGTCAGTTGCGCGAGTACTAAATAATTTTTTGTAAACGTTAGAAACAGGTGACTTCTAGTCATATACCCCTATAGCACTGAATATTTGAGGAATATTCCCTCAATATTCATTTGCCATTTTCGCAATTTTCACTAATATTCCTTCAACGTTAATGAACATGAAAGAAACCCTTAGGGAATATTCCTGCAAACCTTGATGACCGTTTTTCCATTCCTTTTCTAAAATGATCAGGTAGGCTACCTATTATTGTAATATTGCAGGAATATTCGTACAAGATTAATTAATACTAGACGAATATATAATTAAGTTTCACCAATTTTTCCTCGATTAAGCAGTATTGCAGCAATATTCGTACAAGATTCATGGACACGGGAGGAGCATTCAATATATTCCCCTATAACACTTAATATTGGAACAATATTGCTTCAATGTTGCTGCGACATATTCGCCATATTCGCTAATATTCCCTTAACGTGTACAGGTAACGTTAGTATTTAAGTTGTTTATTTCACATAGATAAGGCGTAAAATTTTGAGTCCTCATCCCCCATTGCAAACGGGATATCAAAAACAAGGCAAGCCTTGTAATTCGGACTTTACGTAAAGAGTCATTTGATCGGTTGAATTATACGGCTTATATACTCTCGGCCATCCAGTGTAACCACAGAAAGCGCTACCGGTACGCCGCATGGCGGATAAATAGCCGAAGCTTGCATATCGAGAGCCACTCATCACAAGTTTCCCTTTATCACCGCTATGCGGAGCGCCGATAGCGCTTTCTGTAGATACACTGAATGGCTGAGAGTATATAAGCCGTGAAATTCAACCGATCAAATGACTCTTTACGAAGAGTCCGATTTACAAGGCTTGCCTTGTTTTTTATATCCCGTTTGCAATGGGGGATGAGGACTCAAAATTGTACACCTTATCTATGTAAAATAAACAACTTAAATACTAACGTTACCTGTATACGTTAAGAGAATATTAGCGAATATGGCGAATATGTCGCAACAACATTGAAGCAACATTGCTCCAATATTAAGTGTTATAGGGGAATATATTGAATGCTCCTCTCGTATCGATGAATCTTGTACGAATATTGCTGCAATACTGCTTAATCGAGGAAAAATTGGTGAAACTTAATTATATATTCGTCTAGTATTAATTAATCTTGTACGAATATTCCTGCAATATTACAATAATAGGTAGCCTACCTAATCATTTTAGAAAAGGAATGGAAAAACGGTCATCAAGGTTTGCAGGAATATTCCCTAAGGGTTTCTTTCATGTTCATTAACGTTGAGGGAATATTAGCGAAAATTGCGAAAATGGCAAATGAATATTGAGGGAATATTCCTCAAATATTCAGTGCTATAGGGGTAGGTATACGTATAGATAGTACAACTGTTTAAATGTTGTCATTTTGGTGTTTGTGATTCTGCACCTCATGATCGGTGTTTCATAGATTCCTTTTTACTATTGTGACAATTACTAATACTTTGGAACAATGTTAGTATTAAGATTAAGAAATGTTGCCTGATATGCCAATTTTTTTTTTTTTTTAATGCAGTAAGAAACTTTTTTATTTTTATTCTTTTACGTTGCAAGTCTACAACAGTATTTTGTATAAGTAAGAATCGTAGTAAACCTTGAACTCTATGGTGCCTGGGTTCAGTTGCTGAAAAATCGATATTTTAACAATGGTATTATCTATGCGTGTGTCTGTGCTTAGTTTTATTCGTGAACGTTATGTGAACTGGGTGCGTATTAAATATATTTCTTTTTAAACGTTGGACACGGGCTGGCTTCTAGTCGACTAGGTACACGAATTGATAGAATGACAGTTTAAAAATTTTGGCAACTGTGATGCTACACCTAATGATCGGTGCTTTGTAGATTCTTTCTTACTATTATGATATATCAACTGATAAGAATTTTTCTATCGGTCTTACAGTCTTACAAATTAAATTAAAATAATTATTATTTATGGCAGTCAGATTGCCCTTGTTTATAATCACCCCCGCAGAATCTGAAATAAAAACTTAATTAAAACCTGGAAAAAACTTTGTTAGCAAAGGACGATCTGACTGCCCACCACCACCACATTGTCCAACGTTTCGAGCCCGCTCCGGCTCCTCCTCAGGGACTCCTTTATTATGATACATACTAATACTTAGAAATAATGTTTAAAAAGTTAAGACGGGCTGCTGATGTGCCAAACTGTGATTCATGTAAAAACGAATATTTTTTATTTTTTCTACGCTGTAAAGCTAAAATAGTATTTTCTACATGTAACTCTACATATATTTTGATTAATATAGACTTCAATTTTATTTTTTTGTATTTTCAAGAAATAAAGTAAACTGTGAATTTAGTTTCTTGTGTATTTTAAACACCTTTAAAAGTATCCATTTAAAGTAATCTGAAAAAAATTCAATCAATTCTATAAAAATAATATTCTGTAAGTACATACATTAAATTTTTAATAAAATGACGCTTACTAAAAGGTTTTATTTTTTTATACTAGAAAAACATGCTAAGAATAATTTATGTTTTTGCCTAGAGAACATAAAGTACCACTTTTGCTCCCGGCGGCCGATCGCAAAGGTTGTATTTTTGGCCTTGCCAGGCAAAAAAATCGTATACACACCACGGGAGCAAATAAAGAATGCCTCAGATCGCATGTTTATCACCCTCGCCTTCGGCTCAAGTGATAATTTACATGCAATCTGGGACATTCTTTACTTTTACTCCCTAGGTGCGTAATATACTATTTTATTTTGCCGAAAATTTTTAATTAAAATAAATAATAATCATCACATAAAAATGCATAGATAATTTTAAATTCTCGCGCTTTTTATCTAAGAGCTAATCACAATCAAATCTATAGAGACTTCACATTTTCTGGTTAGCACTTTTTTAAGAAAAAAAATATATATTTTTGGCAATCTTTAAAAATGCGGGAATTACTATTATTCTTTCAATAAGAATCTGCGTAATGTACATAAGTTGCCCAATCGTAATAGAAAACTTTAATTTACATATTTGAAGCATACTTAACCATAAATAATTTTTATAAGAATGTGTTTACGTATTACCAATAATGTAACACATAATTAATACAGTATTGATCACTTATGGTATTACATCCTTTTAATAAAGTAATTAAAAAATACTGCTCAATACTTAACGTAGGAATATATATCTAAAGGCTGCAAAATTTCGTGCTTTAGATATAAGGTTTTAAACCCATTTATTATCTCTTAACGGAAGAAACTTCTGCTAACTGTAATATTAAACTGATATAAAGTGTATATCAGCTCTACGCCTACTACTCCGAGCTAAAAACATTAGCTTGCGCATGCGCAGTTTGCATTTCAGCGCAGCGTTATAATTTTTTAACGTTTGATAAAATTAGTGAATAAGGCCCTTGCCACTCTGCACAGCGGGCGGAGATACTACACAAACTCACATAACACTCAGGGATCTGCTTATTTCTTTCAATCAAAATGCCAACACTTTCACTTACGCAAACCATCGAGCGTCAGCTCGAATTATTTAATCGAATCTGCAATTCAAGTACCAATATCAAGAAAGTGGGCAAGGACAATATTACTCCTGCGCTTCTCGAAGCTAAGCTACATATATTAGAGAAAAACTGGAAAGAATTACAAGAAAATCACACTATTGTCCTCCTATCTCAGAAATTTGAAAGCACTAGCAAGAGTAATTATTTTGTCAATGATTGCTATGGTGTAACAGAAGACGGTTATATCAATTCAACTGTCTATATACCCCAATCGCTTAAGCAATTCCCTCAACCAGATAATGTGCCTATTGTACAACAAACAGTTCCTACAAGAAAGTTACCCAATATCAAAGTTCCTACTTTTTCCGGGAAATTTACTGACTAGCTAGATTTTAAAGATCTATTCAAAGCTACCATCATCAAAGATGAACGACTATCTAATTCAGAGAAACTACAACAATTGAAAACGCATGTTCAAGGAGAAGCAGCCGACATGCTCAAAACAATTCAAATTACTGATCTGAACTTTCCCATTGCCTGGAAAAAGCTAGAAAACCACTATACAAACAAACGTCGACTTATTGCCATCTATACTAAGACACTACTCGATCTGCCTGCCGTAAGTTCCGATTCTCCATCTCAATTACAATTCCTTCTTAACTCAACGACAAATTCAATCTCAGCTTTAGAGCAGATTAAAAAGCCAATCAACCAATGGGATGATCTTCTTGTACCTATCATTGCTCGTAAACTTCATTTCAAAACGTTGCGCGAGTGGGAAACACAAGTCAGTAAGAGCGCCGATCCTCCCACTTTTTCCCAGCTTTGTCAGTTTATTACTGAACGTATTGACTTTTTAGAAACCACCTCAGTGCCTAATTTAAGTAAATCTAAAACTCCAGAAAACAGATCAATTAGCTCTCATGCTACGTTTACCGACAAGTGTGTCTTTTGTGCAGACGCACAGTTCATTACTCGTTGCGACGCCTTCAAAGCCAAAACCGCCAGTGAACGAAAAATCTTCGTGGAAAAAAGGAAGTTATGTTTCAATTGTCTTGGGTTTCATGGAATACATTTATTCCAGAAACGTCGTAGAAACAAATGCAAAAACTAATATAAAACTAGAAAAAATCAGCATTTATTTAATTTTAAAAAAATGTTAAAAAGTTGATTTCTTGAAAAGTTTTGATCGTTTAAAATTGAGCTTTATTAAACATTTTTTTAAAACAATTTCAATCTTTGAAAAAAGATGCCATCGAGAGTTTTTTAATTGTACATGAATTTTCTGCTACATTATGTGGTACAAAGAGTAAAAAAACCAAGTCAGACCCGGAAGTTGTGCCTTGAACAAAATTTTTGCCCACTTTTGATATATATATATATATATATATATATATATATATATATATATATATATATATATATTATAAGTTTCCTGTTAATAAATCAGTCGAATTTCATTTTATATTTCAGAGCAGTCCATTCCACCCTCTTCTAAACGCATATGCACCCCCAGCAACATGACAAATGCAGGTCCGAGGATGAATGCAATGCCGGGCACGTATGCCTAACAGTCAATTCGAACGCAGGGCCGAGCGCTTATGCACATTACATGTACAAAATGAACGCAGGGCTGAGCGCTTATGTTGGACTATTCAGTCCCGCCAATATGCTGTAACGTGGCAAATCGCCAGTTACGTAAGGAAGGCGCGAAACAGAGAATGTACGGCAGTTGCGGCGAGCGACGACCCGACACGCGACGTCGTACGCACACACATGCGCGCGCCCGTCCCTCCCCGCTGTCTTCTCCGCGCACTAGTCCCTCCCCTCCCGTATCCAGCAGGCCAGGAGACGGAGGAACCATCAGCAGCTACAGCGAGGACAAGCTGTAGCTGGAGCATGAGTGAGCTCGCTCTCCCATGCGGCTGACAGCAGCAGCCGACGCCAGCCGGGAGAGAGAGAGAGAGAAGGAGCGAGAGAGACGCAGTGGCTCAGCGCTGTATCGGCCATCCGCCGGACGGCGCGTGCGAGCATCGGCCGTATACGGACCGCTCGCGCGCGCCGCAGTGAAGAAGGCGGCCGATGGACGAACGAGGACAGCGGAGCGGAGCAGCGTAAGCACACCGGCCGGCATATTCATCCTGTCGCCTACCGCCGTGCCGCGTACTCGCGAGAGTTGTCGCTGCGAATCGTGTGCTTGCCAGTGCGCCCTGCCGATCCTCGCCACCGTCTGGAGGCAGCGTCCTGGGGAGAGCGAGGGAGAGAACGAGAGAGCGAGAGGAAGCAGCAGCAGCAGCGTCCTGGCCGAGGTTTGCCCTTTTTATCCCCGTCCCCGGTTTTCCGCTTGTGTGTGTGCGCGTCCGCGTCGGGAGAAGCGAACTCCGAATTCGCGCCAGCTGCAGCTCGTGCTGTAGCTGTAACTTAGAGTAGGTTTTCTGCTCCCGGCTGAAGCTAGCCGGCGAATACTGGAACGGTGCAAGTGACGCGTGCACCTGGCGCCCCATGCGTTGTACATTAATTAGTGAATAGTGTTAATAAATCCTTAGATATTTTCTTTACTTGTTGTTTAAATTTTTGGTGTGTCTAAGAATTACCCGCGAACCTCTGCCCTGATCCCCGGCAGAGCGTTACAATGCATGCATATGGCATGTCGTCAATGCCGTCACAAGGTACGTCACGTATTATACCGGAGTAAGCCTTGTTTAAAAGTTACAATTTTTTTCAGCATATTATTATGTGTCACCGCCGGTCCCACTTCGTCCGGCAACTCATAACCAAATTCGGGAGTCAACTATTCCAGTAAAACAGTGAGTGTAATAATTACAAATGATTTATTAGTACACTTGACAAATTTTATTGTAAAATTACAAGTAATTTTTTTTTCAGTGAAAAAAACATGGAATATTACAAAGCGCAATGTGAGCGCAAGGAAAAGGTACGATTATTGAAAAAAAGAAATATCCAAGAAAACATGAGAAACAGTTTTTTCTCAACTCAGGCATGAAATAGGGCCTTTTTCACGTGTGAAAGTGGGAGAGAAAATTTCGTATTTCGAGCGTATTCGGAACATTTGGGGTCGCTTGGTTCGAAAGAATGGTATGAGGTATTTAACACTTCTGTCTGATGGAGATGCAAAAACTTTGACTCGGCTTAATGAAGTGGCACCTTATAGAAAATCTATTTTAATATAATAAGAAGAATGCATCAACCATGTACAAAAGCGAATAGGTAATTAAAGGCCTCAGAGAATTTGCTACTAAAGAAAAGTTTGGTGGAAAGTCAGATGGAACGCTTACAGTTACTAAAATTAATGAGTTGCAGAACTATTACAGAAGAGCAATTGTCAATAATACGTATGATTTAAAAGTTTATACCATTGTTCGTCGACAGACCAAAGACCTGCAGCAGATGTCCAAAGGGTTCTTCACCATGGTGCTTTTTTAATAAAGGAGAATGAAACAGATCAAAGAGAGTATTGGCATATTCCAAAATATCAGAGAAGCTTTATTGTGCAGAGAAAGCGAAACAAGAGAAGTGTACAGACTACGGAGCTGGTGAACATTAACCGGTAAGTAATTTTTTGATACATAATTTATATAATTTTTCATTAAAATATGTTTGCTTATGTTTAAAGTAAATTTTAAGCATGATCAGTTTTTGTAATTATTTGTTGTTTAGCGCAACCAGTTTTGATGTATGGGTTTGATTTTTTTGGGCTCATTTTCTAGAATATATTTAGTGCAAAATTACATTAAGACTTTTAGGTTACACCTTAATTTTCAATTCCTGTTCCACCATAAAATCATTAAAAATACAAGTTTTTTAATAAATAAAAAGTAACTTATGACTTATTAGCAATAGAAAAAATAAAATCAGCTTTTGACTAATATTGCAATGTAAATTTCTTTATTTGGGTGCCAAAAATATGCATCTTCGAACTGGCACACATTGATCGAAAGCCATTGCGCAGAATGCTAACTGAAAATATACCTTTTATACAGGTGTTTTGGTCAGTGCAGCTTATAAAATCTCTAAAATTGGATCAACAGAGGTGATTTTGGGCTACTTTTTGTATATGTATATGTATATATTTCAATAAAAGAAAATTTCCCTGAATAGTAAAAAAAATTGGCCTCTCCTGTACCTTCTTCCCTTAATCAAGCCAAATAGTTTATTTGTTTAGTGATTTTTTAGTTGTAATTAACTGTATCACCAATAACTTGACATACAACACTTTTTTCACCGTAAGCAATTAAGGGAGTCTTCTATAATGGTTAATATTACATTTTTTACCCACTAGTTTGCTAAATTTCACTCCATTATTTTGCCAAAATTATCCTGAGCCACTTCCAAGCATTTAAAAACTTGCGAAATTAATAGATTTAGATTTTCCATTTCTGTATTATCTTCAAAGACTGTCTTCTCATGTGCATCAGGACAATTGTTAATTTCATTTAATGCTGCTATTTCTTCTAAACTCTGTCTCTTAATTCCTTCTCTTTTGGTAGCTATTATCTCAGCAATGATCAATTTCGCATCGTCACTCAGTGTAACCTTGTTAAGTTTTGAGCTTAGTTAGGTGGGCATACTTCGGATAGATAACTAGTGTCTCACTAATCATTTTCATGTTTTTTAATCTACTAAAATCACTATTATGTTACGGATCTTCCCAAATCACACAAATCACTGCACCAAATCTTATATTTATGTGACACTTATAATATTTATCGGGAGGCTTATCAGGGGTTGCTCAATGCTCACACCCGCCATCTTTACTAATCTGAAATATATTTTTCCTAACGTAGTATGCAAAATCGAACTCTGCGCAACTCGTTAGGAAATAGTACATTACGCAACTAGTGCGTAAAGCGAGTCATTTTTGCACGGGTATTGTTTGACAAGATACCGGTGCAAAGATTACTGGCTTTCGCACGTGTCGTGTTTACTATTTTTTATAACTGAGCGCGTGAAACTCTACGTTAAATGCCTGTTCAGCGTACGTAAAGTACCCGGATTTCTTTCACGAGTGCGCAAACACTTTACGCACTAGTGAAAAAAGGGGGTACTTTACGCACGCTAAACAGGCATCTAAAGTCGAGTTTTACGCACTCAAGTTATAAAAAATAATATACGCACCACGTGCGCAAAAGATCACCCGTACTCGTTTCCTTTGTCGACTCATGCGGGACTCGTGCGGGAATGACCTATTTTGCGCACTAGTTGCGTAATGTACTATTTTGAAACTCCGTGCGAGAAGTTCGATTTCTCGCACGCTGCGTTAAACGATGCGTGCAAAAATCTCACTTCTCGCACGTCGTGTCAAAAAATACGGTTCGACACTTGTGTGAGAAGTTGATTTTCTCCTCGTGTGACCTTTTCACCCTCGCTTCGCTCGGGTGCAAACAGTCACACGAGGGGAAAATCAAATCCTCGCACTAGTATCGAAATGTACTATTTCCACGCTACAAACCATGATTTCCGTTTTACCATTGCTTTTTTAAAATGATGGGTCAGACTCTCTGTCACAGCAATATTGCAGCCATATTTATCCAATATTTACCAACACGTAAGGAATATTAATTTTATAATGATATTTTTATGTTGATTTTTCTGATGATTTTGTAATATTGCAAGAATATTTATAGAATATATATCAACACTAAAAGAATGTTCCCGTTTAGCACTGATTTTTGGAACAAGATGCCTCAATGTTGCTTTGACATATTCGCCATATTCGCGAATATTCTCTTAACATTAGCAAACCATGCCCCTATAACACTCAATATTGGAGCAATATTGCCTCAACATTGCTTTGGCATATTCTCCATATTCGCTAATGTTCCGTCAACGTAAGTATACATGGATGCAACCATGGAGCAATATTGCTGCAAACCATGATTTCCGTTTTACCATTGCTTTTTTAAAATGATGGATCAGGCTCTCTGTCACAGAAGTATTGCAGCAATATTTATCCAATATTTACCAACACGTAAGGAATATTAATTTTATAATGATATTTTTATATTGATTTTTCTGATGATTTTGTAATATTGCAAGAATATTTGTACAATATATATCAACACTAGAAGAATGTTCCCGTTTAACACTGATTGTTGGAACAATATTGCCTCAATGTTGCTTTGACATATTCGCCATATTCACGAATATTCTCTCAATGTTAGCAAACCATGATTCCCGTTTTTCCATTGCTTTTGTAAAATGATGTATTGGGGTATCCGTGACAGCAATATTGCAGCAATATTCATTCAATATTTGACAATGCCTGTGAAATATTAAAGGGGATATCAAAAACAAGGCAATGCAAGCCTTATAATTCGGACTCTTCATAAAGAGTCATTTGAACGGTTAATTTATACTGCTTATATACTCTCGGCTATCCAGTGTATCCAAAGAAAGCGCTACCGATGCACCGCATAGCGGTGATAGGGGGAACTTCTGATGGGCGGCTCCCGATAAGCAAGCTTCGGCTATTTATCCGCTATGTGGCATGACGGTAGTGCTTTCTGTGGATATACTGGATGGCCGAGAGTATATAAGCCATGTAATTCAACCGTTCAGATGACTCTTTCGAAGAGTCTGAATTACAAGGCTTACCTTGTTTTTTTATATCTCCTTTATAATGGGGACTCAATTTTACGCCATATGTGCGTGAAGTAAATTTAATTTTGTTTTAAAGATTGATTTTAAAACATGAACACTTCAAATTTAAATATTACAATATTGCTCCAACAATCAGTGCTAAACGGGAACATTCTTCTAGTGTTGATATATATTGTACAAATACTCTTGCAATATTGCAAAATTATCAGAAAAATCAACATAAAAATATCATTATAAAATTAATATCCTTTACGTGTTGATAAATATTGGATAAATATTGCTGCAATATTGCTGTGACAGAGGTCTGACCCATCATTTTAAAAAAACAATGGTAAAACGGAAATCATGGTTTGCAGCAATATTGCTCCATGTACTGAAAAATGTTTAGCGCATCGGCTGCCCTCTGTAGTACAAAGAATTCCCATTACAGAGGGCGTCTGATCTAATATTTACGTACATCTTTTGCCCCGCGTGGTGCGTCTGTTGTGCTAACAAGGGAGCGCTCTCGTTCCTTTTCAGGGCGTCTGCTGCGCTATCGCACTTGTGCGGCTCCTGTCCCACAAAATAGGACCAAATAGCTCCTAATTTAGCGCAACAGACACACCGCGCGGAACAAGAGACGCACCATACGGGACAAGAGACGCGTGAAATCGAAGGGCGCCCTCTGTCCTCGTGTGGGGACGTCTCGCGTGCTAACCTTTTTTCAGTGTGGTTGCATCCATGTATATACGCTGTGACGTAGCTCTCCTACGCGCTATCCCTACTCCCGGCGAGGCGTAAGCCTACTACACAGCGCATATGCGAGGGAAATCCCCCACCAACGCTTACCTGCGATAACTGTACGAGCGAGAGAGATGGACATACGCCGCCCGGGTATATAAAGTTCACAGCGCGGCACGACGGGCACGCATTTGCTCATCGAGCAGCCACGGCACACGAGCTCTGCTCTGCCTTGATTGCTCGCGCTATGTAAGATTATTATTATACGTCAATAAAGTTTAAAAAATTACTCATCTTTACTTTTAGAATCACTACCTTTCCCCTTCGCTACCCACCGACCCCTCTCCTAGGCTCGAACAGGCGGCTCTTTGGACCCGCCTGCATAGACCCATTCCTACCCTACGGCTGAGCGGAAGGGCACTTTGGTCCCCGACCGTGCATCCATACCCCCGGCTCGAACAGACGGCTCTTTGGACCCGTCTACTTAGACCTGCATCCTCCAACGGCTGAGTGGAAGGGCGCTTCGGTCCTCAACCACACACCCGCACCCTCGCGGCTCGAACAGGCGGCTCTTCGAACCCTCCTGCCTAGACCCGCTCCTCCTTGACATCATATTATTGCATGCACTCTTCGATAAAGCCTGTGTCTAAATAAATGAACCTCGTGCACTAGAGACTTATCGGATGCAATTAGAATCACGCAACGCGTTAATTCGGATTTTTTATCGAGAACTCAAAGTCGTGCACGTCACAAACTGTTCCGAAAAAATCATGATAATGCATAATATTAATACTTACACTGATTGTGAGATAATTGTAGGATAGGAGGTATATACTACAGGTTAGGGCCGCTGTTGCGCTAGAATAGTCTTCGTACAAAAGTAAAGTGGCGACCACCATAGCTCGAAAGAAATCGCTCAGCATTGGCCCGCTTTAGGATATCAGCGGCCCTAAATTAGGGTAGCAGTAATCAAACATTGTAGGTTAGTTGCTACACTACCACTAAGACGGCTCCTCTCCTAAAATTATCTCGAGTGTATAATCTGTATAAATTTCAGTCAATTCTGTAGACTGTTTGAGTAAAAATTTGAATAGAGAAAAAATAATTTTTCCATGGTCAACGTTTAAAAGAGTAAAATTGGCTTAATCGCTTTGAAATTTTTTTTAGGGGAAAATTTTGAATATCTCTCGACTGAATTCTTTGAGCAAAATGATTGGTCCATATAACCGTAATTTCTCGAGAACGGATCAATGTATCAACCTGAAATTTATAGATAATTATGTATGCAATATAGGTAATAACTAACAATTTCATCTTGATTATATAGGTACTTACTAAGATATGTAATATACAAAATTTTTGTATTTCTAAAGTGATTTTCTTTATTGATAACTATAACTATAGTAAGATTGCTTCGATCGTTTCAAAATTTTATAGAGATGCAGAGTTAATGTATTTATTGTATAATTTCTCTGGCTAAAAAACATTGAATAATGATTTGAAGAGATAAATAAGATTAAACATTTTTACGATTCCTTTCAATTTGTAATTTTTCGATGACAGTTGCTTTTATGCTTCCTTCTAGAGGAAGTTTTGTAATAGTAAAGTTTTAAGTTTCGTTAAAAACATGATAGAAATGTGTTTTGAGGTCTCTGGAATCAAAAAACACTTTTTTTTAGAAAAAGTCGCTATATTTATATTGATTTTCAACTTTGTAAAAAACAATTTTTATTTTTTAAAGGTATTTAACATTGAGATCGTATTTTGGTTCACAATGCATTCGAAGCAGCATAAAATGATCAACAATATAAAAAAAATTGTCTATAGCCATAATCTTTTGCTAGTTATTGATAAATGCATAATTTTTCATTTATAGATTAAACCTGTGAAATGTTAAAAGCTATGAAACTATTAAAATTTCAAAATTTTGTTTTCAAATAAATATTTTATTATTTCTAAAATTTGTTGAGAAAAAAGTAAAATAATCGAAGAATAATTTATAACATTTTTTGCTATAAATTTTGTAATTATAAATTCAACGTAAGACATTATAATTCTATTGATCGAAAATAGGATGCTGCTCGAAAACCGGTGTCGTGATAGTATACGTTACTAAACACACGGAGACACACATACACACACTCACGCGCATACACGTACACACGCACGAACACACACACACATGCGTACGCAAACATGTGTATATAAATATATATAAATGTGGCGGTCGAGCGACCTACAGTACCGACAGGGCAACTACAAGCGAGAAGGCGGAAGCAGGAGCTGATACCGCGACCTCTCTATTAAAGAGAAATCCGGTTCGTGCCAATTCACTGGCTACAGCGCCAATCTTCGCGCCCTTTCGCCTACACCTGTGGGGGAGAGAAAGGAGAGATAAGGCAGAGCAGTTAGAACCTGCATAGTGGTCGGACGCGCCTCTTTACAGCCGTCCCCACACAATCATTGAGCACAAGTTGCTACGTCCGCGAACGCGAATCCTGTCGCCCGCCTTTTTATAAGTTGTACCATTTTAATCTCGTGATAATTCAATAAACCATAAGTTTTAACAGTTATCGAGTTTGGGTTGACTCACTTGCCTTGTCTCACCACTATCCTATCCGCTCTGAATTCTCCATGAAGCACACGCAGAAAGACTCCAAATAAACATGTAACGTTTTACTTACAGGAGCGATGAAGAAAAATTTTGGAACGATAACGATAAATGATTTTAGTGCGGCCATGCAATCTGCGCTGGGTGTTTCAAAGCAACGTAACAGAGATAGGACCAGGCGTTATAAACAGAGACGCTCTGATGATAAAAATGCAACATATATGGAACAATTAAGAGCCGCATATGGTCAAGATGATAATACTTTCCATTCCACAGATCAAAACAATACATAAAAATTATATGTATATAGGTATTAACTAGTTATTTTTACGATTAAATATCTTTCTACTCATTTAAAGACTCAATGTGATTGGTTATTTGAAAAAAGCACGAATATTTGAATTTATTTTAATTGAAAATGTGCTAGATTTGAATTTAGAAATTCAAATATTTATAGAACTATTAAATAATAAAAATAGAATAAAAACATTTGATTTTTTGCTTAAACATGTATCTAATTATCTTATCATTTAAACTAATTTAACTAAATCATAGTGACAAATAGTGTTCATAACTCTAATTAAATAAAACCTGTATTGTCGATAAGTATCAATCTGCATTTTGATCATTTTATCCAATTTTAAAAGAAGTACATCTTCTAAAATACTAGTAGAATCATTTAAAAAAAAATTCTGAGTATATTACTTGCATGCACGGAGAGCTTGACACAAATGTTTTTCCAAAAAAAACGTTATAAAATAACTTTACTAAACTATGAATTCCAGTTCATTTTAGACTTCACATGTCCTTAAAATAGTTTCTGTGAAACTCCTTAGTCAACAAGGATTGTAATTATAAAAGTATTGTGCACCACTCCCCTGATTTAAAAACAAAATTTTAGATTTAATATATTAAAAATAAAGTAAGTCTGGTGCAATTCTTATACATTTACTCATGTACATTCCCGATCTTAGAACTTCACTTAACGTCTGAAATTTTTATGCGATTCTGCTGCATTTTACTGCTGCAAGAAAATTACGCAAGTGTGGTGGAATTCTTACGTACTCATGCATGCATATTTCCAATGTTGGAATTGCACTTTTCGTCTGCAATTTTCATGTAATTCTGCTGCACTCTACTTGCAGCAAGAAAACTATGCAATTCTGGTGGAATTCTTACGAACTTATGCATGCACATTTCCGATGTTGAAAAAATTGCACTTTTCGTCTGTAATTTTCATGCGAATCTGCTGCACTCTACTTGCAGCCATAAAACTACGCAATTCTGGTGGAATTCTTACGCACTCATGCATGCACATTTCCGATGTCGAAATTGCACTTTTCTTCTGTAATTTTCATGCGAATCTGCTGCACTCTACTTGCAGCAAAAAATTACGCAAATCTGATGAAATTCTTACGCACTCATGCATGCATATTTCCGATGTTGGTATGGCACTTTTCATCTGTAATTTTCATGCAACTCTGCTGTACTCTACTTGCAGCAAGAAAATTACTCAAGTCTGGTGGAATTCTTACGCACTTGCACGTACTGGACGCTGCTTTTGTAATTTCATGTCAGCAGAAACGTAGATAAAGGCGGAAGCAGACCACGCATGTGCCACGCAATCGGGCGTGCGTCAGAATGTGTTACCAGGGTAGCGCAGTCATTCTTCAATATATCAATATTATAGTCCCCAATTATAAGGTGATTTTTTATATTTCTCTTACTTTTCAAATATTTTTTTAATTCATATACGAATTCAGTTTTTGGAAGATCGTGGGCTCTATATAATACTGAAATAACACATTTTTTACTATTTTCAAGTTTGATGCTTTTTTCTAGGATACAAAGCCTTCCCTCATTAATTATTTCAGTAGTTTCTATTATATTATTTTTAATGTATATCAGTACACCATCTGTAACATTAATTTTGCTATTATTGTAGTATATTTTAGTGGTCAAGAACTCTTGTTTCAGTACATACTATAATACAAGGTTTGACCTCAAGGCCTTTAATAAAAACTTGTAAGTTTGAAAAATTTGCATTTAAGCTTCTAATATTAACAAGTAATATATTTTCTTTGTTAATTTTAATAAAAATATTAAGGGCGTTGAGGTTATAAAAAATCTTTTCTTGTTTAATTATTTCTTTTTGTATACTTTCGACAAATTGAATATTCTTCTCCATTATCGGTGAGAGCGATGTGTAGTGTTTTGTTTTCATACTTGCCTCCCTGTATTAGTAGTAGAGGTAGTAGAAGAGATGGTAGTAGTAGTAGACGATTGTCGCTTCTTACATGTCAACACTTGGGACTAGTTATCCGGGGCTGTATGATCAGCTGCTGAAGATTGATTTTGGATTTCATTGTTGTTGAAATTGCTTATACTAGATGGCGACCTTGGTCCAATATAATTAGGTGTTAATGGCTGTATTGGATATTCACTGCAAATCAAACAAATGAAAGTTGTGAAATCAATTATCAATAGTCAAGTAATGCAAACAACTCTCGGAAACTACTGTATGACTGTTCTCAGAAATGTATTAAAATTTGTTCATCTTTCTATACAAATTAAACACGAGAAAGTACTGAAATAATATAAAACTTTCTACGAAAGTATAAAAAAAGGCAAGTATAGACGTTCTTTCTGTATAATCTATAAAATAATAATATTTATGATTTTTTAAAAGGAATCAAATAAATACCAGTGAAAAAGTCTTTTACTTCTTTGAGTCATTGTATGCTGAACAAATTATATGTTAGTAAGTACATTCAAATTGTTCACTGCAAATCAAACAAATGAAAGTTGTGAAATCAATTATCGATAGTCAAGTAATGAAAAAACTCTCGGAATCAACTGTATGATTGTTCTCAAAAATGTATTCAAATTTGTGCATTCTTCTATACAAATTAAACACAAGAAAGTACTGAAATCAATTTATTGTAGTCAAGTAACCGTAAGTTAACTTGACTGACATATTTGTGCATTCTCCTATATACAAATTAAACACAAGAAAGTACTGAAATCAATTTATTGTAGTCAAGTAACCGTAAGTTAACTTGACTGACATAATAGAACTTTTAGTACCTTTTGTGTAAAATTACATTTTACGCCCACGTTGTAACTTCAAAAATATTTAGCCAGCGGGCATAAAGTACTACTTAACGCCTAACAAGCGCAATAGCTCACATACTCCTACAAAACTTTATAGAACCTACGCACTTTACGCCCGTGTGGGTGAAAATTATTTTAATTATATAACTATTATGCCTTCCTTTTATTTCTAAAATTCATAAGAATTTTATCAGATATTTACGAAAAGTTAAAGCCTATATAAAAAAATTACATAGTTACCAACACATCCCCATTTTTCATTATTCTTTCTCAATTTTGAAATTTCTATAATATTACGCATCTTGGGAGGACAATAGAAGTCTATATAGAGCTGCTCTAGCAGTGGTGGTCCTCCAATCTCCCATACATACTTGGCGGGCCCGACGGTTTGCAGTTTAAGGTGTAGACATGGTCATTTTCATATAAATATTCTATGAATATGTTTAAGGTCAGATAAAATATATAAATGGGTTGCTTCTACATATTAAATACTGATCCGTATTGAATTTATTACTCTGTTTTTAAATAGAAAGTGCAAACACGCATGATAATATCATATGAAATCTCATGAGAATATCGGACATCAGATCTCGTATGAGAATATCGGACATCAGATCTCTTACGAGATTTCATTTGAGATCCCGTAATAAGTAAAATTGCAGATGACATTAATATATGATATCTCACATGCGATCTGATGTCTGAAATACTCATATGAGATCTCGTATATGATATTTACACACGGTAAAAGGATGAAAATTAAAATAGGTGGCTTACAAAATGGTTAATAAAATCTAAAGCACTTTTGAGTAAACTATAAATTTATATGCATTTTTTATCTCATTCCCACTTAAAAAAGACGGACACAAGGAAAAATATTTAGGGTAATGAAAGTAAATCATGAGATTATGCACTTGTATAGGGATATTATAATATTTAAGCGGTATCAATTAAAAATTAGAGCCAATGTTATTATTTATAGTGGGCTTATAGGTATAAACATTGTTAATCAATTTATGCAAAAATTTAGTAAGTATTCTACATTTGTAAATGTAGAATACTACAAAGCCCACCGGTAAACTGCAAACCGTCGGGCCCGCCAAGTATGTATGGGAGATTGAGGACCACCACTGCTAGAGCAGCTCTATATAGACTTCTATTGTCCTCCCAAGATGCGTAATATTATAGAAATTTCAAAATTGAGAAAGAATAATGAAAAATGGGGATGTGTTGGTAACTATGTAATTTTTTTATATAGGCTTTAACTTTTCGTAAATATCTGATAAAATTCTTATGAATTTTAGAAATAAAAGGAAGGCATAATAGTTATATAATTAAAATAATTTTCACCCACACGGGCGTAAAGTGCGTAGGTTCTATAAAGTTTTGTAGGAGTATGTGAGCTATTGCGCTTGTTAGGCGTTAAGTAGTACTTTATGCCCGCTGGCTAAATATTTTTGAAGTTACAACGTGGGCTGTAATTTTACACAAAAGGTACTAAAAGTTCTATTATGTCAGTCAAGTTAACTTACGGTTACTTGACTACAATAAATTGATTTCAGTACTTTCTTGTGTTTAATTTGTATATAGGAGAATGCACAAATATGTCAGTCAAGTTAACTTACGGTTACTTGACTACAATAAATTGATTTCAGTACTTTCTTGTGTTTAATTTGTATAGAAGAATGCACAAATTTGAATACATTTTTGAGAACAATCATACAGTTGATTCCGAGAGTTTTTTCATTACTTGACTATCGATAATTGATTTCACAACTTTCATTTGTTTGATTTGCAGTGAACAATTTGAATGTACTTACTAACATATAATTTGTTCAGCATACAATGACTCAAAGAAGTAAAAGACTTTTTCACTGGTATTTATTTGATTCCTTTTAAAAATCATAAATATTATTATTTTATAGATTATACAGAAAGAACGTCTATACTTGCCTTTTTTATACTTTCGTAGAAAGTTTTATATTATTTCAGTACTTTCTCGTGTTTAATTTGTATAGAAAGATGAACAAATTTTAATACATTTCTGAGAACAGTCATACAGTAGTTTCCGAGAGTTGTTTGCATTACTTGACTATTGATAATTGATTTCACAACTTTCATTTGTTTGATTTGCAGTGAACAACTTGAATGTACTTACATATAATTAATTGTTCAGCATATACTTTTACTTCCATAAAAGTCGACAAATATATTTCACTGAAAAACCTCATGGCTTTTATGTTACAAAAACAAGTCATTTCATACATAGCCGATATTTCTTTCTATCTGTAATCTGTATACTAAAAAATTTTCCATTGTTTATTTTACACTTTTTTTTACATCTTCTTTCTTCATTGTTTGTATATTATACAACCAGTTTATGAACTGAGAATCACTAAAAGCTTTCTTGATATTCTTGTATAGATCAAACTTTTGACGTCTTCCACCCTGGGAAAATCATACACGAGAATAACTGAGCACTTTTATTTTTTTAAATTTTCACAATATAACACACTCTTTTCGCTTTTCCTATTTGACATAATCTTTTAGTTTCTGTATACTAAAAAATTTCGATTTTTTATTTTTCAGTTATTTTACATCTTCTTTCTTCATTTTTTGTATATTATACGACCAGTTTATGATTTTGAAGATCTATTGAATGTACACGAATTGGAGAATGAAATCAGGATATTGCTACATTATTTTCTTGTAGATGACGCTTGTAGATTTACATTTCTTCAGGCAGTTGTTCATAATATTCAAAAGTAGGTTTTTCTACCACCAACATATAGTCAAACAACATTAGCTTTGCAATGTATTGGGCACATATCACTACGTTATTTGTTATTAGAGAATTTCCAACAATCCCTCGAGAAAAGCACAGGTTGAGCTTGTTCCATGAGTCTTCAAATACTTTACCAGCTGTAATATAATTTCCAACTAGATAGATGATTTCTCCTTCTAAAATCACAATTTACTTATTTTATTTTGAAGAACTAATTTTTGAAAACTTGTATTCTAACCAAACTAATTCATTAATTTTTATAATACTTCTTTCGCACTTTCTGTGCAATACAGTCTAAAACATATTAGTTGTAGCTCCCATCAGCTTTTATCACATTTTGAAGATCTATTGAATGTATACGAGTTGGAGAATGAAATCAGGATATTTCTACATTATTTTCTTATAGATTTCCATTGTAGATTTCCATTTCCCCAGGCAGTTGTATAATATGCAAAAGTAGGTTTTTCTACCACCAACATATGGCCAAACCACATTAGCTTTGAAATGTATCGGGCAGATCACTATACGTTATTTGTTGTTAGAGAGTTTCCAACAATCCTCGAGAAAAGCACAGGCTGAGCTTGTTCCATGAGTCTTCAAAAACCTTGTTCTGATATAACTCTGTAATAATAAAAAAAGATTTCACAAAGTAACAATACTTATATTTAGATTAATAACATTATTTTTTTTATTTTATAATCAAAGTTTGCTACTTATCTGAATATATGTGAAATTTTAAGCAGAAAATGGAACGGAGCCTGAATCTGAAAGAATTTATGTAAAATGTAAAATTAAAGAATACTTGAGCATGATGCACTTTTAACTTTTAATAATCTGAGAAAATCTTATATATCACTATTTCCGGGTTTTAATAATGCTAGTTTACCTTTAGAAATCATAGGGCCAGTAAAGCATATCCACAATTAAAACACCATAAAGTAGAACGAGGCTTGATCTGCTAGAGCGAATATTATCAGCAACAGTATTTCTATTTTTTCTACTACAGGAGGTTGCATGCTTTGACAGACTTGAACATAATTAATCTTTTGGTGGCCTTAAAATACAAAATAATAATTTTGAACTCTTCTATGTTACATACTATTTAAAGATGATCTACTTGTCAATTATCCTTGTTCTGATATCTCTGTAATAACAAAAAAAAAAATATTTCACAAAGTAACAATACTTATATTAATAACATTATTTTTTTTATTTTATAATGATAGTTTGCTACTTATCTGAAAATATATCTGAGATATACCAAGTCCATTTAATATCTATCGAATTTAAATGATGTAAAAAGTCTTGAATATAACTTGTATATAAATGATGATTGTATATGGACCAATGCGTAATATTGAAAGTTTTATGTATACATAAAATAATAAGGTTAGGTTGGTTGACCAGATATATATATATATATATACCATATACGGATTCTCTCTCTCTCTCTCTCCGTCGCTCTTCTCTTTCCCTCTCTCTCTCTCTCTCCGTCGCTCTTCTCTTTCCCTCTCTCTCTCTCTCTCTCTCTCTCTCTCTCTCCGTTGCTCTTCTCTTTCCCTCTCTCTCTAACTCTACCCCCTCACTCTCTCTCTCTCTCTCTTTTGCCAGTCGGTCGGACAAAAATGCTATACTATGTACCGGTCGGACAAAAATGTATAGTTTGTGCGTACTGAAGAATATGGAGATTCGGAGATTCGGAAATAGTACATAAAAATATTCAGATCTCTAAATCTTTTGAATGAGACAATCTTTTTAAATGAAACCTTTCGATTTGAGTAGAGCAATGAAATGGCTTTCGATTAATAGGGATATGTTATATAGTTAAAACTAACGCAATAGGTATATAATCGCATTGAATTTCTCGTATATCCATTTCAAAGTATATAATCACGCGGTCGTCCTAAGGCTCTTCTATACTTGCCTTCGGAACGCTCCCGCGTTCCTTGATTCGGTGTTTGAAATATATACAGCTATCTTTTTTTTTAATATTTCACAAGCTTTGACATCACTGGCCATATGATCCGTACTGTATTTTTCACTAAATTTCTCGTTTGTATAGCTACAATTTGCACATTTATGTTTATGTTTTTACAGTCCTTTGCATGGTGATTTTCAACACAGAAAACACATTTTGGAGCATTAGTACACTTTGTTTCATTATGATTAAATCTAGCACACTTGGAGCATAGTGAGATATTTATTGCATCATATACCTTGAAGCATTAATAGCCAATGTAGATTTTGTATCGATTGTTTGCTATGTATTCATAAAGATTCATTTTCATCTCAATTATTGCACCTTATTTATCGTTAGCACATTTAAAAGTATGGAGAATTTTAGATTTATTGTTTAAATGGCTGAAATTACAGATATTAATGGCACTTTCCATTTCATCTTTGTCAAAATCATTTGGAATACAAGATTTGTTTGGTTGTTGCATCATAACCATCATCTTGGTTTGTTTGGTTGTTGAATCATAACTTCAAAATCATCTCCAAGTTTCTGCCTTAGAATGTCACATGCTTTTTGTGCGTCCTCACTGTTTACACACTTTACTGTGGTGTCGCTATTTTTGGTATTTATAATTCTATTTATTGGTATTATTATTTCTTTTTGCAAGACCTTATTAACATTACTCACAGCGCATTCATTGCTATTCATTTCATTTCTTAACAACATTTATATCTAGTATTCTTGCATGTTTTGTGTACCTGTTTTTTTGTTTTTCATAAGTTCAACAGTGTTTAGTAGTAGATCACTTTTGCATTTTAACTCTTCGTTTAATTGTCTCAGTAAGATATTTTCAGTGATAATCGATTTTACATCCGGATCTGCATCATTCCAGGTTTTATTGCTATTTATGGATATCGATAGATTTTGTTCAACTTCTTGATGTAATTTCTGTTGAGCTCTTATAATTTCATTTTTTCTTATTTCAGAAATTAGTAATCTTACTTCGCTGTTCAGATCTATCTCTTGTGCATTTGAGGTTAGGTTTTGATGAGAGTTGCATATTGCAAATATTTCACTCATGATTTTAGCTTTTTTCAGTATGTTAAAATCACTTAGATGGTATACTTCCTCACAGATGATACAAACAACAAAGTTAAATCTTGTACCTCGATGACACTTGAAATATTTTTCACGAGGTTTATCGGGCGGATCTGGATCATCCGCAATGTTGACTGTGTGTATAATATGTACATATATACTAGGGGGTACCCCTCTACTCGCTCCGCTCGTCAACCCCCATTTTTAGAAAGTGATTAAATTGTAAATTCTGTTTTATCTTTTTACCCTAGAGGTAAATAGAAACATGTGTTTGTACAATTTTGAGCAAAATCTAAGCTTTTTTCGAACTTTCAACCCCTATATTGGATGCGTCATTTCGAATTTCGAAAGTCCAATAGCAGAATCGTGATCAGCGACCTCGAAAACCCCTGTATCAAACTTTAAGCAAAATCTAAGCTTCCTTCGAACTTTTGACAGCCATATTGGATCCGCCATTTTGAATTTCGAAAATCTAATAGAAAAACTTGATCAGTGACCTCAAAAACTCCTGTGTACCAATTTTCAACAAAATCTAAGGCCGAATCCATCTCAAATCAGACAGCCCGCGTATGCCTATTTCACCTATCATGTTGAAATAAAAATATTTATGTTCTACTCGAAAAAATATTTTACACGTGTTTTTTTATTTTTTTGTTTCATCAAAATTTCATGCGTTCAGCGATGCCGAAAAATTCCGAGAAAATTCTTTCATTGAGAAAAAAAATTTTCAATGTGATTTTCAAACTGCTATTGTTTCAGCAGTTTTTCGAGCTTTTAAACGTGTAACACACAATTTCACTCAGTTTTGAGCCCTCTTTAACGGCCTTAATGTCATTTTCAAAAAAAATAAAAAATCCACGAGCTATGCACTTTTTACTGAAAAATTCATTTTTAGGGAAGTGCCTTTTTCTCGAAAACCCCATGTTTTTTGCACAATTTTTGTTGTCGTGATAGAGGACGGTAATGCCTAGCTAGACGTATTTGTGAGATTCGGTACTTTTTCCCTGGGATAGCGATCACTAATGAGATAACACACAAACAAATTTTTCACGCCTAATGCTTATATATAGTCAATGATATTAGAGTCAATGTAAAGGTATTTGTCTTTGTGTGTATGTAATATACAGGTACACATAACTATGTATTTATTTGTTATTTGCGTCTTTTTGATTTTTTATTTTTATACCTTTTTTTCATTTGTATACCTATTTTACTACCTTTGTTTTTCTGCTTCATTGTTCTTAATTCAGTAAGCGGACGATCAGCGGTCTTTGCTGTCAAACAATGTATTTTATCGTCACATGTTTTTTTAACCCATATATGAGTTTTTTGAATTCCAGGATACTTTGGAGTTGTAAGCCAATCAATATTTTTTCTTTTCTGAATTGTTCTATTTCAGCATCTTGTAAATGTATTATTTTAATAGCATCAGTATATTTTTGAACATGTATTGCAAAATCATTTGCGTTTTGAATAGCTTCTTCAAGGGGCTCTCGAAGATTATGCGAAGTAGCATAATGCTTTATAAGTCCACCCACACCATCTACAGCTCCTTTGCCGTGCCCAGTAGCAGAGAACAACCATTTTATATCACACGGTGCTCGTTTTAGTTCATCTAATTGAAAGCGATTTTTAAAGTGACTCGCAGCGCCGTCTGATACGATGGTAATTTTTTTAATTGAATCACAACAATTTTCTTTCAAGAATTTTATAATTTTTTGTACTGCTAGCAAAGCATACGCTGAATCATGTTTTCGGTCATCACTTATAACTGCGAAACTTTGTGTCGAATCCCCTTGATAAGAGACTGCTGTGAAAATAGAAATTTGATCATTAACCCAATGATTTCCTTGAACAGCTTTATTATGAATCACAGCCCAGTTTTCAGCGAAGTCTATTTGAAGAACTAAATGATGTGAGTCTTTTTTAGCACTTTCTCTTTCTGTTTTTATAGCTTTGCGTTGTATATTTTTTACATACATGTGAGTACTAACCCTCATGGTCCAAACCGAAAGTTCATCTTTAAAAGCAGAAATTGATAGTGTCTTTTTAATCAGGTTTCCATTATCCCAAAAAGCATGTGTAATTTCTTCTGTGCCTTCTACATCTTGCAGTTTTAAAACATGAAACGTAATTCCCTTAATCCCTGGACATAGTTTACATTCTTGTAAATAACATAAATCAGATGGCTCAGAACACATTGTTGCATTTATTATTTGTGACCGACTTTCATCCAACTCTGTGACGTTACTCCCTCTAAAATTAATTAAGCTCGTAAGAAATAAATCATAATTTGCGCAATAGATACAGAGACAAACTTCTTTGATGGGGCTAAGTAAGACATACTTTGGTCGCAAACTATAAAATTTCGATTTTCCAATTCTCAATTCTGGATAATCATTTTTAAATACTTTATACGTCTCTTTTAAACTTCGAGTAAGAAAACGCTTAACTTTTTTCTCTTTTTTATTGTTAACTTTAATTGTAACAACGTCACATTTATTAGGACTTTGTCTTGAACAATTAAAATCATCATTTAAATAATATTCCATAACAATTTTTTCCATGTTTTCATCAATCGGATGGCCTGAATATGCATCTGGTTCTGAATAAATTCCTTTTTCTTTAATAAGATTTCTCGATTTGTTGATCATATACATTGTTATTTCTGGAAATAAAGATAAAATTTCATGTTTTGTAAAGGATGAAGGTAGCAAAGTCAGAATTTTTATTTTTTCTGATACCGTAGAACACTTTTGCAAGGCTAGACCAAGATTTTGTATCCATTCTGTACAATGGCATACAGTTGATTCATTTGCTGTTATAGAAACGTCATAAACATTGTTCAACTTCACATCAAGGGTATTAGACAATGTTGAAAGTATTTTTTTTTTCTTCTTTGTTACGTAATTTTCAATTGATTTTTCATGTATAAGATTTTTCTTTTAAGAGGCGATACAGAACCTAAGAAAGATGTACTTATTTCATTATTAAATTCTTCAATGCGTTCTGGAGTACTTGGTAAAAAATCTTCATCTCTATCAACTACGTTATCGGTAACTTCATTATCCGTTATAAATTCATTGTCAGTACTACTCACCAATTCTAAAGCACGATTGTAACAATGTTGACACAGATATGTAGAAGGTGTCAAAGGTAAATGAGGATAGAGGTGCTTCAATGGATGAGCAAGATTCTCAAGTTGTTTTAAACGTACGGAACTAGATTTGTAAATAATTTGTTTGTGTTTGTCTAAAAGTCTGCACATTTGATTCTCTCTGTTGAGTAATATTGAGACATCGTAGTTGAGTTGATAAGGTGTAAATATGTAATAATTTTCCAAAAGATGATGGTTTTAAATAAGACGAGATGTGTGATATATAGCAGAAACCGAACTTTTCTTTGTAAATGTTAAGTCAAACCATATCCATCTAGCGGACAAATGTACTAGTACATATACTCCTATAAGTAGGCACACGTACATGTATATTACATACGCACAAAGATAAATACCTTTACATTGACTCTAATATCATTGACTATATATAAGCGTTAAGCGTGAAAAATTTGTTTGTGTGTTATCTCATTAGTGATCGCTTTCCCAGGGAAAAAGTACCGAATCTCACAAATACGTCTAGCTAGGCATTACCGTCCTCTATCACGACAACAAAAATTGTGCAAAAAAAACATGGGGTTTTCGAGAAAAAGGCACTTCTCTAAAAAATGAATTTTTCAGTAAAAAGTGCATAGCTCGTGGATTTTTTATTTTTTTTGAAAATGACATTAAGGCCGTTAAAGAGGGCTCAAAACTGAGTGAAATTATGTGTTACACGTTTAAAAGCTTGAAAAACTGCTGAAACAATAGCAGTCTGAAAATCACATTGAAAATTTTTTTTCTCAATGAAAGAATTTTCTCGGAATTTTTCGGTATCGCTGAACGCATGAAATTTTGATGAAACAAAAAAATAAAAAAACACGTGTAAAATATTTTTTCGAGTAGAACATAAATATTTTTATTTCAACATGATAGGTGAAATAGGCATACGCGGGCTGTCTGATTTGAGATGGATTCGGCCCTAAGGTTTCTCCGAATTTGTAACCGCCATTTTGAATTTCGAAAGTCTGCTAGCAAGATCGTGATCAGCAACCACGAAAACCTTCGTATACAAATTTTAAGCAAAATCTAAGCTTCCTTCGAACTTTTGACAGCCATATTGGATCCGCCATTTTGAATTTCGAAAGTCCAATAACAAAATTTTCATCAGCAACCTCGAAAACCCCTGTATATCAATTTTCAACAAAATCTAAGGTTTCTCCGAATTTGTAACCGCCATATTGGATCCGCCATTTTGAATTTCGAAAGTCCAATAACAAAATATTGATCAGCGACCTCGAAAACCCCTGTATACCAATTTTCAACAAAATCTAAGCTTTGTCCGAATTTTTAATCGCCATATTGGATCCGCTATTTTGAATTTGGAAAGTCCAATAGCAAAATCTTGATCAGCGACCTTAAAAATCCCTGTATACCAATTTTCAGTAAAATTTAAGCTTCCTTCGAACTTTGAACCGTCAAATTTTATCTGCCATTTTGAATTTGGAAAGTCTAATAGCAAAATCTTGATCAACGACCCCGAAAACACCTGTATACCAATTTCCCGCAAAATCTAAACTTTTTCGAATTTATAATTAAAGTTAATTTTCTGAGTTCTAAGCTTGTCTTAAGCGTTACTTCATCGAATATTCGAATTCATATAACAGATCGAGAAATCTCTATCGAGACCCGTCTTGAAGCCAAGAGAGTTAATCCTTACTTTTTGTATCAGTAAACGCGGGACTAACCTCTCTCTTTTAGCATATAACCGATCAAGAGAGGCCACAATGGTGTTGTCGCTCTACTCGCGAAAAAACGGATATTGATGAAGTTTCAGAGAACATTGGCCCATAGCATCCACAGCAAAAGCGGAAGTTTCTACAAGACTCCTTGAACCTTGAGGGAGGTCTGATTGAGGGGTCATGAAGGGGTCGAGGGAGTGAAGAGGGGGGAGGGGGCTCTGCCATGCTCAAAATAACGTGAAAAAAATGCGGAGAGATAATGCAGTGGGATAATGCGGAGGGACAATGCGGAGGGACGCGGAGGGTCGCGGAGGGACGCGAAGAGATGCGGAGGGACGCAGAGAAATACGGAGGGATGCGGAGAGTTGGCGTCTTAATTTGGCTTACAACTGATGCAGGCATGTTGCCCAGGCAAAAGAGCAGAACAGCGCACAGAGGCAACTGTGAGCTTGTCTTACATCAAAGCGCAAGGAGGCGCTGTAGAGTGCTTAGTCTAGGCGCAGGCTATGATTTCGTAGCCGATTGAGTGCCATTGCTCTACTCAAGGTTTTTATACGTATTTTTTCGTCCTGATTACGAATTTTGAGGGTAGAAGTCCTGAAAGTGGTCAGATAAATTGTTATTAACAATTTAATTGTTTAAATCGTTATATCTTTAATTCTTTGATAGATATCAAAATTTTGCTTTTGCAAAATTGTTGGTTTTTAATTCAGAAATATGCTCGATTTTGAATTTTTAAGAAAACTTAATTAGAAAAAAAGTTATAGCAAATTTAGTGCAAAAAAGTCCTGATGTACCTTCGCACGGCCACTCTTTCGCTTGTATCTCCGGTTTTAACGAACATTTTTCAACTTTCAACCTCACATTTTGAAGAGAGAATAATAGTCTATTAAGCTACTTCATAATTATTATCTATAATTTAGTTTACATAATTATTTAAACGTTTCTAATTAAAAATTTCAGTAAAAAATGTCAATTTAATTTGTTTATAAGACTTTTTTCACTATTTGCACTAATTTTCTCAACATTTTTCTATTGCAAAGTTGTTTGTTTTTCATTTACAAATACGCTAAATTTTGAATTTTTAAGAAAACTTAATTCGAAAAAAAGTTATAGCATATTTAGTGCAAAAAAGTCCTGATGTAGCTTCGCGCGGCCACTCTTTCGCTTGTATTTCCGGTTCTAGCAAAAATTTTTCAACTTTCAACCTCGCATTTTGAAGAGAGAATAATATTCTATTAAGCTACTTCATAATTATTATCTATAATTTAGTTTACATAATTATTTAAACGTTTTTAATTAAAAATTTCAGTAAAAAATGTCAATTTAATTTGTTTATAAGACTTTTTTCACTATTTGCACTAATTTTATCAAAATTTTTCTATTGCAAAGTTGTTTGTTTTTCATTTACAAATACGCTAGATTTTGAATTTTTAAGAAAACTTAATTAGAAAAAAAGGTATCGCAAATTGAGTGCAAAAAAGTCCCGTTGTAGCTAAGCGCGATAATTCTTTTACTTCTTCTGGCAAAAATTTGTTAATTTTCAGCTAAATATAAAATATTATTAAATTAATTTATAATTATTATCTATAATTTAGTATAAAAAAAATTAAGCGCCACAATTTTAAACTTCAAGTAAATAATA
The DNA here is from genome assembly GCA_036365515.1 of Torymus aiolomorphi. NCBI lineage: Eukaryota > Metazoa > Arthropoda > Insecta > Hymenoptera > Torymidae > Torymus > Torymus aiolomorphi. The sequence goes on along the minus strand of CM070873.1, from coordinate 59,544,492 downwards.
TTGATTTATTTGATGTACACGCATAAATAAAAATGACATTGATATTTTATCAAATAATCTATTATTCGTTTTTCAACGTATTTCCACATCTCAAGTTTAATCTGAAAATTAATATAACAAAACCAAAATATGCCAAATGTAAAATTAAAAATATTATTTATATGTTTGAATTTGAATTACTGTATTACATGCGATGCGCGGGCGCAGCGCTCATAAATACAATGATGAAATTAATATAATTTAGAGTTCTTAATTACATATTTTTATGAAGTTTTATAAAAAAAAATCTTAGTAAAATATGTGTATTGATTTTATTAAAATATTTTAATTTCATTTAACAAATAAAATCGACATTTTTTACAGAAATTTTTCGGTTAAAGCGCTGAAATAATTATTTAAACTAAATTATAGATAATTATTATAAAGTAGCTTCATAGAATATTATTCTCTCTTCAAAGTGCGAGGTTGAAAGTTGAAAAATTTTCGTTAGAACCGGAGATACAAGCGAAAGAATGGCCGCGCGAAGCTACATCAGGACTTTTTTGCACTAAATTTGCTATAACCTTTTTTCTAATTAAGTTTTCTTAAAAATTAAAAATCGAGCATATTTCTGAATTAAAAACCAACAATTTTGCAAAAGCAAAATTTTGATATCTATCAAAGAATTAAAGATATAAAGATTTAAACAATTAAATTGTTAATAACAATTTATCTGACCACTTTCAGGACTTCTACCCTCAAAATTCGTAATCAGGATGAAAAAATACATATAGAAACCTTGAGTAGAGCAATGGCACTCAATCGGCTACGAAATCATAGCCTGCGCCTAGACTAGCTGGTCGAGCCGTACTTAGAAAGTACTGAAACGATGATACGGCGAATCCATCGTCGACACTAAGAGAGTATGTGCGGGGACCGGCGGAGCGGTGAGCACTTCCATGCCCGTCGAAGTCGAGGTGCGAAGTCAAGGTGCGAAATTAGGCAGGTTGCCGAGACCATCTACACGAGGAAGATGTCCGAGTGAACGAAACTGCTGGAGCAGCGTCCGTGCATGCATATATCCCCGCGCGCCGCCAGGTTGATTGCGGGAGCCGCGCGGAGAAGGATCGCGCCGCCTATCGGTGGCACGCGAACTAGACTCTCGTTGAAGGCGCGTGCGACGCGGGAAATTCAAATTTGAATCGGGTGATACATATAACATACGTTCGTAAACTGGCGCGGAGAGTCTTTACAATTTAATAATAATTAATAACAATTAATTGTTTATAATTAGGTATATATCACAACTATATATTATAGTAAGATATATCGATGCACATTCTTTCCGGGACGAAAATAGGTATTAAAAATTATAAAGTGTTGTAAGTCAATGGCACATGAAGAAATCTGATTTCTTAACAATTCTCATTGATTAATCACCATAGTCTCTTGAAATTTAGCAGTATGATTTACAATGATGACCGATGTTCCGAAATACGCAAGCTATATCCATATCAAATAAACTCTTCTTTAAAAAGCGAGCATTTTATACCTGAATTTTCGTGTATTATAGAGTAAAAACGTCAGATTTACACATTTAGATATAAGTCTTCTTTCGCACATTCTACGTAGAGTTTGTTTCCGAAATGCACTACTTTTCGGGATTGTAAATATAAGTAATATGCACTTAAGGTAGTTCTCTAATATGTAAAAAAGTGGGTTTCGAAAGTAATAAAATTCTAGCGTGTTCTTTAAAATCTAAATGATTTTTCTTTATTTTTTAAAATATAGGTTGCCGACCTATTATTCAAGCAAAAAATTATTGAAAATGGTTACTTTTACATTGAGAGTAAATGACGCCATATAACGCATAACAGGAAGTAATAGTATTACTTGATAAAAAAGTGAGTTTTGAAAAAGAAAAACACAGCTTAGGAAAGATGAAATTCAGCTCTTTCTTTTAAGTTTATCAAATATGTGTCAAGCCGACCTTTTTAAAAAGATATGAATGATTATAAACACAAATAGCAGACGACATGCATGATAGCGAGAGAGACAGAACGACGCGTATGGCATGCGTATGGTATAGTTTATCCTCTCGCTGAGCGCACAAACTATAACGCGTTAGAGAACTACCTTAATACAGTTGTTTAAATTTCAGTGTTCTAAATCAGTGACAAAATGGGATCGAGTCTGTTTAGATTTTTATTTTTATTTTTTGTTTTTAAGCATATATTGTACAAATTACTTGCTACAGTAAATCTTATATTTTCAAATCTTAGTGCCCCAACTGAATGAATTTCAAGTAATTTAGGCCCCGCGCCCATGAAAATCCATTGGATATTTTCCTCAAAATTTGCGCACCAGTTAAAAAATCGCTGCCAATTCATTGGCACGGAGCTTCCTTAAACTTAATTTATTGATCCTTTTAATTAATTTTTACTCCTAATATTTAAAATTGAATACTTTATCTTGTACGGTTAGACTAACAATAAGTAGGAGAAGGTCGTTGGTCCAGATTCAGCTTAAACTGTGCGTCATATCTTTTTTCGTAATGGACCGATTTTTTTGGGCAACGAACTTGATCTGAAGATATATAAAAGCTACATCTGTGCCAAATTTCAGGACGATTGGGTAATTTTTACTCTTGTTATCGTACGACAACGAAAACGCAAATTTTTTCTAAAATAATTTTTTTCTAAAAAACAAATCAAAATATTCTCCTGAAATTTTAACCAAATATAGTCTTCTATAAATTTAATAAGTGATTAAAATTTTAAGTCGATAGATCAAGTATTTTTTGAGAAAACGCGATTCGAAAATTTTTAAAAAAAATTTTTAACCTCAAATATCTTTTTTCATAATGGACCGATTTTTTTGGGCAACGAACTCGATCTGAAGATATATAAAAGCTACATCTGTGCCAAATTTGAGGATGATTGGATAATTTTTGTTGTTGTTATCGTGCGACAACGAAAAGGAACATTTTTTATAAAATAATTCTTTTCTAAAAAAACAAATGAAGATCATCTCTTGAAATTTTATAAGTTTAATAAGTGGTTAAAATTTTAAGTCGATAAATCAAGTAATCTCTGAGAAAATGCGATTCAAAACTTTTTAAAAAAATTTTTAACCTCAAATATCTTTTTTTGTAATGGACCGATTTTTTGGGGCAACGAACTCGATCTGATAGTATATAAAAGCTACATCTGTGCCAAATTTCAGGACGATTGGATAATTTTTGCTCTAGTTATCGTGCGACAACGAAGATGCAAATTTTTTCTAAAATAATTTTTTTCTAAAAAACAAATGAAGATAATCTCTTGAAATTTGAACCACATATAGTCTTCAATTAGAGTAATAACTGGTTATTTATTTCAAGTCGATAAATAAATTATTTTTTGAGAAATTAATTTATGAAATATAAAAAAGTTTTCCTTAATAACAATTGACAGAGTGAAGATATTTTAAATTTTAAAAAAGGAAAATATAGGTAATTTAAATACCTTTCAAGATAAGTTTATTATATTATGTAATAATGACTGTAAGATATGAAAAAATCAAAAAAACTATAAAAATTCAGAATCGTTTTTTGGTTATAAAACAAAAGAAAATCAATAAAAACTCAAATCCATCAAGGTACCTTTCTTTTCCCGCGAGACGAAGAGAATAAGCTTTACCCGACGAAAATCGGTCGATTTGTTTCGGAGATATGAAGAGTTCAAATACACACACACACACACACACACACACACACACACACACACACACAGACCCACCCACCCACCCACCCACGAAAACAAAAATGATCAAAATCAACTTTTTTTTCGAAAATTTTTTCACCGTTACAAAGCTTCCTCTACGAGGAAGCAAATGCCATATATCTCAGTAAAACTGATCTATAGATTGAGTCTTGAGCCATTTTATCAGAAATAGTGTATACTTATGATATATAGATGCTATATTGCTAAAAAAAACTTACATTTTTTTATTTTTGTTCAGCCCATATTGGTTTCAGAGGACCTTACGTATAGTACCGCGTTAACGGAATGCCTGATACCAACATAATTTTTCAACGAGTATATCTCATGACAGTACTAATAGAATCGCTTCAGAAAAATTCTGAGTATAGTATTTACATACATGGAGGGCGTGAAAATTGTGTTTTTCCAAATCAATGTTTGAAGAGTTAATTTATTAAATAATGAAATTGGATTGATTTTGAACTCCACATGGCCTTAACGCACAATCTATGTATAGTTTGTTTAAACATCTAATTAAATGATTGACATTTAAGAGTTGCAGTACTAAATCAGTAAAACTTGAAGAAATCTGCTTTCTAAACATTTGTCATTGATTAAGAAGGGTAGTCTCTTGAAAATTAGTAGTACGTTTCACAAAGCCGAACCCAGTGCCGAATTACAAAAGCGGCTTCCAAAGGAAGTATCCTTTTTTAAAATCAAGTGGTTAAATTTCGCCCAGTTCTCTCTAATAGAATATAAATAGCACGGATACGCTTCTAGGTACCTCTAAGCGATTGCCAAATTAAGTTGCAATAAATGTTGACGGTATTAAAATATTAGCAGAGGTCTTTCACATATCTGAATGTTTAGCAGAAAAATTCAAATACTCTTTTTTCCAAATCTGACAAAAAATATGACACCCTATGTTTCTCTATGAATACGCTTAAGAAACTGAATATTTCGGAAAAATTAAATATTGAAGTAAAGAACTCTGTTAAGGGGGTCAGACACCTTTAAAATGACGAAAAATAAATTTCTTTTTATTACATATTTTACTTAGAAAACACTTGTAGAATATGTTCCAATTAGTTTTAAAGAATTATCTATTCTTGTTTTAAGAATATACACAAAACACTCATAAAGCTTTTCATTTGTTTTTTGTTCAAATTACATTTTTCCCCTTGTATACATATTTATATAATGCTATATTACTTCTACTAATTTTTTTTTCATTTCCCTGTTCTTAATATATTTAAAATTCTCACTCTACATACCTATATATACTTTAAAAAATCCAAAAATAATATTTTAAACATTAATATAAAGACAAAAAATAAATAATATAATTTATAGACGGTATTTTTGACAAAAATAAAAATTTACATAATGGAACTACTTCATGTGTAATTTTAATTCCTTTTTATATTAAATAAATGTTTCTATTTAGATTTTCTTATTAATGTGTAAAACGTATTACTTTTTTATGTTCATCCGCGCGCCGAGATACGTTATTCTTCCGCTCAGCCGTCGATATACTTTATTTTCAAAATATATATTATTTCTCATCAATCATTTTAAATTAACAATTCTGAAAATGATTGGTTTATAAATACTCACCGATAACATTTTCTGAAATATTCTGATGGCAGTAAAAATGGATCCGGAGCCATCTCTCAGAAGAATCTCTTATATGAAAAGACCTTTTTGAACAATGTCTCGAATACACCATGAAGTCGCGCACTACTTAATAAAACCGCACGAATAGTAAATGGCTGCTCATCTAACCGAACATGCACAGAGCGCAGGCGGCATGACTGAACTTGAGATGACTGCTCCGCTCTTTGTTTTGATTTTGGCACGCATGTCGCAGCATCCTCTTTCTGAGCGAGCTGCCTTATAGTCTAGGCGCCAGAGGGTTTCCGTGGCCGATGAATGTCCACGCCTCCACCAAAGTTTTTTTTAAGTATTTTTGTCTGCTGATTACGAATTTCGAAGGTGGACAGTCGCCAGACTGCAAGTTATTTTGTTATTAACAATTTAATTTTTTAAATTGCTGCCAAATCAATATGATTAATTATAACTGAATCCTAACTGTATAAAACTGTAGTAAATTGATCTAGAATTATGCTTGTTTTTTCAGTATTGAAAAATTTTGATTAGAACCCGAATTATTGCAAATTTAGTGCAATAACTCGCGAATTCGCGAGGATTGAACTTTACACAAATATGTTAAATGTAAAAGTTGTAAATTATAATAAAACAAAACTTTTTCCCATTTAATATTTTCATGTACAGCCAATTTCTGACGAGTTAGATCTATAACACCGATTTTAAGCGCTTAAATATACAATACATAAAATGGACAATTCTTTCTCTCTCTCTCTCTCCCTCTCTCCCTCTCTCACTCTCTCCCTCTCTCTCCCTCTCTCTCCCTCTCTCTCTCCCTCTCTCTCCCTTTCTCCCTCTCTCTCTCTCCCTCTCTCTCTCTGTCTCTCTCTCGTATACACATGTAATTCGAGAATTTCAAATAGAGTGTAAGGAGGGGGTAACGTGTTCGCTTAAGAAAGCATAACGTTTCATCCACCGTTTTTTCAGTGTAGGCACGACCGCAATACTCATGAGAACCTTATAATTTTACAATTGAAGACTTCCATGGAAAAAGGGCATATCTCGAGATACCCCCTTTTTTCTTTTCATGTTTATTTATGTTCCTTAGTATCTACTCAACATGCTGATACATTATTTTGCTATAAATATTAATAGAAAAAGTATTATAATGGTCATAACCAGTGGTTAAATGAAAAAAGACATTTTTTTGAGAAACGCCCTTTTCATTCAATTACTGGGTTTAAGACAAAATGCTGTATATTTTATATTAATAATTTTATATAAACAAAAAATTTCTCGAACACAAATTACAAATTTATTTAGTACTTTCTCTATTTTCTCCATTTTTTCTTTGGTTATCAATGAGTTTAAATAAAAAAATTTTTCATGTTTTCCCTGCGCGCAGACACTCTTACAATCAGTGTGACCGAAATTTTGCTATTTATTCAAAAAAATTGAAGAAAATTGAAACTGTGGAAAGTGTTAAAGAATACGTATCACTGTTGAAAAATTGTCGAAATAATCCAGCACCTTTCAAAGTTATATGTGGTACACCGTTCATTCGTGATTGGAAAAGTGCATTAGGAAGATTAGGATTATCTAAACCAAAATCAATGACAAAAAATATTCAATTTAAAATTCAATCTTACAAGACATTTTTATACAAGCCGAACGGATTGATGGATATCTCAAGAAACTACACTTGAACTCATCTGTTACAGTTTTCGAGTAATCCAAAAAACAACATTTTGTCAACAGATTTTTTGTTAGAACGAGTTTCAAAAGTTCCTCTAAAAAGTGCTAAAATCAATGATTTGAAATGTCTGTTGAAATATTTAAAGAAAGACAATGCAGAAAAACTTCGTCAGATTATTGAAACATAAGTAGTAAGGAAATTTATTTATTTAATGTCTTTTAAATATTTTGCAATATTGTTTCAATTCAATATCGTTTCAATATCATTTCAATATCATTTCAATATCATTTCAATATCGTTTCAATATCATTTCAATATCATTTCAATATCATTTCAATATCGTTTCAATATCATTTCAAGCAATTTACTGTATTAAAATTATATATCATTATAATTTTTTTTTTTATTTATTAACCAGAGTAATACAAAATTACATTACAAAAGTAGTCCAGCAGGGAAGTCACTTCCTGTATGCTGGTCTGGTATATAATAAACTTACAATCTAAACTTACAATCTAATACATTTCTTTAGAGCGTATTTATTTACTCTCCTGTAACTTGGCTACAGGGAGAAACTTTTAACTATAAATAAAACTATGTCACTAGCACTCTCACCAATATCTTATTAGCATAGATCTTGCAGTTGTAGGCGTTTCTGTTATTGCATTCTTGTTTCTTGCATAAATTATCCTTTCATGTTTGTTAAGTCGAGCTGGGCATGTAAGCCCAACTGCACAAGTGACCCTATAATGAGGGAACATGTCCCTGTGTTGGTTACTCGAATCGCATTTACAGTTTGATGTGAAAACTATTTCATCTATTACTACTATATCCTTGTGTTTTGGTTGTGCATCTAGTGGGTACATTGAATTAGTAAAAGTTTGCTTGCCTCTGATTCCTCTATCAAAATAAAAAAGTGCTTTATTAGATCCTAGGTAGTTAATATCACCATATGTCATACGGATGTTGTTTGTAGTTGGTTTGTTTCCTGGTTCTGTTGTTACTGGTTTTTGTAGTAATTTAATGCTATTTTCATTGGCGATATTGTCAATCATTTCATATATTTCTTTTATTCCATTATGTTCAATTTTGGTGGGTTTTTTATTTTTTCCTTGATTTTCAGTTGTATCAGTGCTTTTTAAGAAATGGGTATGCTTAATTCCACGTGTTTTAGGATCATGGCAATAAGGACAATTTTTATTATATATTATTGTTTGTGGCTTACTGTTCGAATTGGGCCACTTAGTAAATTTCCTTATAAAAGAATATACTTTTTTTGGTTGTTTAATTTTTTCTTCCGTCTCTGTAGTAAATAACTGGATTATGCGGTCTGCGATTATGTTTATATTTTGCAAGTATCTATCATTATTGAATTTTTTTAATTTGGTGAAGTTATAATTTGTCATTCGTTGGTGTGAGTGAAATTGGTGTCGTATGCATTTCGTTATCGAACAGATGTATGTTCTAGTATCTAATAATAATGCGTCAAGCATAGTCTTATCCACATGGACTTCCGATGTTAGACAGTCATACTTGACGGTTGTTTTCCTTCCTTTATATTGTAATATTAGGGCATAGCCCTTTCTAGTGTATTTTACTTCATGTAAGATTGTTCTGATTTTATTGCAGTCTATTCTAATTTCGTCTGTTGCTGTGTGTTCATAACTTGTTCATCTTAGTTTATTTTTATTCATTCTCTTAGTTTAATTTTTCTGTTGTTTTTGTTTGTTAGTGTTTTGAGATTGTTAGGCAGACTGTTATAACAAATAATGGCCCTTAAATAACTGATCTTGTTACTTATTCTTTTGTTTTGTTTTGGAACTATGATGCATTTCTTTCTCGTGATGCTATTTGAATTTATAAAGTTTTCTTTTAAATCTTCGTAATGATAGAATAGAGATTCGTAAGTGAATTGTTGATCTAAATTTAGTGGCTGTTTTTCATTTATAAAGTTATTTTTGTTTATTATTTTGAGAATTCTGTACTGTAGAGTTTGAAGTGTTCTAGTTATGTTTATGTATGCTCCTCCCCATGCAATTATGCCATAAAACATGATACTATGAAAAAGAGCGTAATAAAGCATCCTTAGATTTTGTTGCGATAGTATTTTATTTTAGTTAGTTTATAAAAATAAAGATTAAATATTTCGATTTATTGTAAATATTTGTGATGTGGTTTTCCCATCTCATGTTACTATCAATGGTTATTCCTAGGTATTTGGTACTGTCGACTCTTGTTATTTGTTTTCCTTGCATACAGATATTTAAATTTCCCGGAGTGCTGTTTCGTGTACTTCCAAATTCCATGTAGACTGTTTTATCAATGTTTAAGGATAGTTTGTTTAGAGCCAACCAGTTAGATACTTTATTGAGGTATAGGTTCATTTTTATTTCTATTTCTTCTAGCCATGATTTTCCCTTTACAATTATTGCAGTGTCATCAGCAAAAGCCAATATTGAAAGTTCTGGTATAGTTTGAAACATGTCATTTATGTAGATAATAAATAATAATGGTCCTAATATTGTTCCTTGAGGGACTCCCATTTGTATTGTATCGAATGTGCTATTTGAATTATTTACTTTTACTCTTTGTTTTCTGTTATCTAAGTAGCTTTTTAGTAGTTTATAAACTTTACCTCTTATTCCATAGTTGTATAGTTTATTGAGAAGTATCTTATGATCCACTGTGTCAAAAGCCTTGGCAAGATCAAGAAAGGTGGCTGCTATAGGTTCACTTTGATCTATTTGATTGTATATTAAGCTTGTTAGAGCATTTAGTGCATCTTTAGTGCTTTTATTTTTTCTGAAGCCGAATTGTTTCTGTGATATAATTTTGTTTTTATCTAGAAAGCTTAGTAACCGTTTGTGTAATAATTTTTCAAATATTTTTGCGATATTGAGATAAGCGATATTGGTCTATAGTTGTTTGGTAAATGTTTTTCTTTTCCTTTGTATATCGGAATGACTTCAGCTATTTTTAGTGCATGTGGCCAGACACCATGTTCTATGCATGTGTTGTAGATGTCTACAAGTTGTTTGCTGATGTGTTGTTTTAGTGTTTTTATAACTTGTGCATCTATTTCATCTATATACTTCCTTTTTTATTCTTTAAACTTGTGATAATGTCATTCATTTCAATTTGGTTAGTTGGGAATAGATACATGGTTTTGGGATTCATGGGCGGCATTTGTAAATTTTCATTTTGAGTAGTTACTATCTTCTCACTCATTTTTCTTCCTATATTACAAAAGTATTCATTCATCTTTTCTGCTATTTGAGTTGAGTCAGTGATTTTTATATTGTTATTTTTTAAGTAGTTTATGTTATTATTAGTATTGGTTTCTTTTCCAAGTTTTTTATTAATTATCTTCCAGAGATTCTTTTGGTTATTTTGGTTCTTTTCTATTTGTTTTTTATCATAGCCATTTTTTGCTTCGTTTATGGTTTGGTTTAATATTTTTACATAATTCTTGTAAGTATCTTTTTTTGATGTATTTTATGGGTCTTTTTTCCATATGTTGTATAATTTTTCTTTCGTTTCACATGATGTAATTATGGCTTTGGTTATCCAGCATTTTCTGGGTGTAGATTTTATTTTTTTATTGTTATTAGTTGATTCAGATTCATATATACATTTTTTAATTTTAAGTATCAGCTGATCTAGTGCATTGTTTGGGTCTGTGGTTATGGAGATATCTTCCCAGTTAATGTTATTACTTATAGTTTTTAGTTTGTTATAATTTATTGTTTTGTAATTGGTTTTGTTATCATTTTTTTTATCTTCTTTATTATACTTTTGTTATTATACTTATTGCAGTGACGAATTTTTTGTATTAAAACCTTTTTCTTATACGTTTGTATTTATTAAAAAATTTTTTGAAAAATATATAAGTTCAAGAAAAAACTTTAAATCCGCTTTCATGTGTAAAAAAACCTGTTGAATGGAAAAACGGCGTATCTCTAACATTTTGCTTTTTTGTGGGATTATTATATTAGCTTCTTTTTCAAACTTATAAATATGCTTTATAATTTTTCAGGTAACGTAGATTATATCTGTAAGGGTTTTAAAGCATTTTATTTATTTATTTTAATACTACAGAAACATAAGACTTTAAATATGATTTTCTCGAAATGTGATTTTTTGAGATATGCCCTTTTTCCATAAAAGTCTTCAATTGTGAAATTTGTAACATTTTGTTTTCATGATTTGTATCATAGGTATAAATATAGTTGTAGTAAATCTTAAAAAAAATAAGTATGAGTGTACTTTCACACAGTTCTTGCTTATGTATGTTTGGGCATCCAAAATCGATTTTACAGAATTAGACCATTACAACTAAAAACGATAATAATGTGTGCTCGACTCTCGCAACGCGGACTCATCTTAAAAAATGCAGCACACAAAACTACTGTAGAATTTTTGGGCGCACACTACAACTTCTACATTTAACATATTTGTGTAAAGTCAAATACTGTTGAATAATATGAGAAAAACGAGCATTTTATCTGTATTTAGACATTAAAAATTGTTTTTATTATTATAGGACTAGCTCACCAAGAATTGATTGTACATAATAATTTTAAATGGAAGAAAGTTTTGTTTGAATGTTATTTACAACTTCTGTATTTAACGTTTTTATATAAAGTCAAATCCTGTAAAGTAATAGCCAAATATCGGCATTTTTTGGTACATTTAAGAGTTTAAAATCGTTTTTAAGGGTTTATTGAATCATAATTTGATTGTACAAAAAAAAAAACATTGTACAAAATTAATACAAAACAAATACTAGGTATAGTAAACTTTATTCAATTTTAACGAGAAGTGGACGCTAGCCGAAACGTTAACTACAAGGAAAAGAAAAACAGTGTTCGCTGGTGTTCCTAACTACATGATATATATAATTTCAATTACGAAAAATACTTGCGGGTTGCGGCGCACACACACATACTAACACGGCGAAAAGGAGAGGAGCAGAAGGAAAAGGCCCAGCACTAAGACTAAAGCGGCATTCTCGGCCACAGAAATCTAGCTATTCTTTTCTGCCTTCGCGCCTTGACATTAGCGCCACAAGCATCAGCGGCTGCGCGAAGTAAGTACCTACCATTGCCACTACGGAAGCGCCTATGCGCCACCTCTCGGCACCAGGGAGTGCGTGCCTACTTCCAATACGGAGCACGGAACCTCTAATACCGTTCTTCGTTTTTTTTTTCTTTTGTTTTACTGCTAAGGCTACTTCTTTCTGCGGCAGGGCAGGTGTCTGAACCATTCCTCGTAACCACGTGTAACGGTTTTTGCTGCAGAGTCCATAAAGGATTTGGAGCTTTTACAAAACTTTATAAAATTGTATAGAAAGTTTCAATGAGTTTACAATGACTCGGAGCAAAAAATAACTTAAGTTTTATTGTTATTTTTTGTTATCCTTTTATTACACTTGTATTCGAAATTGAAAGTTAGGTTGTCTTTTAATGATTATTAATAATAGTTTTTTGGGGTAATTTATTTAGATGGACAAATTGAGTAGTCAAAAAATCAAAATAATGTTTGGCAATGAAGCTAAGAATATAATCGTAAAAAATGGAATATTGAAGAAAAGCGTTTTGAAAGATTACTTTGGAAAGAATGGTACACTAATTTATCATGTGGAAGAAGAAGATTTTCTATTAGAGACAGATAAAGAAAATATTTTTTTGGATCCTAATGAGGATATTTATTACTTCAATGAATGTAAGGGTATGCAACTTATTGTTACTGTTGTAATTGTTAATCATTATAATGATTATAATGATCACTGACGATCCAAATAAGAACAGCTGTGTGGTTCAACATTCACGCCATTATAATGTTAAAGTTCATCACAATAATCATCACTATAATATTAATGTTCGACAATCTGTTTTCAGTTGATGTTCCAGTAGAGTTAGGCGGAGCAAAGAAGAAACGTTTTCAAGATATTTTGAATGATCTCTACGATAAAAAGTATTCACAAGACAAAGCACATAAAAGCAAGGTAATTTTTTTTTTTTTATGAAAATAATCCAGAAGACTGATACACAATCTTGAATTAATTTCATATGTATAAATTATAATAATTATTCTCTTTACAGCTGAGTACAGAGCCGATTTTAAATAAAAATCGGTCTAGCAAAAGTTTGTCTACGGAAAAGCCATTCAAAAAAATATACACATTGGATGGAGGCATCGCGGCGGCTTTGATTCAAATTTTCAGAACATGGAAGCATTCGTTGGATCAATGATCAAACTGGTATTAAATGGCAATTAGGATTATTCTGTAGACCAATTAAAAGACATCATACTAAAAAATTATGTCAATGAACAGAATAAATATTTTTTCAAGAACAGTTTAGTATGTATTGGTACGTTTGATGGCAAGTCAATTTTAGAATTTGTAAATAGTGATGGTGAAGAGTGTTCCTTTTGGGAGTATAGCAGAGTATTATAAAAGAAATCCACATTGCTTGAAGATATATTTGTTAAAAACATTTTTAAAAGGAAATAGAGGTAATGAAAATAGTGTTTATGAAGCAGAAGCTGATATAAGTTTAAATTTTACAAGAAAGACGTCAGAGAATAAAAATGAAGTTAAGACAGTAAAGTCATCTCAGAAAATTTTGACAGATAATAGTAATGATAATCATAATGAATGGAAAACAGTAAAGGAATCAAATAAGAAAATTTTGAAGAACATTCAAGATATTGTGAACGAAGCTACAGAAGAGGATAAAATAAAAAAAGAATTGATGAGTCGATTCCTTCACCATCATTCAGCTTACTGACTAATAAAAGTGACTATCACTTACTTATCTGATAGTAATGATAATCAGAACGAATGGAAAGCAGTAAAGGAATCAAATAAGAAAGTTTTGAAGAACATTCAAAATACTGGAAATGAAGCTAGACAAGAAGATAAAATAAAAACAAGAATTGATTATAAGTCGATTCCTTCACCATCATTCAGTTTAGTGACTAATAAAAATGACTATCAGTTATCTAATAGTAATAATAATAAGAACGAATGGAAAGCAGTAAGGGAATCAAATAAGAAAATTTTTAAGAACATTCAAAATACTGGGAACGAAGCTAGAAAAGAAAAAGATAAAATAAAAACAAGAATTGATTATGAGTCGATTTCTTCACCAACATTCAGCTTGCTGACTAATAAAAGTGACTATCACTTATCTGATGTACGTCCTGCAAAAAAAACCTAAACATGAAAATAGTTATTTTCATACTCAAGTCATACTAGTCATTTTCCATTCAAAAGGCCTTTATATATTCAAAAAACAGATAAAGTTGAAAACATATTGAAAATGTCCATTCCACTATTTAAGGAAAGTGACATAAAATTTTCTGATAAAGTAATTGGAAGAGGAGGTCAAAGTATTGTTTTGAAAGGAAAATATTTAGGATCCAATGTTGTAATAAAGTCACTACAAAAAGGTAAACACGATAAAACCATTTTAAAAGAAGTAAAACTTCTTGAAAGAGTGAGGCATCCTAACATTATCTACATAATGGCAATATGTTCTACGGTGACTCAATTCCGCATTTTTATGGAATATTTTAAGTCGTATTCACCAAAATGATGTGATATTCAACCAAAAAGTTAGAGATAAACTACCATTAGATGATCTCAAAAAAACAAAAACAAAATAGCGTATGAATTATGCTGTACTATCGGCTACTTGCATTTACAAAAAGTTTCTATTATACATAGGGACATAAAACTTGTTAATGTGTTAGTCAATGGACAGTATTTTACAAAATTATGCAACTTAGGCCTTGGAAAGTGCAACTATTTGGATGCAAGTTTACAATCAATGATACAAGGACGTTTTTGTGGTACCATGTTATATATGGCGCCAGAAATATTTTTAGATTCCAAAGAAGCGACTGTGAACAGTGATATTTGGTCTCTAGCTTGTGCATTTGTGGAACTATATTCAAAAAGTGAAGTTTGAGATGTACAAACTTCATATTTTTTATTTCGGAGTTTGAAAAAATGTTTAGAAAACAAGAAGACCCCCAATACTGGTGGCATACCAACCTTTATGAAAAAAGAAATAGGGCAATGTTTTCACTACGATACCATTAATAGACCAAGTATTGTAGTATTATTACCACTGTTAGAATCACAGCCAAAGTATTTTTGTTTAAAACAAAAAACAAAGACTTTTGTACTTATAATCAAAATTTCTTTAATCTTATTATTTGTATTAAAAAGTAAGTTATGTATTGTGATATGTACATCAGTATTAACAAAGTGATATGTACTTTGTTAGTAAAGTAAAGTATAAACCTATTATTTGTATTTGTACGTTTAAGGGGACAAGCCATGGTTAGGGGGTCGAAAAATCGATTTTTTTTTTATTTAATATTTTGATAGCAAATTTTCCGCTGAATACGATGCTTCCAACCGCATTTCGAAATTCGATTTCGTTTAGAAAATACAGCTAAAACCGTGAAGTTACTTTTTTGCATATTTAGTGATTTTACTCAAAATATCACTTTTAGATATTAATACTATTGTTAATCTTATATTATTTTATACTTCACAGCATACACGATACAATACTAAATGTATAACGTAATGTACATTAACATTGTAGAAAAACTTAACTTGAGGTATAAATCTCGTGTATTTTACTCTTAGGGCTCTTGCACGAATAAAGGAATAGCGAGTAATAACGGCTGACAAACAATCACAAGTGAGCTTTAAAAAGACTTGTTTCTTTTTGAAGGAATAAGAAGGAACACGTCTTTTTAAAACTTGCTTGTGATTGGCTGCCAGGCGTTATTCCTCGCTATTCCTCCATTCGTGCAAGAGCCCTTACTCTCCTTATAGAAAGGTATTATACGTAAAATACTCATAGGTGGTTCAAAATCCCAGCTGCATGTTTATATTGTTTCAGCGCCACGGTCGCTGGAATTTAAATTGAATTATTTTGAATGTAATTGAATCTGCATTTTTCAATGCAATTTATTTAGTAAACAAACATTTTTTCCTGATTATAAGCTATTATACGCTCTAGAGCAGTGTGTGGAAAATTTTTTTAAATTTGGCCTGTAGGTTAGCTACATTGTGCAATTAAAACTTGCTATATTTTTAAGTGTTTTTTTCGGAGTGACTTTTGTGTATCAATTTAATTTTGATACGTAAAGTAGTGATTTGTGAAAAATCATGAATACAGACAAGAGAGATCGAACACCAGGACCATCTACAAAGAAGAGAATATTTGGAAGAAAAAAGAAACATAAAGGATTTAGAAGAAAAGTAGAAAATGCCCCATCACTAAAGAGAAAAAGAAGCACATCTGCAAGCAAAATTTCAGAATCAGATATATCTAGAAGTCCAGCAACAACAAGAAACAGAATAATAGATATTGATATTTTGTTTCATGAACTTGAAAAGTTAATTGTTTGTGCTAAGTGTCATGGAAAAATCCGAATGACGGAAGGAGACATTAGAGGATTGAGTGCAAAAATTAATATTGTATGCAAAAACTGCAATGGCATGAATCTCATCAATACAAGTAAACAAGTTGGAAGTAGTGGGAATGCTTATGAAGTAAATAGACGTAGTGTACTTGCTATGCGTGCACTTGGACAAGGACATGCAGGATTGGAGACTTTCTGTGGTATCATGGACCTACCATCGCCAGTGGCACACAGTTTTTATGACCATATCAATGAGGAGTTAAGTAAGGCATGTGAAAAAGTGGCAGTTATCTCCATGTAAAAAGCAGTGGAAAAAGAAAAACAATTGACACCAGCTGGAAGTGTAGGGCTCGATGTGTCTGGTGACGGGTCCTGGAGAAAGAGAGGATTCTCTTCTTTACAAGGAATCACAAGCTTGATTGGTTTGCGTTCCCAACAAATTCTTGACATCTCTATCAAGAATAGTTTCTGCAAAGCTTGCATGAAATGGGAAAATGAAGAGGGCACAGAAGAATATGAAGACTGGTACACGGACCATCAAGCCAATTGCTCAGCAAACCATGAAGGAAGTGCCGGAAAGATGGAAGTGGATGGAATTATTGAAATTTTCAAAAATTCCATGGAAAAATATGGTGTAAAGTATCATCGCTACATTGGAGATGGTGATTCAAAAGTTTTCTGTGATTTGTGTAAAGTTAAACCATATGGAGATGAACTGATAGTAGAAAAAAAGGAGTGTGTTGGACATGTTCAAAAGCGAATGGGTACAAGGCTGAGAAATCTAAAGAAGAATTCTGGCAAGAAGAAGTTAGCTGATGGAAAATCCATTGGTGGACAGGGACGCTTGACTGGTAAAGTTATTGATCAGCTCACCACCTACTATGGTAATGCCATCAGGGGCAATGCGAACTCAGTGAAAGATATGAGCAATGCGATATGGGCCACTTATTACCACAAAATCTCAACAGATAAATCACCTCAACATCATTTGTGTCCGAAAGGAGAAAATAGTTGGTGAAAGTGGCAAAAAGCGAAAGCCCAGAAAAAACTGAAAGGCTTCCATCATACAGGCAGTATTCCAACAGTAGTGATGGAGCAGTTAAAACCAATTTATGAAGATCTCTCTCGACAGGAACTGCTTGAAAGGTGTCTTGGTGGTTTTACACAGAACAGCAATGAAAGCTTCAATCAGATAGTTTGGAAGCTCGTTACCAAGACATCTTTTAGTGGTGTGCATGTACTCAATACAGGTGTATACATTGCTATCACTTGTTTCAATGATGGAAGAATTGGTTTCTTGGAAATAATGGATGCCTTCGACATCAAACCTGGAGTAGCTGCAATTGAGTGGGTGAAGAAGAGCAATGATAAAAGATTATTCTATGCTGAAAGGAATGCTGAGGAAAATACCTTAGAAAGTAGAAGAAAAAGGAGTACGACTTCAGTTACCAGAAGAGTCATATGAACCAGGTTCTTACTAGAGTAAGTAATTAAAAGATTTTTTTGTTACTTATACGTATAAAAATAGTTAATATTTATTGTTTTTCTTTTTAGTTAATTTGTGATTGGATCTGTCACCCGGAATAGATGATTTTTGTAGGTTATAGATTGCAGCATCAAGGAATAAAAATATTTTAGTCTAATATGAAAAAAAAGATAAGAGCTACAATAATGTATTATTCTAAATAATATAACGATGTCATTAAGCTAATTAAACCTTTTTTTACAGATATTTAATGAGACTAGACATGAGATGATTAGAGTGTCCGTGCCAAAATAACTGTCATATGGATATTTCATTTTTCATGTTTAATCAAAGTATATTATACAGAATTGTGAAAAAGATTTTTGTAAGTAGTTTTGAAAAGCTTACCATAAGTTATAAGAAACTCAAGTTTCAAACATGATTTCTGAAAAACTTGTTTTTTGTGTTTACAGGGTCATTGCCGTAAGTTTATTTTTCACCAAGTGAACGAAATGACTTGAAATTTTAGGTGAGCATTCCTTTTTACATTAGCCACAAGGAATGTGCGCTACTTTTTTGAAAAAAGCTTCAGAAAAAAATAAAAAAAATAAAATTATAGAACTTTTGATAAAATATACAAAAAATTGAGATTTTTCATAAAAAATAAATATTAAAAAAATTTTTTTAGGAAAAGTAGCACAGAAAACTGGTAACTGATGTAAAAACAAAGATCAAGCCATGACTTTCAAGTCATTTTATTTAGTTGTTGAAAAGTAAACCTACGGCAATCAATAAATCAGAGTTAAATCATTAATAAAATGTACGCAAAAGCCAGATGTATATTATCAGCTAACTACAGGCGGAAATTGAAGGTAATAACACTACTTATTAGTGGGAAAAATATTAAGTTCAAAGATTACACCTGGAATTTATTATTAATCAAATTATTTATTCTTATTTTTTTCAGTTTTAACCATGGCTTGTCCCCTTAATAGTTAATTAGTAGATCGATATAAAAAAAGTTACATTGTTAACCAATACATCTAGATTATTTGTTGTTAAACAGCATACGTATAATATTTTTGTATCACAATAAATAATAATGGCTCAATATATATAAATTATTTGCTGTTAAGGGGGTACTACAGTTGAAATTTTTTTTTTTGGATTTACCTAATAAATATAAATATTGACCAGTAATAATTTTTTTTATGTATATTATACTAATATAGTTTATTTTTAATGAAATAGGCCCTACCAGAGGTCTGTAAACGCCCATTGATCCAAAGATATTCAGATTTTGAAATTTGTATCCTGCGTAATCTACAAGCTGAACCATTTGATATTTTTTAATGGGATATGGGTCAAAATCTTTGATTTTTATATCTTCTTTGACTGAAGCTATTCGCATCCCTTAGTTTTTCCAATTAATATTTTTAAAGTCCAAAATTTGATTTAAAATTCACCATTTTTAAAAAATTCCTTTCAAATGGTGAATTTTAAATCAAATTTTTGACTTTAAAAATATTAATTGCAAAAATTAAAGGACGCGAATAGCTTCAGTCAAAGGAGATATAAAAATCAAAGATTTTGGCCCGTATCCCATTAAAAAATATCAAATGGTTCAGCCCATAGGTTACGCAGGATACAAATTTCAAAATCTCAATATCTTTGGATCAATGAGTGTTTACAGACCTCTGATAGGGCCTATTTCATAAAAAATAAACTCTATATATATATATATATATATATATATATATATATATATATATATATATATATATATATATATATATATATATATATTTTAATGATAGGATATATATATATATATATATATATATATATATATATATATATATATATATATATATATATATATATATATATATATATATATATATATATATATATATATATATATATATATATATATATATATGATCAAAATTTATATTTGTTTAGGTGAATAAAAAAACCGCTGCCAATTCATTGGCACGTAGCTTCCTCAACCGTAATTTGTTGATTCCTTTAATTAATTTTTAATAACAAAATTTATAATTTTTTAAAAAATTTATTGCATAATTATAATTAAATTCATTTATGAATATTAAAAATTGTTAATTTTTAAATTTATTTATTTATTTATTATTTATTTATATGAAATTTATATAAATTTTGAGCTGATAAATAAAGTTATCATTTGAAATAGAAGTAAAATGTCTATATTTTATAATAAAACAAATAGCTATCACGGTTGTTTTGTTATTAACAAAAACGTGTTTTTTTTTATATTTCATAATTCATATTTTTTAAAACACGTAGCTTTCTCAACCGTAATTTGTTGATTCCTTTAATTAATTTTTATAACAAAATTTATAATTTTTTAAAGAATTTATTGCATAATTATAATTAAATTCATTTATGAATATTAAAAATTGTTAATTTTTAAATTTATTTATTTATTTATTATTTATTTATATCAAATTTATATAAATTTTGAGCTGATAAATAAAGTTATCATTTGAAATAGAAGTAAAATATCTATATTTTATAATAAAACAAATAGCTATCACGGTTGTTTTGTTATTAACAAAAACGTGTTTTTTTTTATATTTCATAAATCATATTTTTCAAGAAAAAAAAAATTTATAGCTATCATTGTTCTTTTGTTATTAACAAAAACGTGTTTTTTCAAAAAATTTCATAACTCACAAATAAATTATAATAATGCAGAATATAATGCATTCATAATGCATAATTCATAATTATAACAGATTATAATAGATATAATTTTTAAACATTTTAATTCATTTTGTTGGTTGGTTTTTAAAAATTAAAAAAAATCATCGAATGCCTACTCAATGACGTTTTCTCATTCCACACCACCTAGCGGTAGATATCACTGCGCGTTTTTTAAAAATAAAATATAAATCTTTTTTAATTTACAGATTAAATTATTTTTTGTAACACATGAATGATTTTCTGCGTTTTCCTACATAAAAATATGTTCTAAAAAGTGACTTTTTTTACCTATCGTGTAAAGAAATTCATTCTCTCCCTCTGCTCTAAAATTATGTAAAATCGCGAAAATGAATTTAGCCTTGCTTTTTAGGCTCAAACACGCATAAAATGGAGTTATGAGTTTAAAAAAAAAAACACGTTTTTGTTTTTGATGATAACTAAAGAACCGTGATAGATAGAAAATTAATTTTTTTTAGAAAATATAGGTATTTTAATTCTCTTTCAAATGCCACCCACTCCATTCAGATACATAGAGCCGTTCTCGAGAAATTACGAATTTTAATAAATGTCAAAAAATTTTTAACCTCAAATATCTCTGAAATTTATGAACCAATCATTTTTCCCAAAGAACTCGACCGAGAACTATAAAAAATCTACCTCCAAAAGGAATTTTGAAGCCATTAAGTCAATTTTACTCTTGTAATCGTTGGACATACAAAACTGATTTTTTCATTTTTCAATTTTTTACTCAAAATCTAGCCTACAGAATGTATTCAAATTTTAACAGATTATAGCTATTTATATTCTGTATTATCACGATTTTTCTCAAAAAAATTGGCCGTTAAGTTTAGGAGTTATAAGCTTCTAAATAAAAAACACGTTTTTGTTAATAACAAAAGAATCGTGATAGCTAGAAACTTTTTTTTTAGAAAATATAGGTATTTTAATTCTCTTTCGAACGCTACCCATGAGATTCGAATAACTCGATCCTATCATTAAAAAAAATCAAAAAACAGTTTTGAGAAAATCGAAAATTTGAAAAAAAAACAAAAACGCATTGCCGCAATCAAAAAACGGATTTTGGACCCGCCATCACGCAAAAAAAAAAACAAAAAAATTAGACCTGTCCGGTCAACATCGACCGAGTAGAAGCTGAGATCCAGGCGTACACACACACACACACACACACACACACACACACACACACACACACACACACACACACACACACACACACACACGCGCACGCACATCCATACAGACATTTTTCAAAAACCATGTATTTTGATTCCTAACAGCTCGGAACACAATTATAACATGTTTTTACAACAACTCAAAAATTTACTATCACAAAGCTTCCTCTAGGAGGAAACAAAAATTTTGTAACTGTACTACCCCCTTAACACAACGATATTAATGAAACTGTATTACTCGATCGTTAATAACACGATTAAAATCCATTAAATAAATGCAGTATTTTATACAGATATTTGATCCTATTAAGTTAACCTGTATTAAATCATTGATAATGATATTATTTTATATAATTGTAATAGATTTCAAGATTACAGAAGTTTATTGGTAAAATATTGAGTAGAGATTTTCATTGAATACTGTTGAATAGTATCGTGCATATAAGTTAGTTCACAATCGAGACAAATTAGTTTTATTACAATTTTATTTCAAAAATATATTTAACAGGTTTTTTGACTTTTAAATGGCATTTATTTTGATACTTCAGTTTTCGCTACCAAATGATTTGTGCAATAGTAAAGTACCTTATTAAAACCTTAAAATTTATATTTAGTAATCTCTTATTAAATTCAGTATAACTGACAGTTTTCCTTAAATTCTATTAATTCTTATTTTGTGAATTTCGTCTCTGATGGCCAATTTTCTACCAGGGTTTTTTTTTTTAAATAAATGAAACACCATTTATTTTTTAAACGACGTTTCGGACACTTTTTTTATGTCCCTCTTCAGGTACTATATTGAAATACAAAATAAAAATACATTTTGAATACAATATGTTGAACATAACACTTAAAGTTAAAACAAATTATACAATTTCTTTTTACAAAATAAATAACGAAGTTAAACAATTCAATAGATCGAGGGAAACCAACTTACATTTTGTTACTAAGTCAAGTAAGCGTACTTGCGGGAGGCAATCCGCTTCGTCAATAGTTTTTAATTGCGAATTTTCGGTCCTTATATACTCATCTGTTGTGTGTATGTGTGTGTGTGTGTGTGTGTGTGTGTGTGTGTGTGTGTGTGTGTGTGTGTGTGTGTGTGTGTGTGTGTGTGTGTGTGTGTGTGTGTGTCTTATTTTCGAAATATCGGCTTTATCAATGTATTTTTTCGTAAATGTTTCAAAATTCTTTATGTATTGTAATAGTAGTTTGTTATCAAATTTTTCATTAAAATTGAATTTTTCTCCAAGTTTCAATGTGTCAATGACATATGTTGGCAGTTCAATGCCCGACACATTCACACACCAGTTCTAATTAGTTTTGTTGGGTTCAATCACCTGTGTGTTATTGTCTCGGCGATTAACCTCAGATCCATCTTCTATATATCTACCTTTTTCTATTACGCTATTATATGTTTTAAAATAAATGATGTCAAGTTTATGTTGTAATTTTTCTTTTATTTTAACGATAATAAAATTCAGTTTGGTAACATAAAAATCGAAAAACAATTCAATGACGTTATTTTGTACACTAATCTCTAATGATTTTTTAATTTTAATAATTTCTTTATTTAGACATGCAATTTTTGTGTGCAAATCTGTGATTTCAATATTTAATACTTGAAACATAATTTTCTCAGTCAACTTGTTTTGTTTTGCATTTTTCTGAGAATATGTGATTTTGTTTTAAATTCTTTGTAATAGATTTTAAATGATTAGGAAAAATATTAAAAAATCTACATTTAATTAGAAATTTACATTGTTCTCTTAAATGTTTCTTTTTATACATCATTTTCTTTAAATGATGACATTGTTTTCTAACTTCAAAACCAAAAATTCTAAATATTAAATATAAAACTAAATTAACATTAATATCTTTGTGGTGTTTTAACAGTTTTTCTAATAATTCATTATGTAGCATGTGTTGGTTCAACATACGTAAACGAATATCCATTCGTGGTAAAACTATTGACGAAGCGGATTGTCTCCCGCAAGTACGCTTACTTGACTTATTAACAAAATGTAAGTTGGTTTCTCTCGATCTATTGAATTGTTTAACTTCGTTATTTATTTTGTAAAAAGAAATTGTATAATTTGTTTTAACTTTAAGTGTTATGTTCAACATATTGTATTCAAAACCTGGTAGAAAATTGGCCATCAGAGACGAATTTCACAATTTATCCTGACGTCTACCATAAGCTGCACCATCAACCAAATTCTTCACAACGTTTGGCCGAAATTACACGTTGTAAAATAATACCATCGATCACTATGGAGTTTTCATCAAATCCAGAACTACGAATGGATATTCGTTTACGTATGTTGAACCAACACATGCCATATAATGAATTATTAGAAAAACTGTTAAAACAACACAAAGACATTAATGTTAATTTAGTTTTATATTTAATATTTAGAATTTTTGGTTTTGAAGTTAGAAAACAATTTCATCATTTAACGAAAATGATGTATAAAAAGAAACATTTAAGAGAACAATGTAAATTTCTAATTAAATGTAGATTTTTTAATATTTTTCCTAATCATTTAAAATCTATTACAAAGAATTTAAAACAAAATCACATATTCTCAGAAAAATGCAAAACAAAACAAGTTGACTGAGAAAATTATGTTTCAAGTATTAAATATTGAAATCACAGATTTGCACACAAAAATTGCATGTCTAAATAAAGAAATTATTAAAATTAAAAAATCATTAGAGATTAGTGTACAAAATAACGTCATTGAATTGTTTTTCGATTTTTATGTTACCAAACTGAATTTTATTATCGTTAAAATAAAAGAAAAATTACAACATAAACTTGACATCATTTATTTTAAAACATATAATAGCGTAATAGAAAAAGGTAGATATATAGAAGATGGATCTGAGGTTAATCGCCGAGACAATAACACACAGGTGATTGAACCCAACAAAACTAATTAGAACTGGTGTGTGAATGTGTCGGGCATTGAACTGCCAACATATGTCATTGACACATTGAAACTTGGAGAAAAATTCAATTTTAATGAAAAATATGATAACAAACTACTATTACAATACATAAAGAATTTTGAAACATTTACGAAAACATACATTAATAAAGCCGATATTTCGAAAATAAGAAGCTCTTTTCTTAACACCATAAAAAATTCATGTAATAGAGATCTAGCAAATAATTGATACATAAACAAAAGACTAAAAATAGACCTTGAAAAAACAAAAAAATTTTTAAAACAGAACCCAGATATTTTAATACCCAGAGCTGATAAAGGGAATGCTACAGTTATAATAAAAAAATCAGATTACCTAGAGAAAACAGATGCTTTATTTCATGATCAAAAATATTATGAAAAAATAAAATCAAACCCTTTATCAAGCTTAGAAAGAAAAACTAAGGATCTAGTAAAATGGCTTAATAAAATGGATTTTAGTGGTGTTAAAAAACAACTATGCCCAGTCCTTCAAAAATTCAATATTTCCAAAGCTTATGGTTTGATTAAAATACACAAAGCCGGGTTTCCAGTCAGACCCATAATTTCCACAGTGAATTCTGCTACTTACAATGTTTCAAACTTCTTTTCAAAATTTCTTCAAAATAATCTAAAGACTCCGTTATCACATATAGACAATAGTTTAATACTAAAAGAAAAACTTGAAAATATTCAAATTCCTCCTAATTATGAAATTGTTAGTTTTAATATGATAAGTCTTTTCACTAACGTTCCTGAATATTTAGTATACGAAGCGATAGAAAGACGATGGCACCAAATATATAATAGAATAAATATGAACTGTACAGAATTTTTAAAAGTAATCAAATTTATTTTAAACAACAACTATTTCCAATTCAATGGTAATTTTTATAGACAAACATTCGGATCTGCTATGGGAAACCCGTTAAGTCTCATATTATCTAATCTAGTTATGGAGGATTTAGAAATTTCATGTGTCAATAAATTACAACAAAAACCTCTGCTTTATTATCATTATGTGGATGATATTATTCTCTGTACACCGAAAAATAATATATATGATACATTACACATTTTTAATTCGTATGACAAAAATTTACAATTCATCGTCGAACATTCTGAAAATAAGTGCATTAGTTTTTTGGATTTAAAAATTATAATTAACAATGAAAGTAAGATTATAACTAACTGGTACCGCAAACCCACGTTCTCAGGACGTTATCTAAATTTAAATTCCCACCACCCTATAAATAATAAAATAGCTATCGTATATTGTCTCGTTGATAGAGCAATAAAACTGTCGCAGAATATATAGTTTTTACAAGAAAAATTTAGACTTTATTAAACAAGTACTACAGAACAATGATTATCCGCATAACGTAGTTGATTTCCACATTAGAAAACTCTTAAAAATGTTACAACTTTCTGAAAAAAATCCTAAGAAACCAAAAAATTACGATAGTATTATATGTTTACCTTTTGTCAACAAGTTGGAATGTTTTGTTAGAATTTTTTTTAAAAAGCTCAACACTAACATTGCGTTTAGTGTACTATAATACTCTGATAATGATACTTTTTGATACATTCGGAGTGAAAGTATATAACGAATCGAGAATATTCTAAAACTATAAAAAAGTTTTTAGTATCTTGAATAACCTGTTGAAAACAAATTAAGTGTCTTATAAAATATAAAATGTTTACCGACTGATCTAGACATGAAATTGAAGGGCGTTAGAGTGAGCGTAAGAGTGCAAGCTGGAATTCGTATAAGGATTTCTAAAATAAATGTGACCTGCTATATTATGTGATGTTTACTAAATATAGATAATTTATAAAATATTGTAAAAATACAAATTATCAGATAGTTTTGAAGACAAGCGATTAATTCGGAAATAAATTTCTAATCACGTTAAAACGATTAAATCGGAGTTTGATTCAATAATAAAAGATATACACAGAGTGATAATCAAACCTGTACGAGCTGCAATGATAATGGTAATGATATTATTATCATGCATAGTTTTTCAACAATCATCATGTTTTACGCATGAAGATCTAAACTCAATTAATTAATATTCATCGCCTTATTGCGTATTATCAAGTATGAATTGCACGCTGCAGGATAAACTTTCTAGTCTTTTCTAGTCATATCTTATATCTTTCAAATTGTTTGTAAATAAAATATTTTGTAATTTTAAAATTCATATGCAATATTTTCTTCCGATTTCTATATCCAGAAAAGTTGCAATTCTCGTTATCTATAATTACCAATTAGTCAATCAAATCA
Organism: Torymus aiolomorphi; assembly: GCA_036365515.1. Lineage (NCBI taxonomy): Eukaryota > Metazoa > Arthropoda > Insecta > Hymenoptera > Torymidae > Torymus > Torymus aiolomorphi. The sequence continues at coordinate 59,517,348 of CM070873.1, read as the reverse complement.
ATAATCGTATCCCTGGTAGAAAATTCGCCATACTTTATGTCCAGTTTACTAACTATAATGCCCAGATTTTTTAGGATAATCGGGCCTGGTCTGCCCAAAATCTGCTTAAGGATTGCGATCATTAATCAGTTTATAACCTTAAACCGATAATGTTAAAATAATATACTCCTTAGCATATTATATTTATTTAGACTATTTGAGAATATTTATTTAAAATAGAGCCTTGTCCCTATCACTTATAAGTTTTAACTAAAGATATGTTCTAAAAGTGCAGTAGCATAATAAGCGTGTATATATAATACATGTAGGGCCATACGTACAGGAAGATGCGCACGCAGGAGCGTCTGCTCTCTCTCTCTCTCTCTCTCTCTCTCTCTCGCACACACAACAATTATGGAGCCGTTACAAGTTGAAATGTAGGTTATATCATTTCGGAGCTCGTGGAAAACAAACCGTTGCAGTGCCCAATAATTATTAAAAAAATATTTGTTTTAATTAAGCATCGGTTTTTCTATTTTTTTTTTTTTTTTTGTGAAATGGAGATTTCTGACCTCCGGCCGGAAAGCGCCAACTTCCCGGCTGCTGCGCGAAACGAAGTTGCCGCTTTCCGGCGCCGTCGAGCAGAAAAATAGTATACACACCTTGGCCAATAAAAAAGAAAGCCTCAGATCACATGTTTGTCAACCTCGGCTTCGCCTCGGCCGACAATTACATGTGATCTAAGACATTTCTTATTTTACTGGCCTAGGTATGTAATATACTATTTTTCAAAAAAATTAAAAAACAAAAATTAGATGAAAGTGCTCAACAGTGCAGTCTAATTTGAAAATCAACGTGCAGAACAACAAACAACTGATTCATCTGTTTATAGTGAGAGCATTTGTAGTAATTCTATAGTGTCATTGATTTGCCTATTCCGGGCTCTACTTTAATGAGTGATAGCAGTGAATATGAGAATGCTAGTATTTCTGATCATGAAAATGATAATGACAATAGTAGAGAATTACAAGCATGGATTATATCTAATAATGTGCCGCATAAACATGTAGATCAACTGTTAAAGATCCTACGACGTAGGCTTTTACCATCCCTTCCCAAGTGTATAAAAACTTTTTTGAAGTGTGAGACATAATAAATAATTTAATTTTCTATAATCAATTTTCGTGCTTTTTAAAATCCTCTTATTTTTCTTATTGGTATAGCTATCATAACCTCTACCCATTATTTAAAATTTCCTTCACCAGAAATTTCAGCAAATTCTGCTCGAACACCGTCGCTGGTGGGAGGAGTTTCTTGGCAGAATCTAGGAGATATTCTGCCCACCGAACAGAAAATACAACAGATTCTGGGCAATAACTCCTCAATTTTCTACCAGAGTAATGATAGATCTTCCCTCGTAAAAAATATTTTTCTCTATATGTCTTAATTAAAGAACGGTTCTAACTGTAATTTCGATAGGTTCCACTATAAAAACCGCAGTTTCATCCCAAATTTCTTTTCTCTCAGCTCATCCCTAACACTCTTTTACCTGCTGCATGCAGTATCAATAATTTAATCTTAAAAATCGTCATACAATACTGTCCAAATCAATCTGCAAGTTTTTCTGCAAAAAGAAATCAAGCACCGAAGCAGCTTGCGTCAAGAGACCACCGCAGATAATAAATTTCGTGGCTGGTGTTTTGGAAAAAGCCGAGAGATTATCCCAGCCCACAACAAAGATGCATCACAATCTCTCTCTCTCTCTCTCTCTCTCTCTCTCTCTCTCTCTCTCTCTCTCTCTCTCTCTCTCTCTCTCTCTCTCTCTCTCTCTCTCTCTCTCTCTCTCTCTCTCTCTCTCTCTCTCTCTCTCTCTCTCTCTCTCTCTCTCTCTCTCTCTCTCTCCCTATCACTGGTTTCTGACGAAATGCGCTTTCTTCGCGCGAGCCATAGTAATAATAGTCGGAGCCGTTAAACCGGGGGTAGCATCAAAATAAGAAAAAAAAGTAGCAGCTTCATTTAGCACGCGCGTCGATAGGTAGATTCGGATTTTCATTTCCTTTCCTTTTCAACTTATGGCGCGCGCCGGCGCTTGCGCTCGCACGGAGCGGAGGCGTGGTGTGAACGAGTCGTCGGTCGGTCGCGCGGGCGACAAGTTAAAACGCGGACCTTGCCGCCGCTTAATCAGTGTACGCTCGAAACGCCGAAGTCGATCGGTCGAGCAGCCGTATAGTTGCCGTCGTCTCGGGGATTCCAGAGGAGCATATCTAGCTAACTGTTGAAGATGATGATAAACCAGAGGAAACGGTTGGAGTCGTTGAGCAGCTCGCCGCCCGACAAGGTAAACTTTTCCTTGTTTTTTGTTTTGGTTTTGGCAACATTGTGGGGTGGCAAGATTAACGTTGGTCGAATCGGCATTTTGGTAACTTCGTTATGAAACTATTCTCTTGTATAATGGTTCTATCAGTGATTTATAAGGTTCTGAAGTTTTCGTAATTGGAGCTATTACTACACGGGTGATTAAAGTGCGCGTCACCACAATACATAACAAAACAACATAAATAAATAAGTTGTCCCGGGCGTTGAAACAGTGGATTAAATGGTAAATGGTTTGATTATTCGGTAGTTGAGCACTTGTTGCTTTTTCAGATTTGTGTTATTATGTCGATCGTATAATTTGAGTGATTTCGTGTTCGTGCATTTGATCAAGTTGAGAAAAACTGGATATGTAAGAGGTACATAAATAATTGGGGATTTTTCTTTTATTTTTTATTTTGCGTAAGTGGATAGCGTAAATTGAATGACTTCAATTTTCTATAATACTACAGCAAAAATTCAATTTCTCAAGTATCCAACTTGAGTTTTTAATTATAGTACGAAGAAGGATAAATTCTTTAAATTCTTGCATATTTTTTTATTGTTGTAATATTCTGATTCTGATGTTGAGTTTAAATAAAATTGTACACATGATAATAACTTTAAATCCTCTACTTATATTATTGTTATCAGAAAAAATTTTTTACTCGCACGTATTTATTTTCGTAATTAAAATTTTTGAAAAATGATGCCTTCAAATTCTGTAAGGAATTCTGGTTTTTTAATGAAATGATCGTAAATTAATCGACATTCAACTTTTTCGATTTAAAAACTTTGTACTCTGTCAATTATGATTAAATCAGTAGCTAAAATAATTTTATAGACAAAATACAACTCCACTTTATGACGCAAATGATTTTCCTCTCTTGCTCGCACTGCTACCTGATCATTTTATACGCGGGCTCACGCCCACTTTGAATAATAAATAAAAAATAAAGAAAGATCGGACGGCGGCGTCAGCTACACCTCTCCAACATTCCTACCACTTGATTTATTTTTTATTTACATTACGCGCATTCTGCTTTATTGTCAATTAAATTTAACCTCGCAATCAGCCTCGGCGGCGCTGTCGAGCCTCCCGAGCATCGAGATCCCGCATTGGCAGAAAAACTGGTCTATCTGGTTTCTTATGGGGGAACGAGACAGGCGATTCGTTGCCACACAAACTACGCACGCGCGCAATCAGCAAAATAAGATTTCACCGTTCAAAACACGGATGATTCGAGATTCCTGACTTGCTCATCTTGATCGCGTCGTCTCGGTGGGAGAGAAATCAGCGTCTGAGAAATATCACGTGAGCACGGTCTGGCCAACGGGTTTTGGTCTACATACCTGAAATACTTATTTCTACTCCTGAAATATTGATTGAGCCTTCATTCATTTATGCATTTAAAAGGCTTATATTTGTTTGTATATTTAATTATAAACTTTTGCATACATTTATCAGTTTATTTATCACGCGTATTATAATAAAGACCAAAAATTCTGTCCATCTCATTCATCGTTTCCTTATCATCTGAAGAATCCATCAAAGAATTTCTCTGTACAAAAGTTCACTCAGCATTCACCAAATAATTGTACACAGGTAACTTTTAGCTAGAAGCTAATTTTTACGCGCACATTTTATCCTAAATTCCGAACACCTGAGATTCCTTTTTGTAAGTACTTCGATCTTCGCTTTGTTCCAAACTTGATTGGCACGGCTATTCGCGTCCCGGTAGTATAGGAACGCAGCAAAAAATTTGAACCAAATTCTCGCTCGTGCATAATCCAGCGTCGTTGCGTAATCCAGCGACGATTACGCGCCTTTGGTAGTGTTGCGTCATACGTACACATTTTCGCTCCGCAAAATTTCGGAAAAAATTTATCTCCTCTGACCGAAAAATCAATACCGCAGTATCTCAGAAATCGGAAAATAGTTTGTGACATTTCCTCGTCTGCTTGAAGATCGCATTTCTTCAGCATGGCTATACGTATCGAACCTTCAAGAATCGTCGAGAAAACCAGTTTACCGCGCCCGCGCGAGTAAATCGGAATTTTAAAAATTTTTTAAGAGACCCGGTTTGAAATTCGATAAAAGTGAAGCAATCGGCGCGCACATATAATATACAGTATGCCATTAGCGTCGCTTCTGATATTAAAGGAGGAAAGAAACGAGCGATCGATCGGTGAAAAAGTCGAAATTAAATGAGATTCGTTCGCATCAAGATTTTTTCCACACTGAGAGAAGAATATTGTTACTGTTAACATATTTATCTATTTGAAATATAACTATTTGACATGTTTATGGATAAAATGTGATATTGTAATAGTTACAATATCTATATTAACTAATAGACATATTTAGATTTGAAAGTAGCTGATGGTAGAAGTTCTTGTAAATTGTAGTTTTTGAATCTATAGCCAATTTTCTACCAGGATGATGTTGTTATATAACAAAAAGGTTTGAAATAAAAACTCCATTTAGTTTTTTACTCCAATGTTTCGGACATTTTTATTGTTTATGTCCCTCATCAGGATAAACAATAAAAATGTCCGAAACGTTGGAGTAAAAAAATAAATGATGTTTTTATTTCAAACGTTTTTGTTATAAAACAACATCATCCTGGTAAAAAATTGGCCATTAGATTAAGGTGATGTGATACCCTGATTTCAATATTTTTTAAATCAACATTCAAACGTTTATTTGGAAAAAGACGACTGTCAGGCGCTTCGGACACGTAAACACTATATTCAGAAATTTTTTTGAGCGATTCTATTAGTATTTTCGTTAGCTATGCTCGTTTTAAAAATAGGACAATTGCAGATTCCTACTTACCGACAGTACGGTTTTTATTTAATTAAATAAACTCTGATCATTTTTTTGGAAAAGCACGTCTGTCAGGCGCTCCGTATATGTAAATACTACACTCAGAATTTTTTGTGGATGATTCTATTGGTATTTTCATGAGATGTACTCTTTTTAAAATTATGTCGGTATATAACATCACCTTAAAAAACTACTATAATAAGCATATTGTAACTATTACAATATTATTGTTCTCAGGCAACATATTGAAATTGTTTATGAGAACATGGTAACTTAACTGTTAACATGGCATTATAACTGTTATAAGGTCTATATTTGGTCATATTTAAAGATACACATGTTAACATTTACAATGCCATGTTAACAATAAACAAATCCTTTTCTCAGTGCATGAGCGGATTATTGAGATAAGTGAATCTCATCCGCGTCGTTGAATGAGTAATAAATGTACGCATGTAATCGTTATTGCTCCTGTATTTCGTGTAAAATTATTGCCTTGATTTAAAAATTACGTTTTACATTGCTGTTATGTTTTTGAATTGAAATATATTCTAACACTATTTTTTATGAGATATATTTTAAAAATTTTAAAGTGTAATAAATGGTTTTGAAAGCTTCTATTCCACCACTTTAACAACGCTTTATAATTCGTTAATTCATTTGAATATTACTTTTATCTGTCTAACATTTTTTTTCAAAATCTCTTTCAAATTTAAAATGCATTTGAATACTGTTCAACAAATTAACTAGTTTACGACGCGTATAGCACACTTAAAGCTGGGTACAAAAAATTCTTGCTCGAAAAACTTGAACTGAAAAGGAATATAATTTAATGTTACTACCACTATACTCTCCCGCTCGATAAAAACGCAGTAAAAACTCGGTGGAAAATGAAATTCCGAAGATTCAATTCTCTTTTATTTGTACCCACTATTTTGCTTTAATAGGGGAACCCGTTAAAAAACGAACATTTTTTAAAATACAGCAGGTTTCAAATTTAGAACTTTGCAATATTAATTCCCGAGCCGGATCGAGGGTGAGAAAAGAATGATAAATAAATTTCTGTGACGATAGAATCAACTCTCGACAAAAGCTCGCCCGCAGAAAATAGAATCTGGGAATGGCGGGACTGAATTTTTTAATGCCCGAATCATTGAATTTAAACCAGCACATAACTTTTGACAATCGACGAGGAAAAAATGCATCTCGGGCTGTGATTCGCGCTAAAAAGAAACACTTTACATTTTAAAATTGAAGAATCTCCCTTTCTCTCTCACTCTCTCTTATACACCCCACTGATCCTCATTATTAAATGATCCAACTTTGGTACTTTTTCCCCCACCCCATCAACAATAAGCCCTCGAATTAATTCGCCCCGTTATTTTTCGAACCCTCTCCCTCGCGCACGTACACATAATAAATCCCTCTTGCGACGAGTGCTCGTTAATTAATATACACGCGCTCGTGGGCTAAATTCGCACCGTCGTCATCCGCCCCTTTACGATCGATGCCACACAAATTTGCATACACACGCGCGTAGCTACCATTTGTAAACGTAATTCGCGTATGCGCCCATATATCCTGACACTGGTCAAAAAGAACGAAATGGAGAAAAGTGGAAAAACCACGGCCGCGAATAATGTTTTTCTATCTCTCGACGTAAAAAGAGGTTGAAACGAGAGTACAGAGTTAAAGTTTCGAAAAAGTCTATAGGCGCACGCCGCGACGTAATGGCATTCGTTGGGTTAACACGCGTTTATGTAAATGCGAGGCGCGTATTATGCGGCCAAGCCGAGTGCGCTGTGAGTAAACAATCCTTACATCTTCAGTGATGCAGCTCCGCGGTTGCCGCGAAATTTATCGCTCTCTTTTGCCTCACGTGCACACGGGCGCCGGTTTTCACGCGTCGATCGCGAAAGAGGGTGAGTGGATGTTTCGGTGTATACATATGTATATAATATGAATTAACGTAATGTGAACGATGTTCGTGTAAATTTTTTTGCTAAAACAAAATCCAGAGTTAGCCGCGATATTAAATGCAGTATAGTTTTTGAAAATACTTTCGAAAAAAGTATTTTACTTAACTAATTACTTACAATGTTAAGATATACAGAAGAGTATATCTATATGCTGTAACGCGTGTCTAGCCGCGATTCTAATCTACCGCGCGAAGGTAGTGAGCGCGCGCGCGCAACTCCTGCGCAGCCGAATCGAGGCGCGCCGCGCGTAGCGAATCGGTCTCGCGACGCGTAAAATGCCCGTAATCCGTCGCGAAGCTGCTAACTGGTTCCCGCGAGAAAAGGGAGCCATATTCGTGTCTGCCATCGCGCGAAAAACATCTCCTCCGTGTCTCTCCTGTTTTTACTTGTCCGCGCCGTCCTATCGTACCTTGTGAGACCCCGCGAGTGTAGTGGAGGCGCCGTATATAGTGAACGTGCGAAAGAGAGACAGAGAGAGAGCTGTCCCGAGCCGCGTGAGCCGCACGAGACTGTGAGAAACGAGCCGGCAGCCAACCCGCCTGCCGACACGATACAGCGAGCAAGAGAGAGAGAGAAAGAGAGCACAACTGCTGTGCGAGCGACAGGGAGCGAGAGAGAGTCGAGTGCACCGGCTGCTCCTTCCTAACGTAAGTTTTCTACTCTCCTCTCGCGGGTTTATTGTAAAGGCTCGCACGGAAATCGCCCCGTGCAAGCCTTCTGTGCCGTGTACGTGGGGGTGTGTGTCAGCCCTCCGTACTTTAACACCGCGCGCGAAATTAGCAGCTTCGCCGCGCGTCGTGTAGTTCGCGCGTTTGAATATTAACGGTCGCGCGCGAACTAACTCTTTGTTCTAATCAGCACTTGCGTCGTGCTTGTAAAGATTAGTGTTTGTGAATATATTGTGATATCTAGTTACTCGTCGCGTTGTTCTTTACAACCTGTCCTTCTCCCGGATACCGCCGCCTCCGCGGGAAAACGACTCCGCCGGTCGTTTTCATATCTGAACATAGCGGCCGCGCGCTTTACTCGTCGAGCGCGCGCTTTTCACTCAGCGATCCAATTAGTTGGAAAGCGAAGTTCGTGTGCGATCTTCGCGTTGTTTTCGGGATTCCAGGAGCAGATCCCCGGGCAAGTCATTTTAGTCTGACACCCGCGGCACCGTGTTCTAGGGTATCGCTGGCCTGTGGCTTGTTGGGATTTTCCCCCCACTATCCATCCCGTTACAACTGGCGCCACAACGTTTTGGGGTGGAGAAGGACCTGCGACGCGTACGTGATTCGCGGCGAAGCTTGGCGCGAAGAAGCTCAGCAGCGTAGCTGAGCGTAAGCTGCAAACAAAGGCTCTTCGTGCCGCAGCTCGTAGGCGCGTGTGTGCGTGTGCGTGACACAGCCGTGCTGTTGCGAGTGCGGTCGAGAGGTTAGGCGTGCGATAGCCAATAACCCTCGACCTAGTGTGCCGACGAGGAGAGATATTGATCGCGGAATTTTTGGAGCGTTGAGGAATTATTGTTAACAATTAAAGTTTTTTAATAACAATTAATTTTTTAACGACAAAATTTTTTTTTTTTAGCGATAATTAATTTTTTAATTAATTTTTTTCTCGTCTCGAAAATTTTTTTTCTTCTCGTCCTCGTATTTCCGATACGAATTATTTTTTTTTTGGACGAAAAATAAAATTTTTTTCTTTTATCGTGCAGTTAGAAGAAGATCGAGAGAAAGTCGGCAAGCACTCTCGGAACAAAAAGTTGACTGTGCGCCCGAGTAAAAACTCGAGCGCAAAAATCCCCTCGAACTTAAAAATTGTTTTTATTTTTTTTTAGGTGAAAATTGTATTTATTTTTTGTGTTTTTGGTGATTTTGTCCGTTTTGACACATATATATATAATTTTTTTCACATATATTTATTTTAAAATTACAAGTGCGAGTAGTGGAGCGTAATTAATTACAAATCGTAATTAATTACAGAAATAGCTTTTATTTTTTTAGAGCCGCATACGGGAAATCCTCGTACATTATCGAGGTTAAGAGCAACCGCCGTAGCTCTTAGAAAGTAACCCGGCTTCGCGTTGAAAAAGCTAGCTCACGGGTTGAAAAGGCAAACTCTCTCTGCCATCAATCAGGATACTACTCGCGCTAGTAAAATAAGTTCGTGGGGAAGCGCACAGCCAATTGACACCATGGCCCGATCGTCGCAATTTGCGGAATCTGCGATACTCAATTGGGCGTATACACAGCCCGAAGAGGAAATTATCGAGGCCATGCAAGCCCTTGGTCTGCAGCAGTCAGATCTGCAATCAGTGAATATGCTGACAACGATCAAGTGGCTTATGGGCGATTACAGTGCCGCCGATTTTGTGCCAGAGCCGGAGCTGTCGGAGAAGCAAGCGTTTGCTAAACGCGAGCAGTCCCGAAGGGCTTTCATCGACTTAACGTTGATGAACAAGTCTGGGTCGACTATTGTGGATCCCAATACTGATCCAGACCAACCGCACCCGTTCATTACGCTCCTTGATGACCCGATAGTGATGCAAAAACTCTCGGAGTCTCGGAGGATGAACGCTCCACAACAAGCACATAATGCAGTGGTGGAGCCAGCGGATCAGGCAAACGGCCAGGAGGGTTCCGGGACAGAGATATTGAGCTCTGCAGCACCCACCGGGACATCTCCAGCCGAAGCCGAGGGACAGCTCCAACAGCAACAGCTTCAACAGCAACAACTGCAGCAGCAGCAAATGCAGCAGCAGCAAATGCAGCAGCAGCAAATGCAGCAGCAGCAACTGCAACAGCAGCAAATGCAGCAGCAGCAAATGCAGCAGCAACAAATGCAACAGCAGCAGCAGATGGAGCAGCAGCGACGGCAGCAACAGCAACAACAGCAGGAGCAGCAGCGGCAGCAACAGCGAAAGCATCAAGAGCAGCAACGACAGCAGGCGTTGCTAGAAGAGCAGCGCAGGCAACGACAATTCCGGCGGAGTCAAGAACAAGAGTCGTTGTCGGCACAAAATGGGCAGCACGCGTTCTGGCAGCAAACGCGAAGTCCACCGCAGCCACAGAGTTTTGAGTGGCCAAGTGCGGGGAACAGCGTACCGCAGGGATTGCTGTGGGAGATAACGTAGTCTCAGAACAGCTGCTGTCGGTGATCCATAGACTCGTCAAAGAGGTGGAAGAGCTCAAAGAGAGTGTGCGAATACTCCAAGAAGCTCGACACCCACCCTCAAGCACGCGCTTGGAGGGAGTCCAACTACTGAGTGCGGGCAGGGGACGAGGATCACCACATGTGAACTTTCAGGACACGTTCACATATGTGAATTTTGACAGCAGCAGCCCCAATACTGAATCGCCAAGGGACGCTAGGAGGAATAGCGGAAGAAATCCTACACAGCGTCAGGCGGGGGTGAGCGCTACACTGGACCAGTCTACGAGGCAGACGTACGTGCCTCAACAGACGAACCGTGATGTTGGCCAAATCGTAAGGAAATGGCACATCAAGTTCTCTGGGTCCTTGAAGGAGCAGAGCGTCGAGTTATTCCTCACGAGAGTAGAGGAATGTCGAGCTCTAGCAAATCTGACGTACGACGAAGTACTCTCGTCATTGTCAGAGCTCCTGAGTGGAGTAGCGGCCACCTGGTATAGGAGTAACCGTCATACGTGGCGATCTTGGCAAGACTTCCAAGAGGCCATAATACACATGTATGGCGGTGACAGGGGCCATCAACAGCGAATCCTAGCGGAGATAAACGCGAGGACTCAAGGCAGAAACGAACTCACGAGAGATTACGTAGTGAATCTGCAAGCCTTGATTCTCAAGTTAGTTCCGGTGCCTAGCATGCCCCAACAATTGGACATGTTGCACCGGAACATGCGGCCAGAACTACAAAAAATGGTGATGCGTAATCAAATTACGGATTACCGAGGGCTCCTGGATTTAGCCCGGGAGGCCGAATTAGCGCTCGCGGCAGATAAGGTGTATCACTCGCCACCACCGCCAGAGCGCACTTACTTGCCAGAGTTTGCCTACGTACCTACAGAGCTAACCACGGATCAGCGGAAAAAGCAGAATCCAGGAGTGGCGGCGATGGGGCAACAACAGCAGGAGCCTCGAGAAAGCCTCGAGGCTATGTTCCGTCGGGTGATGGCCGAGTGTTTGTCAAGCTTGACAAAGAAAGGCACCGACGGAAATAGTGGGCAAACGCCAAACCCACAGTCGTTCAAGAAGCCCAAGAAAAAGAATAATTGGGAGAACAGGCAGCGGGAAGGCGGGCAAAGTAATAATCAGCCTAGTGGGGGTAGTAGCGCGACCCACCAGGCTAGGCCGCCAAGTCCAAGGAGTAATGGACCTCTACAACGGCCAGAGTACCGAAGGGGTTACGGCAACGAGCAAAGGGGAAGCGACCGCAACCCCAATGCTGCCGGAAACCAGCAGGGAAACGGCCAAGGGGGCAGGTAAACACGGCCACACGCCCGCCCCCAGCTCTCACATCAGCGACCGAGGGTAACTCGGTCCAATTGCCTGAAGGAGAGAGCGAAGAAGTGCCCGCGACTCAGCAGAACGAAGATAACCAGGAAACATGCTCGCGATGGTGGCTTCAAGTAGGTGTAGCCGGCTACAGGCTACGGGCACTCTTCGATACTGGAGCTTCCTGGACTGGGATGAATTCCATCGGCTTACAGCTCGCTACAGCCTGTGGAAAAGAATTAATCCCGGCCAGCGGCCTAACGGCACGGGTAGCTAATGGGCAGAGCATAGCAGTGGTTGGCTATGTGTATCTACCCATGGTCGTGGCAGGCGTGTGCAAGGATGTGCGCGTCGCAATCATGCCAGACCTAGACACGGAGTGCTACTTGGGGGTGAACTTCATTAAGAAGTTTAGCGCCGTCTTAGACCCCACTGACAATACGCTGCATCTCAAAGATGATGAGGCAAGCGTAAAGTTAGAAGTAGCCTCCATAACCGCCAATAATACCGTGTCCGTATCAGCTATAGGGTTGGCGGACCCAACAGAAGAGCAGCGCAAAGAAGCGGAAGCTTTAGTAGCGGAGCTGATGGGAAACGGCCTGGCACCATTAGGGTGTACTTCGTGGGTTGAGCATGCAGTAGACGTCGGCTCCACAAGACCCATAAAACAGAAGTACTACCCAGTATCTCGAAAACTCGAGGAAGAGATGCACAAGCAGGTGGAGGAAATGCTACTCGCGGGTATAATAGAACCTTCGACAAGCGGCTGGTCAAGCCCTGTGGTAATGGTACGCAAGTCCAACGGGAAGTTCCGTTTCTGTGTGGACTTCAGAAAAGTGAACGCAGCGTCAAGGCCAGACGCATACCCGTTACCATACATGGAGAGTATCTTAAGCAAACTGCAGAAAGCGCGATACATATCCACGTTGGATTTAAGTAGTGCGTACCACCAAATACCACTAAATCCGGAGTCCAAAGAGACTACGGCCTTCACCGTGCCAGGCAAAGGGTTATTTCAATTTACAAGAATGCCCTACGGTCTTTCGTATGCCGGAGCGTCCTTCCAGAGGCTGATTGACAAAGTCATCGGCCCCGAACTCGAACCTTTTGCTTACTCGTATCTCGATGACATAATAATAGTCACAGAAACATTCGAGGAGCATAAAGAGGTTCTAAAAGAGTTCTAGATAGGATAAAGGACGCGGGCCTCACAATAAATCGCGAGAAGAGTGTCTTCTGTCGCGATGAGGTCCAATATCTCGGGGTCATAGTAAATAGGGATGGTTTTAAACCAGACCCCGAGAAAATAAAGCCCATTATGGAATATCCGGTGCCGAAAAACCTCCGTCAGCTGAGACGCTTCCTAGGAATGGCCTCGTGGTATAGAAAGTTTTTATCAAACTTCGCCACAATTGCTGAACCACTGACCGAACTAACGAAAAAGGATCGGAAATACGAGTGGTCAACGGCACAAGAAGAGGCCTTCCAAAAGCTAAAAGCGCTAGTTGCTTCTGCACCCATTCTCCACAGACCGGTATCTAACGCACAGTTCGTGGTGCAAACTGATGCGAGCGATACAGGACTTGGAGCGGTGCTATACCAGATAATAGACGGCAACGAAAGAGTCCTAGAGTTCGCTAGTCGAACTCTGAGCGCGGCCGAGAAGAATTATAGCGTGACGGAACGAGAGTGTCTAGCAATTCTCTGGGCAATCAAAAAGTTCCGTCCGTATATAGAAGCCTATGACTTCAAGGTCATCACGGATCATAGCAGCTTGAAGTGGCTCCGTGATCTCCGAAACCCATCAGGCAGGTTAGCAAGATGGGCTTTGGAACTACAAAACCACAGTTTCACAGTCGAACATCGAAAGGGCTCTTTGAACAATGTCCCAGATGCCCTTTCGCGGATGTTCGAGGAAGAGGAGCCAGCGGTCGCCGCGTTAGAGCTCGAACGCGATACAAACGACCAATGGTACCTCGAAATTGTGAAAGAGGTTCAACAGCGGCCGCGAGACTTCCCCACGTTCAAGCTGGCGGGGGGGAGACTGTACAAGTACGAACCTGATGAAGTCATAGACAAGTCTCTCGGCGACGATGATGCATGGAAGTTAGCAGTCCCTCACGAAAAGCGACGCGAAGTACTGAGAGAATGCCATGACTTTCCAACTGCTGGGCACTTGGGCCGCGAGAAAACGCTAGAAAGAGTAAAGCGGAAGTATTATTGGCCACACATGTCTCGTGATGTAGCCAGATACGTGAGCCAGTGCCAAATTTGCCAGCAGTGCAAAGTCGAACAGCGCGCTCCAACAGGATTCATGGGACGCCGAATTACAGAGCGTCCATGGCAAATCGTGGCCAGCGACATTATGGGGCCCCTCCCAAAAACCACGCACGGCCACGAATACATTCTCATATTCCAGGACTTGTTCACACGCTGGATTGAAGTAATTCCGATAAAAAGGGCAGATGGTAAATCGGTAATTAAGGGACTCAACGAGCGAGTATGTCTGCGATTCGGAGTCCCGGAGGTGTTTCTCTCAGACAATGGGACTGAATTTAAAAATGCACCATTAGAGGCATTCTTAAAGGAGAGAAATGTGCATCACACGTTTACACCTCCGTATCATCCTCAAGCCAATCCTGTCGAGCGTGTGAATCGAACGGTGAAGACAATGATTATGTCTTACGCAGAGGAAAATCACCGGTCCTGGGATGAGAAACTGAATGAGCTGGCGTTCGCGTACAATACTGCCGAACACAGCTCCACAAAGATAAGTCCTGCCATGCTCATTTACGGCCGACAACCCGACCCACCGAAGACACTAAGGCGGGAGGAAGACAGGTTAGCCGAAGAGCAAGGGCAGCAAGAGGCGATAAACAATTGGGTGGTACGTATGGACAAGCTCCGCGAATTGCACGTTCGGGCGGCGGCCGACGCGCAAGCGGAGCAGGCGAGACAAGCCAAATATTATGACGCTCACCGTCGACCTCCACAATTCTGTCTAGGCGATCGTGTATGGAGAGAGAATAAGGTACTATCCTCAGCAGCTGAGGGGATTTCTGCCAAATTAGCCCCGAAGTACGCGGGGCCCTACACGATTGTGAATATTCTAGGCGAAAACACCTATGAGATCCAAGGTGAGGATGGTCGAACGATACGTCCCGTCCATGCGCAGCAACTCAAGAGATACGTCTCAGCAGAAGTAGCCCAGGCGCTACCAGCGAGGGACTCTTCAGCCGAACGTAACACGTCAGAGGGCCACAGAGTTAGCCAGGGAATGTACAGCCTCGGGCGACGGCTAAGAGGCGCGGTCCACCTCGTAAGACCGCGCTATTAGTTAGGCCAGGAAAGCGTGCGAGCGATGGCCGGCCTATGCGTGTGGCCGGTCCAACAGAACCCAAGCGAGGCCCAGGGAGGCCAAAGGGTTCGAAGAAGAAGCCCGTACCTGCTGATGCCGGACTAATTAGTCCTCGTAGAACCCGAGCGTATAAAAAGCAATAATTGTGCCGTCCAACTTGTGTCGTACGTACTAACCTGTGTTCGTCTTAATTCTCCAGTCCTCAATCTCACTCCTCCCCGGGATCGATTTACCTGTTTCAGGACATGCAAGGCCTGACTCCCGAAATAGCGGAGACGGCGAAGAAGGTGATCGCTGGATTAATCCAGTGCAATCCTGACCCCGCCGTCATCGATTTTTTGGAGCAGGTCGTGGAGGGCATCGACGCTGTGACACTGGCACCCCAGCCAGTGGAAGAGCCCTCCACCGTCGTGATCGAGGAGATAGAGGCGCCGAAGCCAAGAAAGGGACCTTCGGAGCCGGCCTGGGCAGAGGCCGGTCCCAGTCCGCTTCGGCGACCTCGTCCCCCGAAGGAGCAGCAGGAAAGCCGGGAAGAACGGCGTTCACAAGAGGCGTCGGTCCGAGCCTCAGAGATGGCGCCGGAAGGAAACGCCGGCGCGGCTCGGGCCGACGAAGAAAGGAAAGAGAGTTCTCCGACCCAGGCCCCAAGTGGGCACCGAGTGATGAAGTCGGTGCGGCCTGGGTCCCAGTGGAGAAGGCCCTCGAGGAAGCGCGGTGCCTCAGCAAGTCCTCGCGCGCTGCGGAGGACGCTGCCCTGGCCGCACTGGAGGTCTTTCTCCAGTGCCACGGTAAGGCCGGCGAGCGGCAAGCCGGCAAATGGATCGGAATGGCCCAAGGCCGGCGCGAAGAGCTCGCGGCCGCCGCAGAGGCCAGGGCCGCCAGGCTGCGCCGCACCGCCTTCCAAAAGGCGGAGGAGGCTCGCCTGGCTCGTGCGCAGGAGCGCATGGAAGAGGCCAGGCGAGCCAGGGAAAAGGCGGAGGAGACGGCGCGCCGGGTCAAGGAAGAGGCCCAGCGCCGTCTCCAAAAGAAGAAGAGCGCCTTAGGAGGGCGCTCGAAGAAGAGCGAGCGGCCCGGGATGCGCTCGGCAGTAACGCGATCCCCCGGTGCTTCATGTGTGGCGAGCTTGGGGTGAAAAAGTCAAAACATTGCCCCAACCAAGCTCGTCACAAGGGGCGCCGATCGTATTCCCGGGCCAGTTGAAGAGGGGTGAAGCCCTGAAGTTTTTTTTTATATATTTTTTTTAATAAAAATTAAAAAGAAAAACCGGTGACTCCGATTCTGCAATGTTCCTTTCCGAACCTCCTTCTCATAATCATTACTACCATATTAGTAGGTACGACGACGGCCATGATTAGCAGAGCTGCTCTTGGTCCCCTAAGGAGCGTCTGGCGGGGGGGTGTAACGCGTGTCTAGCCGCGATTCTAATCTACCGCGCGAAGGTAGTGAGCGCGCGCGCGCAACTCCTGCGCAGCCGAATCGAGGCGCGCCGCGCGTAGCGAATCGGTCTCGCGACGCGTAAAATGCCCGTAATCCGTTGCGAAGCTGCTAACTGGTTCCCGCGAGAAAAGGGAGCCATATTCGTGTCTGCCATCGCGCGAAAAACATCTCCTCCGTGTCTCTCCTGTTTTTACTTGTCCGCGCCGTCCTATCGTACCTTGTGAGACCCCGCGAGTGTAGTGGAGGCGCCGTATATAGTGAACGTGCGGAAGAGGCAGAGAGAGAGAGCTCTCCCGAGCCGCGGGACCCGCACGAGACTGTGAGAAACGAGCCGGCAGCCAACCCGCCTGCCGACACGATACAGCGAGCAAGAGAGAGAGAGAAAGAGAGCACAACTGCTGTGCGAGCGACAGGGAGCGAGAGAGAGTCGAGTGCACCGGCTGCTCCTTCCTAACGTAAGTTTTCTACTCTCCTCTCGCGGGTTTATTGTAAAGGCTCGCACGGAAATCGCCCCGTGCAAGCCTTCTGTGCCGTGTACGTGGGGGTGTGTGTCAGCCCTCCGTACTTTAACACCGCGCGCGAAATCAGCACCTTCGCCGCGCGCCGTAGTTCGCGCGTTTGAATATTAACGGTCGCGCGCGAACTAACTCTTTGTTCTAATCAGCACTTGCGTCGTGCTTGTAAAGATTAGTGTTTGTGAATATATTGTGATATCTAGTTACTCGTCGCGTTGTTCTTTACAACCTGTCCTTCTCCCGGATACCGCCGCCTCCGCGGGAAAACGACTCCGCCGGTCGTTTTCATATCTGAGCATAGCGGCCGCGCGCTTTACTCGTCGAGCGCGCGCTTTTCACTCAGCGATCCAATTAGTTGGAAAGCGAAGTTCGTGTGCGATCTTCGCGTTGTTTTCGGGATTCCAGGAGCAGATCCCCGGGCAAGTCATTTTAGTCTGACACCCGCGGCACCGTGTTCTAGGGCATCGCTGGCCTGTGGCTTGTTGGGATTTTCCCCCACTAGCCATCCCGTTACAATGCTTATTTATTATATCGAAGCACTTGATACAATATCTTAAAATAATTGAATATTAGATAATTATCCGTCAGATTAGATGGTAAAATTGATTTTATCTACGGTGTTCTCAATAGACAAATAAAACCTTATTAGTACACTTCAAAATTGACAATACGTTGATAAAAATGTTCACATTTGTATTCAATCCAATTGTGATTAATATAACACAACAAAACAAGACATCTTCAGACCGTATATCTGTAACAAAAACTTTTCAATTCATCCCCAAAAATAAAATATCTTTCCCAAACAACTCTCAAAGATTACTATTCGATCACCACTACAACTGCACTCACGTTCTAAGATCATTCTGAAGTCTAAACTCAGTTCCCAGGAACAAATAGCCACTCTCTGTATCCAGCTGTCAGAAGACATCGAGACACTGCTTACACTTGCAACCCTGCACATATCTCACTTCTCCCTCTGCTCTCGAAAGACCACTTAATCGCGCAAATCTCGCGAAGAAATTCTCCTCCCTCTCTTGCGGTAAGCAAAATTCTTCTCCACCAGTCGCCTCTTTGCTCCAATTCTATGTCTAGATGCAGGTATACGCGTCGAGCCGTTGCGAGAGACAACACCGCCGCGTCGATCCAGTTTCCTCCTCCGCGCTCGCGCATCGACGGCACTCAAATTACACAGCATCCGAGCAAGAGCCAATCGACGGGGTCGTAGATCCTCGCGCTGTGTTAATTGGCTTCGCGCGAGACGAGCCAGTTCGTTTTGATAATATATACGAGGAGATTGTCGGAGGAAAGGAGAGACGGTGGGGTGATTTTTGCCTCTTCTCGGGAGTCCGTATATAGCAAAGGGGGGAAAAGGTGAGAGTTTTTATCTTTGAGGATTGCTGTTGTTGGGAAATTGTTTGGCTTGTTAGCATGGATTACTAGGTTTACCTTTCCTCGTTGAATGAGACAATTTTTTTGCAAAGCACAAATCTGCTTTGTTATCATGATTCTTTTGATTAAAATATTTTTCATATTAATCTTCAGTAAAGTCAAAATTACCATCAATTTGAACGTCGTTCAATTAAATTCCATTTTCAGTTACAAATTAATAAATTTCAATTTCATTAACTCTAATTATGAAGACACAATTGAAGATGATTAATATCAATAATCTTTTAAATTTTAAATCAGATAAAAGCTTTACTTGAATTCTAAGTGCTGAACTAAATTATTCGAACTTTGGATGTGCTCATTATTGCTGAGCTTGAACTTCAGTCAATCAAGCAAATGATCTTACTATTTGTGCAGAACTTATAAAAACTTGTAATTTTATATAAATTTGTTTTCTATTATTCTAAATTGATGATAAATTTTAGTATTAAGATATGTTCTTGATGTTAGTAACTGACCAGGAGAGTGTCAGGGATCGGGATCACGGACTCGGCTCAAACTTATAGAAAGCATGAAGAAAGCTGCAATTTGAAACCCTAACGTTCCAAAAACTCATGTTATGGACATTTTTTGCTTTATTTAAAAAAAATGTTTTAAAGAAGCCTCTTCTTAAAACAGTAACTATTTACTCTAGCAAAATCTTAAAAACTATTTCAAGAAGAGAAAATAAAATGAGAAAAAATTGCTTTTTTGGAATTAAAAAATATTACTTCGTTCCAAAGTTATGAAAGTTTAAATTTGAGCAATAAAAATGCACTTTTAAATGTCTAAAATTCGTTGTTCGAATTCATACATATTTTGGTGCATTTTTGATGCTCAATTTTAAACTTTCATAACTTTGGAAGGAATATTTTTTAATTCCGAAAAACGCAAATGAAAGATCGTTTTCTCTAGTTTTATTTTCTTGGCTTAAAATAGTATTCAAGACTTTGCAAGATTAAATGGTTACGGTTTTAAGAAGAAGCTTTTTTCATGTTTCTACGTCCAAAAACATATCCTAAAATTTGAGCCGAGTCCGTAATCCGGATCGCTGAAACTCTCCTGGTCAGTAATACGACGTAATATACAGTTTAGATTTTCCCGAGTATTTCAATAATGAATATTTAATTTTTTTAATTCAAACCTTCGGCAAACTGCCGATAAAATTATTTTCAAGGAATAATTTATCTCTCACTTAAAATAGTCGATAACAGGCAATCGTAATAAACTTATTTCGAAAATAAGTAACCCAATTAAAAATATGCCCAAATAATTTAAAGACAAAGCTAAAGCTACCCATTGCACAATTACAATAGCATTCGCGAATAATACTTTCAAAAAAATTTTATTCAAACCACACACGTCATTAGCACCACACAGACTCATTTTATGCAACTGAACTACTGCGCATAAAACGACCGCAGGAAATCACAGCACCTAACTGGTTTAAAATTCCAGGAAAGTGATGTTTTGTTTTTACTGTAAACGGTCATTTTCGCGGTTCATCTAACTCAACTAGACTCCAATGTTTCATCAGCTGATTCTTATGCGAGATGAAAGTACGATAAAAACGTCGAACTCCGACTCGAAGGACGCATAATTATACTATGTATCTTTTACATATATAGCCTTGACTCTGAAATGTTTGCACCGAATATATCTGATGTAAGGATGATGATCGATTGCAAATTTAGGTCTAGACGCAAAAGAGATCGTCAATTTTTCGATAATTTTGCATCATTCGTATACCTAGACACGGAAGATTACGGAAATAACTGTAAATAGAGAAGTGATTTCCTCATTACATCAGAATTTTTCCAAGTGACATTTGATCGCAACTCATATGATGTTTATAAACAGTTTGGTACCTCCTCGGTCAACGAATACTGGCCATAAATTGTTTTAAATTTATATAAATTTTTTTCAACGATTGAATTTTCTATTTCTTTTCTTTTCTTTTTTTAATTATTTTTATCAATCTTTTACGTTATTGAAACATTAATAAATGAAATTATAAAATAAAACTTTCATAGTAGGACTTTTTGTTTGGATTACATATGTTAATGAATTACATCATTGCAAAAACTTTTTGCGATTCGTTATGTAATTATTACGCGCTGATGATCATTTATTATAGAAATAATAATTAGTGAATAATCACCATGAATAACTAACTTCGATGACAACTTCACTAAAATCTCTTTTACGTCTGTTAGTAAACTTTGAATCAGCCATTGCCTAATAAATGAGTACTGATAACAAATAATCAATTAGAAAGTTTAAATGAAACGATTATAGGACATAATTGCAATTATTAAAGTCCTAACGTCGCAAAGTCTAATCATAATTATTTGTTCACCTGGAATGCGTCGATTAACTAGTTTCGGATATCTTAGCACCTCTTTCGCCTAAACATCGTTCGATTGCCGCCTGGTCCGTTTAATTTCGAACTATTTGAATTAATATGCATAATTTATAATAGTATTGAACTGGACACGACTTTTAATTGAATAATATGCGACTACAGGGTAAATAGGTATTCGAAATTAGCCGACAAACCAAACATCTCGTTTAATGGAACATGTATATACCGGCTTTCAAAAGCGTAATATGAACTCCTGCAATATTAGGGGTTCTAATAATCGGTTAGCCAATCCTAAATCTCACGGTCCAGACGCGGTGTCATGAATGCCGAGTATCTACTTGTGACAGTTTCTCCTTAAGTAATTATCAATCATTAGCAATGCGTTTGAGAAAAAGCAACTTTTGCCATTAAATTGTTTCCTGCTTGATAAATGCTCCGGACAATTAAAGTTCATCACGGTCACAATGTTGCTATACGATTTTACAGTGTAATCTTGTTAAATCTTGAATAATATTTTTAAATTCTCAAAACTCATTGCAATGTAAAACCTCGACGAATCATGCCTCATGACGAAAATCGCGTTTATAGACCTATTAAAATACATCAGCAGTGCGAAGAATAATCCGCTGTATTTCATCATCCCGGTAAAACAATATCTCTCCACGTAACACCGATACCGCCGTAAAAGAAAATTACTAGAAACAATCATCTCGCCGCGATAAAAACTCCTGCATCATTATCACTCAAGTACGAGTTCCTGCTGCATCTCGAGCATAACAACTACACACACACATGAAGAATCCAAAAAGAACTACAGCACAAAAACGCGCGAGTATAGAAGTAGGAGAAAGCCGAAAGGGAAGGGCGCGCGCGTGCGGTGTATCGGCGCGAGAGTGCAACGTATAAGAAGAGATCGGGAGCGGCGGCCCGGCGTATTCGCCAGTCAGACATCTACCCTGATTTATGATCGCGGGAGATTTTCGCGCGTCTGCTGCGGTGGTGTACACAGCTCGGAGTTTCTATATGTCGTCGCAATTTCACACGACCGACGCTATCGCCACGATATTTTCGCCGAACTTTCGTCGATTGATCAGTGCTTCAGAGTAGAGAATTGTTTGCCGTTGATTTTCTCGTTAAGTTTTAGTTCTTTTTAGTTGAAGGTTCCTTTTTAGAAAAGCTGTTTGACTGAGTTTCGCTGTATTTATTGGGTAGTATTAACGTAAATATACCTATCTAAGGCTGAAAATTAAGACACTAGTCTAATCGAAAGTATTAATACCAGGATGATCGTGATTCCCGATGTAAGCGCTATAGACCGCACACCTCGAAACTAATTTAAAGAAAAGAAAAGAGAAAATGATGAGAGGATCTAATAAAAACTC
The DNA here is from genome assembly GCA_036365515.1 of Torymus aiolomorphi. Lineage (NCBI taxonomy): Eukaryota > Metazoa > Arthropoda > Insecta > Hymenoptera > Torymidae > Torymus > Torymus aiolomorphi. Next base: position 59,495,265 of record CM070873.1, on the reverse strand, counting down.
TTCTGCTTTTGTACTTTTACAGCCGAAGCTGATGAGCGGCGGGAATTACATCAAGGAGGGCAGAGACTCGGCCAAAAGCACCTGCCTTATCTTCTCGCCCAAGGAGGAGGACGAAGTCGGCGCGCTCGGACGTTATCTTCAGCTTTTCGCCGTGAGTAAAGAGACCAGGATCACAATTTTGTTGACGAATTTGGCGGTCATTTTTTGGGAGATGAGGAAAATTTTTTAAATTAACCGTTTTAAAAGATTTTGAGCAGTTTTTGTGAGAAATGTTTGGGGTCTGGCTTCAAAATTAGATTAATTTTTCAAAAACTATTATATAATAATTTTAAAATATTACAACAAAGCACAATATAAAAGAAATCATTAAATTTTATTTAAAATACAGTGGCAAAAAATTGTTAAAAAGCATTGGAATCAGAAAGCTTTATTTGGTAAAATATGCGAACTTTTTGCAAAGCTTCACCAGCTAATCAGCAAATGAGCTGCTCGAAAACTTTCTTCAGACAAAAACTAATCAAATTGCAGAAACACGAAGTCAATCTCTTGCATATCGAGTCGAGGAGCAGTTTGCGTCAACCCGAAGGCTATGAATTTTTCGTGGAGTGCGCCCCCGGCGGCGATTTGGGCGCCGTCGTCGAAGCCCTTCAGGAGCAATGCGGATACTTCTCCATTATCTCAAGGTTACCATTTGATCTACTTACCTATTGTCTTCGATGAATTTTCAGAGTTGTTTGGAAGTTATGGAATGTTTTTATAAGCTTTTTGACGTGATTAGATACAGCTAATACAAGATGCACGAGTCTAAAAATACGTTTGCATTTAAACAATGATATAGCTGTGCGATCATCACGTCGAGAAGGAAACTGAAAAACGGGTCAAATCCAGTTCTGTTCTGATTAAGATAATGTTTTTGGTACAATTATTAGTATTATTTATTTACCTTTTGATTGAGGTTCGAAACCGATCAAAATTTTTAATGACGTTGACGATTGATGAAACATCTGCAATTCTTTCATCATTTTGTTTTAAATGTTTTTGATATTTCTATTTTTCTTCTTTTAAATTTGGTGTTTTTATAAATTTATTCAACATTTGTTTTTACATTGCTTTATTAATACAAATACGATTGATGATTATCGACATAACAAAAATAAAAAATTTGAAATAAATTAAGAAGACACTAAAGTTTCATAAAACTAAGAACAGTTTATAAGTTTTTTTCAGCGGTTAAAAAGTATCGTTCCATAAAATAATGAATAATTTTAATCGAATTCTCATCCCACAGAAATTATATGGACAACATGGGCACAGTGCCATGGTTCCCGCGCAGGATCCGCGACCTCGACAAGTTTGCCAACCAGATTCTCTCGTACGGCTCGGAGCTCGACTCCGATCATCCGGGCTTTACCGATCCGGTTTACCGCTCTAGGCGAAAGTACTTCGCGGATCTCGCTTACAATTACAAGCAGTAATTATCGCGCGCAATTGCGCTGACTCGCAGAAAAATCCCGCACGGGGACTCCCATTACCTCCGGCCTCGGACGTGTGATGTGTTTCTTCGTACGACGTCGATTTTTCCTCTATATCTGTACGTTTGTTTATGCGAGTGATGTGTTTGCGCAGCGATCAGCCGATCCCGAGGGTGGACTACACGAAGGAAGAGATTCAGACCTGGGGTACGGTGTTCAGGAAACTCACCGATTTGTACCCGAAATACGCCTGTAAGGAGCACAATCATGTCTTCCCGCTGCTCATAGAGAATTGCGGCTACAGGGAGGATAACATACCACAGCTCGAGGATATTTCGAAGTTCTTAAAAGGTAAGTTTATAACGTGAATTATTTTGTGCATCGTTTTTAAGGTTACAGTTTAAAATTCTTCGTTGTGTTTAATTACATAGACGATCAGTTACACGAATTGTGTGAAAAATCAAAAAATGTTTGAATGCTTCATTTATTTTAGATTAACACGAGATAATTTTTGATGATCAATATTTATTTAATGCAAAAGTACGTGTTGCAAGTTGCATTTTCCAGTTACATAGTTAGCAAACTTTTGTTTATGTAGAAGGTTATAAAGTTAAAAATAAAACTCAAAAATAATAAACATGATAAAATGGTGTTAATGAATTGCTTTTGATCACTTAAACTTGAATGTCGCTTGGAATATAGAATAATTTATTTGTTATGATTATTATCATATTTTCCGCAATTCTTTAGAATAACAACGATAGAGCAATGAGAGATGCGTAAAACACATCTCGTTAGTAAATAAAAAAACCTGTCTTGCAAATTATCACGACTTTTTAATAATTCATACTTATATCATAATGTAACATTCTGCGTGATAGAATGTACTTAATGATTTGTATATCTCACATTTATCACTTATAATAAAAAATACATAAAAAAAATTTGCTAATAAAGTTATCTTCAATAGTTAATAACTATCAATAAGATAGTTATATTGAACATTTTGTCATCCTCTGTATTACAAATGCCAGATTATCAATTATAATGACGAAAGTTAACCGCGACTAAAAGGTAATATTTTTTTCCCTCAACAATCGCACTATTCTTTACGCAAAACAGTAAATGCGTGTGTGGCCAGTACCGAACAACGCAAACACGATCCGCGTTCGCATCCAACAATAATCGGCTTATGTCTTAAATACAATTATTGCGCTAATCGCTCGGTCGCGCGTTGCTATCGAATTTAATTACCTTCGCGCCCCTTTTATCGGACGCAGCTCTTTAACACCCGCGCGAGCTATCGGTGTTACTAATGTTTCCCCTCCTTGGGTGGTCGCACGTGTGAACCTTCGGCCGTTGATAAAAGCCACGTGGAATTTCTCTACAGCTTAGTGTCTTGCGTCAATAGAGACGCGTACTTAACTATTAATTAGCGAATCGTAGATACTTGCTCAACCGGAAAATAGCTGGGTTTTTTACGTATTTACAACGATGATGCTGGAGATTTTTATGATGCCATATTTTGTCGATTCTGGAGGCTCGTCTCGATAATTACGTCTTGGGGACATAATTTATGTATATTTATTCGCTGTAGCTTATTAATATTAATGCGATCGCGTGTAAGAGATAAATTCTTGAATCTGGTGATGTTTTTCACTATTTTTGTTTTTATCGAAATCTTTTTCTCTCAGAAAGCTATTTTTCATTTAAATCTGCTGCTTTATTGAGGATTTTGATCTATATTTTAAAACGTTCCGTGAGAATTAATATTGTTTTTTTTTTAATTTACTGAGAGATTATACTGCTTTCAGATCGCGGGTTAGATTTAAACTCTGAGTTTAAATATTCAATCTGTTAGTTGAAAGATTGGAAAGGGAAAGCAAATTATATAAGCTACTATTTGATTTTCGTAGAACTCTAAAATATGAACTCTTTACAAAGTTACGACAGTTGAAATATAAGCAACAAAAATGAACTGATAATAATTGTTTGTACCTGTAATTAAAATTTGCAAATATTTTTGAGTATTTATATTGTTTTACTTTAAATTACTCAAACTTTGGAAGAAAGATAATAGTTTAATTCTTTAATAGTTTAGCCTCTTTTTGTTAAACAAGATTTTTCTCAACTAAATGGTTAACTAATACTCTGGCCTTTTTCATATTTTCACATCCAAAAACGTATTCAAAATTTTAGCTAAATACGTGACCCGAAAGAGACACACTCTCTTAGTTCATAATTTATATAATAAATTTTAATTAATTTAATTAAGTATGAATAACTATACGTAACAAATTATTGTAACTCTATGTTTTTTTTAAAGTTATTAAATCTGGTTTCCTACCATTATAGCTCGTCTTATTTTTAATTAAATTTAGTGTGTACATTCGTGTGAATCACTTCCTGTTAATGATGAATGTATAATTACAATATAGATTTAAATAAATTTTATATTTTAATGTCATATTTTCCAACTTCATAGAAATGTTTCTTGTATGGGCATACTTACCTATTCTCAAAAAATATTTCAGATGAAAGAATACTATACACAAAGTATGTTCAGCATATTATTTAACCTGTTACTATTTGACGTTAAACCGTTTAGACGTTTTACCGTTTTTTAAAGTGTCGTTTATGAGATCGAACTCGAAACCAACGTGTACGAATCGCGCACTCATAACTTATTATTAGATATTAGATTATGTTTTCATTCACTGTTATTAAATAAAATAAACTGGTGCAAGTCTTTACAAAATATAAAACACAATAAAACTGTAATATTCCAAAAAATCTTTATAATCTTTAAAAACTAAACAACATTGAAAATAACCCTAACCATCTAAAAATGCAATTTCCATCCGCAGATTGCACGGGCTTCACGCTTCGCCCTGTCGCCGGCCTGCTCTCGTCGCGTGACTTCCTCGCTGGTTTGGCTTTCCGCGTCTTCCACAGCACGCAGTACATCAGGCACAACAGCCGGCCTCTCTACACCCCCGAGCCGGACGTCTGCCACGAGGTCCTCGGCCATGTGCCCCTCTTCGCCGACCCGGCCTTCGCGCAGTTCTCCCAAGTCATCGGGCTCGCCTCTCTCGGTGCGCCCGACGAGTATATCGAGAAACTCGCCACGGTTAGTACACAGAAATTTACGTTGAAAAATTGTCTTTGAAATAGATAAAACGAAGTGTTTTTAGGTAAATAACGAAAGGAGTAAGTATATTAAAGCATCCCTGGTAGAAATTGTCTCTATCGGAAATGGCTAGGAAAATAATAAATAGCTAGTAAAAATAGCTAATTTCTGGCTAGTGATGAAAAGATTTTTCCGGTCATATTTTCTATTTAATGGAGATAATACAACCTTAAAATGTTTTTACTAAAATTTCTCTGTAATTTGATCATGCATTTAAAAACAAATATTAAAAACGATAGCTAACGAACATGTAAACACGAATTATTGATATTTAATTAGTTTATAGTATTGTTTCGAGGGGATACGAAGGAAAACAATGATTTTTCCGTTTGATTCTGTCTCTCTCACTCCTTGCCATTATAGCAAGCCTCTTATAGCCGTTTTCTGACTAAACAAACTGGCCAACTTTAATATCTTTTAAATATTGATCAATAAGCTAATGCAAATTTGTGAAAAAGATATTCTTCTGTCTATTAAATTGCGAATATGATCGGAAAAATCGTTTCATCGTTGGATAAAAATGACCAAGAAAAGTGTCTAGTTTTTAACGATTATTATTGGGGAAACTAGCTCTTTATTAGGTAAATAATGGAATCCATTTCCACCAGGGATGCTTTCCATTTGATTGAAATATCTTTATTATTGTACGTGGATATTTATATATTTATTATTCGCTCGGGAAATCGTATACTGAAATAAGGGTAGTTAGAAAATAGAAAATAGAAAATAGAAAATAGGGTAGTTTTTTAGATTTCTATTAATTTTGAATTAATAGAAATTAATTAATTGATTAACTAAAAACTTTTCGTTTGTAAAAGCCATGAATAATTATATTATGCAAAATATCAATTTCAAATATTTGTGAAAAATAAAATTATTGATATATTTTCCAAAATTAATTTATATGCTAACATTCTCTCTGTTTCTCATTTAACAGTGCTTCTGGTTCACCGTGGAGTTCGGTCTGTGCCGTCAGAACGGCGAGCTGAAGGCTTACGGTGCGGGTCTGCTATCGTCCTATGGCGAGCTTGAGTACAGTCTCAGCGAGAAACCCGAGTTACGGCCTTTCGACCCGCCTAAGACGGCTGAGCAGAAGTACCCGATCACCGAGTACCAGCCGGTCTACTTCGTCGCTGAGGACTTTGAAGATGCCAAAGAAAAGATGATGTGAGTAGAGGTCGTGATGTCTCTTATAAATATCATATTTTATCTATTAATAGTAGTAAACAGTTATTAATCTGTACCTTCATTGGTAATGATAAAAATACTATCTAAAATTAATACACGTCAGCAATTAAATACATGGCCAGGACAGTAAAAATGGATTGCATTAAGGTGGTTATAACCCTATATTAAGGTGTTTCACAATTTAATTTTGATGTCATAAATTATTAAAATATAGTACTGTAAGTACACACGGGTATGAAAAGCAAATACTTTCTGAACCAAAAAAAAATATTGTGATAAAAAAGTATTAATCGAACACGTAGATATTATTCAATCACAATGTAAGATGAGATTCGAGCTTTCTCACCCATCGGTTTCGCTTTTTGGTAGGGGTGAGATATCATGTGAATGACGTTTACGAGTAGTTATATATATCAGTGAGAGTATCTTGTGTGAAATCAACTTTCTCAATGCCTCTTGTTGTCATTGGTGATTTATACTCGTTTAATTAAAAACTGGTTGATTACATTTCAATTCATGCAGGTCATTATTAATCGAATTTCTTTTTGAGCTAAAAGAATTTGTTACATGTTATTTTGATTCTTCAGTCTATTAATTAAATTAATATCGAACATAAAATACAGAAGGAAAATTTTGAAATTGATCCCGAATTTGAATTGGTAAACATAACACAAATTAACTTTAATTGTATGGAAATATTCATTTTTATTTATAAATAAATTATATTTCTGCCAGCCATATTTCAGCAAGAGTTTAAATTGAGAGTAAGATCCTTACACACGCGTGCATGTTTAACCGCAAATTGTGAACATTTACTTAAAATCGCTATAATTTTCGTCAAAATGGAATTAGCCAACTATCATTCAAGCAATTAAGATATTACGTCGATTACATATAATTATGTGAAACGTATTATTAGCACTTGTGTCAATATTTAAGCATGAACCAAGATAAATCATTTTAATCAGTTTAATAAAAACGTGAAAAACGGTTTACGTTAATAATAAGTTTTAATAAGATAATTTTTCTGATTTTTCAGAAAATTCGCTGAGACGATCCCAAGAGACTTCGGAGTCAGATACGATCCTTACACGCAGTCGATCAGCATAATCGACAGTAAATATCAAGTCGAGGAGCTGGTGAATAACGTCAATCGCGAGATGCAAATCTTAATGGATGCATTAAGGAAATTGAAGAATTAACCAAACGGCAGAATGTATTATTGCGCAGTCTCATTTTCATCGCAAACCACTTCTCCAAAAACTAGTTTTAGTCGTCATCTCCATCATCTATATATTTTTTATAAGCTCTAATTAGTTTACATGATGTATATATTTCAAATAAAAGAGTATGTTAATGAAACCTTATGTTTTTAATCCTTTTTCTTGTACACTGCAATGTATGCTTAAAAAACTACGTAGTATATGTTACTTTATTCTACAAAAAGATTTATAATTGAGGAACATTTTCTGAAATAAGAAAATATAGCGTTTTTTAATTCTTGAGTATTGGGATTTGACATCTGTATATCGACGCTCCCTACGAAAACTAGCACGATTCAGATTGCCACGAAGACTAGTCCATTTCAGCGTTTGCCGCGAAGACTACACTGACCAAAATTTGGCACGGCCTCTGTTTCCATCACAGTTCGTCAGTGCCCCCTTCGCTGCGTGTGTCAGACCACCCACTTTTGGCACAGCGTTTGTCCCTAACGGGAGAGGAGCTGTGCCAGTACGGGGCGCGCGATGCTTTTATGGAACAGGAGCTGTGCCAGGGGCTTTAACGAAATAAACGATATCTCGAAAGACAACGGAAAAAATGACGGCCACAGTACGCTGAACAGCCATGTTCCCTTCGATTTTTCGAGATATCGTTTATCTCGTTAAAGCCCTAGTACGGGGCAGGAGATGTGCCGAACCGCGGTACAACATTCGACCCTACTTTCGGTATAGCGTATGTACTTATCGGGTCAGCTGGGGCTTTATTGAGGGTGCGATATATCGAAAACATATCGACGAAAAACACCCAGGCGCTTTTCATTAGAAATTTAGTTCAGCATTTTCGCGTTGGTAGCTCTGACCTGCGGCGCATTGAACTGGTGTAATACGAACGCGGGAAATTCAAAAACGCGTTATACGAAGAAAATAAATTCGTCAAGATGAAGAATTCTTTTGAACTGATAACAATAATAAAAGAAGATAAATGATTAATTAACAAGGGAGACATGTGCTTGAGTTATAAAATAACCAAAATTTAGACAATTTTTATTTAGAAATAACGAAACAGTACATTATGATACAAGTGTAGAAAGTGATTACTTACCGCATTTAACGTTTTTCGCACGAGCGAAACGAGTAAGCAAATCCCGTAAGTAATCACTTTCCACACTCGTATCATAATGTACTGTTTCGTTATTTCTAAATAAAAATTGTCTAAATTTGGGTTATTTCATAACTCAAGCACATGCCCCCCCTTGTTAATTAATCATTTATCTTTTTTTATTATTGTTATCAGTTCAAAAGAATTCTTCATCTTGACGAATTTATTTTCTACGTATAACGCGTTTTTGAATTTCCCGCGTTCGTACTACACCAGTTCAATGCGCCGCAGGTCAGAGCTACCAACGCGAAAATGATGAACTAAATTTCTAATGAAAAACGCCTGGGTGTTTTTCATCGATATGTTTTCGATATATCGCACCCTCAATAAAGCCCCTGGAGTGCCAAATTTTTTTCAGTGTAGCACGCCCCATTGATTTGCGTTGAAGACTAGCCCGATCCGCTTGATTGCGGCGAAGACTAGCACATTCCCCTGCCTCTTATGTAAATTAACACGGTGACGCAAAATGCTAGTTTTCGCGGCAAGCTTGCGAATCGTCTTACTTTTCGTCGCAAACTCGCGAATCGTGCTACTTTTCGTCGCAATCTTACGAATTGTCCTCTTTTAGTTAGCTACATATACGAATGTCAAATTACAAAACGTTGAAGTTATGATGGTCAAGGGAATGATATTGCAATTAGTCTAAAATCAGTATTTCATTGTTAGTGTTTCAAGTGCCTTAGCGAAAGAGTGTTTTTTAAACTGGATGATTTTATTATTACTATTCTTTGCAAAAATTGATTTTTTGTCATTTTCTAAATAAACTTTTTGATGTATTGCGAGTTTCTATGATATTAAAAGCTCAATCGATAAATGTAGGTTTGGTTGATTTGAATTTAACTTATTTAATCTACATTTATTTATTGAGCATTTAAAATCATAGATACATATAAAAAAGTTTATTTAGGAAATAACGAAAAATTAACTTTTACAAAGAATAGTAATAATAAAATTATCCAATTTAAAAAACACTTTTTCGCTACGGCACTTCAAACACTCTAACAATAAAATAGTGACTTTAGACTAATTGCAATATCATTCCCTTCACCATCATAACTTCAACGATTAACAATACACGCGAAATTTCCAGGTAATGTCCATACATGAGTGATACACTCGAGCGCGCTTACGCGTAGCTTTTTGCAAGGCCGGCAAGAGAGCTTTGCAGCTCGACTGGTTAGCCTCAAAGTGGCTTCACCGAAATTCCACGCCCGAGAAATCTCTCGCATAACTTTAGCCAGTCCTAAAAACGCTAGTCCCCCTACCCTATACTGCCTTCGAGATAGGTATTCTCTTTGCGCCCCCCGGTCGACCTGTTCGACCACTTTTTATTGATTTCTATTATACGGTAACTTTACACTAAATTTATCAGGGTTTATATGGTCTTAACGTATAATTTTATTAATATATCAGTGCCAATTTATATAGTTTCTGTGGCTTTCAATTCATATTTATCGGAGAAAACTGTAGCGATTTACTTTGTACAAATTTATTATGGTTGAAATACTTATTTTTTAATGATTTCTATTAGTTATTATACAGATCTTAAAATTTGTTTATTTAAAATTGTTTCATTGATTTTTTAAAATCTAATTAATTTAATCATAGATTTTATATCAAAGTAATGTTTCTTTGTTAACATCATTAGCTGCAATACACAACGTTTTGTGATATACGTATGTATGTTTGTGAGAGCAGACTTGCTAACAGTTGTTGATATAGTCGAAGTTAGGGATAAAGCAATCTTCGTTTCTTTAATGTTCTTTTGGCGCTCTTGCTTAACTGTTATTAAGGTTTCGATGGTTTTCGTCTACTTATAGCTATTTAGAAAGGGGAGAGTGAATATTGCTAAATTCTTATAATTGGATAGTACTTTCTTCTACTATGGGTACTGCGGAAAGTGCCGGTCTTTTATAGCAGTTTAGTATGTTTTGAGCGAAAATTAGCACTATTACAAAGTATTTCACGAAATATAAAGGTATGTAGACAAATACCAACCTAAGAATATACTACATATTATGGTCACGGATTCTGCTTAAACTTTGCTTCATCATTTCGAACGTAAAACTATCAAAAAAAACTCGAATAGTAGAGCGTTAGGCTTCAAAAAACTCGAGTTATTGACACATTAATTTTATTCAGAATACAAAATAGTTTCTTTCAGAATACAAAAATATTCATGTCAAAGGTACGATAGTTTAAAATAGAATCACACTTGCATATTTTAATAATAAGTAATTGATAATTGAACTTCTAAAAGTGAAACATTTCTATTAGTATAAAAAATAAAGATTCTGTTAACATATAATCTTGCAAACTAAAAAGAAAATGTTGCTTTAATGTAAAAGCAACATTAAATTTAAAACTTTTATATGAAAATTATACCTTCTCTATGTATTTAATAATAAAATAAATAAAAATTGTTGAATGAGAGTGATAACTTAGGAATAGCGGCAGGTATACAAAAAAGTAATTTTAAATTTTGATAGAATTTTTATTATTAATAATTACAAAGAACAATTTTTTTACGAGCAAATGGATAATTTACTCTCAACGAATCAGCCTGAACAATATTGACGGAGACGATATCACAAAAAGTATCGCTACTCTTCTCTCAGAACAATAATACATGCCAACTACGACAAGGTACAATCTGTGAAACGTGATAATATAAACGTGAAATAATATTGATCACATTAACCACGACAAACATCTTCATTATTTTTAGCCTAGGTATATATTACGTATACATTAGTAGCATTATCTACGCGATATATATAACATATAATTATGTTTAAGTTAAAATTTTATATAAATAACAATAGTACCTTGTGCAATAAGGGAAGAAAATGAGCCATTTCAAGCGAGGGTTAGATGTACACCACGAGTCGGAGTCTCGAGCGCCTTGGGCGGGACGAGTACAGCAAACACCTCACTCGAGTCTGAAATAGCTTATTCTTCCTGTGTTACACACCGTCTTTTTACGAGAGCATGATAAGGACTTTTTTATGCATGGCAGTTGAGTAGATGATTAGGCATTTCGAGTCGTGCACAACACAGTTAATAAATATTATTCCCCGCTCGAGCTTTAACGGGAAATAATATTATTATTCCCCGCTCTAGCGGAGAATAAATCTTTCGCTTTTTCGAAGCACGCTAGAAATGCTCGATTTTCTACTCAACTTATAGGCGCGGAAAAAGGATCATTTCATTCTCGTTCTGAAAAAATATATTATTTGTGTTTCTGTAATTATTTAAATGTACCCTGTAGTAAATTATATTATTATTAGAATAATTTAGGTCGTGTCCTTCATTCAATGATATAGAATTGACTTTTTAGGATATGGTAACTCAACGGTTTTTATACTTATTTGGTTTCTTTTTTGTTTTTATTACTATGAATCCTTAAATTATAAAAAGGAATGTTATTGGAATGTTAAAATTAACACTTTGGTCCACATAATTACAATTTAAGCACCACATTTAACAAATTAAATATTTTTCAATAAAAATTCTATTAGTTTAGTTGGAATGTGTTACAGTTTTTAAAAGCCATTTTTATTGTCATTTCGTTACTTGTTTTGTAAAAAATATATTTTTCCGTCCTTGCAATTCTTCTTCATTATGTTTTGGTCATATAACAATAGTCGCCTACGAATGTATATCCTTATAAAATTCCTAAATTTCGTTGATAACAAAAATTACTATTCATCGTAATCAAAAACCCTGTACAAAATAGTCTTATAATTGTACTTGTTCATATCAATTATAAAATAGTCATGTTACCTGTAGTCCATGTACAATTTATAGTTTTCTTAATTTATACTTGCTAGTATAACTTATTAACAAAAAACCAGTGTTATCTATGTACATTTAAATTTTAAGAGATGTGAGAGAAGATAGACACATCAACCTACGGAATAAGTTATAAAAAGGAAAAGAAAGTAATATTTACTCAAAGGACATTTCGTATTACAAAAAAGCGCTCATGTAATGTAGACAAAAATTGCCTCTATCCATTTCTACAACGAAACAGTTAACGGCTATTTAGCACCTAACGGACTCTGCTTATGTTACACCCATCTCTATACTTTATTGCACAAACATGTCTTTTTCTCTCGTTAGGAGCTGATTATGCTATACACTGATAATAATTTCTTAATCCGAGAACATTTTTGACATTATAATTGTACACAATTCCTGTTAGTTTTGACAAAATTTGTACCAAAAAGTTTTTATTATACACTTATTCTAAACACTGAAATTTTCATTATATAATTTTTTTATCATTTAACAGTCACACTTCTTATTCTAGTTATACTAAATTATAGGGCATTTTAATTGTACAAATCGATTTCTACTTATCATGAAAATATATGAAAAACAGCTTCTAGCATAATTTTCTTTATTTTTTCAAAATGTCACTTATAAGAATATCATTTCTCTTTCGATTTGGCGTTTGTTTTGTTTCGTTGATAAACTCACATAGTACTTTCATAAAGTTGTTATACACAATGTACATGCTCATCACTTACTATTTAGGAAAATTTTGTCTCGTATTAAAAGACGTTTACTTTCAAAAATACTTTCCTCGATTCTCAAATTGATTCTGTAAACACTAAATGCTCCAGATGTAATACAAAGTAAGGGAATTATCATAATTTCATACAATAAATTGCACTCCATTAATGAAATTCCAAAAAAAATTAGTTACAAAAATTGTGAAAAATATTTTATGTAATATACGGTTTAAAGCACCATTTGAAAAACCTGTATATTTAAAGCACTTCATAATATATTGAAGTTAATTCAGTGTGTTATTCTCTTCACAATTATGCCAGTTGTACATAAGTTTTCCCATCAATTTCTAAGAGTTCCAACACTTTTTGTTGGATTTCATAATTTATTTATCAAGTTCTTATACTTGGCTGAAAATTTGCTAAGCATAAATGCTTATAACAAGTAAGAAAACGCCAAATAGTGATTTGTATATAATAGCTTAAGTTTTTTCACAATAAAACACTGATACACTTATCCTCATAAGTATGGAATTTTTTAATTTCGAACTTGAATTCAAGACATTTGTGAAAATTTAAACCCGCACAGCTTTCTTGCTTAATTCCGCGGCGGCCTTTGTGGTTGGCTAGTTCTAGCATCCATATTCGTATAGAGCAGATCATTCGATTGGCACATTTGAAAGGTAATGAGATCTGGTGTTTGTTCCTCTTGCTGCTGCTGTTCATTTGGCTGCTGCGTAAGCTGTTGGTGATTTTGAAGTTGTTGTTGGTGTTGTGGCTGAGGGGTCATCATCTGGACGGTATTGCCGTGAGTTGGCATAGGTGAGCCTGACACCGTATTCACCGCCAATGAATGCGGGAACAATTCGGGCGGTACTATATTCACAGGAAGTGTAATAGGTACTGGGAATGCGCCGACTCCTGAAACGCTTTGATGAGGTGTACTTGAGCAGCGCGTTGTTTGCTGACAGGGGTTCGCGTTGTATGGCACGCCAACCTAAAATATATAATTGATGTTAATAAGATAATAAAAATCAATGCTTCATTAAAATTTTGTCTGAATTTTCCATAAAGAAACTTAAGAATTTTTTCTTCTAGTTGTTTAAAACGGAACTTTCAAAGTCTTCAGAAACTACTCTCTCAATGGTCACGTAGTTCAATTCACGGTTAAATGATAAAATGGTATTTTATGTACTACTTCGTCAATTGAAAAGTTCTTTTAAATATTAAGAAAGCTTACATTAAGTAACGGTGAAAATATTCCATATCTCGCGATCAGCAATTGTTCAGATACTCTTCTTAATTCTTCTTGCTGATGAACAATTAACTGCTGCAACTCTTCATGCTTCCGCTGCAGTTCATCTTGTATTTGATTTTGCGCCGGAGTCATCACTAATCCTTGCTGATGAAGCATTTGCTGTAATATAATACAGACTGAGTTAAGTGAATGTAAAAAATAATCACGTGTACTAGACATATGACAGATTTTTTTAAATACCTCAGTTGTCTGAAGTGTAGAAATCATTGAAGTGTCCGGTACAGATGTCCCCGTATAGGCACCACCTACTACCGTCTCCATAAGTACCGTCGTATACTGCGTTGGCTCCAGAAAGTCTGCACAATGTTGTTGCTCTACTTTTAATTTTGGTACCATTTGCTGTTGTGGTTGTTGTTGCGGCTGAGGTTGTTGCTGTGCTTGCTGCTGCTGCTGTTGATAGGTTGGCTGTATTTGCTGAGGTTGCTGCTGAGGTTGTTGATTATCTGCTGACCTACTGTCGCTACTTGCCAAAATGGGTTTAGAATTCTTTGAACTGGTTGTTGATGGGACTTTTGTCCTTGTAGTTTGCGTGGCAGGTTGAAAAGATCGAGAACTTTGAGAACAGGCAGATACGGACGTCGAATCTGAGTCATTCCCTTGATGACGACTTCGAGAACGTACTGCCACAGACCGTGAAGTTCTTGACGATTTCGGTGACCAAGAAGACGTACGAATATGGCTCGATGTATTCTGAAATAAATAGTATACGTTAAATTTATTGATTGTCTTGTTTTTTTTTATAAAATATTATGGAAAACAAATTCGAGGATAACAAGATTGGTATTTCATTCAGTTAGTAAGGTGTATGCTTATGAAAAAATATATAAAATTAGTATCAAGTAATAACTTTATTAAGAATAAGAATTTAAAGGTCCTATGTAGTTCAGGCAGTGGTACAAATGTAATTTGTAAAAAATTATTACTCAGGGAGAATTACACGAAAATCCCTTTTTAGATATTTCTATATAGTGAAAATTAATCCTGTAAACGGTGATGTATATGTTATTGTGTTTCTTAATGTATCTTCTCAATAGAGTAATAATGTTCATTCAATGCAAATGCAAATAATAGCATTTGTATTTAGGATTGCAGAGCGTTTCTACTTTTTTAACGATATACGATACAAAAAACACTAACACAAATATTGTAGAAAAGATATTTTTCTTATATCTCTGAAAAATTACAACTGACGGAGAATCGAACGTTAAAACTTTTGCCAATATTTTTTTCAGTAAAAAATACTTTAGTTTTAGAGACCTATTTTCAAACTATATATAAGTCAAAACATCAATGTTCATCAATTGTAGAACATTATAGGAGGTCTCTAACCTAGTAACTAGTAACTCTACGGCGTTTATGGAATACTCTTCCCCAATCCGTTTTTGATTCTGCGACTTTTGCTACTTATTTTTAAGATAACCGTAAGGGCTTTATCGTTACAATATTAACTGTCTTTAATTCTTTTAACACATACAACCACTTAAATTCGCCATTTTCTTTTGTTTTTGTAATACACTTCTTGTAAAAAGCATCAATGCCCATTCAAATTATTAAATAAATAAAAATAAATAAATTGTCTAACATGGTAGAAACACGTGTTTCTTATTATTACATAACAGCCGTAAGCATAATTCTTCTAGTTACAACCATCAAACCTAAGTATTTCTTTGAAAATAAAATTGAATTAATTTCAAATTGTCAACTAATCTACACGCTTGAATGATTGTAACTTTTGAACTAAATTATAAATCTTTTCCAATTTAACCCTTTCGTACCGTATGGGTCCTGTAGGACCCACTTTGTTCTACGTGCTGTAGGAATCTGAAATTAAATAATTTTTTAAATCTACTTATTTAGTCGTGTTCTCTTATTCAAAGGGAAGCCCCTCTGGCCATTAAAATTACATTTTTTTGTTTCTTTTTCCGTTTCGTTTAGTACATTAGAAAAGGGCTCGGCGATGAAAATTGGGATTTGACGAACATTCGGATCTTGAATAGTTTATTTTAGAATAAAAAATTGGTTAATGGTTATTTTTTTTTATTCTAAGTGGTGGATCTTGTTAATGAGGCAACGTACTAAGTATTTATTACTATCCGAGTTCAATAAAATAATTTTATTGGCGGGTATGGGTTGTATGGGTCCTCCAGGACCCACTTGGAAAATAGTACTTATTGACACTTTTGGAGAAAAAAACCTGTCGATTGATCTTAGTTAAAGCCTCCACAATTATAGTATACAAAAAAAGTCACTTTTTCCCCAGGAAAGGGGTCTCGGTACGAAAGGGTTAAGCCAACCTTTGGATTGCCGGGATCACTAAATATTGCCTCTACGTGTGATCGGAACTTTGTATAGGTTATATACAAGATGTCCCGGTTGAAAAAGACAGATAAAACCAGATAAAAAAAAATTTATTATAAGATTAAACATGTATATTTGCACCCGTAATTACCAATAAAAACTTATTCAAAAAGTAAATATATGACACTTTATAAGAAATGCATTATAAATATCTATTTGGTACAGCCAAAGTTTTATAAGGTTAAGAAGAAAAGACATGCATAAAACCTAATAAAGCGACAAATCTATCAGTATTCATAAGATCAATCACTTAAGCATATTAAAGAGAAATACTTTTATTATAATTTATCAGCACGTATACATTTAATGAATCCTTTTATCAGTACGTACATGTCATTTTATTTATTTTTAGCAATTTGTAACAAATATCTCCCAGGAAAAACCGCTTTCAATTCATATTTATCGGAGAAAACTGTGTAGCGATTTACTTTATACAAATTTATTGGTTGAATATTTCTTTTTTAATGATTTCTATTAGTTATTATACAGAACTTAAAATTTGTTTATTTTAAATTGTTTCACTGATTTTTTAAAATCTAATTAATTTAATGATAGATTTTACATCAAAGTAATGTTCTAAGTAAATTTCTTTGTTAACATCATTAGCTGCAATACTTATTATGCGAATAAAGCCAAAATTTGAACAGGTGTATCTCAAAAAGTTGACGGTATATCACTTTCAAATTTGAAAGTTATATTATTGTTATCTAAATTAATTTATCTCAAGGTTTCAAAAACAGATTGACTGAATTCATTTTAGGCAATACTACCTTAATATGATATCTAACCGATAAATTATATTTATACCTTAGACTGTTATGTACATTATTTTATAGCACGGTGTGACCTAAGTCCGCACTTAGGTCACGCCTATCCGTGACTTAAGTAGTCGATTATTGCCCCGTGTTTATCGCGCTCGCTGCGCTCGCGCGCTAACCTCACGGTGCAAAAATGGACTGCTTAAGGCACGAATAGGCGTGACAGCGGACTTAGGTAAACGTGCTATAAAATAATATACGATACTTATGACTTGAGTGGCCCATCACACGACGTGAATTATCGACCTCGCTACGCTCGGGTGCTAACCTCACGCCGTGCAATAATGGGCCACTTAAGTCACACGTATCGTAATGTACTAATACAATGCGATACATACATGCGGCCTCTTTGTTGATGACATGGCATCATCCTGCGTCCTTAAATTCGAGAACTCATCAGCACCCCTTCTCATCTGCTTAACCACGTCGATGTAACTAACAACATGATGCGTACATACGATAAACTCGGGCTTAGAGTTCCACTGATTGTATGTTATGTAAAACCGAGTCTGCAACCAAATCCACTGTTGTCCCTTCGTCAAAAATCTGTAGTGACATGACGTGCCTTCGCCTTTCTTCATTACTATTGTAACAGTATTTCATAATTAACGATTATTTCAAATTACGTATTTTGTATTACGTTGCTTTAGGTATGTTGGCAACTTTAATGAGTATACAAAAAGATAGAGTCATATCCCTTAAATTAAATGATCTAGCGATAGTTATTTATAGAAATCATTAGTTTTTCATATTTAAGGACGTTTTCCGAGAAAACGATTTTCTTAGCAGAAAATGTTTGATTTTTAGTCCTTAGTACAGGCTTCAAATTCCCACGTCCAAAGCGGTATTCAAAATAAAAATATTTGATTTCAAAATTTCAGCATTAACATGGGATCCCTATCTAAGCTCGTTGGAAAAATACATTTTAATTTACTGTAAAAAAAGTTTTCTTTGTGATTTTTTCAACCGTGGGATATAAAACTAGAAATCGAGAGGAATAATGTGGTATAATTTTCAATATGGCAAGCGACAAACTACCATGTTATTTGTATAGTCACACCGTGTAAGTGGTATTTATTTCAAATATCGTATTGGTACCTTTTTTCTTACACCGTCATTTTTTACTATTTTTAGAGTAGTGTATAGAGACTCATGAAGGGTTTCCATCATAAATAATATTTTTAGATCACAATTTTTGCGATATTGACGAAGTTGAGCCGGAGAACGTCCTTAAGATTTCGCGCACAAAAAGTTTTAATTTATAGATAATTAAGCAAAGCTTCATTAATCAAAGATTAAAATAAGCTATATAATGAAATAGCTAAAAAATTTCAACATTTTTCACACTTTGGGAAAGTTTGGTACATTTTGGTTATAATTAAGAATTTTTTCATTTTCTCATTATACGCGGTTAAAAATTTTGTGTAAAATATGAATCCTGTGTAATTTAAATTTTGTGTAAAATATTTTGTGTAAAATTTACAGAAAGGCATGTAAAATTTTCAATTTACACAAATTTGTCTAAAATGCTCAATTTACACAAATTTTCTGTAAAATGTTCAATTTACACAAATTTTGTGAAAAATTTCAAATTTTAAAACAGTGATTATTCTCGGATTTTACACAAATATTGGTGTAAATTGAATATTTTACACAAATAATTTTTTAAAATAGAGAAATTCATATTTTACACAGATTTCGTGCAAAATAGGGATAACATTTTTAAGAGTGTATAAATTATTCCAAATTTTAACTAATAAAATCTTTATTTACTCATTTTCAAAATTATTATAACATTTTTTAAACGGACGTATAAATTGGTATTGAAGAAACGGAAATCCGAAAAACTAGTTAGCTAAGTAAGTATAGCAACACCTTTTGTGAATAATATAAGTGGATTGTACTTACATGATTCATGACACGTTACAACTTTATCCAGATCGTCTATGTGATAATAGTCATATCCCGATGTTCCAAGGACTTCGAAAGGTAAGTAACCAATAATTGGGGGCGCCCTGTGATCTAGGAATAGGAACTTCCATTCTAGGCTATGTCTGGACGTAAATTCGGTTTTAGTGTTGTCCACAACAGACATTTCTCGTATCAGTTGCGGCATTTGTAGTCGTCCGGTGCATACAAATACGGTCCTAGTTTCGTAAAAATTAGTTTCTAAGTAAGTATACCGAAACTACAAGATAATATTGTTACAAGGGAAATCAATGATATCCTTACTTATTTTCTCCCGAGGCACTTCCACCAAATCTGTTATTTGGCATCATATTGTCGACATCTGAATCATTTTCTGTGCCTAGATAATAGTAATGTTTTCAAAATAACTAATAAAACTTGTAACAGTATGGCTGAAGAAAATAAGATTTTTTTTTTAAACTTACGAAAATATCCTATAAACTCGACGAGTTCATAAATAGGTTCTTCTCTAAAATCTAAACCTCCTCTTTTTATATGGCACGTAAATGACACTTGGTGCTCTGAAAAATGATATCCATTTAATGTGTCTATCCTGCTTGACTTTTATATTTAATTAACGAATGTTATAAATACCTTTTTTAATACTATTTTGATCTCTGGTATTACCAGCATTTGCTAAAACATTGTACAGGTGCGATTGATCCTCTTGGAAAGCAATTTCGTAAATAGTGGAATTCGTCAATTCACTTGGAAGGTAACCTAGTAGAGACGTTATACTTTCGGAAGCATAATAAATACGTCCGGATGATGAGAAAACCATAATAAATCCATCTAGTGCCTGTAATCACACGTGAAACATGTATGTAATTGTGTATGTTACAAACTAGTGTGAGATAAGTATTTAAAAAAGACTTTACCTCTAAGGTCAAATGAGTAAATTCCTCATTTGATAAAAAGGAAGGCTTCCAGTCTTCTTGAATTTCGTGAGCTCTAGATCTCACAGCAAGTTCTGAAATAATAAGGAAGTTTATAAAAAGATATTTATTTAATACAGTGTAGCACATGCAAATTCGTTTACTAACCATTATGGTTTTTTAGAAAAAGTATCGTAGATTTTAGAACTGTAGATTTGTCCATTTTCCTCGTGTTTGTGCTAACCATACTACCAAGCTCGTTGACCAACATATTAAATTGATCCCTCCTCTTCTTCTCACTGAGATTTCGAGACTTCCTGGAACACATAAAACGGTTCTGTTAGAAACAAATCACAGCTTCTAGTATATTTGATTTTAACAAAATTAACAAGAATCTATACCGTTTCGTATCATCTTTCTCATCATTATCATCCTCTATGGTTTCGCTGAAAACATAAGTATTTATTAAACATTATTCTCAAAATTTTAGCAAAAACTATAAACGCGATACACATCTACTTAAATATGAGTGATTCTCTGCAAAAGTGCACATTTTTACATGTAACCTTCGTGGCAGTAAATAATCCTCTTTCATTGAATAATAATGAACATCTCTCAATTTTTCATTTCACAGATATTCTACAATAATTTACGTTTCATTCTTACAAAAAAAATGTATTTTTTGAAAAAAAATTGAAGATTTTACATTATAAAATATCCACGGAGGCGAAAAATCCCTCTCCACCCTGGAACCCTTAGCCCCAACCTATCAAAAAATTTCACCCAAAATCTTTCCGTCAACGTTCATTCATCCATTGACAGCTGACCAAAGCACGCGTGCGCGCGTGCCGCCGCGTTTTTCTCAGACCGCGCGCCAGTAGATAAAGTGCCGAATATGTGTGCGACACTGTGGCAGGTTGCGCTTGCGGGCCACACGAAACCGGCCCGCGACTACTTGTATAACGTGGATCCCCGGCACGTTTCGCGCGCGCGCGCAACGACTCATCCCTCGTCGTCCGTTGTATAAGTAACAATAAACCTTTGTTATATAGACTCGGGCTACGGGGCGTAATCCCTTTGTCATTCATATTTCATAATTCTATCTAATGGACTGTATAACTAAATAATAATGTGGAACTGATATCCGATCCAAATATTTACTACACAAGAATTATGAAAATTCCCTTTCTGCTCCGTAATTATCGATCTTATGTTCTTAACAATCCTATTATATATTGACATTCACTGCGCGACAAGGCTAAAAAAATTCTTGACACATCAATGTCACTACATAAAACGGCGGCATCTAACCGAAAACAGCTACTAATCAAACTCCCGTCATTCTCCCCAATCCCACAAATCATCAAATAATTCGCTCCCCCATGAACGTCTCTACAAAACGATATCCTCCTCAATCGCATCGTCGTCAACGTCAACGACGTCGACGAATTCGCTCGCTCGCAGCGATAATATGTGTGCGCGCGTAACGACGTTTTCAAGCTCTCTCTCTCTCTCTCTCTCTCTCTCACTCACTTGCTCGGTGGCCGCGCTCCGATCGATATGGCTCTCGCAGCGCCGCTCGCCGTCATCACCGTCGCCGTCACCGAGACCCCCTCGATCATACTTATACATACAAGAAAAAAAAAAACGAGCGTTCGAGAGACTGAGTCAGACACTTACTCGGAGTGGCGAGTGGAGCCTCTGTTCCTGATGTAACTCGCCATTATGCGCTCGCTCCGCTCTTACATCAAGGGTGCGCGCGCGCGCGCGAGTGAGAGAGAGACCGCTGCTCCCGGTGGGGATGGCGGTGCAACAGAGACGGCGCTACACACTGCTGCTGCTGGTACACTATGCACACGCACACACACACGGAGACTGTGCTGTGCACACTTCAGGCTCACCGCAGCACACGCGCGCGCACCGCACTCAACATCGTCGTGTTCCGCACTCTGCTACTCTCTCCCTTGTCCTTGCTCGTGGTTTAGGTACCGATACGCCGCGACATTGTATTGCACGATGCACAGTAGTAGTGCTTGTCTCTGTGGTGGCGCAGGCCGCACGCGCGCGACTACTGTGCGCGCCGCCGCGTTGCTGCTGCTGCTGCACGGATTTGCGCGGCGAGCGAACGGAGCGGATGCCCGAGCCACACAGTCGTGTAGATTATACATGTACGTATATGTGCAGGGAGCAGTGCGCAGGTCCGCGAGAGCGACGCGGCGGCAAAAGCTTTTCCCGGTCGTATAAGAGAGAGGAGGAGGAGGAGGTGGAGTTCGAGCAACTTCCAGAAGAGAAATGTCACTAGCTGCAGCAGGTAGTGCAGGATCGCGAAGTTTGCCGACTTTTCCGCGGAGATATGCAGTTTCCCTAGACCGAAGCGCCGAGTGCATTGCCGCGGTTATGCATGCGAGTGTACGGGAGGTGTGGAGTGTAGGGGAGAGTCTGGATACGGGATTTTTTTGCATGTTGAATTGTAGATTTTCTTTTTGCAATAAAATGCGCAGAGTCTTCAATGAAGTTTATTAAGAAGAATTTTAATTATATATTTTTAGGGATAAGAAAGGCTAGATAGATATTGTCATTTGTCAAGCTTTTTACGAGCAATAGTGTTAAGAAGAGATCTGAAATTTGCATGCTCAATGTATAGAATTTTTGTTACACTTTATTGCAAAATAAGCAACTTTAACTGTCACATTACTGTCTGTCCACAAATTGCGTAACTTGTTATACAATGAATTACCGTCGTATTATACTATAACGTCATACCGTAGGAAAATGTGGCATTATGACATCACACCGGCTAACGGCTTTATATATGTTGCAAAAAAACTTGCAAGTCATTCGAAGAATAAAAGAATATATAATCAAACTTATTATTAATAAATGAAGAGTATACAATCGTATGATATATTTTTTCCATCATCATACAATTTTTTATACAGACGGACATCAAAATTGCTCAAATTACAAAAACACAAAAAAACATGAAAAAATTTTTAAAATGAGTAGAATTCTTACCTGAAAAACTACAAAATTTAAACGTTACTTTTTGTTAAATCGGCCGATATTACATAACGTAGAGGTAGCATAAAATTAGAAGTACTGATAACATAAATAATTGCGTAAGGCTTATGTCAAACTCATTTTATTATAGTAGGTAACGTTCATAAAGCGCTGCATTGGTTGTGTTAATTATGTATCTTATTAATAAGTAGATTTAGCTTAAATCATGTTACTTTACAATTTTTTAAATATTACAAAAATTATAAAAAAATAAATAATTCTGTGCTATCTACATTAAACTTTTCAGAAGTTTGTATTATTGGGAAAGAATGAAAGCTCATAAAGACATATATGAGGAAATCCAGAATTTATTTCAACTTATCGCCTCCCCAAAACCGGTCAATTTTTTCTGCAGGCACACCTTCCGGACGCGGGTTTTCTTCTTTCTTCTGTCACAAAATATATGGAGAAAATCATGTACAATTAAAAACGTCTTTGTCTCACATTTTTTTAAGGGTTGAAATTTTTCAAGAAAATGACAAAAAAATCCTTTTTTTAAACCTGAAGCCCAGAAACGATCAACCCAAAGGTTCAAAAAAGGAATTGAAACCAGAAAGAGCTTTATCCCCTTTTTTGAAAATTAAAAAAAGTTGATTCCTTCAAAGGTTATAAGGATTTGAAGTTGAGCTTCGAAAAGGCATAAAAATGCTCTCAAAGTCGGGGTTGTCGATTCCTACGATTTGTGCATTTTTATACCTTTTCGACGCTCAACTTCAAACCGTTATAACTTTTGAAGGAACCGACATTTTTTAATTTTCAGAAAAGGGAATGAAAGCTCTTTCTTTCTAGTTTCAATTTCTTTTTTGAAACTTTGAGTTGATCGTTTCTTGGCTAAATGGCTGAGCTTTAAAAAATAGTACATTACGGTACTAGTGGCATAAGTTGCACTTTACGTTGCACTTTACTTTTAGCGTAGCGAGTCCGCTTAACGCCGTGCCATAAAGAACGACTTATGACACGTGTATCGTACATTATTTTATAGCACGGCCTGCATAAATCCGCCATAAATCCGGGTGATAAGCGCGGTGCAATAATGGACTACTTATGTCACGGATAGGCGTGACATAAATGCCGATTTATGCCACGCACGTTTTTGACATTTTCTCGAAAAATTTCACCCTTAAAAAAAATGTGAGACAAAGTCGTTTTCAATTGTACTCGATTTCCTCCGTATATTTTGTGACATAAGAAAGAAGAAAAACCGTGTCCGGAAGGTGTGCCTTCTGGATTTCCTCATATAAAATATATAATTTTAAAAAATTGCACTGTATATTTGTACACATAGGCCCTTACAGTTTTTTACATCCACAATTTACCGACAAATAAATTTAAAATCCAAAACTGCATCTCAGCACATCCCCATACCGGACCTCAGTTCCTCTTAACCGTTTTCAGCCTCGCGATGGCATTGGTCGCGCTTCCGCCCACATTTCGGCTCACCGGCCTCTGCGCGCCGATGGTAACGTGTTTCTGGAATCTGGTCTGGATCGGTTTACGCTCGGCGACTCTCTCGTCAAAGTTCACCTGGGTGCTCGAGTTGCGCGTGGAGTGGGCCAGTCTCTCGCACTCGGAGAACTTGCGCGCCACCTCGTCGCTCGCCTCCAGGTATCGGCGCATCAGGAACGACATTCCGCTGCCTTCCGAATCATCAGATTTGTTGCCGCTCACGTGCTGCTTCTTCGCGTCGAGTTTATTACCGGCCGCAGAGGCGGAGAATTTGGTCTTTGGGGGTTTCAACTTTTTCTGGCTAGATGATTTTGGAGGTTTGGGCGAGGTGAAGATGTGGGGCGAGGGTTTCGTGAAGATACTTCTGGGGCTTCGCATGGCCAAGGCGCGTTGGCTGATGAATTCCTTGGACTCGGAGTCGCTGAGATCGGCTTGCAGGAGTACGGATCTCAGCTGTTCTTTTTGCACGAGCAGTTCTCGCTCCTCCGCTAGAACTTTGGCCTTTGCCGGTTTCTCCTTCTTCTCGCTTTTGCTCTTCATCGGCGACGACTCCTTCGCGAATTTCATCTCCCGATAGCCCTCCCCCGCTGCATTTTTCTCGGTGAACTTTTGCCTGTCGGCAGTTTCCCGCGGAGCGAGCAACTTTTTCTTCTTAACTTCGCTAGCAAGTTTGACGGGAGACTTCATCGGCGTAGGACCATAGTCCACGCTCTGCTTCCTGCCCACACTTTTAACGTCAGTCTGCTGGAAAGGTGACTTGGGCAGGTTGACGCTAGCGGAGCGAGCGACTTTCTCACTCCGGTCGCTACTTTTCGGGGAACGCGCGAACTTGTCGTCGAGGGATTTCAGATGCTTCTTCGTCATCGCGCGTACTTGATGGTCTTTGGCGAGTTTTCTAAAGCCCTGGTTGGCACCGATTTCCTTCTCCATAGTTGATAATTTCGAGGATTTCTTTAATCTTTTGTATAATATTTCCCAAATGGTGTTTGTATTGAAAATCTGAAGGGGAATACGTTTTCTGAATATTTCAATTATTTAATTTAGAACCGATAGGGTTTTAAAAGTAATAACATCAAGTTTATACAATCTAAAACAAAATTTTAGACTGTCCGCTATTCTTTAGTACAATAAGCGAAACAAATTTTCGTCTAGTATTTTGATTAATTCTACTAGTTTCTTAATGTATGATAAAATATTCGTATAATAATGAAAACTGTACCTCGTGACCAATTGTCGATACGCAAAATAATTTCGTAATATCTTCCAATTTCAGGTACTTGACTAATTTTTCAATTATAAATCTTGGCAAAGTTAATAGTGTGTTTGGCCCTTCTGAGGTTAATAGTACAAGATAATTTAGAATTGTTGAACCTAAAAATCAGTCAACATCTAAATAGAAATGATCATGCTAATCGTAATTTTTATTAAATTTACCAAAAACATGTTTAATTTCTTCTTTCAACGATGTATCCTCATTAAATTCTGAAAATTTAGTTATTCGCACGCTCGGCAGTAAATGAGGTCCATAAGAAACTTTCCACAAATTTAAGATAACCTAATAAGGAAAAATGAAAACTTTTTTACGCATATTAAAATTATGCAAATAGTGAAGTGTTTTTCCGTTGATTGAACGAACCTCGCTATTCAATACTTTTAGTCCATAGTAATCTCTACTGGCACCGGGTGCGACTGAATACTTTTCGAAATGTACAAGTTTATTGGTCATACTCAGGTTAGAATCACAAAAGAGAATTATCAATTGTACAGAGTTTAGCGTGAAGTATGAACCATGTTGTCATTTATCTTATAAAAAGAATATTTTTGTAATTTCTAAGATTTAAAATTAAACATAAAAATAATTTTAATGTTACTACGCGAAATAAATAGAATTTTCATCAAAGGTTTGAAAACTAATAATTCTGTACATTTTTTGCTTATTAAGCTTAAAAGGAAAATTTTTCATTTACATTTTAAAAAATAACTCGGTTTAGGTAGGGAAGGATAAAGACAAAGAAAAGTATAATTTATCAGTCGATTTCACAATTTTTATTACAATAGTTTCGATATGAAGAAGTGAAGATAAATATAGAAATGTCAAAGTAAAAATGGAAAGACGAATGTTGCATTCGTTATAGAACCGTAATCGTAACAATATTACAAGATAGGCTACACAGTAATATCACAATGCATGATTTACAAACTTTCGTACGAGTGTACAAGAGAAGAAGTGATTGAAAAATCGTATGTGTAGGTATGCAAACGCTTCCTTCGAAAATCAGGCGAGAAAAAAAATAAAAAGCCGCAAAGATTCAGCGGAAACGATCGTTACAAACGGAACGTTTTACAAACGCAAATTACTCTCGATTTATAAAAAAAAAAAAGGAAAAAGAAATTTGAACTTCTAATAAATAAAAAATAAATTCGATGACGCAACTTCTTAAACGAACGGTAATTCTTTTGTGAATATCATAAGTATTTACGAATTACATTTCGACATCTAACTAATATAACACATCTTTCATCTTAAAAAATTATAAAAAAATTCATTCATTTGTTTTCTTCAGAAGATTGGGTAAGACGCTCTCTCTCTTTCTTTCTGCTCACTATATCTCTCCTCTCCTTGGCGTCTCTTGCTTTGCACGTCTTAAAAGTTTTCGCTTTTTCGCGTTATAGAAAAATTTATCATACACGTTTTATTTTTTTTGCGATAGGAAAAATTCAGCTTTTCTCTAAAGTCTATACAATTCTACTTAGAGCTTATTATTATTATTATACGAAAGAACGAAAATATCACAAATACCGATGAGAGAAGTTGATACTTCGTATAGAGATATATAATAATTATATATACGATATATAAAGAAAAAGCAAGAGAGAAAAAGAGCTTTTGCAGGGCTTCCTTTCACAACACGTCTGTGTGGTGTGTGTGTTTAATGTGTAAATTCTAGGATATATCTCTTATTAAATACTTAATTGCATGATTGATATGACGTCCCTAGTCTCAAAAGGCTCTAAACAGTTCGATGAGCTTAATAAGGTCGAGGCGGTGAAAATAAATTACTAGGCGCTAGCGTATTTTGAGAGTCTTACAGGCAACGGAACAAAGTAAAAAGGGAGGTTATGTATCATCATCATCATTATAATCATTACTATCTTCCTCGCGTCTTTTCTTTTTTCAAGCACATCATCGTAATAATATATATAAAAATTGTGGGAGTCGAGGCGCGCTCATTCTTCCGTCGCACACGTGCAATCTGCACTCCGGAGGGGGGCAGAAAGGAGTGATGCTCATACGGGGAGTAAAATCACAATTCCAAAGCGTCAGCTTGCCTTTTGATTACGTATATACGTTTGACTTGTTTTCTTTCTTCTTGTAAAGTGGCGTTATTTTCAACGAGTAGAAAAGAGTCTAGGGTCTAAGCGTTTATCATTAAATTTTTCGTATACGATAGTTTTACCGTTCGAGAATAAAAATGACCAAAGAGCAGTCGAAATGTGTGAATAAGAAATGTAGCTTTTTTCGATAGCAAGGGGCTTTGGAAAACATTCGAGCTAAAGCAACGACGACTGTTTCGTCAAGTTTCCCATGCTTTTGGAGCGCGATTGCGCGTAAAAATTAATTGAGAGAATCGCGCTCACTGCACGTTCACACATAATGGCTTCCGTCTTCTTATCCACAAGTATATCACCTAAACATCGACGTACACGTGCATGTATGTACATACATACAAAGAGTCCTATAATTCACGATTATAGTTTTTTCGTAACAATTGTCAATATTAAGGAGACTGAAATGTTGATAATGAAAATTGAATAAAATAAAAAAAAAACACTCGGTGTAAAACTACCATGGAAAGAGTACGATTATAATGCATTGCTGTTCCAATAAGAGGTGAATTAAATATTGCAAAAATACGATTCTACCGCTTATCTTCAGTCTCCTTTCACAAGAATTTTCTTGTTCTTATTCAAAAGAAAGAGAAAAAGAGAATAACCAAAAGGTTGATGTATCTAGTCGCAGGAAAGTACGCTGGGCAAAGGCATGCAGTCTTATCACGTTCGACGCTGGCCGGGAGAGTCCAGTCAGCGCCTCAAGATTAGGTTTATATAACGAAGTCTAATTACAAAATCTACGGTTTCAACTGTTCTCTTTCTCCCAGTTTCCGAAACTCTACAGTGTCTTATTATTTCCCGCGTTACTTTTTTTTGCGCTTCTACGAAGATTTACAAGTGACATTCTTCTCGGAGAAATCAGCAATGAATGCAACGCAATCGCGTCGATCGACAAGAGACCTCGTGGAATCTTATATACAACGTCCGGGAAACATTATTATGTACATCGTTTTTTCGCGTTTCACGGATTTATAACACACAGAAATTGTATACTTTTTTCAGGCGATACTTTACAAATCTATATGATTATTAACTTTTTTTTTGTCGATTGACACGAGTGCCCAGTCGCTTACACAGTGAGTGTCAAACTTCAATAGTTGACCTTTATCTTCCGCGTACGACACACTTCTAGACGAATCATATACAGTACGAATAATGGAAGAACAGATTTGCATATATTGCATCGGTATATGTTTTTCGTGTGTTTACAGGTATAATATAACAGCGAAGAGAGTCGGAGACGCCTCAGGTTAGCGCGAATGAGCTCAGACCTTGTATATATATTTATATATTCAGATATGTTCTTAAAAGCAGCACCGTTTTATTTGTTCAATAATTCATTATTATTTTTATAGCTTTGATAGATATATTAGTAGAATAAATAACGTTTTCATAAGATTTTAAATTTATGTAGACAATCTCTTTTTATCTCATATCTCTGTGAAAGGTCCAATCGTTCGTTCGCTGACTAGACGTCCCTTTCTTTACATATACATATTAATAGAAATTAAACCGTTGATTCTTTACCGATGTATAGTAGTACACTGTAAAAACTGCCAATGCCAATTAATTACACGGTTAAAATGTTCATTCGTGAATGATATAGAGGGACAGTGTCCACATTACACAAAACTATACGTCAAATTGGTCAGATGATTTTTCTCTGTTCATCAACTACACTTTATCGGGCAAATCAACAATATAATATTCAACACGCAAAACACGTAATTTTGATTAAGTTAACGCAACATCCAGATTATCGGTATTACTTCGACATCAAGAGTTTTGAAAAAATCTAAGATTCACCTGTCGACTGTATCAAAAGCCTTGACCATGGATCAAAGATTCGGTACGTGACGGCTTATTTTTACAGTGCTAATTCTTCCGAACAACATAATTCTCCAATCTCATCAACGTCGTTGGTCGATTTGGAAACGAACCGCCGGTGAATTTAAAATTTCATCGTGTACATCGATCGCCGCGACCCGAGGCCGAAAACAACAACCGCATGACTCTTTGTCACCACCACGGGTCCCCCACATTCGAACCTTCCAAGTATACATAATAAATAATGCACGATTCTGAGTACAATCTTCAAGTATCATCCGCTCCTCCTCCTCCTCCTCCTCCTCCTCCTCCTCCTCCTCCTCCTCCTCCTCCTCCTCCTCCTCCTCCTCCTCGCCTCCATGAAACGACACCCATTCAGACTTCTTTCGCGTCTCCTCTGTCTCTCACACATACCCCGGGCACGCACACGCATGCACGCATATAGGAAAGTCGCGCGCCAGGGGCATCATCTTCTTGTCTTCTCCTTCGCTCTTCAGTCCCGAAGTATATAAATAACGTTCACAGATGATTCGAAATTTCCTCTGCAAACATTCTTCTCCTCCTTCTCTATTACGAGTGTTGCTGGACGAGTGGCACGGATCTGGCTGTAGCTCCGGTCGATGCCGGAGGTGACGGCTCGTCGTCAGTATCCCGGCAGATGCTGCTCGATGTCGTCGTCTCTTCCGACTCGGCTGGGTCGATGGTGAGTTGACGCTGCTCCATGTGGTCGAGGGTTTTCTCGATGGCGCGCAGACGCTTTTCCAGACTCGTCGTCCCGAGGATGCCGACATGGAGCTGAGGGCCGAGAGGAAGGATGGCTAGAAGCCACCACATCCAGAAGGGGCCGTCGGGCAGATACTGCCAGTCGTCCTCCGTGTCCGGCATCTCGCCGAACACGCGACGGATTTCCGAACGCTGGGAGGATGGTACGGTCACCCACCATCTTCT
Organism: Torymus aiolomorphi; assembly: GCA_036365515.1. Classification (NCBI taxonomy): domain Eukaryota; kingdom Metazoa; phylum Arthropoda; class Insecta; order Hymenoptera; family Torymidae; genus Torymus; species Torymus aiolomorphi. The sequence continues at coordinate 59,464,508 of CM070873.1, read as the reverse complement.
GCTTTTTGCTCGTACCTAGAAAGAGAATTATTTAATTTAACGAAGGCCCAATATGGGAGTTTGGAAAAGGATTGATAAACGTTTATTTTGTTTCAATAAGACTTGAGAAATGAAATCATAATATTATTTATCAATAATAGCTTTTTTCAAGTTTTTAAAACATAAAGAAAAAATATCTATTAAATTGAAATTAAGTTTATCCCACTGTATCTCCCTGCATTTTCTTCCACATATATCTCCTCATATTCTCATTACCCCAAAATCTCCCTATCGCAACACTTAATTCGCGCGGTTTCCCAACCCAGTCATAAAGACGCGGAATTTTGTAATACAGGCGAGTGTTACACGCGAAGGAAGAAAAAAAATGAAATCTCTAAATCTCTTGTAGCATGTACACACACACACACACACACACACACACACACACACACACACACACACACACACACACACACACACACACACACACACACACACACACACACACACACACACACACCTTGTTATGCAACTCGGCGACGTTTAGCAACTGGTCGGCGGGTATCGGCGTGTCCCTCAAAAATTCGACATGCGCCGTGTCGTAGCCGTCGCGCTCACCGCCCGTGAGGACGCGAAAACGCCGCGCGCCCACGGTACTTAGTATGCTGCAGCCGTCCTTCAGCAGCACCCGGTCCCTTATCTCCAGCATCGTGCCGTACTCCGCGTACCTGTGCAAAGATAATCGTCGCTTTTAATTATTCGGATTCATATGGGAAAAGTGAAATGTGAAGGGTATAAAAGTTAGGGTTTGGAGATTGTTATGTATAATAACGTTGAAAAAAGTTTCTTCACGTGAAATGTTTAAAGTATGAAATATAATTTTACAACATAAAGTATATTTAGTAAGTATCAAATTAATTTTCAAGGTAATTAAATCTACGATATTTTTAAAATTCCATTCGACTAATCCTATTACTATAACATAATTCTGAGAAATTTCTTTTAATAACGGTTGCTCCTATCCTTAAAATTTTCTGGAACTGTAGAAAACAACTGGATTTGAAACTATAACTTTTCATTTACAAAAGTAATCCTTAAAATTTGATCACTTCACTGACAACTATTTCTTTACAAATTAAATTAAAAACTCTAAATCTTTCAATTGGCAAACACCATCAACATCCCGAATGAAAAAAATAAATGTGAGTAAATGTAGAAAACCGTAAGAAATTGTAAAAAATTGTAAAAAACTGTATAATACTGTATAAAACCATTGGTTTTTTGGATATTTTATGCGAACGATTTATACAGTTATATATACTTTTATACATTTTTACACATTTTCATACATTAAAAAAATTAAAATTTTTTTTCTAGAAAATTTTCTTATGTATGTACAAATTTTAATGAAATGTAAAAACAACATAAAAATATACAAAACTGCTTAAAAGTGTATAAAAGTATATATATAAATGTATAAGAATATGTAATATTTTACATTTTCATATATTTTCTTACCTTTTCTTACATTTTTTTACAATTTGGCTTTGCAGACTAATTTAAAAATTAGTCATATTTGTAAGCAAACGTACAAAAATGTAAGAAAATGTAAAAAAAGTGTATAAAACCGGAAAAACAATGTCCGAAAAGATTTTATACATTTTTATGCATTTATTATTTCCGGGATGTAAAAGCACGCCGCCCCTCACCTTTTACAACCAGTAGCCTCCCTGTTCAAACACGCCGCGATGCCAAACTCCCTGACTCCGCTGTCGAGGCACCTGCGCACCATGAGCCTGTACCTCGGCTCGTAGACGAACAGGGGACAGGCGACGCATGGGAACGACGTCGTGCAGACGAACACGGCGATGCGTCCGCGCGCCGTCGTCTCGAGGCCCATAGTTGTCGTCATCATCGTCAAGGAGCTGGCGTTATCCTCCGGCTCCTCTTCCTCCTCCTCCTCGCTGGTGTCAGCCTGGACGAGCTCGTGGCGGTGGCAGGCGGCGCGCGCCGCGTACTCCTTCGGCGCGGCCCACTTGATCGCGCGCTCCACGAAGTCCGTCACCGTCTTTTGGCTGCTCGCCAGGTACTGGAATGCAGAGAGAGAAGAGGGGACTAATGAGAGCTGCGGCCTCTTCAGAGCGGGCCGACCTTGAGTGCAAGCTCTGCGCTCTATTGTCGTTGCGAGAGGAACGACGAGGGGTGTAAGGCGCAGGGCTGATGCGCTCGGTGTAGCGGAAGCTATTTATTAATGGGAATGTTTGGTTTGAGGGGATTTCATTTTATTTTGTGAGTGTTGAGGCTTCCGAGAAAGTTGATAAATGTATGTTTTTATTCGTAAATTAGCTAAATTTTATAAAGTTACTAACACTCAATGAAAAGATAGAAATTATATTGTATTTCTTTAACCTTATCTAATTTTGTATAGTTTAAGACATTTACATAACTATCAGTCTAAAAGAAATACTTTCCACAAAATTTCGATAAACCTCAACTCAATTCCGCATACGGAATTCCTTTTATTAATCGCTCTTGAGACGAAAAAGGCAAAAATTCGAAGCCGGGAAGCCATTTTAAGACCGAATTCGAGTGAAATTGAGAGAGAAGTCTCTTTTCGTCGCCTATTGATTTTCGGTAAGACACTCGACGACGTTTACTGCCCCGTATATTTTGGCGAATGGCACGAAGTGGCGACGAGCTCTCGCTCGCAGGCGCGCGCACCCGGTGTATTAGATATATATTCGACCGCGGGTCTTTAATTGATGCTCGTTTAAGGGGGCTGTTAAAGTCACGCGACATGTTCCGCGAAAAGCTCGCAGCGCCCGCAGTAAAATTTTACCATTGCGGGCGAACTTATAAAAGCTCTGGTTTAGATTTTGGCGAAAATTTTATCTGATGCAATGTTTTCTCTTTTCTTCAATAGATGTAATGAGTAGTTTCAAAGAAAAATACAAATTGCTTTTATAGTAATTCTATATTTTGTACATCAACGATGATTCGATAAGCGAAGCTGCCTGTGTTTTGTTAATTATAAAAAGCGCGAAACTGACGTCATTTTAAAGTCGTTTCGTATCAATCTCAACAAGAGATCGCGCGAATTGACATTACATGGAAGTTGTTTTGTATTAATCTCAAAATATATTTGACAATACGCGCTCAACTTTTCCTAACCATAATAAAAAAGATACGAAAACCAAACAAATCATGAGATTCAACCAACCAAACAACGAAAAAATCCCGAAATCACACAGTAGCGCACAAATCCCACCTACAGTATTCTAAAAAACCGCAAAATTGTCCCTCCCCTACACCGCGCCATAAAAAACTCGTCGCTAATACCCGAGATAACAGTCGGCGCTGTATAATGCACATGCGGAAGCTCGATAGCTCGGTGGCCGTGCCGACCGCAGACAATCATTTCAATCCGTTGCATCGTTAACCGCCGCCTCAAAGAGAGCCAGGGCGAGAGAGAGAGAGAGAGAGAATAGCCGAGGAAGTCTCATTTGCAAACAGGTGTCTAGCCGCCACCGCCGCGGTATCCGCGGCTTCGTTCGTTCTGTGTGGCGTTATATGTGCGCGACGAGATGCGCGCGGGAATCTGAAAAAGAAGCGTGTCGCCGAAAATAGATGCGGGGTTTTTATGATGCTATAGACTGCGGTGTTGCGAGATGTTGCACGAATTTACGAAACGTGGGAAAATCTTGTTTTCCTTGGGTAAGTGATATGTTTTTGTATGTCTTGGAACATCGGTTTAGTTGATTTAATTCGGAATTGACGTTTTTATAAGTTAACATAATGTCATTTTTATTTAAATCCTCGAAACGAGTGATATGCCAAAAAAGGGCTATAGTTATGTAAAATATTACTAGTATCTATGTTTTTCTAAACGAATTTAATTTGAAATTTAAAAAATTATTGATTAATGAATTGGCAATAATAACGTTATGATATGCACAAATCTTTTAATCTCTTTAACAGTTTCTTAAAGATGATGCAATTTATTGTCATTATGTAACTTTATACAACGGTTCGTAATCTACTTATTAATTCAGTTGTAAGTGTCACTTTTAAAAGAACTTCTGGAATATTCTTTTATGTTTTTACCATCAATTACAAAATTTAAATAGTCAAATAAAATCCCATCTAATTGTTTTTATCATGATTCTTTTAATTCGAGGAAAATTCTTTTAAAAACATAATTTGTAAGGCAAGTAAACTTACAAAAACGTAGGCACGCCAAACAACAAACCAAACAAATGTGATTCAATCGTCATTTCCAATCACACCCTCAAAACATCTCTCAATCCTTCTCCCCGTTCCAACCCCATCTAGAACTTCCCATCTACCGGGCTCTGAACCTCGATTACATAACACTCAACGACTGTGCGCGAACAAGTCAGGGATCCGCTTCAAAAGTGCCTGTATTATATGCAGTATACTCACGTCGGCGAGGGAGGTGACGCAGAGGGGACAGGCGGACGAGTAGTCGAGGCAGCGGTCCAGACACATCCAACAGTAGGTGTGGCCGCAGGGAGTCGTCACTGGCTTCCAGAGCAGCCGGCAGCAGAGGATGCAGTCCAGGTCGCCGCCAGCCGCGCTGCCGTTCGGCGGCGGTAGCAGGATCTCCGCGGGTTTTGGTTCGACTCCTGAATGAATTCATTTGTTATAATAGAGAGTTGATAACGAGAAAGTTCTTTTTTTATGAGAGTTATTGTTGAACTGTGGATTCTTTTTTAATTCGTTATTTAAACGCGGATTGGAATAATGAATTACGCGATAATGAAATAATGTAGGTATATGAGGTCAATTACGTAAAGAATGATATAATACAAATGATTCTGTATAATATGAATAATGCTTTCAGCAAGAAATTATGAGAGAAGTTTCTCACGGCACCGCTTTAGGTGAAAAATCTTTCATTGTTTTTTATGTATAAAAGTATTTCATTATTATCATGATTAATTAGACGAAAAGTGTTTGTTAAGTCATAATATAAAATAATATTTTTAAGGAATGAAATGTAAGACATATTTTTCCGAAATTACAGTATATAAATTATCGAATAGCCTTACTGCGCTATTACAAAACAAATAATTGGTTTTACAACACTTTTTAGAATTCATAATTTTCTATAAACTTTTGCCAAAACACGTAATTCCTAAAGCATTTTCGAATCTTTCGATACCATCATGTTAAATTTTGTCAATGATAGCTATCTTTAAGAAAAATTGCATACACCCACGCGAAAACTTACTTTTTAATTTTTCAACTTCTTGGTACAACCTGTCCAGCGTGGCATAAAGTTTGGAATTGTCCTGCGGCGTCGTGCTGGAAAGTAGCCGCCGACAAATAGACTGAAAGTGACAAGAGAATCAGATTAATTTGACTGCATAATTACGTGGCATTAGATATGCTCCAAGCGCGCTTGCATAACACACACACGCACACACATACCGCCTAACACTCGCGCGCTTCACGTCGAGTAAATAATACCACGAATTTTTCTACCGGCACCCCGCGACCCAGCATTTTTCGGTCGCGATAATTAAAACACAATGCACGTCGCATTACATAACGTCCCAGCGACAACGACGAGGCCTATCAAAGGCACATACACACGCATATTATATATCTACTTACGATATTGTGACACGGCGCGCGGCAACCCCGCGCATTATATAAACGCGAAAACGTCGGAGGGACGAGAAAAGAAATTAAAATCGCCCGTAATATTTCAATCGCGCGATCCTCTAGCCGAAGCGTATAGGCCGTGCGAGAGATCTTAACAAGTCAATTACATAAGGATTACGTTTGCGAACGCGAAGTAAAAATGCTACCGAATTATCCCCCACCACCGCAACGCTATCGTAGAGACGCGCGCGAGCGCTCGACTATACAATGTATTTAATTGGCCGCGCGAGCGACCGCGTTGACAAGTATATCCGAGCGATTTCTATTTTCGCAATGGCCGGTTTATTTTTAACGAGCGCACATGGGTAGGCGGCGCGAGAAAAAAAAATCAGGCTAATGACTCGTCAGCGAGGGAGAGAAAGAGAGATATATAGACTCATTGAGACGAGGAGAGATTGGTTCAATCAAAAGCCACGAAATTATTAATTTTGAATAAAAGTTAAAAATTCTTTACGAAAAAAAAATATTGTGTATATTTTATATACTCGGAATAAAATCTTAGTTGACAAGGCATAATTTTAATCTATAAAAAGTGGTTAAGTTAGTATAATGTCAAAACAGAACCATTATGTACATGGGAAAATCTATAATACTTTTAACTATTGTGTGTCTTTTTTTTTTAAGTAATTTACTGCTGCTATTAGTCTGCCGTGCTAAGCACAGAAACCACACTGGATCTAAAATCTTTAACGGAAACTAGAAAACGAGCCCTGTAATCCATATTAGTGTGCAACGCACGGCGCAATGCGGAAAGGTATAAAACTGTCAAAAAAGGTACCTTTTTAAAAATGGAAGTATTCTACATTTGCCCATATATAATCAATTCTTCTAAAATTCTCAAATCTCTCCAAACCGACAAAATATTTTTATTTATCGCCCGCCGACGAATCAATCATTCTTTCATACATGACATATATGAGGATATTTAATTTGTCCACACTTATAGAGGGTTCAAAAAATAAAAAAAAAAAATTTGAAGGCACACCTTCGCGACAAGTTTCTTCTCATTGTATAGGTCATAAAATATACGAGAAAACTTGTAAACATTAGAAAACGGTCTCGTGACACCGCATTAGAAAAAAATCCATTTTTCTTATGGAAATTTAACACGGGAAAAATGGACGAAAAATAGTCACTGATGATGAGCCAACAGTAAGCTTTTAAATGTGCCAACAAATATTCCACAAAAAAGTAATAAAAGTAGAAGAAAAGAGCTTTAATTTAAGCTAAAGATCGTTAAAATCGGTCGGTTGTGGCCAAAGTTACATGCATTTGAAAATCGCGATAAATGACCAAAAATGAGCGATTTTTCCCGAATATAATCAATCCATAATTCAATCATTTTTGGTCATTTTTCACGATTTTCAAATGCACGTAACTTTGCGCAAAACCGACCGATTTTAACGATCTTTAGCTTAAATTAAAGCTCTTTTCTTCTACTTTAATCGATTTTTTATCAATTATTTATTTTTATATATTAATTAAATATAATTTATTTTAAGATCTTTAATATAAATTGTGTAAGTATATAAATGAATATTTACTGTCTTGGATTGAATAGTATAAATCGGATATACATAACTTAACGATATCATCTTTTATTATTAAAATTTAATTTATATATATATACTATTGGCTCATCATCAGTGACTATTTTTCGTCCATTTTTCCCATGTTAAATTTCTATAAGAAAAATCGATTTTTTTTAAAAACGATGTCACGAGACCGTTTTCTAATGTTCACGAGTTTTTTTCGTATATTTTATGACCTATAGTATGAGAAGAAACTTGTCGCATAGGTGTACCTTCAAATTTTTTTTTTAATTTTTTGAACCCTCTCAGTGTGGACAAATTAAAAATATCCTCATGTACTAACAATGCTCACCTGTGAAAAGTCCTCCTCGCCGCCGCTGCTGTTATCCTCGCAGTCGGAGGTGCCGCCGCCGTTGGGACTGCGCCGGTGCCGGTGTCCCGTGTTCATGAGTGGCAGCAGCAGGTGGTGCCGGTTCCGCCTCATGCGCACCTCCACCAGGTCGTACGGCATGCGGAAGCCCGCGCCACTTTGACGGCGCACGTTCGAGGCGAGCACTCGGTGCAGTACCTGTAGACGAGAAGATAAAGAGGTTGAAGAGACTGTGAAAGGTAAAAGGTTGATAAGAATTGTAATTAGTTCCTGGGAAAAAAGGAAAAGTTGGGATAATATAGAAAAGGAATGCGAGATTCGAATCCAAATTGAAATAGTAATTAAAGCATTCGGAGAAAAAATCGTGTTTTTGATGTATAAACAGCTTGTGTTATTGAAATATCGTACGACGCGAGTATTTATCACTTCCGAAGAACCGCATTTATATCCTAACGATAAGTGCTTCCATTCAAAAATTTAAATACCGATTTTAAGTTATAATACATCATCTACAGTTCTGTGGCTTCCAGGAATAACGACTTAACCCACTTGTATACACTTCATATGTAAGATCGAAATGCGGGAGATAAGTTATAACAATTTAGACATTTACAAAGGTATCGAATATCTTTCGAACCCCATTATCAGCTGCTAGAATACATTTCTGTTCTTTGTATAAACAAACAAAACAATGCAGTTAAGTCGTTATTCCGGTAACTGCACTTAAGTGGTTTAGGGAAATTGCTCAAATAAGATAAATAACATATAGTTATTTCTACACTTAAAACATAGAATACGAATTATTTTTTAAATATTCATTCCCACGCATGCGCCTCCCAACAGAATATGCGTGAAATCAACGGAATTCGGTAAACCGAGTACCGAACGTTACTCGGTTACTGTTTATGCACACTCGCCTCATCGCCCGGCAACACAGCTGTTGTGTTACCTTCTATTATCTATTGCCTTTGATCTTTGTTGTTATAAAAATAGGTATGTCATAATCTGTTTATTGCATAGTATTAACTTTAAAATGGTGTTTTTAATTAAATATAAATATTCAATTAAGTGGTTTTTCCGGGCACAGATGCAGTTAAGTGGTTATGCATTTAGCTGATATATTTGCTCTTTAAACGCGTTTCAGATCTCCGGACCAAGTCTACATGAAAAAGGGTAGTTTGAAGGTATAAATTCCGGTGCTAACTCAATTTTGACAAAAAGTCAATTAAGTCGTTATTCCTGGAAGCCACAGAGTTATCCCGCCACAATACCATATCAAAATATAGCTTCCTCAAAACAAATATATATATTCGCAATCTATTAAACACCCGATCGCATCTAAATAAAATTCCTGCCGACTGAATCAACTTCTATCGAAACCGGACCTCTCCACTCGGCATAACCATCTAAATGTATCCCCCTTTTCTAGATTAACATAAGCCGCACCTCTCGCGCCACCAAAACACTCGAAGCCTCTCGCCATCGTCATCTCTCTCCTTACAATAATTGTATACATCCGAGGTCAACGGCACCTCTCTATTCAATCCCGCCTCCTCCACCTCCTCAATGAAAAAACACAGATCCACAACCTCTGGCACACACTATAAAAATCTCAAAGTCTCGATTCGAGCGAGAGATACACGTACGTAGCGGCGCGCGCCGCGGGTCAGTCAACTCGGTGTGCGTGCGAGCGAGCGCGGAGTTCATTCAACCGGCGGCGGCAGCAGCGCGGGCGTTAAAGCCTACCGGAAACAAACGCCGCGCGCGTCGTCGTCGCCGAGGCGAACCAAGCGTGACGAGTGCGCGAGCGAGCGGAGGATGGATACGAGTGCATGAGCGAGCTTTGTTACGAGCTAGGAGTTGAAAGAGAGAGAGAGAGACATAAAGAGGGGGGGGGGGGGTCAGAATGCGTGACGAGCGTTGCTCGGAGGATGACGAGGGATACAGTTGTAGGATTGGACAATATGCTTGGAAGGGCTTTTTGTTTAGATTTTACAGGATAAAAGAAATTTACGGCACTAATGTTTACCACGTATTGTGACGTTTGCTTGAACAGAACAGTTTTTTTCCAATCTATAGCACCCCTTTCATCATCGCAGCTACCAACTACATTGAACATTAACCAACCATTGTACACCCTTACCCTATAAAACATTCACACCACCAAATCCCTCAAAAGCTCAAACCCCAACTCGCCAAACGATCGAGCAGCAAAAACAAATTAAAATGGAAACTCTTAACCAGCGGCGCGCGCGATTATCTCACTCCAGCAGACCGGGCCGGGTAATTGGAGGAATTAATCGCGCCGGGGGTTTTGCTTACCCTCGTCAGCTCGTGCCGGACGGCCTGTGGATTTTTGTCGATGACCGCGCTCGTGCACAAGGCAAGAAGCGCCTCCTCGTTCCTCATGAGCGCGGACAAGGCCAGGCCACGCTGGTAGTGACCCTAAAACACAGAGAGAGAAATATGGTTTCGTTTCAGTGTCGTCCTTTGGACTAAAATTGGCTGCTATTAGTTTCATATATACCCTGGTAGAAATGTTAACCAGAAGCTAGCTATTTTTCAGTTACCTTTATGGCTAAAAACGAGCATTGCTTGTATTTCATAATTACGTACCAATCCGAAATAAATTATGGCATTTACACTTCATAAAATATGTATTTTAAGTATAATAGTAGAACTTTTAGATGAATTATATTATTCTTGCATTATAATTTTTGCTCCAAATGCTGCCATTTAATTAACAACTTAGCTATATAAAATATGGTTAATTTTTTACCAGGGCATTAAGTGTAGAGATAGAGAAAAATACATCGAAGTAAGAGTAACGGCTATTTATTTATATTTAAAAATAAGCTTCATCAGACGCTACACGTTAGTGTACTATTAATCGAAACGCAAATCAACAACCAACTCTAAATATAACCCTCTCCTCGTTAAAAAAAAATTTTATTACGCTCATTTATTTTAATTGTAATTACCCTATATCCCGAGCGCCAAAAAAAAAAATCATATATATATATACACACACACACACATACACACACACACACACACACACACACGCACACGCACACGCACACACGCACACGCACACGCACACACGCACGCACACACACTACAGCGTACACAACCGCGAAAATAAGAGCACAACAGACTGCCGTCACGACGTCGCAAATGAAACTATAAGCGTGCGAAAAGCCTTATATACACGAAATGCCTGCACGTGCGCTCTCCCCCTCTCTCTCGCTCTATCTCACCTTGCCCCAGTCCGGGCGCACTCGAACTGCATGATCAGCGTCGGCGAGGGAGGCCTGCGGCCGATTCAGCAGGAGCAACGCGTGGGCCCTGTTGCTCAGGTGGAGCGGACTGTTTGGCGCTGAAAGCAGAAGAAAAAAATGTTCGGTTATTTTTTATTGTTGTTTGCGTGCGGATTTTTTCTATCGATTACGGATAATTGATAATTAAAAAAAATAATAAAATAAAAAGAAGAACACAAAGAAATTGGATTTGGATGATGAAAATAAGTATCATTTTTAATGTACACAATTATAACTTGGTTAAATATAGGTTTAATTCATCGTAATACTCTCTAAAGCTGAATTAGTGAAAATTGCTCCACCATTTCAATTAGTAGAAAAAACTACTAATTTATTAGTGAATATTCACTATTTCATTAGTGGTTTTTTAAAAACTACGAATTAAATTAGTAAAAACTACTAATCAAAATAGTAGTTTTAATAAACTACTAAATAAAATAGTGAATATTCACTAATAAATTAGAAGTTTTTTCTACTAATTGAAATGGTGGAGCAATTTTCACTAATTCAACTTTAGAGAGTACGATGAAAAATGTCTTATAAGATTGAAAAGCAGTGAAGGATGATAATTTCGTATTATTACGAAATGTTCAATTTTTCATGAAAAATAGCTCTTACGAGCTATAAAGCCACCAATTAAAGTAGTCCAATCGTGCATTAAATAAAGATAAACCCGAAAACACAAAAAACCAAACAGAGGGCAAGCTCTGTTTCCCACAAATGAATCATTAATTTCCCAACCATTCAATTAAACTCCGCGTCCATTGCGCAACCATCCCCTACCAAATCAATTTAAAAAAAAAAAAAAAAAAGACAGAACTGTATCAATAACCAATTATTCACCTCACCCGCATAACCGAAATCAAATCATACCCGTTCGATTCCCGCGCGCACTACATATACACACGCAGCGGCGAACTGCGCATTTGGCGAGAGCGCGCGTTTAATTGGCTCGCCCTCCCCATATATAATACACATTTTTTCGCAATCGATAAATCGCGAGCGCGAAAAAACGTCGATTTTGCGCAACCGGCGCCTACATAGGGATTTCGCAAAAGGCGCCAATTATGCCACCGACGATTATTATGGAGTCTCTCTCTCTCCCTCTTTTGGGCGCGATATCGTAATGCGGTCTAACCACTGCCGTCGGCTATGCCCCGCTGGTACACTTAGTCGTATAGTTGCTGTAGTAGCAGCGAAAATCGAATTCGCGTGGTATATAAGTAGCGCGGTGTTCGATATTGTGCGCGCTTAGAGCGTGTAATTGAAAATTGAGGGGTTCGGTAGAGAGAGAGATGATGTCAAAATTGTTTACCGTTGCGTCGTTTTGCGGCTTGGCAGAGAGGCTCTCGGTTCTCGGTACGAATCGGCGCGTAAAAGTGTTACGTTCTGCAAATTGATTTTCTGATACAATCGTTCAAATTTTACGGGACAATTGAGAATTATTGAAAAATCGCTTCAGTCGTTATATTTTTAGCCTCAATTTGTCAAAGTATATCGCTCGACGATGTAGAATACTTTTTCACCTCTCGACCTACTTCCACGAGTGTATACACACAATACACGTACGCTGCACCTGTTATAATTATAATTCTAAATGTATGCTAACGCTAATCCATTAATCAGTGATATATTACTTAAGGTGGAGCGTGCGGCGTATATAACACACATGTGTCTGTTATGCACTCCGACACGCGAAAGATTAATGATGAAATGTTAATTTCAGGTCACGATTGCGAAAAGTCAATTAAGCGCGCAAAAAAAAAAATTCAGTATATTTCGTTCGAGAGATATTTATTGGCGAAAAGGGAATTTTTTTGCAATCACTTTCCTTTTTCTTTCTTATATCTCTATTTTTTATACTACTTTGAATTAGCATTAGACAAATAAAATTCGAGCTTTAAAAAATTATCATTTTGATTCATTACGATACTCCATTCCTACCCTTTAGAACGCACCTAAATCACAGAAACACTTAAAGAACAACCAATTACCTCCCCCCGACCTCCCATCAAGCATCACACCACGCCACCTCTGCCAGCCTCTCTTTCAGCCGTCCGCCCCCACCCCTCCGAACCTCCGAAAAACCAAGCCTCGTCCTAACCTTCCCTCTTCCACCCTACCCATTACGTAAAGCTCTGCTCGCGCGACCCCGACTCCCCCCCTCTCTCCCGCGGCCCCGTTTCGATCGCACGCTCGGCCATCCCCCGGTCCATTGTCTCGTGCATTCCCGTTTTAGATTTTAATCTGACCAGCGCTCGCGCGCGATACACATCGCACCCGGGGGAGGGGAGCGCGTGGCGGCGGATTGGTTTGACTTCTTTGCAGAGACCGAGAGAGAGAGAGGAGGGTTACGTAATTGCACCGTTTTCGCGCGCATACATCGATCGAGGGAGAGAGAGAGAGCAGCGCTATTTGACGCTTTTGCGCGACCTGTCCTCGCGTACGTATATGTGTGTGTATATAGAGAGAGCAGCTGGGGGTAGTTTTTGAAAGTAGGAGGGGACGCGGGGTAGGAGTGGATGAGTTTTCAGGTGTATATAAAGGTGAGGCAGGAAAAAAATATTGAATAATATTCGCTAATTGGCGAATATATTATCTAATGCCGCGGGCGGCAATTCCATTGTCTCGCTTAATTATCGGCTAATTTCTCTACGAGAAATTATAGTACAAAGGTTCTCTGTCGGAGAGCCTCAAAGACACACATACACACACGTACATAGCAGTGTGGACCGTTACGTAAGAAGTTACGCGACTGATTGAGGGTTGATTGCCGCGCGATACCCCGCCGCCATCGCGCGTACACTTCTTTTTCCCCTCTTCGTCTTTTCTTTGATAAATTAAATTTCCGGTTCTGATGCTGATGTATAATAAATATGATCGTAAAATTTTTACTCCGAAATTTCCTCTGATTTACCTCCTCCTCCCTCTCTCTCCCCCTCCGGCCGCCACCGACGATCGCATCAATAATTCATAGCCGTATCACGTGCTGCTTCTGATATTAATGCCGCGCGCTCGCTCTATACATGTTACGCAATGGAGAGCAAAGAACATCAATAAGTCGCAAATTCAAACCCATAAAGCCAATATATCTCCGAGCTTTCCTCTTGTACTGGAATAAAATCATCTCCCCGCGTACGATCGCTCCCTTTTATAATCAACGATTGCCAATCGCTACGCGCCCTCCTCACAATTAAAATACTTATATACTCTTCCCTCTCCCACGCCCATATATACACCTCGCGATTGTCGCTCGCGCGCGGCTCTCGTTACGTAACTACCTCACAGAGACGACGAAAAGACGCGCGCGCGTCTCTTCTCTCTTTCGCATTCCGTGAAAAGTCAATGGTAGCGCGAGCGACGTGTCGGAGCGTGAAATTCGCGCGCGCGCGAACATTGATCTTGATGCGTTACGTAAGGTAGCAGCGCGCGCGCGCGCTCCGGAGAAGCCGGAAACTCGCGAGCGAGTGTGTGAGCGAGGGAGAGGGAGAAGAGCCGAGCCGACGCTGCCTCTGCCGGAGTGTATTGTGGAGGGATTTTCGCGTGCGCAGATGAATTTATGCGAGGAGAGAAAGAGAGGAGGATAATTAATTGCAGGCTGATTTATCGCGCAATTAGGGCTAATTTTGCGGTGAGTAGGTGCGTGTGTGCTAGTGGAGGTTGAGGTGGATGTCTATACGTATAAGTGTGATAAAAGCTGGAAAAGTTTAACGTTTTATTTTTAATAACTATAAGAATTTTATGGTGCGTAAGTAGTCAATTTAAAGAATAAAAAACATCATTTAGTATAAAATTTCCCATGGAGAAAATAAAGCAGTATAATTCTTCAGAAAAATTCAAACCAAATAAACCGTCTCATAACTTCCCGATTCATCCGCTACAATACGCAACCCCCGCACGCTTAAACCGAAACAGATCCGACAGCAGCGAGTAAACACCGCGTTCGACATACCCCACCCACCTCTACATTCCTCCCCCACCCACCCACATAATCTCGTGCTCGGAGAAAAGTTTCCACAATGGAAAACACCGCTGACGCCGGCACCACCGGAGCGTCTCGGCTTTCGGCTTTTCCAGCGACCGAAACGCGAGCGCGTCTGGCCGTGCGCGTCCGCATCTACTGAAACCGGAGACGCCGGGGATGCGCGCGGATGGCTGGCTCCGCTTTGGCGCATAATGAGTCGATTCGATTGTAGGGCGAGAGGAGAGCTGTAGTGCACTTGTTGGATTTGTTCTGATTGGGACTGAAGTGATGATTGGATGGGTGCAATACAATGGGAAAGGCTTTTTTTTATTGTGCGTTCTTTCTTCTTTTTTGTTATACTTTCATCTCAGATCGTAATTTGCAAGCCCGCAACAATGGGCGAAATCGTCCCTGCGGCCGGTGAACAAATTCACATTGAAAGGTCGCGCGAATTCCACTTCCAACAATAGCCGCGGAATTTGCTGTACGCGAAAGAAAAAACGGAGTCGCCCGGTGAAACGCAAATTTCCCGGTCTCTCTGTTATGTCTCTCCCGTCAGCGCGATGTCCAACTATAAAGACCGCAGCGGCGAACGAAATAAAAGAGAGCGAAGACGACGACAAAGCGATTGATGGTTTCCTTTGTGCGCGGCCGCGCCGCGCGAAGCTTGAATGAAAAGAGCGCTCGAACGCATCCTGGTACATTGCAGTCGTCGTCGACGCTGCGCGCGCGCGCAATGTCATTGCCTCCGCGCGGCGCTGCGATCGGCCCCTGCGCCGCCGTGGTAATCGCGTGTTTACATAACGACGCAGGCGAGCGGCTGTGTGTAGTGCATGCAGTTTTTTTCCCTCGGTGCGAGCGAGGCGACGGCGGGTGTGAGGTGAGCGACTGACTGCCGCAGCTTTCGTAAGAGAACGATCGATCCATGCGTTCTGGTTTTACCGCCGGCTACTGCTGCTGATGGTGGGGAGGGGATTTCTTTCTTTTTGGAATTTGTAGTATTGGTGGGGATTTTTTGTAATTTGTAGTATTGGTAATTAAGAAAAATTTTTGAAATATATTTTTAGTTCAATATGAAATAGCGTGATTGTTATTTTTTAATTGGATTTGGTTTGATACCAGACAATTGTTTTTTTAATCACGATACGTTTTATTTCGCTAGCGACCGCACATTGAGAGAAATGTTTTCAACTATTAAAATATATATGTTAATAGTTACAATGCCATGTTAATAGTTAAAATACCATGTTAAATATAAACATATTCTTCTCTCAGTGCATAGGCTTGACATTTATATAGCGGTAATAAAAATATATAATAACATCAATATTTTTACGATTCGTTGATACATTTATTATTACACACCTTGTTCATATATCAACTCTCGTCGCACTTTCATTTTGCCTTTATATTAATTAAAATATGTACGTGCGACCTAATATTACGTAACCTTCAAACCCTCACTTATCAAACCCTTAGTACTTTTACGTAACCATCACCAAGCTCCCAACGAAACGGCCAACGTTCGCAAACTAAAAATAACCACATTTCAAAAAACCTCCCCTTCCCTCAAAATCCACCACTCCATATCCTTCTTCATCCTATACAGTAAACCAATACCCGCGCGCATCCTCCATAAAATTTATCTCTCTCACGGCGTGCGAGTGACGTAAAACTGAGCGAGCGCACACACTCGCGCGTTTCCTTGACATTATGGATCGCTTCCAAGAGCAGAAATGTCGTTATGCAGCTACATTGTCCGCCGCGGTATCGCGTGTGCCAGGGATATACTGCCACTATACACTAGCTCATCCCTGGATTTTTTTTTTTCACACTATACACAAAGCGCGGTAGTAACAGACGCGCGTGATACTCTGATAGGTATCTGATTACACCTGGTTGGGGTCTATAGAGTTTAGGGTTCTTCGCTGGTAACTGGGTCACAGCGAATTTGCCGTTATGTTTGTATAAGAATGGGACGATAAGGTCGGTTAGGGAATGTAATTAAATTTGAAATATGGTTACAAACACGTCTTCTTTCATTTCCGCGAGGTGATTATTTAAGCGCGAAAGTCAAATGCATACACGAGAGCCTCCGTTACAAATGAGTTCCGTATATAACCTTACGACTCTGCGCGAGAGTAACGAGTGCGTACTCTCTTTCAGCGCGGATGGTATATAATTATGTAATTTTTTTGTTTTATAAAAATAAATTATACAGCCTTAGAAAGTCCAAAGTGACTCATTATAATAATTCGAGTTTTAAAACGCGCGGTATTATTGATTTCAGTACACTGCCTCGTTCGGAAATCTGCATGTCGGGGTATTGAATAAGTGTTACGTTCGCGTATAGCATGAAAAAAGAAAAACGAGAATCCACGTGTAAACTCGCCGTTGAATAATCAGTCTTTTCACGTCCAAGTAAACATATTAACAATACCTCCGCTGATATACTGACCAAAACCGCTCGTACAATGAGATCTACAAGCTTTACATAATTATCACATAATTATTTATTACGCGCGCGCCCGTACACATAACAGTCTCACAAAACTACCCATTTATTCCCGCGATCCACTGTTAACTCCCCGTCTTTACATCTATACCTATATACCTCGTACGCTACTACGTCGTAAACACGCGCAACAATCCAATGCCATCCCCCTGCGCCTCTAATGCGCCTCGTTCTCGAATCAACGCTCCGGGAGGTACTCTATCTATATATATACGTCGCAGGTGGCGCTTAGTCGCGCGCGCTGATGGATCGATATATACCGGGTCGCGCTACGCTAGCGTGCGTGCGTCGTAAAAATAACGAGGAGCTGCAGGAAGTGTGTCGCGAATGAGTAATGTAAAGACCTTTCGACGAGAGATGGGAATAATTTAGAAGGGCGGGTAGTTGTAGCTGCGGGCCATGGGTGAAAGAGATTTTTTTATGAGACGTTTTTTGAAAACGCAGAGGTAGGTAGGTAGGTAGGTAGGTAGGCTTGTGAAAGCTTGTGTGTGTGTGTGTGTGTATGTGTGTGTGTGTGTGTGTATGTGTGTGTGTGTGTGTATATATATCGCGCTGGTGAAAATTCATATGTAAAGTGGATGAAAGTTTATGTGTCGGTGTCTGGGTGGAGCTGTGGATTTTCTCTCTTGGAGTTTTGGCGAAAATCATAAGCCGAGGAGAAAATAAGTATATTTATGGCTCGCGGAGCGCGGCAAGCGAACGCTTTAAGTAGAACAAATCCGGTACACTGGGCGGCAATCGCAGCCGCGCGATTTTCTCGACTTTCTGCGCGAGATGTAACTTTCTTCAAATAATAATCGCCGACCGTTCGCTCCAACTTTCCTCGATCCTCTCTAAGCCATCCTACTTTCGGCGGATGAATTTGCGCACTTTCGAAATCCGCGAGATCTATCACAGCGCAACCCCACCCGTCTAATTACACCGCATGTTTATCCACCCCCTACGGCAAATTAACGCGCGCGTAAGTAAACCTCGTTTCGTTTCCTCTCTTTCTTTCTTTCTCGCATGCGCGAGCGCGCGCGACGTTTGCGGTCTCGTGCAGCAGGCGGCACGCGAAAGGCTCGAGCAGCACTCGGAGCACGTGCACACGTTTCTTATGTATATGTATATATACGTATATGACTCTTGCGGTGCGCATTGCGATACGGAGAGTAAAGACAGGTCGAACACACGGGGGTTGTTGTTACGTGATTGGGAGGCGCAGTTGAATTTCCGGGCTCGGGGGTTTGTTGTTGCGAGAATGGAGTTAAGGTCGATGTATATAATGTGTAAAGAATTAACGACGTTATGTAAACGTACATAATATTACTGACTTTGTTTTAAAAAAACAAGCTGGAAAGAATTATTATTGAGGAAAACGTCGTTATCTAAATTATTCGCTTACACTAATTCGTAATTACCTGCAGGAAAAAGCACAAAATCTACCATAAATCATAGAATACCACGCTACAATCACTCTTATCAAACTCGGCAACACACGGAGAGAAATCGTGTAGCAAAATTTACAAATTTCTATAGGAAAAATTACAATTTTTCATAGTAAAATGAAGACAGACAAATTTCCTATTAATGTTTGCAATTTAATATGGTAAATTTTATAACAACTCGTATAGGAAATATTTTTCGAGTTAAAAATTTTAAAAATTTAATTTTCATTTCCGTTATCGTGGTTATTCGTGATATTCTATATATTTCAAGGTTGCACACACACATATATTATTAATATACAAGAAATACAATAAATAAATTAAAGTAAAGAATAAAGAAAAATAAAAATTTTTTTTCGACGGAGGCCGGATTCGATCCTTCGACCCTTGCCACGGCAGTCGGACGCTCTAACCACTTACCCATAACAACATTAGACTACAAATTTTTGGAACTTGTACATTAGCTATCGCTAGATGTATGGCAGATTTGAGTTAGACGCGTTGTTGAATTTCAATTAATATATGGCATTATAATTAACGTAAAGGAAAATTAGCAACTGATAATGTATTTATAAAAGTAAAAATAAATAGCAATTTATTATATCCGACCAGTTTTGTGTTGCAAAACATATTGGGTGAGATCTAGATAACCTGAAAATTAGGGACGTCGGTAAGACAGAGCAGCAGACTGCGCGTGTTCGCCGCGCGCATGCGCATTTCACACATCATAATTTTTACCATAAATCATTGTAAAACTTAGAATTAAATATCAAAATTTTTGTAACTCCTGCATTCGAATATCAAGTCTTCGCAGTTTTTGCCATAAAATATAGTAATGTTTCATATTTTTTATAAAAAAAAGAAGATACTTTTAATAGTATATTACAATATGTATATTTTTTGCTATATAAATATAGTAGAAAGTTATCTCGACACTTGTAATATTTAAAATGGAAGTTGTAAAAGGAATACATTACAATGGTAGAAAATCCTATAATAGTAGTAAAAAGCGTCAGAATCAGAGTATATCTTCGCTTTGATAAGATTAATGGTAATTTTCCAAATCAAATTTTTCTCCGTGCAGTCGAATATTTCCGAATTCCCACGATAACGACTCAACTCCAATTTCGCATCCCCGCGGCCGCAACAGCGTCGCGGCGCCGCGCAAGTGAATCCGGTTGAGGACGCGGCCGGATTCCGGAACGAGACCGACCTTCGACTCTCTCTCTCTCTTTCTCTCTCACGTACCCTATATACATGTCTCGCTCGCTCGCAAAAGGTCGCGTTCCAAGGGGCTACGACGAAGAGAAGCGCAATGGCGTCCGCGGTCGTGACGTAACTGATAATGTGTGTAAAGGGGTTGGGAGGTGGTTTGAATGCTAGGGGAGGGTGTATATTAGCGGGTATATATAGGTATATAGGCACCGTTGAAAAAACGTTCGCACAACTTGTTATCGTAAACCAAAATAGTACACGGATAGAATTTTCGGGTAAAAATTACCGTGACAGTTTGGTAAACCTCGAACAATTGAAGCGGATGGAAAAAGTTACCGTGACAGTCCGGTAAAAATTATGAGGGTTTCGATGTAATTTTTACCAAACTGCTACGATAATTTTTAACCAAAAATTCTCTCTGTGTAGGTTTCACGTCTGGAAACATATATCTATACAACGTAAACTACCCAACTATTCCAAGACCTAAAGAAACGAAACTTAAATCGTCATCATCATCATCATTCATAACAAAAAAAAACCGCGAGCACCATATACATCCCACAGACCTTCATCCGCTCAGCAAAAACAAACAACCCTCAGATCCGTAAAAACCTCGAACATCAGACTCTCTCTCTCGGTTCCCCGTGGCTCTCATCGCCGTCGCGCACATATAGATACACACACACGCACGCAGGAAACGCTCGCATGATGGCGCGAGAGGGGATCGCGATTCTCGCTCGCGCGTTCAAGTGTACGAGCGCGCGGCGGCGGCCGGCGGGTGACCGACCTTTACGTAACCGTTGCCGCCGCGATGACGCGGCCGATCCGCCGCCGCTGCCGCTGCACACTAGTGTATATGAGAGAGAAGGAAGCGCGAGCGAAGGAAGGAAAGGTTGTATATGCATGTATAGGGGAATCGATCGATCGACCCCGTTCTTCTTCTTCTTCTTTTTTATTTCGGAGTATATAAGGATGAGGCGAGGTGAGAAGTCGTTTGTTATTAGGAGGGAGCGGAGGACGGGTTATGTAAGGGAGCGATGTAGATGTCGTGCGGGGTTGACG
This sequence comes from Torymus aiolomorphi, assembly GCA_036365515.1. Lineage (NCBI taxonomy): Eukaryota > Metazoa > Arthropoda > Insecta > Hymenoptera > Torymidae > Torymus > Torymus aiolomorphi. The sequence continues at coordinate 59,443,433 of CM070873.1, read as the reverse complement.
GTATCTGGTATACATAGGAGTAATAATTTTGTTATTGGAGCTGGAATTAGCGTACTTTATTGTAGATTATTGTTTGATCTGTACGCCACGCGTGCCTCGGCAACGCTTAACTAGCCAGCAAAAATTCAAAGAAAGAGAGGGTTATAATAGCTTTTTAAATAGCCGGATGATTAATTCGGAGAAACGGTGTCGGATTCACAAAGGATTCACAGCGTACATCGAGCGTGTCAAAGCGTCGCATAAATATTGCAGGCTCTGTCTTTCTCCCCCTCCTCCTATACCTCGCCACAACGACAGCGCATCTCTCTCTCTCGTTCCGGATATATGCGCGTTTATCGCGGGAACTTTTCAGAGCCGGGGACCGAAATAATATGCGCTCTCTCTGACACACGCGAGCGAAAACTCGCAACTTTATGCAACTCGCGCGCGCGCGCGCACACACGGGGCTAAAAATATTGCCCGCACAGCGAAGTGCAACATTTGCCGCCCGCGGTGAGCTTGCTGTCGTCCAAGTTGTTTAAATTTTTTTTCTTTGAGTTCCGGTGCTATTTTGAAAGCTTTTTTCAGAGGGGGAGATGGAATGATTTCGCGGTGTATAGGAAGTTCGCGGGTTATAGATGATTGGGAGGAGGAAGTTGAGGCCGCCGAGTAAAAGTTCGCTCTCTCGCTTCGATTGAAGTGAAAATCTACTTGACTGCGATCAGCGGGTATCGAGAGCGGAATTGCGAGTGTGCGCGATTTTCTTCTCTCTCTCTCGCGATCCTGGGTAATGAAAGTGAAATTTGACCTCGAAAATTCGAAAGTTCGCTTCATTGTAAAGTGAAAAATTGAAGTTTTCCCGTTTGCAAAATTAGAAAGCGCGCCTGTCCGCTATTATAACATTGAAATAATCTGATTGTCATGATGCGTGGCGAGAACAGCAGCAGCAGCAGCAGCAGCAGCTGCATCTTGCAAAATGAAACGTGCATAGCATATTCGCTTAGTCATTGTAAAAATATGTATTTTCACATTGTTTTTAAAGCGTTTCAAGGTAGAAATGACCTTCTAAAAATATATACGTCTTTATCAACTCCCAGAGTCGTAAATCTGAGCGCGGATTCCATTCTCCCCCTTCTCATTTAAAAAATTTATTCCGCTCCTTCTCTCTCTCTCTCTCTCTCTCCCACTCTGTAAAAGCATCGACTATACGCTGATCCGACGATTTTACGACAGCGTACGACGCGTCGAATTCGACTTATTGCGCGCACTCAGCTTATCGCGTCTTCGAAAATGCAGCGTCGCATTATATATGTGCGACGAACATGTTTTCGCTCGCGCGATCATCGTTGCACAGATTTTCGCAATTCCGCCAGATATATACGCACGTAAATAGGAAACAGCACGTGTAAGCTCGAGCGCGTGGATGAGCTTTTTGGCACGTAATTGTCTTTATGAAAACAATACATTTTTCAGCATTGGGTGCTTATATTTATATGCGCCGCTTGTGAGCGCGTTCTTTGTTTCCTCGCCTCGTTGTCAGTCGAGAATAATGAGCTCTGAAATTTCAACCAATTGAGCGGTTTCTTGAGTTATTGGTTTAACTTTGACTTGTGCCTACTCGAGTAAATCAAGATTTAATTAAATCAAGATTTCGATATGACATACATTTTTGAACATGCGACCAGAAATTAAATTCTACAAATTCTTGAATTTTTTTTTTTAAATATCACACGAAACGTATTCTAGTAGAAATGTTAACCAGAATCTAGTTATTTTTCAGTCTGTTTAATGGCTAAAACCGAACATTGCTTGTATTTCATAATTATGTACCAATCCGAAACAAATTATGGCATTTACACTTCAGAAAATCTGTACTTTAAGTAATAGTAGAACTTTTAGATGTATTATATTATTTTTGCATTATGATTTTTGCTCAAAATGCTTCCATTTAATTACCACGTTAGCTAAGTATAAAATATTTGTTAATTTTCTTCCGAAGTATCCGAAATTTCCTTACATTCTCAAAGAACCCAGATTCTTTAAAAATCTGCCGACGACCGTAACCCGCTATATACTTATACACACCTCTTTAATAAGCAATTATAAGCGCTAAACACAAGGCGCCACGTCGCACGGAAACCCAAGCCGAGGCGACCGAACTTAACTGACCCGCGCGGAAGCATTGCGCATAGTTTTTCACGATGAATCGTGCGCGACTCCGGGAAAAAAGCGCGCGACAATGTTTACCGTTGCGCGGCGGCGGCGGCGACTCGAGCCTCCCGCGATAAGCGGCCGCGATTATGCAACCACGACAGTATATACATATATATATGTGTGTGTGTGTGTGTGTGTGCAACCATTATAGTGCGCTCGTCACGTCGCGCGCGTAAGCGATCGTTTATGACGATGAGCGATGTTTGCGCGCAATATGAATAGATTTGTCGCGGTTAGTTGGATTTCACGGCAAGAATGTCATATATAGGTGTGATGTCGAGGATATAGCAAAGGGGGAGCGTGTGACTTGCCGTTCGCGCGAGATAAGGTGAACTATCGATTATGTAAATGGTTACATGTGTATCTCGCTCTTCGAAATAATGTTAAGTGAAACATTGTTTCTGGCGCCTGCGTTTATTGAATTGCGCTCTTATATATCTTCTCTGTCGCGTTATGTAAATACACGCGCTTAATTGAAAGTGACAATAAACATTTTTATAAAACTCGTAAATTTCGTATATAAGAGGAAAGATCAATCTTTCTACGCGCGCAAAAAAAACCGTTAGTCAATATTGATTCAATTAAAATCGTTTTCGGTTCGAGCGAGCTCTCGATTCCTTCCACTCTCCGAGTATACACCCCTATAGCAGAAAAAAAACGCATCCACACACATGATCTCACTGCATCCTCGCTCGCTCATTAATTTAAATGAACGCATTGCAAAAAACCCGCTGGCGTCAACGCGCCAGATAGCGCGAGCGCGAATAAGAAGAAAGAAAGCGGAACGCCGGCGGAGTTAGTCGCGCGAGTGCAGAGAGAAAGAGAGATATTTCCGTCCGTGACATCGCGCGTATCTATATCGCTCTGCGCGTGTGTGTGTGTGTGTGCAAGGTTTCGTCGAACGCGGATTATTGTTCGCTATCGCGAGAGAAAGAGAGACTGTGGGGGCGATGATACATATATGTGTATCTTGATATAAAGATGAATTGATATTGATGCAGCATAGGCTTTCGTATATATGAAGTTGAATGCGTGTTGTAGCTTCGGTGTCTCTTATTCGAGCACTTACATAAAGCCGTCAATTAAGAACTTAGATATATATAGATAATGAGATAGCTTGGTACACTCGTACCGCCCGCGACGTCTTTTATCACTATATATATGCCAAGTGATAATTTCATCAACACGCTTTTTTATTGGAAAGCGCAATCGATCCATTCCAGCGCCCTTTAACAGCGTCATCCATAACAGGCAAAAGCGATTCGTTTTTTCGTTACAACCGACCTCTCTCTGACATTTTCCCCAAAACCGTGGCTTCTTTTATCGCTTTGCGTTTGACGTACGCAAATGCGCACACATTCACACGCATACGCTGTCGATTGCACTTTTTCACATCCTATCAAAGCCAGCATACGCACACACTGCACACGCGGCGAAATCAATGAAAAGTTCGGTGGAAGCCCGAGGGGCACTGCAAAAAACGTTGGCCCGATATATATACGAGGCGGCAAAAAGTTATCGTCGATAATGCGCTTTCTGCGTGCAACGCGCATTTTTTTTTTTTTTTTTGCGAAATCGACTCCTCTCCTATATTTAGCTTTTGCCAGCGAATTGAGAGCTTTTTTGCAAACGAAAACGGTGCGATTGCATTTCGCATGCATATGTGCATATACACATGCGCGCGCGCGTGTGTGTGTGTGTGTGTGTTTGTGTGTATACATATATGTTTGTGCAACGTTATCTTGGCTGTTATTGTGCATTAAGAAATTCGATATTCCGTCAAGGTGGGTTAATATTTTTAAGCACAGAACGCTGCAGCTGCTGCCTGTTTTTTTCTCGTTCTTTTGTTTACATAACAATTGACGTAAGTTTATCGCGCGCGCGCGTGCGTTACATAACCGCGTAACCTTTCCTGCTCCTCCTCGTCTTCACCTTACCCCTATATCCCTTCCAAATATCGCGATCCCTCCGCCCTCCCCCTAAATCCTTATCGCCACCCAATTTCCCCTCTTATCACTCCTATCGAAAAATAAAAGAGAGAGAGAGAGGACCCGCACGACAACGACGACGCGCTCTAAATATTCATGAATTTTTATATAACGCGACTCTCGGTCGCCTCGCGTTTACATAAACCTCGAGAGGAGAAGCTTGTGCGCCGCGCGTCTCAGTTCTTGGTGCCAGCATGAGGTGATCGTGCGCCAATTCGATCGCGGGGCGCCGAGGCACGGCTTTCTATGCGCCTTATCGCGCTCGACTGCTTTGTTGTTATTGATTTCGCGTGGGGGGTATAGTGCTGATAAGGGGGAGGCGTGACGCCTGCAGCAGCGGGCTCCGCTCGCGATTATTGTATAGGCAGAGAACGTACAATGACCGTGAAAAATTCGCAGTTCCGTGCATGTGTGTGCGTGTGTGTACAGTGTTCTATTGTGGCGGAAGATTGCGAGGTTCTTGAGTGTGTTTCTTGTTTTGATAGGTGATAAAGAGGTTCCGTCGTTAATTTATGCGCGGTATTTTCAGAGTTTGCTAATAAGCCGGATAACGTTTAAGTGTGCATTTTTGGTAGTTCTGTTGTTTGTTGTTTTGCGAGCATTGATAATGCTGAAACTTTTATGAGCTGAAAAATTTTATGTAATATAATTTTTAAGGAATATAATATTTTGCAATTTATTAACGCAAAAAGAGGAATGTTTTAACGGTAGAATAATTTTTAGCGTTCTCCTAAGTAACGGTAGATATATAGCTCTCGATCCGTTATATGGAAATAGGTTATCAACAGTGCATAATCTTCCGAAACAGAAAAGAAGCAAAAGCGTTATTCTAAAAATTCAGAATTACTTAATAAATTGTGGTATATAGCCTACGAGCATTCGCCTATTCTTCTTTTATTTCTAATTATAATTTCATAACTACATACATGACGCACGTAAGGATCGAATTGATTTAGAAGTTCACGTATAAATTTATTGGATTAAAATTGTGCAATTATGCCTTATCAATATCAGTTACATCAGCCGCAATGTAAATGTATTCACGTATTACACTATATTATAACATATAACGTAATAATTACATCAATATTATAACATACGTGTTACAGTTATCATTTTTATTCAAAACCGGTTCGCGCTTTACCGTTCTTATATTCCCGATCAAAAATAATCGTCTTGTGTAATAACTGCAGTTATTATAAATTATAACATAATATTATAACATGTTATTATAAATTCATAATTACATGATGATATTACTAACATTGTAATTAAATCATAATAACTTTCTGAAGAATTTCTCGGAAAACTCGAATTTATCAATGTCGGCGCAAAAAATATAGAAAAAAAACACACTTAATACCAGTCTTTTGATTTACTTAACAAATTTATAATAAAGTTATAATTGTTACGAAACAATTAATTACAAATTGTACCTAAGAAAATCTTAATTTATTTTTTATCCACATTCTCAAGAAAAACCATACCAATAACACTTGTAAAACAATTTTTTCCATCAAATTAATACTTCACAAACGCGAACGTTTTACTTTAATCTCCCATCAAGACAGCTCACATCCTTCTTAATCCCCAGACAACAGCCCAACCCATTCCCCTGTTGGAGGTCAGTACAACCCAATTACCCGCTCACACACCCAAAAATTTCACAACTCTTCCATCGCACAGGATATTCCGCAACGCGCTTACATCCTCTCGGTACACCTGCCGACGAGCAAATAAAAAAAAGAGAAAAAAGAAAAAAAAAACGTATAATACGCGCGCGTCGTCTTCCTTTCTCCTATATACACACTATACACAACACTACACGCGAGCAGAGCGTTCGTGCCCGCTGGCAGCGGCACCGGTTACGGTGCTTTTCACGGTCAAGTACCTCGACAGCGGCGGTGGCAGCTTCCGTTCGATAGTTTCCTGACCGCGCGAGCGCGCGACCTACTCTTTCTTTCCCGCGCTGCGTATTGTTGGTGCGACAGGAGTAAAAAAACTTGAATAAAGCGATGATTTTTCCGTTTCATTGGCGTCTTGTGGGAGTATAAGGTATATAATAGATGTTGTGGTCGTGCGGTTTCGCAGATGCGAGGATTCATAGCTACTGCGACGCTTAGGTAATGAGGCGGATATGATAGGCCGCGCAGGTGATAAAGAAATTTTCCGAGAAATGGCATACCACACGCACTTATCGCTGCGATTGTGGAATTACGGTCGTGTGAAAAGAATGCCGGGACTTTAAATAAGTGCATCGGGGCCGTGAGCGAGGGAACTTTTAATTCGATAAGACGACGCGCGGGTGTCCCATAAGGATGCGGACATCCGTTTGAATATTTTTAGATTGCGCCCCATCCGGTTTTGCATTCCGATAAGAGCCACGCACTCGCGGTGCGTGCACTCGTTTATTCTCTCCAGATAGGAAAAAAACACGCGCTGCTGTCACTGTCGCTTTGTTTTGAACACTCAATCCCTCAAATCACGAAGCACACGGGGTATATTTCGGTGGCAATCGTCTCTTAAAAGAATCGTCTCTTAAAAGAATGATGACGGAAATGTGAAGCCGAAATAAAGCCTATGCGATTGGTCAAGTCCGTTCAAAAGGAGCCCGTGATTAATCGACGGTGACGTTAGTTTTTCGCTTAAGATCTTAGATGATTGGTTCAAATAAAACTGCCAAATTTTGGATTTATGAAATATTTAAACTAAAAATATAAGTCATAAATAGTTCTATGACTTAAAATTTGGTTTTTTATAACAAAAAACTATTAAAATTTAATCTGCAGTTAGCAATGAAGGACTATGATGAATATGACTCTTTTGATTACAGTTAAATTTTTAACCAAATTTTTTTATTGTAGGAATAAACTAAAATAAATACAATCCAAGTTTCAATAAAAAATATTGGATAAATTTGCAGGTGTTAAAAAACAAAATAAATTTTAAATTCATAATATTTCAATATTCATTGTATTATATACAATCGCGGTAAGGGAAGAGCGCGCGCAGCGCGCCTGAACTTGCTAGTATATTTAAACCCATAAATCTACAAAACCCGACGCACCTATACCTATATACCTTCGCCCACCACTCGCACTTGTCACTTCCACACATCTGCCACGCGAATTATCCCCGTTTAATATATATATACGGTCCTGCACATGACCACGCAAACAATCGAAGAGCACAGCGCGCGTTGCGTAATATATAACGGCCCGTTCATTACAACACCTCGCGCCGGATTATACTCGCCGCGCGAGCGGAGTTAGGACAATATATAGAAGCCGTGCAGTAGCAGCAGCCTGTCCTGATTCTGTTATTTATTATTAATACTCAATGAGAAAGAAAGGTGTGGTTTATTTAGTATATATTTAATAATCTCAAATAACAAGTATACAAGAGAATTACAACTTGGGCATGCGACCGCTTAGTTCGCTTGGCGTGAGCCGACTAACAGCACCGCATGGCGCTCCTAATTAGTAAAAATCCAATCTATAGAGGGCGCGCATCCCTCATTGACGAGTGTGTGGTTTCTACTCAAACGCTATTATTTACGACACTCCCACTTAGAAAGCACATATTTGCGATCTTACAATTTACATTTTGCAAATACCGATATCGTTACGTAAACGCTCAAAATTTTCTCTCGACAATCCTTTTGTGAAAATATCGGCCTGCTGATTTTTTGAACATACATATTTAATCATATAAAAATTTTCATGATACCTTTCTCGAATAAAATTGTACTTAACATCAATATGTTTTGTTCTACAATGAAATTGCGGATTTTTAATTATTTTTATCGTACTCTGATTGTCAATGTAAAGTACCGGGGTTTGAAAACTACAATCAATTATCTCACGACGTACTCTATCTAGCCATATTAATTGTTGTACAGCTCCGCAGGCAGCGATAAATTCAGATTCTGTCGTTGACAATGCAACCGATTTTTGTTTTTTAGAACTCCATGAAATTATATCATTTCCTAATTTTATTACGTATCCTGACGTTGATCTACGCGTTTCATATTCGCCTGCGAAATCTGCATCGCTATATGCATTAAATTGTACATGTTTACTTAAATTATTGTTTCCATAAACTATACCATAATCTAATGTGCCTTTTAAATATCTTATTAAACGTTTTACGCAATTCCAATGACCTTGTGCAGGTTTATCTGCATATCTACTTAAAACTCCCACTGAAAATGATATATCAGGTCTACTAACAATTGCTAAAAACATTAAACTACCGATAGCCTCTTTGTACGGTATATTGCTTAAAATATTATCATTTTCGAAATTTTCTAATTTTGTTTGTGAATCGAACGGTGTACATACTTCATTTGCATTTTCCATATTAAATCGTTTTACAATTGTTTTTACAAATTCACTTTGATTAATAAATAAGCATCCGTTCGCCAAACGAGTTATCTCTATCCCTAGGAATACATTTAATTTACAAATAGTCATTCTAAAATCTTTTTGCAAATGCGAAATTAGATTTTGAATTTTTTGTTTATTTTTACAAGCAATTATACCATCGTCAACATGTATAGTTAACATAATCTTTTCTGTTTTATCTTTGCTCACAAATAAGCAAGGATCAGCATTCGTTGCGTATATATTAAATAATTCTAAATGTTTAACAAATTTTTCATTCCAACATTTAGCAGATTGTTTTAGTCCATATAAACTTTTATCTAGTTTACAAATCTCGTTTTTACCATTTGAAAATCCCTGAGGCTGATACATATAAATAATTTCCTTCAATTTTCCATATAAAAATGCTGCTATTACATCAAATTGTACAAGATACATTCTTTCGCTTGCAGCAACGGATAAAAATATTCTAATTGAGTCGTGTCGGGCTACTGGACTAAAAGTCTCATAATAGTCAATACCTGAACGTTGTTCATCCCCTCTAGCTACTAATCTAGCTTTATAAATTTTATCCCCATTCTCTTTATTTGTTTTTGTTGAAAAAACCCATCGATTTTTTAAAATTTTAACATTACTCGGAGCTTTTACATACTTCCATGTACTATTTTTAAGTAAGGAGTCAAATTCGACTTTCATAGCTTGTTTCCATTTATGCGCATCTTTACTATTTATTGCATCATTATAATTTGTTGGATTACTTATTTGGCACATAAATAATTCTTCAATATCAAAATTATCATCATATATCAAAGGAATTCCTAGTCTTTCTGGTTGTCGATTTATATTACGTGAACGCAAATTATAGCTTTCATTTTCGTTGTTGTTTACAGGATTTTCCATTACAATATTTTCATCATTTTCGTGAAGACTTTGTTCACTTACATTACTTAAAACATCATCACGATTTTCTAAATTTACATCAAAATTATTTTCAGCTTGTTCTACTAATTGTTCATTAAAATTGTTTTGATTGTATTCAATACTCTGTTCATCGTAATTATTTTGTATTTGTTCAACAATTTGTTCATTTTGATCATTCTCAACATTTTCAATTATTTGTTCATTACGATTGTTTTCTATATTTTCAATTATTTGTTCATTATAATTATTTTCTACATTTTCAATTATTTGTTCATTTCGATTATTTTCTTCATGAATGTTGTTTTCATTTTGATTCATATTTTTTAAAGACAAATTGTTTTCAAAATTCAATATTTTTACATAATAATATTTATCTTTTTCTATCTTTACATGAGATTTTTCTAATTCGTTTAAAAAAATTACATCTCGATGTAATTTTATCTCTTTTGATTTATCCATTAAAATTTTATACGCCTTTACATTTTCATCGTAACCTACAAAAATACCAGATTCTGCCTTTGCATCCCACTTTTTTTTTTTTGTTTTGGTATGTGCGTGAACACAGGTGTTCCAAACACTCTTAAATGTAAAAAGTTAGTTTGTCTTTATGCCATAGTTCATACGGAATCTTATTTTCAACATTTGTTTTTCTAGTACGATTCAAAACATAAGAAACTGTATTAATCGCTTCAGCCCATAGGCTTTTATTCAAACTACTTTTAATAAGAATCGTTCTAGCTGCTTCTACAAGTGTTCTGTTTTCTCTCTCTGCCTTGCCGTTTTGTTGCGGCGTATACGGGACGGTACGTTCATGTTTTATTCCATGCTTTTGTGTTAATTCAGACATTCGTTTATTTATGAATTCTAATCCATTATCAGTGCGTAAAATCTTAATTGATTTACCTGTTTCATTTTTCATTTTTAAAATAAATCCTTCAAAACATTTTGCTACTTCACTTTTATTTTTTAAATAATAAATTGTAACATAACTCGAATAGTCATCTTTGAATAAAAGAAAATAACGCGAACCACCGAGCGATTCTACCTCCATCGGACCACATACGTCGGCATGAAGTAAATCTCCAACTTGTTTTGATTTTGATTCACTCATTTTAAACGGTAGTCTATGTATTTTACCATAAACACAAGCCTCGCAAAAGAAATCAGTATCTTTCACTTTTATATTATTTTTAATCAATAGTTGCTTTACTTGTTCGCAATTTTGATGCACAAATCGTTCGTGCCATAGTTTTAAGGTATTATCTTTATTTTTATTTTCTTTCAATTCATCGTTTTCTGAGTTATTTACTTCTTTTTTATTTATATTTACATTGTGCAATAAATTTACAACATTCTCTTTAATTTTAAATTTCATTTTGAAAATTTCTTTATTATTATTTCTCTCAGCTATTGCGACAATCTCTTTATTTTTATAAAAGGTACATTTTACGTTAGATGATGTTAAAAATAAACCTTTCGCAAGAGCACTGCCCATCGAAAATAAATTAAAAGGTATATCGGGTACATACAATACATCTACAATATTCTTTTCTACCCATACATTTTCGTTGAACGCAAGTATTTTTACATTTCCCTTACCTACTCCATCCACGATACGACCATCGCCTATACGGACCGGTACTGGATTCTCGAAATCCTCCATAAACGTAAACAGCTCCTTGTTGCCACTCATGTGCGAAGAAGCTCCGGAGTCGAGAAGCCACATTGTTTTGTTTTCGTGTCCGCTGGTGTGGGTCAGTGTAAATGATGTTTCCTCGAATCCAATGAGAGAATTTTCGTTTTCGTTTCTGCTTGAATCCTTCTTCGAATTTTTATTTTCTGGACGTTTCTGTTTGTTCTTTTCTAGAAACCAACAGTCTTTTCGATAATGGCCTTTTTTCTTGCAATTATAACATTCAACATCATGCATTTTTGCACTTTTTGCATGTTCACTTGACGTTGAATTTTTTCCTTTTACAGACACTTTTTGCACATTTTTTGTTAACAAGGCTACACTTTGATCGTTTTTCTGTGACTTTTTTCTTGTTTCTTCCATTACCAGACGAGCAGTCAGATTATCAATCGTTTTTTCTTCTGTATTTGTTGATTCCCAAGCCGAAACAAAATGATTATACTCTTCTGGGAGAGTCATAATGATTTTCGTTATTAACATGCTGTCTGATATGGTTTCACCGAGAGCCTTCAATTTACAACACAAATCTTGAATTTTCGAAATGTTAGTTTCAATATCGTCACAGGAATTCTTTTGATAATTAAACCATTTTTGTTGTAGCAAATGAATACTCGTGTCAGATCTATTTTCATACACTTTAAGCAATTTCGCCCACATTTCCTTTGAACTGGAGCAGTTTATTATGTGCAGCATCGGCGAGTCTTCTATAGATGTTACTATATATTTTTGTGCAACACCATCGTTTTTTATCCATTCAGCCAGCTCCTTTAGATATCTATCTTCCAAAAATGCATCTGCTTCTTTTTCTTCGTTCGTTGGAGCTACTGGTTTTGCGGTCGTTCCTTCTACGATGTCATATATCCCTTTTGATATAAACATTATTTTTATTTGAAATTTCCATTTCGCCCAATTCTCACTTCCTTTCAATCTACAGATTTTTATTATTTCCTTCTCCATTGTTTCCTTTTGTTTATTTGCAGTCAAATACACAAGTATACACGTAATACACTTAACTTTATTTTTTGTATTCGATTTGCACTGAAACACTTTATTTTTTAAGCCACTTTTGTTTTACTAGAGCCAGAAACCCTGGGCCCATAACCTGTTATTTATTATTAATACTCAATGAGAAAGAAAGGTGTGGTTTATTTAGTATATATTTAATAATCTCAAATAACAAGTATACAAGAGAATTACAACTTGGGCATGCGACCGCTTAGTTCGCTTGGCGTGAGCCGACTAACAGCACCGCATGGCGCTCCTAATTAGTAAAAATCCAATCTATAGAGGGCGCGCATCCCTCATTGACGAGTGTGTGGTTTCTACTCAAACGCTATTATTTACGACAGATTCTTTTCTTTCACTGGAGGCTGAGATGATGTTGGTTGTGTTTTGATAGGTCGGAGATGGAGGAGCAGGAGGACGTCGGAACTATAGGAGAGAGAGGTTTTTTTGTACGAGCGGTGTAATGGGTGACGAAGTGGTTTGATTTATTGTATAAGGATCATAATAAAAGAGCGCGCGTGCCCTTGAAATGTTGTTGTTTACATTGGCGCGATTATAAAACCACTGTATTGTAGTGTTTTCTTGCTCGAAGTGTAACGAGTCGCATATTATAATATTGAAATTTTTAAAAATTTTATTAATTAAAAAGAAACTAATAATTCAACTCGCATATACACTCCGAGCGAACCCGAACAACGACCCGAATTAATCCCCATCTACTAATTACTCTTCTGGCACTTACTTACTCACACACATACCTGTACGCACACGATAACCACTCTCCGCCATTCTCTCTCCCGAAAAAGAAGAATACCACGACGCAGCACATCAGTCTCACATACACACATGCATACTTACGTATATACACGAACGGCGTGCGTGCACTCGCGCGACGGCAAGAGAGAAAGAGAGGGACAAAGAGGAGACGCCGAGAGAGAGAACGAACCGGTGGCTCGTTTTATGCCGGCGACGACGACGACGGCGGCGACGATGTTTGCCTTGTCCTTACATAACCGGCTTTTTATTATGTAATTGTCAGAAACGCCAGCGTGCTCTGCCCTGCGTATAACCGCCCCGCTATATACCGTACGCACCGACGATTTCGTACGAGCGTCTGCTGCTGCTGCGCACACATCCTGCGCGCGAGCTCTCTTTTCTTCTTGGATTTCTTTCAAAGGGCCCGAGTATGTAAAGGTAGTGTGGGAGTGAGGTAATTTCCCCGCGGCTGTTTGGTATTGTTTCGCGAGGTTACGTAACCGCGCGGGAGCCCTTTGGCTCGGTAACGAGGCATTGTGCTGGTTATTTCTTAATAAATGTTTTTTTCTTCTTGTAATTAGGTAATTATGTGGAATTATTAGTAAACGCTGGATTATAGGTATATGAAATGATTCGTATATTTGATCAGAATTTTGTCGGTGCATCTTCAGTAGTTACCCGAGAACTTTAAAATAGCCCATACGGAAATTATGATTTATCGTGTACATTTTTTTTACAAGAGAGCGTATATATAATAGAACCGTTGATTTTGATAAAAATAGCGCTCTCGCTCTCATGTCAACGAGCTTCTTAATTTTTATCAATATTAATCTATATACATACAACTAGAGGCAAACAAGTTCGGAGCGACGCAGTCGAACGAGGAAAAACTTCGCGGTTTATCGCGGGCGACCGCATTAAAAATATCCGGCGATGAAAACCAATATAATATATCAACGAACCCGCGATCCAACCACCGCCAAGAATGAAAAAGACGACGGCCATTTACAAAATGAAAACCTTAAACGTACAAGGCAACCTTATATATACGCTCTAGAAGCTGAGCCCATTCATCCGGCCTCGTAGAAAATTAATGTCCCCCGAGCCTGACTCTCGCAATACATTATTTTCCCATTCCCCCCTGCGCGAACGAGCGGCACAGTTAAGCTTTCCCGATAATCCTCATAATTCACGCCAATCCCTCACCCGCGAGCACAAAAGAAGCTTCCTCTCCCTTCCCCTCTTCGCTATACACACCGCACTAAACAGAGTAACTATGTATATCCATCGTTCGAGCGCTCAGCTTCTCTTTCGTTAGATAATATAAAACCAAGTGCTCGCTCGTGCTCTCCCTCCTCTTCATCTCTCGCTCTCTCTCTCCGCTGCCGCTGGTGTCAACGTAACCATTTATATAAATCCGCAGTTACATAACGCGCCGTATGCCAGAGCGCTCGCTCGATAGATTCGGGCCCCCGTGTGTACACGCATGCATGTGTGTGCGTGTGTCAGTGTGAGAGATATGTACGCGGAGCGTAAACCGCGCACGAGGCGGCCGACCACGTGGCCGGCGTGCCGTAGTGTAGAGCCGGGATCGATCATGTTGTTCTTCTTGATGTCTGTCCGCGTAGTGGAGGTATGAGACACTCGTGTGTGGGTTTATTGGGTATGGTACTTATATGAGAGAAGTTTTTTTTTAGGGGACGAAGGTGCGCAGTTTTACACGTGCAATGCCGGGGTTAATGGACGGAGTGCAGGAGGAAATTTTATGTTTTATTTAGGTATCATCCGTGTATTTTGGATTCGCGAAAAAAAAACGGCGCTAGCGCAGATCGTAAATATTGTAATGCTGTATTATGGGTGGATTTTTGTCGGGGAGACGAATAAGCGAATAAAAATTCTACATTTTTGGGTTATATTTTAAAAGTGTAGTGCAAAAAAAATCTAAAATGAATTTTGCGAAACCTCGAGTGTTTGGAGTTTTCGAGTCACTGGTCACAAATGGCTGAGGCAAAAAATGAGCGTAAAAAGTAACTGCTTTTTAAGTGGTGACACACGACCAGAACTTTGCACATTTAAAAATTATGTTTAACGTCAATTTTCCTTAATAAAGGAGATGATATTAAATTCGCTTCTTTAAAATATTATAAATAAATACGAATTCTTTAGGAATTAAAAAAAAAATCTGCAAATTCTTGCTATTCATCAAAACCTTCATTATATAACGATTTCGCGCTTCAAAACAATTCCAACCAATCTCACGTTTCTGAGAATTCGCCAAACATGAACTTGACGAAACGTGCAAACCGCTTTTATATTAAAAAAGCGCCATATCCGGCGTTCGTCGCGCGCGAGCTTTTCGCTGAATCCGGATAAAATACACGATAACGACGCGTTCGCGCGTGTATGGCGTTTTTTTTCTCTTCATCGTTCTTTATCGACGCGCGAACGTACGTGTGTGTGTATATAATATGCATACATATACATACACTTACGCGGCGGCACACGATGCTAATTATAAACAGCGCCTCGGCGACGCGCGTGTGCAGCGAGAGTTAGATCGGCATACGGGAATTTCGAGATTCTCGCTTTTTTTTTAAACGCGCATATGTTAATGAGGCGGTTTGACGAAACTATAGAGTTTGCGCTCGGCTTTGATAACTTTTATCGGGGGTTATTTGGTCGTGTAATTATTGAAACCGTCGAGATTTTTTTATATATATGTATATAGTGACAGGCGAGAATCGTATGGATTATGCTTTTGAAGATCGCGGGGTTCTAATTATACGAGTGTCGTCAGCTCGCTTGTAGTTTTGCTGTGTGCATCGAATTACGAGATAGTTTTTTACGTAATAACGCGGGCAAAAGAAGTTTCGGGAATACCGAAAATACTCTGGTATTTTTAACGAAGTTCCCAGCGATAACCAGACTCCTCCCCGATTATTCGTTATCGCTTATCGAAATTTTAATGACGCGCGCTATTCGCTCGTTATAAAAGACTCTTTTTTCCGAGCATACACTCTTATCCCTCCACATACATATCCATAAATTTTTCCGAATCCCTGTAACCGATGCATCTCTTTCCTCACGCACGCGCGCGGCACGGCATCGTTACATAATTAAAAACCTCGGCCGGGTTGTACAAAAATAATAACCGCGCACTTTTGCGAACGCGCAAAATTTTGCAACGTTGTACGTGTATCGGCCTCGATCTCGCACACACAAACGCACACACAGACACGTACGCAACAACGCAACGCGAGCGAGCGCAGGTATAGGTATCGAGCGTCTTCAGTCTTCGCATTACATAAACTATTCTTGACCGAAAACTCTCATTCAAGCTCGCTCACACCGCGCGCGCGGATGAACAGAGAAAAAAGTATGGATTTATGTAAGGTAATAGTCGGCGCGCGCGGCTGTCTGAGTATGCCCCATCGAACGCGCCGATAAGATAAAGGGAGAGAGAGAGAGAGAGAGCTCTGGCGTATACAGCACCAAAGTGCGCGGGAAAACACGTGCGCGCGCGCACGCGGGTAGATGTAGGTGGGGGAGAAGGAGAGCGCGCGTAAAAAGTGGCGACAGTGTATGTATATTCATGCGGCTCCCACTCCTCGGTGTACACTCTGCCGAAAATAGATCCGAGAGAGGGACAGAGAGGTGGGATCGAGAACGAGAAGAGACAACAAACAAAAGACACTGCTCCGAAGACCGAGAGAGAAAGGGAGAGAGACATTGGGAGAAAGTGCATGCAACTAGGCGGACTATTTTTGCCTAATGTGTCACGTAGTTACGTGGCTTCGTAACGGAGAAGTGAAGTTTTTGTTGGGAATCGTCGGGGTAATGAAAAGCCTTGGAATTATAATATTACGGAAAAGCTAAGGGGAAGAAGTTTGTCGAGGAAGAATTCAAAGGAAATTATGGCACGCGTTTGTGCATAATTTGCTCGACGGAATATTTTTTATGATATATTTGAAATTCGTTTAAGACCGGCGCTATGTTATGCTAATTTATTCGGACAGAAGATGAATTAAAGTGGAGCCGTTTTAGGTGTTAATTTTAATAAAAAAATCGATTTTTAATTAAACAAAACAAAAAACTCATAATTCTTACAACAATTTAAAATTAAAACGAAAAGATACTAAATTAAACCTCAATATAAGTAAAGAAATCTCATAACAGCATGATTACTGCCCTTATCAAAACTATTTATTTTATTCCAGAATTTTTATCAAAAGAATGCCGCAAAACTATACATCCCAGCTTTCAGAATTAAATTAAAACACATAACGCTCAGTGTATATAAGTATGCACCGAAGAACCTCCCAGTCAAAACTTCCCCCCAAGAATCGTGCCTCCTCGCGGCACTCACTCCCTCCTCGCAATGCCACAAAGAGCAACTCTCGGGAACTCCCCCCCCCCCCCCCCTTCTCGCATGAGTAGTGACAGAGACAGAACCAGCAACACCGAGAGATAGAGAGGGAATAAGAGCATGAGATGAGGAGTAGCCGGCTCGCGCGCGCGCGCGTGGACCGAGAGCGACGTCGGATGATGGCGTCCGGCCAGGGAACGTGCAAAGTTTACATAACACGCGCGAGTTTGACACCGTAGAGCATAGCGAGTAGCTAGCTAGCAACGACCAAGAGAGAAGTGAGAGAGAGAGAGAGAGCACGTGACCCGGCCTCCTTTATCTTATCTGCGCGAATACCTCGACGACGATTCTCTCTCTCTCTGTCTTGCGCGCGCGGCATACTTTTATCGACGCGCGATCCTTACGTAAGTGCAGGACTGCGCGAGGACGAGCCAGCAAGGTATAGAGCGCGTGGTTTTGGCCGATTCTTCGCCCGCACGGCCTCGTGGTGGTTAGGTATGTGTGTATGTGTGTATGTGAATGAGTTTCGGTATGCACGTGTGCACGCGTATACAAACAGAACGAGGGGGCGGAGTGGGGGCGCACGTCTGCGGGCGTATACACGTGTGCAGCGTATTGGTACCGAGGAGGAAGTGCGATTGATTATTTTCATAACGGAATGTTGTTGGCTGTATGGCGACGGCTGATACAAATGTGTCGCTACGCGTGCGGTGCAGCGGATCGGATATATAAAAAAAGCGGAAAGGGGGGGGGTATTTTTAGTAGTCATTATGTAAGAATGTAACGAATATAAGGCTATTTTTATATATTTTTTTTTGTACATGCGAGCGTGTATTCGTGGATTAAACATAGGTGTGCGCGCGCATTGCCGGAGTTTTTAGGTCAGCAATAAATTTCGCGTGTGTTTTGCATATATTGCACGGAGAAATAATTTTATTTTTAAAGCTGAATGATAAATATATTATAATATGTATAGGCTGCGTTTGAATTTTGAATAATATGTTTACGCGCTCTCACTCCGCGTTGAAATAATATATCCTTTTCCATTGAAATTCGTGTACATTGAAATTGAGAGTATGAGATTGGCCTTAAGATACATCATTTCTGTACTTTGTATCTGTATTTTCATTTTAATGGATAATATTTTATTATTCATGAGGTCCCCCGTTGTGTAACAAACTTGTTGGTCAAAATCAGCATCGTTAGAACTCATACGATGTAGACGATAATACATTCAATTTTAACTTATACTCTCTAAAGTTGAATTAGTGAAAATTGCTCCACCATTTCAATTAGTAGAAAAAACTACTAATCAAAATAGTAGTTTTAATAAACTACTAAATGAAATAGTGAATATTCACTAATAAATTAGAAGTTTTTTCTACTAATTGAAATGGTGGAGCAATTTTCACTAATTCAACTTTAGAGAGTACAACAAAAAAATAATTTTATACCACTGCGTGACCTAAGTAGTACTTTTTTGCATCGTGTTTATCGCACGAGCGTAGCGAGTGCGCTAACCTCACGGTACAAAAAAGGACTACTTCGGGCAAGGATAGGCGTGACAGCGGACTTAAGGCAAGCAGTACTATAAAATTCTATATGATACTTGTAATCTAAGTAGCACATTTGTGCACGGCGTGAAGTTACCCTGATTAAAAAAACCCATTCATTCCTTTAAAAAGCTGTTAGTTGAATCGACTTTAATGAGGATTTTTTACTGACTTAATACATGGACTATATAGGGAATTTAATAGGATCCAATAGGATTTAATATTTTTTTTTAATCAGGGTAGGGCCCGAGGGTACGCGTATCGTAATGTACTATAAGAGCGGTTCCGAATCAATTAGAATTTATTAATAAATTACGCATTATCCACCCGGCTTATCGCAGATACCATCAAAGATTAATAAAAACTTCATTATTTACCCACAACAAATCCCCCAGAATTCTCCGAATTCGCTCCAAACCTCCTCTTCATCTCCAGCCCCTACCGCACCTCTCGTCCACATCCGCAGAAATGTAAATCTCGCGCGTCCCCCGTCGCACCTATTCTTAGCGGATTCATAACGAAAATCCACAAACCTCGCATAAACACACTCGCTCTCTCTCTTCCTCCTTCGCCCGCACGAAAATACACATATTACGTATACGCGTGGTGTGCGCGCGCGCGCGCGTTATGCACCGGAGTCTGGCGAGCACGCGTGCAACCTTCCAGCTGCTCTGATTTCAAGCGCGCGCTCGCGAGAAAAGTAGGCCAGACCGCCTCGGTCATACTCGTCGCGCGTCGACACATGAATGAAACACGCGCGCCGGAATCGACGACGACGACGACTTCTTTTTACACGCCGTAGAATGCAAAGAGAATCCCGCGAGCGAGCATTACATGTATGCTAAACCGACTGCGCGGCAAATTACTTTTGCATAATGAGCGCGGTGTATCGAGTACATATATATGTGTGCTTGCGCGGTTAGAAAAGCGGGGAGAGGGATTCGAGGAGGGAAGGAGGATGGATCCAAGCAAGCGCGTGGATTTTTTAAGAGATTGCTGGACGCGTCGGGGTACGGTGGACGGGAAAAGTACTGCGGATGGGCTTTGAATTATGCGAATTTGAGATTGGAGTAATAAATTGCTGTATGTGTGTGTGTGTGTATGTGTGTATGTGCGTGTGCGTGTGCGTGTGTGCGCGTGCGCGTGTGCGCGTGTGTGTGTGTGTGATATAACATCTAGGCTTGTAGAGGACTTTTGTGAAATTTTGCATTCTAGAGAATATGCCATAAGTTTTTCAATTCTCGGGATTTATTAGTATTTGAAAAAAAAAATAATAAATATGCAGTGATGTATAAGTTTTTTAAAATTCAAATAAAACTTTATAAATCCTCGGGCTGTGATCTGATAAAAAAAAGCTGCTACTTTTTAATAATTTTGTTGTTTCCTTATATATCCAGCATCCCAAAATCTATGAATCCCAGTACCGCGAATAATCCCAGCCACCTCCCCCAGTCAACCGCGCTAATGAAAAATTCAGCCGCGCAGGGCCGTCCCACCACGGCGCGCCGCGGCCAAAATAAGCTTTGCTTACATAAACAGACGTGAGTAAGCGCAGAAATCTCGAGATCGGATGTCTCTCGCGACCCGAAATCCCTTATCGCGCCGTCGCGCTTATATATATACAACACGTTGCTGCGCATCTGCCGCGCGTTATCGATTACGTAAAGAGAATAGAGGGAGAGGATCGCCGCGTAGAGCGCGCACGTCTAAACTCGACGCCCCGAGTGCGTGGTGACAATATATGTGTGTAGGTAATAACCGTGTGAGTGCGTGGATTGGATCTCGAAGTGGAGACCTGATTAAGGGTAATTTTAAGGTTCTTTGTTTGCGAATAGTAGCGCTCGAGCGGCGTATTGTTTCTGGGGCGAGGAGAATTAATTAAGGCGCTGCCGCAGTTGGTTGAGTATCTGGATCGGAATGTGATGTAATGATTATGTAATCGATGCAATCATTGACGTATCTTACAACTGGAGAGGTTAGGATAAAATTAGGCCGTCGTCATTTTTGGTGCACAAAACCCCGGTGTTTAACGGCGAGGATTTTACAAGGAATCAATAACGTTTGATTTCAGCCGTTACAATAAAATGAGAAGGAGTTACGTAAGCACGCGCTGTGTCGATAAAGCGCGCTAGAAAATATTGCGATACTACGAATATATACACAGCATTGAGAAACGCTTTGATTATTTTGACATTGCGATTATTTTCGTGTTTTATTAATTATCCTGCGCAGCGTCACTGGTATTAGAGATAATACTGGTCTTAAGCGCGCGAGCGTGAAACATTATCGATTTATTTTTTCAATAGCAGATTAGGAGTCACGTGCCGCATGTACAATATATACTCCGTGACTTGAATGCTCTACAATTTACATTTATTAATAAAAAAAATAAAAACTGTATAACAAGTATTTTCAATCGATCAATGCCAGTTACATTTTTACCAAACGCATTCATTCATCAACATCGCATATAATTTATCAAACTTTCCTATATAAAGAACAATTTTTAACTCGAAAATCAAGACCTCGCAACGTATAGAAATATTCACTCCCCAGCGTCAGCATAGTCGCGACTCTTTTTTACGCTGCTCGCTCTGTATATATACACACGTGCACTCGGCACACTGCTATATACACATACCGACGAAAAAGAGAGATAGAGAGAAGGGGAGAAAAAAGCCGGGCAACTCCAAAGTGAGGCAACGGAATTAAGCAATTCCCCTTCTGCGCGTGCAATTACGAATTAGGCAACGGCGAGCTGCAGTCCTTTCATCTCGCATCCGTTCTTTCGCCGCTCGTGTGGAAATGCACCCGCGCGCGCAAGCAGGCGAGAGGAAAATCGCAACGGCGCTTTTTTATCGCCTCTCTCTGTCTCTTATTCCCTCGCGCTAAAATTAGTCCTAAGCCGCTGCTGGGGAGATTTATGCGCTGTGCAGCGAAATAATGTTTGCGCGCTGGATTTGTCTATTTCCGGCCCGGACGGTCGTATAGCGAATAACGATTTTTCTTCTCTCGCCGATGCGATCCCGGAGAGGATGTTTGGGATTTCTTAGGATTTTATTTGTAAACACGCGTCGACCGCGGTTGATGTATATCTGGCTGCTGTTTGTTAATTTATATATATGCGCGAGAAGACGTGCGTTTATAACCGGTGCAGAAGAAACCCATCACGGCGATTATAAAAGTCGTGGAACGGCGCATTAGCGTGAACTAGGTTAGTGGTGGAAAAAAATAGAGCGTGTAACGTGCATGATGAAAATATTCGTACGAGTAAGTAAGTAAGATCTTGAGTCATCGGTTCTTTGAAAATCCTCCGAGACATATTCATTCAGAAACGTCAATCTCATTGCATTACGAAAATCTTATAGCTATATCCAATGCGTCTTTGCATATCGCTCCCACTGTATGCAAACCCAGCGTCGTGTGGAAAAAACATCTGCAAGATCCCAGTGATTCATCTCTTATCTCTGCACAACAGGTCAAGACATTAACTTCCTATCTCCATCATCCGCGTCAACAAATTCCCGACAACAACAAACATCATTATTCTTCCTCAAACCCCCTCGAACTCTCGTCTCTTCTTCCCACTCCTTAAGTACCACCACCACCGCCGTCTCATCCAGCACAAAGAGCCGCTTCATCGGATCAAACAGTGAATCACATTGACGAAGTTCTCTCTCTCTCTCTCCTCTCCTCTTCGAGCGTGTGTACGATGACTAATAAAACGACGTCGCCCTGGTGGTGTTGTTACGTAAGCCCCCCGCGAAACGCCAAGAGAGTGGGCAAGTGGCCGGCCAATTTCGTGTGTATACGCACGCGAGAGAGAGAGAGAGTAGAGAATTAATTCCTATATCCGAGGGCTGGTCAGCTGCGGAGTTAATTTTGGATCGCGCTGGAGCCTCTCGCTTTTGATGGAGCAGAACGAGAAATAGAGACTATGCTGCTGCTGCTGAGAGTTTTCGATATTTTTCGGATCGCCCGCTGATTGAAGTGAGTCTAGTGTTGTAGAATGTTTCTTTTTTTTCCTGAGAATTTTGTCTGATATATGTTTTGATCAATGATAGCGTGATGTTCTATTGATTTGTTTGCGATATATCGGATCAATTCACAGAATGTGTGAAAATATAGCTTTTGCTATAACAGCTGAATCCATCAATTCAGATCAGTTACGTATTTCATTTGGCAACATCTCAAAGAGTAACCGGAAATCCTGTCGCATGGATTAATTCCATTCTTAGTGAGTCACGTATATGCGGGCTTGTTTCTAAAACTCCTAAACGAAATGAATCATGGTGAATATATATATATAGCCTTCATCAATTGTGTACATTGTTAATGATACAGTCCAACATTGGTGTTAAAACTTACTCAAGACGACAGATTGTACACCTTATTCTCAACCTGACCCATAAACCAACCATCCTTGTAACTCACCTGCAACAGACAAAAGAAAAACATTTCGTTAGAAAGCCACTTGACTCGCGTACAAAAACAAACTTACAGTGTCTCAATGTAATAATAGCAATTTTTATCTACAATCATCCACCCGAACCTCGTCACAACAACAGCGTCGCTGAGATTATACCGTCCCACAACGCTCTCTCCCCCCAATCTAAAAAGCAACAACACCGTAATCGCTGCGCCACAACGCGGCATTACCGAATCAAACGCACATATAACGCAATGTAATACCATTACGCCATCTCGGCCGCGTATATACACCGCTGTGTAACTCTATATACCCACACTCGTACACTTTTCGCGAATAATTCCCAGAGAGCCGCGTACAATACCGCCGCTTCATTACGTTATCAGAGCGGCTAAAACAAGGCGGCTATTAATACTCCGAGACGCGAGCCTCATTCATCCCCAAAATTGAGCGACGACGTCGCGTATTACAAATACAAGCGTGTTATAATATAGATCCTCCGCAGCTCCAGCGTCGCCGATAGCGTAATCCGACAAAAATAGAGAGGACGCGCCGCGCCGCGCTCGCGCCTATATTAGACCTTACATGGACACTCGCGCAATATTCACAATTGGCGCGTCGATAGATGTATGTGTGTGTGCGGCGTTGCGTAACGTGTGTTGTATATACCAGTGAGGGTAATCGCAGGAGCCACGAATTCGGCAATAAATATTCATCGCCCGAGGCGTGTTCATTAATTATTTATCGCGGCGGTTTTTGTGCGCGAATATAGATATAGGTATACAATGCGAGGGAGAAGAAGGTCGAACAAGATTTCGTGGTGATACGTTGGTTTTGCGCAGCGGGTCGGATGAAGGTGATAAAAGGGGAGGAAGTGCGTTTTGAATCAGAAAAGATCGGTTGGTATAATGATGGATTGTTCGTAGGCAGTTTAATTGGACTGGCGCCGGAAACACGCGGGGTGCCGTAATAGCTTATTAGAGCGACAAGAAAAACGTGTGAAAAGGTGGCGTATGTACATGATTAATTAAATGGAGCAATTGAGAAAAAAAATCGCTTAAGGACGTTCTCCGGGTCGAAACAGCAATTTCAGTTTTTATATTTTTAAATAATGTTTTATTAATTTGATAATCCAAGAGTAAGTACATGTAACAAATATATACTTGAAAGAACATCAGACAATTTTTTTCAGGCAAATTCAGGCAGTAGTCACTATGCTATTGTTACAATTAAAGACAAAAACTTCAATAAGTTCTTTAAATTGTTTTATTTTTTATCCAATCTTAACGAAATAAAGCTTATTTTGTTCATTAAGAAATTTCAGGGGGAGTATCGATGGGAAAATTTATGATACGAGTTACCAGTACGGCGCAATATCAATTTGTTTAAGAAAGTTTTGATGAAAACTTGACATGTTTTTCTTAACTCGTATCATAAATTTTCCCATCGACTCTCCCCCTGAAATTTCTTAACGAACAAAATAAGCTTTATTTCGTTAAGATTGGATAAAAAATAAAACAATTTAAAGAACTTATTGAAGTTTTTGTCTTTAATTGTAACAATACCATAGTGATTATTGCCTGAATTTGTCTGAAAAAAATTGTCTGATGTTCTTTCAAGTATATATATTTGTTACATGTACTTACTCTTGGATTATCAAATTAATAAAACATTATATAAAAATATAAAAACTAAAATTGCTGTTTCGACCCGGAGAACGTCCTTAAGTATAAGTATCGAATAGTGTACAGTTTTTAATAAATATATTATAAAGGTTTTAATGGAACAACATTTTATACTTTATATTATCTCACAAATTCGTCAAAAGTGCTAATTAAGCACAATTTCGAAATAATTGAAATTGCTACATCGTACGTATACGTAAAGCCATTAAAGTACGGGCTAAAAGATGATTGGAACATAATGACAGTATGTTTTGCAAACGTTTTGTGCTCATACACAAAGAATGTACGCAACGCGTGTGTATCAGTGTTATGTAATATCTTAATATTACGTCGTAGTATAGGCGCGTAAAAAAACATCGGGAATACATCACCACGCATCGGCATACCGAATTAGTTGCTAGCGAGCAGAAGAAAAAAAAATTGATGAATGAAACCTTATATAACACGCGCGCTGCTGGGCCATCTGCCTCGTATCATCACACATGGCAGCGCTATTTTTTGTTCCCTCCGTTAATCGACCGAAATATTTTCGGAATCTCCTGGAAATTCCAAATAAACTTCGGCTTGCGCAAGCCGCGCCCGCGTTAACGCTAATGAGAGAACCAAATTTTGGCCTTCTACACGTATTTATTATGTCTGCTCTATACCAGAAAAAAAAATCCCCGATCTTTCCTTAAAAAACCAATTCTCCTGCATTCACGTGCAGATATCTCGAAACCTAAGTAGGACACAGCCTACCAACAACGACCGCATGAAAAACTCATTTCACAAACCCCATTAACACACACACAGCCCCTCCACAATTACCCCTTGCCCAACTCCGCCACTTACTCGTGAAAAATTGCTGCGCGTCTGTTCCACTCGCGCGTCTAATGACCTCTGCGCGCTCGCGTAGTAGATTCGACTTTGCGCAAAACCGCCGCATTATGACTCCGCATAGACACACACACACACACGCTGCGCACGCGGAAGGGCAAATCCCGCGTCGTCTCTTCTTTATTACCGCGGATGTTTAGCTCGCCTTATACAGCGGGGAGTAGCACACGTACGAAGAAAATCGCGCTCGAGGCGCACTCTCGCCTTGACACGAATCGCGCAAGGCGGATTA
Organism: Torymus aiolomorphi; assembly: GCA_036365515.1. Lineage (NCBI taxonomy): Eukaryota > Metazoa > Arthropoda > Insecta > Hymenoptera > Torymidae > Torymus > Torymus aiolomorphi. The sequence goes on along the minus strand of CM070873.1, from coordinate 59,417,351 downwards.
ATTTCGTGCGCGGTAATTATATAACCAAAACGTGCCCGCGTGGATTCGTGTGTATAGAGCGAGCGTGTGTGTGTGTGTATGATATAAATGCTGTGCTAGTGCAAGAGTTGAGGTTTGAAAAATTGGAGAGAGGCGACGGAGATGTTGGAATGACCTCGGAGGAGGTGAAAAATTATGTGGACGTGGGCTTTCTTTGGAAATTGTTTCGTGAAAGGAGCGTTGAGCGGGGACTTGCATTAAGAGGAATGTGCTGACGTTTCTATTTTAGTTTTGGATAAATAGGTTTGAGATTGTGTGTTTTTATTACGTAATTGCTCGACTGGAGTATAATTAATTTCGTTACTATACACTTCAAACTAGTGATATCTGTGATAAATTTTGTAGAATTTCACGTTACAGAGCGGTTATCAGTCACAACAACAGCGCTAAAATGTCGAGAATTTTGAATCGCCACGATGGAATATTGATTTCTAATTAAAGATCGGAGATTATTCGAGGCTCGCGGCGAATCGCCAGCGATATGATTCACGAATTTAGACGTATATCTGAAAACTTTGTTTTCGATTAAGTAACAGCTCTCTTATCTGCCATTTAGCAAGTACACCGTCGTCGTCATCATCATCACCTACATTAAGATTCGAACACGTGGCGTTTACAAGCTGTCGTTAAACTACTCGGGGTTATACAATTTTTTGATTGTTCTCATTTTACAAAAATCCAACGAGGCACGCGCGTGTACGCCGGCAAATTCCTCGAATCGCACTAGAAACTATTATAACAACGCTTGTGTGTATATATACATTAAGAACTTATGCTTTCCTTATTTACCAAGGCCCCGTTACACTTGCCGAATACAGACGACAAAGAACCACGCGGACACGCATATATGTAAGCGGCCAAACATAACTGAAATCCGCTCAATCATCGGACACCCGGGGTATAATTCACCGATAAAACGGAATTTACAGCTGTTGCGCGGGAGGAGGATTAAGCCGCGCAGTTCTCACCCAATTCATACACGACGGAAATAACGAGAACCGAGAAAATTTTACGAGTACTCGCGAGAGCGCGCACGCGCCGCTACCACACATACACGTACGATTTTTCATCGGCGCGGAAGGGAGGGAGAGAGTTTTACGAGCGCGAGCCAAACCGATTCGGTATCCGAGCGAGCGCCGCAGTGGCTACGTGACACGCGATGCTATAAAAGTATTTTCGTATGAATTTCCAGATCTGGGCCTCTCTCTCCCTCTTGCTGCGGTACTACGGAAGTAGTTCTTAGGTTAATGGAATTCAATTACGCGCGGACGTATATAGCGCGACAAACGTCGCGCTCGCATGTGATGGTAATAAACAAGCGATTTACCTTTTCCGCGCGAATTATCGCGATCGCGATTGACTAACGAGGAATTTTAATTGTGTACACGTGCGGAGCTCGGGGTGTACGACAGGCCGGTCTAAAATTATTGCACCCGCACGTTGTACCCAATTAGCTCGCGATATTTAGCGGTTCATTGACACGCGCGGGCGCGCGCGATGTATACCGACGGAAGACAATTTTTCACGAGTCTCTCTCTCTCTCCTCGGCCGACATCACTGCGCCTCTCGTGCTCCACATTTGTCGCGAGAAAAACAAAGACGAGGAGTCGGCATACGCAGCCAGAAGAATTATGCACCGGTCCGCTTGCGGGCTCTACTTTGTTTTTGCATGAGTCGTATATAAACTCGGGTGAGTAACGAATCTCGCAAAAACGCCCCGTTGTTTATGATTTGACTTTTGCACATGCGTATTTAGATGCTGGGTTTTATTAATAGTATAGGTATTATACAGACACACACAGAGACCGCGTTGGGGTTATTATTGAAGAGATAGCGGAAAATTTTGGCAGACCGTGCGCTGTGCCGGGTTATCGTGAGAGAGAGAGGGAGTGAATGAATTTTCACGTGACTGTGTTTACTCGGACAATAAAAGCGTCTAGATGGCTGTTGGGAGTCAAAACACTTATCTTGTTCTTATTTATTCCATACCGCCGCTTGTTCCTTATCCCCCCACCCCCCTGATATCCATTCCGCTTTTTCCTTCTAATCTACCTCGGACAAAAAAAACTCTCGTTCCCTCGAAACGACTTTCGCTCACGCAACCCCGCCTTCTCTTAATTAAAATTTGGCACATGCGAGAGCACATACCCAGCCCTTTTCCTTCATAAAATTTTTTTTTTCTCCTTCTGGCGCGTCCAAAAATAATCCTCCGGCCGCTTGGTTAAAAGTCGCCTCGTTATTTCGAGCCGGAGAAAAAGTCAAAGGGAGAGAGAAAGAGAGCGTCGGGCATTGGGTCAGAGCGCGCGAGGAATGAGGTGAAAGAGCGAAAAAGAGACGACACGACGATCCCAGCGCGCGAGATGCCTCAGCGTGCTTGCGTCTCTCTCTGTCTGTCCCGGCGCCGTTCTATCTTTCGACATTCGCTCGGGAGAGTGAGAGGTGCAGTCGAAGGTTAAGGTTAAAATTACTAGAGGTGGGGCTTGATGGTGATTGATCGGTGTATTGGCAGTTTATGGGAGTGATTGTGGAGAGTGAGGATTGGTGGGTGTTGGTTGTTATATTTCGTGTGATTAATGCTAGGGAAATGAGACGTCGGGGAGCTCGGAAATGTCGAAATGATGTAATTTATATGATTTGAATATACACACTTAGAGGGTTCAAAAAATTAAAAAAAAAATTGAAGGCACACCTTCGCGACAAGTTTTTTTTCATTCTATCATAAAATATACGAAAAAACTCGTGAATATTAGAAAACGGTCTTGTGAAACCGATTTAGAAATAAATCCATTTTTCTTATGGAAATTTAACATGGGAAAAATGAGCCAATAGTAAGCTTTTAAATGTGCTAACAAATATTGCACAAACAAGCGATTAAAGTAGAAGAAAAGAGCTTTAATTTAAGCTTAAGATCGTTAAAATCTCTCTGTTCTGCGCAAAGTTACGTGCATTTGAAAATCGCGAAAAATGACCAAAAATGAGCGATCTTTCCCGAATCCGCGTAATTCAATCATTTTTGGTAATTTTTCGCGATTTTCAAACGCACGTAACTTTGCGCAGAACAGAGAGATTTTAACGATCTTAAGCTTAAATTAAAGCTCTTCTTTTCTTCTACTTTAATCGCTTGTTTGTGCAATATTTGTTGGCACATTTAAACGCTTACTATTGGCTCATCATCAGTGACTACTTTTCGTCCATTTTTCCCATGTTAAATTTCCATAAGAAAAATGGATTTTTTTCTAAAACGGTGTCACAAGACCGTTTTCTAATGTTCACGAGTTTTTTCGTATATTTTATGACCTATAGAATAACAAAAAACTTATCGCGAAGGTGTGCCTTCAATTTTTTTTTTTTAATTTTTTGATCCCTCTAAGTGAGGACACGAAAAAAATATCCTTATATATAGCTTTAAAAGCAGCTATTCAATGTATAGATCGAAAATTAAGAGTCTAATAAAAGAACGAACTTTCCTAATTTCAAAAAATGTGCAAGTATATAATTAAAAAACTCAGAGCCCTAACAACATCATTTTAATTGTCATTGAAACTTTTACTCAGTCGATTACTCCGTAGCTAAAAAAAAGCTTCAATCTTCTTCCCAGCACACAATTTTAAAATTCACACCCATCCCCTAACCCACTCCACTTACCCCCTCCCCTGCGTTCTCACTATCTTTTCTTCTCAGCACTCCTCTATCTTCGTCTCTTCTTGGCCTCTCGCTCTCTCCTCACGGCCGCCCTATATACTCTCTCCACGCGGCCTTGACACATCTCCCTCTCACACTCTCGAATTCTCTCCATTCGCAAATGGAGACCAGCAGTAGAACGCGTCCTTGATCCTCTTCTCCGCGTGGTTTTTCCATCAGGGGGAAAACAGCGCCGCGAGAGGACCCTCTTCCGTTTTTGGCAGTGATCCATTCGGTGCGTCGAACCCAAGAGCGAGAGATAGAGAGAGGGTGACGAAGATGGGAGAGGGAAGAGAAAAGAGAGTTTGAAAGATTAAAGGAGAACGAGGCGTACAGGTGAATTATTCAGCGGGCAACTGGGTAGAATCGAGGTAATGTTTACGCAAAGGTTAGTAGGTTCGGGAGAGAGTGCAGTTCAAAAGTATGAAAGCTTAATTTTTATAGAGCTCCGTGGTATACGATTGAGCCACGTCTTTTTTTTTCAAGTTTCTAGGAAAGTGTGTTAAAGTCTACGAAAAACAAAAGCTTTTCCTCTGCAACGCGCGCGGAACGTGAAAAACGACATTTCACCGATGTGACGAAACGCGCGGGTGCATCAAGATGGATTAAGCATCTGTAGTGAAAGAAATCGTGATTCACCTCCTAGAATTATAAGCTTTATCTGAAAATACAAAAGTGACTCACACTATAACAACGTGAGCATGTGTGTGTGTGTGTGTGTGGAATGAGTTCCTGTGAAAAATCACGTAGGCCAATCTCACTGCTCTCGATATAAACTACTTTTTTTTTCATTGCAATTCGATACCGAAAAAACACTCTCTCTCTCTCTCTCTCTCTCTCTCTCTCTCTCTCTCTCTCTCTCTCTCTCTTATCTAAAAGTACGTCGTTAAAAATATCTATTATTAACCCGCACCGTACACCACCACCTCCGTATTCCCGTTTCCTCTTCCAAAAAAAAAAAAAAGTTACCCAAGTTGAGAGCTATACGAAAGCAATGTTCGCAATAAACTTTCCGCACATTTAAATAATTCACTAATGTCAACCCCTCCCCTCTTCACCAGCAAAAAAACACACGCAAGCACACCAACTTCGCAATTCGCTCTATAATATGTACGAACTAAAGGAAACTTTCGTCTCTACACAACAACGCGCGCCTCTAGAAGAGAGAGAGAGAGAGAGAGAGAGAGAGAGAGAGAGAGAGAGAGAGAGAGAGAGAGAGAGAGAGAGAGAGAGAGAGAGAGAGAGAGAGAGAGAGAGAGAGAGAGAGAGAGAGAGAGAGAGAGAGAGAGAGAGAGAGAGAGAGAGAGAGAGAGAGAGAGAGAGAGAGAGAGAGAGAGAGAGAGAGAGAGAGAGAGAGAACACAATAGCTGCGCGGATCAATAAAAAATCCCCCTTTATTTTCCCTGCCGACAAAAGCCGTCCGCGCGCATGTATACACTTACCGAAACCAGGAGAAACCGAAACTCAGAGAAACCAGGAGGCAATAACACGCGCGCTCATATACGATCAGCGCTTATCGCCACGCCGATAAGAAAGAAAGAAAGAAGCGGGAGGGAGAAAAAAAACGCCGTGCGCTGGGAAACAAAGGCGAAAAGCCCGCGGCATCCCTTACATAACTACCACGTATGCGTTTGTGATACGTCGAACGGATGTGTCACCATCGCGCGCAATCGGTGAATCAAAACCAGCCGATGATGATCCCCATATATATACACACACGCACACTATCGCGTGTGCGTCCTCCTTCCTTTGTCGAGAGCTCCCTTATCACGTCCTCTCTCTCTCTCTCTCTCTACATAAACTTTTATCACCACGGCCTGCTTTTTTTCTTTGTTTCCCACCGCGCGATAACGTTGCATAATTAATTAACCAGCTGCGCGCACGCTTGCGCGGACGTTGATTGATTCCAACATACGTATTCTCCTCGGCCACCCTCGCGGCTTGTACATCTCCCGATCATATAATGAAAACATATGCGCGGGTATATATATATAACCCTGTTATATTCCCTCGCATGATTAACCGGCCGCGATTTTTCACATTCTATTCCGGGATATCTCACTCTCGTTGTTTTTTGTGGCCCTCGGAGACACGAATATTGCCGCTCTCGCTGAGGAAACACCGCGGCGATGTGCATCTGGAGCTCGCGCGCGGTTAATTATATCTTCCTTGGGGGAAAGCCGCTGCCGGTTCGCCGGAAGAAGAGCCTCGAGAAAATAAATACGCGTAGATCCGGCATGTGACGCGCACGTGGTAACGGCGGCGGTGGGGGAGGAAAGGTTTTGGTACGCACGAGTCTATTAGGTGGGTGCTTGTCGGCGGGCGGAGGAGGAACAACAAATTGGGGCTTCTGGAATCTTAGACATCTATAAGTTTCCTGTTTTTTTTTTTTTTTTTTTTTTGTGTATTGAGGAAACGAGGTACATGTGGTTTTTTGGAATAATCCGGTAAATAATTTATCTGGATTCAACTGTACTACAAATTGTTACAACACGAAATCATGAATTTTTAATACAACCGTAACCTACATCTTTCACGTCCACAATTTTTATCAAAAACAAGTATAAATATTAATATATACCACCCGAGCATTTCGATTCCGCAACCGCCTCATATATTTTTATTAATTAAAATATTAATAAATAAATAAAAAAAGAGAGGTAATGATTGATCACGAGCCATTGAACTACATACGGCTGATTCAAAACACTTTATTATTCATATAAACATGAATACCTCGCATGCAGAGACCACACCTATGAGTTTGAAAATTCCCCTGCATCACGCAGCGCGCTTGCGTTATTACATAGCTGTCCTCGCGCGCTTTTGAGTCGCGCTGATACGCAGTAAAATCGCTCGCACATCACAATATAATCACCGCGCGAAAAAAAAACACCACACATATGTCCACCCCCCTCCGTATATAATAAACGCGCCGCGCGTGCAACCAGAACGTGCATGCGATAGCAAGTATATGTTTTCACTCTTCTTCTTCTTCTTCTTTCCGCGCGCTACGCGTGGGTATGTTATACTAATATTGAGAAATCTCGAGAGTTCCAGCGAAAAAAAAAAAGAAGGCCGAACGTACGAGAGCGCGCAGGTGATCATAGTGCGGCGACGCGCGTGCGCGCAGGTGCGCGTTACCGCAGCTGCGATTGCAACCTTGCGGGTTTATGGTAGTAGTAGCCCGGTCGAATAAGGCGCTGTGTGCTCCTTTTTTTCTCTTTCTCTCTTTCGATAAGAGCGCAGCGCGCGTTGAGGTATGTTTACGAGGCTGTTCTCAGCGCAGTAGTAGCAGAGTGGCCCCGGAATGGCTCTATTTTTGCGCAGTTGCAGCAGCGGACTGTAAAGATTTTGCGCGGTGATTTACGGGCGCATTGTTTTTTTAAATCGATGGGAAGTATGCGGGGTATTCGCAAGTATTGCGATATAGCGGTGAGACTGTGTTTTAGAAAGAGTATATAGAATTTTATACTTGCAATGAAATATTTTATGTGGAAAAGTTGGAATAGAGAAGATCTTTTGCATTTGTAATCTGTCTTGTAGGAAAAAATATCCGCGATTGTGTTATTAATTTACTCGTATAGGTACATCGCGATATAATTATCAACCCATTTCTGTTAATTATCGACGCTCCATTTGAATTTCCGATACGATTTTAAACGCTATTTTATATATAAATTACTCATTTTATCCCGCTTCTTGCCGTTATTTATTTTCGCTTATCGTCGCAGCTCCCTTTTTCTCCTCCTCCTTCATTTTGACTATTTAGCAATAAACCACTGACGCGACCTATATTAATCAGCCGCCATTATATGCTTATATTCATTATCATTTCAAAATGAATTCTCCCCTCTGACTCTCAACTCGCCATATCGTTTCAAAATCATTACCATAATCTCCATTACTTTACGATCCACATATATAATATCCCGCAACAAACAACAATCGCCATTAGCAATTTCAAAACGAACTCTTCGTATTCCGTTCACGTGCGCCTGCGCCGCGCGCATGCATAATCCGGACTATATAGCGCAGCGCGGAATATCGCCAGCAATTGGCGCGGACAATAAATTAATAAGCCGCGCGGCGCGCTTGCGCAACCCGAATTAAAGACGCGCTCGCAACTAGGAGTTACGAGAGAGGAGCTGTATGCGCAGCTGGAATATAAGGCGAACGGTATGTTCTTCTAAATTGCCGCAGCGAGTGCAGTCTCTCTTATCTGCGCAAGCCCGCGCGGAATCCAATCGGGAGCGCTGTGCGGCAATCACGTCTGCGCGCGGGCCAATCAGAGGGTGGAGAGCAAGCGGATCGACGTAATTTTCGATGCTTCCGTAGACTTTTTCTCGCGGGAGGTTCGGCAAATTGTATTTCACTCGTGATTGGTAACGAGGAAACTGATAAAGATTGTAAAAGTCGAGGCGACCGAAATTGTAAAATTATTTTCGTATGTGCAGCAGTAAAAGTTTGTTCTGTATTAATAATTGTTATATACGTATTTAATCTGGAAGCTTCTTTGATACACTCTTAAAAATGTTATCCCTATTTTACAGAAAGTTTGTGTAAAATTTTATACAAGAAATTTTACACAAAATTTAAATTACACAGGGTTCATATCTTACACAAAAATGTTAACCCTGTAATTTTATTTTAATTATTTCAAAGATTCTCAATGACAAATATATTCAAATCACATCTCCAAGAACCTCACTTCAACCTCCTATCGAAATTCTTTTCCCCCCCACAAATCACCGTTATGACAGGTATTACGCTCAATTCGGGAATTCGCGCAATACCCTCTGCGGTAAGTCTCGGGGTCCCGATCGAAAGTCCTCCTCTCCTCCCGAGCATTGTAGAATCTTCATTGCCCGATTAGGTAATACGCTTCGCCGCCGCCGCTGAGATATCGACGTAACGCTCGACGGACGGGCCGATTATAAATAAAATTGGTACACTACCGCGGTATTCGTAATCTCGCTCGTAATGGCATCCCCAATATTAGCCCCGATTCCGCTAAAATAATATATACGCGGCCATTGATAATGGGAGAGAGAGAGAGAGAGAGAGGGGAGTTATCTCTAACCCGCTCGCTGGGTAAATTTGTTCGGGGTTGGTTATTATAGATTCGGTTTGCTCTTGCGTGCGGCTCATTGTTATAAGATTGAATAATACAGAACGGTAGTTATAAGCGTCGACTTTGAATGTAACTTTTCAAAATTGAATTTTACGACATGAACTACTATATACGAATGTTCGATAATCGATTTTCGATCAATTTTCAGTGCTTGTCACTAATTTAATACTTCAGCTGATAAGTAAACTCGTAAATCCTCATTAAATCAGAAAAAGCTACATACCTAAAAAACATAAATTTAATTTTTGACATTATTTCAATGGCTACCACACGGCAAACTTATGGGTCTGAAGTTCGCAACATTGGAGTGCAACGAAATAAAAAAAAAAAAAAAATTATTTGGCTTCATGGTTATCCTGATTAATATTAATTTTGTGTGTAGATTTAGTGTTTTATAGAATAAAATAACTTTTATAACCAAGGTTCAGATGAAATTTCCACTGTTAAATAACAGGTGTTTGAAATTTCGAACGTTCATAGTGAACGAAAGATTTTTATGCCATTTTCAAATTTAGCCGAATTTGGCTACTTAATACATTTAAAATCGGATAATAACTGTATTTCTTCACTTCTCGCTCTTGCAGTCACCAGTAAACCATACTCCAGGGAATTCTAACCAGAATTAGAAACTTTAAGTTAATATTTCGTTCATTATGAACGTTCGGAATTTCAAACACGTTAAATAACTTAAATTAATTGTAAGAAATTATTTCATTGTATTTCAACGATGCAAACTTGAGATCCATGCAAACTTCATCCCACCTTCAAAAATACCCCGTCCCCCGGTGACAATTAAAATTCCTCACGGCCCATCGCCACGGGTGCATCGTACGTCACACTTCGAACTTCGCGGTCGAACGGGCGGGTGAGCGCGCAAGAGACACACTCTACACTCCGAGCGCGCAAGAGAGACCCCCGCGACACCGATCGCACGCGCGCGAGTCCGTTTATGTAAGTGCAATTTGAGCCAAGTCGTACGTAAACGTAACAGACATTGCTAGAGTGTATTTATCTAATCTTGGAGCGCTCGCGAGCGCGTACGTACGTATATACGTTCAAGAGCTAACGCGCGTCTGTTGCATCACGAAACCTGCGCGGGCTAATGAGATTAACGCCGGTCCCTTTTTTTCCGCGCGCACGTGTCGTCGTAAGGGCAAAGAGAGTGCATTTGTGTCTGTGCGCGCGCGCGCGCGTGTATAGGTGCGGTTTTTATTTTTGACTTTTAGGGCTGTTTATGTAACGACAGTGCGAGCAGCAGCAGCAGCAGCAGCAGAAGCGTCTGTGTTTATATAAACACTGGCCTATTTATCAAGTCAAATTTTCGTGCTCTATATATCGCGCGCGGCGTGTATGTGTCGCGCTGCCGACGACAACGACGGTGTATACTGTCTTTTTGGCATTTTCGCGGTCTTTCGGGATTTCCGCTTTGGGAATGCAAGATTAATTTCGTGTCCTTTATGCAAACGCTCATCGCTCGTCTTTTCTCGACAATCCAATCGTCCGACTGCGTTCTTCTTTTTTTTGTTTGCTCGGGACACACACACACGGCTAATATCCGCCGCACATACAGAGCAGCAGCAGCAGCAACACGGCGTTACATAAAGATTTGCCCAAGAGTCAGATGTCACAAGTTCATTTTAATGTACCTTAATTCCAAGTCAATTTAGATTTCATTGTGCCACTTCCACTTTGATGAAATCTATCTGTCTCTCGTCTCTTGGTACCTCACTACACCGCTTACATAATTCAAGCGATTATGAACAAATAAAACTACATTCCTTTAATCGCCGTGACTAAACGTTTCGTCAACAATCATCATCGTCGCCGCTCCTTACGTAATTCCGATCCAATATCATCGAAGAAGCTCTCTTCGCCCCGACTTTGCAAAAGTCCGCGCGCGCGAACTACTTACTTGAACTTCGCGAGAAATTACGTAACGCGACGGATTATGTGTGTGTGTGTACGCGGGAGAGGAACGTTACGAGCGCGGTATCAGCTCCCGTCGTCGACGAGCGCGTTACATGCCGGAATTTTCGTGCCACGCGCGCGCTCGTCGATCTCGTAACGACGCTAACGGGAACGATGACACGTAATCGTGCACGCCGCGTGGGCGTACGTGGATGTGGAGGGGGAGCGGAGGAACGATGTTGTTGCGGTCAGAGCGTTCGGGAAGTGAAGTTTCGGAGGTTTCGGTGTAGTATCGTATGGTCAACGGCGATTTTTAGGGTTTTTTTTTAAGGTTATTGGACGGTTTAATAACTATTTTTTAATAACTAAATAATGTGAAATGGCGAGGAATACGCGGTACCTAAAGTGACCGATAACTATATTTAAATAATGAAAAACGATATAGGATTTTTATTATTATTATTATTATTATGTAAGCAACGATATCGGGACACTTTTGATGCTACAATACTTCGGTATATTATGTATATCAGCAATTTATTTGCACTTATTAATTAACCTTATCTTGCTATCGTAAAATTATATAATTTTAGCACAATGTTTAGATTACATCTCAATACTGGGTGGATTATACGTAGGTGGTAAAAATATCGCGCACGACAATAGTAATAAAATTGACAAGGAAAATTTTACCAACTTTTATTTTAAACTACACACAAAGTAAGCCAGAGATTATATAAATTATTTGTTGAACCTTTTCGCGCAAACACATTATGTAAGTACGTATACATACGAGGAGACCAGAGAGCCACGATTGAATTTTAGCTTCGAATCAAAGCTCCAATTTCGCCTCGAGTCTTCCAAAACTTTCTTACGAATAATCGTCAAGCGATTCACATATAATTTGCTGGCTCCTGCGCGCGGGCCTCGTTCCTCGAAGTGAATAATAGCGACGACGTTTACAAAGAGGTCGTCGTGCGCGCGCACGCGCTCTCGAGACAATGATGATGCGCGGCCTTCGCGCGTTGCGGTGAATCGTTAAGCGATTACGAATGCGCGATATTACTTGGTCAAGGATCGCCTTCCGCCATAAGTCCTGATATGGTTCTGTGCTTCAGCGGATGATTCGGCGAAAAGTGGCGACGGCGAGACGAATATTTCGTCGTTTTTTTTTTTTTTTTTTTTTAATAATAATACACACGGCCGGGTGTATTTTCTTCGTTTTTCGATATTTATAGATTCGCCGATATTTTCGCGCGACTATTAAAAAGTCGCCGGCTCGCAAACAAGATTGTTGATGGAGGTCTCGTATTGCTGTTTTGTCTTTGATGTTTATAGTGCGCCGGGTGTGCGTGTGTGTTTGTGTATAATGCAGGATTCGCGAGAAAGAATCCAGAATGAACGCGCTACCTCATCGTTTATTTTTTCCGTCAAGAAATATACAGTCTGGATTATATACAGTGTATTCGGTGTATCATTTCGTATGTATGTGTAATTTAGAATTAACGGGGCAGTTGTAAATGCGGCTGTTATCGGAGAGAACTTTGTAGACGGAATTTAATTCGATTTGATGAAACGAGATTGCAATGATAATTATGTATAAGAAAACTGCTTGTACTTTAGAAGACATAAACGTTGAAAATATTTCAAATCAAGTTCAATTTACGAACTTAATACATAAATATCCTACTATTTATCCAATTAACAGTGGTTATAAAAGCGTGTTTGACCTTTATTTCTAAAAGCTTTAGCCAAAAAGAAATTTACATTTGTCATTTCTCAGAATATCCTTTGTTTCAGGCTGATGAACTCATAAAATTGTTTTAGTGGTTCTCTGTTTCGTGTTTTCCCGGTATACTCTGCTGTATTCAAATGAGAAGCCTATTGAATATTCATAACGCGTTTCGCGTAGATTAATAATTTCAAATTGATATCACAACCAAACAATTCATGCACCTAAACTACCCCCCCCCCCCCCAAAGCATCCACAACAACTTCAAATTAACCTGCACACCCCTACAACAATTGTTTCATCCGAATCAACCTATATAGAACTCGCAAAAAAGATCGGTCCTGCTCGAATCCACATCGGCCAACCCAGCAGCAGCAGCAGCGACGAAGGCTAACGCCTCGTAAATTTATCCTCTTCCTCTCTCCTTCCCTCCCGCGAGTGCAAGAGCCTTTAGCCGCCGCCGCGTGCTCGCGCGTATCCCAAGAATCTCTCCTTCTCCTCGCGCGCGCGCGTGCAGCCGACTAGCATATAGGCGCAGCCAGAATAGCCGCGCGCGCGCCGAAAGAGAGAGGGAGACCGCGCCGCGTTATATAAGAACGACCGCCTCTCCGAGACTGGCCGTGAACTTAGCGGCGTCCGCGAGCGCAGCTGTGTGCTGCGTCCGTTTCTTCTCGGAGAGCGTGCATTGCTGCATGCCGCCAGGGGAGAGGTAGAGAAAAATTTAATGTATCGGGATGGGTAGCGTGGGAGAGGGACAAAGGAGTTGGAAGAGGACGTGGCTGGTGGGCCTTTTATTGTTCTGTTTTCCTTGGTAGTTGTCTTTGTTTTTTTAATGGAGGGGATGCGTTTTTACAGGACTCGGCGTGCGCGGAATGATATTTCGTAAAGCGCGCGTCACGGAGAGCGATGCGAAAATGTGATTTCTGTAGCCAACATTATAATTCGAGGGTTTCGTATTTTAATTATTTTAACGAACGCTTTATGCAACGGTTAGACACTTTGATAATTTAGCAGGTTACGAGGAAGATTTCAAAGATTTTCTAATCAAGCTTTACGGTTGCAACTTTTTGTTTGTTCGTTGAATTCTCGCCTGACGCGATGATAAGTATGTCATGCATATATTTATTTATTTATTTATTCAACGAAAATTTACATGAAGGAAAATCCCGCAGGCAGTTACCTGTTTGCTGGGCGTTCGAGATTTACAAAAATTAACTTAAATTTAGAAACTAAGTAATAATAATAGTTTTTATAATATGGTCTAAAATTGTCACTAGACGCAGAATTTAAACTTAAAACACTTCTTTTAGTGACACAAAACAAGTATCCTTGATTTGTAATCAATTTATTATTCACTTTTTACTAAATATTTTTGGTATCCACTCTTTTAACTTATTTTTCTTATAAGAAGCATCATTTAGAATTTTTAATTCATTTGGTAACCTATTAAAGATCGTCATCGCTTTAAGATAGCTATTATTATTAGTCACTGTTCTGTGTTTTAGGGGTAATTGAATGCTCTTATTTCTTGTTATGCTTGTTGAATTTAAATATTTACTTTTGAGCGCATTATAACGATATATTAAGGTATGATCCTATTATTTTAAATTTATGTACGTATACTAAACTGCGTCGTTTATTTTTAATTGTGTCGCATACGTTTCCCCGCGTCGCCTGCGACGCCGCTGCCGCCACCGCGCGCACTTCGTCTCTTTTGTTCATTAATCGAAAAAGAAACACGTACGCGGAAATGAAACTCTGCCAATTTCGAGACAAAAGCCAGAGCAGCAGCAGCAGCACTAATACACACGCACTCGCTATAGGTATAGGTTGCAAAATCAGCCTCTCGTAGCTTATCTACATCGCACCTAAGCGTTATTACCCCACTTACATAAACCATTGCCGTATTACAATAACTCGACGAAATTCCGAACAATCATCACATGTACATGTGCGCGCGCATTAGAACTTCAAACAATTATTACAGAGCTGATCGCTTTGCAAACATAGCGTCGCTTGCTCCACAAACTATATAACGTTCCTCGAGCGTATTATCTCCTATACTTGCCGGCGCAACACCTCTATCTATCTGTATATACATATATAGACAGTGATCCGCGAAAAACAGAGGAAAACTTTCCCACAGCGTTTCCGCCGGAATAAATTCAATGTCAGCCGGCGGCGAGAGAAAGAGAGATGGAGATTAAACACGTCGCAATGTCGTCGCCTTTTTCGGCCGACGCCACGCAGCCACAATATGCACGTTTAATGTATGTACGCATATATATACACATACGTGTGTGGAATACGCGAGTTAGTCTATTAATAGCGACATAATGATCGCCAGGTGGTTATCCACGCGGAATCTCGGAGCGTCGACCTGTCCGTCTGCCGCCGCGCCGCTCTGTGACGAAGTGCCGAGGAATTATTCTCAGGAATTTCCCGCGAGCGGAATGCTCTCGCCTTCGAGGAACGCAGCTGCGCTTTTAAAAGTTCCCGCAGTGTGCGTACGTATATAGTTGCGCCGGGGTGGAAGGGCCGTACGCTGTACAGAAACGTGTACAGATTTACGCTGCACGTTGCACGATGATAGAAAGAAATGAGTTTTATCCGCGGAAAAGCAGTAATAATAATAACCATCGATACCGCATGAAACAAGGCGTTTATCCAACCGCTCATTATTCAAGTATTATAGTTACGAATGGGACTGGCCAGACGCCATTACAACGACGTACGTTCACCCGTTACATCGTGAACTTTAAACCGTAACCGGGCTCTCGCGCTTTACGTATACCCCTCGACTTTCTAGAGCCGCAGAGAGTACGAGACTCTTTATTTTATGGGGCTTTATACAATGCTCTCCCTCACTCGCTCGCTGGGTTATGTGTCGAGGCGAGTTACGTAGATTTGCTCTCCTAAAGGCCATCATCCATCTTTTTACCGTGCGGATATATATAGCTGCTGCTCTCGCTTTCACAATTTTTACACAATTAGCGGGACGGAGATAGAGAGAGAGGAAATTGCGATCTCCGGCTTTCTACTTTGTCAAAATCTCCGGAGGCAGCGGGATCTATGGAAAAAAAAGCGTACAATGCGCGATTTCGAATCGCGATCAGTTCGAGCCGATAATATACGTAAGTAAATGCGCGAGAGGAGCTATAGACGCACGTAACGCGGACGTACGGTTAGCGTATAGTTTATGTAATTGACGCGCAATGGGGGTACACCACGACCGCGCTTTTTACGACTCGAAATTGGCCTATACGAGGCGAGCGAGCCCCCGCGTAACCAATATCATTTTTAATATTTTATACGACTGTGTGTGTGTGTAGTATACATAAATCATAATGAAGCTTAGATAATCATCCGCCTCGGGGAGCTAAATTTCAAAATCTATCTCTCTTTTGGCGTGCCTGTCAACCGCAGTTACTGTTCGCATTACCGCGCGCGAGACACCTCTTTTCTCAAAAACGCTTCGACAGTATATATATATATATATATATATACACTGCACGCAGCTGCATCGTCATCATTTCTCTCACTCTCGCGGCTGTAACCTTGGCATTCAAGGCGACGGCTTTCCACTGCCAACCGCACGTATATACCTACCTATACGTCCCACGCGCTCTCTCTCTCTCTACTCCCCCCTCACCCGCCAATTTTAAAAATCCTTCGCATGACTCAAGCTGGCCAGTAACCTCTCCCTCTCCCTCTAAAAAGCTCTCCCTTTATCTCTCTCATACCCGCACTACTAATGGCCCCACTCCCTCCTCTGCAACATTGTACCTATACGCGCGTTAATGGTCGATACACACACGCGCGCGCACACACACGCCTCTGCTTAATGACTCTCCCGGTCCAGAAGAGGAGGGGGACCACCGCCGCCGAGGAGGAGAAAGAGACTGTCGCGCGCGCTGCAGTGCGCTTTTGACCTTGAGTCTCTTAGTGCGAGCGAGAGAGAGAGAGAGAGAGAGAGAGAGAGAGAGAGAGAGAGAGGAGTTCGACGACCTGGAAGTCGCTCTGCCGCTGCTCTTTCTCTCTCTTTCTACGCAAGGTCGACGTTGTGCGAGAAGACGAGTGCATCGCGAGCGATCTAGCCTTGAGCCGGCAGGTGTGCGGCGCAGGGAAGAGGGCGATTCGCGTTCTTTGTTTCCCCGGCGAAAGAGTGTAGTCGAGGCTTTTTATTCCTCTCTTTGTTCTACCCCCCGCACGAGTGATTTAAATACAAATGAGGTGTGCTATGGTTTTGTGGTGTAGCGGGGACATGGGGTAATTGAATGGGGTGGCGTCGCCTCGTCTGCATTTCATAATTGCGCCAATCATCATTTATACAATCTAATATAATATATATATTTCATTATATGATGGTATTCATTTATATAAGTGACGTCGTGTAATACGGTTTTAGTTCGACGTTATATATGTCCCGAAAGGTATTTCTGTGTTGGTACGGATTTAGATGCTCATTCCGTGTTTAGGTAACGGGTGTATATAATAAGATTGTTATACAGTCGCCGTAACCTTTGGTGATTATATGCACATTAGCGAATCTGTTCAGTTGTATAATGTACACAATGGGTGTATTTTTAATTTGCATTCGTCAATTATCAAAAAGAATCATACTAATGAGCAGTGATACTTTTTATAATTGATATACATTTATTGGTACAAACAATTCTTTTATACTTTATCATAGAAAACCTCATTCGAGACATCCTAAAAACTTACGCAACCCAAAATCAGCTCAATCTCGAACGACGTGGAAACTGCGCGGACGCAGCCGCACTCTCTGTAGCTCCGAAAACCCTGCACGCGAAAGAACGTCGACAAAAACGCAACAGCCGGTCGCTCGTGCGCGGCAACAGCCCGTATAAATCGAAGTCAAGACCCGCGCGGCCAGATGCAGACGCTCCCTCTCTCTCACACACACACATACACATGCACTCCACCTCCTCTCTTCGTCTGCTTCTCTCTCTCTCTCTCTCCCTCTCTCTCTCTCTCTCTCTCTCTCTCTCTCTCGCGTTATTCCGACGTCTGGGAATCCGGACAAAGGAGTTCGAGGGCGACGAGGTCGTCAGCCGCCCGGGTGATTAAAAACGAAGCTGCAGCTACGGCGAAGATTCTTCTGTCTCGTCCGGGGGAAGAAAGAGGGGTAGACAATGGGCACGAGCGATTTATTCGCGAGCTATTTATTTGACGGTCTGACGTAACTGTACGATGCTCTCGGGGCGTTGATTTGCGGGGAGAGCGTGAGTGTGGCGTGAGTAATTGGAGAGGTGCTGGTTGACGAATTAATTGGGCCCGGATTTATGGGCGGCGGCTAGGGTGTGCAAGGTGATGCTACGGGGAGGGTTTATGGATTTTTTTTGAGGTTGTTTCGCCTAGACGCTACCGTAGACGGACGGGAGCTATTCGGAGAACGCTCTTACGTTACGTAACCGATCAAGACCCGAATTCCGGTCTGGTCGAAGGAATGCGCGCAAGAGACTAAATATCCCTTCATACGCATGCTGTGTCTCATATTACACTATACCAACATCTATATTATATACGCGAGCACTGAGTTTCAAGCTCGCGAGTGCGCCGCGATAAGACCTCGAGAAGACGCGCGCGTGAGTGCATCGCCGTGAAACAGTTTGTTTACCCTCGATTTCGCTGAGGTCACGGCGCGCGAAAGCCACGCGAGACCTTGCACATCACGACAAGAACGAGGGAGAAGGAGATCGGAGATTACCTTTGGAAGTGATGACTCCCCGCGCGAGATTCTCACCTTGATATCGTATAAAGGTTCTTGGGTATCTTTTTCATGAAAATTTGGGATTACAGGGGTGGTAAGTAAGTAGTTTACAAGAGAGTAAAAGTAGCTGTGTTTTGTGAAACAGAATTTGTCTTTATTTCTTTGATAACGAGGTCATTTTTATCGCTTGCTTAATTGACAATGATACCGATATGTATCTTCCAAAATCAATTAGATTCGGGCACGATGTCGTGTTTTTTTTTCTTTTATTATGCATCAAAGATTATCTTTCAATGTCAAACGTACACAAATATTGGTATACGAAAACATCGTGTTCGCGAAAAGATAATAGAAGTTCATCAAACGTCACAGTCAATCCGCATTAAGTATATCAGAAATGCACGTATTATTCACAGAATTTCAATTCCAAACAATGCAAAGTATCCTCCTACACCTTCTTTAATACCCTGTTAAAAATCATATCTTTATACTTCGCAAGCTTCCGCAGTTACCTAACCACAAAACTTCCGCTCCTACAAAACTACGACTCAACTACGCACGGGATTCCCCTATTTCCTCGCGCGTATATCCCGATAACGTACCTCAATTTCCGTCGCGAATCTAATTCTCGCACGGCGATGACTCACGCGCGGCTCTCTCCGAGAGCTCTAAGCGCCGACGACGTGTGTCTCTATACGTCAGTAGTAACAGACAGCGCGACGTTATAGGAGACGCGGCCACGCGCAGGCGCAGAACACGATGCCACGCGCGCCGGTCTACTAGAGCGTGCTGTGTATAACGGACAGCGTGCGTGCGACGCTTTTCGCCCATTGTTTGAACTGACGGGCAGTGGACGGTGTTAAAAGCGCGGTGAAATGTGGAAAGGTTGCTGCGAGGAGTCGGTATTTATTTTTGGGCCGAGTGTGTTGCGGTTTCTGGGCGACCGAGTATGTGTGATGTTGGTATATTTTAGATGAAATTCGAGTGTATTACGTAAAAAATTGGGCGGAGGTTCGAAGGGTTGGTTTATTTTTGGGATTGAGGAGTTGTTTGTTTACAATGAATTTTGAATGGATTAAGTGATACATGCAAATGGTTTTAAAAATAATTGTGCTTTTCGTCTAATTCATCACGATCGTTGATTCGTGATGAAACATTGTTTCTATTTCTGCGAAAAAAGTTTTGGCCCCGCGGCTTTTGAATTACAAATCAGCACTCTAACAGCCCGGAATTAGCCGTGTTTATCGACACGATGATCGTGCTCTTTTCGTGCAGTACGCGTGCACTCGTGACAAAAAAATGATAAACACACACGTTCTATCGGAAACTATACGAGCCTCTCCGCATTACGCATTAAACTATATATCCTAGTCTGATTAGTCTCCCCCCATGTCTCTCATACTATACACTTCTGAATTACGACCTATTTCCACCCTCGCACGAAGTCGGGCCGTGACAAATCATATTGTCACTCGAAAGAAGAATTAATAGAGATTCGCCGAAGCGCTCGCATGTTCGCCGGCGTACCGAGAAGTTCATTTATAATCGCGCGGGGGGGGGGGGGGGGAGACAAGAGGACTAATTTCTTTATCTGAACGCGAACGCGCGGGTCGAGCTTTACGTAATTTTTTTACACCGAAACATTGTGTAACGGCGCTTTAATAAAAAAAAAAAATAGACTTTGTTACATAAAAAAGGCTACTCGCGCGCGCGCGCTCGGGGAGGTTATTTGGCAAGTACGCGTTAGAGTATATAGCGAAGGATGAGTCATTTATCCGTGACGGGATGACACTCGATTTTTCCGTAATTTTTATAATAATCGCATAATGTGAGGTGCATATACACGCGCGCGGTGGTGAATCACGTTCGACGTTTATACGCAAGTATGTGTGTTGTGAAATTTCCGCGCGAATTGGGTGATGATGATTCGGATCTGTCGTTGCGTAATCGCTTTAATGAAAAAATATGCATAACTAGTGAGCGGAGTTTTCATTGAATCGTCGCTGCGATTTCGTATGCAAAGGATGATACGAGAATGTAAAAAAAAAAAATTGGCTCGTACGAGTTGAAGAAAAGTGCGCGGTGATGTCAGCTTCCGAGTAAGACGATGATTACTCTCAAAGAGCGGAACGGTTCGAGATCATTGGGATGCTGTGTGTGACACACACGTGTGGAAAAGCCGGTTGGTTCCGGTAGTTCTTAATATAAAATGCATAAATATAGGCAGGCTCGTTTCAATCTAGCGTCAAATGAAACGTATAGCCGCCGTAGCGGCACACGCGGGCTATTTTCAAGTTTACGAAATAAACGCTGCATGGGCCTTGATTAATAGAGCAATTACATAAGGCTACTCATCGTTCGATACACACGTCGTTTTCATTGCGTAATTTATCCTATATTGTATACAATATAACTTAGTTTTTTCTGTGAAGATGTCGAAGTATGTCAATGACCTCATTCTCTCGCTTAATCGTTTTCAGTTTATCGAAGATTTCGGTAAATACCGAACTTCATAAATCTATTAAGAGTGAGGATCGAAAGCACGAAAACCAAAAAACAAACGTCGTAGGAAAAAAAAATCTGTTTGCGCGAGATCGAAAAACATTCCGCTATACATAATACTTACTGCACCCAGAGCATCAGCAGCTTAATTAAACGATTTTTCATAATTAATTGTTGACGACACCTCTCGTGGCTTTTCCGCTTCGTCATTCGACGCGGTTCTCACACAATCACCGCCTCCGCCGCATGTATATTGCATCGCGCGACCTCCTGTTATTGACATAACTAACAGCCCACGAATCGCACACCCCGAACTTCCAAGGTAAAGTACCCAGTACTGGGACAAAGAGAAAATTGGCACTAGTACTCGGACAACAGTAAAAAAACTACTGTTGTTGTTTAAATTTGACAAGGGACTGATTCATTTGCGCTGATTGTAATATTAGTTACGTAGCCAAATCAATATTGAGTTAATTTAGATCCTAGAATTTTTAAAAAATCAATTAGAAATTTATTGAGGTTACGCTTCAGAGGAGGGTATAGGTCTGACTACTGCGGCATTGTCTACATTTTTTAAACTTTTTTTTTAAATAAAAAACCATCTTGAAGTCTTTTTCTTTGCATGAATTAGTAAAATTAACCCCAAATTAATGATAAGACCTTGAAGCTTTGAATAATTTGCCTTATTGGGTCTAAAATCATCGTTCGTTTAAGAATGAGCTCCAAAAGTGTCCGAGTACTGGGTGCTTTACCTCATACCCCTGATCCACGATTTTTGCGTTCCTTATATAAAAATTATTACTTGTATCTCTCAATTACACACTCCAAAGTCATAATATCTTCTGATCCTCTCGCGATCGAAAATAACTTATCGGTCCCTCGATCTTTTTTATATAACCTCGGGGAGCCAAAAACTCTTCTCTATTTACCAACACACAGGCACGCTGTGTCTTTATTTACATCCGAACGCACCGAATCATCGGTCCGCAAACAGTAAGTTGGTCGCAGGCGGGCGCTTTAATGAATGACCGGGTCACGTGACGCGCGCCTTTATTTACCCGCTCATCTCTCTCTCTCGCGCGCGCGTTGAACAGCTGTTTTTCGGCCCGCGAATTTTCGAAACTTACGTAAGGACACTCGCACACACAATACACACGTCTCCGACGCCTCTTGCGAGCTCCGGCTTTTATCATTTCGTTTATGTAAACGAACCGCTCATTTATGTAACTTTTGCGAGCCCGCGCGCGCATAACGCGAAGGTTCGTGCGGAAAGAAAAAATGCCTCGTAAATGTCGTCGCCGCCGCCGCCGCCGCAGCTAAAACAGCTCTGTTTACTTGTGCACTTTTACGCTTCCAGCAAAGATACAAAAGAAAGAAGAATAATAACATCAACTCACCAAGTTGCACGGCAAGGTCGTATCTCTCCAGCGCCTCGTTCAGCAGTCCCTTCTTCATCAACGCGTCAGCCTCGTGCCTCGCCGCACTAGCTTCGGCCTCCCTCGGCCACCACTTCTCCACGAGCCTCTGCACCAGCACATTCGTCTCCAGATTCACCTGCTGCTGCTGCTGCGTCAACAGCGGCGCGTCCTCGCACAGTCTCCGCTGTCCGCAGACCCGGCAGCTCTCGTCTTCTTCAATGCACACTCTGCAGAAGGTATGCCCGCAGTCGAGGGTCACCGGTTGGTACATCGCACCCTCGCACTTCGGACAGGCGAAGGACGCTGTTTCAGGGACGATTACACGTCTGCCGGGCTGGTTGTTGCTGGACGTGGGCACACCGAGGTCCTCGAGCATCGCGTTCACCAGGTGCCGGAACTTATCCGAGGGCACGCTGCCCAGGGCGAGGCAGCGCGAGTAAACATCGATGGACTCGCGTATGCGGCCGCAGCGGGCTAAGGAATCCCCGTAGCCCAGGAGCACCTCGAAGTTCGGCTGCTGCTGCTTCAGGCACCGCTCGTACATCTCCACTGCGAGCCGGTAGTTGCGCGAGGCGAACGCCTCCTTCGCCATTTCCGTCATCCTATACACCACTATACTCCTTAGCTTCTTTTCTCCCTCTCTCTCCCTTCTTATCCTTTATCTTTCTTTAGTTATTCGAGTTTGAGACTAGGCAAAGTCAGCCCTGTAGAAACCACTGCCGGCCGAGATCTCGTGGCTGAATAATTCCCGGGCGGCCCGCTCAGACATCGCTGCAGGGCCGGCCCGCCAACATATCAACGAAACACACTTTTTTTTTAATATATTCCTCCCTCTTTGCTTTCTTTCAACTCAACACTTTGCTAATATATTTATATATCCTCCTTTTAACACACGCGCGTCGTCCTCAGCCTCGCACTATAATGCATGTGATACTCAGTGACAGTTTAAAAGTCTCGTGTTTTGAGGGGGTGGCGCACGCGCTATCTCGGCTCTCAGCTGTCCGTGTCGCGCGAGCGCGCGCCGCTGAGGTTCCCCGTCGACTGACTCTACCAACTCCGAGAGCCGGAGAGACGCGAGCCAGTCGCGCGCCTTCGATCGACGCGCCGCCACGGCCCGAGCGTGCACTATATCAAGCGAGAGGGAGAGAGAGAGGGAGAGCTCGGTGTATACAACCGTTTACGTGGGTCGGAAGGATAGCGTAATCGCGGAGCAACGCTGCTGCTGCTGTGGCTGGGTGAGGAACGGCAGCGTCATAATCGCGTAATTGGTGTCGACGACTCTCTGCGCTCTCCGAGTGTATATAGGTGCTGATGGTTTTGTCTCTGCGTGCGCGAGGTTATGCAAGGGTCGAACCCTTCACAAGGCAGAAAGAGGGAGAGTGTCGTGGGTGCTGATGTAAAGTAATATAGGGGGGTGAGGAAGTTTTGGCGTCAGAGATGCATATTACCGATGAGTGATTGTCCCACGCTAGGTATTAGCTTCTATCAAACTTCTGCGCTCTCTTACCCCTATACGTTACGAAAAGTTCTATATAGGTAGCTTCCTCTACCCCAATATCCTCCCCAAACCATTAAAAATAAAAAAAAACACGTCTATTTCCTCGTGTATCTATATGTCACACAACACGCAGTCACTAAGTATCATCTACATTACAATTCTCCTTTTGGCACATCTTCCTGCCGCACTCGCAGCCCTCGGCTAAACTCTCACCCCTCTTCGCTCTCGGATCAATCGCGCACATACACACGCACACACGAGACGAGCCAGTGCTATTGGGTCACGAGCGTAGGGACACTTGTTGTCTGTGGCACTGTTGCCTCTTCCACACCACTACGGCACTAACCTCCGCCTGCACCAGCGCTGGCATCGTATCTCTCTTCCTCTCTCCCACCCTCACCGGCGTTAAATCCAACAACCCTTTTTATTACATAGTCGGTTGCGTAGTAGGTAACCTGCTTGCCGCCACTATTATGCGTGCCGCGCAGCGTCACGCGTTTGGACATACGTACGTAGCACCTTGTACGCGTTTACCGCGCCGGATCAATTGTGCCGAACTGCCGTGCGCGGCAGCCCCCCCGGGTTTAGAGGTATATAGGTATATATCGGTGTGTGCGTGCGTCAGGGGTGGCCGCGGACTCGAGCGCGCGCGCGCGTGTACGCATGAGCAGATCGCGGCAAAGTACGCGCCTGCGCAGAGCGCCGCGTAATCGACCTACCTACCTTTGTTCGGGAGTAGGGAGTGTGAGAGGGAGAGAGAGAGAGAGAGAGAGAGAGAGAGAGAGAGAGAGAGAGAGAGAGAGAGAGAGAGAGAGAGAGAGAGAGAGAGAGAGAGAGAGAGAGAGAGTCAGGTGATGGGGGAGGGAGGGCGACGTTCGCGGGTGGTTGTTTACGGTCGGGGATGACAGCGTATGTACGTATGTTGCGGTATGAGTTTTTTTTATGCGGTGGCTAAGAGGTGGTTTATGTACGAGAAGGTTGGAAAAGGGATGAGGAGTTTAATGTTACGAGCGTGTGATGAAATCTGGGGTAGTTTATGGCACAGCGATTGGTTCATGGATTTTAGATATTTTTAGCGCGTGAAAAAATTATAGCGGAGTATTTTAATATATCACTGTACGATGATAAAATAATAAATCATTATGTAACACCAGTATGATTTCGGCGATTTTTTGATATGTTACGGGGAGCGGGACTAAAGTGACCGTTTTTAGACCGACGGGCGACAAAAGTCGTCAGTGGGAGTTTGTCAGCTTTTATCGTACGCTAAAATATTTTCGAAAATTTTTAGAAAAATCATCGATAATTGTTACAAAATATGTTGCAATTATTTAAATTCGACCATCAAAAATCTTTTATTTATTGTAGCAAAATATTAGCTAAATGAAAATTTAAAATGCTCCAATAAGCGCGTGCACCCCACTTTATATATTAAAAAAAAAAACCTCGAAAAAGAGTACATGCGTTACAAAAAAATATGGTGTGCACCACAGGGTAAGTGAGCTTTTAGACCTCGTGTAACTGCTTTTTTCCCCTTGTCGCACAATGTACTATTACGACTTTTTCTCCCGCTGCTCACTAGACGCTCGAAATGCTCGATTTTTCATTCGTTTTTTTAAGCAGGAAAACGGCCTTTTTCATGCACGAATTGAAATATAGTACATTGCGCATCAAGGAGAGAAAATGAGCTATTTCCGACATAACTTTTCTTCCCGCGTTACACACCGTATATTATTTAACGAGAGCATGATAGAGTTAAGTATTATTGTTAAAAAGAACTATTACTTAAATATAATGTACTACTATGTTCCTGTTTTGAGGGAATAAAGTACATTTAAGAGAATAAAATATTTCTTGTTTCCCGATTTTCAAGTCGATAAAGTGTCCATGGTATAATGGAGTCGGAAAAGTTCTTATTTAAATATATACATATATTTTTTTCTGCATAAATCGTTTAAGATGAAAACTGATTAATTGTTTTACGTAACTGCCTTTCGCACTTTTATTGTTAAAGCCTGTTTTTCAAGAGGGACGTAACAACGGCAACAATCATAAAATTGGAGCAGTATCCTTTGACTTTGCAATTTGAATAAGTATATATTATTACCAATCAGAAATCCTAAAAAATAAAACTTTTAAAGTTAGCTTATTAATATTCAAAAGAAGCTGTGTTAAGTACCTGTAATTTTAACACATGGTACAGAATCTGATGAAAGATTAAAAAAAGAAAAAAACGAAAATAATACCTTTACTTATATGCTAAACACAAGCTAGATAAATGTAGCATTGAGTAAGGTTTAAGTGTTGAATAAATTTTTTTATATCGATAAAAAACAAATTTATCTGACTTTAATAAGCCATCTTAATAACACTCTATATACGTCCGTTCTCGCGTATCAAAACGATCGTTGAAACATCATAAAAAAAAAAGAAAGAAAAAACCTTCAAACGAAAACCAATACAGAATTTCTCTTTCTCCATTTCCCAAACCAACACCACCTAAAATTTACATCGTTTTGTTCATTCTCTATTACACTCGCATTGTTCCTATACCACACCAACACATATCTCATTTACACCCGCGGAGAAAGCTACATAGAGCATGTCACACACTTGCCACTCGACACATTCCGCGAAACCTCCCGCAGGAAACTCGACCGCGCGGTGTGACGCTAATTATGACGAATTGTAAAGTCTCGCGCGCGGCGACTGATTGATTATTAAGCGCGATGCACGCGGACGACGATGGCGAAATGTTTAGAGGAGAGAGACATATTATATATACGTGTAGGTGTGTAGAGAACGCCTGACGTTATCTGTGATTATACGCGCCGATATATATAATAGCGTGCACCGTGCGCGTATATATATATGCGGGCGCATTGTACTCGCGGCGGCCGCGGCCTTATGAAACGGCGGGTGCGCGTCATTGAGCTTTTCGCCGATACGCCGCGCACGCGCACGCGCGCGCGTTTATGGCTCTCGAAGGGAGTCTCTACAACCTTGCGCGTGCGTGTGCGCTCGCCGTGTATAAGGTATACCTATATATAGGAGAGCGCTATATATAGGTATACCTTATACACGCGAGCGCACACGCACGCGCAAGGTTGTAGAGACTCCCTTCGAGAGCCATAAACGCGCGCGCGTGCTCCCTAAGGATTCGTTCGAGAAGGATGATGTGTATATGGAGCGCGCCGCGCGCGAACGTCATATATATACGTGAATTGAATTAATTGATATGGAATTCGAGGCTGACGCTACCGCGAGGTGTTGGTTATTGTACACTGAGAGAAGAATATTGTTACTGTTAACATATTTGTCTATTTGAAATACAACTATTTGACATGTTTAAGGATAAAATGTGATATTGTAATAGTTACAATATCTATGTTGACTAATAACATGTTCAGATTTGAAAGTAGCTGATGGTAGAAGTTCTTGTAAATTGTAGTTTTTGAATCTAGTAGCCAATTTTCTACCAGGATGAATGTTGTTATATAACAAAAATGTTTGAAATAAAAACTCCATTTAGTTTTTTACACCAACGTTACGAACATTTTTATTGTTTATGTCCCTCATCAGGATAAACAATCAAAATGTCCGAAACGTTGGAGTAAAAAAATAAATTATGTTTTTATTTCAAACGTTTTTCTTATAAAACAACATCATCCTGGTAAAAAATTGGCCATTATAGATTCAAAAACTACTATAATAAGCATATTGTAACTATTACAATATCAATATTCTCAGGTAACATATTGAAATTGTTTATGAGAACATGGTGACTTAAGGGGACAAGCCATGTTTAGGGGGTCGAAAAATCGATTTTTTTTTATGTACTATTTTGATAGCAAATTTTCCGCTGAATACTATGCTTCCAACCGCATTTCCAAATTCGATTTCGTTTAGAAAATACAGCTAAAACCGTGAAGTCACTTTTTTGCATATTTAGTGATTTTTCTTAAATTATCCATTTTAGATATACTATTGTTAATCTTATATTATTTTATGCTTCACAGCATACAATACTGAATTTAGAACGTAAATGTACATTAACATAGTAGGCAAACTTAACTCGAGGTATAAACCTCGTGTATTTTACTTTTACTCTACTTATACAAAAGTATATACGTACAATACATATAGATGGTTTAAAATCTCATCTGTTTACGTTCTGTCAGCGCCATAGTCGTTGGGATTTAAACTAAAAGTGTTTTGAATATAATTGAATCTGCATTTTTCAATGCAATTTATTCAGTATTGACAAAAAATTTTTTTGTAAATAAAGTGCTGTGAAGAACTCTTTTAACTGAGAGTGTAGAAGACAGCGATTTTAGGTTAACTGCACTGTGCAAAGTGTTGTTAATATTTTTAATTAGTGAGTTCAGTGAGTGACTTTTATTTGTGTTTTTTAATAACTAACATTATAGAGGATTAGATATTAGCCATTATGGATTCTGACAAGAGAAATAGAACATCAGGAGCTCCAGGAAAGAAGAGAAAATTTGGAAGAAAAAAAAAACATAAAGGATTTAACAAAAATTCAGAGAATGTTCAACAAAAAATCACGAACAAAAGGAAAAGAAGTACAACTTCAGGGAAAATAAAAGATATATCTGTAGAAGCGTCACAAACAAGAAACAGAATAATAGATATAAACATTCTGTTCTTACAGCTGGAGAAATTTCTTGTATGTGCAACATGTAAAGGGCAAGTTAAAATTATAGAAGAAGATATTCGAGGACTTGGCTCCAAATTTAACATTATGTGCAAAAATTGTTCAGAGAGAAGAATTATAAGCACGAGCAAGTAAGTTGGAGCTCAAAGCAATGCTTATGAAACCAACAGACGCAGTCTTCTTGCACTAAGAGCAATTGGGCAAGGATATGCTGCATTGCAAACTTTTTGCGGAATCATGGATTTACCACCACCTGTTGCACATAGTTTTTATGACCATCTCAATGAAGATTTAAGCAAAGTGACTCAAGAGGTAGCACAAAATTCTATGCAAGAAGCCGTCAAAAAGGAAACAGCATTAACACCAGCTGAAAATGAAGGCCTAGATGTATCTGGTGATGGGTCATGGAGAAAAAGAGGATTTTCTTCATTGCAAGGAATTTCAAGTTTGATTGGCTTGCGTTCTCAACAAGTTCTTGACATATTTATCAAGAACAGTTTTTGTAAAGCATGTTTAAAGTGGGAAAATAGAAAAGGCACAGAAGAATATGAAGACTGGTTCAGTGATCATCAAGATAAATGTGCAGCAAACCATGAAGGAAGTGCTGGAAAGATGGAAGTCGATGGAGTTGTGGAAATGTTTAGAAGATCTCAAGAAAAGTATAATGTAAAATACCATCATTACATTGGAGATGGAGATTCGAAAGTGTACAGTGCTTTGTGCCAGGCCAAACCGTATGGAGATGAAGTTAAAGTTGAGAAGAAGGAGTGTGTGTGGGACACGTCCAGAAACGAATGGGAACCAGACTCAGGAATTTAAAGAAAAATTTTGGAAAAAAGTTATTAGACGATGGAAAAACCATTGGAGGCCAAGGACGATTAACAGCAAAAGTAATTGATCAGCTCACCACATATTATGGTAATGCCATCAGAAACAACACGGACTCTGTACAAAAAATGCTGAATGCTATATGGGCTACGTACTACCACAAGATTTCCACAGACCAGAATCCTCAACATCATTTATGCCCACCAGGACAGAGCAGTTGGTGCAAGTGGCAAAAAGCGAAGGCTCAAAAAAAACTAAAAGATTTTCATCATAAAGACAGTATTCCTGCAGTGATTATGGAGCAGTTGAAACCAATTTACAAAGATCTCTCTGAAAAGGAGCTGCTTCACAGATGTTTAGGCGGTTACATCCAAAATAGTAATGAGAGTTTTAATAATTCAGTTTGGAAGATTGTAACCAAGACCTCCTTCAGTGGTGTACATGTGCTCACAGCAGATGCTTGTATTGCTGTCACTTGCTTCAACGATGGAAGAGTTGGTTTTCTGAATATTATGTAAGCCTTTGATGTGAAACCTGGAGTAGCTGCAATTGAGTGGGCACAGAAAAGCAATGACATCAGATTATTTCATGCTGAGAGGAATGCCGAAGAAAACACTTTAGAAAATAGGAGAAAACGAAGGAGACTGCAATTGAATTTACCTGAAGAGTCATATGCACCAGGTTCTTACTAGAGTAGGTAAAAAGTTATTTTTATGCGATAATAGCTAATATATAATATTTATTCATTTTTTTCTTTTTACAGGTGTGTTATTGGCTCTCATAAAAGGATTAATTTATTTTGAGGTTATTTTTACTGTCAATAACATTTATGACTAACAATGTTTTCAGCCTAGTACGAAAAAAAAATAAGTACAACATTTATGTATTAATCTAAAAAATTTAAAAATATTGTTGAATTAATGAAATTCTTTTTTATAGGTTTATTCAACAGTTAAAATGATTTAGCCAGGACTACTTTCATCTAATTGGCATCTGTTTCATTTTTCCACTAAAGTATATTATACAGAATGAAAAAAAAATTTTTGGTAAGTAGTTTTGAAACTTATATAAAGTTATAGAAAACCAAAACTTTGAATTGAATTTCTGAATAACTTGTTTTTTGTATTTACAGGGACTTTGCCGCAAGATTTCTTTTAAATAAAGCAAGCTAGAGGTTTGGAAATTTAGGAGTATCTTTAAAATTGTGTTGGTTATAGAAAATGTGAGGTACTTTTTTGAAAAAGGCTTTAGAAAAAAAATTATAAAATAAAATTACAAAAAATATTGAAATTTTAATAAAAAAACATAAATAAATTAGATTTTTCATTAAAAAACAATTTTAAAAATTAAAAAAAAAAAAGTAACTCACATTTTCTATAACTGGTATAACTACAAAGTTACTCCTAAGTAACCAGACCCCTGCCTTGCTTTGTTCAAAAAATTTCCTGCGGCAATGACATGCCAGTTTCTAATTCAGAAGGGTTTCTTAATCTAATGGACTGCAAGACCAAAATCTTAAACACCTGGATGATGTAGTCTTAAATTATAGGTAATTGTATAACTTAATAATAAAAAAAAGTTTGAACTCTTAAAATTATATATTGGCTTTGTTATTAAAGAATTAATACAATAGCTTTTTTTTCAGGTTCAACCATGGCTTGTCCCCTTAACTGTTAACATGGCATTATAACTGTTACAATGCCTATATTTGGTCATATTTAAACATACGCATGTTAACAGTAAACAAATCCTTTTCTCAGTGTAACGTACGTTTTTTTGAAAATATTGTAGTATTACGTATCATGTGTTTAGGGGCATGCGTAATGATAAAAAAAAATATATGTATTGTTTAAATCTGGTAAAGATTTTGCAAATTAATAACACAGAAATCAAGCACGAATGCATGTAAAAAATTGCAAAAGCGAATGAATCGATGATACATTTTTCTTCAATTTTTCTTATCTTATCAGCCATGTTTTTATACTCTAAACGGTGCATAAGAACTCGCTACGTTATTGTTCCCTCCGATCGTGGCGCGCAAATTGAAGCCAATGAATCGCGGCATTATATACGAGGGTTTCTTGAATGGAAATGTGTATATATAAACATTATAAGAGCGAGAGATTTCGAGAATAATGTCGACGGCGGGGGACGGGGGCGAAAAATAAAAAATAAGCGCTACCGCCATGAAATGAAAAAAAAAACCTAATTGAATCTTACGTAAGGTTCACGTGAGCCACAGCATACGCGCGCCAGTGTATAATTTCAGAATGAGATTAATAGCCGCATTCTAATTGCATCGCATCGGTTATTCCTTAACGCGTATATACCTATACATATATATGCGCGCGAGCTGCAGATCCCAAGCTCGTGCATCGCCTTAAGGTCTCTGTCTCTCTCGGAAGGCAGATAAGACTCTGCTTTTCTTTCCTGAGCCGCTTATTTGCCTTTGACTTATGTCTTCTCGGGGATTAGTACAACAATGCAATCGTAACATGTGTAGCCGGCTGTTAGGGGCGCGCGCGTATTATATGCGCGGAGCTCCTTCGTTTATCGAACTCAATACGAGCGGGTAATTACATTATTCGAGAACGATAAATTACCGTTGTCAAAATACGCGTATCGATGTATTGTTTCGTTATCCATTATTGCGAACGAACAATCTAGAACAATAATAAATACAAACTTTGAAAATCGAAAAAACTTTTGACCGCCTGAAAAAAGCAGATTTGTTGCTTTCAAAACAAAACGCTTAATGCGTCATCAGTTTGTTTTTTTTTTAAGTATAAAATCAATCTTCCAACAAATGATAATTTTTTATCAAACAAAAACTGCGAAGCGCATCAACATCGTGACCTTTTCACCGCCGTTTGTTACACGCCCGCCTGCGCGCGGGCGCATTCATTGACAGTCGATATATAAAAGTTAAGCGTTGATTAAGGAATTCAGCGAGTTATTTAAAGACGAAAAAAGCTCGTTTAATCGATCGAAGTGTTATTGTGGCGTTACATAATGCAAATTCGCGAGCGTTTGCTACAGTTTTGGCGCTCGCGCCGGAAAATTTCTATTGTTTGATTAGAATACAAATTAACGTGAGCCATGTATGTATTTTTTTTTAGATGAGAAATTCGCGTAGATTCATGAGGTTTCAATTAGACGTACAATAATACGCTTATTATACTGATGTTGAGAGCAATTTAAACGCTGAACAAAAACATGCTTATCGGAGCGACTGCAAGGAAGCCTGCAGAGAATGAATCCATTGTTGAAACGTTATAATAAAATTAACGCTATAAAATGTTTTTATTTTCTTTGCAATAAGCGTACTTCATTAAACTGTTTCTATACATGCCTCGAAGCTTCTTATACTACTAAAAGTATCATTTTATTTATAATACAGTTTATTTATGTGCATTTCATAATTATATTTTTGAAATATCGCTGACTTTTATTGCAAGATTAAATGTAAACTACGCAGATAACATTTCAGAGATTGAGAATTAAAATTTATTTCCAATTGCAAAAACCGTCGACGAAAGCTTTTAATTACTACCGTTCAAGTGATATGAAGGTAAAATATTGTTTCAACATTACATAATTTTCTTTCATCCGACACACGTATGCACGCAATGTATTCTCGGATAAATATTTTGTCTTCTGTATAGAAAATGTTTTATTACCATCGCTTATCACAGAATGGCGTTCATAATTCAAAAATGTTTCCTTCTCCTTGCACGTTACACAAATACTCAACCCCACATCCTTGCAATCTCCCTCACCCCTAAAAAGAAAAACCATACACACACTCGCACATTCTGCTCTTCAATCGGTCGCTCGCGCGCTCGAGAGCCATAATCTTCGGCTGCATTGCACATTTATCTGGCGCGCTTACATAAGCTATTTGTGTCGCGCCGGCGGTAGCGCATATACACACACACACACACATACGCGCGGAGAGGAGAGTCACCTTTGCGCGCACCGATCGCAAAACAAATTGTTAATCATCGAAATGCCGCCGCCGCCTATAGCGACGCGCATATATGCACTTAAGTATTATACGCGCGCGGCGACGGCGGTGGCGGCGTGATGAGGTTACGTAAAAGCACGCAAGCCGCCGCGGTGAGCTTCCGAACTGCGCACTTGAGAGCTTGGGCGCACACGTGTGGCAGCTTTTTTGGCAGTTCGGGCGCGAGATGCACCGAGTCTTAGGTATAACGACGTAGGTGACGAGGTGGTGTGTATGTAGGTATATCGTTGTAGAGCGTGAATCATTGCTGTGATGTGGGTATACCTGCGTGTGCGAGGGAGCGAGAAGTGTTGAGGATGTAAGTATACATATATAAGAGGTGGATCGGGTCGATAGTGCGCTGCGTATTGTTTACGAGAATTTTGTTATGTAATTTCGCGCAACAGTTGACGCGAAGGTGGTGGCATAGACGAGAGCCCGAATGCGATTGTTTTCTTTGTTTTCGGGCAGAGGTTGCGAGAGGAGAAATAAGTTGCTGTTTGGGGGATTTGATTTGCATGCGTAAATATATGCGATTCTTTGGGTAAAAGAAGTAGCTTGGTGGGATTTGAAGATTGTGCAGGGGGGAAACACAATCAGAATGATAAATATACTATTTTTAGATTGTCAATATTGCTATGTATTTTAATTATAAGTAAGAAATGGTAAATATAAATTGTCTAATTTAGAAATAGGATTTGTTTATTACTGTTTGAAATTGTAATTTAACGGAAAATATTATAACTTCTTTATAGGTTTGTCGATTATATAAAAGTCCAATGTGGCATCCTATATTTATACATGAAATAAAAATTTTTATAATTTATTTTATATAAGTATAAAGGGCGCAAAAGCGATGGCTTTATGCACGGGCGTGGTGAGCCAGTGAATATATTTTATTTACACCCGCGTTTCAAACGATATTTTTTGCAAGCCTGATGAATAAAGTATGCATTTTATGCACATAATTACAAAAATGTATGTAATGGTTACTACGCTGTAAATAAAAAAAAACCTATACTGCACCATATGTTGTCATTATTATCTTATCTAAAAACGTTCACAAAGGGAAAACAGAACATATGTGAGGTAACTCATTTACTAGAACGAGGGGCAGCATGTTACGATGATCAATAAAAGTATTTTGACAATAGTTTCTTGATGGCACGAACTTAATATTTTTAAAAAAATAAGCAAATATTATTACTATATACATGCAATCTGTTCTATAATAAAACATGATTCCTACACCAGTTATTGAAGTCGTCTTTTCACCGTGACCAGCTAAATAGAATCAAAGTCGTATTATTTTTGTAAAACAAGTACATGGAGAAAAATGGTGTAGGAAAAATTACTATATTTATAGTAACCGTGGGACAGACTCAAATTTTCATAAAATTTACTGCAATTTATAGTAAAAAATTCCTATGTGTTGAGTAATTTTTACTATGTATATAGCAATTTTTACTATAATTGTAGTAAATTTTATGAAAATTCGAGACTGTCCTAAAGTTAGTATCGAATATAGTAATTTTTCTTGCGTTTGTAGTAAATTTTCCTACAACATTTCTCTCAGTGTACTGAAATCTCCACCCACAGACCCTAAATCTCACCGAAACAATTTAAATTGGCAATCAAATTCGGTGACTGACAACTACATGTATTTGACGTACACCGAAATATATAACGTGTTACATTTGAATGCCAATTCACGTTGTTCGCATAGAGCACAGCGTTGGTCAGTAAGTACATATATATTGTATGTATGCTCATTAATACTGCAGATCTGCTCAATATGCGTTATACAGTCCTTTATTCAGAAATCTCACATTTATTCTCGTTCATAAGCATTCAAAATGTCCCCGCTGACTAGAAACTTAACGGACAGTTAATTTCAAACGACATCAAGATACAAGCCATGTTCTATAGAACAAATCCTGATTCATAAGACTTTAAATATAGATTAATTAAGTAAATTCATAGTTTCAAAAAACAATTCTTTTCACCTATTTATTACAATAATACAGATACATTTTCACTGAATTTCAGTATACAAGCCACTTTTATTTACAGACCGCACTATATATATCATCACACACTTGCAACTGACAAATCCACCCGCAACTCACTCAGCATCAATCTCTGTACTCACCTCAACAAGTGCCGCATCACTCATTCCCGCGACAATGCACTCTTCCACTAAAATTCCAAATGAAAATTGCGACACCCTCGCGCTGCTAACTTATATTCTCATTATTGCAAAGTCCCTCGGGGGGGTACGGAGCCGCGGCGAACCGTAACGCGATTCGCGGCGACGGCCGCTTTTCGGCGCCGATTTTGCGAGAGCGTTTCGTAAATGTTACGCCAAAAGCGGCAAGAGAGCCGCGAGCGTTACATCGCTGCTCGCGGGCGGGCGAGGGAGAAACGAAAGCCTCGCTCAAATAGCGTCGGTGACGGCGGTGGTTATGTAAAGTGAGGATTCCTTTTTTACCGAGGCTCCGTAGAGCAAAGTGTAAGGGGACGTTTCATAAAAGTTCGTTTGGGAGAATGACTGCGTTGGATTAGGGTGTTCGGGGTTTGGGTGTATTCTACGGATTGCGTTTTCACTGTTGCCGAGCGGGATTGATTATTGGTATGGGCCGCTTCGTTGGCGCTGTTTATGATTTGCTGATTTATCAACCTATCTATAATTTTTTAAAGATTTTTATAATGAAGTTTATAATAATAATGCGCCTTATTGTTATAGTTTTTATTGCCGATTGTTATTATATAAAATAAACATTCCTTCGACGTCTCAGAAGGTTAAACCTTTAAAACTGACTCGAAAAACTCGACCTTTTAGCATATACGTTATATAATATAAAAAGCTTCCGAGTTAGTCAGCAGCTATGCAATTTTGTAAACCATCGCGTAAACAATTAGTTCACCGCGTTATTCTGGGAAACT
Organism: Torymus aiolomorphi; assembly: GCA_036365515.1. Lineage (NCBI taxonomy): Eukaryota > Metazoa > Arthropoda > Insecta > Hymenoptera > Torymidae > Torymus > Torymus aiolomorphi. The sequence goes on along the minus strand of CM070873.1, from coordinate 59,381,244 downwards.
ATACACATCACTCCGCGATTTTTGAGGAAAAGCCCAAATTTATCTACTCGACTTCTCGCGATTATGAATATTACACATGCACATATGTAAACTGTGTCACCGCGGCGGCGTCATCCGCCCAAAATTCGCTCGCATACGTGTAAGCGCAATGCGCGGGTGCGTCTCATTGCGTAATAAGCGTATAGTATACATGACTTTTTGCATTTTCGTTCAATATGTATATACACTAACTGTCTTCCTTGAAAAAGTTATACTTTGTTTTTATCGTCTTGCATAATCGTGCGACGAGTATCGACGTATTAAACTTTATTTTTCTTTTCGAAATGACTTATTATGTAATAATCTAATTGAAACTATAACATTATTCAACGACCAAACGAGGTATAGGGATGTAACAGCGTATAACGTTTCAAATTACCCCGTTACCATATCGGTTCGACAATCTATTAGTTCCTTGGCTTACGAAACCGTCAATATTTACACATGACCTCTGCCATTACCTCAAACATCATCTTATTTATCACAGTTTTAAATCCCACCCATCATTCTACAATCTTTTGTGCTTGCAACACACACACACACACACACACACACACACACACACACACAGACACACACACACACACACACACACACCAATACAATAATTCTAATCGAATAACACAAAACTACCCAAACCTTCGGGCTCGTCTTCAATCCGCGTCGCCGTGACCGCAATTAAAAGTTACGCTCGCTCGCTCGCATGAAAAACCCCCCGCGCCTTTACATAACTCTCTCCTCAATACCCGCGCTCTATACACGCGGCTTGATTCCCCCGGTAGCTACCAACCTATAACACACACCACACGGATCATCCGCCGAAATTCGCGCATTACGCAAGGGCCGTGGATCGAGATTCGGTGTATCGCACCGTCATCTTCGTCGTGGAGGCGGCGGCGACGCTAGCTGGCGCGTGTACGTCTAAAAATAAAGCTGCGGGCGGTCCGCTCGCGTAAACACTGCACCGATGCGCGTCGCGCGTCTCTTTACATAATGAGCCAGCGCGCCGCGGAAGGTGTTATCGCGCCCGACACCCCCCCGACAACTTAGTATTCTTGTTTCTTTTTATCCTCGGAAATTGACGCGCGCGCGGAAACGAGGTAATAATCTCTCTCTCTGTGTGTTTACTGATGCGACGGCGGCGCGCTTTGTATGGTCGTTAGCGAGGTTCTTTTTGTCGCCCTGACCTCGTACGCAACGAAGGTGAATCGCTCGCGCGTGCTGATAAGAGCTTTTTCGGGTTATGTGCGTGTATTTTTAATGCACGCAGAAGGTGATAAGACACTCGCTCGCGCGCTAGTTCACTTGTCTATATTTATTTTTCGCGTTATACAATGCGCGCGGGGCGTGTATGTGTATCTATACGCGAGTGTTAGTGGCGCAGACACAAGCGGCGGGGGTTACATAATGCAATTTGAAACTTTTAAGTAATAACGAGCTTACATTATGTGTGTGTATATACAGTTTTTCGAAAACGAAGCTGTTAGCGGCGCGAGAGAGACGAGGATTATGTGCTTAGCGGGACGCGTTTATTTCCACTGCAATTTACATAATGGCGATTTTCGTTTGACTGGCAGGCGTTCATAGTGGCGGTTTGGAATACATCTTTTTATGCTCATTTAGAGTTTACGACATTTGTTTGAAAGTTTTTTTATTTCGAATCATTTTTTTTTTGGAAAAAAAAGGTACTTATTAATGGTAAAGAAACAATTTCCAGCTTGTTTGTTTTGTTGCATAATCATATATGCGTCATTCATCTCGAAGCTGCTACTATTTTGTAAAACAGTATTTAATTAATACCAGTTCGGGAATTCCACCGTTTTATTCATCTTTACGATGATTCTTCTTTTAATCATTTTGAAGCGAAAAACTTTCGGAAGAAAGTGATAAGCGAATGAAGTTCTTGATGAGAATTCAGTCGGCGGCGAAAATTTCGCAGATTAAAATAATTTAACTTTTGAACAGAACACCTTATTTCACACTCTTTAAAACATTGTTGCAAGAAGTATTCAATTTACGGTGCCCGAGGCGTCTTCAAATTTAAAGTTTCGCCAAAACTTAATTCATAACTTAGCCGCCCCAACAGCCTGCGCAAACTTTCTTATTATCTTTTAAACACGTGCCAATATTTCGCCACGTGGGCAATAAAACTTCATTCTCATAACTTGAACACTCATCCCTGTCTTAACGTGCGCACGTCTTTATTCACAAAAGAAACATATACTCACCCGCTCCACATTTGCGTGAACTACTATTCCCTATACAACACTGTATACCCCCGGTGATTTCAATTTCTTCGTGCAATACACACACGTGAACGCCGGTACACGAGGCGCGTGCGCGGGCGCTCCCTCTTTCTGTCTCTATACGTATATCTCTTTTTCTTCGAGTAGCGCAGCTACGTGTTGCCGGCGGTCGCGTGCGAGGCATGTGTGTGTGTGTGTCATTCGCGCCAGAGGTGAGTTCACGATAAGGCCGCGCTTGTTCTTTTTACATAAGAGGCAGGCAGGCAGGCAGGCGCTCGCGCTCGTTAATTCGCGCACGCGCGCCATGTATGAGAGAGAGAGAGAGAGATTTGTCGCTTTTTTCCTAGTTTAGAGCGAGTCCGTGCTGATTTGTATGTTTCATGCGAGGGTGTTATTTGAATGGCAGATGGTGTGGGTATAATGAGTCTGCAATTGACGGGGGAGAATAGAATTTGTAATTGATGCTGTTCACGAGTGCGCAAGGATGGGGTATGTAGAATGGCGGTTCATTGGAGGTAGAAGAGCGCGGACGATGGATATGCCGCATGTGTTGAAGAGGAAAGAGTGGTGGTAAGAATTTCACGTGCTGCCGCAGCATGTTCATGACTTTGAATGTAATAATTTTTTTTTAATTTGTAATGTTTCTTATTTTTATGTCATACTTATCGGGATTGTCTTCATTTTGCAGCACGTGACCACATGTCTGAAAGAGAAATTACATTTATATTAATTTTTTTTTGCTGATTAAAATACTCATTTACAAATTCATATTTATATATTGTTTTGTTGAAAATAAATTTTTAGGTAAAATGCACTTGGAAAAGTTATTAGTTAAAATTTTACAATAGAATGTATTAACATTTACTCTAACTAAATACAATTTTTTTATATCGATTTGGAATGATTTACACATTTTAATTAGACAAGAAGACAAAGGTACTATTCGTTATTTAGTAACAAGTTTTGTTCAGTTATTTAGAAATAGTTTGTCATAATCGAAAAGGTTGAAATTGTTAAACTGCGATTTCTCGGCCAAGAAATCCTGATAAACACTTTTACTAAGCAGAGATTCCTGCTTTTAGCATTACAAACTTTTAGTCTTTATTCATAATTTCTTTTCTAACGCTTCATCAAAATATTGTCTCTTCCTCTTAATGTGCAAATTACTTATTGCACTCCTTATTAAATAATTATATGTAATTATATGTTTGTAAATAATACCTTCAGATCATCTTTAAATTCCCGATCAAAATATCCACCTTCGACCCAACATCATCCACATTAGTCTCGAACCCCGCATATTACCCTCACCTCACCTCACTCATAATCTTACACTTTGTAGCTATTCGTCGCTATCGGAACGACCGCATCTCCCTCTCTCTTGAGAACGGATAATTCCACGAAATTCCCGAATAATTCGTCTCCTATGAGAATCACGAAGAGGGGAAGAGAAAGCCACGTGCCAAGCGCACACACACGACGCGACGGCGGCGGCGGCGCTACGCTTGCGGGGCGAGGCGCCAAAAAAGCCACACGCGCGCTGCGATCGAGATAGAGGGTGTGCGGACCATTAAACTGTGTATCACTTGTGCAACGCCGCGACGCGCCACGTCGTTACGTAAAGCGGCGGCTGATGGCCGTTTTTCCATTTGAGGAGGCGAATCGTCGAGGAAGATGTAGGATCAAGGTTGGGAGAATAATATCGAGGGAGGAGGTATAAATTAAGTTGACGCGAAAACGTTTAACAATAGATGATTATACGAAAGATGGAGAGTAATTAGGTCCGTACTATCTTAAATTGAAATAGTGAAAATTTCACTGATTTTCATAGTGGGCAAGTTTTCCACTATTGAATTGGTAACATTTTACTAAAAATTAGTGAAAAATTAACTCCGTAAAGTTGAATAGTGAAAATTTTCACTAATTATTATACTGAACAAATTTACGCACTATTGAATTAGTAGAATTTAACTATAAATTAAAATGTGTCGCGAAAAATACAAAAAAGAACGAGCCGATCGGCTCCTTGCAACTTTGACGAGCCTCATATATACGGATGTAGTAGCGAGCAAGGAAGGTGCAACCATTTTCAAATTGATTTATAATTTTTAAATAAAAGCTAAACGATTAATGTTTAATGTATTTAAAATTATCGATTCTTATTTCTTACAGATGATTCTTGAATTTCAACTAATATTACCAAATTGCTCCGATATGTTTATATCTAAATTTATGGCATACTTTAGCCACGTATTTCTGCCTACAAAAATAAGCAACATTAATTTGTGGAAACAACATAAGAACAAGTGAGAGTACGAAAATATATCATATAACTGCGGTAATATATTTTTTGTCAACATCGTTCTATTTGGGCTCCCATATCGCTAATCGATGCAGGGAGCATGTAGTGCTCTACCAACGAGGCCAGTCCAGGCTCCAAACGTATAATACTATCTAATATACGAAAGTGCGTTGATATTAAGACTCTTTTTTTACAGACGATTTGAAAGATATGCTTCTATTAATTAAATTATTGCCGGTGAGCAATAGATGTGTGAATAAATCAAAAAATAAAGCTAAAGATGGTGTAAGAAAGACACAAAAACGTCGAGGCAAAATCATCAAACCCCATACTATGATGACTGAAACAATTTCGGTATGTATATTATTTTTAACTTTTATATCTTTTAAGGCGATGTCGAATACCGAAATTTTTACGGAAAATACTAATGGAATCACTCACGACAATTCCTTAGGATAATATTGCACGTGGGACGCAAAGTGGGACAAAATCGACTTTTTGGGCAAAATAACCTCCAAGCTTCAATGTCAATCAATTTGGACAATTTTTTTTAAATGAAAGCTCAAGAAATTTAAAACAAAGTGATGAAGTCCAAATTTTGAATTTGGACGTCCCCTTGTTTAATTTTCTCCAAAAGGTCGAATATCTGAAAATCTCGATCTTTGCGATAATATATTCATTATCTATTATTCGAAATCTTCGAACTGAAAATGGTAGTCTTTGTGAGTGAATTCATAGGTTCGTGGGTTCATGAGTTTATTGGTTCATGGATTCATAGTTCATGGTTCACGGGTTCATGATTCATAGTTTCATACGTTCATGGGTTCATGGTTGATGGTTCATAGGTTAATAAGTCCATGGTTTGTAGGTTCACGGTTCATGATTTTAGGATTATGAATCAATAATGTATTTTTAGTCCTGGAACTCATAAACTATAAATTCGTGGTTCATAGAGTTCATGGTTGATGGGTTCGTGGTTTATGGATTTAAGGGTTATAAGTTTATGATATGTACGGTTATTGCTGAATTTTAAGGTCGTAGATTTTGATTAATAGTTAATATATTGTCGTAAATATCGAGATTTTTGGATATTCTGACCTTTTGGGGCAAATTAAAAAAACGGTACGCTCAAATTCAAAATTTGGGTTCGTCAACGTTGTTGTAAATTTTTTAAGCTGTGATACAGCTAGCGAGTTTTTACAGAGTTCGCTTTTAACCAATTTTGTGATTCAATAGTGGACTTTGCACTATGAAAATTAGTTAAATTTTCACTATTTCAACTTTAGAGAGGTGCTTATATGATCAAATTTTTATTTCAAGACTTGATTGAGATATAAATACAACCTTATATAAACACACATGTACAATGAAATTTTCAATAAACTTATATATTGCAAAAATTGATCAACTTTTATTATTTTAAAATTCTTTGAAGCCTTAACGACTGATATTATGCAAATAAAAACATATTACGTAGAACAAAATTTGTAAATAAAATTACGTTAATTTCACTTTTTGCAAATAAATTATTCGAAATATTAACTGAAATTCGTTCGTCTAGTGTTTCCAGAATTATCGAATGTTAATATTCAAAAAGTCCATTGCATAACATTTTCCTCTGCTAAGTGTAAAATTTATTACAGAGGCAGTTTTGAAGCTTATCACGGATTACGAGGCAGCTGTTCAAGAAAATGTGTCACAGGGCTGAAACTTAACTGCAAGCTTACTAGTATAACAACTGCTTATATAAACAGTCCGTAAAAATAGCAGCGCGTTTAAACTCAATTCAAACCTTTATTCGACGCGAAAAATGAAACGTATTTTTTAAACATTTCATTACGTTGCGTATACATTTTAAATAATTTTCAAAATTTTCAAAAAGTTTCGCTTACAGCTAATCAAGATATATTTGCATAACTCAGAAATATTTCAAAAGAAGCGACACCCACTCATGAAATAATCCTCGACTCTTAAAAAACTGAAAAAGAAAAAAAATATCGAAACACACTCTCGCGTCTAATTTCTGCGCGCGGGTCATATCACATGCGCGAGGCTCACACACAAACGAGGAGGGAATTAGATAAAAGGTCGCGGTTACGTGAGGACTGTGATCCAGAGAAAACGCTCGAACGCGCGTGCGCGCACGTACATAATGCCGTTTTAGCTCCGTAAAACTTCGCAACGACGTCGCAACTCACTTCACATAACACCCGGGCACACATATACAGTAGCATAGAGGTTACATCGAACTTCTAATTGCCATTGATGTATATCGGTGCAGATGCATCAATGCCGCTTTGTATAACTATCCTGTTTTCCACGCGCGCTTCATGTTCGCACTGATTTTGAAAGATTGCTAGAGGCGGCTTTTTCTGGGTGCATTGAAGTTGCTATAATTTGCGATTGTTTAAATAAGAATACTGGGTAGTAGATTTTCCGGGTATATGAGTTTTTTTGTAGTGAAGTTAATTCTATATCATAGCTCATGGACAATTAGCGAGTTCATTAGTTTTCAATTGAAAAAAAACCTTACCTAATAATCTTTCCTATAATACGTGACACGTATGCAATAAAAGACTATATGAACAGGTTTATTAGCGCCCCCTTGTTAATTGAAATTAACATAAAAACCACACGTGCAGTCTATACAACTCGAGAAAACTACTAGGTAAGGGAAACGCCCCAATACCCGAACATATAAGAAATTGACCTTCAACATTCAACGAAAATAATTACTCTAGAAGGTTTAAACAAGAATATTTTCTTTTATATGATCAATTATGACGTCCTTAGTCAAATGGTATCAAAATGAGATTGCTTTATAAAGGTAATTGTTTATTATAAAGATAAAAGCACGATGATGCCTTTGTCCCCTTACCCGAACGCAGAAATACGTATGTCCCCATTGTTCCATTTTTATGTCCTAATACCCGAACAATCGTTTGCAAATAAACGACTTATTAAATTATTTTTGATTATTACAATGTTCTTTTGTTGTTATAATTACTGGAATAGATATATAAACACTATATATGTAAAATGTAAGTCATATGGAAAACATAACATAATCTAAAATACATGTAAACTTTGCAATATTGAGGTTACGACATACACCATGTACTGTTCGGGTACCGGGACATGTTATTTAATGTCATGACCCAATACCCGAATACTATCTAATTGAAATATTTTTTAATAAACTATTTACTGCATCCTTAATAACTTTAAAAGAATACTAACTAAACTAAAACTTTAAAGAAAAGTAAGAAAAAATTTTTGAGATGTTTTAACGTTTATTAACCAAGAAAGAGACGAATAAGTAATATTGTTCGCGTATTGGGCGCTGTTCGGGTATTGGGACGTTCCCCTTATATGAATAAAACGATTTGAGCAGTTATTTTAAAATCATAAAGTAATAAACTACGATATTACTATAACTACTTATACCCATCATATCATTCATAATCATGCTTAATAAAGTCCTAACGCTTGTAAAACAAGACTTTGAAATGAGCTAGCGATCTAAAATCAATGTGAACCAAGAAAACCTACATCTCGGCCCGATTGATCTTCAAAAAGGAATTTGATATTTAAGTATAACTGTCTCAAAAAATCAGCTCTTTCTAGAATACCGTGGACCAGTCTCGCGTTTAACCTGAACTCTAAATTTCTTTCATTGGGATTGATCTACAATTCAAACGCTTCAATCTGCGCTAAATTGGCATTGAGACAAAATTATCTGACACATGGTCAATAACCATTAAAGCTGTTCCAAGAAAACGATCCGAAACAACAGATTACAACTTTCTTCGCTAAACCCGCCAGCTCGCGCTACACGGATACACCACAATATATAGTCAGCCTGGACACCACACCCCGCGCAGACTTACTTCTCTCTACGAATGCGTCGACCCACGCGTGTGCCACCAAGCGATCGTCTGCACCGTTGAACTTTATATAACCGTATATCCACATACACAGACACACGTATAATACGGACACACAAAAGTTACGACGCGCGTGCGACTTCTCGCGGGGGAATCAGAGCACACGCGCTCGAGAGAGCCACGAGGGCTCGCTTTATATAATCGCAGATTGTGTTAAATGAGCCTTCGCTCTTTGTGTCCGAGCGCGAATAGCAGTAGCAGCAGCAGAAGCGACGATCTTCCATTTAATGTCTATGCGGTTCATGTGCCGTCGGCGGCGGAGCGGAGTATATTGCCTTTGTAGATAATATGGATATTGTGGGTGTAATGAGATCGGATGGTTCCGGAATGTGCGTGTGGGATGACGAGGTGTATGGGGGGCTCGTTAGGAAAGCCGAGAGTTATTTTTGGGCGCGTCTGGGTGGGTTTTGGTAAGATGGGTCTGCTGAGGTTTGAATTTTATGGGGAAATCGAGATTTTAATGATCAGGGTTTCCCTGAAATGGAGCGATTTGATATAATAATGCAGTTTGGTTATTATTGTAGAATAATTGAGCAACGGAAACAGTGTATTCTGAACGTTTTATAAAATGGTTTAGCCCGTGTGGCTAATGTTTAATTAATGCTGGGTTATTGTGTAAGCGTAATTAAATAAATTAGACTCAATACATAAATGCATATGAAAAAGCGAACCAATGAAGTTTCAACCAACGAAATTACATGAATCATAGATAATTTAGTGCTAACGATTACACAATAATTGTATCACTATATGAATTTGAATGTTAAACCGTAATTGATTGCTTGTCTATCAAAGTCTTTTTCTCGCTACATCCACGTAACGTTACATTTTTCACATTGCAGAGAGAGAGATACAGCGTTGCATAAGTTTGATTTATTTTTCATTAATAAACGATATTACTGTAACACCCAAGAGAGAGAGAATAACTGTTAAATAGGGGTTCCATAATTTAGTTGACACATTTATTCCGTAATACCTCAACTTTGCTCTTACTTGTCCAAACTCTTCTCAAAACTTTCATAATAGACGCAAGTTTAATACACGAGATCTAATCATTTGCCCCGACCATTATTGTTACAACTGCAAGCGGCAATATTGAAATGACGTGGAAGTTTACAACCCATAAAACCTACATCACGAATAAATTTCGGTAATAAAGAAGAATTTACTTGCCCGTCATAAAGCCGCCGGTGTTAGCTTTTAATTAAATTTACTATCTCCCTACCCGCCATATATCCCAATAACAAACCCTATGCACACGTGCCTCTTCTCCTTCCAAAAATCATTTCCACTACTCCGAGCTCAAAAATTCCATCGCGACCCCCTCACTATCCAGCGCATCTCGCCGCAGCTGGTACACGTTATACGCGCGCGCGCCTCTTTGGATGCTGAACAACAAGTTATGTCACTGGCCTCTCTCGCGTACATGGGGAACGCGAGCGCTATACATATACGCGCACGCGCGCGCGTACTTGCGTCCGGTTCATCTCGTTGTCTTTTTCGCTTTTGATGATGATGATGATGCGCCAGGGCGACGTTCGGAATTCGAGATCGGGCCGCGCGTGGGCGGGATGCGTTCGAGTCCGGCGTTGCGGGTAGAGTAGGAAGTGATGTGCTGGGGTATTTAAGAATGGGTGTTCGGTTTGTTGTGGAAGTTTTGTATTCATATTTATGTAGGGTATGGTTTATAATGATAACATTAGTTTTCGTATTATTTAAAAGTGGGTAGTAATTTACGTCTTTGGAAAACTTTATGATTAGAAAACTATTGTTGAATATAAGATATATAAGCACAACAGTATCACTTATTTCCTGTGTTCTAATTAACAAAAATGGCAAAGAAATTAATTTGCTTAACGAATAATTATACTACTGAAAGTCTATAAATGAATTTATAAACTCTCTGCAGTATAATTATTCGTTATGCAAATTAATTTCTTTATATAATTTTTGTTAAACGGGATGATATTAATGCAATCCACAAAAACCTATACAAAAAACAATGCAATTTAATATCATTCATATAATCTCTCAAAATAACAAGACACATCAATTCACCTTATATAAAACGACTATTAGTACACATAACAACAAAAAAAAAACATTACATAAACCGAAAAAGAATTCCTCTTCCACAGTAAAGAAACTCTCTTTGAAATCATCGTCGCTCGCGCGTGCACATAGCGATTCCGTGAAATTGGAAGGACTCTCGAGACTCAGTTTCTCCTTTTGTCGTCTGCGCACGCGCACCTTTAGGCCTTTTTTGCGTCATCTTAGTAGTGTCTCTGTGCGCCGGGCAATTAGTACATCACGCGGTGCGCGTGCGGTCATGTGATTATGCAAAGGTGAAGGCAAATATATAGGTATACATATATACCGTCACACTCGCCACTGAGTATTTACTTTAAACACACCGGCAATATTGTACATTTGCCCGACGAGTTTCTCTGTTTGACGAATTTCCCATTCATCAGGCGTATAATTGTGACAAATATGGGCAGCAGGAGTCTTGTTGCGCTGTAAGCTGATTTGTTGTCGTTGTCTTCGTTGCTCAAAACTGCACATGATGTGTACGATGGGCGTATTATGGCAAATGTATGCCGTGTTGAAACGCCGCTGTCGGGGTTTATCTGTGATGTGCGATTGTTAGTGAGATTGAATTGAGATAAGGATCTCTGTGCGGTGAATTGGAAAAATCTACTGTGCGATAATTGATTATTAAAAGCTTTTACGTGTTTATGTAATCTGATGCTGTGTATGTTGCTTGTTTATGAAATCTGCTTCATTGTTGCTGGTAAATTTTTAGAATTTAATTTCTTGTAGGAAAATATTTGGGTTATGTAATTTTTAATAAAAATGTTAATACTAGTTAGTCTCAATTATTCTGAGTTTTAATTCAACCTAATTTACATAAAAGGCCAGAACAATGTCATGCGCAAGATACTGCAGATTTTGCAACGAAATATGTTCATATATCATTTCCTTGAAAAGTTATACATTTTGACATAACTATCACGTCGTAAAACATTGTAGTACACTTCAGAATGTATAGTACTGGACGCACGTAGGTGTAAGTAGCTGTAGGGTCATTTGATTCAGAGCGCACGGGGGCAGTTGGGAAATCACGCATGGGCTTGTCGGAAATCACCATATTTCAGTATGCAAGTTTTTTTGATTTATTTTTTGGGATGAAAATCAAACTAATATTAATCTGATTTGATTAATGTTAGTATTTGATTGATAGGTTAATTACTTTTGATCTATAATATATTAAGATGGAAAAAATATAGATTTTAGTTATCTATTTTAAAAGTCTTCGTTATTCAAGCTATGACTATATGTCAAATTTCAAGCTTTATTTATGAAATGCATGGAATATAGACTATATAGCTGTAATGATAACGAATTTTTCTAAACTATTCTCGTTCACATATACTCATAACATGCATATTACATGCGCTAAACCGTATATATATATATACAAAAAGTTATACATTATACATTACGTTATATAATATCGCTAAAACGCTTTGGAAAAATACGAATTAATTCCCTTTTTTTTTTCACGAAATTACGTAAAACCTTCGACAGTTTCGAAATACCCTTAAACGTTTCTCAGCAACATCGCAGTCAAAAATCTTTCACATCTCACACAATAAGGGTATAAATAAAGCTCTCACGAAATCCCGTCAAATTTTCCACCTCTATATACAATTCTCGAAATTGATTTCCAGGCCAGCATCACTCAGTCATCCTCTGTACCTCTCAACCCACTCAAACAACCCTATCCCTCCATCTACTCCTAAAACCTCTCTCAATCCAGTCTTGCCACCTACTTCCTCCTCCTGCAACATCCGTCACTCAGCTCGCTAAACGTCGCAAAGAGCTATACAGAAACGCATCGCGCAAGCGCAAGTGGGAAAATTCGCGAGAGATTTCCCGCGGGAGGTTGTCTCATGTGCGCTCACGGGTGACAACGTGCGCGAGATATTCGGTTACGCGAGTGTATTATGGTATATAGACGCGAGCTAAGCGCGAGCGTATGTTTCTACTGCGTCGCCGGCAGCCACTGGCCTTACGTAAGACGCTATAGCAGCGGTTACGTGGTGTACGCGCGCGCAAGCGCGCTACATCGGCAACGGGAGCCGCGACACGTGCTCGTCCGAATTTCCGGAGGTGGAGGTGGATAGCGGGTTGATCTTTTTTTTTTCGTGGGATGGGGATGGGTACAAATTTGTTGGGTAAGCTTCTTTTTAAATGTAAGCTTTATTGCGATGCTATATTATACATGTAGTATCTTAGATAACAGTGAATTTTGATATGAAGTTTCGGTAAAAAAATGTGGGAGAAGGAAAAAATATATGTTGCATGTTCTTTTTACTTATTGATTTACATTGTTTGGTATTAGGTTATCAGTAATTAATTTGGATGCACACTGGCAACCGATAATTATTGATAATACTCTGACGTCGTAACATTTTTTACATATTTTTTTTCGCCGTTGTTTGCCATTTAGAGCATTAACAGTTCGCCAATCGATTTCGTTCGATGTTATTGCAAAACTAGTTACTCAACGGATGAATTGCTTTAAATATTACATAACAATGTTATGCCTTATTACCGGTACAGACACACAAACATTTTATTAGAATATAACATTTACTTCTCCGTCTCGCACCATTGTTTTGTCAGTACAAAGATTTCCAGAAATAATCGATACATCGATCCGCCAATGCACACGTGAGAAAATCACATCTCCGCACGGTACACCAAAACTTTACCTTATGTTTTTCTCCTCTGTTCACACGTTATAAACTTCCTTCGCAAGAAAAAAAATCGCTTGAACGACACGCATAAAACTCTCTCGTTGATCGCTATTGACGTATAGGTACATAATATACACATGCGAACGTCGAACTGGGTCAGCCGCGTATAGAACTGGAGGGCCGCGGCGACTTTAGCGCTAAAAGGAAACGGCACCTCGCGCTATATACGTAATAGCTGACTTTTCGGACTGCGCCTAGTACGCATGCGCACTGCAGGAAATCGCAAACCGTCGTGAGATGCGTGAGTGTAAGCTGGTCCTTTGTGCAGGTGACGGGAGGAGTTTTCTCAGAGGTATAAGGAATCGGTTTGAAAAAAGGGCGAGGGAAAGAGGGAAAGTGGTATTACCGAAGGGGAAGCAGGAAGGATCGCAAGTTGTTCGATCATTGTTTACAGATTGGGAAAGAATTTGGAGAGGGGTAATGTGGGGATGTGGGGAATGTAAAGTGAGATTGAAATGAAATAGGTATAGTTGAAAAAGAGGACATATGTGTACAGAAGTAAATGACGGAGAATGATATTACTTAATATCGGTTTCGTTCTTATATTGGCGTTTTAGAGGAGTAAAAAGTGAAAGCTCAGTTCTCTATTGTAAAACTTTGAGCCTGAATTAGCAATATGCGAGCGAATTTATATGGCGAAATAAATGTGAACTATTTTGAATACGAAATGCCTGAATAAATGTATGACCCAGTTCTGTACCTATGCTGTTCATAGCAGGCAATCTCAACAATTCTCTATGGTTTGCTTAGGGTTATGAAATTACCGAGATGGCTACAAGAAGTAGAATGTAATTGACCAAAATGAGACCAGAAAAAGATTTTTACTCGTTTAAAATTGTCAGCTTAGAGCAGTTATCTCTGTAAATTTAGCAATTAGCAAATTTTGTATTCTCTCTATTAAATGTAAAATAGTTATATAAGTCAGTCACTGGTTCAAAATAGCGCATACACACATCATTGATAAATGCGTATCCACAACTGAAATAGCAGACGTCCACCATTCTGAATTAATGACCGACTCATCATACTAAAACAGTAAATCTTCTCTATTTTATATTTACTAGGAGAGGCCGCGAACTCCGGATCACGGGTTCGGCTCAAACTTTGCGATATGTTTTTGGATCTAGAAATCTAAAGAAAGCTGTAATATTAGACCCTAACGCTCAAAAAAACTGAAATTCTGCGCCTTTTTAGCTTTATTTTGAAAAAAGGCTTGAAAAACCCCTCTTCTTGAAACGGTAAGCATTTAACTCTGGGGAGTCTTAAATAAAATTTCAAACATAGAAAATAAAACTAGAGAAAATGAGCTTTCATTTGCTTTTTTAAGAATTAAAAAATGTTGATTCCTTCAAAAGATATGTAAGTTTAAAATCTTCCACCCAAAACCTTATTACAACACCATCACCACCTGTTCCTCACTCTTCCCCAATCCAAACAAACCTCCCGGGCTCTACGAAAATTTCCGCTCGTGATCCGACTACCCAACAGCCCACCTTGTACTACCACTCTTACGCTATATACACGCGATTAGCCACAGAGATTCCTGGCGTCGACTACCTACAGCACGCCGCGCGGCGCTGGAATCGCGTTTTCGCAACGCGCGGGAAAACGCCGGGTTAAATTGGATCTGCGGCGCGACGGGGGGGAGAAGGGACGCGGTTACGTAAGGGCGCTACACGTCGTCGACGAGGTTACACGAAATCGAAGGAATCTCGTTGCCAATTCTATAGATCCCGGCGAGATTGTTGAGCTTTCGTCACTGCTGCTGCTGCTGCTGCTGCTTTATTACGGCGAGCGTTTAATGGGGCCTCGGGCGCCGTTTAGGCGGATAATTAAGTGGACCGATTCGCGCGCGAAATAAGAGACTTTTTTAGCGAGTGCGCGAGGCAGGGGTTATTGGGGATAATGATTGTTCTAGATTTTGAGTTGAGAAACTGGCGCGATACACGACGGTTTCTTTTTTTTCAACGCTGGAAGTGCGGAATTTTTATAGGGGCGCGTTGAGTGTCCACTTGGCGAGTTGGTGTTGTGTAAATGCTGTTTTTACATGCGTCTCTGTTGTGCAGGTCAGTTTTAATGTCGCTGAATAGCACTTTTCCATAATACCGTCGTTTTGATATGTACGTTATTTTACTCTCATTATGAGGATTTTCGTGTATATACGTGAGGTAAATATTGCCCAAGATTATATAACCAATTTGTAATCGCGGCTTTGTTGAAACTTGGCCGCGCTTAATTCGATTCATGCATAACGCGACATAATTTTTGTAGAAACTTCTAAATGACGCAGGCGCACACATATATACTAGACAACCTATACGTGTACGAAATAAACGTTTCCTAATACAAAAAAAAACTGTGTTTTTCGGTTCCCCATGTAGAGCCTAATTTATTAGATTATCAAATTTGCGGAAAATTATGCGCGTAATAAATTTCCCAGTATACGGACAAGCTCGCGCGCCACCGCCAAGCTCCTTAATCATCGGTTACGATTGCCCCCGCCGCAGACACATTACCAAATCTTTACGATTTTCGGCGAAATAACTCTATACATATAAAAGTCGTCCCTACCAAAGCCAATATACATAAAAGTTCAGAATTATCTCAGGCGCACGTGACACCCCATAACCAGTCGTCATACCGCGCGCGCGTATACATTATACGCACGGCTCTGGTCCTGTATGAGGTCACACCTATATTACCCACTGTGCCATAATACGCGCTGTAAAATGAGATAATTATTATCTAACGTTTCATAATAATCACGTAATACGCGTTTGAGTTTTCGAGAATTCGTAATGCGCGCCACAGCCGTAGCGGTAACGCCCCTCTCCTATATAGCACACTTTTACCGAATCCATTCGATTAACCTCGCGAGCGAGCGTTGCAACTGAGCGCTCAAATATTTGAGCCGCGCCGTGCGGGCACGACTATTATACAGTGGAATGAAAAAGATCGAGTCCGTGCAGAGCGCCGGCGTCGTTGGGAAGAGAGGACGAAGAGATAAGCGGGAGGGGGGGGATGGGAGAAAGAATTGGAGACGGA
Source organism: Torymus aiolomorphi (assembly GCA_036365515.1). Taxonomy (NCBI): domain Eukaryota; kingdom Metazoa; phylum Arthropoda; class Insecta; order Hymenoptera; family Torymidae; genus Torymus; species Torymus aiolomorphi. The sequence continues at coordinate 59,364,839 of CM070873.1, read as the reverse complement.
GGCGTGTATATTATGTAATGGAAAGCGGGTCACGGCCAACCGAAAAACACACTGCGCGCGAGAGCCACGCGCACTGAGCGGCTCCTGTGTGCGCCTTTCGCTGCACGGTTGTGTATATAGTAGGGTATAGAGGTGTAGCAGAGTGTGCGCGAGGTAAATTTAGGGCTGGAATGAGAATTTTAAAGCCCGAGGCTTGCTTTATTTTTAGAGCCCTCTTCTTCATCTTTTCGGTTACTAATGCAGGCCCTCTGATGATATATTGTATATTTACAAGAGTGGGGGTTATTATGTATATAGCGTTTGGCCACGGTTTTGATAACTTTTTATCTGAAATAATAATTATAATTAATTATTTGAAATAAAATTTAGCGAAGAATCTTTTATTAGTACATCAGCTCAAGATAGTCGAGAGATTACCTATATTTTAAGATGAATTAATGAACTCCACATATAGTAAACTGTAATTTAATTATACTTACTTATCACGTTTTGCACACGGAGAGAAATTTTGTAGTGAAAATTACAAATATTCGAGACAAAATTACTAGTTTCTATGGTAATGGATGGACAGACTGACAATTTCAAAGTTTTTACCAAAGTGCCTTGGTAAAATTTTTTTTTAGTTAATTTAAATTAAAAAAATTAACTTTTTTTATCCATATTGATGGATATATAGTATTTTAACATAGAAATAGAAACAGAAACAATGATGAAAAAACATTAAACTGAAAAAAATTTTTACGGAAGCGGGATTCGATCCGACGATCTTTGGGTTGAGAGTCCGACGTTCTACCGACTGCGCCACAGAAGCTGTTACCAACAGTCATTTGAATCGCCGTTATTACTTACTGAAAATATGTGTATTGTTTTCATTTTAACGTCGCGCACGCCTCTAGTATCAATCTTCTGAAACACAATAATGCGCAGTGCGCATGCGCGAGTACACAAATACCAGGTTATTTGGTAAAATTTATCAGTTTTCTTAGTAAAAATTCTTAGATTACCTTGTAAAAATGACTAGATCTCAATTTTTACCAGTGTTTCTGGTAATTTTTATTCAGATAATTTGGTATTTTTTTTAAGTGGTTATGGTAGTTTTTCTTGGGAAACTTATAAATTGTATTAGAAACCTGGGAATAACACGGCTTTTGACAGTCTGTCCATGCGCTACCAAGGCACCTTGGTAATTTTTACTCTAAAATTTCTCTCCGTGCATCAATCTTTAGATACATTTATAGATATTTTCATAGAATTATAATAAAACTATCTCTCGGCAAAAATTATATAATATTCTTAACTCTTGGAATACTTGTGCTGTCAAAATATTTATAACTCGAATAAAGCACTGTAAAAATTTTGCGACCCAAATAACAGCTACCTCAAAAGCTACCGATTATCGCGTAACAACTTTATAATCAGAGGAACCGTCGTACCTTCGCAATTCCGAACTAGCTTTCAAAATCCACGATCCGGAGCAATTCACTCACGATATTCCAACGAGCCCTGGGCCAACCTCTCCAACATTACGTATTATCCATCCACCCAGCAACCACATTCTTACATACATACCCACGCAGGCGAACATCTGTCTACGTATTATCCAACAATTACCGTGTTTTATAAAATCTTAATTGCAGCTGCAGTCCCGCGGGGATCCAGTCGCGTGGCCGCCCATCTATAATACCGCTCGGTTACGCCGCGCCGTTGTAATCTCATTGTGCGGTTACCGCACATTTCGTCGTGCGAACGGATGATGATGGTATGCCGGCGCAGATTTTCTCCGCTGCTTTTTCGGTGGATGACGCGCGTATATACCGTTGACTCGCGGCGAGACATTGTTGGATAACGAAGGCAGATATATACACGCGAGAGCGATCGGTTCTTCGCATTGTTTGAGAGAGCGAGCGGGATACAATGAAGAAAGGATCGAAGTCGAGGGGAACAAATGGCGAGGATGGATGCTATGTACGTATATCTATAGGTGAGCGTATGGTGTAGGAGCTATTGAGTAGTGATTTGTAAATTAATGGTGATGGTAGGGTGCGCGAGGTGGTGTCATAACAAGTGCACTGATTAGGGGCTCGTTGTACAAGCATACTTAATTAATAGGATTGCTTACAGAAATAGTATATGTATAATGGGATACGTTATTGAAATAACTACACCTATATAGAAGCATATACAACTGATTTTATATACGAGGATTCGTGCTATAAAAAACTTAATATTTGCCGAGGCATTATGAGAGCTATTTGAAAGGAAAATATAAATGTAAGGCTTCGTTTTTCAAAAGCCATTGTGACTGTATGCTTTTGAAAAACGATGCGCACGCGCGCGCGACAATTTACATAACCTTTTATTCATCGGCATTGCCGCATATACACGTGTCGTTCGCTTATTTATCTCGGCGTCTAATCGATTTGATACTCGAGGCACTTTTAATAGCCGCGGCTGCTTCACGCTTTTCTCGCGGAGAATTAAGTCCTCACTTTACAGCATGGAAGCTCGGCTTTCACTCGCCAAGAATGATGAGATAATTTATGGATGCCGTGAAGTGCAGCGCAGGTATTTACTTAGGTTTCCTAAAGTTGGTTCTCCGGTTTCTCAATTGGATATTATTGGTTCTTTTGTAATTTTGCAAATACAGCATTTGTTTGAATTTTAAGAAACCTTTGCGTTATGCGTTGTTGGTTTTTCTTGTAGAATATGTGTTTTGTGATTTCTCTCGTTTTAACTTTCAATGCGTGTAAAGGGCAGACGAATTTGAATTTTGAAAAATGAAAATATTTTTTAGTTTACTAATGTTTTTGATTTAAACAGTACACTGAGAAAAGGGGACAAATCTCAAATACTAAAATTATTACTATATTTTATAGTAAAAATTACTATGTACATAGAAATTTTTATTATGTATATATCATTATGTATACTATAAAATATAGTAAAAATTTTCGTATTTGAGATTTGTCCCTACGTTCCTATATATTATAGTAATTTTTAATATATCATTTTTCTCAGTGTATTGTAAGCCAAAATACGTTTAGATTGACGAGTAAGATGTAAAGTTTCAAATTAGAACTTGTCTAAGTTACTTACATTCACCTATATACTCTAGTTAGACTTTAAAGACTTTTATAGCACAGTGTGACCTAAGCCCGCACTTAAGTCACGCCTATCCGTGCGATAAGTAGCCCATTATTGCACCGTGTATATCGCACTCGCTACGCTCGTGCGCTAACCTCACAGTGCAAAAAAGGACTGCTTAGCGCACGGATAGGCGTGACAGCGGGCTTAGGTTAGGCTGTGCTATAAAATATTGTACGATACTAGAGTCTTAAGTAGCCCATTACACGGCGTGATAGGACCCTCGCTGCGCTCGGGCCCTAACTTCACGCCGTGCAATAATGGGCTACTTAAGGCACACGTATCGTAATGTACTATTCAAAGTCAACATTCGCTGTTCATATAGGTTTCAAACAAATTTCTTGATGAAATAGTTTGAAAGTACATACTTGTAGTACATTTTATTTTTAGAAACATAAGATCCGATTCAAATACACATGGTATCTTAAAACTACCAATATTGATAACAAATTAACAGTCAAAACTCTACCCTGGTAGAAAATTAAGCATATTTTATAACTAACGTGTTATATATTGGAAGCATTTTTATCAAAAATCATAATGGAAAAATAACATAATTCATCTAAAAGTTCTACTATTACCTAAAATACATATATTATGAAGTATAAATGCCATAATTTATTTCTGATTGGTACATAATTATGAAATACAAGCAATGTTTGTTTTTAGCCATAAAGTTACCTGAAAAATAGCTAGCTTCTGGTTAACATTTCTACCAGGGTATGCCCCAAATTTATTCATTTTTAAAATATTAAAATTCAACAACACACGAGTTCTTCAACAATATACTTTAGCCGTCCCAAGCCCGCCACAATAATAACCCACACACCTCGCAAACATTTAATCTCGGAAACATCTACATCTCGCAGCCGAACCTTCACTCACCCGCCAGCCAGCCAACTACAGCCCAGTATCGCAACACACACACAGCGCCCACACGTGTATTTAATAAAACAAGCGTGCGCTCGCGCTGTGCCTCGTACAAACCGCATATCACTGCACACAGCCTCTCGCGCCCCATTCGCGCGCGTAAAACACATTGCGCTATATGCAGCCGTCTCTCGGTTCCCCTCCTCTCGCACACCTTCGCCCTTCTCTTTGCGGCATTACTTTTCGCGCGCGGACCGCGCCGAGATTTACGAGGAACGTAGCCGTTTTACGTAATCATCATCGGCTCTTTGTGCCCCCACGGTAAGACACGTGTGTAGTATAGTAGGCCCTGCGCGTATATAGGTGCACACGCAGTAGGCCTCTAAACGTTAAAATTAGAGGGACTGCGGCGGATTTACGCTCAACTGCTAGCGGGGCGGCGTTTACGACGCTTTTCGCGCGCTGTTTACATATACGAGTGTGCGTAAATGCGCACGCGTTCGTGTGTGTGTGTGCGTGCGAGGGTACACGAGGAGCGAAGTCTTTGACCGGAAGCGCTGGCGGTCTGCTGCGGTTTGAAGAGGAGGTGCGCGTGGATGGCTGTGTAATTTTCGGCTATTCGGGGTTTAATTATTGGCTGGTTTTATATAAAGATAGAAATGCGTGTATGATGAATATTTTATAAAATAAAAATGACTTCGTGAAATTTAGAAGAAAAATAGTATGTTCTAATGATATAAGTTTATTCACTTTTAGCCTAAAGCGATTTTTAGTTATCTTACATAAATTTTTTAATTGAGCTTTACTGGAGCGTTACCCTTATTAATGGATCACTTAGTGGAGATAGCTATGAATATTGATAAAAACCGACAGTACAAATTAAAAAAAAGAGTTGTAGAAATAAGCATTATTGAGAAATGATAACGTACATTGTCCTTTGCTCGCTACATGCATGTCGTAAGGTGACATTATATAAGTATTACGTTAAAATTTTAAATATAGCTGTATCAAGTGAGAGAATGTTTACTGCCGCTCTTAATGAAATATACGTGTTCCAGTTAATCTTTTGCTGGCAACTGCGATGCAACTGCACAGCTTGTCTCTATGCCGTTGCAGCTTGCAGAACATCTTCGAGCTACGCGAGGAGACGAAGCTTCGTTGCACACTCCGGCATTCCTAGAAGTTATAACATTTTCCGTGCTGGCTGTGTATAGTATCTGATTTCAACTACGACGAGCAAATTGTAATTGTTATTAATAGTGTAAGCCGTGCCGTAAGTGCGTATAAATATTCATCGAAATTTTTATTGCAAACTTCGTGGCAACGAGTCGTCAAATTTATCGAGGCAGTTATGTTTTTTGCCACCATAATATAAAGCCGTAAAGTCGCCGATGACAAGCATTAGCGGTATTATATGGATAAATGTATATCTCCTCTCTGTCCATATATTTTCTCACAGTGTCGTATATATGGGATTCTATCCTCGATCAAGTTCATCATTGGCGCGTTTAACGGCGCGAAATGTTTGTATATATTTGAACACGGAAGGAATAAACAAAACTTCATAAGCATTAGCATTCGTGGCGTAAATCATCGTAGCCAAGATACAATGCGCGCGTATATACACAAGTTACGCAATGAACTACATAAAATTAACATTTTCAAGGTACGCGATGAGAACGTGTAACATTGAATCGCGCGTCCCACCTCGCACGCAAACACGCTATAAACTTCCAAACTCAGAGAGCCGCGGGTAATATACCGAATATCACTCCACTATATAGCTACTATATACTTATAACTACTTCCTCGCAATAAATTTTACGCTATAATAGCAACAACGACAACAACGCGCGCATATATCCTTATGAAAAACAACAGGCCGTCGCTGACGTCACGCGCGCGGCATTAAAACCACTGCAGCAGCGCCGCGCGCGCGCGGCCTTTGGAATCCTTACGAGCACTATTTAAATTAAGTGGAACAAACGTAATACATAAACCTGTAATCGTCCACACGCGCTCGCGAGCGTAACGTTCGATTACACAATTAGGCGCACGTTGCGAGCGCAAATGAGCTATATACCTATACTCTCGTTCGCTCGCCGCCGCGCTGCGAGAAGGAAAAAAAAAGAGACTACGACATATACCTCGCGCGTACAATTATTAATGTGTATACGAGCTGCCGAGAGCGCGCTATAGTTTTCGCTATAATAATTCCCCTCGCCTTGAAGCGAGCGGCGGCGGTTATGTAAAAAAAAAGATGAAAAAAAGAATTGGTAAACATCTTTTGAGCGTGTGTATAGCTGAATGCTGATGCTGTGGCTGCTGCGGGTCTCCAAAAAGTTATATATCGAATGCGTCTGTGTGTGACTCAATCGAGTTGACGAAAATAGTCAGTCTTTCGCCTGTGTAATGTGAGTCAAGGTTATAAACCCGCAGGCGAATTTCGACATCGATTCCGTAGGCCGGAGGAGCAGGTGGTGGTAGTACTGTTGAATTAAGCTAAAGTTTTTGCGAAGCTTGGAGGCTGACGTGCATAAGTATAGTAGTGGTTTACATGCAAAAAATGTATCGGTTATTGATTATATTTACTTCTTTTAGTTTAACGCGACTTAATCCAGACGAAGGATGTGACGTTTTTTATCGATCGTTCTTTAGTGTATTACTCATGTTGCTGATTTACACACATAAATAAATAGCGCAAATATTTTTTATCGCCATATGATACATATTTGTTTATTTTCAGCTATTCATACTAACGTTTTTATTCTAAACAAAAGAAAATCTCGTCAAAAATAGAAAGCCCTAGTTTACGCAACGAACATGCAGTATATATCTATCGAAATTGGCAAGGCTTTTATATACAGCTAGCATAAAACACACTTGAATCCCGCTCGAGCTGTCGTCGCTCTCTCGCTAAATTATAATACTTTGTCGACACTCACCGCGAGACAAAAACATCTCAGCAGACAAAGCGTTGGGGCGACTTGAAATATCAAGCGAGCTTACGTCGCGTTCGATTCTCAGCTCTGGCGAAGTGGACTAAGACGGAGGATAGTATGGCATAAATCACTCGTAAACATCCTTTTACTCGCGATTATGCTGCCGCCGCTGCTGCTGTCGTTGTTGTGTGCCCGCGCGACGACCGATTACGTGTGTGGCGTACATTATACATATACTTGCGCGCGCCGTCGTGTGTTGTTTCGTGAATATAAATTTTCACGGCTCGCGATTTCAGAGTGATGCGGCTGCGCGTGGTGGACAGCAGAAACGCGAGCTGTCAAGCTGCCGTGAGTCTTTTGTCATTGTAGTTATGTGTGCTTTTCGAGTGCAGGTTGCCATTGTTTTAATTTTGGGTTCGTATGGCTTTTAACGTTCGATCGTGTTTGTGAGATTGAGGGGTTTATAATCACTGCATTTGCGGATAATTGCGAAAGGATTGTATAAGTATTTTTAGATATTTATTTATGCGCGCTTTTAAAATTTGAATAGCACTTTTGTAAATTGCAGATTCGTTTTAAGCATTTGACTTATTACATAAAATAATGTGTGTTAAATTGCCTAAAACACTCGCAAAATTAACTCGAAAAATCGTCTTATCTAGAAACTCTTTTAACCTATTCTTTGTTACGTAAGTTAATTGACTAAAATGAGAATTTTAGACGTTTAGTTAACTGGTTTCGTTTGGTAAGCACGTGTGAAAAGTTCGCATTTGAGTAACGTAAAACTGTTTTGATAAAAAAAAAATTCAACTTTTTTCGTAGTTTATCTATTTAAATTCGCCATGGCGCAAGATCGAGCCTTTGAAAATACGCAAAAAGCTACCAAACTGGAAATAGAGTAAATAACACGTGCGTGAAATATACTGAGTAATTAGTTGTGCAATTTTGTGCAAATTTGTAATGTCAAAGTGTAATTAATTAAATGTGTTTATCGCAAATAAAAACAGTTGCGTAATACTTTAAAGTGTGCGTAATCTTTTTCCCATGTTAATTTTTTTTACTAATTTCAAGTAGGCTAAAAATTAAGGGAATGTTCTGTTTTAGTACTCCATTATATATATTTATATACAAGTATTTTTATACTTTTCTTTGATCTTTTCTGGTTATCTTTTTCTACTGTTCTTTTAGTTATTATAGATATAAAATATAAGAAATAATCGAAAAAAATAATAAAGGCTATAGCCGGATAAGCGGGTCAAAAATGCCCTGTCACGAATTTTTTCGGGGGCTGAAATACCTTAAAGGATTTGAAAATATATGAAATCCCTGAAAATTTCAGCCAAAATTTATTGAAATATCTTTTTAACACGCATCTAATGGACCCAAATTTGATTGTTTTATCGGGGAATTCAAAAAGTTATAGAGGTTTGAAACTTTTAATTCAAGTTTTTAGGTCCTCTTTGGCTAGACACCACTCTGGAAAAAATGTTTTAATACACGCTTTTTTGAGTCTCTTTCATACTACGCTTGAGATATATAACGAACCTAGCTGAAAAATACGAGAAAAAAAATGGTTAATGGTAAAATCCGTCTTAAAACCTTGAGTTTGCCTATTTTTAACCTCAAAAAAAATTTTTTACCTTTTTATTAACTAAAAAAGTGCCCTGAATTGTTTCAGATTTTTTAAAACAGTCAATCATGGTTTTAAAAAATTAAAAACGCACTTTTTTACTGAGTTCTGGGATTTTTTCTGTGAAAGGCTAAGTACAGCGTTGTAAATATTGTTCTTATTTCTTCTTCATTCAGAAAAGCACCATGACTATTTTTGAAATAGTGAGTTTGTAGTTAACTGGTTCATGGGATATTGTTGATGAAAATGGTGAATGATGGTTTATGGCATTGTAGGAGATGTCTAATTGAGATGAATTGAAATTTTGTGTTGTGCAAAAGGTACTATATTGGTGAATTGGTGTAAAAGTAAGGAGAGGATAAGATACTTTGTCTCCACGCGCTTCTTTCAGATTACAATGCTGTTTAAACATATGTCGATTCTTAGACAGGCTCGAATTCATATAGTTAATAGGTAATAATACTGAAAAAGCTAGTATGAACTAACTAATATTAACTCTAAGTTTCTGCCGAGTGATAACACTGGGCAGGAAGAATTATAAAATATTTGCTGAAAACTAGGTCATTTTTAGTATACATAAGTACATTCATAAGAAAGTCTTTTGTTGATATTGAAAACAAAATTTAGTCCGTTAGTTTGAAATTATGCAACTTAATTTTAAAACGTAATATTTGCAATTATTTACACAATTAAGTTGCACAATAAAATAGATAAGACAAGATTTTATTTGTAATTTCTTTACATACTTAATAAAAATATAATATCAGTTATTAAAGGAATCATCGACCTAAAAGCTTTTGAGACCAAAATCACCGGAAAAAATATAATAAAATATAATTAGTTACAATATATTATACTATTTTCGACCGTTTCAAGAATTTTTTCCTTGCGAAATACTATGCAGAGCATTAGAGGTATGTTTTGTCATTATTATCATCCAAGAAAAGCTACTGAATTTTTCTAGATTTTCTTAAATAGTAAAACATCGATAAAAACATTTACAAACTTATTTGGAGTTCTCAAATATATAAAATACAAAATTAATTTAAGGCTACAAGAGTTTCTTGATGGTATTACGTTTCTCATGTGTTCTACATATTTCAAATTTGACAGCAAGTACTTTAAACAAATTCATGGTGCCCCTATGGGTGGTTGTTGTAGTCTATGGTTTGGCGAGCTGGCTCTTGAATGTTTAGAACTCTATTGTCTCAGTGTACTTGAAAATAGTGTAGTGTTCTATAAACGTTATGTTGATGATTGTATATTGATTATTAAGGAAAAAAATATTGACCGATGTTTATGCCAATTTAATGAATACAGTGAACATTTGAAATTCACGATGGAAAACGAAGAGAACAAATCTATCAATTATTTAGAAATGTCTCTAATAAGAGAAGGTAATAAAATTATTTTTAATTGGTACTCTCAGCATCCTTTATCACAAAAAAGAGCGATTGTTTATGATTTGGTTGATAAAGCTATTAATCTATCACACAGTCAATTTCATGGACAAATTTAAACATTGTAAAATAACTGCTTATTGAGAATGGTTATCCGTTGAAATTTATCAATGATGGTACATACAACGTAGGTTCTCTTTTAACAAAAAATCGCAAGGTGACATAAATGATATAAATGCCGCAGATAATACTAAAAAACACTTATTGTTATTCCATACATCAAACATCTCAGTTATAAATTAAAATCGATCCTCTCACGTAATAGTTGTAAGGTGATACAAAAACCTAGCAACAAACTTTCCAAATACATTAAATTAGGTAAAGATAATGTCGATAAGTTAGAAAAAAGTGGTATAGTTTATAAAGTTAATTGTGCTGAGTGTAAAATGCTATATGTTAGACAGACAGGCAGACAATTACGAGTACGCATTAATGAACATAAGCGTAGCGTCAAGATAGGTGATACTACGTCGGCTTTAGTCGAACATGCAAATTTATATAAACACAAAATTGATTTTAATAATGTTAAAATTGCGGATTGCGAAAGTTATAAGAATAAAAGATTGTTTTCTGAGATACTACACATTTACATCACCAATAATAATATGAATAGATAGTTGGATACCATCAAACTAAAATATTGTTATAAAACTACAGTTAACATTGTTAATAGGTCGACCAACACTTGTAATAAACCTAATAATGCTATGAATTCGCGTTGGTTGCGGAGCAGAGAGTAGTTGCTCATTGACCGGCGCGATTCTGTTTCGACGTTACCACGTTGAATCTCCTTACGAATTTTCGATCCCCACTACTTTTCTCCGTACAAATAACCCCTGACAGTGCCCGAAACTTCTATTGTCCATTTTGACGGTGAGAGTGTAACATCCAGGGTAAAGTCTTTTTGATAACTTTCATACATGATGACTAACGTACTCATCAATAACATGTAAGTTGGTCTCTTGGTTATCCTATCATAGTTTTTATTCCCTTTTTCCTCCGTACAACTCTCTTTGGTAAGAAAAAATTCGTTTAATTTGAAAGCGTCTAAATTGTCGTAATTTCGTATGATCATTGCTATTTAGCTTCGAAAAGGGGAGTCGATTATACTCCCGAAACGTCGGTATATAAATAAACTCATGCTCAGAAGGATCTATGGTGTATGAAGAATTTTTTCCATTGTACCTTTAGTAATCTGAATCATCGAACGCGAGTAGCTCGGGAGAGCAATAACCTTTGATTTGGAGTTCTAATTCCCGTCAGAGAGAATCTCATGCTTGCGTATGTTTAGGAGCTGGATTATCACTCGCGAACGCAACAAGTATAAAATACATTCTTCAGTTTATAACAATAACCAGCTTTGGTGTTAAATTACATTAAAGGTACAATTGGTAAAAAGGACGGGCGGTCAGTACTTGATGATCGCGTTTTAACAAGTTAAGGTACAATACTAATGACTTGTAGAATGATGAGCTTAAGTCCCGCTTAACCGCGGCTTAGCCATATATAACTGTAAATAACTATTTATTTTTAACATTTAAAAATAATCATGGTGATTTTCTGAATGAAAAAGAAATAAGAAAAATATTTTTCGACGCTGTACTTAGCCTTTCACAGAAAAAAATCACAGAACTAGGTAAAAAAAGTCAGTTTTTAATCTTTTAAACCATGATTGACTGTTTTAAAAAATTGGAAAAGATTCAGGGCACTTGCTTAGTTAATAAAAAAAAAGAAAATTTTTTTAAGAGTAAAAATAGGGAAACTCAGGGTTTTAAGACAGTTTTTGCTATTAACTTTTTTTTCTCGTATTTTTCAGCTAGGTTCGTTATATGGGAAAATCCAAATTAGTTTGAACTATTATGTAATACTTTTTTAAAATTATTTATTGATGCTATTAACATGACCTGCGAAGCACATACATGAGACTGGGTGTAAAATCTTCGATGTAACCTATAGAAAATCAGTCCTGTAAACCATATTAGTGTGCCACGGAGGCCGCAGCCTGGGGATATACAAAATTGTCTGAAAAATTCGCTGTAATGGTTTTTGCGTTTTTATTTTACAGTCATTATTAGATATGTTTTATCACCTCAACATTACCAAAAATCCCTCAGCATGCACAATGCACATCAGCCCCAGCAGGCGCGTCGCGTGACTTCACCGCGCAGCGTCACGACACAACGAGGGAGCGAAAAAAAATCACGTGCAGGTTATACACCTTATAACACACTCTCGCACGCAGGAGAGGGATATATCGGCTGCCTCTCGCTCCTGCCTCGTGCCCTGCCCGTATTTCATAACCTGTCGGCGTCGCTTGGAAATACGTAACCTTCCATGCACATTTCCATTGTCGGGCGCGAGCCAGCGGTGACGAAATCACGTTGGTATAAGACAGGAGAGCGAGGGAGAACGAGCCTACATTATATATGCCTACATATACGCGCGGGTAGCTAAGTAACCGGGAGTTTAGGTTTTACGTGTGTGTGCGAGTCCTTTTTCTTCGGAGCTGGAGTTGTAAACGTGATCCCTTCGCACGCGCCAATCGAACGCTTGCGAAACGCGGCGTATATATATGCACCCGGATGCGTCGAGTATCTATCTGTATGGTGTGAATGAAGAACAATGAGCCGGGGGAGACGTTCGGTTTGTGTATACGCAAGTGTGTATCGATCGATGCTGTGTGTGCGATTGCACCGAACGCACCGGAATTCTCGCGTTTCTCATAACGCGCGAATTCACGCGCCTACGGAACCTTTTCAAGTATATTATACCGTTAGTTTTTTTGCGAATTACGCAAGAGCGATTGTCTAGATGAATGACCAGCAGCTATAAGGTCAGCGAGAGCACCGCTCCTGGCCGGCACCTTTTTTTCGCTGTATACTTATATACACACAGCCGGCTGAAAAAGTCGATTTTGTATTACTTAATATTAGATAATCGGGCTGTGTAACATAACCGAACCGCGATTGCAGAAACCGGCGCGCGCGCGCGCTTATGTCACTTTTTTGTAGAAATGAGTTTAGCGAAGATTTAGTGGATTTCTGCGAGGCGCTTTGATTTCTGCAGAAATGCCTTTGTCTCGCTGCGGTAAGCGCGCGGGCTTGTCGCAACTTGTCGTTAAAATTTTTGCTTCGTTTATCACCGAGCGCGCGCGCGATTAGCGACATATAGATTATTTAACAAAACCGAACGCTCATAATAATAATAATATTAGCATGGGTGGTATACGATATCGGCGTCACTTGCGTATGTACATTAAGGAAAAATTACTTTCCCTTATATAATAACGCTGCGCGTACCGTTTGTGCCATACGAATGCAATTAGCGCGGCCGCGATATTCTCCTTTAATACCTGTCTTACATATCAATTCCTTAAGCGTATTCCCATTCCCGATCCATATTCAGCAGCGTTTCTTAGAACCATGGCAATTCACCAGCCAATGATTTAATTTCTCTCGAATTGGCCCTCACACCGTCTCTTTTATTATCTTCTGATTTATTTAGAGTCCTCAATGACACATATATACAGACGCGCACACGTCGCCGCTAGCTCGTAAATACAATGTACAATGTATATATAAGACGATTTTTACGCGGTCGACCTACAAAACGTCGATTAACTATACGTAAGCGTATAGTCTCTCGACTCCTTTGCACTTTGCATAATTTCAAAATAATCTGCCTGCGACAATTGATGGCCGCCGCGCTGCGCCGCGAAATGAATTGCGTTATGAGGCAATTTGAAGGCACTTTAGCGCTCGCTCGCGCGACGAAACTCTTTATTCCGCGGCGTCGAGAGAGGATTCAAAGGAGCGAGCTGTGCGCTATTGCGATTTTTCATTTGTCACACCCTATAAGACACGTCGGCGCGCGGAGAATTGCGCAATTCCACGTTCCAGAGGCATTTCTCTCGCGCTCGGCACTCTTTTTCCTTCGGGTATATATATCGACACCCTCTTCGGTCTCTCTCTCTCTCTCTCTCTCTCTCTCTCTCTCTCTCTCTCTCTGTGTACGTCATGTGTGTGTGGAGTGTGAAGGTTCGATTTTCGCATCGTTTAGAGCGCGACGTGGGCACGTGTGTGTGAGAGAGACAGAGGAGTCGTGACGGTCGTTACGTGTTACGCCGTGATAATAGATTTTCCCCTCGAGTTATTCGACGCGCCTCGAGCATTGTCGGAGTGGGAAAAATGTGCTTTAGTTGCTTTGAGAACTGATGGATACTTGATACCGCAGCTTTTTCTTTGTATTAGATTTGTATCAATTTTAACCTACCTTAATACCTATTTGACATTTGGTTAGTTGGAACGATCGTAGGCATAAATTTTTCTTTGGGAATTGTCGTTACAACATTGTGATATAAATAATAGGTCCAATACATAAATTTGTGCGACGGCGTTGCAATTATTTCTTAATAAACTTCATGGATAGAGAATGGCCCATTAAGTTTCGTTATAAAATTCCTTCTTCGCAATAATTTTTTAGGCTTGTTTAATTATTTAAAGATCAACGTTACGTAATATAAAAAAGTGCCACGTATTTGCGTTAAAATTATTAAATTAAAAATACCGCTCAAACCAGTTCACACGAAACCAAAATACGAATCAGAAAAAGATTTATAATACCTCGGAGATGTACTCTAGAAATTGAATTCCTCGCTGCAGCGTCTACTCGCATTTCGATGAGCGCACATCGCTCGCGCCGCGCGTAACAACAATAATATTTCGCCACGAGGTGAAAAAAGACGCGTGTGTCATAATTTCCCGGCGCGCGGCCGTTCCGCGCAACTCGTCCCGCACAATTTCGAAAGGCATTCTTCGCGCTTAACGATAATCGCGAATCATTAAATCTACGAGGAGGGGTCCAATTACAACAATTGCCGTTTCTCAAGCCGCGGGGAAGGATAAGCAGGGTATTATATTGCCGCGAGATTTTCAATTTTAAGAGGTATGAGTTTTACCTAAATATAAAAGAATTATACATTTCACAGCTACTCTTACATTGATTTATAATTTATTTGACCAAACTTGATTTTTACTTCGAACTACTGACTCTCAAAATTTATTTCGAAACTATACATTGTCCCAAAAACGAGAACACGCTCGACAGTGTCCGAAAATATACCACCAGTCATCCCGCGCACAAAAACGCATCCTGGAATCTCACCAAAATCGAAACCACCGATATCCTCCTCTCTCTAAAAAAGTCCCGGCGGCTGCAATAAACCAACTTATCCGTCACCTTACAACAACCTTTGCTCACTTCTTACACCGACAAATTTGAATCCATTCCAGACACACACACACATAACTTGCATCCTCTCACTCTCTGCCATTCCCCGGAATCCCGTCCCGCCTCTCTGACCCAAGGATAAACCGCGGCCCCGCGCCGGGGCGAGCCAACGTCCTGCAGCTCTCTAGCTCCTTACGTAATGAGGCCTTTGCGCGCGCGTGACCGTGAATCTATCGATTTCCGACGCGCTCTGTTCTATATATAACCGCCCAAGAGAGAGAGAGAGAGAGAGAGAGAGAGTCGACATTTAATGAGCGTCGCCTTATATACGCTTCCCATCGCGTTGCGCGAGCCGCCTTTCGAGCCTTTTGTCCTTCGTAGCGCGCGCGCCCCGGCTAAATTTATATATATGTATATACATATACGTACATGTGTAAAGTCGGCGATTGAAATCGATCCTTCGGTTGCGTGGCCTTTTTTTGTTTGGGGGGGGGGGGGGGGGAGGGAAGATGGCTTCCTGGAAGAAGCAAAAAGTTTTCGGAGGCGCTAGTGCAGGATGGTGTTATGTAATTGGCGGTGGTCGTTGGGGGTATCGAAGTGATAAAAAGTATGTAAGCAAAAAGTTTGTTTGATTTATGCTATGAGAAACCTGTAATATATCGCAATAAAAAGGAGGCGACTTTTTTAAAATAAACTGTCAACTTGCCCAAATGCATTTAACAGTTTATTTACGAAAAAATTATGCTAAAAATTTTAAATTTATTTATCCTTGGTTTAATCTTCTCTACTTGGCAATGGAAACGTTTTAGAAGCAATAACATCATTTGTAAAGATTTTCATTGTTACTTACCTACATTTTGCAAGCTCTCCACCACACGTAACTACTCTTTCGCCACTCAATTTTGAGTTTTTGTTACGTTATTACCGCTGATATAAACATAGCGTATACCTATTTAAAATAAAATACCTATAGGCGTTTGAAATTTTGCAACACCTACATGCGCACGCGTAACGATTTATTAAGTCATCGAATTACCCCGCTAATAACTCGCGTTAAATAACAATAACATTTTTACCGTCGCCTATCAATTGTGAAACGCGCGCGCGCGCCATTACACGAGGGCTTTACAAATGGCGGAATCGTTTGTTTCGCAGCTCAACGAGATAATAATATGAATGCGCGCGAGCTATAAAATATATGCTTTGCTAAATATAAAAACACTCAGTGTTTTTTGCTCGCCTGTAGCTGCGAGGCTCGCGACGATTTATTAATCCAGCGGTCAGAGACGATGACGCGACGATGTAATATCGGAGGTGTGTCGCAGTTAATTATGTCCGTCACCGAGGCGGAGAGACGAGCACGGGTGTCCTTTTTCCTCGAAACGCCTTCTTGGTAGATGGGCGATCCTGTGACAAGGTGCCGAAGAAAAAATTTCAAAATTGTATGGATGCGCGCGGGTCAGATTTCTAATGTGGCTCGATCGTTTTATGTTATTTTTTCTAGTCCTTGCATGTGATTCGAGTGTTTAGTTCAGCGATTGTTACATTTTTAATTAATATAGTCGATTAAAAATAAATACTGTTCAGAGTTTGTGTTTTCTTTATGATTCCATTCTTAGAAAATGTCTTTTGTAATAAAATATTGTAAAAAGTAAGTATTAAACTAAAATTTCATTAATTCTAACAGTTTATTAATAAATTCTTCATTTTTTCAGCTAAGTATATAATAACATGAATTATTTGCATACATCATTATGTATAGATATAAGTGGGAAATTGACCAATTTCTTGTCTGTTAACTTACAGCAGGATCTATAATATCGACTTTTTACAGGAGCGCACACGCTTTAATATGCCTATGTGTCCCCGTGTGTGAAGTAACGAGCAGGTAAGTAACGCCGATGTTGCAACGAATAGCGTAATGTATTACCAAAAACTGCGTAATACGAAATAGAAGTAAACAAAGCGTTAGCTCGTTACGATGCTATTTAGGCGAAAAAATAATCAGTTATGTGGCTAGCAACGGCGATTGAGTCACATGCGTGGGAAGGAGGCAAAGAAAATCCGATGAAAAACTACGTAATTGAAAAGAGAGCAGTGCAAAAGTGCCTGCGATCGCTATCGTAATGTCTAGGCCAAAAAATTGTTCGTTTACTTAGAGCGTAACAGTAATTAAGTGACGTGTGCAGGATGCCGATAGTGTCCGATGATTAAATTAAGCGAATCGTAATACACATTTATATAATCGCGATATGTCATATCTAAATTAGTTCACTTGATTATGATCATTGTCAGTTAATGACTTTTAATTAAGTAGCTCTCTTAAAGAATTCTTTAGTAATTTCGAAATTTAAGAAATAATTTTTTTTTTTATGGAATTTGTAACAGAAGTTTCTAATAGATAGAAAGAAAATAAATAAATAAATAAAAAGAAACTTCAGTTATGAAAAGACTTAAATTGTTCAATACTTACAAATGTTAAATAATGCCTTATAAATATAGAATAAATAAAAAAGTTTTTGTTAAATAAATTAAAAAATATGAACGATTTCTAAACAATTTTCAAAAAATTCAAACGTTTCAATAGTTTTGATTTATGAATTTTTAGCCATTTTCCTGAAACCTTTTCGATTTACCAAACTTTAAACTTTCCTCATAACAATTAACTCTCAATTCCCAACATATCCCACTTTCAAACTCCTCACTACACCTCTCCTGCACCGCGTCACCTCAAAAGCCCGTTAATCACCGCCTCCGCAAAAAAGATTTACTAAACTTTTATAGCAATTACGCTCGTTTCTCCGTATCGCGCGGGGGCTTGTCCCCCTCAAATCAGACGTCGCCGCGGCTATATGCGCGTGCAATAACGCAAAGCACCGCGCCGCAGCTCGTCATAATTCCGTCGTGGAAAGCCAACGCGCGCCGATTTATGTAAGTTCGATAATGCTTATCCGCACCGGCGGGGACACAAACTAGCGGCGCGCGCGCGCACTTTTTGCATCGTTGCGCAAATGCAATCATTAGAGTCATCTGAATTACGTCGTCGGCTGCGGCTATTGAGACGGGCTGGGATGTATACATATATACACGTGCGAAGGAGATGAAACGAGTTGCGAAAAAGTGCGGGAATGGTTTTGGAGAAGTGGGTGGCGTAATTCGGGTGGAGAAGAGCGGCGTTTAGAAGGATTTGCGGTTTACGTATTATTTGAGAATTATTTTGTAAAATTTACTACAAGAAGATATAAATCGATGAGTAAATTAAACGAATATAAATAATACTTTATTTTTTAATGTATTTCTAATTGTCAATATTTTTATATAAATATATTTATAGCTTTATGAGTAAGAATATACTCCAATTTAAACTGACTGCAATAAAAAAGTCTTTTTGATGAGTAACGTGAACATACATATTTCTGAAGTGAGTTTTATTCAAATCAAATAAATATCTATACCATACTCATATAAAAATATTATTTTATGTTTATAGTAAATTTTATCTAGTATAGTATACTGTATTTAGAAATTATTCATTATGTAACATGGATATAACTTCTATAGATAACAGTTGAAGTAAGATTTTTCATAAAATGCAAAAAGAAAATCAGTGCACATAAAGCCCAATGATAAACCGAAGTAGGGATTCTTCATTCATTATCAACCACATAACGTATCGGCAACTGATAACAGATTAACTTGTTGCCGGCGCGAAGTCACTTTACTGTATTTTACTTCAATTTACTTTTCTGATAACTCATACCAATATTTAAAAACATACACTCCACAATACAGACAACGACTTTTCCCTACTGTTACGTCCGCAATAACTTACGTAAACGAACATCAAATATTCTTTTCCCTAAAAATAACAGCATATTCCTCATTGTAAAAAAATATCCCATTATTAAACATACACTTGAAGCAAAGTGTCATTACACCGAATAACGCACGCAACATCTTCATTGTCGCGTCGATACAACGGAAGTTTGCGCACGCGCCCACGCTGGCGTGTCTCCGGCGACCCTCTGTGTGACACACACACACATACACACAGCCTTTTCGGAAGTTGAGAAATCGACTCTCCCGGCGCAGCGCGGCCAGAAGCTAAAAAGCAACGGCGTTTTTCAGCGAGCTCACATCCTGCGTGCCGGTGCTGATGACGAAATAAATCGCGCAGGTGTCTCGGGCGCTGTTGCGTATATATTTTCGCTCGTTCGCCGGTTAATGGAGGCTCGGCCGTTGTTTCGGAGCCGTGGGTGGGTAATGCGATGTTTGGTGGTTTTCTGTACTTGTGCAGTTTGTAACGTTAAACTCTGTGATTTTGTAGACGAGGTGTGCTGGTATACTTATAACTTTCTAGCTATTCTCTCATTAATTAGTGAGTTTATGTTGGCGGCGTGCATTCAACTACTTGTGATTTTCTGTTCTATATACCTTGGGAAGGTTCGAAACATTTATAAGCAGCTGAAAAGGTATTTCAACATTATTTATAGGAGTATTTTCTATTAATCCTATAAAAAAATATATGTTTAGATCAACATGGACTATCAAAGGACTCAAAGACCGAGGGAGAAAATGAGATGCAAAGTAGATCAATTTTTATGCTTCGCATAAAATTCGCATTTCGCCATACTCCATTACGTTGCAACAACAATTTTGCAGCGCGACCAGTAAACACCAGCATTCGTCTTATATATCCAACTGACATTTAACAAATTAAAAAAAAATTCCAACGAATAATTTCCTCCATCACCATACATAAGCCGCAGCTAAATATAAAACCACCCAGCAAAAATTACTCAACGCCCATAGCAGCGAACATCACAATCCCCTCGCCAGTACATAAATAAACACTCGTACGACCCGCGCGTGCGCCTAGATCAAAGGCGGCTTTTAAAACAGAACCGCGCGGCGCTCGGAAAACTAACGCGGGTCGCGCTCGTATAATTGCGATTTCACGCGAACATTTTCGGCTTCGCGCACTTGCGCCTCCCGTGCGAATGTAATTGGCTTGTCGCAATCCCCGGGCGTTACCTCGGCCATTTGCATAATCGACGGCGCGCGCGCGAGCGAGCGATTGTCGTAATAAGTTCTCTCCCCTTCGACGTATTATGGCGCGCGCGGTGTATAGAACCTTTCGTTATATTACGCGTGGTATGGGCGACGACGAATTTTATCGCTGCTCGCGCCTATGTGTGTGTGAGTGGAGCTGATAATGTATAGGGAGATTTGTTATGCGGTGCTCGAGATAGTGCGCGGAGGTGTTGCTAAAGCGTAACCTACATTAGGTCCGTTTGGAAAAGCGCGCGTTGGAGTGTTTTTTTATCTTTTGCGCTACTCGCGCGCTCGCTGTTTATGTATACGGATAGGTATTATGAAAGTTGTGTACTATAATTTAGAATTAAAAAGATATATAAACTGCATATTAATTATTTACTATGTAGTTTACATAGTTACGCAGTAGCGCGTAATTATATACACCGCGATGCAACGCGCGCACACCAACGTACACTTCATCAAAATCGTAAAATTTTATGACATTTATGTCGTTGCCGAGACTGTTGACATTTTGAAATAGAAGTTGAAAATGTGTTTATTCGTGTAATTTGAAAAACACGAGTGACATATATACCAATTCTATATCTATATCGGCTGCTATTTTGCAACGGATAATGGCATTTTCCAAATCAAACTCCTATATACTTATTATACTTCTCAACGACACACTCAATAAACCCATAAAACTTGATGGCATTTGCCTTAACGGATTGCCGCAATAATAACGTTATTATATCAATGCCTCGCTCTGGCACACCGCGCATGCATATATACAAATAAACCGTCAGCGCGGCGGCGCGCGCGGGCGAAATGAAAGTCAGCCGCCACAATATAATAATATCTACATAATACCTGTATGTGTGTGTTCGCCGTACCTACAATCCATCCGCACAATAAGTAAGTGTAGCGCTACGAATAACCCACGCGCTCGCGCTGGAAAATAATACACGCGAATGCAAAGCGGTAGGAGGGAAAATATGCGCGAGTGTATCTAAAGGTACGAGAGAGAGAGAGAGAGAGAATAGGATCGGCATAAATCAACGTGGCCGTATCGGAGGATCCGAGAAAGAAATCTCCGCCGAGCTGTTGCTGCTCTATCCCTCCGCGAAGATTTATTGCGATTTTTCCGCACGCGCGCACATGCTATCGCTGTGTGTATGTATATATATATATATATATATATATATACTAAGAGCCGAGAGTCGTTTTGCCTTTTTTGCTACGAGAATCGATTAATATTTGGGGCGTTAAGGTTTTTGTGTCCAGCCGTAAATGGCCAAGTGCTCAGCCGTTTTCCCTCGCGGAGTGCGGTAGGAGTTTTATAACGGCTGCGCGCGGGTAATGTTTATTGAACACTTGGAAGTTTTATTGCGTCAATGCTGTTTTTCCCTTTTTTTTCAATTATTTTTTTTTTAAAGGGGATTGATTCAGAGTTGAAGTGGAAAATGTGTCTTTAAAAGTATAGAATATAGATTTTTTTCATACAAATTTGTAAGATTTCAAAATAATTTAATTAATATGGTTATGGTTCTATAGTTTATGAGAGAAAGATTAAGAGTTATTCATATTAATAGAAAACGTATGCCATTAACGTTTAATATTATTGAAATCTCGTTCTATTTATACAGCTGGCTTGCTTCACAGGTGTGAACCAGCTTTTACATATAACATAAAATGAAACGTTTTATCTTAATAGTAATTTATCATAACATTAACCGCATCCACTATGATTAACTCGCCGATATTTGCATTATAAATATCATTGAAATAGCTCTATAACTAATATCAATCGTCGCCAGATGATATCTCTATCCAGAGATGCTCATTACGGACGCTAATAACTAGTTCGAGTTACATGTGGGTTAATTCGCTTGTAAACATAATTTCATACATAATTTATATGGGAAAAATGATTTCCAAATCTATCTGTCGAAACCATTTTATATTGCTTATAATGACAGTATATATGATTCATCCACGAGAGTTTACCATCATAATATTTCATAAGCGCTCATGCATAAGAAGGAAACGAAGACATCTGGTAATAAATGGCTAATATATATACCAAACTTTTAAATAATTCTTATCGAAAAACGCCTACTGGCGACAATGTAGGAAAGCAGACATGAGCAACCTACACGTAATACATTTTTTCCAGTCGAGCCATAATATTCGCCTATACGTTTCAAATTGGCCATTCGCATCTACTCTCAATCATCGTCGGACAACGCGCCAGAGTTCCGCGACGACGACGTTAGTTCGAACCAGATCTAGATGAATTATTGTCGATTCACGCTGTGTGTTCGCGAAGTAAAGTGACATAATCTTATGAATCTTTTACAAAGTTGTCAACGCGGTCAGTGTGTGCGTATGTGTGGCTCCCCTTTTTACGTCTGCGTTTTATATAACGCGAAAATCGACGACTACGGGAAAACAAGTTTTTTCTCAACTACTGTTTTTTGAAATATCGCAAATTTAATTGAATCATTAAGTAACAGTTGGATTTCTAAAGTTTTCATCGTGAGTCGCTCAAATTCAATTACCAGGATGCCATCGTTTAATCAAATATCAACTAATTCCTCCCGAATTACCTTTTGGAGCGCGTCTCGATCACGGCATTGTTCGGCTTAAATGGATTTACAGGATTAGAGTCTAGTTGGGCCGGCAACAGGTAAGTTCATCCATAGCTCTCCACTTTATGCTGGCTCGAGCCTTTGTCTCACTACTCTGGATTCACAAGCATCGGCATAATCTAATTTAATTAAACTTCGAGTATATCCCCCCGCCCATTGTGTTGTTTCCATTTCTGTATACATCCAGTTGTCGACAATTAAATTAACATTATATCAGCGCCAACCGCACGTTTCTCCTCCCCACCCTAAATTCACTTTCAACAGCGGGACAAACTGACTACAATTTCGCCATCATGCACAAAATTATTTGCCAGTTAGTCATTCGCAGAACCGCATTGCACAAAACTAGGGTCCGGAGAAAAAATACCGCAGCAGCCTGTGCGCTATATAGCTGCTGCAGGATAGGTGCAGTCGCGGCACGTGCTTGCCGCAATCGGCTCCTTTTCCCTTCACGCGCAACCACCACAGACACGCGCACGCATACACATGTACTTATATACATTTGCGTCAGCGCCGCACGCGCAATTTCAGGCTCCGAGATACTTACACGTATATGTAGTCAAAGGATCGCAATACGCACACTGTATAATATATATGTGTGTGGCTATTATACAATATTTAATGCGTTTCGAGACGATTGCATCAGTTTTCTAATTTACGAAATGGACATTCAATGGTATGAGAAAGAGATGTGACGTTATCGCGGTAAGTTTATTTGGAAACGTTCGGTCGAACTGCGAATTTCTTTACCGAGGTTATCGGGTCTTGATTAATTTTATGGCGTTAAATTTGGACGTATTTAACTTTGACGCCAAACGTTATCGCATTTATACAGATATACATGTCTGTTTGATAAATTATGAAGTCTTTCCATCTATTTATGTATTTTAATTACTGCATCATCTGTAAAATGAATCAAGTGAATTTCCATTTCACTCATGAATAAATAATAAAATATACGCATATCATTAATCAAATATCGTAAACAGCGCATCCTCATAAACTATTACAATACCCTGTCTCATTCTTTGACGTATATGAATTTGCAATTTTTCTCGAATTCTCCCAGTCACATTATCATTAATTAAAAATTATTCGCTTATTGACAGATTCGTGTCTACATCACACACTATTCTCCACGTGCAACGCGCCGCATATTTTGTCCCGAGTAGCGGCTGTTATACAATGTTATTCCTCTCTGCCAACCTATTCGTCACTGTTGTGCAAGATCTTATTAAACGATTGTAATGGAACGTTCCGATATGCGTATGCACTCGCGAATATCCGCGCACTTATAACGCGGCTGATGCAATGGAACAATAAACAATCTTCGATCGGGTTTGCGCGTTACTTAGTTCCTAGTGCGCGTGCAGCGTCCTTACATAATTTCCTCGCAAAAACGAATCTCTATGCGGCGCGGCACGGAGATCAGCGCTAAAAATATATACACGCGCGCGCGCGGCTCGCTTCCATGCAGTCGCCGAATTTTCGAAACATGGATTTGCAAGAGAGAGAAAGAGAGAAAGAGGGAGAGTGAGGTAGGTATAATATTAGTACGCGAGCAGCGCGGAGTTTATGCAAATTCCTAAGCGACTCGATTTGGCGGTTCGAGTGGGCCGAAATTGATCGTTTGTTTTGTGGAAAGGGGGCTTGTACGCATAGTGCACCGGGAATAAAAGTGATGATCGGTTTAAAATGCCGCACGTGGTGTATTTTCGACCAAGGAAACTACGTGGCTCGGTTCTTTTCGAATTACAATTCGAACGATAAATCACGAATGATGTGGATTTGAAATGAAGAAGGAAACGCGCGTAATTACGGCTGTATATATAGGAACGAAAGAAAGTGGTTTATATACACGTTAGCCATAATTGAGCATTCCGTAATTAATCAGGTGACGTGCGACATTTATCTTGCTGGATACGATTTGTGTAATACTCTTCTAATCTTGTACGGCGCGCTGGTAATCTGAGAAAAATCGATGCATATTAGCACGCGGGCGAAGACAATCGGCGAATTATCATAAAATAGCAAAATTAAATTCAAATCGAGCCGACCATCGCGCGCCGTTTTACATAAATAATGGACCTCTCGGCAACATTGTTGCCGGGGCGACTACACGCGCCGCGAATCTTTCTGCCATTAGTCATCGCTAGACTGTGGATGCTATAGGGTAATTTACGAGGAGAGCGCGGCACGCGCGCGGACGCGTTGAAAATTTCTCGCCGCGGGTCATAATTCAGTGAGCGCGAGCCTCTTAGTTGCGTCGCGAAGAAGCGGACCGAATGACGATTGCACGCCTCTGTCCGTGGAAAAACTATCACGATAAAAGTTTGTTGTGCTCGCGTGATAGTGATGAATGTTTATGCTATAATTTATGTAACGCGTGTAGCGGGGAATTATTTGGAGTGTCGAATTTCGCGGCGATTGGGGAAAAAAATCGAGTGATTTTAATTGCGTGCTTTCGTAATGGTACGCTAAATGCCGTTGATTTGATGATGATTTAATTGCCTTTCAGTTGTCTGCATTACATAATCTGAAATTCTTGATCGGACGCGACTTTTGTTTCGCATTGTCTTTTGCTACGCTTCTATATGAGCGGCCAACTTTAAATGTAAGAAGATCCCAATGTCAGATAACTTGAAAGAGGTTCAAAGAAGCTTTATTAATTGCTTGAAATTTACAAAATGTAGGTATAGTAAATTATAGCGATCTCATTGTTAAGTTAAAAAGATAATACGCAGTATTTACAAAATAAATGGGTTTAAAGTTGTTTCGTAATACTATAAAATATTATACAAATATTATTCACATAGGTATCTACATAATTACACTTTATAAAACAGAAGTTACGCATAGCGGATTCGAGGAAATCTCGTTCGAAGAGCTTTGAAATTATCAATTTTGAATTCGAAGTATAGATTGGCGCATGTTTGCGTAGTTGCAATATGCGTATATGCACTATGAGACAATGTCGATCGTAGATAACACTATCACTGTGTGCATACTAACATTTAAATAGTTAAATTTCATGCCACTTGTATGGATATTATGTATATCTTTGTTGCATTTTTTACATCCGTTCCTACAATTTTATCAAATTCATAACTGATTTGATTACGATGTTTCTTTCAGCTAGCGTATGATGTTTCCTCGGTGGATGATTTTATGTTTTATACAATTACCAAGATTGTTACAAATTAATTATCTGGTATTAATTGTTTTGTTATGCAAAATATTTTTATATTTTATAAATATATTTATATGATTAATATTATAAGAATCGGTGAAATGCATTATTAATAATAATTCCATGAATTTACTTTAAGAATTATCAGTCTAAAAATTAAGGGATAAATTATTCAAGTCCATCGTATACATACACAATATATATACATTATATATATGTATGCAAATTTCATAATTTTAGGAATGAGTTCAACAATATACAATCGCGTAATTCTAAAAAGAGAAACAAATTAATCCATCTTGTTAGACTCAAAAAGTCAAAATCACACTCCACTCAAAACTCAACCAACAAACTTTACCCGATCCGCCAAATACATGCACAAACACAACACACGCACACATACACATACACACACAATACACACACAACACACACCCACACATACACCCACACACACACACACACACACACACACACACACACACACACACACACACACACACACACACACACACACGCATACAAGGAAACAGCACCGAGATCGCAGAAAATCCGCTCCACGTGTCTCCTCAAAGCCATTACATAAACGATCGGCTAATAAGCCGTGAATAAATAGTGTATAAGCCCCTTCCTCTCGTATGCATGTATGCGCCCCTCTCTCGGCTTCTTATTATTAGAATCCGCGCTCGTGTCTGTATGTATTTATACACGCGCATGTGTGTACGAGTATCAAGATCGGCGCGCTCGGTCACCACGTGCGAGCGAGCGAATTCCACGGCGCGACACAATTGCGGGCACACGCGGTGCACACTTGACTGGTCGAGCACAATGCCGTGTTCTTTGAGAGGGGCTGGAATTTTCGGCGAGAGTGAATCACGATGATTTTTCAGAACGAGAGTTTGGGGGTAATTGCACGTGCGAAGGCGAATTAATTTGGGTGTAGTTGTGCTGGCGTGCCGACAGTGTTGAAACGAGGTTTGCGGGTTGCGAGATTTATCGGGGAGTCTTTGATGTGGCGTGAGTTTGCGTACAATGTATTATGTCTAGTGTATCTTTTCGTACTATGTATATTTCTGTTTTAAGGATTTTTATGATTATATAAGAATTATAATTTAAACTGGTGAGAATAATTAAAGTAATAATTTATAGTTATATTGGTATCATTTTGAAAAATATAGACATTAAGTATACAACTGCCATGTTATACCTAATGAACGTAAGTGTAATGAAATGTTTGAAATAAAATTGCGTTGAATATAGAACACGTCAATTTTTATTATATTTTAATTTCTCACCAGGCAGTAAAAATACTTTTATCATTAAGTATGTGCATACTTGACTATGCGGCGGACTGTTGTTCTAGTTGCAATATTGGCCTCAAATTATTTTTGCAACGTATAATTTTTGATGATGAAACATTAAGAAGTAAATTTGTTTTATCGCTTTTACACGTGACGCAAAGGGTTATATAAGTAGCTTTTAACAATGCGTCGAAGTATATGAAAATGAAGCACAATTACATCTTCGCCACCTGAACTATTAAAGCGTAAGAAAAATAACAATCGTTGAATATTAATGAATATCCGATACTTACTTATACTGCGTCGTATGTATCAAAACACGGGACTCGCGCGTTCTCGCGCTACCGAGTGTCACACATAAAAATTTATACCGCGATAAAAATTTTTGCAAAAAAAAAAAAAAACAAAACAACCCATGGGAATTATCGAATTAACATAGCGTTTAATGGGCGCATTGCGAAGGCATTGCGAGAGATAATTTCCGACCAAAAGCGCGCGGCGGCACAGTCATTTTGCCGAGTTCATTTTTACAAGATGACATGAACGTTACGTAAAGAGCGCTAAGTATGCAAAGAGTATTGAGGCATGAAAATGCGCGCGTGCGCGCGCTCGTACACACACAATAATCATTAACTGCGAGTAGGCTGAAAACACAGGCAGAATGAATAAAAATAGGCGCTCTCTTGTCAACTCCATTCTAAATCATTTTTCTTTTCTTTGGAGGAAATAAATAATGGACAAAAGGATTGCATTCTCTGCTGGTGGCGCGCTTATGCCGACTCATTACAACACCTTTTCAGAACGTTCACATGTAAATAAGAAAATATGAATTCCATCGGTACATCTTTCTGCGCCTATTGCTGTAATTGTTATTTGTGCTGATTTGGCGGAAAAAATTCTTCAATTAACAAAGAAAAAATAAATAAGATTTCAATGTGTATATTTCTGTGTAAAAAGCGTATAAGAATTGTTCCACTAAATTGACACAATTTGTTGAACATTTTACTTACTTTTTACTGCTTCGTGGATAATTATTTATGGAATTTACCCATAAATACCTACAAAATTACTTTCAAATAAAAATCCGAGAAAAAGCTTTGCGAGTTATTGGAAAAATTTTGCTATAAATTTTAATTTACACACCGATCTTGGGTATATAAAAGAGGAGGAAAATCGCGAGTCACTTAGAATGTAAACGACTCCGCTATAAAAGCGACACACAACTCCCGCGGTGCGTATAAAAGATACATTAACATCTTACAACCATTCAATAGAAAAAAGAAACCGTTCACAATATAAAAAATCCGACCATTCGCAATTGTCATTATTAAAAGAAAAAAGTATTAACACCGCATAAGTGTGTCATCTGCCACCTCATAATACCTCATCAAGATACAAAAACTCCCGCAACAGCGACAAAACCAGTCACTCCCTGCCGCCCTAATAAAATTGTCATATCCTCTCCCATCAGAGTGTTTGATGCCCTAGGCAATAATAACGTCTGGAAGGAGCTGTGAAGCCTTATAGGCCTCCTATCGCGCCAAGAAAAGGAGTTGAATGGTTTCACTTCTGATCAGCTGAATCGACAGGTGTTTCTATATTGCCTCGGGACGATGGTGAAGATCGTGGGAATGAAATTTCCCACAATTTGAAGATGGTTTTAAGTTTAAAGATGTTAATATTAATGATGTAATTCGAGCGATCTTTCACTTCTCGTCATATAAGCCCGGAGGGTTGACGGTATTCTGCAGAGTGTTATTGCTAAAATCAATCCATCGATTGGTCCTTTTATTGTGAAGCTATTTAACTCCTCTTTCTCTAAAGGCACCTTTCTGGCACTTTGGCAGGACGCGCACATAATACCATTAAACAAAACTAAAACTCCATCGTCTACTTCGGACTTTAGACCTATAGCGGTCTTGTCAAAGGTGCTGAAAAAGATTTCTCATGGGCAAATGGTGGGGCGCTTGATGGCCTCTCGCATCCTCGATCCATTACAGACTGACTTCAGACCTTACAACTCGACAGAAACAGCTTTGCTTAAACTTACTGAAGATATACGACTTGGTATTGACAAAGAAAGGTTACCATGCTACTATTATTTGACCTTATCAAGGCGTTTGATACCATAGTTCCGTCACGACTACTTGGAAAATTACGTAGGATGGGGTTTTCCAGGGCTGCGCTCCTGTGGATAAATTCCTATTTCTCAAGTCGGATTCAAAGTGTTAAAACCATAATTTCTGGTGATTCCTCCTGATTGGACACTAACCTAGGTGTGCCACAGGGCTCAGTTCTGGGACCCCTCTTGTTCACTCTTTACATAAACGACATTAGTGGTGTACTTGATCCTGGAAGCGTGCAGCATCTACTATATGCAGATGATCTGCAAATTTATACCCAAACTACTCCAGATCGTTTACAGGAGGGTTTCTCTCGGCTTCGGCGAGCGGCGGAAACGGTATCCGAGTGGGCTGAGGGCGCTTCCCTCAGGTGCAATGCAGGCAAACCCAAAGCTATTTTATTCGGCTATAACACATTTGTTAATACTTTTTACTCGAAGGGTCAACCCTGCATTGATCTGGGGTGAGGAGTTAACATCGCCTTCTGGAGTACTGTAAATTACCTTGGTGTTATTATGGATTCCAAATTATCTTGGAAACTACACGTTGATCACCTGAAAAAAAAAATTAAATTGTCCATTGTTTAGCTTGCGACTTTTTCGTAAATATACCACCGATCGCTACGTAAACGGCTTGCTGAGACTCTGTTATTTTCCCACCTGGACTATTGCTCAGTAGTAATGCTGGACGCTTCCCAGGAAATACGTGAAAGACTACAAATTTTACAGAACTCCTTTGTGCGATACGTACGGGGTCTTAAGAGCGATGATCATTTAACCCCCCATCGTTCGTCCTTGGGCTGGCTACGTACAAATTCAAAGAGACAATATTTCATGGCTGTACTTATGTACAAAATAGTACATATTAATAGACCAGTTTACTTGGAGAGTCTCTTCTCCAAGCATGGGCTCAAGTTCAATACGAGAGGGACAACGAAGGAACTTGATCCCCCCCGATGCGGACTGCTAGAGGCTCGTTCCAGGTACAAGATGCATGTGCATCTTTGGAGCGCTCTGCCAGTCGCGATTTGTTCCCTCTCTTGAATTTGATTAATAAGTGTTTTCTTGATTATGTATTAGTTCCACTTTTAATAGTATGAACGTATTTAAGGAACGGCTGCGAGGCGCGCGCGCGCGCGTGCGTGTGTGTGTGTGTGTGTGTGTGTGATGCGTATATGAGTCCGTTTAATTTTAGTAACTGCTATTTTAAACGTTCATTTACAAGACTGATGTTTTTTCTCTCTCGCTTTTATTGTTATTTTTCCGAATTATTAGTAATCTTTTATTATTATTTTATTGTTTTGATTTTATTGTACACCTTATCATCTGTGATATCACTTATACAACAAAACTTACTTTGCAGTATTAATTAGTTTTAAAGTCAGACTGTGATATCCCGTGTAAAAAAAAAGTCTGGGCGAAGTCTTGCACAAGTCTGGCTTGAAAAGTCTGGGCAAAGTCTCGCATGTCGGACGATCCCACACTTTTTGCCAGACTTTTTATTTCTTCTATTAAAAGTCTTGGAAAAAATCCCCAGACTTTATCCAAGACTTTATGCCAGACTTAGCATACGGCGTAAAAAGTCTTGGAAAAAATCCCCAGACTTTATCCCAGACTTTGTTCACCAGGCTTTGTGGTCGGCGTATGGAGGTTATGCACGCCCGAACAGAAGATTCCGCTGGTGTGATGAAGAGAGAGGTTGGATTAAATATGCGCCCGTAGAGCAGCGAGGCAGTCCGTAGCTGCGTTTACCATGACTCCTCGTGGCTGCTCACATTCAGGCGTCTTCTTCGGGGAATCAGGAATTCGCCATCTGAAATAACTACATCATTGAAATAAAAATATCTTCGCAAATTCATTATAACATATGACCAACACGACTATTTTGAAATCTATGCGTTGATTTCACTTAAAAATGAACGAATTCGCGGAGATGTTTTTATTTCAATGATGTAGATATTTCAGATGGAGAATTCCTGATTCCCCGAAGAAGACGCCTGAATGTGAGCAGCCACGAGGAGTCATAGAAACGCAGCTACGGACCGCCTCGCTGCTCTACGGGCACACATTTAATCCAACCTCTCTCTTCATCACACCAGCGGAATCTTCTGTTCGGGCGTGCATAACCTCCATACGCCGACCACAAAGCCTGGTGAACAAAGTCTGGGATAAAGTCTGGGGATTTTTTCCCAGACTTTTTCGGCAGTATACTAAATCTGGTAAAAAGTCTTGGATAAAGTCTGGGGATTTTTTCCAAGACTTTTAATGAAATAAAAAGTCTGGCAAAAAGTCTGGGATCGTCCGACATGCGAGACTTTGCCCAGACTTTTCAAGCCAGACTTGTGCAAGACTTCGCCCAGATTTTTTTTCTTACACCGGATCATACTGTGATAAATACATAAGACTGCATTGTACAAAATATTATCTCTATAATTTTCAGATGTATGATGTAAGATGTACTTTTTTATATGTATTCTTTTTTTGTAATTGATATTGCAAATAAACACGTATCTATCTATCTATCTATCATCACCACCCACGCGTCCGTTCCACACCTATAAAAAAAGCCGCGAATCTCTCGGCTCGTAAACGGTCACTCCATAAAAGCGACGCGCGCACCAGCCGCCACCGATGGTGTAACACGCGGTTGCTTTGCACCACATCCCGCGCGCGCGAGACACAATGCCACACGCCGCGCGTATATATATATACACCTATACACGAAAAATCCGCGTCGTGAAAGTATCTTTGCGGGGCACACTGCAGCGGTATATAGCTTACGTAACTCACGCAGACAAGTAGGTGGCATAAGAGAGCGCTTTTAAAAGCGCGCATTGTCCTCCTTCCTCTCTCCGCGCGCGACACTCGAGGTTGACGCACCGGGGGAAGACGATCTGACCCCGGCGCGATACTGTGTTACATGCCGGGTATAGGGGATTTCTTGCGATGGTTTTTGTTTGTGGAGATAGAGCGCTTTGTCGGAGATTTTTTGTGGGTATGTGCTGAGCTGTGAATGAGTCGGTGGAGTAGTGAATGGCGAGGAGGTGGAGTGTGTGTATAGGTGAGAGGCTTGGTTCGCTCGAGAATTTCAGGCGATGGTGGGATGTAGACGGCTTTTTTCGCGCGGTTTCTCGTACGTTTTTGTTACACGGTATGTGCTCCAGTTACAGGTCAATAAAAATAGGCGGGCATTATAGCATTTGCTTCGGCTCATGAATATACGCGCCTTGATTAATATTTAATGGTTATTACTTTCGTATATGTGTGGCTCGTATCGAGGTTGAATAAAAGTCGGGGATAGGAAAAGGAAATGGGAGAGGAGGGCGATAAAAAGTTATTGTACGAAAATTTGATTCACGATAACTTTTGTATATTTCGCCTGAAGCATAAAAAAGTTTTATCGCCCCAATTCTTATGACGTACGTGGATTATTTTTTAAGATCTGTTTTGTTCATTCACCGTTTTGTTTTCTCATGCAAATCTTAGTACACTTGTGGCTTTTATATGTTATATCTATTGATTGCATTCTGAGAAAATGCGGTATCGGAATTTTTTATTCGACAAGAATAAAAACTTATCGCGCATAATAAGAAATTATCAGTATTTGTGGGTTATAAATTTCTCTACTACCACGCGGTTATGATTATTAATATTTCGTTATTTTTAACATTCAGATAAGTTATGACTCCTTTGGTTGTGCAAAAAAAGTTTTAATTAGACCGATAAGTGTGTAAAAGTTGCAGTTTTTGCACGATAGTGATACTGAAAATACAGCTGTTGCAAACAGAAGAACAACATAACATAACATTATATCATTGAATACAATTTATACGAAACGATTTTATAGTTTATGAAAAGAAAAAATTTCTCTGAAACAATGTCAACATTTCAATTAATTGAAATTCAAATGCGATAAAAAATTTGGTTTAATCATACGCTCAACCACATGCGTCAATCCATTGCTTTTTGCCAAGTTTACATCTAGATTAAAAGAAAATAAAAAATAATATTCAAACTATCCTTTATTGGCAATAATCTTTGAATAAATTACCCGCGCAAAGCATCTGAAACGTGATACAATCAAGGAATATCCATTGTTTTTTTTTTTTTTTTGCTACACTCCTCGGTTCGAAGAACTGTTTTCATTGAGAAATCAGAAACTTAACGTAATTCAGCGCACTCATCGGCTGACTTTAAGCGCGCAAAAACGTTATCAATCGCGCGCGCTCGCGTGGTGCATTTACTTAATCATCGCAAAACAATGCGCGCGAGAGAACCAATACCTCGAAAGTTCCGGACGATGCTACTGCTGCTACTTCTTCTCCTCCCGCGGCAAATACGTAATTGCACTCCTTACTTCCGCGAGTTTACTCACCTCCTCCTGCCGGCTCGTAAAGCCCCGTTTTATACTCGCTGATTGGCTTGAGATCGCGTAGCTGCGAGCGTCACGCTTTACCGAGCGAACATTGTCGTCGATAAAGTACATTTCAGATAAGTGATTGTGTACAGTGTGCAGTAGTGCCGCGCCGCGACGAGAGACCGTTACGGGACCGCGATTTTCCACACAGGCAAAACACAAATGAACCATTAAAGCGCGACCCAGCGCTGCGACGCTTATAAGAGCCGGTGTATATATATACTATTTGTCCGCAATAATTGACGAATGGTGATTACGCTAATGAACGCTTTTCTGTATTATTTTATTGGATAATTGTATACAGTTTTGGTAGTAAGTATTTCACTGCTGAGAGACGGCGATGAATTATTTATTGTGTGGTTGAGAACAAAAAAATGGGTAAATGTAGGTTAACGGATGTAAAAAATCTTAATGGGTGTGTGAAAAAATGTAGTTTTCCAGTAAATAATCTTCGCAATCTTAATTACGGGGGAAAAATTAATTGTGATTGAAGTATGGGAGAATAAAATTTGCATGACTTCAAATTGAATATCACCTGTGACAAATTAATTATTGGGATTTGAATAAGCACTATTATTAATAAAATAGTACCTATGATACTTTACGACTTATTGCGAAACTGACAGCCTCGTCGTAGAGGTGTTAATGATACTCCCAAGCATGAATATATAATAATACATCTGAGTAGTTTACGTATTTTTTAAATGCTCTACAATATGTTTAAAAATCTATTAATGAGGATTCCAAATCCACATTCTTGATGTAAAATAGAAAAAAATTAATTTTTATAAATATAAAAAAAAAGAATATATCATCGTCTCTGTAGGGGTAGACAATATTGGCGGAAACATAAACATTTTTTTGTTCAACTCATTTTCAACGCTTATTTGAGCATGATCAGTATATTTTTTCATCATAGTTTATAACACCTACATTGTGCAAGTTGACTAAGAGCGCCGATGTACACGCGGCGCTGAGCGTGTTAACAAGATGGGTTTACAAAGATTCAAGCCAGTATCATCATTTACACAAACTTTAAGACACTAATCACACTTGACGTTTTCGCAAACACACATGCATAATCATTAATATTAATAATCAATCATCGGGCTACCGAGATAAAACGAGCGTTTAATGAATGAACATAAACAGGAATCCTTCTCATTAGCACTTGAAAGTGAAAGAGAGAGAGAGAGAGAGAGAGGGAGAGTGAGGAATTGCAATATTTACCAGAAATTTATGACAAATTTTAGCATGTAAGCATCGCCGTGTAATTTGATATCATATACACATACCCGCGCACTGCGACACGCAGTTCTCATTGCGCGCGTTACACAATTAATTTAGCAATAGGAAAATCCTGCTATATACTGAACCGATGCGAATTTTTTATTAGCGGCGTTACATAGTTCTGCTTTTATCTAACCGTCGTAATACTAAACTGTTAAAACAAACCGCGCTCAATTAGATATACATAATCAGATGTTTACATAAATATATATATACTGATAAAATAAAACGATCTTAAGGTAGCTCATGCGGGCTAGTAGACCTAAAGTTATGAAATTTTTTTACAAAGGTTCATTTACACATTCCAATCTTAAAACTGCTATAACAGGAAAAAGGGTTCTTAACATAACGGAAAAAATTTTTGTTACAAAATTTTCAATGTTGCAAAGTAGATTTTGACCTACAAAGTTATATGTTTTGAAAATTTTCCAATTTTGATATGGGTACTTCCCCCTAAAATTGAACAAGGAAGAAAATGAGACCTTGCAAATTAGAATTGAATGAAAAACAAAAAAGATTATAAATATACTTATTGAATTTTTTTTTAGTGGACAAAATCTACTTTTGCAACATTGAAAATTTTGTAACAAATATTTTTTCCGTTATGTTAGGAACCCTTTTACCTGTCATATCAGTTTTAAGATTGGAATGTGTAAATGAATTTTTGTAAAAAAATTTCATAGCTTCAGGTCTACTAGCCCGCATGAGCTACCTTAACCGTGAGCAATAGTTCTGAAAGCCATTGTTTGCGCAACTATACCGCTAAAATTATCCTGATCTGCCAGTATCCTCACGTTCCAGCATTCCAATGCCTATATAAAAAAGCAAACATACACATACACAACGCATCTCAATACCAAATCAGCGCAAAACATCCTTCGAGCTAACGATGCACGACAATCGGTCCCGGCACAACCTTTGAAACAAAAACCCGAGGCTCCTTTCGCATTCGATCCACGAATCTACGAAGCACAAAAGGTTGCACTAGCTAATGGATTTGTTTCTTCTTGCGCTCTCTCTTTCTCTCTCTCTCTCTCTCTCTCTCTCTCTCTCTCTCTGTCTCTCGCTTATTATTCTATTTTCGCGCAAGTGCATCTCATCGTGCGGAGGCGGAAGCGCCTATTTGAGGATGCTGCGCGCGTACAGAGAAGTAACTCATGTGCATGCGCGGCACGATGCGCGCGGAAATCGACGCCTCTGTGCTTGTTGCGCATGAAAGAGAGGAGAGTGGGGACGAAAGAATTGAGGGAGATGAGAGAGAGCGAGAGAGAGAGAGAGAGAGAGAGAGTTGCGAAGAAGGAAGGAGGAAGTTTGGAGGAGGCTGAGTGTTCCACTCGCCGGTCTTGACCTTTTTTTCGTTGGGAATGTAGCTCAGGGTTGGAATTAAGCGAGGTTTTTAATGCTTCTTTCGAGTGTAAAAATAGTTTTTATTGTATTTTCGTTGAAGTTTGGTATTTCTAAAGGTTGTCTACACAATTTGCATGATATTTTACATAAAATGTGGATTAAAATTCACTGATAAAAGTTTACGTTTGTCATTGTAATACTCTTTTATGTCAAGGGAACAATGTATTATTTCTACTTACACTCACTGAAATGTTTTTAGTTATACTAACTTGTAAATTTAGTTCATTTTTGAGCGTAAGCAAACAGCTATAAGCGTTTCACAACTAATGTGATCATCGTAAAATCTTTCTATAGTAATGAGTGGAATTTCAAAAACTTCCATTAAGAGTAAACGATTTTAAAAAGGTGCTATAGACATTGTAGAAATGCAAGCCGTTAAAACCATTAAAGATGTTTACGCTTCTGCGTCATGCGCATAAATATAAATCCATCGGTATTGTTTACAAAAAATATTTAACTTTTTAACTTTTTTACATCGAAGTTACGATAAGATATGTACATTCTATACACTTATCTTTGATCTATATTAAAAATAATTTATAAAAGCATTATGCAAACGCGCTAATTTTCTGTTGCCAGCTGCCTCTGAGACAATACTTATTGTATCATAATGAATGAATGGAAGTACCGACATTCCTGAGGCACTGCTGTACAATTTCAATATGCACAAAACGCGATGATGAATCAGTTATTGTTTGGCCGTTTGCAATAATTGGATATGCGTACATGACCTATTGTATGGAATGATAAAACCAGAGCACATTACGCATATATAAGGTGGGGAATGCAATGACAGATTGCAATCTCGCAATATCAGTGTCAGATCCGACTGCATCATTCATTGTTGACTCTTTAGGATCGTTTTAGTTACATAATTTTCATCGTAAAATTAAACGTATCGAGCACACGAAAAATACAAGAGATTTTCATAATTATAAATAAAGTTACGCTTTATGTAACGAAAAAATTACGTAACTCGCAACCTCATCAATTTTATTTGCTATTCCTTCGCTAATATTTTATCCCAATATCATACGTAACCGCTATGTCAATATAATTTATTATGAATTCAATTGCTATTTCAATTTAAATGTCAAATTGTTTTTACATCCCATAACAATGCGCCTTTCCCATATAATTTATTGTAACTTTTATTTCGATGACAAGTTAAACAGTGAATTTGGTTTTATTATCTTACACAACGGGTCACTAGTGTTTTTAAAATAGTAACTTCAATAAAATATTTTATTGTACCCCCAATACATAAAGTTTAATTACGCTCTCAAAAATGTTTATGTAAACTGATTTCAAAATTGTTATATATCCTTTTCATATAACATCATATTACGGATGTAATTAATTATATACCACGGTATTAAACTCATCTTCCATATAGCACTTATGTAAAAATAATTTAACGCGATTGTTATTTGGTTGCTCGAAATAAACATTACCTAAGGTTCTCACAAGGATCTTATTATAGAGTATTACCTTAAAGCTATTTCTGTACATCTTGGAGTTCATATATTTTGTGAAAATATCGTAAGTAACCAAAGAAAGAATATTAATAAGCTAATATAAAATAAAAATGAGTTGATCATAATTTTATAGACTTGAAGTTAAATATAGTCTATAAAATAAAGATTTAAGACAGATTAATATTCTTTTTGCTATGATATTATTTAATCGATTATATTACTATTGATTACAAAATTAGAAGTAAGAAATATAAAGTTATAGAACTGTTGATTACTATTTGATAGTTGCTATTGAATAACGCTAATTTAAATGTAATGCAAATTCACATCAATTTTTTGACAGCAGTTGAATGTTTAACTTTCATTTAGCATGATGATGTGATGTAATTAATTAACTTATGACATAATTTGATGCAAGTACTCCCGTCCAAAGTCCGTAAAACTACATTTTCCGGATAATTGATTCCATAATTTATAGTTTATCACTTTTTAAATAGTATGATGAAATATTTACAATATTTGGATATATTCTTGTTGAACAATAATCAATTGGCTTTAAAGATTATTTTTATTTGGCCTACCCCATTTCGTTATTTATTTACTTTAGATCTTTTATGATATTTGTGCTTTACCAATCGACTTCATTTATAATAATAGCATATTATGCACCAAGAGTTGTCGCCTGAGCGAAGCGAGGGTGACAAACGCGCAGGTTCGCACAACCCACTATATTCACGAGTACAATATACGACTTTTTAACACAACTATCATACAATTCGTACTCGTTTCCCGCTGAAAAGGGAAAAAAGGCTGCATATTGATTCCCTAACCTCACTCTCGTTTCCAGCGCAACGCACTGTTTGTGCCCGAGCCGAAGGCGAGAGCACATGTGCGTGGCGCTGGGGACTAGAGTGGGGGTAGGGAATAAACGTAGCACTTTTTTCCCACTTCGGCGGGAATAAAGTACGAACTTTATGATGGGGTGTGTTAAAAAAAGATTTTTACGATATTTAGCTTTAAAATATATAATTATAATAAAACCGTACATACAGATTAAATACTTGAATGTTAAAGTCTCAGAAGTAATCATATCACACATCCCATTTCACACAAATTACCTGTTTTCCATCGCCCTACCAACAACCTCACATTCCTCCTTATAACCGCCAACCCCACCTTCCCCGCACGCGCGACCATCTTCGTATACACTCACATTCACATACTCCGACTACCCAATACCGATGGCACGCGCGTAACCACCATGTAGCCGTACGAGCGACGATCTCTCGATCTCGCACGATTCCCTACACCATCACCACCTCTACTTCTTGTTGTCGCCTATACAACAACGACCTATCGATTGTTATGTCGCCACCGTTAAAACCGCTCGCTCGCTCGCGCGACTTATTACACAACGGGCCATAAACATTGCTAAACAATAGATTATGGCCCGCATCGGGAGGTAAAAGGGTGGGAGTAGCGGGAGTGCGAGTGGTAGGGGCGCGCGCGAGTGTCGACTCCTGGTGCTGCTGCGGCGGCGGCAGCGGTGCTTATGCAAGCGTTACATACATTTGGTTACATTACCGCGCGCTTTATTACGTAAGGAAGATTATGAGGAGGCGAACGAGCGAGAAAGAGGTGGAGAGAGAGAGAGAGAGAGAGAGAGAGAGAGACGCGCAGAGAAAAAGTTATTATATTGTTGCGGCCGGAGCTGGTGGTGTTTGATGGTGTCTTTCTGCGGGTCCCCTCTCTAGCTCTCCTTTTGTCTTTGTCGTCGATGATGTCGCTAGTTGTGCAGCGTGCGGGGCCTGGGGTTCTGAGAGGTATGCGAAGGTATATGCGAGTGCTTTGGGATCGGGGTATACTTTTAGATTTATTGTCTGCGGATTGCATCTTTCGAAGTATGGAAAAATATGTGTGATATGTGACAATCGGGTATCGGTTGTAAAGATATTTATTGATGAAAAATATTTGCTGAAAGTTGCATCAACTGTGAAGATCGAAAAATCGAACTAAAAAGATTCATAAATTTATTTGGATTTTTCAAGCAGTAGATGCTTCTACTTCTAAAGTTGGCCTGTGAAGGATGTTATAGGTACCTAGCTCTCTGAAATGTAGAGAGATATTCTAAACTTGAACAGCAAATTATAAAGAAGCATAAAGAAGTTTTTGGAAATTACTACGAAACTGTTTAAATTTCAAAATTTTAATTTCTTGCGTCACAGAGTGATACGAGTTCCAAAAGAATAAATAAAACAAGAAAGAATGTGTTCGCATTATTTTTTGAAACCCCGTCAGTAGAAAAAGATAACACGGTCAGACCATTCAAGCACTATCAGTATTCTAAACGCTTCGCTACCACATTTTTCCACGTACACCCACTACATTATAATAGAGCATTCATTATTTCTGATTTAGGAAATGCACGAGACTCGTGCACGCGTAATTCTTCTATCTCCGAGCTCGGCTAGTGTCGAAACCCATTTCGAAACCTGCGCACATTCGAGACGTTCCAAAATAAACCGTATAAAGCCTTTCGCATTATATTGCAAAATACACCGAGACCTTGGCAATTTTACTGTCAATTCGGAATATAACTCAACCATGTTCACGTGTCGAGTGTATCCCCTTCGCGCAGTTATACCACGAATTCAGCATATTTTGACAGACGATCGAGTGAGCGACCGAGCCTGCGACACATAATTGCGCGACAGCTAATTTGTCTTCGCGCACTTCTGCGATTTGTCGCAATCAATGTGCGCTAGAGGTCCGACGCGTGCGATGATTGACGTGTGCGAGAAAAAGAGACAGAGACTCCTCCGCGCTCTCGGTGGCCAATTGCTAAAGCGCTCGGCGAATTGGACGGTTTATTGTTTGGGCCGTTGTACTTTTGAAATCGAGAGGGGGAGAGAAGGAGAGAGATAGAGAGAGAGAGAGAGAGAGAGAGAGAGAGAGAGAGAGAGAGAGAGAGAGAAAAGAGAGAGAGAGGACGTGTTTTATGCCGCGCAATCATCGTAATTTGTTGCTCATAATTTCTTTTGCCGTAAATCTTGACGCTGCTGAATCTTTCGAAACGCCCCGGTGGAATTCTTATCGTTTGTGAAAAATTGCTTTTCTCATTTGTTTGATGGGTCTCGCGAGTGGCAGAGGAGAACCAGTGCGAATGACTTGCTCGGTGGATTTTGTTTTCGTTTATCTATTTTCCTTTTATAGTTTTATGGCCATTTGTTTGACTTCTCAGTGTTTTAAGGTTCTCGAATTGGCCTTATGGATGTAATGGCGCGACGAATAAAAAAGCAAATTAAAATTAATGGAGACAGGTTAGAAATATTACAAGTTTGTATTATAAATTATGTAATGTCGTGTATAATTGCCCCTAATGACAGTACGGTATGCTCAAGATTTTTGTTATTATGGTGTTTTGTTATTCTGCAATAATTTTAGCAGAAAATCACGAGAATATTGTAGAGAATATTGTAGAGTTGCCTGGTCAACGTTGCTACCCTGCTAGAAATCGTCCATTTTTCGACCATTTGTGAAACGATTTTTCTCCCATTTTCTACCCATTTAACAGCGAGTTGACCGAAATTGCTAGAAAATAGCTAGAAAATGGAAGAAAAATCGTTTCACAAATGGGAAAAAAATGGACGATTTCTACCAGGGTAATGTAAATTTCTTTATAACACATTTGCAGTTTTAATTTTGTTCATAAAACTTTGACAAAGAAAGTTTTTGTAAGAACTATTATTGAGTACTATTGAAAATCTCTGGAAAAGATTATAATCAGTTACTTATCGTTTTAAACTTTTTAGTATAAATATTGTCTTCAATAATTTTCTGGTTATTCCGTGAACGTACCTTTTGGTTGTTGGCTCATAAATATCAAAGCAACCCAAAAATTTATCGATTGCTGCTTAAATTACCTTGCTGCTGACTTTGAGTTACACGATTCT
This sequence comes from Torymus aiolomorphi, assembly GCA_036365515.1. Lineage (NCBI taxonomy): Eukaryota > Metazoa > Arthropoda > Insecta > Hymenoptera > Torymidae > Torymus > Torymus aiolomorphi. The sequence continues at coordinate 59,322,715 of CM070873.1, read as the reverse complement.
ATGTTAGGGCTAGCCTTGTTACCAACCAATTCGTATGACCTCCATTCGGAACTATATCACCCAAATAGACATTACCGAATGAGTTTGTGTATAAAATTATCCCTATTATTCTTGGTAAATTACGTTATGTTTATAATATAGTATTCTTAGATATTCCATAAACCGTGATTACGTATACTTTATATTTAATCAACCCTAATTGCGCCTTACATCGCGAATGTAACGTTTGGGTGTATTTATAGCAATATTCGATAATGTGGTATTCTATGGGAAGATAATTTTAACCTTGCAGCTGAGGAAATTCAATTACGCGTTGCGAAATTACGTATAATCATTATCAAACCCGACTTACTGCAATGTTTGCGGTTGAATAAAGGAACAACTATGAAAGGATTGAAATCCAGTTACTTCAGAGTTAAATCATTCGCAGAGCTAGAAAAGTTTACATCATAAAGATGTAAAGTTTATATCATTATGATGTAAACGTCAACTTTACATCATTTGGCGTAGTTTCATAATAATTATTAAATAACTGTACGAAGCGCATATTGCGCGTTTTTGACAGCTCAAACAAAAATCTACGCGAGCGTAAGAACGAATATCTAGGACATTTTCAAGGTACGACTAAAAAGTTTGCTACTTCGGCGTAAGCAAATGGTTACGCATGTAAATTACTTTTAATGCACCATAAACTAACGGGGAGAACGCGAGTAATTATTCGGCGATCCGGGCAGTTTAAATAGCCGCTAATTATGCAAAATTTATGTAAAAATGTTCCAAGAAGATTCGTCACCGTGATCTATGAAAGAATCGCGTGCTTATTATTAATTGATGCAATTTTCGTGTAAAATTTATTATACAACCCCAATTCGGTGTGTCGACGAAATGTGTCACACGCAATTAACGTAAAACTATATCATCCTCGAGTAAACATCCGTAAATTAGGAATATAGATACAAAGTATAACGACAACTATTTATAGCCTCGAAGCGAAAAAGTATATAACCAGCCGCGTATCATCCCACTGAACAAATCTCAAAACCGCACGACGTAATCATTCAGCCGAATAACCAACTATACCAACGCGTATCCGCGCGCGAGCGCGCTCGTAAACACGAGAACCAGTAAAAACACAGCCATTAGATACTTAACGAACTCGTCGGCGAAACGTCACCCGCTATAAAGCTCACTCGCTCGCTCGCTTCCTCCCTCTCTTTCTCGCGCACGCACACCTCGTGTGTCAACAACGGTTTTACAATAACAATAATAGGCGGCTAGGAAAAAGCCGCGCGCCGTGACGTTTCGCACTTGCACATATATATATAACACATACACGCGGCGGCGCGCATAATATATCCTCTCTGTTATGGCCAGAAGCGCGCTTGCGAATTACGTAATGCGCGCCGCTCCGTGTGTCTCGTTTATGTAATGAGGCGGCTCGTCGCGCGCGTATTATAGCGTGTGTGTAGTCGAGTTACCGACGAGCACCAGAGCATCCCTCTTCATAATACGCGCTGGACCTCTGCGCGAGCCGGCGGCGCTGTATACTGTGAGAGCGCACGCTTGATTTTTTTTGCATGGTAGCGTGGGTGGGGACGGAGGGGAGCGGAGAGGGGCAGGTGAATGAATGAGAGCGCGGCGGAGAGGGTGGAAGGGGGGAGGGGAAGAGGATTTAAAGTTTTGTTTGGTGTTTTCTTTGTAGTCGTTTGGTCGAATATGATGAAAAAGGGATGATGGATTAGAGTGACAGGGGAAGAGTGGAAAGGCAAATTTTGGAAAATGTGTCTTTTTGAAGTAATCTCTGAAGTTTTGTGGGAGAAGTAAAGATGCGCAGTCTTAAATTGTAAATGGTAAGAAAATAGTAAAAGAGAAGACGGAAGTAATGGAAACGAGCGAGAAAAGATCAAAGAGAAGAGCGATAAAGAATTATATAAACGCGGGAGAAGAGAGAACGCTGACATGTAGTAGACTGCTGACACCTGGAGGCAAGAGCTTGAACTTAATGGTGCTGGAATTTTCGTTGGTAATGTCGAGCTCTGCTGTGTGACTGAATGTACTATATTTCAAGCAATAAATATTTAACATTTTAATTTTTACAGTTTTTACAGAGAGACAATTGTATGGTTAGGCTTTTTAAATTTTAAATGGATAAAGTTTAAAAACTTTATGAGGGATCAGAAAAACATTTCAAAAGTATAAAAAATCTAGCAATCGATATTTGTGAATGATAAATTTTACAGTAAATATTTAAACGAAAATGAATCAATGCAAATGTGTATTTCTTTTATTACTTCTCTTTTTTGTTCATGATCTCATTTTCAAATGGGTTTCCAAAAATTAAATATTAAAACTACCATGGAGAAATTCATACTACCTTTCAGGTACTACATTTTCCCCACATAAAATATTACTTTATAACCGTAAATGTACAAGAATGTCTGCTACTTTTTTTTACTCTTTTTCCTTATCAAGAACTATCTTAAGTGGGCTTTGAATTATTTGTACCTTAAGTGCAAGACTTCATCAGTTCAACATTTTCTTTTTCCTTGAAAAAGAGGATTTCTGGATTAAGGGCTAACCTTTTAATGTTATGAATTGTCAACAAATGAGTATGACATAATTTTTTAGATTTAAGGGAATATCTATATATGAGACTGTGTAATTAGTATAATGTACACAAAGGAATTCCATCAACTTTAGGATATTGCAAGAAGTAGATATTTTTTAGTAAAATATAGTATACAAGTTGTTAAGTAATAACAAGTAAAAATGATCAAAAATAAGCCATTTTCTATTTATCGTACACAAATAAGATTTTTATTCAAATCAAAACATTATAAATGACATCGGACATTGATAAAAAAACTAAGGAAATGTGGTAATTGAAATAAAGTGGCATATTGCAAAGATACTTTTTTACTAATATCTCTAAAATAAATCAATATCGCAATTAATCGTAATATTTCATATACAAAGCCAATAATATTCCTAATTATATCAATATACCAGCCCCAGTACACAATACATCACATCTTACAAAACACAACGAACTACAATAAATCATTATTCACCAAATTACATCCAGCTGAACGCTGAGTGAGAGAGTGAACCCGCCGTACATAAATAATTTTGATTTATATAAAAAAGCAACGGTGAACAATGCAGTGCATTAGCGTGCGCGCAGAAACACGAACCTACATGGGCCTCGATAGATGGCAGCATCGCCAGGTTTGTCGGTGTCCAACAATTCGATTTCCCTTTCCCATTCTCTTATTAGACTGCCATTCATCAGGCTCTGCGCGCGTGGGTTGATTTATGACACTCCATGAACGAAATTTTTCTCCCCCCATCAACAATGTACAAAGAGCCTCGGGCCGGGCTTCTTAGCTCGCCGCTCCCGGGGCGTCAATAATTCACAAATTTTCTCGGGCAATCAAGGGAGCATTCGGCTTTCAATCCAGACATATCGATTATTAAACCCCCTGCCTCTTGTTCCCATCGGCCTTCTAATCAAGTCAAAATTCTCCCATTCGCTCGCTCTTTCACGTTCTGACTCTCCGGGTTTTTTCGGGCGTAAAGAGAGAGGTTTGGGGGTAGGGGTTGGACGTCTGACGAGAGTGCCGTAATTATCTGCCGGGGGAAAGCGTGAGTCCATGCACGTTCGCGCGCTCCATTAATAGGCACTAAAAGCTCATGAGTGCGACTTCCTCGCACCTCACTCCAATTTTTTTTCTTGCGTCGCTCCCGTTTTCAGAGCTCGCAAAGTAATTTCGGTTTCATTGGAAGAAAGCATTGGGCGCTGATGAAGAATATATGATGAGTGCGAAATTCAGTTTTTAGAGAAAAAATCGCAGTGTTATGACACTTTTGTTAATGAGTCTATCATATGGTGTTGAACAGATGATTGAGTAGTGTGAACATTTTTTAGGTTTCTTACTTTAGATGACAGTATCTGTTACTGTTTCATGTATAACGTTATTACTCGCGATATTTTGATATTTTACTGTAGTTTTACTTGTGTTTGAAATACTCAACTATGGATTTTTTCCTAATTTTAAGAAGAGAAAATACGTTGAAAATAATATGAACTGAGAGAGGATTCTCGAAAATCTCGAAGTGGGTGGCAAAATTGACCTGAATTTAGACTATGAGAAGGTTAGTGATGTTACTTTGAAAATTTTTATGAAAATTTGGTTCAATTTTGTGAGTGTGTGTATGTGTACACACACACACACACACACACACACACACACACACACACACACACCCATATATATATATATATATATATATACACACACACACTGTCTACTTCAAAAGGAGCGAAATAATGAAATGGCTAGACGATAACGACTGTAATGGTTTGAAGAAGCAGACGTACCCGTTAAAAATGTAAAGTAGACACTTCTTATTTTATGTTGAGCAATAAAATTTTAAAATAAATCAGACGAAAAATTATTTTGTATTCATCTTTTAACGTTACAGTTTTATACTGTATGGATCTTTACAAGGTATATGATATTATTAAATAAACATAAGTGTCATATTTTTTATTTGACGACTATATACAGTCGTACCTGCAAATAAATGTTTGCTACTATCTGTTAGTGTGCTGAATTTGTAATCTGCAGCAAAAGTTCTATTTTCGTACCTCTCAATGCTAATTTTAGGTCTGACCCTTACCGCGGAGTGAAATTAAATCCTACAGACACGGTGCTTTATTTATTAAATGGGAAAAAATGCATCTTACCCTTGACGTATCGCGTGTAAAGCGAAAATGTATCGTACTTAATTGAGTGTAACTAAAGTCACCATCATTCTGCTTAACACGAAGATAGAAAATATGGGTCAATTATATGTAAATTTTTATTTGATATACAAACGGAAGTATCTGCTTTCTTTTTAACAATTCAACAAGCGAGTCATATTATTTCGTGATTTTGAAAATTTGTTATTATACACCCCTTATTAAAGATACATTATTTATGAGTTTCTAAACCCACGTTCGGTGGTCGTAAATCATATTATGAAATTTTTAGATTAAATGGAGAAAACTTTTTTTCCAGAATAATAAATAAAATCTGAAATTCATATTATACAATATCATTATTTGGTTATTATAATAGTGCATTGTAAATTCGATTAACAAAAGATAAATTGGCGTTAAAGTGTCCTTTATGGAATAATCCTTCAATTATCGATGAGAGAATTGGATGATCACGTAAATACTTTCATTACCGCTGTGCTGTCCGTGCAATCGATTGATTGAATTGCACGCGATAGAAGTCGACAGAGAGAAAAAGATAAAAGAGAATTACGAGGAAAATGCATAAAATTCGTCGGTTGGGAAATAAAGGGGGAGATAGTCCTCTCGACAACCTTTCGCACTTAAAATTTCTTGCAAATTGTCAGTAAATATAAAGATGAAAGGTGTGGAACTGCTACGGTTTCCTTTTGTCGTTAAAGGATTTTGTTCGAATTTAATTCTATTCCTACGCTGATTCATTGTATTTGTCTGTCTGTTTTCTGCCGTAATACAGTTATAAGGTTTGTTTTAGGCTTTCATTACAGATAGCTGTGCAGTTTGTTCTTGAAAAACTGCATTAAAAAGGTATGTAATTAAAATATGTTTAATTTTAATTTTTTTTTTATTGAGTATTTATATTTTATAATTTTTTCCAAATTGTCATAATGATAAATTCTACAAACTATTCGTGATTTTTTGTGAGGGATGTTTTAAAGAGCCTCGTTATTCAAATCATCTGAGTATTTCTAATTCTAGCAATTTTAGACGATATTCTATGTACAACATAAGAGGGTGTGAAATACCGATCTCTATTATGCGACCTACCGTACCGGCCGGACAGCAGTAATTCGTTATAACTCGATTATCGCTACGATTAACGACTTATCCAAATTCGCTTGCCCTCCGTAATGTAATTATCTATCATTCTGCAAAGTTTTAAATAAAAATTTCAAGGACATCTTTAAAAATTTTTGGAACGAAATTTCGTAATTTTTTGTTCCAAGAATTTTTAAAGGTGTCCTTGAAATTTTGACTCAAAACATTGAAAAATGATAGATAATTACATTACGGAGGGCAAGCGAATTTGAATAAGTCGTTAATCGTAGTAATAATCGAGTTATAACGAATTACTGGTGTCCGGCCGGTACGGTAGGTCGCATAATAGAGATCGGTATTCCACACCCCCATAAAGGCGGTTTCAAACTCCACTACTTTAAATCAAATTATAACGTTTTTTTAAAATTTATACTTATTTGTATCACAACCTACATAGACGCGTAAATCTGCGGCTTTAAACCGTGCACCATTGTTTCAAGAAAACAAACTCTCATGCAATTTTCTGAAATAGCATATCACCTTTAAACAGTACATGTCAATTTACAGAAAAGACCTACCGACTTTCTTCTAACATAACGAAACGATGACGACAATTACGAATATTGTACTGCAATCACTATAGAACGTTCCATAATATCCGAAAATTTCCGTTTCTTTTTGTATACATTTGCGAATGAAATACTGCCGCTGCATAGTACCTCTGCAATCTCAAGCGCGCGCGCGTTTCATCGGTAATATTCGATTCCACGTTTCCAGCGCAGCGTACAGTTTAAATTAGGTCCTCGAAACTGCGCAAAAAGAAGGATCGAAGAAGTATGCGCTCTTCTTCGCAGACCCATAAAAAGCGAGCGAACATTTATGCGTGCTGACGTTTTTCCCCCTTCTCCTGTGCCTCTATACATATATATCGACCATTCGAAATACTCGGCGAAATGGTTACGACGTGCCGCGCGCCGGAAAAATGCAGGTGGGCAAAATATATGGGACGAATTTTATCGTATGGATCGCGAGCGGCTGCTACTGCGTTGCGATGAATATATACTGGGACGGAGAGAGGCTGGAAAACTCGGGTACCTGTATTTTTGTTTTCCGGTCATGGGGTAGACGCGGGCGTACAGAGATATTTCCATAATTTCTTGCTTTTAATTACAAAATTAAGAGATAGAAGGTTTTTCATTTAAAATGGTTTCTTCGTGAGTTGGAAGACTGGAAAAAGCTTTTGTTATTAAAATCAAATAAGTCGGAAGCTTCTGTAAGATTTGAATTTTAATGAACTAATTATGCATATTATACTCCTTAAATGTTCTCAAGTGTTTCGACTAAGAGAAGAATGACTAAGAGAAACTACATCCATTTATCAACTTCAAGTCTTAATCTTGATTTAAAAATAGTCACAATGAAAAAACCGCTGCTATTTCATTGGCACGTGGCTTCCTCAAACTTACTGATTCCTTTAATTAATGTTCAATACCAAAATTTTAAATTATTACACCAATTTATGACAAAATCAAGGAGCGCGGGAGCGCTCCGAAGGCAAGTAACAGTCAAACAATGCAGAAGAGGCCTAAGGAGTGACCCGTGCCTTATATTCTTTGATATGAGAGCGCGAAAACTTTGATCGCGTTGTATTTTATCTATGCAGAATAAATATCTAGCATAATACACTTGTTGAAATCTATGTTCATTAAGCTAGAAAAATTTGAAGGTTTTATTCAAAAATATTGTCTCATTTAAGAGATATTGAGTATCAAAGAATCAGACTGGTCGATTCCGATCTTTAAATTTTTTCCTTTTCTTTCATCAGACCTGCATCCGCTTCCGATCACGTGATACGTATAACGTCACGTGACCCCATACGACCCAGCGTATATATATATATATATATATATATATATACATATATATATATATATATATATATACACACACACACACACACACACACACACACACACACACACACACACACACACACACACACACACACACACACACACACACACACACACACACACACACACACACACACACACACACACACACACATCGTATCCATCGACCTAACCTTATTTACATATAATCGACCTAACCTTATTTACATATAATAACATGTCAGTATTTTTTTATTATACACACAGATATATATATTACAAATGTTATCATATCGTGATCATATCGTGATATCGTGAGTTAGTATAAATTAGTTAATAATATGTAAAAATCTCAAATAGTCAACTGGTGATGAGAAGAATTTATCTATTCTTCGTGTATCAATCAATCAATGGGAAAATAACTTTTATTAGATAAGTACTTACTGGCTAAATGTTAAATGGCTAAAATCATTTTGTAAAATTGATACTTTGTGTGATTTTTTATTTTTACAGATTTTTTATAGATATTATACCAGAATTATACCAGAAGATTTTTTTCGAGTCCTTTTGGAAATATAGGGATAAGGAGTTCTAATCGTGTAATGTGTCTGAAAATTTTGAATTAGCAAAAATGAACGACTGCCCTCATGACCCTGGTTGTTATTTTATTATTAATGGACAACAAAAAATTATTTTAATACATGAACAGACGCTTAGGAATAGAATAATTTATATTAAAGATTTATCTATTCTTCGTGTATCAGTCAATCAATGGGAAAAATAACTTTTATTAGATAAGTACTTACTGGCTGAATGTTAAATGGCTAAAATCATGTTGTAAAAATTGATACTTTGTGTGATTTTTTATTTTTACAGATTTTTTACAGATATTATACCAGAAGATTTTTTCGAGTCCTTTTGGAAATATTGAGATATATGTATAATATAGCCAATAATGTTAAGGAGTTCTAATCGTGTAATGTGTCTGAAAAATCTAATTTTGAATTAGCAAAAATGAACGACTGCCCTCATGACCCTGGTTGTTATTTTATTATTAATGGACGACAAAAAGTTATTTTAATACATGAACAGACGCGTAGGAATAGAATAATTTATATTAAAGAAGATAGTAAGAATATATATAGCACTACTCAAGAAAGAAAAACAGAAGTGCAGGCAAATACTATTTACGATACAATATTTTCAAGATGTATTTTATAATATCCTCAACATGAAAATTTTATAAATCAAATGTTATTGATAACAAATTGTGATTGTGATTAAAAAATGACATCTACCAGTATTTGGTGTAATATAAAAAATAAAATACCGGTAAAATGTGTTGCATGAAATGTTATATCAAATTAAAAAACTTCTCCTTAAAATCAGTTTCAAATATTTTGAAAATAGCTCAAGTGTGTATTAATAAGTAATTACGTCTTATGAGGTTTATAAACATCATAATAAACTTTTGCATACAAAAAAATATTGCTCAGTGACACGCGAGGTTATATATATAAATATACAATATAATTTTCAGTGTTTAAAATATGGTACTGGTATGACGTGCTACATGAAGTGTTTATAATTAAATTTTAAAACTTCTATTAAAAATCAGTTTCAAATATTTGAGAATAGAACAAGTGTGTATTAATAAATAAAATAATTATTTTAGAAGAATATTAAAAATTGGTCTTCATATTTGACAGGATTAAATTATTATTATTACAAAACGACATCTAATCAGTGTTTTGCGTAATAAATAAAATAAAATACCGGTATGATGTGTTGCATGAAGTGCATATATAACTAAATTTTATTGATGACAAATAACATATAGTGATTAAAAAATGGCATGTAATCAGTGTTTTGTATTATTAAATAAAATAAAATATCAGTATGATATGTCCAATGAAGTGCATATATAAATCAAATGTTATTGATAACAAATTGTGATTACAAAATGACATCTATCAGTATTTGGTGTAATATAAAAAAATAAAATACGGGTAAAATGTGTTGCATGAAATGTTATATCAAATTTAAAAACTTCTCCTTAAAATCAGTTTCAAATATTTTGAAAATAGCTTAAGCGTGTATTAATAAGTAATTACATCTTATGAGGTTCATAAACATCATAATAAACTTTTGCATACAAGAAAATATTGCTCAGTGACACGCGAGGTTATATATAAATATACAATATAATTTTCAATGTTTTGTGTAATAATAAATAAAATATGGTACTGGTACGACGTGCTACATGAAGTGTTTATAATCAAATTTTAAAACTTCTATTAAAAATCAGTTTCAAATATTTGAGAATAGAACAAGTGTGTATTAATATAAATAAAATAATTACATGTTATGAGATTCATAAACTTCATAATAAGCTTTTGCATAGAAAAAAATATTGCTGAGTGATATATAATTTTCAGTGTTTTGTGTAATAAATAAAATAAAGTAACTGGTATGATGTCTTACATGAAGTGTTTATAATCAAATTTTTAAAACTTCTATTAAAAATCAGTTTCAAATATTTTTTAATATAACAAGTGTGTATTAATAATAAATAATTACGCTTTATGAGTTTCATATAATTTGCATAGAAGAAAATATTGCTTAGTGACATAAATATATAACATAATTTTCAGTGTTTTGTGTAATATTATATTTTACTGAAGCTATTTAAATATTTTCATTTACACATTAACATAGTATCTAAAATCATCAATAATACTGTCTTTTTTTATCGGAATAAAAAAATTGTTTTAATAAGAAATAATAATTGTATAGGAAAAGGTACGTTTACTATTTCCATACCCCTGATGGACTAGGATTAAATATTTGAATATCTTTTTTATAAAACTCTGAGAAACTAAAAAAATATTTATTGTAATATTTTTTTAAAAACTGATGATTGTAAGGATTTGTATTTTGGGATTTTTTCTTATTTTTCGTTTTTGTCATGTATTTTAATGGCTTTTACCCACTACCAAAGCTTCCAAAATCGGACACCAGTTGGGCGCTGCCTGTAACTCTTAACAAGGCCAATGAGTCGACATAGCAATAACCCGTCATGAAAACCAAGCTTGCATTTGTCCAAAGGAACTTGGAATGAAATTTTAAGAATAGTATAGTATGATATGAGGATTTTTCTATCTTTCTCATTCTCAAAGAATTGTTTGTATCTAAAAATTTACTTTTACATCTTATACATTAAAAAGTATGTAATATTATTATTTTATTTTGACACCTACATTAAAAACTATGTAAAAAAATATTTTTTAACTAAATATATTCTATTATTATATATATATATATATATATATATATATATATATATATATATATATATATATATATATATATATATATATATATATATATATATATATATATATATATATATATATATATATATATATATATATATATATATATATATATATATATATATATATATATATATATATATATATATATATATATATATATATATATATATATATATATATATATATATATATATATATATATCTTTTTACGATATACAACAGGCTTAAAAATATAATTATTTTATTTTAAATATATACTTATACTGTTTTTATCTTAAATATATTATTATATTATTAATTAATTAATTATTAATTTTTAAAATTACTTAAAAATTGTTGCCAAATGTCCTACTCAAATTTTTTTCTTCATATTTTCAATAGTTTTTGATTGAATAACTAAATATATAGTAGTAGTATTATTAGTATATTACGACGATATTTTATATTATTAGTATATTACGACGATATTTTATATTATTAGTATATTACGACGATATTTTATAGTTATATATATTTTTATGATTTTATGAGAATTCGTTATATATATTCAAATTTATACTTTAAAAAAAAAAAACACATTTTTATCAATAACAAGAGAACCGTGATAGCTAGAGAATTTTTTTTTAAATTATAGGTTTTTTTACGCTCTTTCGAATGCTGCCCATCCGATTCAAAAATTTAAATCTGATCATTAAAAAAAAAACAAAAATATATTTTGAGAAAATCGAAAATTCGAAATAAAACAAAAACGAAGCAGCCCAATCGAAAACCGATTTTTGACCAGCCATCACACAAAAAAACAAAAAAAATGAAACCTGTCTGATTAAAATCGATCGAGTAGAAGCTGAGATCCAGCTATATACACACACACACACACACACACACACACACACACACACACACACACACACACACACGTCTCACACACACATACATACATCCATACAGACATTTTTCAAAAATCATGTATTTTGGTTCCTAACACCTCCAATAACACTTATAACATGTTTTTACAACTCAAAAAATTACTATCACAAAGCTTCCTCTAGGAGAAAGCAAAATGAAGCATTGTAAACCCTATTGTGAATATATATAGTATCAATATGTTGATTGACAATACTACACAACTATATACAAGTGTACACCCGATGGACATTGATTCGTGTCGAACGTGTCTAGTCAATTTTAAAATCCTGCAATCTCATTGGACGATTCCAATTTAGAGTTAATGGTTACACTTGAATTGCCCAATGGGATTGCATAATTTTGAAATTTACGATGCACGTTCGACACGAATCAATGTCCATTGGGTGTACGTGTACGATCCGCGCCGCACGCGCTCGCTTCTTTCATTGGTCACCATAGACGCGGCGCCCGCTCCCAACCAATGAGAGAAGCACGCGTGGCGCGCATCCGTGGATCGTACGTACAGTGCCAGGTCTGGACTCTCCGTAAAGACTAACTTATTTCTAACAAAGGCAACAAAGAACGTTTTTTATTATACGAAGCGGCTGAAAGAATTGTTCACGAATGGTAATATGAATTTCGATAATTTTAATAATACTGATGCTATGAATGACGAAGAAGTCAACATGGAAATACAGAGATTATCGATAAACAATGGTAATTATATACTGTCAAATATATATAGATCTAATTATCTTGTTCGTGCAAGTTTTCGTCATATGAATTATCATAAAGTCATGATTGCAGAATAGTACTTTTCGATACTAGTGCGAAACAAATGGTTCTTGCACGAGTGTGTAACAATAATTACACTAGTGTGAGAATCATTTTTATCACGTGTATGGAACATTATTTTTTGACATAACATGCGTAAAGTGCTATTTTAGCCTAAGCTTGTAAATCTATGTGTTGTGTCAAAAAATGATTGCAATATAATTTTATATAAAACGTTGAACATGGTGCAGGAAATAATGGTAAAACTGCACTTTCATATATTAGCAGGTTTATTATTTTTTTTTAACGAATTTTTTATTTGTTTATTTATACTAAGAAAACAATGAAGGTAATTCAGCCAATCATAATGGAAATCCTTTGAACATCATGCCTGATGTTCATCATCCTGTACTACCTGATGCACAACAAGTTGGACCCAATAATGCTGTTGGAAATGGTGCACAACAAGTTGGACCCAATAATGCTGTTGGAAATGGTGCAGGAAATAATGGTAAAGCTGACCTTTCTAGGTTTACTTTTTTAATTAATTTTAATTTATACTAAAAGAATTATGTGTTTATTTATTTATCTTTTTATATTACAAAAACAATGAAGGCAATCCAGCCAATAATAATGGGAATTCTTTCAACAACATGCCTTTTCAACATCCTGTACTACCTGGTGCACAACAAGCTGGACCTAATAATGATGTTGGAAATGGTGCAGGAAATAATGGTAAAACTGCACTTTCTTTTTTATATAATTCTAACATATGTTTTTCATGACAGATAATGCAATGGTTAATAATATAACAGGTAATAATCGTAATGCGTTGCATATTTTACATCAGGATGGACGCTATCGTGCTCCTCAACATTATGTACCCTATGAAGCAAGAGCTGATATTGAAAATAATGCTCCAAACAATAATGGTAACACTTAAATTTTAGTAACATAAAATTAATTCTGTGGTCATGGGAAAAAGGGCACATGTCCATTTTTTTTTACAAAATTAGAAAACTAGATTTTTGTGTTCTTTGACAACTGAAGTATAAGTTGACTATATAACTATATAGTAGTATAAAACATCAAATATCTCGATAACTTTTTAAAGTAACGTATGCCCTTTTTCTGTACAATTACAAAAATTGGTGTTTTATAGTTCAATTTAATTAAATTTTGAAAACCAATTAATTAAGATTATTTTTTATAACAGCTCATAACATGGTTCAAAATCCTGTAAATCTTCCACCTATACGACAAAATCCACCTATACAACAAAATGTAGGTGCTGGTAACCAAGCAGGTGTGATGGTTAATAATGTTGTACAGGGAAATCCTGAAAGAAGAGAAGGTAATTAACAAAGACTATTTGTGCATGTAAACATATGTATTGAATGAATGAATATATAATAATAGAAATAAAACATATTTAGATGTTTAGTTTTGAATGAATGAATATATAATAATAGAAATAAAACACTTAGATGTTTAGTTGAAAAGTGTGTGTATGCACGTGTGTATAAAAAACAGAAAAAATAATTCAGATCATATGGTGGTTAATACCTCATTTTTTCTGTAGTAATAGATTTGAGGCATAGAGGTACTCGTGCAGGTCGTAATTTACGTCGCCATCGCCTAAATCCATATGAGCAAGGAATACAAAATCTGGCAATGTTCTTTGCGTCAGCAGTAGCTGCAAATATTCAAATGACTCGTAACCGATTACAAGAAGAGAGGGCTCAAAATCAAGATGAAGAAAATAGTTTTTTAGATAAACAAAAACATGCATAAAATGTATTATTTTAAAATTTTAATTTTTTTTATACTTAACTTAATTATTATTATAAGAATAAAATTTTTTAAATCGAGTTGACGCAAGCTACTAAAAATAATAAGGAATAAAAAATCAAAAAAGAATTTATCTTTCTTTTTTATTTGATTTTTTATTCCTTATTATTTTTAGTAGCTTGCGTCAACTCGATTTAAAAAATTTTATTCTTATAACTATTTGGCAATGCGAAACAATTTCCACTTTTAATTATTATTATATTGGTTTTAATGACATGTAAATTTTATTCAATATACATTTTTCATAAAGCTTATGTAATAAAAAACAAAAGAAAGTTGTGATATCCCCCCGCCCTCTCTCTCTTTCTCCCCCCCCCCCTCTCTCTCACGCCAAATACCTCATTTAAATACATTCAATATATTTTTTTATAAAGCTTTTATAATAAAACATTTTTATATTATTTTTTACAAAAGTATAAACCAAGGCAAGTAACAGTGTATTACCAGCCGCCTCTATGTAATTTTCTCTACGAAAAATTTTTAGAAAGACGAACTTAAAATGGTAAAAAATATTTAAAAAACTTTTTCTGTGAATACGTTTGTAATAAACTCATTAAATACAAATCTAACAAAAGAGAGTAATGAAATCAATACGCATAAAGTCAAGTACTTACCATTAATTCTTGGAATAAATAAAAAATTTTTTTTTTATTTAAAGAATTCATTTAATCGCCAACACTTATATCTATGTGAATATTACTATTTCAAATACGTTTTGTCGATAGCTATGTTTTTTTCAACTTGAAGACCTAAAATTTATCTTCCTTGGAACATTGTATATTGGAATCAAAATTTCATTTAAATAACGATATTTGATGTAAAAATTTCTACAAATTAAACAAAAGAAAGTTATGAAATCAATTCCTATAAACTCAAGTAGTTACTAGTCAATATATTTTTTATAAAGCTTTTATAATAAAACATTTTTATATTACTTTTTACAAAAGTATAAACCAAGGCAAGTAACAGTGTATTACCAGCCGCTTCTATGTAATTTTCTCTACGAAAAATTTTTAGAAAGACGAACTTAAAATGGTAAAAAATATTTAAAAAACTTTTTCTGTGAATACGTTTGTAATAAACTCATTAAATACAAATCTAACAAAAGAAAGTAATGAAATCAATACGCATAAAGTCAAGTACTTACCATTAATTCTTGGAATAAATAAAAAATTTTTTTTATATAAAGAAATCATTTAATCGCCAACACTTATATCTATGTGAATATTACTATTTCAAATACGTTTTGTCGATAGCTATGTTTTTTTCAACTTGAAGACCTAAAATTTATCTTCCTTGGAACATTGTATATTGGAATCAAAATTTCATTTAAATAACGATGTTTGATGTAAAAATTTCTACAAATTAAACAAAAGAAAGTTATGAAATCAATTCCTATAAAGTCAAGTATTTATTATCATAAATCTATTTTCGGAGTAAATACATTTTTTATTACAAACATTTATTCGCCAACGCTTATATATATTTTTATATGTTACTTCAACAAAGAATATAGAAGTTCAAAATTTCGAACTCAAAGACAAAAAAATTCATTTTCCTTCAAGATATTGCATGTTGGAATTGAATTCATTTAAACGACATTTTTTAAATAATACAAAAGAAAGTTGTGATATCAATTCCCAGATAATCAAGTATTTTTATTATCATTTAAACCACGACATTTTTTATAAATTATGCAAAAGAATGTTGTGATATCTATTCCCAGATAGTTAAGTATTTTTATTATAATTATAATTGAGTTGATTATATATTATAACGATACTTTCTTTTTCGAACAATATCTTTTACATTATATATGATTGAGATGTTAATGGTTCAACGGTCAATTTTTACGTTTATATCCATGTGGCCTAGTGGAATTGCTTACTCTATTTATTATATAATATTTATAATAATAAGCCAGCTATCCCAAAAGTTCTTAAGAAATAAGAAATTTTTTCAAAAAGTTTTCCACAGAAATTTGAATATCTTTTTATAAAACTTTGAGATACTGTAAAATATTTATTAAACTTATATGTAGATTTGTTTGACACATTTTAAAGGTTTTTCATTGTAAAAAATTAATGATAAACATACTTGCCGGACCCGTCCTTTGGCAGTTCAAGCTATTGAGCTACATAATTTGCTAAAGAAATATCGAATGATTATTAGTACATTAACGATTTAGAAATAAATATCCTTTTGGCACGTTAAGAATACAATTGCATAATAAAAGTAGAGTACTTCAAAAAATATTATTTGATAAAATTATAAAAGTAATTGATAATAATCTTATTATTGTAATGTTCTAATAATATAAAGTTCATATAACAATTATTATGTATACTGCATGCATTTGCGTATGACATTTAGTCATGAACTATACAAAAAATTAATGTTATCATTATGAAATCCATTCATGGCCAGCACTGACTCAAGTAGATGTGTTACTATTTATAATAATATTAATACTCGTCGTATAGTTGAATTCAATTAAACTATTGAATTTCAATAAACTATGTCAATAAACTAATTGAAATTGAAATAAAATTAATCGACAATCAATTTAAGGCGATGTTAGTGCCATCCGTTACTGATGATTGCAGGGATACATTATTTTCATTCAATTTTGAGTTTGGAGACAATATCACTCTGGTGTGTTATAGTTAGTTATCAAATCTATAACATGTCCGAGAGATTTTTTGTCAAAATTAAAAATTGAATGAGAAAAACGGGACTTCAGTCGGCGGTAACTAAGGGGCCTTACATCGCCTTACCGAAAAGCGAAAACTAAGCAATGTTGCCAAAACAGTTCTAGAAATTTTGTTTTTTTAATAGTCAACTGTTTCGCTAAAAACTGCCAAAGGACGGGTCCGGCAAGTATGTTTATCATTAATTTTTTACAATGAAAAACCTTTAAAATGTGTCAAACAAATCTACATATAAGTTTAATAAATATTTTACAGTATCTCAAAGTTTTATAAAAAGATATTCAAATTTCTGTGGAAAACTTTTTGAAAAAATTTCTTATTTCTTAAGAACTTTTGGGATAGCTGGCTTATTATTATAAATATTATATAATAAATAGAGTAAGCAATTCCACTAGGCCACATGGATATAAACGTAAAAATTGACCGTTGAACCATTAACATCTCAATCATATATAATGTAAAAGATATTGTTCGAAAAAGAAAGTATCGTTATAATATATAATCAACTCAATTATAATTATAATAAAAATACTTAACTATCTGGGAATAGATATCACAACATTCTTTTGCATAATTTATAAAAAATGTCGTGGTTTAAATGATAATAAAAATACTTGATTATCTGGGAATTGATATCACAACTTTCTTTTGTATTATTTAAAAAATGTCGTTTAAATGAATTCAATTCCAACATGCAATATCTTGAAGGAAAATGAATTTTTTTGTCTTTGAGTTCGAAATTTTGAACTTCTATATTCTTTGTTGAAGTAACATATAAAAATATATATAAGCGTTGGCGAATAAATGTTTGTAATAAAAAAATGTATTTACTCCGAAAATAGATTTATGATAATAAATACTTGACTTTATAGGAATTGATTTCATAACTTTCTTTTGTTTAATTTGTAGAAATTTTTACATCAAACATCGTTATTTAAATGAAATTTTGATTCCAATATACAATGTTCCAAGGAAGATAAATTTTAGGTCTTCAAGTTGCAAAAAACATAGCTATCGACAAAACGTATTTGAAATAGTAATATTCACATAGATATAAGTGTTGGCGATTAAATGAATTCTTTAAATAAAAAAAAAATTTTTTATTTATTCCAAGAATTAATGGTAAGTACTTGACTTTATGCGTATTGATTTCATTACTTTCTTTTGTTAGATTTGTATTTAATGAGTTTATTACAAACGTATTCACAGAAAAAATTTTTTAAATATTTTTTACCATTTTAAGTTCGTCTTTCTAAAAATTTTTCGTAGAGAAAATTACATAGAAGCGGCTGGTAATACACTGTTACTTGCCTTGGTTTATACTTTTGTAAAAAGTAATATAAAAATGTTTTATTATAAAAGCTTTATAAAAAAATATTCTAATTACATTGATTTATGAAGATTAAAAAGTATTCATTTTTAAATTGTGTATAAAATATGAAAAAAATAAGAGGTATAATTTAATTTTTAAATTATATATCAAAAATGAATGAACAAGACTGTAATGATTGCAGAAATTATGTGTCGATAGACAATCGGTGCATGATAGGATAAATAACGAAAACGTAAACTGTTTTTATTTGAATTCAACCGTGCAATAATTTTGTTTTCCAGACGGGTAAAGTTTTTTAAAAATTAAATTTAAAAATTTTAATTAAATTTTTATTTTACCAATAAATGGCGTTGAGCCTGTTATAAAAGAAGGCAGTGATGACGATTGATATATCGACAGTTTGGTGGAAAAGGTTTCGATTCAGATTTTGCTTGAAAAAGGTGTTCGTTCAACTTTTGCTAGAAAAAGCTTCCATTTCGAAATTTGTCTGAAAAAGGTGTCATTTCAAATTTTGCTTGAAGGTTTTCATTTCAGAAGCACTTTATTTTCCACAGATATTGCTGTGGTACCACTGTAATTTACTTTTACTATTGTTAATTGGCGCGATACACGTGTCTACGTTCGTCGTTTCGTCGTTAAGTAAATTGCTATGGTACAACAACAAAATCCATGGAAAATAAAGTGCTTCTGAAATGATACCTTATTCAAGGACAATTTTAAATGACACCTAGCAAAATTCGAAATAGCATTTCTGCAATCATTACAGTCTTGTTGATAGTGCAATCAATTATTCAATTACACAAAAATCTTTTAACAATAATATTACCAATAATTATTTAGAAGACACTTGGATTGTAGTAATTTATAATAAGAAATGGTATCCTGGAGTAATTCTCGAAATCGAAGAAAGCGTATTTATTAAGAAGTTTTTCGCGCGCAACAGAACAAATTTCTCATGGCCACAAGTAGACGACGTCCAAAAAGTATTCTGTACCAAATATTATGTAGAATTAAATCTCCATCTAAATATAAAGAGAAGCATTTAAAAACAAATACTTTCTGCCTTAGCGATAAGACATGTAAATATGTAGATGAGGCAGTTAAAAATTGTAAAATTTACGAGCTATGAACTTATTCAGGCTTATTTTATAATTTTCTTATAATTAGGAAATAAAAAATTAAATGAAATGACTGATGTTCTTTATTTACTTAGTTATTTCAATTATAATATGTATTGAATACGTAAAGCTGATGTAAAGTTTGAAAAAAGATGGATAATGATTTTACGTTTTCAAATATTTATTGAATTATCGCTATAGTAGCAAATTATTATGGGAAGTAGTAATTGTAATAACAATTATTTCTTAGAAAACTGTAACTTTTTAAGTAATAATTTCAGTGTAGATAATTATTTATGGAAAGAACAAATAGGCAGATGCCAGTATTTATAAGTGTTGCCGTATAGAAAAAAGACGAAATTTTCCTTAATTTTTAGATTTAAAAGTCGCGCCAAAAAAGTATACCATTCAATCGGGCTTGTAAATATTTTTTTGTACCGCAAGCACGATTTTCGCGTTTTTTGAACCTATTAATAGATCCGGAAGCGACCGCTTGTCGACCAGCGGGCGGTAAAAATCGAAAAGCGTCCGCTACTCGCAGTAGCGGGCGGTAAAAATCGAAAAGCGCCCGCTGCTTGCAGTAGCGGGCTGTAAAAACTGAAAAGCGCCCGCTGTCGTTTTTGAATGGAGTTTTCAAGATTGTTTAAGAAAATCATCGATATTTTGAGAAAACGCAAAAATCTATACTTGTGGTACAAAAAATATGGTGCGCACCAAGGGCTAAGTGGGTTTTTTGACCTCGTGTGGTTGCAGTACTCGTCTTTGGAAAATAGTGATAAGATCTTCAATATTTGATAGTCATTAAATAGTAGAAATATAGAGAGCTATGCAAAATGCAGAGGCTTAACTGTATTAGTTTTCCTTCGGATACTAATAAATTCAATCAATTATTTTATGATTTTTTTTAAATTGTTGTAGAAGAACGTGTAGATTTTAAAATGCTGGAAGTTTTTGTTTGCTATTCGTGTGCGAGGTACACGGTACCACGGATATACGCATGCAAAAACAAACATTACGTGTGCTTCAATTGTTGGGAAAGAATGGGGCAAAGAGAGCGCAAGTGTTTTCAGTGCCAGGCTGAAGTGGATTTGGCAAATGCGACTGTGCATAATCTGTCCGAAAAGTTCAGATACAAATGCCTCAACGACGATTGCAATGAAATTCACAGCGTTGAATCGATAAGTGAGCAACACAGTAGATGCCCTCACGACCCTGACAACAAAATTTCACAGGAGAAGATGGAGGAGATACGTGAGTGGCAGCGACGTGTGGAAGAGGAACGGGAATGAGGGGACGCGGAGTCGCTGTCAACGCCGCAGCCCTTGCAAGATGATAACATGGGGGGGGGGGTGATGAATATATAAGCATCGCAGATCAATGGCCCGGTTTATATAGAAATCATCATGAGTTTTTGTAACCATGTAATAATAATAATGATTTGTTTTTGCAATTAAAACATTTTCTAATTATTTTATTATTTAAACTAATTAAAATTAAATTATAGTGAAAAATAGCGTTCCCTATTATAAATTAAGCTCGATATTCGTTCGATTTTCGAGCGTTTTTGCGAGGTATCTCGAAATCTCGAATCGATCTCTAAACCCGAAAGAAATCGAGAAACAAGCGCGCCTAAAGGGCGCGCCTAGCACGCCAATTATAACTAGTAATAATCATAAAAACAAAATAGTAGCAAGAAACGCGTTTGAATTTTGCCACTGTGCGAAAAAACTTATGAAAAATGTATGCACTCCGTTATAGATTTGACCATAACAGTAACTGGTGACAAAAAAATATGCTGGCCGTCATTGATTCGAATCACATTCCCGTGGCTGGAATTTTTGTAATGCGGTACTTGTAGGTAATACCGACTGAGTTGCGAAATTCCGGTGAAATTTACTATTACCGTTCAGAAATCAAATGTAAACAGGCTGTTTAATTGCTTCAAAGACAAGCAAATATTATTAAGTAGTAAAAGCATGCAAATCAGAATTATAAATTTTTAAACAAAAATTGAATTTTTTTATCCACTGTTATTTATTTCCTGTTAAATAAGTAATATATTTAAATTTTATCGTTTAAGTTTATTTCCATATGAATCGAGTTAATATTAAGTCAAAATCTATTTTCAATATTTCTAAAAATTTGTTTTGAATTCCTGGGACACGCAAAAATACAGTGCATTTCATTACAATACGAGCGTACACACTAGCCACAAATGTACACCGTACGAAATAGTTTTTGCTTCTCCTACTAGAATTCCATCTAGCGAACCAATTAAGAAATCAGAATTATTACCTACATATACTACTTAGAAAAATAAATTAAAAACATGAGAGAAATTGCTCAAATAGCAAGGGGAAATTTAATAGTTTCAAAGGAAAAATCCAAAAATTATTACGATAAATTTATAAACCCAGTACAGTTTGATAAGGGTGATAAAGTATGGTTAATTAAAGAGCCAAAACCGGGTAAACTTGAAAAAGGTCATTACCAGGGCCCTTTTGACATATTAAAAATAAATGAAAATAACAGTATCACTATTAATTATAAAGGAAAAGCAAAAACCGTACACTCAAATAAATTAAGTCTTGTTAACGGCAAAAAAATAGTAAAACCATTTTCTGTTTTAGGAAATGGAGAAAATATTATTAAAAATTTTCATAATTTTAACCTTCATCAAATATAATAAAGCCATAATTGGATTCAACTGCGGCTCTGCTGATACAGCAGTGAAAACATACTCCTTAGTGGATACCGGGGAATGCGATTTCCATGAAGAAGATTTGCAAGTATCTAATACAACCATAGAATTATTACAATTAGCGGAATTCAAAACAAGTTATGTAATTCAATGTAAAATAGAAATAAGACGAACAATATATCACTGCGGAATGTTCAGTCATTTAGGTCCAGTTGAAAACGGTTTACAAGAGTATTTATACGATGTTGTCGCGGAGCAATGTAAATTTATTCATAATACAGGAATATTTAAATATGACAATTCTCACACAATAGCGAATATTAAAATAAATGAGACTAAAACAGTAGGAATCGATCTAGCAGGAAAAATCGAAGGGAAATCTTGTTCAGGAGGCACCTACGCGGATGATTATGGAAGTTAGGATAATGTTCTTGTTCAAGGCCTCATAAAAATTACGCTTATGGAAGAATATGCAAAAGTAAACTTAAACAATAATAAATTACATTTAAACTCGGGAACGACATGCAAATTCTCGGACGAACGTTGCATAGACGCGCAAGCCGGTTATGCATTTTGGTCGCATGTTCCAAACGAAAATTGTTTTGACAACAAATACGATGTTTTATTTAAAGGCACCGTAACAAAAACATTATCACCAAATCAGGAAGTAATGTATACAATAAATATGATATATCTTTTTCTTTAAACGCTGTAGAAAATATTAAGTTTTGCGACAGAATTATAACGAAAACAGAACATCCTAAATTATTTATTTATGAAAAAAGTAATGTAAACATTTTATTCAATAATGATGTGAGTCAGCAGCGAGATCTAATTAATATAGATACTTTTGCGTATACAAATGCGAAATTTGTACATGTAGAAAAACATTTTACGGGCGCAATTTAAAAGTTAAAATTTAAATATTTTAACAAAAATGTGCGAGTTAGAGAGAAAAGAAATCCAAAATTCCTTATTTGATCCGCATTTTATTAATTCCGTCAGTGACGATGAACCAAACAGGCCAGATGGCTAATAAGGACAATACCTGGGGAACTCCCTGGACGAAACAACAACAAAGAATGACTAGTTATAATTATAACAAGTATTTAGATGAAGAAGAAACCGCCCCTTGGTACGACCAAGAAGAAAATGAATTTAAACCGTCAAATCCAGGGCAAGGAAAAGGTCCTACGAACCGATCTCAAATGTTTAAACAACGTGGTGATCGAGGCGGTAATAGAGGAGGTGGACGAGGTGGATCAAGACCTCAACAACAACAACAGACACAGCAGAAGCAACAAAATGTAGCTCAGGAAGAAAATAAGTGTGTTCAAAGCTAAGAAAGAAGTTTTAAAAGATGAACCTTTATGGTCTGAGTGTGCATATTCTGAATAGAATAGAAGCTGAATAGCTTCTAACCTGGTTAAGACAAGCTATAGCAAAAATATTGAGCATAGCACTTATTCTCTAATTTTAGAAAGAACATATAATGAAGTAAGAAGAGTAGATCCAACTTTGCAAAGAATTTACCATATTGTGCGTTTCAGCATGTATATACCGGACTATTGCATGCTACTTTAATGGACTACTCAAAAACACAAAATGATGATGAAGTCTTAAGAGACATTGAATCTCCGATGAGTCTATTTCGGAATGAATTTTTAACGCCAGCACCTATTGCTACGTATTTACAACAGATAAATACAGCGTTGACTACTTCTGGAGATACAGTTAGAGCCAATTAATTATCCAACTATAGCAATACCAACTATAGCGACCGTAGCAGCAGATCCACAACCAGCTATACCAGCAGGTACTTTTGGGGTAGTAACTGCACAGAACCATGAATGTTTTCCCGTCCCTTATATTACTAAAAGATTAGTCGAAGTGACTATTGAGCAAAATAGAGACAGAAATTTTGGACCATGGGATCCTTTACCAGCAGAAGTAGCTCCAGCGGACGGTGCTCCAACACGAAATTTATTAGGCTATAAAGTAGATGTGGAAAGATTACACGTTGAGACCCAGTCACGCTTGTCTGAAGCAACGTTTGCCATTGGGACAGATCTGTCTGGAAGATTAGCTTGGAGTAGTAATTTCACCGCAATAGTACAAAGTGCTTTAATAAGAAGAAAAGATAAATTTAAAATGCACATTGGTCCAATTAAGCCAGGCAATCAACCTGCTCTAACAGGATACCTGGCTTTCATCCAGGAGGCTCCGGTTCGATTCCCGGTACCGGAACCACTGTTAAGTCCGAAATAAATGAATTGAAAATAGTAATTGGTTATATAATATTATTTATTGAAATGGAATGTATGTATTTACCAATTCCTACGGCTGGTTACAATGTTGAGATATAATTATTGTTGTTACGCCTTGTAACTGCTTAATTGCGATTGTAATTAAATTATAAATTATGCTCGCTACTTTGACGAGGCTTACAAATAAAAACTTGACTCGAATGTCGTCTGAGTTTGACGGAGCTCTCCAGTTTCCTTGTACACTGTGACTGACGCGAGCGGCCCATGCGGAGGCTTTTTAATGCATAAGTAAATTAGGTTAAAGATGAGCCCGGTGACGTATCGAATTCATCTTTTGACAACTTATGTATTACAAGTTTTCTGGGTCGTCGTACTTGCGAAATGCTGAGCATTGCAAAGTGTGGCCTTTCGACTGCCTCGGAGTTCGATGGCTTGGATTCTAGCTCGATCGTATGTTAAAAATTGCATGCGTTGTCTTCCTGGGTCGGTGACTCTATACGCCACAAGGTCGCATAAGCAGAACGCTGCGTCGTATTAAGTTGCATTCTCGCTTTTATGTGTCAGG
The DNA here is from genome assembly GCA_036365515.1 of Torymus aiolomorphi. Classification (NCBI taxonomy): domain Eukaryota; kingdom Metazoa; phylum Arthropoda; class Insecta; order Hymenoptera; family Torymidae; genus Torymus; species Torymus aiolomorphi. The sequence goes on along the minus strand of CM070873.1, from coordinate 59,297,417 downwards.
AAATATCTGATACTAATAATGCTTTTTCTTTAAAATGAATATGCGTCTCCGGACGTAACATTAGTTTTCCAATTATTAGGTATTATAAAAGGATTTATATTACCGTCTCCAATTTGTAATAATAATTTTGAGAATTCATTATTCTGAGAACGAATATTGTGTTTTAATTTGAAAATTTTAAATAAAAGTTCAGAATATTTAATAGTGTCTTCAATTATAGCGCTTCTAAATCCGTGTTTCATTACTGGAAGTATTTGTCGAAAATCGCCGCCTAAAATTATTAATTTTTTCCCAAAAGGTAAAGCGTTTGTACATAAATCTCTCAAAGTTCTATCAATAATTTCCAACGCTTTTTTAGGTATCATAGATGCTTCATGCCAGATTATAACTTCCGTTTCTCTTAATTTCTTTTTATCTGATTCTAATTTCAAAAACGAATTTTCAATACACAGGGGATACTGCAATAATATAACCGATTTAGTACTAGCTGCTGCTAGCTCTTAAAAAAATTTAGCAACTGCTAATTCTCCAAAAATTGAAAGGAAACGTCGGTTGGTGACTTTGACACTACGTTTCGGGTGCTTGTCATATTTTGAGTAATTGACGAGACTAAATCAATGAAAAAGGTCTTTCTGGCGTCGCTAATCGCTGACAAAGTCTTTTTCTCAATCATCCAACATAATTCATCATTTTAGTGCAAGTACCCGCGTAAAAATTGAAACTATTACAAATCATTGTTACTGTATTGGAAATAAATATCGCTCATATATTGGCGATACATTATATATCGACGCTCCCTACGAAAACTAGCACCTTTTTTGGCCTCCTCACGAAGACTAGCACATTTCAGAAAACTGCAACGAAAACTAGCATAACTCACGACTTTGCCGCGAATACTAGTACAATTCGCGAGGTTGCCGTGAAAACTAGCATTATTCACGAGTTTGCGCCGAATAATGGTACAATTCGCGAGGTTGCCGCGAAAACTAGCACGATTCGCGAGTTTGCGACGAAAAGTAACACGATTCGCAAGCTTGCCGCGAAAACTAGCACTTCGCGTCACCGTGTTAATTTACATAAGAGGCAGTGGAATGTGCTAGTCTTCGCCGCAATCAAGCGGATTGGGCTAGTCTTCAACGCAAATCAATGGGGCATGTTAGTCTTCGCGGCCAACGCTGAAATGGACTAGTCTTCGTGGCAATCTGAATCGTGCTAGTTTTCGTAGGGAGCGTCGATATATACAACAATATAGTACAGCAATTGGAAGACTATTGGCGCTATTTTTATTGGATGTTATTGCCGCTATATTGCTCATAACTTTACATTTAACTGTAAAAAAAATTCTTAGGTGGATTCGAACTAGGAATCTTTGAATTTCGATGTTTCTGTCAATGAACAATATAAAGGTTAAATCATGTATAAAGGTTAATTCAAAGATTTCTAGTTCGAATTTTTATTGTTAAATGTAAAGATTTGAACAATACAGCGGCAATAACTCCCAATAAAAACAGCGCCAATAATCTTGCAATTATTGTACTAATGTATAGCCAATATATGAGCGATATTAATTTGCAATACAGTAGCAATGTTCTTACAATAGTTTCAATTTTTACGCGGGTGCTTGCACTAAAATGATGATATATGTTGGGTCATTCAGCAAAATCCATTGTCAACGATTTAGTCTGGTCAAAGATACAAAACGAAGAAAAAACCAGAAACGTAGCATCAAAGCCGCTTATGGACGGTTTCTTTCGATTTTACGATAATTACTCGGCGTTACATTTTTTAAACGCTTTTTTCTAGTAATAAATAGATTATTCTATTACAGTTCTATCTCCTGTATCTATTTCATTGGTTTAGTTCGGTAGATAAAGTGATATGATAGGGGCATAACGTACTTATTTCATAAAATTAATAGATACATGAAAGGTTACTATGCTCATTGTCTCATCATCTACTGAACTAAATCGATAAGATAGTACTGTAATAAAATAATCGATTTAGTACTAGAAAAAAGCGCTTAAAAAATTTAACGCCGATTAATTCTTGTAAAATCGAAAGTAACCGTCCACAGGCAGCTTTGATGCTATGTTTCAGTTTCTTTCTCAGTTTTTTATTTTTACCAGACTAAATCGTTGAGAAAGGCTTTCTCTCAATCGCACAACATTATTCATCGATTTAGTACAAGTAATTTTATTATATTTTTTTAGAAGCATTATTGGGTTCGAAATAGAAAGAAACCATAGGCGGCTTTGGTGATTTTCTGGTTCTTTCTTCGTTTCGTATCTTTGACCAGACTAAATCGCTGACAAAGGCTTTTTCTCAATCATCCAACATAATTCATCATTTTAGTGCAAGTAGTTCTATTATAATATATTTTTTAAAGCATTATTGTGTTCAGTACTAATCGAGAATAGTAACCTTGCATTCATCGATTAATTTTATGAAATAATTACGTTATACCGGTGTCACATAACTTCATCTACCGAACTAAACAGATAAGATAGATACAGAGGGATAGTACTGCAATAAAATAATCGATTTAGTACTAGGAAAAAGCGCATACAAAACTTAACGACTATTAATTCTCGTAAAATCGAAAGAAACCGTTAATATGCGGCTTTGATGCTACGTCTCTGGTTCTTTCCTTGTTTTGTATCTTTGACCAGACAAAATCGCGGACAAAGGTTTTTCCTCAATCACCAACATAATTCATTGATTTAGTGCGCAACTAGTTTTATTACCGAATTGAAAAAGTTTTTTACAATTTATATACCAATTGTATACAGTACATTTTATATCGACTTTATACAGACTGTATCAAGAATTGATTCTATATGGTCTTTGTACAGTCTGTATAAAATCTGTATAAAAGCGATAAGAAAACTTTAAAAAAAAAATATTTTTAAGTTCATAGTTTCTTTACAGCATTTTAATGACTAAGTAGTTTTTATTGATTTTCTTGAATCTGCAAGTCTAGCAGGCCACTGCAATCTAGTACTACCACACGGAAAGAGGTTTTATTGAACCGCTCGCTAAAACTCTATTGGTGCGACTACACGGCCGAGTTAACGAGCCGCTCTCTCAGTTTTGGTGAGTGGCGCGCCAATTTTCGAGTTCCGACGCACCAACGATTTCGGAGAGCGGCGCCGCCTGTTGGTATACTACTGGCATACAATTTTCGCCGTTACGAACACTCAACGGCTGGCGGACGGTGCTCCGTTAAAATGGATTGATATAAGCGATTGTTCCATTGAAAATAACTCTACTACAAATACAAATAAAATAAGGCCTCATTTTTCGTTAGATATATCACTTTCAGACTCAGATCTTATATCTTAGAAGTTTCTTATTCTTGCGTCCATAAAAAGTTTTTTTTTTTTAATTTTTTCGAAACTTTTATATTACCCATGCCCATGCAATGCGGTACATGTAACAGAAAAATATGCTTGTGAAAGAGTTTAATAATAAAGTAAATTGTATAATTAGCAATTTTTTTATTTATTAACAATTATAAAACTTATAAGCTAGGCATTACAATTCAGCGAGGAAAATAAAACTTATAATTACAAACGATATCGAGAAGCTATAAAATGTGTTGTACTATTTTTAATTGAGAGACAAGGCGCAGGATCGGGAAGATCATCAAAATTTAATAATTAAACGAAAACATTTAACCAAAATGCAAAATTTACAAACAAAAATAAAAACTGCATGCGTGCACGCAAATATAAATATATATATATATACACACACACACACACACACACACACACACACACACACACACACACACATATCATAATATATTAAAATCTTATAGGTTACGTTTTACGAATGTAAACTTGTATACTTACTGTGAAAAATATCCCTTAGTTCTTGGGGTAACTTATATTTTTGTAGGAACTCGTTCATTGTAACTTGAAAGACTACAACAGCAATATTAATTTATAAATTTAATATATAAAACTTATAAAAACAATACAATGATGATCAATTAAGACGATCGTTGCCGTTGCCGTTGGATGTTGGACGTTCAGATGCCATAAAGACAGTGCGTAGTTTGCCAATCACTAGAGTGCACCACTTTCCAAAATCCTTGTTGCGCGGGAGCACGAATATTGGTGTCTCACGCACCAAACCTGAGAGAGCGGCTCGTTCACTCGGCAGTGTAAGCGCACCAATAGCGTTTTAGCGAGCGGCTCAACAAAACTTCTTTCCGTGCACCGTCGGCCAACATCGCCACAGAAAATGTAAGGAGGTTGCGATGAAGCCGGTAGCGAACAATCATCAGCGCAGGCAGCAGGAGTCAGCAGCGGAGACAACAGCGCGTTTCTCGCGATCGAAAACAGCGCACACTGTGTCCTCTCAGACCAACACCACCAATACTTAGAAGGCGAGGTTCGAATGGCGGGTACTATTGGAGACGAACCTCGTGCATTAAATGCAAACACATCATCGCCGCTATCGTCTACGTCGCCACCGTCCCCGCTGATCTTGTTAATATGACGTAGGTATCATGTGCATCACCTACTAGGAACAAAGTCAATTACAAATCATTTTTTTCTCACAATACTTATCTAATAATCGCCTCTCATTGCAACTGCCCGTTGATATTCTTTTTCCATTATTTAAGCGTCTATTTACTCAAGTGAATTCATAACCCTTTGCTGTTGTAAGTCGAATGATGAAAATATTTCCAGCTCCAAATAACATGAAACTATAGCTAAACATAGGACTACATAGGCTATGGAAGTAAGTTGCATATTCAGGTTATTAACAGTAGATAAGCTATGCTGGTTCTGCATCAAACAGGTCGTGACCTGTTTGATACAGAACCAACATAGGGTTTCTGGATCACCCGCAATTGTACGGGGCACCAATAACCCATAACAAGTCGTGACTTGTTGATCCAAAACCCGCCTAGGGTTTTTGGGCCACCCGCAATTGTACAGAGGTGACAATAACCCATAACATGCGGGCATCCTGCTGTCGGCGGTTCGGCGGGTGACAGCCCGCGACCAGACGACTGCGCACATCGGCTGCGCAGCGGCGGGCGGTCGGCGGCGGGCGGCCAGCGGTCGGCGGCCTGCTGCTTGTCAGCTGCTGCTCTCGGCCAGCGGTTCTTATCTACTATAACCATTAAAAACTATTATGCAACCATTTAAAACTTTTTATAACCCTTTTGCTCAGGCAAAGAATACGTATTTGTGGAAATTTTTTCTGAATATTTTTTCCACTGCGACTGTTTTGAATCGTTTTGTATGAGTCGCTGTTGCTCGGGAGCAACGGTCGAGCTGTTGGTTTGACCCATTATGAGGGAATGAAAGTCTCTAACGACTGCTTATATAAGACCTCGATTGCTTGCGAGCGCCATCTACTGGTCTACTGAATAAAAAAATTTTTTAAGGGGATAGGAGCCCCACCTCGCTCCTATCCTGTGAGGTTCTACCTGTTTATCAACCCCTCCATTGTCCTTAAAAATTTTTTATTCTTCATCAATATCTTCCCATTCCATGATGTCTTCCCACTCCATGTTTGAATCGTTGAGGTAAAATTGCTTCATGCGCTTTACGTTGTACAGGGCACAAGTAGTTTTGCACGCTCCATTGTGGTTAGTACATATAGTCACTGATCTTGGATAGTCGAAAGATGGATAGTTCATTTCATTGATATCGATAACATTAAAATTAAAACGCTCTAACCACAACTTTTTTATCTCACCAATCACGAAAATTCTGTTAGCATCTTTGAATGCATCTTGAAGAATTTTTCCAATTTCAGTATAATCGTAATCACCGTCATTCCACGATAGTCCATGATAGCAAAGTTCTAACCACAAATTTTCACGTTTGTACTTGTCTGTTAGTCTTCGCCAAGGAAATGGTGGCTTGAAGAGGTGCACTACTGGCTCATCGTCATCGTTGAGAGACACGAAAGCCAACTCTTTCAGAATGAAATCATTGCCGGGCTTTTTAAAGCCCTGCATATCCACTGCGTAGTCCATGGCGTCGAATGATGAGGAGCCAGAGGCTCACTCAGCTTATATACTCCTTAAAGTTTCTGCACGTCGCCGCTTACGGGATTATATTGAACTATGCGATCGTGTAAGATTAAGCAGTAGGCTGAAGTTCCAGCCGGAAAATTTTCCTTTGCTTCAAATTCCAGACGAATGTCTACAGGGGCGCTCTTTAAGGATTCGTTTTGTTTTGAACAGTCTATCACTATTAGGGGTATGTAAGTGAGATATTGCGACTTTTTCAACATAGGTTCTGGATCTTTGCCATAGTATGAATTTTGAAAATTAGCGTACATATCGTAGAGCATGGCGAATTGATTACGATTCACATCGAGGTTAAGATTACCATACGGATATGACTGAGAATTGAGAAAGAGTTTTACATTTGTAAGATTGCAATGATCAAACTGGCTAGCATTTGCAGCTCTTCGATCTTTTCGATTAGTTTGAAAACCTAAGATGACGAAGCGTGGTTTTTCAAGTTGATTTGACGTTTTTACAGTCCATACCTGTCTCGACGTAATCGGCAATAGTGGATACTCGTACAGTTCCCACGTGCGAAAACTCATGGCAATGGGGCGATCTTTTCCTACGAAATCGAGTAAGCGAATTTTGTTAGAGTTCGATGCAATTACGTATGGCATAAGCCATTCGATTCTAGTTATTTCAACATTAAAGTCCTCGTAACCCTCTGCATTGTCTACTCTCATAGGTCTTGGTTTAACGGCGTTTAAGTCGTTTCTCGATCTCATGAGAACCAGTTCATGCTTTGCGTTTACTACAATTTTGCGATAGTCCTCTGCGAAGCCAAAAATTAGACTCAATGGAATTGATACATTGAAGTAACCAGCATCATCGATTATCTTTTGTGTTTCTTCTACATCGATCCAGCCCGCATTTTCAATGATGAAACTCTGAGTGGGATTGAGTGATACCCAACCTTTCATAAGAGTGGTTAAACCAACATTTTTGCACTTGTCTATCTCAATAGCATTCAACTCATATCTGATTTCTTCAAATAAATGACAAATGGCATTATTCACAAGTTCTGTATTTTCAACGGGAGTATTATTAGTTTTAACCAATCGCCCGCAGATATGTAATGTACTGCGGGAAGGTAAGAGACATAAATCTTGATGTTGAATAGATATACGTATTTCATCACTGTTGTTGAATGTTGTTGTATACGGTTGGTGAGCGTGAACCTCATAGTGCGCTACGGATTCATCGAAAGTTACAGGTGTTTGTATGCTTAGAATTTCTTCCATTTCGTTGAAAGCAGCAAAAGATGATGCAAGTTATTTTCCACCAAGTACTACTTTTAATCCTAGACTTTTTAGTTTTTTTATGCTCTGACGTGTTAGCGTCTTCACAGTTCGTTGATGACTGATGCGCGTTGGGCATGTTTCTCTGCTTATATAGTTTTTGTTGTAAACGATTCCCATTATGATTGTCGAATATGCAACCTTATAGTTATAACTTCTCCGCGGAAATTTACTAAATCTCCGTCTTGATCGATGATGCGTACTTGTAAATGATCTATATGCTTTACGGCAATCGGAAGATAAATAACGTGTGAGGGAACTTCGATGATTTTATACCCTGGAGGTACTGCAGGAAAAAACTCGTGTATCGTGTGTACTTTTTTGTCGTTTATATATGCTCCCGAAGTGATATTACACTCGACTCTCAAAGCGTTGATTTTGAGAATTGTAACAGGTAAGTCAGAATTATGGACAACGTTCGGTTCGAGAATACGTCTGGTGAAGCCCAGTAGACGACCGAGTGAATTTTCAGGTCGAAAATCTATAGGCTGACTGCACTTGATTGTACAGCGAAGAGTATTATTATTTGGCTTTAAATTGAAAGTAATATCGTTGTGCGCTAATTTTTTACGAACAAATTTGTCAATATCCTCAATTTCGTAACTTCCCACCGGAAGAAGGACAACGTTTTCACCTACGTAAAACTTATTATTGTTACTATCTATATTGGGGATTGAGTTAAATGTTAAAAGTTCAACAAGCCCTAAAACGTAATTTTTATTTGGCGATAACTCGATTGGTGGAAAATACTGTGCTTCTAGTGTAGAAGATGTACCTGAAAGTGTAAGAGTTAATGAACCTTCCATGACAGCTTAAATAAGAATGATGCAATGTTTCCCCCGCCTCTTCTTATATAGCCCCGCACAAGAATTTTAGACAGAGGTGACCGCAATTGTACGTGTCAAAATCTTGATATCTTTCATGATTATATTTAACTTCGTCAACTCTGAGGTATAATATTAAATCTAAGGGTGGTCGGAGATCGCCAAAACTATCGAAATATATAACATTTTTACCTCTTTTTCTATATGCAACCCAGTGTGTGCCGGGGCCGCTAGCATCATCTAGATTAACTATAGCGGATTCACTATAGTGCGGTCCAGAAGTTGGCATTGCATTTCTCATAAATACTCCTCAAAAATTAGTTATTTTTAAAAGTTTTGCATATTTTAATATGTCAGCATCGGTAAGCGCACGCTGCGGTAATTTCATGAACTTTTTTTTTTTTTTAAATGGAGACCTAACCCTACTTTGTGTGGTTTAAGATATAAGCCATTGCCCAACGATACACTTTCCATAGTTTTATTGTGTCTTTTAGTTTCTTCCAACTGCTCCTTAGCAGCTTTTGCGTCATTTACAGCTTTTACTATTCCAGCAGCACCACCCGCTAGAGCGCCAGTTGCACTCAAGCCTGCAAATAGAGGTATGAGAAATGGCAATATGCCACCGGTTTTCGCGGGCACTGGTAAAATACGTGGAATTTTAATATTCTTTTTGCCTCCAGCTTCTTTAACAGCGCTCCGTGCTTTTTTCAAAGCTGATCGTATGACTGTTAGAGCACAGTTATTTGGCGTTGATTTAAAGGCACCAGCTTTGATAATTTTTTTCAATGAAACTTGACTTCCATTCTTTTTCCTCATACCCATTCCTAATTTTAATTTTTTAGCCTTACTTGACTTTCTCTTCTTCTTACTCTTATTTTTTAAACCCATACCAAGTCTAGATTTTAATTTTATAGTATTAGTTATAGCGTATGCAGCCACCTTTTCGCCAAAATTAACGTCTTTTGATTTAACGCGATTCCAAGCCCTTTCAGCTAAAATTTTATCTGCTTCGTTCCTCGCCTGGACGTTTTCGCGATTTTTAGAATAAGCTATATCGTGCTCCTTGCAAGCAGTGTCTAGGGGATTAATTCCAAGATCTCCTCGAGCTAAACGTTTTGCTAACTTAGTGCCTGGACCGCAGTACTGATAACCAGGTATATGAAGTTCAAACGGCAGTTTATTGAGAATTTTATTAACAAATCCGCGTCCGCGTTTGTGAATGATCATCACTCTTCGAAAGTCAATGGTCAACTGATGGTGAAAGCTATATAAGACCGCTATTTATACTCATAGCAATCAGTCGTGATTTGATTGTCATAGAGTAAAGATCATGAACTTCAAAGAGCAGTCGGTCAAGCTACCAATAGAAAATTTTGATGTACTTGTAGAGCATGATAAAGGAGCAAAACGGCACGGTGATCTACTTCCTGATAGTATACGAGCCGTCTTCTGTGGCCCCTCAAACTGCGGAAAAACAAATAGTTTACTTGCTCTCATAACACATCCTAATGGCATTAGATTTGAAAACGTATACGTCTACTCAAAGTCTCTCAATCAACCAAAATATAAATTTTTAAATGAAATCTTAGAACCTATAGAAGATGTACAATATTTTTCATTCAGCGAGCACGATGCAGTTGTCGATCCTGACCAAGCCCTTCCGAACTCTATCATGATATTTGACGATATTGCTTGTGAAAAACAGGATAATGTTAGAGCCTTCTTTTGCATGGGAAGACATAAAAAGGTTGATTGTTTTTATCTATGTCAAACTTATGCTCATGTCCCCAAACATCTTGTCAGAGATAATGTAAACTTACTTGCTATTTTTCGACAAGATGAAGTAAATCTAAAGCATATCTATGACGATCACGTAAATACTGATATGACTTATATAAATTTTAAAGAATTGTGCTCCAAGTGTTGGAGAGATGATAAGCACGGTTTTCTAGTCATCGATAAAGATCGGGGAATAAATAACGGCAGATTTCGCAAGGGCTTTGATAATTTTGCTATAAATATAGCATGCACATAGGTAATAATCAGCAGTTTCAGACTGAACGTTGAAACGACAACATGGCTGACTTTCAACGAGAAAAAACGTGCTTCGTCAACTTGTTAAGGCACGAGATGCGATTAAACGCAAATATAGAATATTAAAATTTGGAAAAGACAATGTCGAAAAAATTTTAAGTGAAACTTTCAAACCAATAGTTGATCCGCTTCAAAAACTTGTAACTCAGAAAAATATTGAACAAAGTAGCGTTGAACATAAAGCAGTCGAACAAAGTAGCGTCAAACAGAATGAGAGTGATGAGTTCGATGATACTTTACAGAATGCTCACGAGACATCTTTCGACACAGCAGGTAGCGATATTGAAGATGACTCTGATTTGTACGTCAAGGCCCTAAAGCTCAATCAGCCCCAGTATCTTGACAAAATTTATGGAGTACGAAATGAAAATGGTAAATTTTTTATTGGTAATTTACCGATTAGCTTTCATAATAATAAAATTAAAGTTAACGGAGTAGCATATCTGAAAACTATAGGATTACTCGAGTTACTCATAGCGAAACAACCAAATAAAAATAATATAAGTTCAGATGATTTAAAAAAATATCGTAAAATTTTAGTACTATCATCTGCTCACAAGAAGCAGTATAACAAAAACGAAAGGATTCGTGTTCATAATAGTAATAAATTTAATAATATTATTGCTCCAATGTTCAATATTACCTCGAAAACCGGAGAATCGATTAAAGGTGGTTCATTACCTCGTTATAAAATTGCGAAAAAACATACTGCTTTAGACTATGTGTACTGGGACGATCCAAACGAGCTCGTTGACCGGCTTCACTTACTAGTAGCTGAAAGGTCTGCCGGAAATCCCAGTCATGTAAACGAGATACACTCTATAATCGAAGAACTTCGCGAAGCAGGCTATATATATTAAGTGCACACGAATAAACGAATCATTCTCAAAATGAGCGTCGACGTGTTTGGACGTAATCTTGGAAAAACCGAAGGCAGTCGTGGTCCACCTGGCGTTGGCTTTAAAGTCACGTCTGACGGTCACTACGACATCGAAAATAAAAAATTATGCAATATTGCTGAACCTCAACAGCCGAGCGATGCTGTAAACTTAGAGTCTCTACGAAATATTATTCAAATAGAAATTCGAGGAATTATTGATATAACTACAAGACTTAGAACTCGGCTAGATGATTTGAATGTAATAGTTGATAATCATACAAATAAACTTGATGCACAGAAATCTCAAATAAAAGCTGACATTTTGACTATAAAAGAGAGTTTGGCACAGGTATTCAATCAGTAATTCCACAAACATGGAACATGAAAGACTAGTTGAAGAACTACACAAACCTGCAAGATGTAACTATACACGTCGAAGCTTTGACATGTGTGGATTGGACGAAACTTGACAAGCAGATCTCGTTGAAATGATTCCATATGCTCGCGATAATAAGGGCTATAGATACTTGCTCACTATAATCGACATTTTCTCCAAATATGCATGGGCTATTTCTGTAAAGAGAAAAACAGGCAAAGATGTCTCAGAAGCTATGAAATCTGTGCTTGTTAAAGGCAGAGTACCGAAGAATCTCCACACCGACAGAAGCAAAGAATTTTATAACACAGATTTTCAAAAACTTATGAGCACACACAAAATAAAGTTATACTCAACCTTTAGTAATCTAAAAGCAGCGATATGTGAACGTTTTAATCGCACGCTAAAAAGTGCAATGTGGAAAAAATTCAGCTTGCGCGGCAACTATAAGTGGTTAGATATTTTACCTGATTTACTTGCTGCATACAATAATCGTAAACATAGTACTATTGGTGTGAAACCAAAAGATATAACAACCAGTAACGAAGCAGATATATTAAGGAAATTTGCCCGTAAAATAACTAAGAAGATTAAGCCAAAATTTAAAATTGGTGATAAAGTCCGAGTGAGCAAGGCTAAAGCAGTATTTGACAAAGGCTATACTCCCAATTGGTCTACAGAGATATTTACAATTGTACGTATAGCAGCTACAAATCCTACAACTTACCATCTGAAGGACTATCAAGATCAGCCCGTCTCAGGCGGCTTCTACGAGCAAGAACTACTCAAAGCCAAGTATCCAGATATTTATCTTGTAGAAAAAGTAATTAAGAAAAAAGGAAGTAAAATTTTTGTAAAATGGCTTGGCTTTGATAATTCACATAATAGTTGGATTGAGAAAAAAGATATGTAAACATATAGAATTGATAAATAAAAACAAATTTTTTCATGTTAAACAAAAGAGTTGTTTATTAATAAATTAAAAAATTATGTACATTTTGCGCTCAACTATATTTCATAATACTTAAACATTTCGCAATACTTATATATATATTTTCGCAATAAACATTTTATTTTCGCAATACTTAAACAATATTTTTTTGCAATACTTAAACAATATTTTTTCGTAATACTTAAGAATTATATTTTTTCGCAAAAGACTTATACATATTTTTTCGCAAATACTTAACTATTTTACAATATATATTTTTTCGTAAATACTTAAACATTAACTATATATATGTATATTCGCATTACTTAAAAAATTATTTGTCACTAAATTCTACACTGGAACCGCCGTTGTACACTATAAATAGTTCATACTTATTAGCGGCATCCTGGAGTTTGAAGAAGAACTGCTCGTCTTGTTGAAGAGCATCTGATACTCTCTTCGGCATGAACACATCAAACTCGCTCTCCAGTTCAGCCACGACTTTTGCTCCATATTTCGTCGTTACAGCCTTCAGACTAGACACCATATACCGCTGGCCCTTGATCAGATCGACCAGTCTTTTTGTGGGAAGGAATCCTCCACGCGCAATAGCGTTTAATTTTGAAAAATCCATCTGTAACAGAAAGTTTTGTAAATGATTTGTTTTTTGAATAGAAGAAAAAAAAATTACTTTAAGAAAATACAAACCTTAGATTTCTCTCCTTTTCTTAATAATACTTTCAGTATTTTCCTCACAAGGTCTTAAGACGAGGAGCGGCGCTGCTGGAAGCGACTGCGTGACAGCGAGAAGCGGCTGTGAGACAGCGAGAAGCGGCTGCGAGTCTGTAGGTATCTGCTGCCAGACTGCTGGAGGCGAGGCTGAGATCTGCTGCTGAAGAGAGTCGACTGATCGAATGAGCTCCTGCTCTGGCACCGCCGCATTATATAGGGATGCCTCAGCGGCGTTCGGCGGCTCGCGTTCCCCCTCTCCAACAGCTTCATTCTCATTGGCCGGCTCTTCCCCCACCACTCCTGCTCTATAGTGACCCCAGGGCAGTGTATCGGTGGTCCCGGGCTGTAGGCAGCGTTTATCATCATGTGCACTGAGAGCAATTTTTTTCTCTTTCTCAGTGTGAATGTTGTGACGACGAGACCTGATGTTTCTTTGCTCTCGAGTGAGGATGACGTTCTCGCGGAGGCACTTCATGTAGTCGTCAGGGGTGATGGTCAGTTTGACTACAGAAGTTTTCACTCCTTTGGCCTTCTTGATGGGCTTTTGATTCTGTACTTTCACGCTGTACATTTTACTCCGCAGCCCGATGAATTCCAGCATGATCTCGCCGTTGCACTCGTCCTTCATCACGCCGACGATTTTCTTATTGGCACGAGGCATGTTGAACGGATTAATTTCAGGATAGTCTGATGTGTCGAACTCGTGAATGTCTTGTCGCATCACGTCGTACACGTTAACATCTGTAACTTCATAAATCAGACTATCCGTATCGGTGTATAGCAACTTGCCTCTGTCTCCTACACGATCTCGCATATAGTCATAGTGGAACCTGTACACTAGCGTTTTTGATAAGTCCAGCACTGACAATCCAATGTAGATTGGCTTTCTTATACAGATCTCCGTTCGCAGCAGCTGCACCGCGACGAGATCTTCATCAAAAATGTCAGAGCTGTGAAAGTTTGGCCGTGCGATGAGTGCCTCGGCTCCATAACGACCTTTCCATTTGTTGACTAGCTTCACGTCAACGCGTTTTCTCTCCTTTTGCCATACACAGCATTGTTGAAAAGTTTAAAAAGCATTTTTTCAAACTCATTCTTGGCTTCCTTCCTTTTTGCGCTGTTCAAGTCGATATACTTTTTTAGCCAAGGACTCTGTTGGAATTGTATGGCTCGATGGACTTTGTCGAGAACCAGGCCATGTTTCAAGGCCTGTTTGAGTGCTCGATAGTGAAGCACATAACGAGTTTTGTCATGAAGCGTCGTCATGAGTTTATACTGTTTTGAGCCAGGAGGCGCCATGTGTTCGGCACAGAACGGCAGATCTTTATGGGCATCGTGTAGAGTGTCAGGATACTTCAGGTCCACCTCGACAAAGTATCCGAAGTCACAGTCATCGGGGATGTTGAAGAAGTTTGGTTCATTGACATTCTCTACCCACTTGAAGCCGCCATAAGGCAAGGATTCAGTCATTGCCCAACCGTACAAATTGTTGACGTCAAAATACATCAAATATTTTTCGTCCTCGTTAGCGTTATAACCATCCTTCATGTACGGGTTGTTCGCTTTTGCATAACGATTGCAACACTGGCTGATTCCTCTTCGTATGCCGCGCTCGATGAATAGCAACATGTCAACATCGGTAAGAAGCTCAAGTTTGATCTGTGAAAAAATTTTTTTTATTAAATATGAATTTTTAATTAAATTTAAATGAATCATACCTGTGTATTTTTTAGCATGGCATCCCAAGTCAATCCGAGTGTAGTGTAATAGTGGGCAGGATCCAACTCATAAGCTTCAAGACAGTTATTTCTAAAGTTCTCAAAAACTTCAGTCAATAGGATAACGTCTGTCTTGAGATATAAGTCAGAGTACTGCCCTAAATCTTGAATATTGAAACTCTGCCAAACGTTCTGAGCATGCTCATAATCCTCATCGCTGATATGAGCATCATATAAGCTGCTGAAGAAGTCATCTTTCGAAGGGAGATTTGGCTCGTTTAGCTTTTCAAATGACGAGACATAGTCGTATGGAAAAACTCCTTTTCTCTTCAAAAGTGAAATTTGTTCATCGCATAGACCATCTTCTTTAAACAATCGCTCCAGAGTATTCAGTTTCTCCAAGTATGATGCCAACTTGTCTAGCGATGAAGCCATAAACTTGAACGAGTCGATGAATCGCAGGTTTATATCTGTACCTTCCACAAACTTTGTAAAAGATATGTATTTCTCTTTTGTTTGTGGAAGTAGCGAAACTCGTCCTGGGAAGCATGTCGCTATTTCTCTAATAAAGAGATGAGAATCGTATCCGCTCAAGTTGTGAGAAACTATGGGGATTGTTCTCGAGTCCTGGAAGCCGAGGTTACATTTGCTGTGTGCTGGTCCACGATATCTGTAATAATTTTTAGTTATGAGAGAGAGAGAGAGAGAGAGAGAGAGAGAGAGAGAGAGAGAGAGAGAGAGAGAGAGAGAGAAAATAAATACTCACTTTCCTGTGAAATGACAATGGTCACGTACTCTCTTGTCGTCCTTAGTAAATGGCTTCTCGCAAATATGACATAGACGTGCTCGGTCAAACATAATTTTTTCGAGCGATGTTAGGTTATTCATAGGCTTTGGATTTTTATACGAGTCATTCAATTTCACAGCCAGAGAGTGAAGACTCTGTACAAACCATTTGGCTGGAGATTCGGCTTGTTCATCCTCTTGTCTATAACTCTTATATTCCGAGAGAGAGTCATCATAACTACATTTAATTAAGAAGCCCACACTAAATGGCACGTGATGCTGGTAAGCTCGTTCATCGTCAATCATAGGCTTCAATATACATTCAAAGTCAGCGTATATTACGAATGGCACACGATTCTTAAAACCAAAGTTTGTAAACTCTAAAGTATTGTTTTTCTTATTTGGAAGAGTAATTTTACACTGATTAATTTTTTCACAGTCAATCACATGCTTCATTTGTTTTTCTTCAGTTATGAAATAGTGTAGACATCGATCACAGATGAAAATTTTACGGTTGTGCGAAGATAGCTGTTTACTACACAGTCTTGATAAATTTTTTATCCATACATAATGGAATTTAAATTCGATGTTAACATCATCGAGAGTCGAGTCGTCATCTTCATCTTCGTCAACATAATTATTTTCAATAAGTAATAAATTCACATGTTTATCTTTTTTGTCGGCCGTCAAGTGACGAGGTAAGACATCAAACGCTTCTCCTTTTTTCTTTAAATAGTACACATTCACAGAAATGTCATTTTGTTTCTCAAACTTACTAACTTTTCTGGGATCAACGGGAAAATCGATTCCCTTAAAGTTGAGATCGTTCTGATGAGGTACATATGTCGCCACTCGATTAGAATTTATCCTAGTATAGTGTAGTGCCGATAGAATTGCCCACTTAAAACATTCATTGTCCTCATTTTCTACATTTATACACGCCTTCTTATTCTTGATGAATGGCGGCAAATCAATGTACGAGCTTCCTCTCATTGGATTAAACTTGTAAATGTTCACAACTAAATTTAAAATTGATTTAAGCGACCAGCCCGATTCGCGCTCTTGAAACTCTTCCATATCCGTGTCGATGGGATTTTGTACGTTCATAACAAACCACTCGTTCAAGTCCGTAGTCGAATATATCGAAGCTGTTTTTGTGTTGAAATATTTTATTTCAATTGTCTCTTCGCCATTTTTAACTATAGCGTACTCGGCCGCTAACACCGTGTTCACTTTTAAAGGTTCTTTAAGAATTTCACGCACTTTTTCAATAAATTGTTGCTTAGCGTCTTTCATGAATTTTAATAAATCAAGATGTCTCCGGTTTGTGATGACACCCGTCTTGATTCTGTTCTCGAAAGCTGATTCGACATCATCCCAGCTTACCGAGGGGCCATTTTCACTCGCTTGTAGCCCGGCACCCACCACTCGATGTTCACTCAACAAGCGTAGAACACTCTTTATGAGCGCGATGGCCGCTTGCAACTTTTGCCGATCGGCCACTGTTAAGTCCGTCACGTCGGGCCTGCGCTGAGTCAATTTTTCAGCTTCCACTATAGCTTTACGACCAAGCGCAATCCAATTATTCACATCATCTTGGTCAGCCGATACGATTTACATAGCACAACAGCGGTATTTTTGAAATACTGAGGCATCTTGACCGCGGGAGGCAGTCGAATAACTCTCAGCCGCACGCATACCTCCTTTTATTTAAAAATTCGCGAAAAGAGATCGATTCTGATTGGGCGTAGGTGTTGTGGAGAGGGTAAAAATAACGCGATTGGTTAAACAAAATAGGAAGGCTGACTATAAAATAAACAGCGAGCCGTTGAAAACCTCATTCGCTCCTTTGCTCTCGTTCGAGAACAGTCACAGCAGTAAGATGAAGTATATTGTTGATGTCCAAGGTTTCAAGATTACCTTGAATGAATTCGTGTTCAAGGAAGTAGCCATCATCCCTCTCGAGGAAGATCCTACACCATCAGTTTTCCTATTTAGACCACCTTATGCATGGGACAAATTGTTGGAAAAAAACAAGTCTGAAAATCGTTGGCTTGAACAAAATTTCCATGGAATAATGTGGAGAGCAGGCAACATCCCATACGATGAACTAAAAAATACTCTAAATGATGTACTCTTCGGAGCAGAGATTTATGTGAAGGGACTGGGGAAAAGTAAATGGTTGAAGAGATTTTTCCCCGATCAGTAAGCTATTTTCGGTTATAAATTATTTTCATAAAAAACGTTTTTCTCATAAGTTTTTTAATTTACAGATTAGTTACTAATATTGAGGATATGGGATGTCCTTCGTTGAAAAGTTTACCTACAGAATTAGTCATGTACCAACCATACTGCCTGTAACTTTCCAGTATGCGCACTTCGAAACGCGCTGGTTATAAAAAGATGGATGCTCGAGCAGCAGCATAGAAAAAACATGAACGAAATATCAGAATCTTTTCATTTCATGTACATTTGAATTATATTTATTATTATGAGTTAATAAACAATTTTTCTTTTTTATTAAATTTTGCTGTTATATTTTTTATCCAAAAATTTTCATTGCATAATTATATATGAAATATTAATATATATTATTTAAAAAAAAATATATGAAATATTAATATATATTATTTAAAAAAATATATGAAATAGTAATAAATGAATATATTTGTCCATATGTTAAAAAAATATTGGTGGCCCTGAAAAGGGCCGATTGGTTAGTCCTGAAAAGGACTGATTAAATAGTTATTCGACGACGAATTCTCCGTTGTGGCTCATCACTGTCGTCACGAGGTCGCTTCTGTGGCATCTTCCGCGGTGACATCGTCCCAGAGGAGCCGGTGATATCATCATGCTTCTCCACTGGAGAAAAGCATGAGGATCTCAACTCATACTTCTCCAAAAATCCTGGAGAGAAGCATGAGGGCGGCGACAGTGGCGGCAACACTAGCGGCGAACAGCGAGGTAGCCGCTCGACGAAGACCGGCGATGGATCAGGTAACCGTTGTGGTGTGAACGCTGGCGACGTAACCGGCGACTTAATCGGCGACGACGTAGCCAGCGGCATCACCAACCCCGAAAGAAATTCGTCGTCGCTATCCATCGCGAGGCCGATCTCCCAATCGAAATCAGCTTCACTCCACGTTGTCTCCAGGTTGTTGCTCGATGAGTCCATCTTTGCAAAATGATAATTAATCGGTTGACTGCGCTGTTTTAATAGACAAAGCGCGGACCTACGCGACACCCGCTCTCCCCCTCCCCGCGGCGCTCGCGGCTGCTGATTGGGACGCAACAGCTCCGCGACAGGCGATATAAGTAACGCGTTTTTCTCCGTTCAACATCATTCTTCACAATGGAGCCAAACAAGGAATTTCTCCAAGATCTTCTTGACGACGAGTCTCTTCAAGAAGCAATTCTTGAAGGATTGGCAGCGTTGGAGGATTGCGCACCGTTTGCGATGGAGGAGATACCTGAGCTGTCCTCTCCTCTCGCTTTTGACGCCTGGCTCATGGGTCTAGAGCTCGAGGAAGAAGGACAGCAACGGGCACCTACTTCACACCGCAGCTCGATGAATTGCAAAGACCGCATACTCCGCAACCTCCTCCGGACCTCGTGATGCGAACACCACCAGCATCGCCACCATCGTACATGCTGTACGAGCCGCATGAAGGGCGGTACTACGAGGTGCCGGAGGATTTTGCACAGCTCCGTGCATACGAGCAATTATCGCAGGCGCCGAAGGAGGAAGACGAAGACAATGAGATGGAGGTCTCGCACGACCTTCGTTGCAGGCCTCAAAAGCGACATCGTCACGGAGACAGGCTGCCATCACCGTCTCGTCGTCGTCGTCGTCGTCTCTCCTTGTAATCGGTCCTTTTCAGGACCAAACTCTAACCGGCCTTTTTTAAGGCCAATTCAATCGGCCCTTTTCAGGGCCCTATATATTTTATAATGTCTGAACAAAATTATTTGTTATTATCAGCTCTTTTCAGAGCCAAAATTATTATAATCAGCTCTTTTCAGAGCTTAATATTTATTTAAAATTTTATTATGTAATAAAGCGAGAGAGAATCAGCGCGTGCATCTTTGTGCCAAAGCGAGAGAAAATATGCACATACTTGTATAAATTCGGTTTTCTGCACACGCGCGCGCACACACACACACACACACACACACACGCGCGCACACACACATACGCATACGTGCACGCACACGTATACACGCACACGCACGCACTCAACACGCATACGTGCACGCACACGTATACACGCACACGCACGCACTCACACACACACGCATACGTGCACGCACACGTATACACGCACACACGCAGACAGAGAGATAATTATTTTTTATTTTTATTTATAATAGGGAATGGAAGGGAAGGTATAATATTATTATTATGAATATTTGTTATACGTAATAAATATTTGTTGGCCCTGAAAAGGGCCGATTGAAAAAAACGTTATTTAGCAGCAGTCTTCACAAGAACATGCGTCATTGTCATCGTCATCGTCTTTGTCCTTGTTGTCATTGTCCTCGTCGCGGTTGTTGCAGTCGTCGCAGGAACAACGTCCGTCGTCGTTGTCTTTGTCCTTGTCGTCATTATTGTCATTGTCGTCGTCGTCGTCGTCGTCGTCCTTGCTTCCGCCGGCTTCTCCGACAAAGAGACGCTTCCTCACGCGGTCCTTGCGTTTTTCCAGGACTGGCTGCTGAGAAAGCCGTCTCCGAGGAGTCGCTGGATGAGCGGGTATCTCGATGATGCCGGTGATGCGCTCCCGCTCCCACCGCGCGACGTTGGCTTCACCGATAGTGGTTAGCCCTACTCGATAGGGCGACCTCGGCCCGTTTGCTAGCACTGTCGGACGTGGTTGACATCCAGATGGAAGTGGACGACAGCTTCCGGCGTAAAAAACCACTACCCTAGGCTTTGGAGGCTTAGGCGCTGATGGTGATGGCGGTGGCAGTTGCGCATGACGGCGTCGATTGCGGACGAGGCGTTGTCGCTCAGAGCGGGGTCTTTTGCGTCCTATCGTAATGGATGAAACGCGACTGATGCTCTGAGTCGCCCTCGTTCCTATATATGAGTGCTGCGAGCGCCACCGAGCGCCATCGAGCGCGCGCGCGTGCAGGAGAGGGGGAGGATTTTCAGGAAAACCTCTCAGAGGAGAAAGAATACTTCTCTCACGTTATAAAAATTAGTAGCCCTTACAAGGACTGATTAAAAATGATCTCAGAGGAGAGAGAATATATTTACTCGGTTGTTATCGCACGCGATATACATTTTATGACGACACGTGCGTCAGTTTCGATAATGCGCGTGCGATAGAGAGCGATAGCGTGTTTGCTTTCCCTACATTACTTTTAATAATGTTGTAGATATCCTAGGCTAAACAGCCAGAAGCATTCCACAACAATATTAAAAGTAATGCAGACACCTACATATACACGCATACACACACATAACTTCACGCGCGAAGAGGCTGTCACCGCGAGTTTCGTATGCTCGACCGTATGCGCGCGATATTGTGTATGCGTATGTGTATCAAGGCTAAACAGCCAGACGCACAATACACATACACAATACTAATTTATAATCATCACCGCGCATAGTTACGACGTACGCGAGTATCGATATATGATCGATAATGCACATGCGCGAGCGAGAGAGAGAGAGAGGATTCGCACGCACCGAGAGCGTATCCTCGCGCCCACATTACTCGCTCACACCGTCATACACGAGAAAAAGAGAGAGAATGCGCGCGCGCACACGTCATACACGAGAGAGAGAACTCGCGCGCGCACGACGACGAGGGCAGCGACAGCGTGACTGCATTAGACTTTTCTATCGTTGCGAGGTATCCAGAAGCTGAACAGCTGGAAGCGCACCGCAACGATTGAAAAGTCTATTGCAGTCGTAAGCTGCACATAATCTCGCGCATACGAGAGAGAGAGCGAGAGAACTTGCCCGCGTGCACCGAGCCCGAAAGAGAGAGAGAGAGAGAGAGAATTCGCGCGCGCACGACGACGAAGACGAGGGCAGCGACAGCACATATCATACGCGCGATACGAGAGAGAGAGTCACGCGCACACGGCGAAGACGAGGGCAGCGGCAGCGTGGCTACATTAGACTTTTCCATCGTTGCGAGGTATCCCGAGCTGAACAGCTGGAAGCGCAACGCAACGATAGGAAAGTCAAATGCAGTCATAAGCTGCACATAACCTCGCGCGCGCGACACCGAGAGCGAGAAAGCGCGAGAGAGAGAGAACTCGCGCGTGCACAGAGACGAGAGAGGGCGGATACTCGCGCACCCCGAGACGAGAGAGAGATCCGCGCACGCACCGAGACATGAAAGTCCGCGCGACACCGAGAGAGAACTCGCGCGCGCACGACGACGAAGACGAGGGCAGCGACAGCACATGTCATACGCGCGATACGAGAAAGAGAGAGAGAGAGAGAGAGAGAGAGAGAGAGAGAGAGAGAGAGAGAGAGAGAGAGAGAGAGTCACGCGCACACGACGAAGACGAGGGCAGCGACAGCGTGACTACATTAGACTTTTCTATCGTTGCGAGGTATCCCGAGCTGAACAGCTGGAAGCGCAACGCAACGATGAAAAAGTCTAATGCAACCACAAGCTGCGCGCAACCTCGCGCGCGACACCGAGAGAATTCACGCACGCGACGTGGATAGCGACACCGAGAGCGAGAGAGAGTCACGCGCACACGGCGAAGACGAGGGCAGCGGCAGCGTGGCTACATTAGACTTTTCCATCGTTGCGAGGTATCCCGAGCTGAACAGCTGGAAGCGCAACGCAACGATAGGAAAGTCAAATGCAGTCACAAGCTGCACATAACCTCGCGCGCGCGACACCGAGAGCGAGAAAGCGCGAGAGAAAGAGAACTCGCGCGTGCACCGAGACGAGAGAGGGCGGATACTCGCGCACCCCGAGACGAGAGAGAGATCCGCGCCCGCACCGAGACACGAAAAAGTCCGCGCGACACCGAGAGAGAGAGAACTCGCGCGCGCACCGAGCCCGATAGTCTTCTCAATCGTTGCGAAGTATCCTAAGCTAAACAGCTGGAAGGGTATCGCAACGATTGAGAAGACTAGATCCGTGTGCGCGACGCAACTGCCGATCGGAGGAGAGCATGCTATTTATACCGCACTCCGCGGAGCTGCTCCGGCCCAATCAGCAAGCAGCAGGCCGCCAGCCGCTCGCCGCCCGCCGACTGCTGCCGCTGCGCAGCCGATGTGCGCAGTCGTCTCGTCGCGGGCTGTCACCCGCCGAACCGCCGACAGCAGGATGCCCGCATGTTATGGGTTATTGTCACCTCCGTACAATTGCGGGTGGCCCAAAAACCCTAGGCGGGTTCTGGATCAACAAGTCACGACTTGTTATGGGTTATTGGTGCCCCGTACAATTGCGGGTGATCCAGAAACCCTATGCTGGTTCTGTATCAAACAGGTCACGACCTGTTTGATGCAGAACCAGCATAGCTTATCTACTATTAACAAAATACATTATACGACAGGTTCATGTTATTTGGACTTGGAAATATTTTTATCCTCCGACTTACAACAGTAAAGGGTTATGAATTGTCTACTGAGTAAATAGACGCGTAAATAATGGAAAAATAATATCAACGGGCAGCTGCAATGAGAGGCGATTATTAGATAAGTACTTTTATTACGAAATATTCGATTTATTGTGACAAAAAAAAATGCTTTGTAATTGACTTTGTTCCTAGTAGGAGATGCACATCATACCTACGCCATATTGACGAGATTAGCGGGGACGGTGGCGACGTAGACGATAGCGGCGATGATGTGTTACCCGCCATTCTAATCTCGCCTTCTAAGTATTGATGGTGTTGATCCGAGAGGACACAGTGTTCGCTGTTTTTGATTGCGAGCGACGCGCTGTTGTCTGCGCTGCTGTCCGTCCGACAGGGGCAATACGTAATTTTTTCAGAAAATTAACCAACAAATGAAAGCTTCGTATTTTCGATTAGTACTGAACCCAATAATGCTTTTAATAAACTATTATTAGAAAATAATTGCACTAAATCAATGAATTACGTTGGGTGATTGGGGAAGAACCAGAAACGTAGCTTCAAAGCCACCTATGGACGGACGTACACTCGTAGAATCATAGGCGTTAGGTTAGAACCCGGGACAAAGTAAGTTTCCGTAAAATAGTATATTACGCACCTAGTATATAGTTTAAAATTATAATTGACATACTTTCATTTTCAGTTCGAAAATGATGCCGGATTATTCGTATCGACGGCCCAGACGTGGCTAAAAGGGTCAATGAAATCTTGGGACTTCTTTAAAGTTTTTATAAGGAATATAGAAGAGGCATTTGTTCAAGTTTTATTCGCGCTTGCATTAAAGGACTTAGAAAAACTTGACGCTAAATTGAAACAATCTGCATTTCTCATAAAATTCTGTTCTATTCTTCGGATGATAGATCTTGAACAGAAAATTATCCAGGAAATTAAAGATAATATTGATAAGGATCATGTAAAATGCTATAGCAAATTGCTTCATGATTTATTTGTTAAAGCCTTTAGGAAATCAAAGGATTCGGCAACCCCTATACTACGATCAAAAGTATTTGCAACCATGTTGCTAAATATTTCTGAAAACTCCACTTTTAATGATTTCTGTCAATCGATAACTGACGAAATGTCAATTTTTCATGAGGAAGTTACAGAGAGAATTACAGCTAGGTGTAGAGTATCTGAAATTTTACTCCAGGCTTGCTCGGATTTAGAAGATCAACAGTTCATAAGTGAAAAACTTTTTTTACTAGAAGAAGAGCTTGCTAAGATTGATAGAATAGAAAACTGCTTCTGCCGTAAACCAGAGTCAATTCTCTCGTGTATACGAAATGGAGAGGATTCTTTACTCGTTGGCGAGAATATTATCAGTTGCCAATATAATAGAACAATGAGGGTTGACTGTACTAATGTTATAAAAGATTACTTGGAATCTGACACCACTGTACCCTTCAAGGACTTTAGTGAAGCTGGTCGTAAGAAAAAAATTTTAAAACCAAAATCTAAGGATTTTCCTCAGATTATTAACAAAAAAAAAAAAAATGTATTAAAAAGAACAGTTTAAACATGAGGGGAATGTTGATAACGACTCTTCAAACAAATTACATGCCTCTTCAATGGTATTACCCAAACACGTTGAGGCTCGATAAGCCTGACAGACCAAAAAAGTCTGTGGAAGCAATGGAGCCTGAAGTGGAGGATCTAATTTCTTCAGCGTTAAAATATCAAAGGAAGGACCGCAGGGAACTCCTCCCACCTCGAGTAAGTATACGCTATATATGCTAGTATACGCCTGTTGCCGTGGGCGGCAACGCGCCTATGTGCTCGAACTAGTATAAGCCTATTGCCGAGCATACAGGCGCGTTGCCGCCGATGGCAATGTGCTATCCTATATTCATATATAGTATATATCAACACGCGTTGCTACGTAGGGCAATGTAAGTGTATTTATTCTCTTATTATTTACTATTTATTTTCTAGGAAAAAAACATGACTAGGGTACAGTACCTAGGATATTTAGGAAGCAATTTAGACAAATGGGAAAGAATTCGCGGATTAGCACCAAGAGGTCAAAATACTAAAACTCGCACAATTAAATACGAAATAGTAATGAATGATGATGTACCGCTTGTACGGCGTTCATTGTCGTTAAACGATCTTGTGCACGAATGAACGTGTACGAGTTATTTATATTGTTAGAGTTTGTCAACGAGAAGAAATAAATAAGTGTGACTCTTGGAGTCTCTGTTCCAACCCACTCGAGAGTAGAGATGGAGCAGAAAGAAAGGTTGAACGGGAAAGCACGTTCTAATAAATAAAGTAAAGGCAATAATATGTCTTAGTCGCAACTAAGACAAGTGTAGGCAAATGTACGCAACAAGTATAGGCAAAAGTATAGGGGAAAAGTAACAAGGCATGTGCATAAAGCACCTAATAAATATGTAAGTAAAGGCAATAATATGTCTTAGTCGCAACTAAGACAAGGGTAGGCAAATGTACGCAACAAGTATAGGAAAAAGTATAGGCAATGTCTGTATATAGCGGTTAGAGGGGTATGGGTAATATTGGTAAGTAGAGGAGACTGTATGTTTTAATGTCTCCCCCGAGTGCAAGTCGCGTGCCTATACTTATACACTCGGGGTGATGTTTTTCATTGCGGGTAGCGATTTGGTGCTTGCCATCTAGCGGACACTTGCGGCACTATACAGTCCCGAACAGATCTTAATAATGCAGATTTCGACTGCCCATTAAGGAAACGCTATACTTCAGGCATCCTCTATTCTGAAGCATATCGAATCTCTCAAATGTATGCGAAGTTGGCTGTGCCAACTAACAAAAAAATTACAGTAGCACGTCCAATACCATCGAGCCTGATCAAAAAAGTATGCCCCCCCCCCACTCACTCACTCACTCACTCACTCACTCACTCATAGTGCCACTGACAGTACCACTGCCACTGCCAGTGCCGCTGCCACCGACGCCAAGCCCGCCAGTGCCACTGCCAGTACCACTGTCACTGTTACCAACACCGCCAGTGCCACTGACAGTACCACTGCCAGTGCCGCTGCCACCGACGCCATGCCCGTCAGTGCCACTGCCAGTACCACTGTCACTGTTACCAACACCGCCAGTGCCACTGACAGTACCACTGCCACTGCCAGTGCCGCTGCCACCGACACAAAATTTAAAGGTGTCCTTGAAATGAAAATATTGGTAAATAAACGTATGTGAGAAGTATTACAGATTGACAAAAAGATGTAAATGAGGTCATAAAATTAGTTAAATATATTTCTGGATTTTGGTATTGTCGAGAATGAAACAATTCAGCTTAAGATGATGCGATACCCACGCTATTACTCAAAATTGGGTTCCCGTTTTTCTCATTCAATTTTTAATTTTAAGAAAAAAAACTCTGATACGTTGTAGTTCTTTATTAAACTATTAAACGTGTCAAAGAGTTTTTTTTTAAAAGTTTAAAATTGAAGGAGAAAAACGGGAACCCAGAATTGAGTAATAGTGTGGGTATCACATCACCTTAACAATTAATTCTATAATCTATGGATTTTAGATTTTAAGATTAAAGTAAATTTTAAAAGTACAGTAGCGTTAACAGTGTATATAATAGACTAACCTATTATAGAAGTCGGCGAGGTATTAAAATATGTTAGTTTACAAACTTTTCAAGAAAAAGAACAAAAAGCAAATGGTTCCATACGATATTTGAACTCTAAAATATTCCTATTTGAATTTGGAAATTGCAGAGAATTTTCTTTTATATACCCTGCATAAACATACAGAGTATAAAATCAAGAAATACGAATGCGCATAGAAAATGTTAAAGATAAATATTAATATAAGAGCTTAATAAAACGAATGAAACAAATTAGTTTTATTTTATATAACTAAAATCTATTGAAGTGTTGTGTTAATAAATTTTCAAGAATTTAAACGGAAGAAATGGTATATGCTTACTGAGAAGTTACGAATGGAAAATTAATTTCCTCTGGGTTTGTCACTATTTGCGTGTGAATGTGTACAGTGGATATTATAAACTAACAAAAGAGAATTTAATGCTGTTACATTGTAAAATAAGTGTATTATAAAGATCTTAATGTTATTGAGAAAGGCTTAAAATTAGATGCATATATAATAGTTTATAGTAAATTAAAACGATTGAGTTTTCACAAATGTGATTCTGTACTTTGATAATTTTAGTTTTAAAATCAAAATAAGTTTTTAAACTTTTAGCGGTATTAAACTATATATAAATACTAACTTAATATAAACTCTAGTGAGATTAATGTATATATTTAAATTTCAGAATATATAACAACTGAAAATAACTCAGTTAAAATATTATGTAATTAATGTCTAGAATTTTTTGTTATATAATAATATTATTTAATAAACTAATTTGTGTATATTATAATAAAAGTATGTTACTAAACATTGAGGGTTTGATTTATACATTCTAAAAACTTTAGAACGAAAGAAGAGCAAGTAATAAAATAAGTTCGTATCTTCTTTGAATATCTTTAGAATCTCGATCTATTTCGGTATAAAATTAAAGGGGGAATGTTTTCTATTATTATTTAACATGAAATGTTTTAAGAGTACGATCACATATCCGAAAGATATACACATGGGACCTTTTCATGGTCGAAGGGAAAAATTTAGACCTGTGTTGGGAAACGTATAGTATATAAATTCGATGTGCTATTCACGAAACTAATTTTCACCTTACTTAAATACCTTACTTAAATAAAATATAAATAGTATTATAATAACTTTTTTTAATACAAGTAAGTACGCAGGACGTTGTTACGTTCTGCAAAATACTCTTTCAAGAGTGTGATTTGAAGTATCTATTATAATCTTAGCTTTATTTAATAAATGTTACACCCTATAGGCCGTTACGTAAGCTATGTATACATTACGCATCTCAATGTAAAAGTTATTGATTTAAAACGTAAAAATTATTAAACCTTCTCTATTAATATTGTCATTGTTAAGTGTAGATATGTGTAGCCAATAGATAAGAATCTTGGCTGATCATATATATCTATATGTGCTCTTAAAAATTGAATTGCATGTTTTTCTAAAACATTTGCATTGTGTTTGTCTTCAAAAGTTGATATATGCATAGTTAATGTAAATCAATAATTATTTATATTAATTACATTTGTAAAGACTCTCCGCGCTGTTTTAAATATATAAACTGTAACTATGCGCCAAGTTCGAATTTAAATCTCCCGCCTCGCGCGCGGCGCCGGCGAGAGTCTAGTTCGCGTACAGCCGCTACGCGGCGTAACCCCTCTCCGCGCCGCTCCCACAGTCGGCCCGGCCGGCCGCAGAGATATAAGCTCGCGTGCTGAGAAAAAACGGCTATGTGCAAATCCAATGGGGTTGTTATCGCGCGAGCAAAAAGTGTGTGGTCTTAACTCCTGCAAGTAAAAGGGTGTATATGGGGCGTTTTATGTGAACTCTTCCAGGCCGCATCGCGTGAGCGTGTAAACCTTACGGTTTGAGCGCGTCTTTACAGTAACAAAATTTATCTATGAAAAAAATCTCACATACGTTTTCGACGTATTTTTTCATCAGCTTTCCGATGGTGACCTTTATTTTTGATAATTTTTACATTTTAACTTAAAAAAAAAACAAAATGTGTTATACCTCAAAAAGTACCGCTTTAATATCTTTTGATGGTTTAGATCGAAAACTAAGGTTTTTTTTTACATAGAAATAGCTTTTCTCCCATGTTGGCCTTTTTTTGATATTTTCGAGGATTTTAACAGTGAAGACGTAACCGTCAATGCTGCGCGCGGACGCGAGCTTATACGGCCGGCGCGCTTCGGTACGTGTTTGCAGCTTCATACCTCGAAAATGGGTGGGTATCAAAAAAGCGAAAGTTCACTTTGAATTCGCAGCAAAGTAACTAATTTTGCGAGCCCGAACTTTGTTATTTCCATGTAACTTTTTCAACTCGGACGTGTAATTAGAATGTCCGAATGAATCATCGAATGGTAAGATAATGCTAAGTAATTCTCTTAAAATCGAAAGAAGAATAGTTCGAGCTCATACGCGCGTTGCCGCCTGCAGCAATAGGCGTATACTATGCGAGACGGGTAAACATGCAAAAAAAGAAAAAATTGATTACTTACGAAAAACGGTCTAAGCCGTTTTTTGGTACTGCACATCAACAGTGTGTATTAAAACCTTCATGAAAAGTGGATAATCTGCCAAGGTTGATATGGCAGAAGTAATTTTAAAAGTGTTACTGTACACCAAGTCGGAAGTAATTTTTTTTCTACTTTCACGGTACTCGCTCTCAGTTTCGTAAAGTATGTGGTCTTCAACCAATTTATTTACAACAATACGAGTTACTTTTGACGAAAAATTCTCCATTGATTGTCGACGTACTAATTCTCTGAAGGTTATTTTTGGAGTTACGTGTAATTCATGGAATACGAACAAAGCACATACAGAAACAGATTTTAGCTGTTTCCAAGCACGTTTTAAATAAAAAACTTGTTTTTTATCTAGTTGACTTATTATAGCCACGATTTCTTCTTCTTTAACAGATTCCAATTTTTGTTTCTTATCATCACTGGTGTCGGTGGCAGCGGCACTGGCAGTGGCAGTGGTACTGTCAGTGGCACTGGCGGTGTTGGTAACAGTGACAGTGGTACTGGCAGTGGCACTGACGGGCATGGCGTCGGTGGCAGCGGCACTGGCAGTGGTACTGTCAGTGGCACTGGCGGTGTTGGTAACAGTGACAGTGGTACTGGCAGTGGCACTGCAGCAATAGGCGTATACTATGCGAGACGGGTAAACATGCAAAAAAAAAAAAATTGATTACTTACGAAAAACGGTCTAAGCCGTTTTTTGGTACTGCACATCAACAGTGTGTATTAAAACCTTCATGAAAAGTGGATAATCTGTCAAGGTTGATATGGCAGAAGTAATTTTAAAAGTGTTACTGTACACCAAGTCGGAAGTAATTTTTTTTCTACTTTCACGGTACTCGCTCTCAGTTTCGTAAAGTATGTGGTCTTCAACCAATTTATTTACAACAATACGAGTTACTTTTGACGAAAAATTCTCCATTGATTGTCGACGTACTAATTCTCTGAAGGTTATTTTTGGAGTTACGTGTAATTCATGGAATACGAACAAAGCACATACAGAAACAGATTTTAGCTGTTTCCAAGCACGTTTTAAATAAAAAACAAGTTTTTTATTTAAAACGTGCTTGGAAACAGCTAAAATCTGTTTCTGTATGTGCTTTGTTCGTATTCCATGAATTACACGTAACTCCAAAAATAACCTTCAGAGAATTAGTACGTCGACAATCAATGGAGAATTTTTCGTCAAAAGTAACTCGTATTGTTGTAAATAAATTGGTTGAAGACCACATACTTTACGAAACTGAGAGCGAGTACCGTGAAAGTACTGGCAGTGGCACTGTCACTGTTACCAACACCGCCAGTGCCACTGACAGTACCACTGCCAGTGCCGCTGCCACCGACGCCATGCCCGTCAGTGCCACTGCCAGTACCACTGTCACTGTTACCAACACCGCCAGTGCCACTGACAGTACCACTGCCACTGCCAGTGCCGCTGCCACCGACACCAGTGATGATAAGAAACAAAAATTGGAATCTGTTAAAGAAGAAGAAATCGTGGCTATAATAAGTCAACTAGATAAAAAACAAGTTTTTTATTTAAAACGTGCTTGGAAACAGCTAAAATCTGTTTCTGTATGTGCTTTGTTCGTATTCCATGAATTACACGTAACTCCAAAAATAACCTTCAGAGAATTAGTACGTCGACAATCAATGGAGAATTTTTCGTCAAAAGTAACTCGTATTGTTGTAAATAAATTGGTTGAAGACCACATACTTTACGAAACTGAGAGCGAGTACCGTGAAAGTAGAAAAAAAATTACTTCCGACTTGGTGTACAGTAACACTTTTAAAATTACTTCTGCCATATCAACCTTGGCAGATTATCCACTTTTCATGAAGGTTTTAATACACACTGTTGATGTGCAGTACCAAAAAACGGCTTAGACCGTTTTTCGTAAGTAATCAATTTTTTTTTTTTTGCATGTTTACCCGTCTCGCATAGTATACGCCTATTGCTGCAGTGCCACTGCCAGTACCACTGTCACTGTTACCAACACCGCCAGTGCCACTGACAGTACCACTGCCAGTGCCGCTGCCACCGACGCCATGCCCGTCAGTGCCACTGCCAGTACCACTGTCACTGTTACCAACACCGCCAGTGCCACTGACAGTACCACTGCCACTGCCAGTGCCGCTGCCACCGACACCAGTGATGATAAGAAACAAAAATTGGAATCTGTTAAAGAAGAAGAAATCGTGGCTATAATAAGTCAACTAGATAAAAAACAAGTTTTTTATTTAAAACGTGCTTGGAAACAGCTAAAATCTGTTTCTGTATGTGCTTTGTTCGTATTCCATGAATTACACGTAACTCCAAAAATAACCTTCAGAGAATTAGTACGTCGACAATCAATGGAGAATTTTTCGTCAAAAGTAACTCGTATTGTTGTAAATAAATTGGTTGAAGACCACATACTTTACGAAACTGAGAGCGAGTACCGTGAAAGTAGAAAAAAAATTACTTCCGACTTGGTGTACAGTAACACTTTTAAAATTACTTCTGCCATATCAACCTTGGCAGATTATCCACTTTTCATGAAGGTTTTAATACACACTGTTGATGTGCAGTACCAAAAAACGGCTTAGACCGTTTTTCGTAAGTAATCAATTTTTTTTTTTTTGCATGTTTACCCGTCTCGCATAGTATACGCCTATTGCTGCAGGCGGCAACGCGCGTATGAGCTCGAACTATTCTTCTTTCGATTTTAAGAGAATTACTTAGCATTATCTTACCATTCGATGATTCATTCGGACATTCTAATTACACGTCCGAGTTGAAAAAGTTACATGGAAATAACAAAGTTCGGGCTCGCAAAATTAGTTACTTTGCTGCGAATTCAAAGTGAACTTTCGCTTTTTTGATACCCACCCATTTTCGAGGTATGAAGCTGCAAACACGTACCGAAGCGCGCCGGCCGTATAAGCTCGCGTCCGCGCGCAGCATTGACGGTTACGTCTTCACTGTTAAAATCCTCGAAAATATCAAAAAAAGGCCAACATGGGAGAAAAGCTATTTCTATGTAAAAAAAACCTTAGTTTTCGATCTAAACCATCAAAAGATATTAAAGCGGTACTTTTTGAGGTATAACACATTTTGTTTTTTTTTAAGTTAAAATGTAAAAATTATCAAAAATAAAGGTCACCATCGGAAAGCTGATGAAAAAATACGTCGAAAACGTATGTGAGATTTTTTTTCATAGATAAATTTTGTTACTGTAAAGACGCGCTCAAACCGTAAGGTTTACACGCTCACGCGATGCGGCCTGGAAGAGTTCACATAAAACGCCCCATATACACCCTTTTACTTGCAGGAGTTAAGACCACACACTTTTTGCTCGCGCGATAACAACCCCATTGGATTTGCACATAGCCGTTTTTTCTCAGCACGCGAGCTTATATCTCTGCGGCCGGCCGGGCCGACTGTGGGAGCGGCGCGGAGAGGGGTTACGCCGCGTAGCGGCTGTACGCGAACTAGACTCTCGCCGGCGCCGCGCGCGAGGCGGGAGATTTAAATTCGAACTTGGCGCATAGTTACAGTTTATATATTTAAAACAGCGCGGAGAGTCTTTACAAATGTAATTAATATAAATAATTATTGATTTACATTAACTATGCATATATCAACTTTTGAAGACAAACACAATGCAAATGTTTTAGAAAAACATGCAATTCAATTTTTAAGAGCACATATAGATATATATGATCAGCCAAGATTCTTATCTATTGGCTACACATATCTACACTTAACAATGACAATATTAATAGAGAAGGTTTAATAATTTTTACGTTTTAAATCAATAACTTTTACATTGAGATGCGTAATGTATACATAGCTTACGTAACGGCCTATAGGGTGTAACATTTATTAAATAAAGCTAAGATTATAATAGATACTTCAAATCACACTCTTGAAAGAGTATTTTGCAGAACGTAACAACGTCCTGCGTACTTACTTGTATTAAAAAAAGTTATTATAATACTATTTATATTTTATTTAAGTAAGGTATTTAAGTAAGGTGAAAATTAGTTTCGTGAATAGCACATCGAATTTATATACTATACGTTTCCCAACACAGGTCTAAATTTTTCCTTCGACCATGAAAAGGTCCCATGTGTATATCTTTCGGATATGTGATCGTACTCTTAAAACATTTCATGTTAAATAATAATAGAAAACATTCCCCTTTAATTTTATACCGTAATATATCGAGATTCTAAAGATATTCAAAGAAGATACGAACTTATTTTATTACTTGCTCTTCTTTCGTTCTAAAGTTTTTAGAATGTATAAATCAAACCCTCAATGTTTAGTAACATACTTTTATTATAATATACACAAATTAGTTTATTAAATAATATTATTATATAACAAAAAATTCTAGACATTAATTACATAATATTTTAACTGAGTTATTTTCAGTTGTTATATATTCTGAAATTTAAATATATACATTAATCTCACTAGAGTTTATATTAAGTTAGTATTTATATATAGTTTAATACCGCTAAAAGTTTAAAAACTTATTTTGATTTTAAAACTAAAATTATCAAAGTACAGAATCACATTTGTGAAAACTCAATCGTTTTAATTTACTATAAACTATTATATATGCATCTAATTTTAAGCCTTTCTCAATAACATTAAGATCTTTATAATACACTTATTTTACAATGTAACAGCATTAAATTCTCTTTTGTTAGTTTATAATATCCACTGTACACATTCACACGCAAATAGTGACAAACCCAGAGGAAATTAATTTTCCATTCGTAACTTCTCAGTAAGCATATACCATTTCTTCCGTTTAAATTCTTGAAAATTTATTAACACAACACTTCAATAGATTTTAGTTATATAAAATAAAACTAATTTGTTTCATTCGTTTTATTAAGCTCTTATATTAATATTTATCTTTAACATTTTCTATGCGCATTCGTATTTCTTGTTTTATACTCTGTATGTTTATGCAGGGTATATAAAAGAAAATTCTCTGCAATTTCCAAATTCAAATAGGAATATTTTAGAGTTCAAATATCGTATGGAACCATTTGCTTTTTGTTCTTTTTCTTGAAAAGTTTGTAAACTAACATATTTTAATACCTCGCCGACTTCTATAATAGGTTAGTCTATTATATACACTGTTAACGCTACTGTACTTTTAAAATTTACTTTAATCTTAAAATCTAAAATCCATAGATTATAGAATTAATTGTTAAGGTGATGTGATACCCACACTATTACTCAATTCTGGGTTCCCGTTTTTCTCCTTCAATTTTAAACTTTTAAAAAAAAACTCTTTGACACGTTTAATAGTTTAATAAAGAACTACAACGTATCAGAGTTTTTTTTCTTAAAATTAAAAATTGAATGAGAAAAACGGGAACCCAATTTTGAGTAATAGCGTGGGTATCGCATCATCTTAAGCTGAATTGTTTCATTCTCGACAATACCAAAATCCAGAAATATATTTAACTAATTTTATGACCTCATTTACATCTTTTTGTCAATCTGTAATACTTCTCACATACGTTTATTTACCAATATTTTCATTTCAAGGACACCTTTAAATTTTGCCTCAAAACTTTGCAGAATGATAGATAATTACATTACGGAGGGCAAGGGAATTTCGATAAGTCGTTAATCTTAGTAACAATCGAGTTATAACGAATTACTGCTGTCCGGCCGATACGGTAGGTCGAATAATAGAGGTTGGTATTCTACACCCCCTTAATAAGTTTGTGAAATTCTACATTAAATGATTCGCATAATAAATTCCTAATAAACAAGATTTCTGTCACTGCTTCTGACATAGCAGTATATTCTGCAAAAGTTGAACATTTAGTCACCGTACTTTGTTTATGCGTTTTCCAAAAAATTAAATTTCCATATAATCTAATTACAAAACCTATTGTAGATTTTCTATCTATATTATTACCTGCATAATCAGAATCTACCATACAGTCTAATACTTCGCTGTTTACATTATCATAGTACGTTAGTTTTAAATCTTTAGTCTTAATCTCAGCCCCACGTACATGGCTTACCTAAAAATAGATTTCCTCAGCCTTCTCGCGCGGAGACGCAATTTCCAGCATTTTTTGGGACTCAACATACTGCAGCATGAGAATATTATTTTGTGAATAAAATTCAATATCTCCTTAACTATAAATAGGAGAATTATTTTGTTTATGGCCGAATCCATCTCAAATCGAACAGCCAGAGTATACCTACCACACTGATCATTTTGAAATCAAAGTATTGCTGTTCTTCTCGAAAAATGATTCGACACGTATTTTTTCATTTTTCGATTGCACTAAAATGACATCCGGTTGGCAATGTTAAAAATTTTTTACAAAATCCTAACTTTCAAATTTTATTTTTCAAGGTCATTTTCAGACAGCTGCCAATTTACGAGTTTTTTAAGTTTTTGAGTAAACTATACGCGATCTTATTCAGATTAGCGCCTTCTTTCATGTCCTGCATGACATTTGCATAAAAATAAAAAAATGCATAAGTTATGCAGTTTTTACTAAAAAATACACTTTTTGGAAAAATGCATTTTTTCAAAAACACCATGTTTTTTTTAATGAAAATTTAGATGAAGATAGGGGGTGTTAATACCTACCAAATCGTGTGTGTCGGAAATTGCAGTTTTGCCCATAGAATGAGAAAAAAAATAAAAGAAAATACAATAAAATTTTCATTTATTACGATGGTTATAGTCAATAATAATCAATATAAACGAATGTTTGTACATATCTAAGTAATATACATGTATGCATTCGTACTTACACGCTGTAGCTGTTTTTCATTTTTTCATTTTCATTTTTCTGTATTTTTTATTTTTATGACTACCTTTTTTTTATTTTGTTTTGTTTTGTATGCAGTGTAGAGTCACATTCCAGATATAAACAGGGGTTCCGATGGGGATTGATTGTGAATTTAGATATTCTTATGTGCTCCTAGACTGTCAGTTCTTCTAAACCCCTAAATGAGATTTGAAAAGTCATTAGATATGACTATTTACTTAGGCATAACAACATTTTTTGATGTCATTAGATATGAGTACATATAGACATGAAAAAAATGTTGTTAGGTTTAGTTAGTCATATTTAACGACTTTTCAGATCTCATTTAGGGGTTATGAAGAAATAACAGTGTATTGTCATAATAATATATAAATTGTACACAGAAGTTTTTAAGAACTTTTTATACCACTCTAACCTCAAAATCACAACTTTGATATGATTTTTCGGCACTTGTGGTATAAAATATGATTCTAGACTAGTACGTAAGTAGATTATTTACCAAATGTGATTTTTCGCTCTCGCTTTATTCTCGCTTCGCTCGAGCAAAGAAACTCACGTGGAATAATATACTTTCGCATTCGTGCTGAAAAGTTTTATGAAATAATGATAATCTTACCTACTTTAGAGTAAAGTTCAGAAACACCGGTAATTCACAGTGATAATGAGAAGTTATATTATCACTTATCAGATCTGAAACAACAGTAGAACGGTTCACTTCAGTTTTGAAAACAGTCTCTGCACTACGAGAAAACTCTTCTAGGTAATGTTTGGTGTTGCCTATGGCGTGCTATTGTATCGCATTTACCATGCGATTCTAGAATGAGCTAATCGCAATCCAGGAACGATAGATCGCGAGGGAGAGCAGTAGATGGTTGTAAGAAGGATGCGGTATGGAACGTATTTGAAGGTTGGTATCACGCATACTTACTCTTCAGCCATACAGAGACGCACGCCCTATTCTTACTCTTCAGCCATACAGAGATGCACGTCCTATTAACCATGTTCACTGAAGAGAAGAAGTTGATGCAAAACATCATGGAATCGCAACAAAATTCTGAAGATGAAGACGTTTTGTTTTTTAAAATATTTATACCTTACATGGCCCAAATCCACGGCCAAGATAAAATTGATTTCAAAATTAGCTTACTGGATTTGGTCCGAAAAAATGTGTATGAGATGAACGAAAAGAAAAGGTTGACATTACTTAAAAGTAAGTATTCTATTTTAAATCTATTTTAAATGAGATCTGAAAAGTCATTATAAGGTAATGGAACCACTTTTCGATAGCTTTCGTTTCAATATCAATTTAAATTAATTTCCAACAAGTATTAGCACTGAAAACAAATTTCGAACATTTATTAAACATTGTTAAATGTTCTTATTGTATGTTACCTTCGCTTACATAACTCTATCTATTAGAAAATCGGAATATTATGTGTTAACATCACACTCGACGCCACTTCCGTTGCTCTCTTGACCGTATAGAAGAGTTTATTATACAATTAATGCGTTTTTTAGGTCGCTTTAACCCCTAAAAAACAAAAGAAGGGTATTATGTCTAAGATCAAAAAGTTAAAATGTAATTTATTTTCTTTTAACCTTTTTAATTAAGTTAACGAGGACTTCTCCCGAATAGACAAGCATAACGCAATTTTCGATAGTCAATTTGTTTACTGTAAATCTTTGATAGATTTTAAATTTATTATTAGTTTATTAATTTTATTAGATTTTTAAATAAATTGTATGTACATTCATTATTATTAGTTATAATTGAAGTTTTTTGTACACCACTTACTGTTGTAGTGTAATGTACATTATACTATTTGAAAATTTTTTAAATATATTTATTTATTTTCCCCTATAGCTCAGAATATTTGAGGAATATTCCCTCAACATTCATTTACCATTTTCGCAATTTTCACTAATATTCCCTCAATGTTAATAAACATGAAAGAAACCCTCAGGGAATATTCCTGCAAACCAAGATGACCGTTTTTCCATTCCTTTTGTAAAATGATGTATTGTACAATATTCGTCCAATATTTGACAATGCCTGAAAAATATTATGTTTATAATTATACTTTTCGCAGATTTTTTTCTCGATTTTGGAATACTGCAACAATATTCTCCTAAGACTTAATAACATCAGAGGAACATTGAATTTGAAGCGTTTATGTTTTAAAATTAATCCTTAAGATGAAGTTAATTTAGTTCACGCATGTATGGCGTAAAACTTTGAGTGTTCGTTGTAATGGGGATATCAAAAACAAGGCAAGCCTTGTAACTTGGACTCTTAAGACGTAAAAAGTCATTTGAACGGTTGATTTATGCTGCTTATATACTCTCGGTCATCCAGTATATCCACAGAAAGCACTACGGACGCGCCGCATATTGTTGCGGTATTCCAAAATCGAAAAAAAATCTGCAAACAGTATAATTATAAACATAATATTTCTCAGGCGTTGTCCAATATTGGACGAATCTTGCTGCAATATTGCTGTCACGGATAGCCCAATACATCATTTCACAAAAGGAAAGGAAAAACGGTCATCATGGTTTACAGAAATATTCCCTCAGGGTTTCTTTCATGTTTATTAACGTTGAGGGAATATTAGCGAAAATTGCGAAAATGGCATATAAATATTGAGGGAATATTTCTCAAATATTCTGTGCTATAGGGGTTGTTATATAGTAAATATTGTATACTTATAGCTACAATGTTCACATCTTGAAAGTTGATGTTGGTCCCTTTGAATAGGAGATCCATAATTCAGTTGCTCGTTGATATATTTAAGACTTGGGTGTATGTAGCGTAGGGAATAATTGGACCCAATGAACTAAATAATATTGTAGATCTCTTATACGAGAGAACCAAAATCAATTTTCATTTTGTGTAAATTGTAGCTAAAGACACTACCTATAAGCATACAAAATTTGTTATCTTATTACATAGAATATTTTGTATACATACATTTTCGCCACAGTTTTCACATCTTGAAAGTTGATGTTGGTCCCTTTGAATAGGAGATCCATAATTCAGTTGCTCGTTGATAGATTTAAGACTTGGGTGTCTGTAGCGTAGGAAATATTTGAACCCAATGAACTAAATAATATTGTGGATCTCTAAAAATCTAAAAATTTTGAGTCAATCAATCGAATATTCTTTTTAAAAATGCAAATATAATAAATTTATAAAAAAATTTTAACCTCAAATATCTTTGGTTGCAACAGTCAGCTTTTTTTAGGCAAAGAACTCGATCCTTAGATATAAAAATGTTACTTCTCTGCCAAATTTCAAAACGATTCATTGACTTTTACTCCTATTATCGTAAACGAAAGAAAACGCACTTGTTTCCAAAAATAATTTCTTTCTTGGAAACAAATCAACATAACCTCTTCAAATTTTAACACAATGTTGTACTCGATAAGTGTAATAATTGGTAAAAATTTTGAGTGGATAAATGAAAAATTTTTTGAGATATTAATTAAAGAATTATAAACCATATTTTCAATACTAACAAATGACAGGCTAAAGATAATTTAACTATTAAAAAAAAGAAATTGTAGGTAATTTAACGACCTTTTAAGAAAAATTTATTATATTAAGTAATACTGGCTGTAACGAATTAAAAAATCAAAAAAACGAAAAATTCAAAATCGTTTTTTGGTTATAAAAAAAAGAAACTTAATAAAATTAAAAAGTAGGTTATGCTCTTTTTATTCTTCTCCGAAACGAAGAGAATAAGCTTTGTCCGATGTAAATCGGTTGATCGGTTCAAAAGTTATCGCCTGTACACACACACACACACACACACACACACACACACATACTCGCACACACGCACACACATACACACACGAAATTTTTTTTTATCAAAAACAACGGTTTTTATCGCCAAAAGTTTTAAAACATGTTTCTAAACATTTTTTGTTTCAAAAATTTTTTTCACCGTTACAAAGCTTCCTCTTTGAGGAAGCAAAAAATTTTTTTAGATGAATTATGCATACTTGTATACTTACGTTTCTGCTTATAAAAAGCTCATTTTTTAAGGCACACTTTTCGGATGGGGCTAGATTTTTTGTTTTTTCGACAATAATAAGTGTAGGAATTACAGAAAATGCAATTTAATAAACGCTAAAATGATTGGAACTCAGAAATCATGTATATTTAAATGTATGAAAAAACCGCTGCTAACTGCTTTAGCAGAATGCTTTCTCAAAGAGAATAGTTAAATTACATCAAATAATTTGTTTAAATGTGTATTTAAATATAAAATTGCATTGTTTCTGGATATTTGATTTGCATAAATACATTATTAAAAAATATGTATTAAATTATATTTGAAAGCATTTACGGAGAAAAATTGTAATCATTAAATTGCAAATAAAAATACAAAGGTGAATGCTAAAAGAAAAAATTAAAAAAGTTTTTCATACATGGTTGTTTGTACGTTAATATATGTTGAATAAATGAAATGGGATTCGTTATGAAAAAAACCTTTATGACAAGAGTGATCATCGGGTTGGAAGAAGATTCTATCTCGGCGAAGCGCGTGAAAAGGTGCCATCTCACTGCTATAAGAGATACGAGTATAGATAGCATCTTCATACGTGCTCGACTGAGACAGGACCTTTTCACGCGCCTCGCCGAGATAGAACCTTCTTACGAGCTCAGCATGCGCTTCGCTAAAATGGAACCTTCATATACGCGCTCAGCTCAGATAGGACCTTTTCACGCGTTACGTTGCGATAGAACCTTCTTCTTCTCATCCGACGAAATATACTAAAATTGTAAAAAATTATATAAAAAAATTGTATAAAAAAGCGTATTTCAAGAATCTGTGTTTATATTATATTCATTTTTGAGTTAATTTTTCTAAAAAGTTGATACTTTTTCGAATCCGCATTTTTAAGTCAAAAATAGTTTTAAAATACATAATTTAGAAGGAAATAAAATTTACTTTAAGAATATCGTTCTCCATTTTGCATATCTTTAGAACAAACTACATATGTAAATACATATGTGTACTATTATTCTGCCTCAGAAACCTCAAAAACATCGAAATTCATCAAAATCTTTGATTAGAAAATTTTCACCGTTACAAAGCTTTCTCTTTGAGAAAGCAAAACGGGTGACTCTTGTTTAAGAGTCCGCCATTTTGTTTACAAGAGTAGCACACTTTTTTTAATATCATAAAAATGTTCGTCTTTGTAAATAATACCATTAGCCAAAGCTTGAAAAACCGCTGGTGAACGCTAAAAAAGTGACAGTAAAAAATGTGCTTACATTTACCGATTGTGACAAAATTCGACTCCTATAAAATGTGGATTTTCTCAAATTGGTAATTAATAAGACAGCTAAAATCAAGAACAATCTTATAGTCTTCCTTAAAAACTTGTTCTAAATAATGGTAGAATTATATGCGCCACTCACATATGCTATTTATTTATATTTATATAGGAATATATATATATGAGGGACATAAAAAAATTAAAAGTTCTGGAGATTTTCACACACACACACACACACACACCACACACACACACACAAACACACACACACACACATGCACGCATGCACGCACACACATATATATAGTGTTTTATCGCTAATAACGTCTTATTTTATAACGCAAGCACAATATATAGTGTTTTATCGCTAATAACGTCCTATTTTATAGCGCTCGCTGTCGATTGTAATGTTTTAGAACAAAAAAAAGCGAGTAAAGCAATACTTGCGTTACAAAAAATATGGTGTGCACCATGGGTTAAGTGGGGTTTTTGACTTCGTGTGGTTGTAGTACTAGTCTTCGGCTCGTAATGCAAACTCCACACTCGGTCTAAAAAGGCCCATTTTACTATAACCTATCAATTTTACCCCTAGTATTTTCAATAATACCGTTTTTGATATACTCGTACATCGCAACGCCGTCTACTTTGTTTATTTTGCTTTTCTTGTAATGTAGTTTATATCTTGGTATTTGAATAATTCCAGCATGAGATATTGTCTACGTTTCTGCACATGCAATAACACTTGTTTTTTAAAGTCTGTTAACTAGAATATCAAGCTTTTCTCGGTTAACATTTAAATTTCTCAATTTCAATCAAATTTGTGTTTATTCAACCAGAGTATGAAGTAAACATACGTGGGTTACATCAAAATAACATACATAATACAATTGGTAACCTAGCACCATAAAAAGAAGTATTTTGTACCTGTGCTTTCGGTCTCTTTTACTTAGCAATAAAATCTTATTATTTAATAAAACTTTAGAAATTCAATAGTGATTAATATTATCAATGAACAAAGTATATCCAAATTAAAAAAAAAAAAAGGAAATAATCTATATGAAAATAGAACCTTTCGTTAAATCTTAAAATAAATCACGTTTTTTTATCTCTGAACCACTTTAAAATTTGAGATATTAACTTATTACTAAACTTTAAAGTTTTTAGCTTTTTTCGCAATTCATTGAATAATTCTAGAGCAACTTTTTCAGAATTTTTTAAATTGATAGACTTAACAATTTGATGTGCCCGTAAGCGTTCTCAATTATAAATATATGAAAAGTACATTTGTTTAATTTTGTAATAATTTTTAAGAGAATGCTAAGGAGTCGAAAAATGTTGCGTTTGTTCGGTAGTCCAAGCAGTAGGGAGAAGAGGTTCCAGAAAGTACTGTTACTACTTATAAAAAAAGAAAAAAAGAATCGATAGATCTTTTTAATATCTATACAACTTTTTCATCTAACATATTCTGATCGGCGTTATCGTAGCTTGTTTGTTATTTACGAAAAATTGCTTTTTGCAACTTTGCGAATTTTTGGCCATGTTCGCTAAGCCGCATCGAGTCCATAGAAACAGAAAAATGTCTTAGAATTTAATTTCCTATACGACCATATTTTTTGTTTTCTGGTATGACTTTCTATAAATTTAACATTAGGCCGTGACAGATTGTTTAGATTAGAATACAGACTTGACTGTGTGATTGCTACAGAGGTGCATTCGGGGTTTATACAATAATTGCACCCCATTTGAGACATTTTTTATGGTTCAGAAGTTATAAGAACTCACCAACGACACGAGTTTCTCAACTCAAAATTTAAACTATTAGATTGAACTTTTTCCCCCAAAAAAACCGCTACCAATTCATTGGCACTTAGCTTCCCCAAACGTTACTCATTGATGCCTTAAATTAATTTGTAATACCAATATTTAAAATTGTTTCACCAATTTATCATCGACCGAGAGGCCAATTAAACAGATAAAAGGCCCGCATGTTTTTTATCATAAATACACCAAGATATATTAGCATATTGAAATACAATTGCTTAAGTCACTGCGGTACTGTAAATGGCATCCAACGTAGTCTCTAGTCGTAAAATAGATAAATCTACAATATTTATAAGAACAGTTGTCAACTTTTGTCTTATATTACATATAAAATATAAAATAAGAACATACTAAATTTTGATTTATAGGTTGAACGTGTTTACAGCAGACAATCTTTCTTTGATGTTTGATTATTTTGTCATATAACTAATCTATGGATTTCTTAGGTGAGAGGTCAAGCTATAGTTGAAATAGAAAAATAAAGTCTTATATATTATTATTGACGATTTATTTCTTTTGCCTTTTTCCACAGAACAAAGTACAATTAGGCGCAGTCATATATTAAGTTGCAATTTACAATCAATATAGAATAAAAGTAAAGTAAAAACAAAGGATCTCAATAATTAATATAAATATAATAATAAATCAAATAGAAATTTCGCTAAAATAATGCATTGCCATACATGTATATATAAGTCAGGCCTACAGTTAATAAATTATTATAACTTTTTTTAGTGAAGACGTAACCTAATTCTGGCTACGGTATTCGAAAGAGGAGGCTTCAAACTATCCGAAATGGTGCTTTTACATTTTTTTGGGCCGTTTATATAAAAAGTTAGAACGCTGAAAACTCAAAAAAAATCTTAGACATTTGGGATGAAATGGGTTAAGATATCCAAGCATTTTAGATACTATACCATAAAGATTTTTCGCGTACTTTTAAAATATTCAATGAATTCTTTTCAACGAGTGGGTATTATAATACTTCATGCTTGCGAAATCACTTGAAAAAATTTACAAATGATACTGAATTTTAAGCGATATTGTTTATCCACGGACGTTATCTACGTGAATATCTGAATGAAAAGTATAACAATCTTTTGTAATTTTCTTATTTTGAATTACACCTTACAAAACAGTATAAGATTTTCTGAAAATAAAATTTTATACTGTAAATGTAATGAGTTACTTTGTTATAAAATGTTATAA
Organism: Torymus aiolomorphi; assembly: GCA_036365515.1. NCBI lineage: Eukaryota > Metazoa > Arthropoda > Insecta > Hymenoptera > Torymidae > Torymus > Torymus aiolomorphi. The sequence goes on along the minus strand of CM070873.1, from coordinate 59,252,846 downwards.
AAAAAATTGTAAACCCTTCGTTATTACTAACAAAGCCATCAAAAGTATATCCCTATGAATTTTCCAAAACCTCCAAACCACTAAAAACCTTCATGAATTATTATCAAAGCCCTTCGGGGATACAAAAAGTTCCTTCATTAATTTCTCACCTTTCTATAAAAACTCACTTACCCCCAGGCACCCACGTCTCAATCTTCCGACCTCTCACTCACAGCCCACAACCGCACAAATCTCGAAAAAAGACGAAACCGCGCTTGCGCCTATCTTCTCCACCGGCAATCGAACCCCGCACCTATCTCTGTCTCCCTCTTTCTTTCCGTAACCCTGAACCGTAACATCCGAAAGTCCAGGGAACCCCAGTACACGTCCACCTAGTCGTCGGTCGTGCGCATTCCACCTCCTTCCCACCCCCATCCGGCAATTCGCCGGCGACTTATCAGGTGCGGTGTGGTGGCGCGGTGCGCGTGACGTCGACGCGCGCGCGCGGCTCTGTCTCTCTTTCCACCCTCCTCGCGTGGATCATTGAAACGCGAGACGCCGACGTGTTCGCCTCGCGCGCGCGGACAGAGCGAGAGAGTGTCGCTATCCTCCCTCTCGGCACGTGCGCGTCAAAGTTTCGCGGTCTCGCGCACACGTGACAAGTGTAGTAGTAGTGCACGCGCGCGAGGACGATGATGATGATGATGATTCTTAAGTGAGTGCTCCTACTCTGTGTGTTGTTGTTTTTTAGTCACCGGAGGAGGCAGTTTTTAGTAGAGCCGTTGTATCGAGCGCTTTCTTTCAGTCGCGCGCCGCTGCGGATTTAGTGGTGAATTGGTTTCGGCCAACTGCGGCGGGAAGTATTTTTGTGCTCGACTGTGCTACTGGTGCGAAGAGGCAGAGAGCGGAGATTGAAATGGCGAGGTGACAGCTGGCGGAGGATATAATAGTGAAGTGTACGCGCGAGTGAGCGAGAGGAGAAGTGGAGAGAGAGAGAGAGTTACATGGTGCGAATTGTGTTTAGAGTTAGATTGGAGGTGCGTGGAGATCGGAAGAGTAATTTGATGCTGATTTAATTTTCTGTTTTTAGTTTGCTCATAGGTGCAGTTTCTAAATACTGTAGAGGGCAATTTTAATTTCAAGAGCTAACTGGCAGCGTAAGACTGTACAGTCTGTTTCCATTGTCTCCTTATTCTTTGAAGAGCAGAATTATGAAAGTTTTAGTGAATGTTTTGTTATTTCTAAAAGGAATTCTTTTTTATATACTTTTAGACGGAGTAGAGAGCTGTAGAATACTTGAGAATCTGAATTAAAGCTTTAACTTAAGCATACTAGAAAACTGCATTTGAATAGCATTAATTATCTGCTATTTCACATTGCAAGCGAAAGAATTCACTGTACGGTATTTAGAAACTGCAAAGTCATTTAATTAAATTATTCATTTAACGCACATTTTCATGTATAATTATTTTACTTTATATAAACAACTACATAAATAAATTTTTGAGACATTGTAAGGATATTCTATAATAAAATTAACTGTCACCATGTAAACAATAGAAGTATAAGTAGAATCGTCTGATATGACGAAATGCCTCTTGATTGACATTTTTATCGGGATTCTTTTTTGGGACGCTGGCTAAATATATTTGAATAAAAGATATATCACTGACTTGTAAATTTAAGGATATTGATTATTGTTAAAGATGGAAATACTATAATAAATTACTATATATGATGTGCGTAACAGATATTTTTACGCAATAAAAACAGACAATATCTTCTAGTGTATTAAAAACAAATTATGAATCAGTTTTCCATAAAAACTATCCTCTAAAACATTTCGTAATTAGTTTTTAATTAAGTTTCGGTATTTAAAACATCTAAGTACGTAAGTAGACGTCTTCTCAAAACAAGAATTATCGGAAATCTATAATACCACAGCTTTGCGTGATTCTACAATTAAAGGAAAATTAACTTTGAAGTAAGGCAAGTGAAAACGAAATAATCAAAATCGGAGTTAAATAATCTCCTAATTAATGAATTCTTCGATAAATACATTATTCCAGGGATTTAATTTGAGTGAAATCGACGATCACGTTAAATAATGTATTATCTTTAAAAAAAACAATCATTTAAATACAATTTTAAAGCTTTTAAACGAGGCTATTTATGCTATTCGTATCGATATACTGTTTTTAAAAATAACATATGTACTATCAAACTTTCTTCGATAAAACTCTTTTTCAAGTGTTAGATTTTAAAGCTTTTTCCACCTTTGGATTTTCTTGGAAGAAAATCAAATCAAAAGCGCGCCTTAGGGATATTATTTCAAACAAAGAAATGAAAGGGTTTGTAGCATGCGCATTTACTTCTATTATAGAAAAATGTTTTCAAATCAAATGAAAAAGAAAACGTTTCCTAAAAACCTAGATCTACCCAATCTAACGCTGCATTTTTTTTTATTCCATAACTTTATTTAAAACCATTCCGAACATATTGTAAATGGATTTAACTTGGAATGCAGAGGCATACGAAACTTCGTGAAAAGCATTGCTTATGGAGTGTCTTTTATTTAATACACCTCTGCGTGCATGAAAATATTCCGAACGAGTTACAAACTATTTCAAACATTTTACCATCCTGTCCCACTTTATCAACCGAAACTACGACAGTTTTCACTTTACACGCCATCTTCCGTCAATCAAAATCCACTTTCCAAACAATAAAAAAAAAATCAATTTCCTCTAGCGAAAAAATAGCGCTGCGACACGTGCAAATGATAATGTCCAATTAATCCGCTAACTGCATACTCAAACTCTCTCGTACACGCGCGGGCGATTCGCCACGTCGCGCGCAATTAATTAAATGTGCGCGCGCGTGCACCACGGCCATTCTAAATTATAAACTTTTTAATTAAAAAGAAAAAGGCACAGCTCGTCCGCGGTCGCTGTCAGGCCTCGGCGAAATTATTAGCGCCACCACAATAAAAAGTATGCCGCGTCGCAATTATAGCGTGGAGCTCTGCCGCTGCCTTGCCGCATAACAAGGAGCAAGCATCATCGTATCGCGCGAACCGGCTGACATCACGTGCGGACACTGAAATGAATCGGACGACGACAACGACTGTATGTAAGAGTCGTTAGTCACCCTGTGTGCTGTCTCGTAAAATTACCATCGTTAGGGAAGGGCCTGGGGATGTTTCTTGGTATACAAGGGTGAGGAGAGGAAGAAAGAATCGGATTTTTGTCGTTTTTCAAGTTCGTTAAGTGGATTGAAATACATTTTGGAGATTGTTTGCTAAGGGTTTCGAAGGTTGGCAGGTTTCGATTGTTTTGGGAGTTTTCGGGCGAATAAACAGCAGGGAATTGAAGTAAAATGTACGAAGAAAGCTTTGAATGGGAGTCGATTTTTTAAATTTGATGGTTCTATGTTTGTTCGGTGAGTAAACATTAAAATAAAGAAGAGGATAAACTTTTTAGAAATATGAGCGGATAAAATTTCATTCTCATCAAGACTGAAACTTCTTGTTTTTTCTTTCAAATAGATGATCAAAACAATGAAAGTTTTCGTCCCTTTTTGTCCGGCCGGATCCGATGAAACCTTAAAATACTATTACCTGGAAAAGTTTGTTTTCAGCTTTGGGGAAGTGGCGTATAATGAAGCCCAGTGAATAAACAAATCCAACTGCTCGTTAATTAAAAACTTTTAAATACTTTTCATTTTCACAATAGATATAACATTCGCTCGGCTTGTCTGATTTCTTTTTAATTCATTTTTATAATAGAGAATGTATAATAGACTTTCGCATATCGATTTCATTTGAGAAATGAGTTTTCATTACGAATATTAAAGATGCCTCTCTATCAAAGTGCAATAAGGAAATTTTCAATCTTGAATTTTGGCGAATGTCGCGTGAAAGGCTTCAAAAAGATTCGTATATCTTTCCATTCATTAAAATCTCTTTATTCATTGTTCATTGACAATTCATAAATGAATATTTTTGTTCCCATGTTTATGAAAGAAATATAAGAGAAGAACATCTATTGTCATAAATGTGTAAACATGCCTTTTTAATTATCAATTTATGAAAAAATATCTTTTTAAAAAGATGTACTCATAACATATAATATACACTGGTATACAATTAGCAAATGTTAATCTTCAAATATATGTCATAAAGTACTAATTTATAGCTTCAGAAGTTTAATATCACTCGCGTGAAAGTAATTGTTTGACAACGAAAACCGTACAACAATTGACACAAATTTACGACTTCCTCTACACCCAATCATTTATCCAACGCCTAATAAAAAATGTCAATCCGTCATCGAAAACCCCAATACACGGCACCCCACGTATCTTAACCATTATATGAATACTCCCGTCAGTTCGTGGAACCGTACACAAAAAATTTGGTTAGCTGGACGAAATAACCGATAATAAATCTCAACCCCGACTATACGTACCTTACATATATATATATTGGCTCCAGGGTGGCCAAAATAGTGTCGCTTATCACTTCTAATTTGGCGCGAACTTTGTTCCCGCACAACTATACCCGCAGTGCTACCGCGCCCCTTATTTACCCCCTACGCCCAAATAACAATGGGGGGAAAAGACGAGTACATTCCACGCGCCGAGCTTTATTTATGGATATTGCGCGACGGTCGTTTCTCTCTCTCTCTCTCTCTCTCCCGACCGCGTTTCGCCGAATCAACCTCTTTGAAATTCACATTCCTTTTGCACTGGGAGGTTGCTATATACACAGGCCTTTTCTCAGTAATCGGGCCTCGTCTACTCCTCCGACCTCCGATTTCATTCCTCGTCCCGGGACAAATCATTCAATCGTGCGCGATTTCGCTCTCCGGTTGCGTCTCTTCCCTTCGCTCTGCTACAGTTATTGGATCCCTGCGTGTCTCATAAGACTGTCACTACATTGTTTCATTCACTACTTTTTTTTACTCTCGAGGAAGCTGACACACATCGTTCTCGCGCGATACGCAGCGGGCAATAAAAATTGTTACGCTAGCGTGACAAATCGACGAGTAATACACACAGCGGCAGATGTGTACAGCAATCGCGCTCTGCAAATAACGAAAATAGACTTTATCGACGCCTCTCGCACGCTCCACATGCTGCGCGCCTATTTTCGGGCGCCTCTCCTAGAGCGCAGTTGCACTCAACACACTCAATACACACACACACACACACACACACACATACATTCATCCACACCGGAAAACTGGCATCGTCAAGCGCTTCTCGAGGCCCCACTCCGTCATTAAAATTCACCTCCCCGGACGCGCACGTCACCCTCCGGCTGGAAAACAAAGCGCCCGGATAAAAGGGGAAAGCGCGAGTTTGCCGAATCACTAATGCTCGCGCGCGCGCCTTACTCGCTCTGCCGTATATACTAGCGCGAATCGATAAATGCCGGCGCACGGGTCGCCGAACTTCGGACCGATCAAATCACACGGGGAAAATATTTTGAGGTCGCCGCGGTGCTTCTTTTTTCGCCTCTTCCCCGAGGGCGCGCTAACTTTGCGAATCGAGAAAGTTGTCGGAAACGCCAGGCAACCTTAGGAGGAGAGAGGAGTTTGCTCGGAAATCCCGTCGCCGAATTTATTTTCTATTCGATTGTGCGAAAGGGAAAGAGTTAGTGTTTGCGTCCAATTAAGTGGTGGAGAAATGGTGGCTTTACTTGGGGGTCGGGATTTTGAGAAAAATTTAAATTCGTGTTGCGCTTGACGTTGTAATTTCTTCGTGCTTGTTGGACTGCGAGATGAATTACACCGGGACGTGCAAAAATTATGCAAATTTAATGCGGGGTTATACTTATTGGATTCGCGGTGTACGTGCTTATCATGCATTCGACGGGAGAAGTCAATTGATAACATGAATTTGTACTTTTGCGGGGCGGAAATTTCAGGATTTCATTAGATATTGGTCGATAATCCTGGGACAGAAAATTTTCTCGACCTTTTAGCGGAGGTCTTTATGCAGACCTTATATAGCGATTAAAAGAGATGAAAAGCGCATTTTTCGTCCTCGCTATCCTTATTGTTCTAATTGATGTGATAACGTAACCTACAAAGGGTAACGAAGTCATCGGCACGCGAAGAGCACGTTTGAGGTAATATCATAAAAATCTTGCGAAATCATTTTACAAAGTTGTCGTGGAAAATTCTTACCCCTCTCGTAACAGTTAGTTCGATAAAACTCCATTATTACAAACATGCTGCAGAAGCCATCCTCACATTAAATAATTGATCAAATATACACTAATTACAACAAACAATAATTTTACCATTTCCAACCCTTCCTCGCGCACTACTCAATATCAAGACCACGCCTCCCTCTAATTAACGTCAACTTATTAGGTTACCATTAATTATCTACTTTCGCAGTGCATTGTATTCTATTCAGGCCGCGTGCCCTGACACTCGACCTTACGAATACCGCGCCCTATGCAGAAGGACGCAGAAAAAACACTTTTCCCCTTTACCCTCTTACCTTGAATCCCAGCGCTCGTAATTCTTTTACTTTCAATTTAACGTGTGACAGCGTGTGCAGGGCTTTATTGAATTACACACGGGACAAGCGTGGGGAGCTTATAATGACGATAATTTTCTTTGAAACAAGCAAAGCCCTAGTTCCGACGCTCTCTATCGATTCCAGGGGAGGAGGAGAAGAGGACCCTCTCGCATTGATTGCCCGTTCGAACTCTACTCCTCATTACTTATTTCGCGGCCGGACTTGCACGTTATCCGACTTTTTCCGTAAATGCACTTTCCAGGGAAAATCTAAAGGGACAGGTGGCCGGTTGGCTGCGTGGGTTGGTGTAGATGTCCGCGCGCAAATCGATTTTGAAAAGATGATATTTTCAAACGACACTCTCGCATGAGTTATTCACGCGGGTAGCGTATACATTTTTTAACATCGATCCGCGAGTTCTCTATATGCGCGGGCTCGAGGCTTTTGCGGTCCGATTCACTCTTGGATACATTGTTGTGTAGATTTTCCGTTAGAATATTTATGGGAAAATGTTTTTTCATCGATCTATTTAGCTTTTTTTTTAAGCGGCTTAGCGTGTAGTTTTTGAACAAGTGGTTCGAATGATTGATTATTTCATCGAATTGCTTCGCGGAAAAACAGAATATTGCGAAATTGTTTAGCTGCATATCAAAGAGATATTGAATTAAACTGAGCGGTTTCATAAATGAACGTAATCGAATTATTGTGGCTATGATTTGGGAAGCTTAAAATAATAAACGGCCTCGTACTACTTCCACAACTGTTTTATAAATTTAATAATTCATTAACAGTAAAAACTTTTAATAAAATATAAGATTAAGAATTAAATGGATACATAAAAAGTTGCTGGAATATGAATCTTTAATATCGCGGAAGAGCATACAAGTTTATTCGATTTATGAGATAAAATCAAGCTCTTGAAGTAAAATTAATTATTCTTCTGAAATCGAGATCTTGTATTCAAATTTTATCAGCCTCGGATAATCAAAAGAAATGTGCCTCGGCTTTGAAAAGGTTATGCACTTTGAAATTCAAATGACTTATTTTAATGAATTAAAAGCGTTTTTGAATTTTCGCAAAAATTCACTAATACTGTATACAGAATACAAAGTAAGCTACATCTTGAAATCACCTGAGAAATCTCGACTCTTTGCACTTCTTTTTCATATAAAAATTGATACATCGTTCCCGTGCAAAGATAGAAAGCAAATAGAGAATATCGTGAAGTATTGTAGCGTTCGTTCGAGTTTAAATTTCGCACAGCACAAGGGAAAGCGGATAACGGCACATCAAATATTCTCAACTACTCTTTTGACATTCACCAGAAAGGAAATTTTATAGTATAACTTTTATAATCTTGGATAACTTTTACCTAAATTGTTTTTTTACTAAATTGTTTAGTTGTCAATGTGTTTAACTAATGTGTAAATTGTTTAATGTGTCTTATTGCAAATGCTAATGTATTTATTTATGCTGAGAATCTTTTTAAAATACACAATTACTGTTCCAGTATAGTATTAAACATAATTACTTCTTGATTTAGTTATTTATTGGTTAAATTAAACTATTGCATTTAACGAATAATCATTGTCAATTGATATTTCTATAATTTTTGAACTTTAGAGCCCATTATAATCGCTATTCAACTTCAAGTTACAATTACTACATCATTATTTTAGTCATAAAATAGTATTTCAACTTATCCGCAATTATGACAAGAACATAACGTAATGATTCATCTATGTATATATTATAATCCTTTTTAAATAAAGTTTAAACTAGTCTGATTTCTTGCAATAAAAATTTTGTGACATTTCCATTAACTTCTATAATACCTTCACTCAATCAAAGAAGAATATTCTCAAATTCATCAATTCAACATCAAAGAGCGATTTTACCCTTCTGGAATCGTAGTTCGACATTTTCAAACTCCATTATTTTTTCGCGTCGAAGATTCGAATTCCAAACTCCGAGCTCTGCACTTATTCAACGACAGCCGGGGAACACTTTACACCCCGAAAACTTGGCAAACTTAAAAAAGATGTCTTATCCACGAATCGCTTACGCTTTTTTCGTCAAAAGAAAGAAAGTCTCTCTATCTCACCTCACATCGGTATCGCCAGTATCTCACGTCAAAGAATAGTCGAAAAATATTTTTCGGAACATAGCTGTGAAAGCTACACATACGCACTGAGCGGGTACGAAAAGTTTTCAAGGATCTTTACATTTCGCCATGTTCTGGATAACAGGGTGTAGGTAGATGCACGTATACGTGGTATAGTAAGTCTTGCATATGATGCGCGAAGATAGTTCGAGGAATTTTTTGCTCCGGGACTATGGTAAATGCCTCGTGTGTTTGTCTTCTCTACACTTGCACGTAGATATTTGTGTGTGTGTGTGTGTGTGTGTACGTTACTCTTTGATTCGTTGAATGTTCCCTTGAACAAGCTCGCAGTCGACTTCAGCCGGCGCTGAAAAGAAAAGCTCGAAGCGACTGCTGGCTTGGGCGTTTGTCTCCTCTCGATTTGTGTGTAGAACAGTTGACGCAGCTTTGCTACAGACAAAGAGGAAAAAATGTTATTTTAAAACTCATTAGTCTTCCGTAAAACAAAATAAGGAAAACAATTTTATTGTATAAGTTCTATAAAGAGAAAAAGTTAATTATAAGTAAAAATAGACATTTATACTGTCACGAATAGAATGTCATTCTGAAATTCTAATTAATTTGTCATTCATTTCACCTCTAATAATATTTCTCCAAATAGATGTAAATATATAGAATGCATATGACATCTAGCTACGCCGGTTCATTGGTTAGGGCAACAAGATTAGGAAATTGCAGTACGCCACGTGTCAGGTAGGTTGGAAGCTTGACGTTTATCTGATGCTAGTCTATTACAAATTCTCATTTATTTTATGAATAGAAATCCAATTGCCATTTTACACGTGATTCAGTTTTTGTATATGTAGCAAAATTTCTATGTTCAGTAAAACGTTGTAAGCGATATAGTATAGGTAGCGTGGAAAAACTATATCAATTTCTAAAGAATTTAATCCCGCCATATCTTCGAAACCCAATCGGATATATAGAGTTTGATAGAATTTTTTTGTTCGCTTTAATCCTGCAATTCAAAGAGTTCAATATCCCGTTCATGGTCCGCGGAATGATTCAAATTCGATGTGATTGATTTAATTAAATGCAATATAAATCCATCGTATAAAAAATTAATTGATATTAATGAAAAAGAACAAAGAAATTGACTTCGAAAATGTGTTTAAAAATGAATATCGAACTGAAAATTAAAAAAAAAAATAATAAAAAACAGTAAAATATAAAAGATACGAAAAATAATTCAATAAAATATCGTTACCAAAATCATTATGTTTGACGTTACCAAAAGTTTCTTTACACACCTCGAATGTAAACACCAACTTTCCGAATAAAATAATGAGAAAAACTTCTTTTCGAAAAGTCTCGAACTTCGCACAACACAAATACTCGCACGCCTCCACGTATACGTATATATCAAAAACAAAACTCGCGACCATAAACCTCGAAATTCGCATACTTTGATTACTTTCTGGCCTACTGGCATTCCTCCGCCAAGTTTATTTTGCGAGTAAAGGTGTACGTACACACGGCGCGCGCATACACTCAGACGAAACTTCATAAGAAAGCCAACAAACCGGACCTTCTGAACTTTCTTCCCCCGTATGTACACATACACACGTACATTTACACACATACTACCTTCTTCCCTTCCCCTCCTCAACGCGAAGTAATTGCGACGGTTATTGTTCACCTCCAGCTTCCGGGCTTGCGCAAAGTCACACACATACACTCGCCGAGCTTATAGGTACGTGCAGACCGTACGTACGTGCAGTATATACACATTGTACCTTCGTCGCTTTCTCATTATATACCCGTGCCCTCGCGCAACCTAAATTCGTGGAGCGAGGCTTCTTACGCGAGCGCTCAGCTGTACTTTTTATCGCGTACGTAGGTATAAAGGTTACAGCGAATTAATAACGAAGATGTAACGGATTAGGAATTAATTATTGCGAGGTTCACCGCAGCGGCGTGTTTTACGGTGTTGTGTAAGACCGCGTGTTTTGCGATTTCACGCTGCGGATATATATATCTCGGGTAATTACATTTTCAGTTCGGTGATTATATTGCACGCGTACGCGCGCGTGTATTGCGCGTGTTTATGTCTGGTCATCCGTTAATTTCTGATGAACTGAACGAGATTATTAGCCCTTACATTATTGGCTTGACATGAGATGAAGTGCCATTGCACTATTAAAATTATTTTAATACCTTCGTGCATTAACTTTGAACGAAAATCGTAAAGCCTCGCTCCGCCGCAATCCATAAATGACATCAATAAAATCGGTTAAAAGCGTGCGTTACGACACACCGAAGATAAAAATATTTTATGCAAGTCCATTATGGCAAATGGAAATCTTTACGTTCCCTCGGCCACCGGAACGTATAATTAAATAGCACACACCTCTGCACATCATCGTCCGCAGTCCATTTCCATGCCGTTTCCAATTGTTCACAATATCGCCGCCGCAAAACTTCACGCTCAACTGTAAAAAAACTTTATACGTTCTCGCAGCAAATGGAAATGAATCGATCCCATCGTTCCCCCGCAACCTCCGCTTTTTACTGTCCACGCCTCTTCTCCCATACCCATGAATAATCCATTGCTCCCTCTCTGTAAAAACTATCATCATCGCCTCGTAAAACGTCTCGCCTCAAAACTACGCGCAATTAGACCGATCATCATCGTCTTCTCGCGAAAATACCACCTTGAACTTTCCACTCGAAAAACGCGGCTCGCTAGCGTGAACTTTGCCAATCGCCCGCCAAACTTCGTCACGTGCGCGCGCGCGCCTTTTGAATTTTCCAAGACGCGCCCGCAGCCGTGTCGCAGTACACTGCACTATACACCCACCTATAGGTATACATACATGCACACACACATTGGCGGCAGATCGATCGCAGCACCGGCGTCGCGGCTAATCCTGAAAAATTTAGAAAGCCCTGATAATTTTAGACAGACTGCACACGTACGTACGTAGGTAGCTCAGTATCTACGTTAATATCTGCGAGATGCGGGTGTTTAATGGCGCGCGGTGACTACTGTTGCGACTCGACGGCGACAGCAGTAGGGGATGTACGTAGATACGTACGATTGCACGGCTATCCGCAATTCGAGAGGGAAACGTGAGAGCGACAGAGAGACTAACGGGGTCACGTGCTAGCTGTAATTGAAGATGCAGGATGACAGGGGAGAGGCGGTTGAAGGATACGAGAGAATCAGTCGCGTGCTTATCAGAGGCGATGATTGCCGCTGTGAGCATTTGGTTTTGTATTTCTTTTTCGCCGGTTCGAGGGGTGCTTGGTTAGAGAAGTTTTAGGAAATCTGAGGAGTGAGGTTTGATTAACTTTGGAAAATAATTTATGTACTTTTTTATAAGTAGAACTGATGGTTCATGTTTCAATTTTGAGTTATTTATTTTACCATCAATCACGGTTGAAGTAGATCATTGAATTATAAAGTAAAATCAAAATTTTAATAATAATCAAGTGAAGCCGATACTTCTGTCCGAAATTCTATAGTTTGGTTATACAATGTTCGCCCTATTGTTAAATATACTTTAAAATCCAATAATTATCAGACGTTTCAACTAAAAAGCTACTATACATAATAGATTATTTTATCAGACAGAACTGAAATATAGTTCGTCTTTAATCAATCATGAGAACATTATTAAATTTAATGTCTCATCTGGAAATTCTCAATATTTTTAACTTTGATATATCATTATGTGACATTTTGTTCGATCAATTTCATTACTCAAAGAAGTCAAAAGCGTCGAATAGTAACCCCTGCGCTTGACACTCAAAACTGATGTACATCGCCTTAAATGACAGTTTGAATGCTGCATTTTCTACGTGCGTCCTAATTAAATATTGAAAGTTAATTAAAGTTTATTAATTAGATCTACCATTTATATATTTCTAGTGCTAAAATTGTAAAACCTGATTTCTTATAAATATTAAAGTATAAAGGTAAAATTTTGTAAGATAAAATATTTTTGAAGTAAGTGTCAAGTACTCGTCGACAAGTTTTTCAAAGAAGGCGACTTTATCTGTACCATCGAGTTGATGATCCTTGGTATTTTCTTTATCACTTTGATATAAAAGCTTTGACAATTTCTCTCTCTACATTTTGGTTTATGTACATAACCGAATTCATAAAATCTACTGCATTGAAGATAAAAAGCAGTACGAAGTAATTTTTGTATTTATTTACAAACGAATCGTAAGTTAAGTTATATTTCTTGATTTTATTCGAAAAATAATGGAAGATTAGTATTGCATATAAATATTATAAATATTATTTTGGAAATTACGTAAAAAGTGTAAATTTAAATTAAGCTTTATATTACTATGCATTTTAAAGAGCATTGTCACAATCCCAGCAAATTAAGCCAAGGCAATTAAAACTTTTTGTTTTGTAATATTATAACGGTAGCTGACTTTTGTGAGCAAAACGTAAACAGAATAAACAATCGCGATTTTAATATCCTTGACGTGGAAAGTCCTCACTGAGCTTCACGGCAATTTTCAGCGTAAAGCTCTTCTCGTGTACATATCCCAGTTTTCGAAGGTAAGAATTTTTTTTTAATACCCGAATATCTGCATCTGCTACAGTGTCCATACTAAAATATAAATAAAAAAGTTTTTGTAACGTATTTGGTCAGTTGTAGAGAGTTATGAAAAAAATTCTGAAGGGTATTGATTCGAAAACTCTGAATAAACTCAAAACTCGTCAGTTAACTTTTCCAACAACATCGCAAACAATAAACATCAACATTTAGTCGACGAATATTTACAGAACTTTTATTCTTAATGGCACGAAGTATAATTTTATTATAGAATATTCTGTTCATTTTAAGATGGGATTTGTATTTACTAACAAACACCCTTTCTGAAAAGTTTCGAAGTTCTATTTATAGATCAAATGATTTGATTTATAAATCAAATACCCTTAAAGCATCACTCGTATTAAAACCACAATTTATTTTCATTTTAGCATCCATTCATCGACGGCGATATCCCCATAAACAAACTGGCACCTCCCTCGAAACGACGACCTTCACCATCATTTTATACCACCTAATTTTCATCCCAACCAAACTACATAAATAATCGCACCCGCCTAAAACAATTAATTAATCAACCAACCAGCCGAAGAAACCACAACAAAAGTGCCGCGAGCTAAACCCTTACCGCGAGTGTCGCTACTCCCGATCGCGCGTGCTAACGATGAGCATCAGAGTGGTGGTGGTGACAGTGCGATAACGGCAAACGAGACAAAAAAGCAAAAAAAAATTGGCGCCCGTAGGAAGAGGCGGCAGATGCTGAGGACGAGGCGGTGGTGGGGCCAGGAGGAGCAGGAGGCGCAGGTGGTGGCAACAACGCGTCGCCGCCGCTGCTGGATTGATCGTCGTGGGAGGAGGACGCCGACGGTAGGCGGCGGCCGAGAGACGACGCGCCGGCCGAGGAGCCAGCAGCGGCATCATGAACGAGCCGGATCCCTGTCTGCCTATGCTGCTGCCGCCGAGGTATCGGCTGCGCGATCTCATCCTCGGTGACTACGCCTTCAACGACGACGGCGAACGGTGAGTGTATTATTGGTATTTAACCGATGATGTACAAAGGCTGATTGAGTCCTTTGAGGCGGACATTCTGTTTGAAAATTTTTCATGAAAATTGGTAATATATACTTCGACTTTTTTTTTTATTCGGAGTATTGGATGCGGCGGTCTGAATTCTAAGCATTTTTTCGTAGTTTATATTTGGGGCACGTATATCGATACGTATAGCATGTGTTGCAGAGGGAAAAATTGGAACGAAAAATATTGAAAAGGTGGTTCGAATAATTAGAGGGGAAGAAAGAAAAGGTGAGACTGTTAAATCCTTTCGGTAGGTTGACTGTAGAAAAGGTCTTATTGTATTATCAAATTTCTTGATTGATTTATAGGCAGCGAAAAGAAATTAATGAAGGTTGAATGAATTATGTTGAGACTTCGTAAACTTTTTTAATCTTTTAGAGAATGTAGGAAAAATTGTTAAGGAGTTTTGGAACTTTTGAAAATGTATAGCTTAGGAATTTGATGAAAACAAGGGAGAACGATGGAGTGTAAGAGGGTTCAAAGTTCTTCAAGTGATATTTATCGTTTTACCAAGTTAACAGATGGAGCTAGAGTGACGTCGAAAAGTTAGGGTTTTTGAACGAGATTTATTGTTCTTGATGTAACGGTTATTAAGTGTCGAGTAATGTATTTTACTACATTATTCTTTTACACAAAATGAGAACATAAAAGACAAAACGAGACTATATAGGAAAAGTACATGACAATGGTGAACGAGTAATTAAAGAAACGGTTAGAAGTCATTGATTGGAAACATCACACGACGTTGTAACTTGATGAAAAAGTAAATCTCAACTACAGTCTGCGTTAATTTCCAGCGCCACTCTAATAGACTATAATTTTTCACTGGCTGTAGGCACCAGGTGGTAAACTTTTGCTGCTGTCAGAGTTAATGTTCACGCTGAAAATTTAAGAGAGTTTGATTGTTATTTTAGGTGAACGTTTGTCATAAAGGGATATATGAATTTTATTTAATATACGGGATAATTATAATAATTTAATCTAATTTTGAAAAATTCACAAAAAAATGTTGGTGATAGTAACTTGCTTGTTATACGTACGTTTAAATTTTAATGTCAATTTTGCATCGTTAAAAAACTGTGTAGGGCAGCTGAAAAACTAGATTCCGAGCCAATTTAAAAAAAAACACTGAAATCTATGTCTCCTGGGATGACAAGATATTGCGTTTGCAAAATTAACGTTTTTCTCTAGAGGATTAAAAAAATTAATTTAGCTGATAAAAATGATTATGTTCTTAAATTCATATATGCTAGAATTTGAAATTTTATAATTTAAATTATATTGTACTAGATAAACCATTGAATTCCATGATTTACACTTTATTTAGAAAAATGAAATAAAATTTTTGATTTCTTACTTCAGAATTAAAAACAATATTTTTTACTTAAATTTTAATATCAAGTGACACGTATTCTTCGATAATTTGTGCATGCATAACATCATATTAGACATATTTTTGTGTTATTTCTTTGAAAATTCTATTCTGGTAAAACCGACCACTATGGGAACGCTTTTAAACTTATCCATCGCTTTCTCTTCGCGTTCATAAAGGATGTGTTTACAAAAAAATATGATACCTAACTTGAATAGAAATAAATCCTCCCAGTGTAGTAAGAGTGATATCCCTTTAAAAGGTAAACTTAGAAATGTGTCTCTCGTGAAAATATATATTTTTTCCGATAACAAGTAGGAAACTTTATACTCTAATGTATAAGTAAAGAAAAGCGACACGGATAAAACGAGATAATTAGAGTGGAATGAGTAATTACTATATATGTATAGTTTCTTAGTAGAAAAAAAATATAAGGTCTTGTATATTTATTTAATTCTACAACCAAGGAAAAGAAACTGTATAAATTGATTTTCCTGCAATTCTTGAATCCGCTTATATAGAGATTACAAAGCTGTTAAGATTTTGAATTTAAGAACCATCTGGAACTCCTTTAACGAATGTATTATATATACTCTCTTGCATCTCAAAGTGGCTCTATAGTAAAGCCTCTTGTTTCAAGTGGTTCTAGGAATACTATTATCGTAATGCAACGATTTCTAGAATATAATTTCAGCTTCTATGGAATTTAATTCAATTTAATAAACAATAATATTACTTTAAACTTTTAGAAATCATCTAAAAACTGTAGAAAAGTTAATAAAATTTTAAAACAATGTAACAAGTCTTTATTCAATATAATACTTAATTTTTCGTATTCATATTTCTGAAAATATAAGTGATTACAAAGTAGAGCGCATTTTAAATTACCTAAAAGTTTAATCATACTAATGTGTGTTCCATTATTCCTGTAGTTTGTATATTAAAAAAACTTAACAAAGTGATTGGCAATATTTGATTCTAGTATCTTTTATCATGATTAATTCAAAAAGTAGTGTAAACTAAAAAAAAGTAACAAAATAGTTTGTTTTCTGCCTAAAGGTAGACAGGCTATTAATCACAAAACACATAAAAAAAGTAGGCTACATCAAAGATTTTAGATATTACTAGAAAAATTGAGCTTCACGAGACACTACCAATATGACCTGACCAAACACAAACGACCATTTAAAATTAATCGTAATAGACCATTATATCGACAATTTTTAAAAACTCACATTCAGGCTTGTTATCCTCAGCGATCGTACATCATAATTATCATAATGATAAGAAATACAGTCCTTATAAACAACATATTAGCAGATATTGAATGATTCTATCTCCCAAAACACACCCATCAGCCCCTTTCCCAAAAAAAAACATAAGAGATCGATTTCCACATAAACGTGTCGCTTTGATAACCTCCCAAAAAAGGCTACCTCCACAAAAAAAAAAAGAATCATCACCCACCCACGCGCCACATCCTCTCCGAATCTCCATACAATTCGGAAGCCCATAAATCCTACCTCCGCATTACCATGCCACCCATGTAAACACGCGGCACACGCAGTTGTCAGCCCGCTTTAAACGCGGTCGCGCGAGCGACTACCGGTCCCCTCGTTAATACCACTACTACCGGCATCGTGACCATCGCTCGAAATGAAATAGATAATTGGAATTCTTGGCGTGTTGCGCGGGGGGCGGCACAGCCAGTTGACAGCCGGTCATTTCTCAAATTCTCCCGCTGGGCTCGCTGACGGTTTACTCTCCACCTACGGGTCCGTGTACACTTGTCGATATATAACGACAAAATATGATCCGTAAATCTGCTGAAATTTTCAGGGCGTCGACTGCGAGGGTTATTTATTACCTCTCTGTATATGGCGGAGTTCAAAGGCAGAGAGGAAGAGGGAAGCCAATGCGAATGTGCCAATGGCGGTTTGATAGAGTATTAGCATTCGGCCGTACGCAGAGTATAAATGGAGGTTGATTGATTAATTTTGAATTGGTTGGGTATTGAGGTCGAGTGAGAAAATAATTTTGAAAGGGCGCGGAGTGATGGTTTCCGTTAATGTTTCGAAAATTGACTTCAATAATCTTTCTTCTATATAATATATCAAGGACCTGAATTTCAAACGTAATTGACATTTTCATCCGAATGATAGATTAGCCAGAGAATAGAACGGTCTCATTTAATATGAATAGTTAACTAATCTCATTACTATATTAAACGAAGAACTGCAGATAAGTAAGCAAATTCATTCGTTTAAGATGACATAATCTCGACAATCGTGGACCTAGAATATGTTATCGATTCACCTATTGTGAAGACATTTATGACTTTCTGGGAAAATACGTTCGAGTGTATAAGGGGTTTTCTATGGTAAAGTATCTCAACGACTTAGCGTTTAAATACGTAATTATTTCTTGGAAGCTACTGCTGTTTACGTCGCAAGCGCGTTGAAAATAACCGCTTCATGTAGGGGAGAGCGGGGTAAGTAGCGCAGGGAGGTAAGTTGACAATACTATAAAAAACTTATTGTAAATACGGTATTGCGTCGTGGCTCAGCCGTCATAAATACTGTATAAAGTGAGGTACATCAATGTATATAGTACAGTAACAGTATTTATGACGACTGACCCGCGGCGCAATACCGTGTTTAAAATAAGTTTTTTATAGTATTGTCAACTTACCTCCCTGCGCTACTTGCCCAGCTTCTCCCCTACTGTTAAAATATTGTATAACAGTTTCTAAAAAATCTTGATCAAAACAATTTAAAAATTCCTTATTATTATAAGATTCTTGCATGTCGAGTATAATTTGCATAATATAGGTTCGCGATGAAAGTCAATACCATGGAAGAATAAAAACTCTCCGGTATATCGCTTGTTCAACACACCACATAATTAATTCAGCACGTTACTTATAATCAATATACACCTTCTCCCCCAGTTTTCACAAAGCTTCTAATTATTTACTCGTCCAATTAAGAGCCGCGGTTACTCAAGCACTCTTCATAATGAATTATTATAAAATACCCCGGGAGCTTACCCATCCCCGGTCAACACATTTTTTTTATTGCCGGTAGAAAATCTAAAAAAAATTGTTCACCCTATAAAAAAGCGGACGGAAAAATTTCTCACCCTTGATTCGATGATTCCGAGCTCGTAACGGCAACGCAGCACAGTCGATTTTTATTGCCCCATCCGCACGTCTGAAATCACAAACTCTGGACACTCTAACCGCCTCAGCGTATCCCGTATTTACGACACGTATAGGCCGTCCAAAGACGTAATACCGCGCGTATACGTATACACCGACGTCCGCATTATTTTCCCCTCGATATCATCACCAACAACACACACTGCACACGCGCGGGTAGAAATTTATCGCTGACGCGGCCGAGAGAACACTCAGTCGTCCGAAACTCCGCGAGGAGCCTACACTTCGTCTTCTTCGTCGGGCGGACGCACGCTAATGGATATATAGAGAGCTTGGATTCAAAATGCTCATTCACGTGTAAGTGGGTCGGCGCGCAGCTGCTGCCCATTGTGCGGTAGGACAAAAAATTCTATCCCCGAGATCATTTCTTCCAGATGCTCCCCCCTCGCTGCTGTGGGTGAGAGAACCGTTAATGAGCGAATCGCGTTAATTTGCTGGTATCGATTATAGAAGGTTTTTCGCGCAATTAAGGTTGAGTGGCCGCGGGGGCCGGAAGAACTTTTGGGCGAAGTTGGTCTCTTGAGGTATTGGTGGGCGGGTATAGGTATCGATTGAGTGGTACCCGCGCGCTTAGTATGCTAATGTTTGAATTTAACGAATTGCGGAAAATTTTAAGATTAAAAATCGAGATCATGTGGAAAGGTTCGAGTGCTAATTTGCAACGCTACTTGGCTGAAGGTTACTTTTCGAAAAAGTATTTGCAATTTATTACCAGGGTTAGTGTTAAAGATTATTAATGTAATGAATTGTTGTAAGTAGTTGTATTTAAAACGAATAAGGAATTGATTTATATACTTTGTCATCTGACATGTTCAGTAAAAAAGCGATAAAAGAATTACTTTGATTACCAAATAAAATTCGATTTAAGGTAGTTCTCTTCACATTGCAAAAACTGAAAAAGCTTCTGAAAAAAATATACAAATATTCTTCAAAGTCACAGAAATGATATCATATGTTTGTTTACATACATTGCGGAACAAATTTTTGAGAAAAAAATTCTTGAAAATGGTTATTTTGACATGAGAGTAAATGAGTGCTATATCAACTGTGACAGAAGGTAATAGAATTACTCATCAAAAAAACTGGACTTCAAAAAGAAAAACATAGCTTAAGAAATATGAAATTCGGCTCTTTCTATTAAGTTTATCAAATATGTGTCAAAAGCCGATCTTTCTAAAAAGATATTAATGATTATAAACACAAATAGCAGACGACGTGCACGAGAGCGAGAGAGACAGAACGACGCCCATGGTATAGTTTGTGCTCTCGCTGAGCAACAAACTGTAGTGCCCGAGTAGAACCCCCTTAAAGAACAGGTAAGTGTGCATCAGTAGATACGCGCCGGGTATAGTCAAACCCTGTTTCTTTTTGTGAAAGAGTAATGATATATTAAAAATTGCATTTCCTATTTCGATCAAAATTTTTTTATCAAGATATACTATTTTTAAACGCGACCGCCCGATGAGAAAGTTTCGCAGCATATAAAAGCATTTGTTGCATTTTTCAGAGCACCGATCAAAAATAGGTTAACTAGACGGAT
Source organism: Torymus aiolomorphi (assembly GCA_036365515.1). Lineage (NCBI taxonomy): Eukaryota > Metazoa > Arthropoda > Insecta > Hymenoptera > Torymidae > Torymus > Torymus aiolomorphi. Next base: position 59,232,443 of record CM070873.1, on the reverse strand, counting down.
ACCATCATCTCAATATAATCACTTGATAAAGTTCGTTCTACCGGGGTATTATAGATCCGCGTTTAAAATCGATACCGCAAATCCAATTACCGGCATTAACCTCATTTTAACACCGGAGGTCGTTACATTTTTTACGGAGCCCATTAACAACTCGTCGATAAATGTATAACGAAAAATAACAATAACGCGCGCAGCCGCGGATCCTCCTACTAATTACGTAAATGTCCGACTCGGCGAACGATCGCTCGAGAACGTCGTATATACTGTCGCCGATAAAATTTAACGCCCACACAGAGCGAGCGTCGGTATCATCATTATTTAACAGTCACGGCCATCGTATAAGAATGCTAATTTTCCACTCCATTTATCGACGCCGCGCGATGAGTAATGAGGCTCGTTGAAGAATCCATCTTCCACGCCCCCCTGCCTCCACCTTGCAACTAGGCACCGAATTATATTTTCATCGTCACCGTCGCATGAACGAGCCCTCGTTATGCGTCTCCATCTTCCTCGAGTATTATCATGCGGATCGATCCGCAAACTCTGTCCTCCTGTTAAACGAAGATCCACGCGGCTTTGTTTCGGCATGGTGCTGGCGAACACAGCTGCGAAAGGGATAAGTCGGTTCGGGCGGGCGGGCGCAGTGATACGTTCTGTTAAGTACCTAGTTACGGAATCGCGAGCGGACGCGTAACGGCGGACCCTTACCGTAAATAGTGATTTCGCGAGGACGACGACAAGGCCATGTTCACCGGCTTGGCTTGTGTATATAGATGTAGCGCGGGGCTAAGTTATCGCGCTGGAATATGGACGTTTATTTCTATGGGCGGCGTGTCGCGCGCTTGGGAACTTGACTTTAATGCTCGGCTATTACACAGGGGCAATAATTTTATTCTCCTCGGTGGGTATTTATTTTGTTGGGTGAAATGGGATTAGTTGTTGTTGGTTTGAGAAAATAAGTGGTGCACTTTTACGGTCTTGATCGTTCACTTTTTTTGTCTGAAGAAGGGATTTAACTTTTTCAAAATGTAGAAGTCCTATATACAGCAAGGGGGTCTCCTCTCTCCCTGCGGCGGAACCCCGCGTACCTCCTCGCGCAGCCTACGACATCGGCGTTTTGTTTACGTTTTCGCTTACTTCTTTCCCAAATGCCTGACAAGAGACCAAGATCCCTCTGCGTTTTTATTCTTTGATTATTTTTCTATTCAAATAAAGGGTTTTTTAATTTTATTTCTGCTTTTCTTGTAAGGTATTTTTACGTTTAAAGACCACATAGCCTCAATCTTCCGTAAGAGCCTATATGTTAAAAACTCGTATTTCAAGAATTATTTTCTCTAAAAAATGCGCGATGAAAAATGCTGAAAAATTCATGTAATCTTCTTTTAAGTTGAGGAATAACCTATAAAAATTCCAAATTGTTGGCTGCTTTTTTGGTAAAAGTAGGAGAGTCCTTAATCCAGAGGAGATTAAAGTAATTTATAACGTAGCATAACAAAAGGGACGCTGATTACACAAAGATAAAATTTATGTTCAACATTAATATATTTTATGACTACATGTAATGTTTAAAATAAAATTTTTCCTCGAATTTATTCGCGAAATATAATATTCCAGTGAAAACAACAGCTAAAAAATTTTCTATTTTTCAAAACAGCTAAAAAAACACAGGAAACCCAGTAAGAAAACCAGAGATGTATTTATAAATAAAACAAATATTGATTTTCGCGCACGTTAAAATAGAAGCTTATTTTTTCACCTTCGCTTACAAAGCCATCATCGCATTCCCGCCAGTCACTTTCTGAAAACCAGGTCATCTCAATTAACAACAATCCGTCCAAAAAAACAAATCACGTCTCAATACCACCATCACCTCGCCTAAGCGTTGAAGATCTCTCCTACATTTCAGGCGCTTCATACAATCTTGTCACTCCTCTCCACTTCTTAGTTTTACTTACTGACTCCCTCCTCTGCTCCCTTCTCGAGGATTAAGGGATTAGTCCCTCTCTCTCCCTCTACATCTCCGCGCCATCCGCAGGAAATCTCTTCCACGCGCGCAAACTACCGTCGCCTTCTACATCTCGCCCACGGGGTTTTTCGGAGCGGCGTGCTCGTGACGCTTCGAGGATCGTGTGATGGTTTCTTTTTGTCTCGCTTGTGCATTCACGGTGGGTATATTGTTCCGAGAGTTCGGCTGGAAAGTGCGTGGGTGATGGAAGCGCGTATCCGGAACAGATTAATGGGAATGCGTTGGCGACGTTGAGGATGAGAAAGAGACAGAGGGGCTTGTTTATTCGTTTGGACGAGACAGCTGTGAATTTGATAGATGAATTCTATATCCAACAGTTGGTTATATCGTAATGGGCGGGTTTTGACCCTAAATGACATTAGATGATCTTAATCTAGAATTCATTCGTTTCTATACTATTCGTCTAAGGCTATGATATAAATGCTGACACTCTGATCAGATGTCTATTTGCTTTCAAGAAAAATGTGAGTCTTATCTTCGATTTCCGTATAGTGGCCTTCGATCTCTATCAAAGATCGCACCTTCATGCTTAATCACTTTCACTGGGGCGGTGCTGAACTCTATTTTATCTTTCACTAAAAATGATATCCCTGTGGGAGATGGGTTGCGTTATCTCTTAAGCTATTTTTAATGTCGATAAAATCAAACTTGATATTTTTTTATAAATATTACGTTTACTATATTTAACTATTAACCCCAGATTAAGTAAATACAAATTTTTTGTATAATATTGATTTTGATACATATTTCAAAGAAAAGAGAGAAAATGGATGAAGTTCAAAATATTCATTAGTTTACAGTAAAATCATAATAGTTTTCAACAATGAATAAAACATTCCATTACTTTTTGAACGGAATACCTCCTGTATGGATATCTATGCGCAGAAACAGAATACTACGATAAACCGGACTTTCAGTACCAACAAGTTTCTCTTTCGTATGAATGGATATGATATATAGTGTGGTTTTGAATAAATTACGTACTAATAAGCAAAGTCATAACTTCTACATATCTATCTCGTAGTATAAAGTTAGATGAAGTTCATGTGAGCAAACAAATTAATCAATTCAATATTCTGGAAGTTATGAATAGGATAATGTTCATTCTCCGGATTTCAATTATTAGAAGTTTTCTACTTAAACGTCTAGAAAATCAAACAACGAGAATAACTTTTAATAATTATCAACAATTTGCTACATATCAAAAGACAAAACTACATTATACTTTTAGTAATAATTTTGTGTAACAAATTCATTTCGCCGAATTATTACGAAATATTTCTAAAATAAGAATTTTTATACTACCAATGAACATAACAGTATATCGCTATCGATGCTATCGATCATCGTCATAAAACACGTAAAAGATAGGAAGAGTACATCTCGACGTATCGTAAAAAGTTTAGGGTCGAGATACGCTCTTGACCTTTGACTCGGCTATTTTAGTATTCATTTTGAAAATCTGTAGGGCATCAACATAAAATGTTCTTTGAATAGAAACACATCGCCTCCTCCACATATATTTATACAATATTTTCCATCTACTTACATCATAAAAGTGCTCGTTCACCCCGTCGTCATTGTCCTCGCAAATCAAATTTATAAACAAAACCCTCGACCAGAGAGATTGGAGTTTAACTTCCTCAATGCATCCCCGATTCCATCATTGTCCGCAGCAGTTGGTCAACTTCAGAAAACTACACGTATACATCGCGCACAACAGCACTATTACTATTTGCCGGGTCTGCTGTTGATCCGCTTTGCTTCAAGTTCGTGCAGTCGTCGATGCAGTGTGTGTACACACATAGGAAGCGCATTGTTTCCGGCTTCGTAAAATCGCGCTCGCTGGACGAGTAAACATTTTACGAGCAGCGATCAACTCCGACGCACACAAAAAACCATTAGCAGCGGGAAGAAAGAACGGGGTTCAGGGAGAGAAAAGACGGATGTAATCACTGTTATGGAGTAACGCGTGTATGATGGGGGTGGCTCTATACAATGTATGGCCTTATCGATTGGCGAATACGATGAGGTTGTTTTTTCGTGGCTCAGTTTTCGATGTATAGCGTAGATAAATAATCGAGGCTCGGTGAAATGGCCGAAAGAGAGAAGGCCGAATCACGTTATCACTTTGGTTGCCATGCCTGCCGGCAGGTATAGAACACCTATTCTTTATTACTTTTCGGATATTGATTTATCGCTACCGGGGGTAGCAATTAATACTTATCCGCTGTTCGTCTTTTTATATAAAAAAGTAATTGACTTATGCTGTACTTCGTAAATGAAATCATGGCGATAAAAAAGAACAAGCGTTTTATGTAAAAAACAATCGCCGGGTTAGACAACTTTTTTTTTTTTAAATTGAAGTGAAAACTGTAACATTTATAAATTTTAACGCCGAATCGTAAATTCACACTTCGCAATGAAATTGCTCCATAAAAGTCAACATTTGCTCCACTCCCAGAATTAATATCTCTGGAAATCCCACCCCAATCATAACTCCTCGAAAACTTTTTCAATCGCGCTACTTTTAAAACTATCGGCCCTACAAATCTCATTACACTCGCAGTGCCTACAATCCATTTTTTCGACCCCACTTCGTCTCTCCTCAATAACTCTCTGTCTCTTGTTCTGCTCTCTCTCTCTCTCTTTCTCGTGTCAGCGTTTCCTCGTTGTCGGGCGACCTTTTTTCCCTTTTTCGAGCAAAAAAGCACGGTGAAGGGGGTAGCGGCAGCTAGCAGTTGAATCGCTTGATTTTCCAAGAGAGAGAGAGAGAGAGAGAGAGAGAGAGAGAGAGAGAGAGCCGAGTGGCCACTCGACGTCGAACGACTCCTTCTCTTCCTCTGCTTCTTTTTTCGCCGGGGGTGGGAGTCTCACAGTACAGTCCCTCGAAGCCCCGGAAACGGGTTGGAGAGGATATACCGCTGACGAATTGCGCGACGACGACGACGGAGTTTTGCGGGGGCTAAACGCTCTCTCTCGAACTCGTCTTTTTCCAGCGGCTATAGAGCATTCGTGGAACGACTCGGAAGTAACTGTAAATACTTACCGGGGATCTGGTATTAGCTCGGTTCTGGTGAAAAGACGCTTTTATGTTTTTTTGCTTTGTAGATTTGCTGGGTGGTTCGGAATGTGAACTGGTGCGTAAAGAGTAACTTTTAGGTGTGGAAGGGTGGATTGACGTCAAATAAGTAATTTAGAGGATATCAAATTTTGTTAAAGGAGATTGCATGAACCTAATTAATATGATATGAATTTTTGTGATACTGAATAATTTTGATTCCCATCATAATTTTCATATATTTTTAGGAATATTTAACCGCAGGAAATCGTTCGATATCACTTTAAGACTCGTTATCGATTAAACATAAAATTTTAATAACGGCGTTATAAAAATGCTGCTTTGACGATGTAAAAACCGCAAACCTCTACTTAATAGCAGCTGATGGCTTTTGATGTTCGTTGAAATTGCCGCCATCTGCAGTTAACGATATATAGACGGATCTATTCAAAATTCACTCAAGCGCTTCAGTAAATTTGATTTTCCTGAAATCTGTGTTACATTTACATTTTATTTTCTTTTAATATTTGGTGTGTTGCTCGCTATGTGATTTCAGTTTTAGAATTTATTTACGAAAGTTAAGGAAACTTTTGCTTTTACGTAGCTACTCTAAAAGTAAACAATCACTGTGAACGAAATATTTAATTACCCTGCTTTTTACGGGAGTAGACGGTATTTTTAATTTTAAAGTTTGAGTAAACGTCAAAGATAAACAGACTTTTAGTACGTAATATTTATTTTTTACAAAATAACATAAAACATGGATAGTATGAAAAAGTAGTTCCCCGATAAATATAATATTATTTTATATAGTATGATTATATTTTTTATAAACAAATAAGTATAATTTGTGCATTCGTAATTTTTTCATTCTATTATATTAATTTTATTTGAAACGTTTAAATATAAGTCAAGTCAATGAAAATCATTTCGATAATTATTTATTTTGTAATAGAAACATTCTCCTATACAATCTGAAATATCAAAAGATATTTGCATTCTGTAACATGAAACTACGTGTATAAGTGTTGCAAATGTTATACAACGGTAATATCATTTGAGTAACCTACGGCGTTTACTTCACGTTAAATTAAAAATTTTTCCAGCAGCTCGTAGTATGGTCCAGCATACAATTACTACTAAAATCTTGCATTAGAATTCAATGATATTTACAGGAGTAAATAATTTAAATTCCGACAAAATCGTCTTCTACTTAAAACATCTCGAAGCAAAAGCACCTTTCATAATTTATTTTGCTGTTGCAGATGAGATAATAAACAGCTTATTCCTCCCCGCTGTTCTCGTGGCCCAAAATAATTTAATTTCCATTCGTTCGCACGCGCGTCTTACCCATTTCCATATATTAAATCGCACTTCGGAACAGTGGTCGTGCTATCCCATTGCTTATATTCGCTCCCTCCACGTTACTTAATATCCCGCTTGACATTATAATCGGCCTTAACAAATCTCTGTGACTTCGGCGCGTCGGCCGTAAATTCTTGCGTGGAAATTATTCCGCGGTATCCCGCTGCTCCCATAATCAGCCAAAGTACGTATCTGCAAGTAGACACGCATAGGTTGTTCTCTTGCCCTTTTTTTCTATAACCATACAAGAGGAAAAGTTTTGAAGGACGTTTAAGTATAAGGTGTGTGTACGTGTGCGTGAGCACGAGTGAGTAGTAGATAAGCACACGCCGGCAGCGGACAAAATGAGATCGCGATAAGCAGGAGCAGGATTAGAGGAAATCCCGACGACGAAGGCGGCCGCGTACGTCTTCGCGTGAAAATTGTTTTTTAATGCTAATGGCAATGGAGTTTATAACTAGAGTCGGAAAGTTATTGCCAGCGTCGACTTCATTTTCCCGCGCTCCCTTCGTTCTGTACCCTGCCAATGACGACTCTCTTTCTGTCTCTCTCGGGGGAACTTTAATCCTCGCGGGACGATGGAATTCACTTTGTAAATCGGCTCAGGGTGGGTGTGTAGTTATTTTTAACGGAGAGCGCGGAGGATGCAAGAAAATAAGAGAGTGGGAGAGGGGAGGATCGTCGTTCCTTTGTCATGGCAAATCTTTTAATGAATTGGCCGCCTGACGGAATTAAAAATCTCTGAATGCATTATTAATTAGCATCCTGCAGCTATTGTGAATGACATGGCAAATGGGAGGGGGGGGGGCGGAATTAATTAGAAAAATTTTACGGAAGGGTTTTGCATGATCTTTTAGCGGGACAATAGCGAGTTGAGAGCAGATGGAAAAACTAGATTTAAAAGTTATAGGAGGTAAATGTGTTTTAGATAGATGAAGAAGAGTTGATAAATATTTAGTGGTTTTAAATTCTTTTGGATGTCTTCTAACAAAGTTGAGGCGTTGGCAGTCCAAAATTCAATTTAAACTTCGATGAAACACGTACACGTACATAGCATAAAAATGAAGTTGCAAAGTCTATCGGGAAGCCATTTTGATGTTAATGCATTACATACCAAACTTCTTATCAAATTTGAATTTTGGAAGATTTTTGTTCAGTCTGGTTCTTGAAAAAAGTTTGCACGTGGAAAAAATCTTAAGATATTATGTAAACTTTTAAACTTCTTTAAAGTTCTCAGTTTGGAGTTTGTTAATAAGAATGTAGATTTAGAGAGGGTTATATTATTGTATCGTACAAAAACCACTAACAAATCATTGAAGTAGAACTAATCGTCAAATTTAACTTAATGTTACTTTAAAATTAGTAAGTTGTAAAATTATATGTACAAGAAGTTCCTAGTGTTATAGTCAATGAAGATGGCTTTGAAAATGAAACTCCCTTATCATTAATGCATTCATTTTCTTGTCATTGTAATCGAGATATTTTTACTCAATTATATAATATTAAATTTTATGAAATCCGTATACAATAATTATTGACTTGAAACGTACATCTTTTGTTTGAGTATAGGAAAATTTTATGTAAATACAGAATTCGAATTTGAATTTTCACGCGAGAGAAATATAGACTGCAATGACAATACGGCAAATGCAGCTCTATATTATTTTATCGGAAAATAAATTACTAGGTATTCGAACACCACACAAATAAAGCAAATGAATAGGAGTTCGTTAAAACAAGCATAAATGTAGATTTCACCAGTACAATATCTGTACAACAGTGTACGAAAAACATTATATGATACGATATTTCAGTACTATAATAGGAATATACATCGACAGAATATAATAGACAGAGTTTCATTACACTGAAAAATTTTTTCTAAAATTTAAGATAAATTCTGTAATAAAACTTCAAATTTTAATTGAAATTTCAGAAAATTGTTAACAGTGTAGAGCGATGCAATCCTCCTTTCCACCCTACAGTTTAATATTCCCCCTAATGCATCTTGAACTCTTTCACCTCCTTGCACAATAAACTCTATGATTCGCCACTCGAAATGATCGCGACTATTCGCCCCCTGGAAACGAATTCCGCGTACACTTTCCAAATCGATGCGGCGCCTCTCTCTCTCACCTCTCCTCGTTATAAAGCCGTCGCGATCGAGTACGACGTGAGAGCGCGAAAACCCATCAATCCACGCATCGCCTGCCAATTACTCAGCGAAGGGCTTTTGACCCAGAGGCCCGCGTGTTGCTAGAGTGGAGGCATCCCTTTCTCTATGTATAGATGCTGTGTGATTGGAGGCACCGGGGTACTGCTCATTATCGCCGAATCGCATTATGGTGAGAGGTAGGCATGCGACCTAGTGTCCTAGGGCCTGTGTTGGGCAAGAGGATGGCTGAAGGGCTGCGGTATTGTTCGGGAGTTTGGATGTCAAAAGGATTTATGCAGCGATGTGGTGTGCGTGTGTGTGTGTGTGTGTGTGTGTGTGTGTGTGTGGGTGGATTGATTGCCCGGGAATGTTCAATATAATTTAGAGGTTGACGTTGAGGGGCGTGTGGAATGTAGTGCGATGAATGGATCAATGAAAAAAGTTTAGTATATATATGTCAGGGTTCTTAGAGGAGAAAACTGCATTAGAAATGCTGCATAAATTTGCCATTAAATCTCATGGAAAGTTAGACTTTATATCCCTCTTGAGATCTAGTTTTATGTGGGATTTTATGTCCTATCAAGTGAAAATGATATCTTAACTGAATCTCACCTGATTATTCGAGTGTGAGATCAGTTAAGGATTTTTATGAAGTGCTATTTTCCAAAATTTTATTATTATGTGATGTTTCAAAAGAATTTAATTGTTTTGAAAAAATAAAATATATTGTTTTTTTAAATACTATAAGTTATCTATCTATATACGCGTGAACATTTTTCGTCATATCGCTGTATTATTTTATAAAAATTGTATTTTTCCATCGACACGTCACTATCTATATGCAGATGCAATGAAAAGCTGATATTTTCGAGCACAAACTGATAAATAGGCATATCACGGTTTGAAATATGCATATTTTTTTCTAACATACATGAAAAATAAACTCTATTTTTTTTTGCAAGTTTAATATAACAACGATTTTTTATCAGTAGTAATTTATCATGAACTATTATCCGGTCAGAAAAAGACGATTCGTTCATTTTTGCACTGAAAGTTGCTTTGTCACTTAGGTTCGTAGTCTCCTGCCTTACTTTCACCGGCGTAAAACGAGAAAATCTTCTTATTTATATCCCTAGTCTTAATCTTCAACATTCCGGCTTCTTTCAAATTAATGCTTATAATAATAGAACAAAGAAACGCCAAGAATAATTAATATCTGGAGCGGAAAAGCGTCATCTGTATTTAAGATGCTAATTAAAACTGTTTTCCCTTTTTACATGACCTTTAACAACCTGACCTGGAATTTTGCTTCCTCAAAGAGATTCCGTTCGACTCGCCGAGTATAATTCTGGTAGGGCATAAGCGTCAGCCGGGCAAATCTCATTTGACTATGGCATTAAATTTTCGAGTTGCAAGCAGTAGACAAAAATATAATCCAATCTTCAATGAAATTCTTGAGACTTCCAGGTTCACATAATTACTGCACCGCTTCTCAGCCTGGAATCACAGTGGAAGAAAAACTTTTAGAATTTGGCCTAATGACCTAGAAATAAAAACGCGTTTCCAAACAAACACGTCGCTAAAATAAACCTACCAGTAGAACGCACGGTTTATATACCTTAAGCACTTTCTAGGCCATGACGCAAGGTGTATACACGTTGTAAAGCACATAAACACACACTATACATTTAAAAGCACGTATATACCTTTCCAAAAGCCGCGCAGTTAACATATTTTTCGCGTTTTTCTCAACGTGATAAAGAAAATATTAAATCTGCATCCCCATTTTCAAACTGCGGCCAGAGAAAGGAAAAAGTTAATTTAATTACACGCTGTCCTGGCGCGAGGGCTGCTGCACGTGCAAAAGTTACGACCGTATAATCGAGGCGAAAAAAAGTTGCGCGCGTCGGCGGTGGTATACAAGAGAGAGAGAGACAGTACTGCGCGCAGCAAGCGGACGGTTGTTGGCGCAATCACGATTTCTGGTCACGTGAAGGCATCATCTCCCTGGTTCCCTCGTCCGCGCGGTGCGTCACAGATTTGTTCATGCATATATGTATGCAGCGTAGGCTTCGCCGGCGCTAGCCTGGATAAGTCGATGGGCGAGATAAAGGAGGGAGATAGAGTGAGTGAGTTTATTTTCCTCGTGCCCGAAAGTGAACAAAAATTGGAGGAATTTTGTGTACGCGTGGTTTTTCGCGCTGTCAACGTGTGAGAAATAATCTATTGATAGTAGTAATTAGATAACAGGGTCTATTTTATTGAAAGAGTTATTGGTTATTTTATTTTTACCGTTTATATCTTTTTTTAAGTTGAATTTTTTCATCAGGCTCTCGGTGAATTAACAAGGAATGAAATTTTCTACGGTTCAATTAACGCGTAGTTAAACATAATGTTGAACGTAGAAAGCTAATTTCCTGGAAGTAACTTAAACTTTTCCGTAATGAATCTAACCATGAATTAGTAAAGCTACATCGGCGATAATTCTGGGAAACAGAATTAAACTGCTAAGAAATAATTATTTATACTTATATTTAAGCAAAAATAAAAGCTTAAAAAGTATATTATTTGGTAAATATTGATTTTAGTTATTCAAAGATTATGTTTCATTTATTTAGAAAAATGAACTAAATTTAACTTTTGAAATCTTGAAACTTTATTTTTCATGACAACAAACTGTAGTTACTTGAGATTCGCGTAATACGATAAAAATAAATGTCTTCCCTGAGGTAATCTAGTATGTAGCCAATCCTTCACACATTGTTTCCAGTTAAAAATTATTATTTAATCGCATCTATAAGTAATCATGGTAAAACGAATTTTTAGCTCACATTGAGCATCATATTCTTAGAAACAAATATAAAAAAAATTTAATTTATATATCCCGTATGTTTTCTTCTTTACAAATCATTTCGGTAAACACTCTCGCACCCTCAATCTATAACCACTTGTTCCGATCCACCCATTGAAAGCCGCAAAATCATAACCGCAAGTGAAAAGCTCAGCGTCCGTTCATCCATCCAACCACCGCCGAAAAATCCGAGCGCGTGCCAGCTCATCGTAACCTCCGCCCACCCAGCCGCGGTTGAAATTCTCTCCCCTATGCCCTTTGACCCGCGCACGTCGAGGCACGTGCATGTGCGAGCCAGCCACGGAGCCGGGCCGCGCGTCTTCTCATTCTCCTCCTTCTCGTTCTCTTCTTCCTCCTCTTCTTCGTGAGCAAGAGAGAGAGAGAGAGAGAGAGAGAGAGAGAGAGAGAGACGCCCCGTGGGCTCACACTTGACACGAATAGTATCGAGCGGCATTTCTATTTTTGCTCACCACGTGTCCCTCGCGCCTGGCAAATTGCACTCGCCGAGAAGAGAGCAGAGAAGAGAGAAAAGGGAGAGAGAGAGAGAGAGAGAGGGGGGGGGGCGAGAGATCGGAATGCGGGAGCGAATTTGTCTATTTGAGCGCGCCTGCTCGAGGACCAGGATAGTGAGAGAACGAGTCGATGCGTAGGGAACATGTAGAGAGTGTGTGAAGGGGCAATGAAGCGTGAGTTGATTTCATTGTGGGTGTGGAGTTTATTATGCCGTAATAGGATGCATTGTCACGGAGATCATTTTTTTTGGTAGAAGATGATACGGAATGATGTTGAAAGGCTCTTTGAGAAAGTGACAACATTTTTAATGGGTATGAAGCGTTAGTGTGTATGATAATGGTAATGATTTCTTGCTGTACGCCGCTCATAAAAACTTTTCCAAATATTTTGGGAAGAAATACATCAGATCATTTTAACCGTATTCTGGTAGCTTATTACTCATCAGTTTAGTTGGCATTATTTTATACGTTAGACCCAGATCCATTAATTAATTAATATAAAGCGACATCTTATGCTTCGCTAATTTAATTTTTTTCGCTAAAATTTCTAATTCATTCCCAGCGGATTCCCTAAATTTATCCTCAGTACCCTCCATAAATAAGCTCCGTACAGAACACCCATGGGTCTAGGGTAAGAAGTGCGCAAATTACTTCCTGGAATTTAGTGGTATTACGCTACTGAATATTTCGAAATTGTACCTTAATGAGCGCTTTTTATTCGTATATTCATGTATGATCAATATATTGTGCTGTCAACAGCGAGATTTTTACCAGTAATACGGAGTTCGGGAAAGTAAATATAAATACATTGTAAATCAAAGAATAACTCTCTATTAATCATGCCATGAATAAATTGTAGGTATGATAAAGTATATCATACCTTGTATCTGATTAAATGGAAAGAATTTTTCTCTTTGTTTACTTTATTTATCTATCCGCTTCTCATATTTCTTTGGCTGGACTACAAATGTTTTCTCTAAGTCGACATAAAAGCGACACTGTTAACGTGGAAAGTTCTAATTAACTGTGAATGAGTTGAACCTTTTTATTTTAGTTCAAAGTAGTTCTTTTCTAGCTTTGTTCTTTTTGAAATATCTTGATTACGTGGACAAGCTCTAATATTTTCTTTGGGTTTTCTAAATTTTTAATTTCAAGCATGAAAACTCTAAAATTTTGGTCTTTTGTAAAAATTCAACAAAACTATAGCGCTTTGTACAGATGAATGTGACCACAGTACACGAATAAGAGACAGAATTTTTTTATTTTATTTTTCATTTCATATAGAATTTTTTTTTATATATTATTTAATGAATCATAATGAAATATTTGGTTATTACATTATTACGTACACGAACGAAGCTCTGAACTTTGTGCGCTAATAAATTAGTTCAACTTACAGAAAGATCATATCTGTTTCTTTCGCTATTCACCCTCAAACGAAAATTGTACCGTAGTATCTAATTCTAACGTTTCTGCAAATATGTAACAAGTTTCACATGTGACACACTTCCAAATTCTCATCAGTATCTTATGGCTTTCATTAAAGATAACGGTATCGATAAATTTTCCTAGACGTAAAGAGGCGAGAAACGTACGTGCCTGCTCAGCTTCAATTTATTCCGGAATCTCTGCTCTCCTAAACCCTACTCGTAAATCCTAATTAGTAACAGGCAAATCTCGTCTTGTATTGGACCGAAATAATCCAATTTTTTTCCATGGCAAACGGATCGTTTCTTTTTTATGCGCTGCTATTTCAGTTAAATTAGCGTTAATTTAATTTGAAAATAAGATGATATACTCGTTAAATAATGTACGGCTATTTACATTAAAAAAATATTATAAAAGAGGACAGTTAAAAAAATAGGAAGTAAACGAACGTAGCCAAGATTTTATTTGCAATGTTTTTCTTATGAACCTCTTTATTTATTTATATTAACTTTTTTTTATCTTTGTAAAATATATTTTAAGAGTAAGATAAAAAATATTTTGGAATGACCCATTTTCCAGTTGAGTAGTAACACATAATTCTTTTGAAAAATGAGCTCAATTACAAGATGTGATAAGCAATCATTTTCCCAGACTATTTTAACGACTTTAATAACTTCTGAGCCAACAATATCTTAAATTTTAATGAAGTCACAAAGTAAGCAAACTAAACCTCGTAAAAAAGAATTTAACGTTAACTTGTATCAATTAACTTTAACTTCGCGTCGTTATCCCGTCTTATAATAACGCATAAAAAGCTTGCAAAAAAAGTCGCTCTCCCACGGATACACCGAAGCGGAGTGGACGAAGTTACCGGGAAACTTTGTTTCCCGTGTAAGCGATTACACTTTCGTTTTCATCGTACACACACACATACACATATAAAGCTTTTTAACTGTTCACAGCGCGAGCGCGAGGCAAATTTTTTTCGGCTCGTCGCATTTCAATGCGCGACTCGCTTCTCGCCGGCTCCGACAGGATATACAATCTATTGAAAATCATCGGCTGACGGAGGAGAAAGAAAAAGACGAGATTGAAAAAGCGAGACGAGAAGAATTGCAAAGGTCTCGTGTTCTCTTCTCTCTTTTTTTTTATAAAGTCGGGAGGAAATTGAAGGCTCGCGAGGTTATATCACCCTCGACTTCCGTCGTAGCGACGAGATGCGGATGATAAACGGGCGTGTACTTTGGGATTATCTTAATCGAAGATCGGAGGTGAAATCAAATGAGGTGAACGTACCCGGGTATTAAAATGTCAAAGCTCGTGGGAGAAAAAAAATATTGGCTGCCTTTGCAACGCCCGAAAGCTAATTTACCCGGGGTATAATTTCGTATTATAGATTTTTGAAATTGGAAAATAATTGGAATTTCGTATAAGATAATTATGATGAAAATGTTTTTGATGTAAACATTACGTTTTAAAGAACACTCCTTCCTTATGTGGAACGTCACCTGGATCCATTAAATTCAGCCTTAACGGTAATATTAAAGTTTAATGTCACGTCATGATAAAAAAAAAAAAAAAAATTGGTTCAATTTATAAAATCAAAATTATATTCATATTTAAATAAATTGCAATTCTCATCCATGTGTTACATTAGCTTATGTAATTTTGAAGGAGACTTAAGACATTATTTAATTTATTGCTGCTATTTACTTGATACGGTTATTATTTATGCAGGACGCATAAAAATAGGTAGTTTCAGCAGATCCATTCTTCATGTTAGAAGAAATATAAGGATAAGAGGTATTACCTAGAAAAGATGCATATAATATCCGCAAGAAAAAGTGTAACACTAAAAAATGACAGCAGCTACTTTTCTCATTTTTCGCTCCAGATAAGAGGGTCAACATTTATTCACAATTCGCATGTTCTACACGAATATATCACACAGACACCCCGCTAAATCTTGCCTTTAATGTTCGAGAACGTTCACTGTACTCAAATGTACAGTCAATCTCTCACCCACGATCAAACATTTCATGCCAATTAACAATTATCACCTACTCTCACAGCGTGCATTATAATAATTTCCGCGCAATTACGCGAGATGAATCTCTGCTATAATTGGCCAAATTCAGACCGTAACGCGATACGCATTTCGAATGCGACTCGGGAGTATACACTTGCGCGTGTATGTGTTGAGGTTGCTTGCTATATAGCATCGATGCATCGATCTTCGCGTGTGACGCGTAGCGGAGGCTGCTGCGGGGATATATTCCTGGAAGCAACTCGTGTGTCGGGCAGAAGGGCGGTTAACAAGCTGGGACGTGTCGGATGATTTGAGGATAAATTTAGGCGGCCCATCTGTATTTTTCTGACTTTTTTTACTTCTTCAGTCTCTTTCTGTCTCCAGGATTTTTTCCTTTTCGACGCTTCGGAGATATTTTGCGAAGGGAGCTGAGATGACGAGGAGGGGGAAGTGGGAGGCTCGCCTGTAAATGGGTTGATGAAATGCCTAGTGGAGCGGACGCGTAAGTTTAGTGGCCTAATTTTGTAAGAATCATTGTAAATGAGAGAACGGCTGTGCGCTGTGAATACGTTAGGGCACTTGGAGCAATTTGGTATACGATGAATAAAATTAACAATCAGGAAATATGATTACGCAAATTGTTTTGTTTGTACTTTAGTAAAGATATTTTTCGTTAAAAATTTATAAAATAGCAATCTAAAAATATGTATCATTTTTGTCGAGGAAAAAAGTAAAGAAAACAGATGTCTGACCATGCGCATTCTTTGACTACTTTCAGTTATACTCCGAATATCAAGTAACGCTTCGGATTATTCATTTCCATAGAAGATAACGACTTTCGTTGATATATTTTTGAATTGCAGATGATATGAATTCCGTACACTTATTTTTTCTTTGAGCAATAGTCTTCGCCTTGTCTTGTACTAACTCATATTTAAAACTGTTCAATTTGAAAGCCTCTTTATACATTCAAATGATAACACCGAAATCATTGTTTATTTTCAATGAAAAACAATTGAATAATTCAAAGGGTCGATACTTGTATTGCATCTTATTATTTGAATAGCAGCAGGTCGGGCAAAAACTCATAAATCATTGAAAATGCAAATTCGAAAGGTAGCAGAGATTTCGGAATAACGGAAATTAATTTGCGTATTTCAAGAAGACACAATATGCCACGCGAATGTTAATTTTAAATGCAACCTTACGTAATGCAAAAACGCTGGGTGAGCGCATGAAAGAATTCCAAACGAGCACATAAATTATTACGTAACTTCTAAAGTGTAGTAATTTAAAGGCAAAAATAATATAAAAGCTTTCAGTCCGTGTGCTTGATATGAAGCAACATAAAACTTTCTGTCTTATTTGATTGGCCTCCCATAAACATTTATATGAATACTAAATGTTATGACATGTTCTTAATCCGCATACACGCGCACTTCAACTTTCCTCGAACTACAAAACTCAAAAATCATCGTTCCAGATAATCAACTTTAAAACTTCCCGCACAAAAACCTGACCGTGATTTTTCAATTCATCCCTTTATTTAACCTCCCAGCGGATACTTTCATTGCCTTTTTTTTTAAATTTACCACCCGGATTGAGTGGGAGAAAGGGAGAATCGCGAGCGAGAGAGAAAGCTTGAAGGAGGTCGACAGCCCGACAGTCAAATGTCGCCACTCCCGGGACGACTCGGCACAATGGCCCCGTACCCTCTCTTTCTCTCTCACTCTCGACTTTGTCGAGAATTCAAACATTCATTTGGCAGCGCGTTGAAGCTTTGTGCTCAGTAAGCCTGCACCGATTGTCTGCCATAAGTATCGTTAATAATTCTGCGCGCGTAACGACGCAGATGCTAGAAAATTGCGTTCGAGGGGTGTTTTTTAGGGTTGCGATCGAAACGAGTTTCCTGGAAGAGGGAATGGGCTGACGATGATGGAGTGACGAGATGAGGCGAAAGTTTTGGAATGTGACAGGGCATTTCTGCGCTCGTTCGCCATTCCCAAGGTCGAAAATCATTTTTGATGTTATCACCAGTCCCTGAAGTGGTAATCGATTTTTCGATTTCTCAGTTTCTGAGAATTTATTAATAAAGGAAATTGATGGAAATGTTTAAGTTATATCGACACCCCATACGAAGAGAAGCAGACGAAAAAAAGGGCACCTCGATGGCTCTTTTATTAGATTTATTAGATTCAATAATGAATAAAATAAAATTATATAAGCATAATAATTCTCTTTGAGAAAGTAACCTACTAATGCAGTTAGCAGCAGTTTGTATTTTTGCTATTCGTAAGGTGTTCTATTTATAAGAATGCAATAAATAGTGCTAGTCTTTTTCGTCCGAGCGCAGCGAGTCGTGCTTTTTTTCGTCCGGGCGCACCGAGCTTTTTTTTCATCCAAGGTTTTGAACTATGCTAGTCTTCGTCAGAGGTTTTGTACTATGCTAGTCTTCGTCAGAGGTTTTGTACTATGCTAGTCTTCATCAAAGATTTTTAACGGTGCTTTTCTTCGTACGGGGCGTTGACATGAGGAAATGCACACAAAATTCAAACTTTAGGCGGCCTCTAAACTTGTCAACATTTTTTTTGCAGACACACTTTCCGGGACGCATTTTTTCTTCTTTCTTATGCCACAAAGTATACGGAAAAAATCGTGTACAATTAAAAACGTCTTTGTCATACATTTGGTTTAAAGCTTGAAATTTTTGAAAAAAAAATCAAATAAAACCCCTCTTCTTTAAACCTTAGCCATTTAGCTCTGGATCGTACTACTCAAAGTTTCAAAAACGAAATTGAAACTAGAAGAGCTTTTATTTCCTCTTTTGAAAATTAAAAATGGCTGATTCCTTCAAAAATTATAAGTAAGAGTTTAAAGTTGAGCGTCGAAAAGGCATAAAAATACTCTCAAATCGGGGCTGCCGATTCCTGCAATTTGTGCATTTCCTTCTAGTTTTAATTTCTTTTTTGAAACTTTAGTAGAACGTTTCTGGACTAAATGGCTGAGGTTTAAAGAAGAGAGGTTTAGAGAAGAAATGTGTAAGAAAAACGTTTTTAATTGTACACGATTTTTTCCGTATACTTTGTGATATAAGAAAGGAGAAAAAATGCGACCGGAAGGTGTGCCTTAAAAAAAAATTTTTCACCTTTCTCAAGGCCGCCTGAAGTTTAAATTTTGTGTGAATTTCCCCATGTATATGGAATGGTATAATTTTTATTAATAATCAGTGAAGTTTTTCTTAAAAAAAAATTACAATGAAATTTAATACGTATTGTAGTGTGCTTTCATTAAAGCATCTCTATCATTCCAGGAAAGATACTGTCATTCACAGATAAGACTCATATTTAATAGCGGTGGGGAAGCCAGTCTGATAGCATCCGGGTAACTTAATGTTCTATTAAACAAAGCACACTTTACTTCAAGCAAGCCTTATTTACGCCGCTTGCTATTATACGTTAACAGCTTCCACGAATTATAAAGTCCAGGACAAGCTTCTTTTTAAAATGTACACCGAGACATAATGCAATGTTTGCTAAAAGCATTTTTAGCAATTAAAATTATTAAAAGATCTAAGTAATTAAGATTCTTAATTCATACCCTTTGATATTATTGTTTATCTCTCTTATACATTACACAACGGAAACAGTATTATATCCCAGCAAAAACCTTTCTCATAGCTATTACATTAAAATGCACGACCTTCGCAAATTCTCAATTCCTCAACCCATCCTCCTCCATCTCCTGAGCCCCAAATCTCGCAGTTCACTCACCCTTTGTCCGCTGCTACTATACAAAAGGCCGCGTAGGATACCCGCATAAATATTTCATAAATATCCGCGTTAGCGGATGTATGGAAACTTTGAAAGCTCCCCCGCTGATGCTTGGAACATCGCTCCGAGTAGGTCTTCCATTTAATCTTTACCTCTCGCCACGTCACGCGGAACTTTTCTTTGCTAAGTGCCTCGATATTGGATCGCCGTGGTAAAAGCCGCGGTTACCCGCGCGCACGCGATCATTAAAGAAGCACCTGATACCACCAAGCGCCTGAAATTCTAGCAACAACTCGTGCATGTGTGTGTTTGTTGTTTGAGATGAGTGTGTTCAGTTTACCGAGCTGAGTTCGAGCATGTTTGAAATATGATCTTGAAGAATGGGAAGTAAAAATATGATGATTTAAGAATGTGTTTCTTTAATGTACGTTTTGATGGATTAGTGTTATAATGCAAGTACGTTGGAAGGTGCTTGGGGAATGAGAATACGATGTGAAACGAAATTTTATCAGTTTCAACATATATTCATGTAACGGATAAAATCATCTTTCTGAACTGACAAGACAACTGGCACGAGGGACCGTTTCAATTTGCATAGAAAGTACATCATGCAAATTGAAGTAGAATATAATCGAATCTGGTCAGACTGAATGCTTCTAATGTACATTTTCTAAACCAACGTATTTCTTATTTATTTATTTATTTCACCAACTAAATTTACATAGATAAATTCTATAGAAGTATACGAAGATACTTGTACATAGGTTGGCACAATACTTACAGACGAAATACTTGAAACTAAATAAATATAAATATCTTTAATTTCGCAGTAAAAAACATTCGTATAAAATTGTGAACTTGCAATAACAATTTGATAAATATTTTAATAATTTGAAACATCGTAATTAGATCTCATGAAATTTTTCAATTTAGTTTTAATACTTATCTTATTACTAGATAGAGCTTTAAACTCATTTGGAAGATCATTGAAAGCATGTATAGCTGCCACATAACTTCTCTTATCACTGACAGCTTTGTTCATTGACGGTATTTGAATTGTTTTATATAGGTATAAAAAATACTTTATAAATACTTCCTTTTATAAATACCTTTTTTATAAATACTTCCTTTTATAAATACTTTTTTTATAAATACTTCCTTTAGAGTTTCGTAATGATGTAATAAACAAGTTGTATGCTTATAAACTTGGTGAATACTTAAAGGATAGTTTTCACTTAGAAAATTTTTATTTATTAATTTAATAATTCTATCCTGTGTTCTTTGCACTAGGCGTAAAAAACTTTTACCTGCTGCACCCCAAGCAAATTCATTATTCTATACATTCGTTCGTCGAAATTATAAGAGTCGTGTATTATTCCGCTTTTTGTTCAGTAATAGAAGCAGTAGGGTGACTTCACCAGTGAATGAACGAATAAGGAAATTTCAATTTTTTTATATTTAGTTATAAAAGATAAAGAATAAAAGCAAAAATTTTGTTTAAAAGAAATCTGTAAATATCTCCTAAACACCAGTAAATAAACACGCGATCTTAGTATCTAAATACGTTTCGCCAGTGAATAAACACTCAATAACGATGATTTTATGATTTTATTCTTCACAAGATAATTTCTTTTATCCAGAAACTTTATGTAAAATGAAATAAAAATTTTCAAAGATTCGAAAATTATCGTCATGTTAGATAAACAATACATAGAAAGCTTGATATTTTCATATATTTAAAGAAAATGTTCCTTAACTGATGACTGTTCGGATATTGGTGGTCACCCTATTCTCCTAATTCACGTTACAACACATTACGGTAACATCAAGAAAAGTGCTTGTAATTACACCCGCGTCAAATTAAGTTGTAACAAGTATCATTATTTACGAGCGCCCACCTTATTCGATAGCGGCTTTGCGTGTTGATGCTATCAGTCCCCGTTAGGTCTCCGAAGAATAATATTTCAGTCGATTTTCAAGCCGAAAAGTTTCTTGACAAAGGGCGCTAAAACCAACAAGCGCAGGTACTCCTATAGACCAATAAATTACGCATAATTACAAACACCGTCCTGGCAGTGCTGTCCATCCACGAACCCTCTATACAGATAACTACGTCACCCTCATGCCGTGTGATTAATATCGAAGCCCCTCCGTAATGACATTTATTATCACCGACATCATCGTAAAACTCGGACATATACGCCGAAAAAAGCGTCGTTGGCGGCAGCAGCGGAGCTTTTCTTTTCGTTCTGTTCCCCCGACGAGAGAACGTGAGGGCTAATCTTTTAACGACGTACGAGGCGCGCCCGACAAAAGAAAGACGAAAACACACGGTCGACGTTGTCGTGCACAATCCTCCTCCTCGTCATCTCTCTTCCTCCCCTGCGCCTGAAAATATAAGCGCTGACGAAAATCTCCAAAGAGACGGAGAGAGGAGCAGAATCCAGGCGCCGCTAATACGCGCAAGGTCAATTGCACTCTGGGAACAACGTGACGAGTGCGCCGGCACACTATCTCACGCGCGCACTCAGACAATCCAATTATATCTGTGCATATTCACGGTATTCAGAGGACGAGAAAGAGAGAGCGAAAAGTAGGAAACGGCCGGTAATACCGAAGCGGCTGATCCGAAAACTCTTCCTCTCTCTCGCTCTTTGTAGGGGGAAGAGCCTTTGCGCGGTCCAGTAGTGGCAGAAGCACCTGCTGCCGCTGCTGCAACAAGCGACGAGCTTTTTGGGTCAAGAACTTGCACCTCGTCAGAGCAGGATCGACCTGTGTAGAGAAAGGGAGCGCGCGCACGTTGTACAGCGTGAGAGAGCAAGGCGTGGATCTACGTTACCGATTGTGGCAGGCGCAGAGGGTGAGTCATCTATTGAGCTTCTGGCTGTGAGCTTGCGAGTGGAGCTTTTCGACGTTTCCAGAGTCGTTCGGTCGGTGGACGATAGAGTGCGTTACCGTTTTCTGCGATGCCGAAAAGTGGGTGCGCGAGGAATGTTGCTGGGTGAAAGGGACGCGACGGGAAGTGGATTTATGTGCTTTAATAATAGCTCGAGATCCCCCTGCTAATGATGTTTTTAATAAAAGCTGTGCGTTTCGGAACGAAAGAGATAAATGCGGTCGTAATTATTGCAATGTGATGAAAGCAGGATAGCTTAGAATTTAGGCGATTGTTGATTTAAATTTAATTGGGCGCGATAAGTTACGGTGAGAATAAATGTTTAGAGGTAGTCGATGAGTTGGTCGGCTTCGAAGTTGCCGGGAGTATTGTAAATAAGTAGTTAATAACGCGCGGAGCTCGAAATACTGAGTTGGGTTTTGTTTTGGGAACACAGCGTTGTGGATCTTTGCCGAGTTTAGTGGCCTTTGATGAGAACTTGATGTACCACAGGAAAGTTCCGAACTTCGCTGTATAAATACTGTTAGAGGAAAATATTGCTCATAATATATGAGCCCTTGTTATAACTTATTTCAGTCCTGAGTGATCGTCAATTATGAATAATTTATAATAATTTTATTATCTTCTTTTGAAGATTTCGAGATTTGTCTTGCGAAATTCGCTGTGGTGTTAACGAATAAATTTACATTTCGAAGATGAAAAAACTTTTAAGAACGAGGCTTAAAAAATATACTATTTTATTCTAGGTCAAGGGAGCCGTGTTTCGAAAGCAGGTTGATATTTAAAATATTGACCTTCAATATTTCCGCGATTAAAGTGTAGTTAAAACTTCGTAAGATTTTTATTCTATGAAGGATTATTCTCTGCAAACGACCATAATGTATTTAAATTTTAATCAACCCACTTTACAACGTGTTTTTGATAACGCTCATCTTTCTTCGAAAAAAGTTATGACACACGGCAGTAATAAAAAGTTTTTAAATATTTTTAAATTTCTAACTTTGATGCTGAACGGAAAAAAGTTGAAATATCAGCTTCTCCACTGGAAAGATTATCTCTTTTCTAAATAAGTCTTTTATTATTTTTTGCTTTTGCTTTCCTCGGCAGATACGTCGCAGCTTAAAAGTGATCAATCGTTCTTGTATGTATCGCAATCCATCTAAAGGATAATCTTATCATGTACATCTCAAAGCAGCAGCTGAAAAGAAACTTCTTGAACGCTTAGTATACCAGTAAATAAATATCGCTTTCAAGAATTTTTAAAATACCCATAGCAGTTCAATCAATAAAAAATTATTAAAATTAAATTATAATTTAAAAAATTGGAAACTCTCGTCGTTAATGAATCGACGTCGCGAATATAGTTACAGCACATAATTCCAATGCCAAATCAATCTATAACGAATCAATGTCTCAGCCGGAACCTCCACCCCCCGGGCACTGCGCATTCACAAAGCGGTAAATGAAATTTCAGCATTTCCTATATAACTCGTTTTCTCCCCCTCCCCCCACCGCACGCGCAAAAACTACGTCACCCATTTGTCTCCCGTCGCTCTTTTCTCTAACGAAGTTTCACCCGCCGCAATGTTTCGCTCGCCTCGTTTGCGCAGAGCAGCCATCGCCGAACGACGAATCGAACGGCATAACAAGATGTCCCCATCATTCTCTCCTATCGAAAATCGAATAACCACGGAGCGCTCGCGTGTAAAGGACGCAAAATTCCCATGGCCTTGTCACTATACTGCTGCTGCTATACTCCCCAAGCGCCACGGATTATATGGCTTGGCTCGGTTCCCGCGCGCATTAGTCTCCGCGCGAGCCAAGTGTGAGACAGAGAGAGAGAGAGGGAGGAAGATTGTAGCGGCTATACGGCGGTAGTTTTCAAGGCGGGAATTAGTTGGAGACTTGAGGTTACGGCCGCGGTGGCGAGCAAGCGCTAAATGATATTTCGCTACTTACTTCCGTTATGTGTCGACGAAGAGCCGTCGACGGCGGCGGGCCTCTTTGGCTAATTGAACTGGCAGCGGGAAATACGATACCGGCCGGTCGTGCTTTACTGCGGCGGTGCTGTGCGCCGCGGCTATTTTTAGAGCGGAAATGTATAGACTTGGCCTGTCCCTCAATTTTAGTAATTGTGAGGAGGCCTTTTTTCAAAGGCGGCGCGTGTGTTTGCTTTTCGATTAGGGAAAATTAGTCGTATTTTTTAAAGTGTAATATGAATTGAGTAAAGAATGGTCTAATTTTTTATTGATGGTTTAGGCCTAATTTAGAAAATCTATAGATAGATTATTCAGTAAAGGGTCTGTGTTTTATTCCGAACAAAATGTAAAAAAATTCTGAGCAAATGAAAGTAGGTAAAATCGAAGAGTAATTAGACTTCGATTTTAAATTAACCTTTTTTTTTAACTCGTGTTTCCAGTAAGAGCGTTAATTTTTGTTTCTATAATCCAATTTCTTTGTTCATAGAATAGTTTTATTGTTACGCCGCAAGCGCTCGTTCTATTGACTTCAAAGGGGCACTGTAATGCGCTTAACAAGTTAAATTTCTTTGAAGTACAAAGAAATGGCGGTATTAAACTTTTTATATTTAAATTAAATGGAAAAGACGCAGGTACAATGAAATTGAACGTAACGTAGATGGAATTTCTATGAGCGTTAAAGAGAACGTGCCGGGCTTTATTAAACGAATATACGCGAATAATTTACTTTTAGGAGTTATTTAGTGTTGTTCTTATAGGATTTCTTACCTAGAGACTTAAGCACATGAAATAAATAGCTTTTTTATGCGTAGGTGCACAATGTTTTCATTAAACTTGTAACGTTATATTGAATAAATATATGTATAATATTAGTTGCAAGGTCATTGGATTCATTTTTCAACAATGTAAACTTCATTATTTATTAAAAAAATCCATAATTTCCTTTTTTAACGGAAAATTAAGTAAAAACTATTTTTTTATTCCGAAAATTGTAATAGTATCGATTACCACATTATTTTGTAAGTTTCGATCTGATAAGTCCGAGATGTACACATGATCACTAACTTCCAAAGTTACTTATCTTGCAGGGAGTATTTCGAAAGTTCCAGACGTCTGACGGATGTAAGTTGCTATAAGATTAACGACGTCAAATACAATACATGTCATCGATCCAAACTACAGATACTTACGAATCGCAAATAGTATACGGTGCAAAAAGCCAGATACTTTGAATCATATTTTCGTGACTTCCTCTTCTTTTGATAAATTACAGTGTAATATATATCTTTCCGTACACTATATTTTCCTTACTCTCTTATAATGCAAATAAGAACCCGATCCCTACGCTTTCTCCTTGAATAATAATTTCCCTTGGCTTTCTTACATTATCATAATTCTTTTAATTATTATCAAACAAATTATCTCGTACACAAAATCCAAACGAAAAGAAATCATTCTTCCGGCAACTAAATAATTCACAACCTCATCAATAAACCACATCTGTACAACAAAAACACAGCCTGTCAAAGCATCACGTGTGCATTTATGCGACACCCACCGCGGCTATCAGCCGAACAATCGATAATAGCGCAAAAAACCTTGCCCGGCCGTTGCATACAATTTCCCGCTATCGAGTTCGCGTGCACCGGAGGAGCAGCAGCAGCAGAGAGTTTCCTTTCCCTCACGTATACACGATAACGGCAACCTTGCTCGCGCGCTCAGAGCACGTGACACAGCCGCAGAATTTCGAGTTTTCCGCGCGCGTACCGCGCAAACTCGTTGCTGTCGCGTGTGCTCTCTCTCTGCGCGAATCGATGCTACACTCAAGCGCTCCCGTTATCCATTCATCCCGCTCTACCCCAAATTTTCCCAGCCCCATTAACCCGTTATTCTGTATTAATCGTGCCGCGAAACTGGACACAAGGGAGAGCGGGATCGTCGATCTTTTGTTTGACGTATCGTGGACTGTACAATGTCCAGGAACGGCTGGGAAATCAGGCGTGGAAGTTCCTGGGTTCCCGCAGAGAGCTATACACTGGCGCCCGGTGCGCAAGCTCGTACTCTCTGCACCCTCTCGACGCGTGCTTTAAGGTCAGCTGAGCCACGTACACACACAGAGAGAGAGAGCGTCGAGCTTGCACACAGAAGCGCGGGAACTTTCGAATCGTCATTATCTATTTCGACTCCCGCCCACATCCCCGCATATCCTCGCCCAAACTCAATTTCCGAATTCTCGCGAAATCTCTGCCACAGGTTCGCGAACTATTCCAGCCGCCGCTGGCGCGTTCCTCATCTGAAACTTCGCTACCAACTGTACCTACCTACCTACCGCGTTTGGTATCCATCTCTCTCCGTTGGCGCAGTCGCCTTGACAACGCGGAGCGCGCGCGTCGCCCCCCACGTGTGTATGTGCGCACGTTGCGCCCCCCATGGTGGTGTGCTCCTCTGTCTCTCTCCCCCGACAAGGCCAGACGCAGACTAGCTCTCGCGGAGAAGGGAGCAGCGGCAGTGCGCGAAAGAAAGAGAGCGTCGTGTACCGCAGTGTATAGAGAGAGAGAGTGAGAGTAAGCTCCTCGAAAAACTACGCTAGCACGCGCGCGTAGTGCGATCCTCGCGGCCGATCGAGTCGCTCGCACCCGCGCGCGCTTGAGAGACTCGCGTACTCGATGAGAGGGGTCCGTTGACTAGTAAAATATCGCGCTTTAATCCGACCGAGATTTTTGAGCATCGCCGCGAGTGCTCGACTTAATGGACCGTTCGCGTGAAGATTCCGCGGCTGGGAGGCATCGACTGCTCTCCGGTACCAGTAGGAAGAATCAAGAATAAGCACGCATGATGCATCTGGAATCAGGTGCTACCGCTCGGGACCGGAAGCTAATAATTCCTCGCTCACTTAGGGGAATTGATTATCCGCAACGATGATGCCGCGGCATCGATCGAACACCGTCGCCGATTAAAGAGCATCGCGTATATCCATTACACATACACACGGAGTAACCCACCCCATGCAAATTGAGAGTCCGCCGTATGTGTTCCGGTGCTCTGTGATTGATCGGGGCGCGAGGGTGGCGGCGATGCTGCCGAAAGTGGGTGGCGACTGCGAGAACACGACGACTAGTCGCCTTGACCTTGACCTTCGCGCTACCTGTGCGCTGCTCCCTCTCCGCCGTCTAAGGATCCTCGCGATTTACAGCGCGAAGCGACTGAACAATCACCAGCCACGTAACTGCACCTCTTCAACGACAACGAAATCCTTGAGAAATTCGTCAGACAGGAGGACCGTACACACGCTGGACAGCGACCTCGAGATAATTGAATAGCCCCCCGTACGTGCCGTTCGGAGAATCGGGACCGCAAGAGCCCTCGATCGTTCACGGGAAGATGACCATTTCGAAGCCGGGGAGAGAGGAACCTCCTCGGACAGTGCAGCAGAGGCAGAAGCATTGGCCTTGACGTGAATCGATGCTCGACGCTACTACTGTGCCGCGCGCGCGCGCGCGCGCACTACTACCACCACCAGCGACGCAGTGCCAGCGCCGCCGTCATGTGTGTGTGTGTATGCTATGCGCGCGTGTACCAACTCCCTGGCCCCGTACGCGCACACTACACAGTCTGCATGCGAACGCTGCTAGGGAATAAATAGCGCGCGCGTTGTACCTGAGGTAGAGGGCTGCGCTCGCACCACTTGGCCAGGCGCCTCCGGGGGGCGGCGAAGTGCGCTGGCTAAAATTAGCCAGCCGTGTAGCTTTTTTTTTATAAATATATATATATATAGATACGTGAGGTTCGGGGTATTTATATACAACACACACACACGCACAGGCACAGATGCATGCGAAGTTTGTGGTTTTTCATTCGTATATGTACGGACGAGTGTGTGTGCGTATGTGTTAAGTGCAAGATGATGCAAGCGCTCGGGGCGATAATGATTGCCAAGTGTGCGCGAAGTGCTGTTGCTTCTTTTCTTTTTTTCTATATAAATGACATACACGTGTTGTTGACGCTGTTTTCAATCTCGCTGTTCCGCGCATTGTTGTAATTGTTACGCAGTTCCAGGCGCGCTGTAGACAGTGATACATCCTTATAGTGACAAGTTCGATTGTTATTATTGTACGTGTAGAGGGGTGAATTTTACTACGCTCTTAGCAGTTCGCTTCAGGCGAGTTTTTACAGGGATCCGTATAAGGATATAAAAGAAGTTACACGCGGCCCTCCGCTTAACTTTCCTCCTCGATAGCCGCGTTTCCGAGTGTATAAAGGGAATAAAAGAGTGTATAAGTTCCGTAGATAAAGGCTCCGTGTGCTGGTGAAGAAGTAGTTTCACGTTTTTGCGCAGCATTAAAAACCCAAGTGTGTTCGAGTAATTACACGAGCGCTAAACGCTCGAAGGACTCTCGCGCGAAGGATATATACGTGGCCGCTAAGTAGCGCATGTACGACACGGATTACGAGCAAAAGTTCGAACGAGCAAACGTCCTGTACACGCGACGTCTCTATTCAACAACTCTCCTTGCTTGAAGTTCGCCGTCATCTACCAACAACCGGTCGCGTCCCGATCGTCATTCAACAATTGCGTCGTCCAGCAATGCCGCATTGAAGTGATGACCGACATCGATAGGTGAACATATTATTACAACGAGGGCTTGAGATGAACAGCTGTGTTGTGAGGTACTCGGGAGGCGATTAGGGTAGTCCGGCCGTCACCATAGGTCCATCAAGCCTCGACCTGTCCTCGCAGTGCCGGAGGCAGGACTCGCCGGGCCACGCCGGCAGGCTGCTCCACCCGCAGCGCCGCGGCTCCGGCGGCTCCTCGGAGCCGCTCCTGGACATGGGCACGCGCGAGTGGGACTACGAGGCGTTGAACGCCGGATCAGCAGGCGTTACGCCCACTTCCACGCCGCCAAACAACAACGACAACGCCGGCGGTGGTGGTGGTAACAATAACAACAACAATAACAGCGCACTGCTGCAGCAAGATGCGGGCAACATGGGCAGCACGCAGAAGATACACTCGGCGCCGAGGGTGTACTTCCAGACGGAGAACCTGGCCTCGACGAGGCGCAGGAGCAGCTGCCGGCTACTCGGACCGCAGGCGTCATATCGCAGACGCAGCAGAAGTATGAGCGCCTGGAGCGACCTGTCGCGGTCGTCCATACGGTTCGATGAGAGGTAAGGGGACCTTTTTTATGTTGTCCGCGGGGGAGGATGAGTTATAAGGATGAGGAAGGGGTTTTATCGGGTAGCCCCGAGAGGCGGGGACCGGTCGTTTGTATAAAACGAAGCGGAAAAGATTGGGACGGTAAATCAAAATCTGTACGCCGGAGAGGCTCTGATGTGCTTTTATCGCGATTCTACGCTGATGTATTGCGCGGCTACTTATTTTCGTTTACCGAATAGATTGCCATGCGAGCTATATGTGGATGTGGGTATGTATGCGGGCATTGGAATTCATGCGTTTGTGCGCGAGTGTCTGATGCGGGCCGCGAGATATTTCGCATTGTTTCGAGAAATGCATGTATGTGGGACGAGGTTGAATTTGAATTTTTATTTTGTTGGTCTTTAGTAGTGCATATAGTTTCTGATATGATTGCGATGAGGATTTGTAAGGATGGTGAATTTTAAATAGTTGAATCCTCGGCTTATTCATTCAGTTTGTTCGCGTGATGAATGCCTTGTGGTAATTAATCTCGCGAATCGTATATCATAATGTATAAGGAAGAAGCAGATGTTTGGAATAATAAAGGTGTCTGTTATATTCTTAGCGTACGCATTCGTTTGTTGTTTTGAAAGATAATATTTCAGTAACAATAATTTGATTAATTACTTGATTAATTATTTGATTATAACTGATACCGTATAGAAAGGTGCGATAATGAAGTTAATATTCATTTGAGATTCGAATACATTTACCGACTACATTCGTTTGACAGATAAAATAGCACAATAATTATATCGATGCGGAAATGTTTTTAATCAAATATTTGTTCATTTAGTATAAGGTCACAATATTGACAGTCAATTAATTTCAGTTATAATGCTTATTTGAAACAAACGTTTGATAAAAAATTTCCGATATTTACAGAACATATTTATGTTTAAAACATTTGTGAAATAAATTTTCAGTTGTTAAGATTTGTTCTGTTTATAATGAAATAACTTCATAATGTAAGTTGATTATTTTGGTTTGAAATTCGATTTAAAAACTCCTATTTTCATGCAGTTTTAATTAAAAATTGCTTTATTGGAAATTCTTCAATTTCTATTTTATTCATTACTTTAGCTACGGTAGGGCTATATTACGAAATCTTCTAAACCGATTAGGTAAAAGAGCGCAAATTATAAAATTTGTATTGAACATCCAATTAGATATTAATGTAATGGCTATTTAATCATAAAATAGAGTACATGCTCATTAACTTTACAAAGCAGTAGAGCTCCAATCATCTCTACGCAGAAATTAATAAATTAAACACAAACGACGTTAATTAAGATTATTTCTGCAAAATTCAAACCTTTTGTATCAAACTTTCCAAAAGAGAAGGCCGCCTGCCCCTTAACAATACGCGCCGTAAAATCCGAATAAAAATCTTCTTTTACGAACTCCTACATTCCATTTTCATTTCGATGCGATCTCTGCACCCACCTGCGGGAGGTATTTATACCCTCTAGGGCCAAGTTCGCCCAACTTACTTTCTCCAAGATAAAAGTTTGATCGTTTTAAAAGCCGCGTGCAAGAACAAAGCGACGTTAAAATCTCCCGGTACTCTCCGCTTCGAGCACACGGAAAATATTATTGCACGTGTAGGGACGATGCTCGGGAGGCATCGTGTTATTATTACCCAAACTCACCGCGCATTAGGCTGAGCGACACTGTTCCGTACGGTGCTGTCGCACCGCCAAGAAGGCTGCTGCATCGGCACCGAAAAAGACGGTGCCGACTTAACTGTGAGCCGCGGTGGCTGTCACTGTATAGCGTAACGCGCGCTATTCAATAAGAATTGCATTTTTTGTACCTAATGTTTTGTTGATAAAAAAAGTATACTTACGCTTAATACATAAATACGGTTGTCACGGATAATTATTCTAACACTAATAAAAACGCGTAAAGAAAAGGTTAGAAGATATTAATCAAATAAAGGCAATGAAAATTACATTATCTGTAACTTGTGAATAATTAGTATTCTTTCACACAGTGGATCTTTAAAATTGCTTTTAAAAATGACTCTATTTTCAAGCTGAGTTTCAGGTATAATACTATCAATGTTTTTTTGACTTAAAGTAAAAAAATTTTCTTGGTTCACATCGTGATCTGCATTATAAAATTGAAACTAATTTTACGAAACAAAGCAAGTAAAATATAGGCTATGTATGTATTTACATTGAAAGAGAACTTTGACCTCTCCTAACCTCCAATCATCCAATTTTTTCGAGACAAACGTATCCATCCTCTTGATCCATAAGTCACTCTTGAGGTACTTGCGAATAATTATTGCACAGCAAAAAACGCAAGTGTAACGCCAGAAAAAGAGCCGGGCCTCCTATACACAAGAGAATTCGCAATCGCTGTGCCGCGGTACGGAAATTCACACGCCGCAACAGCCCATGTTGTTGTCGGTAGCTCGTCTCGTGGCGCATGGGTGGCGCAGCTGTTTAATACGAGGCAGCGCCACATACATGAAGCGTCCGTCGTTGGCCTCGACGACTACGATAGCTTCACTGAGAGAAATGTTGTAGTAAAATTTATTATAAACATAAGAAAAATTACTATATTTTGTAGGAACGGAGGGACAAATCGAAATTATAACAATTTTTGCTATGCAACATAGTAATTTTTATGAATGACCTTAAATTTCAAAAAATTAAATTTTTTCTCGTTCTTCCTGTTTTCAGAACTATTTTCAGACTCTAATCATACAATATTTAATGTGAAAATAAATTAAAATGAGAAATAAAAATATTTTTTTTACGAGCGTTGGGATCGAACCTGCAACCTTCACCGCGGCAATTGGACGCGCTAACCACTTACCCAAATAGGATTCTTGAGTGTAAAATTTTGGAACTTGTATATGTCAAACCATCGATTTCAAGAAAATTTCAGATAATATTAAATAATGACAATAAATAACTTTGATAACACAAAGAAACTTATCATTAATGTGCATAATATAAAAATAAAATAATTGAAGTAAGGTTTTGAATGTTTTGTAAACTTAAAAGCAAGGCAAAGTGAAATTCCCGTAGAAACATAACCTCAATCAGACACGTGGGCGCCTTCCCTGGCGGAAGTAAAAACTGCACATATCTGCACATATTTGCACATATATGTACAATTATGTAGATTTCTGCACATTTTTGTAAATTTCTGTACATTTCTGCACATTTTTGCACATTTTGTCCACTTATTAGACTTTTGTACAAAAATGTGCAAAAAATGTGCAGAAATGTGCAGAAACGTGTAGAAATGTACAGAAATGTACGAAAATGTGCAGAAATGTGCAAAAATATGCAAAGATGTAGGTACAATTCAATATAATTATCAGATGAAAAATTAATGAGCTTCATAAATGTATAAAAACTTTGTTAATCGTTAGTATAAATATTTCGCATGTTCATTAGAAATTGTTTATTATCAATTAAAATTGCATTTTAATTATCGCAGAAAAAAACTTACATAAAATGTTCTCCCTGACCGAGAATCGAACCCACGACCCTTGGGTTACTACACACGCACGCAAACCGTTACGCTATCGCTCGCATTAAAGAATTTGGTCATTTTCATCTACATAAGGTGCATTATCCGTATTTATTTAATTGATATTACATTTTGATTATTCATCTAATATATTAATGATTTTTAATAATTTTTTATATTTACACAATATTTTAAGAAAATGAATAACTTAATGATAAGACATTAATTAATTAAATTCGATTTACTTAAAAAATTTAGTGCTGGTAAAGTAGAAATCAGACCAGTACTGAAAATATATTCTCTAAATTTTCTTCTTTGGTATTAGCTTTATTCTAGAGCGCTATCAAAAAAGAAGTTTATATTTTTCAAATTTTCGTTCTGTAAATATTTTCTTACTATAAGAAAATGTTTTTTGAATTGAAGAAAATTAAATTCTTGTTAGTATGATAAATAAATATTCATTTGTACACATTAGAGTACATTTCTGTACATTTCTGTACATTCCCGCACATAACCGCACACTTCTGCACATTTCTGCACATTTTTGCACATTTCTTTACAAAAGTCTAATAAATGGACAAAATGTGCAAAAATGTGTAAAAATGTGCAAAAATGTGCAGAGATGTGCAGAGATGTGCAGATATGTGCAGTTTTTACTTCCGCCAGGGTTGATCTGCGCAGAAAGTACTAATGTTGTAGCAATTTTTACTATGTTGGATAACAAACTTTCTTATGGCCTGCAGCAATTTTTGAATGTGGCACTTTTTACTATGTTTATAGTAATTTTTAATACGCTACAGAATAAAATTTATACACTACAAAATAAAACTTAAACACTACAAAATAAAATTTATATTCTATTCTAATAAAAGTTAAAAGCATATATTTTAAATTTTATTATATCACAGTTTTTGCTATGTGTATAGCAATTTTTCTTTTATTTCATAATACTTTCTAATCAACAACTGTCATAAAAATTACAAGAAATTTTGTAATTATTCATACAATTATAATAAAAATGCAGCATAAAGTGTATTTGTCTCACCCTTCCTATACTTTATAGTAATTTTTATTACAGTTATAATAAAATTTACTACAACATTTTTCTCAGTGTTGGCACCTGAAATCTGGTGCCGAAACCGTGCGGCACAGCCAAGTTACCGTCCCTATGCGTGCAAAATGTTTTCAGTGCACAGCTACAACAGATATCCTGATATCTCGTGCGTTCGTTACATGCCGCGCGCGATCGATTCAATTTTCAATATCGCGAGTCGCAAAAGCCCTGCTGCACTAGATCAATGAAAATAGACGGGCTTCAGCTGCTGGCCTCTCCCTGAGGAAATTGATTCGCTCCTGTCGGAAGGTTTATGCGCACACGCGGATTTATGCGCGCAACATACGTATACGCTGCGTCGTGGCCTTGAATCGCGCCAACTCTCCCTTTACGTACATATATATGCGGAATTTCGAAAATAGGATATCTCGTTTCTTCCGTTTAATAAACGTCGGTCCGGGGTTACATTCCCTACCTTCATACTGCCAACGTGTACTTTCATAAGCCGTGAAATTGAAGCCTTGTGCAAACCTCGCGGAGGAGTTTTTTCTCTTTCTGCGGCGAATAATATTCCGCGCGCGCCGGAGAATTTAGTCCGCCGCTGAGCGCACACTAAATTCTTCCGCTGGTACGTTTTATTAGAACTCACGCGGGTACGCGCGAGCAGACGGAATGTTCGGCGGGAAGGATATATAAATCATTTTTTATACCACTCTAACCTCAAAATCACAACTTTGATATGATTTTTCGGCGCTCGTGGTATAAAATACCGTTCGAAACTAGTGCGTAAGTCGATTATTTAGGTGGTGTGACTTTTTCGCACTCGCTTCGCTCGTGCAAAAAGTCACACCAGCTAAATAATCGACTTCCCCACCCGTGTCGAAATGTACTAATTGGATACAATGAGCGGGTTTTCACACACACGTGTACGTGCGAGAGTGTATGAAATATTCATGGAAGCAGTTTAAATGAATTAAGTCACTTACAAATGAGCCGTTATTGTTGAACGTGTAAACAAATGTATATAGGTGGCGTTATTGCTACTACTGAAATATGGCTCGGTGTGGGAGATGGGGGGATGGATGAGAGCTTGAATATCAGAGTTAAAACGAGAGGCCGACGTAATCCAAGGTAGATTATTCAGCGGGAGAGACTTTCATCCCTGTTATCCAAAGACTTTATTCATTTGTTATTCATGCATACACATCCGGCATGGGTTTTGTAACTGAAATGTTTTTTTTTCTGTAAAAAGAGTTTAAGAAAATGTAGTTTGAATAAATTTGTGAGCAAGTATTAAGTAATGCAGAAAAGAGGTAAATTGTAAAAAAAGAAATGTCTGTAATGTTTTTAGCAGTGTCACGTCCTAAAACGTAACACGACTGGGATGTTTAACTCAATTAAGAGTTATGCTCTTTTTAGGCCTTAGCTGCGCTAGCTAGTAAACCTTGGACGAGCTGAGGAAGGGAGTGTAGTAACAGTTCGTAATTAATCGTAAAAAAAAAAAAAGAATTTAGTAACTGATTTTCTTTTGGATTAGGAATTTGGGTTTTATAAGGACCAACAGAAGCAGCACATTTGTCTCGTAAAAATAATTTTTGTTGAACATGCCTCTTGTATGGATAGGAGAAAGGTCACGAGCCCAGGAATGGTGTATGTTGGGTAATACTAAATTTTTCCCATCTCAGGTTATTCTCAGCTTCGCCCTTCCCTAACCTATCAAAATAAGTGGTTATTTCTTTAATGTTTCTTTCCTATTCTTTAATGTTACTAGAGACTCTTTTTTTTTAAAAAAAAAAGAAAGAAAATAAAATTTATATTATTTTGTCAAATCAAATTGCACCAAGCTCGTAAAACTCGCACTAAATGATTTGTGTAATGCGAATAACTTCTGTCCATTAAAGTTCGTAAAACCAAGGCCAATCGGTTATTCACAATCCAAAACAATATAATAATTTATTTATTTGAATTTTTGATTTTATTTACCTTTCTTATTTTTGTAAATTTTCTTTTCTCTTATAAATTTTTTTTTTAATATAGTAAATTTGGAAATTTGAATTTAGAAATTTTGTAAGAAAAAGAAATTGAACTAAAAATTTGTATAAATTGAATATTTATTTAAGTTTGAAATTTGAGTGTTAATACAGAATCTTAAGCTTGTGAGGCTTGTAAATCTGCTGTACAGTCAGCAAAGCTTGTGAGGCTTGTAGTGAACTGCACCCTGGACCAGTCAGCAAAGCTTGTGAGGCTTGTAAATCTGACTGACTGACCAGCAGTGCGCGTTCGGCGTATTTAAATACATTACTCCTCCTCTTCTTTGGCTGGAAAAATTGCGGTGTCGAATCGGGTAGTTGCGTCATCTTGCTTTAACGAATCGTTGGTTGACAAGTGTAAAGGCGATTGATAGTCGTATATCCTGTAGTGTTAATTGAGGCTAGTGGTATGAGAAAACGGTGTCCAATGGTGCGGAGGCGTCATCCCTTCCAAACGTCGATTTTTGTGATAGTGGGGAAAATCCTATGTTTTAACGCAGAGAGCGGCAGAGAGCGGTCCCTTATCTCTTCCCTAGGGTATTTTCCGGCGGCTCGTATCTTCCTTAAGGAGTGAGAGAGAACGATATATGTGCGACAGAGAAAGAGAGATGAGAGAGACAAAAGATATATCCTTCTCTTTCTTTCGAGTCAAAAATGATCAATTTTCTGTTACTTGCTGAAAATTATACAATGTTGGCAGTTTATAAATTATAAAATATGTTATTCTATTACATTTTGTTCTAAAATGAAAATACAAATTTGAACGGAAGTTATCGGTCTATTACAACAGGAGTTAAACGCATTACAAATTTTATAAACTTAATTATACATTAAACAATGAAATTTCTTATGCAAACTTTATAAAAACATTAGACTATTCATTCTAGCTAATATATCAATCATATTATTAAGTTATTTTATTAAATTAATACATTTTCCTTAGATTTTCTATTATTTATTTAAAATATTTGAAATTTAATTAGTTTTCGTAAGTAACAATGTGTTAAAATACAACTATTGTCCAGTAAAATGTTTTATCTAATGTGTATGTTTCATAAAACTTGCATTAACAATGAAAATTACTTATAAATAGTCATAATAGTTAATTATTATTAAGAAAACGTGCGAATTACAAATGTATTATTCAAATTCTAAACAGTTTATCATCTAAACTTAAAGTCTAGTTAGTTAATCTAGTAGAAATAGACAAATGGATTATTATTACTATAAAAACATATTATAATAATGGATTTTCTCATCTCTTAATTTTTACTTAACATAATGCAACTTTTATCTTAAACAAAAATTATTTTTCTAATTATAATTAATGAGATATCTAGCGTTATTCTAAAATAATATTCTTATGCTATAGTACATTGAGTCCCAAAAGATGCTGGAAAATGCGTCTCCGCGCAGGAAGACTGAGAAAAATCTATTTTTAGACGAGCCATGTGTTTTGGGGCTGATGTAGCTGACAAACATCTTCTTTGTCTCGGTTTTTCCTATAATTAACAATCTAGATATTCTACCATGAATTGAATTATTTATCTTACTAAATAATTATGTAGCAAGATATTACAACTTGAATGAAAATGCTACGACTATTTTAATGATAGTTATTCGGAATACAAAATTTTACTAACTTAATAATCTAATTTACAATGAAATCATATATGATAAATTTATAATAACAGTCAATTATCTAAAATAAACTAAAACCTAAATGCTTTGTTATCAAAACTTGTTGATTTATATAATATAATAGCTATTATAGTAATTATTTATCGTTGGTTAATAAAGATTCTTTACATGGTTATAGGTTGCGTTTATAAAATGCATATGGTTACTCATAGAGCTATATTTTTGGGTTTTTGTTACTAGATCTTTGTATTATTAATACAAAAACAACAAAGCTGTTGATTGCAATTTAACAAAAGAATATATATAATTAATATTATTTTTCCTAATTTCCTTACTGCTATATTTAATATCGGTTGTTGTTAAAATAATTTTATTGATAACGGTTTGAGAGATAATGTAAAATAATATTTCAATGTATAGTATAAGTCATGTTTTGAAAAACTCGGAAAAGCGCGTCCCTGCGTGGGAAAGCGTCGTATCTATATTTAGTATGGGCCATGTGTTTTACAGCCCCAAGATTACGCATCCGCTAGGGCTATCGTCTTCTTAAGGCTAATTCCACATTTTGAAGGAATATTTCCAACTCATATGTAATTGTTCAAAATCTAAAAATGTTTGTGTTAAATTTGTGATATGTAATAAAACAGTTTATTTATTTATAGCAGAAGAAAAACAGAAGGTTGAATAAGTTTCATTATTTGAGTAGGAAAAATATTCTTTCATGAATGTGTCTTAAAGTAGTTATTGTAATTTTATATTTGTTTGTGATTGTGAATGGAAAACCTTATAAACTCTTATACCTCGCGTTTGGAACGGTTTGCTAGTTAGGTCAAACGTATAAAGGAAGAATTACAATTGTGATTATTGCACAAGGGTTTGTTTAACAATTCGTACTTAAATTATTATTTAAAATATATCCTTGTAGAAAATTAACCCTAATTTATAACTAACTCATTAATACAACTGAAGTATTTCTAAATAAAATTGTATTGCAGAAATATTGTAATTCAACTAAAGGTTTTACTATTGAACATTTTTTTATTAGAGTGAGGTTACTTACTTTTGTACAAGAGAATATAATAATCTTCGATAAACGATTGCGTATTATAATTTTACAGTATCTGTGATCGTAGGTATAATCGGATATAATTTTTATTTATTTAAAAGTAGTGTTTGTCTTTATCAAGAAGAAAGGAAAGTTTACAGTCCGTTTTTATATTAAGTCTAAATATAGCCTTTTAAGGAAAAGGAAATTACAAGATTAAAAATTCAGAAATTTTAAAGCATGCGCCGCGTCGGTGTTTTATGACAGCTTGAGACTCTGAGAAGCGCAGGTCACATCTACAACCCTTGGTGCAATAGTGTCGGTAGGGTAGTAGGTGTTCAGGGTTATGACTATGGTTACCAAAAATAAAAATACTTCAACTAATCCTACATAATACAAAAAAATTATTTATCTATAAGCGTAGACGGTTCCGTCACAGCAGTCTGGTAATGCATAAAACTCGATCGTTGCCTTACACAAATATTTGTTTATTTTATCTTTTTATGACAAACTGTATTGAAGAAAATAAAATATTTAGAAGGAGATGAATGAGAAATCAAATGCATGTGACCGCTAATAGGAGTAAACAGCTATATATATATATGATCAACAGATCTATGAATGTGCAAATAGATAGATATCAAGTTAGGTGAGATATGTCTTAGCACGAACCGCATGTACTACATTCTTGTCGTATATATGCAGCACTCACGTATATACTGCTCATGCAAATTTGAAAACTTCACTGAAGGAAATCGCAGCTTCCTGAAATTTAAACTGTTGGTTTTCACCAAATTTCTTACTATTCCCAAAGTTTAGCATAAATTTTGAATCAGATCGGTCGGAATACATTTGTATCTGCATAATTATAACTCATTACACTGAGTCGAAAATATAGTTATTGCTACGATAACTTATAGTGCAAAATCGTTACAATTATAGTTTTATTTACTACAATTATATAATAAAAAGTAGAAGCTATAACTATATTGTCGCCGCTGCACCATAATAATAATAACAACTAAGCATATTTTTGTCGACAAAATGTCGGTAAATTACTAAACTTATCTTTCAACCCACCTTGCAGGCAGCAGACTTTTATTTTGCAAATAAAAGTTTTACTAATGATCCGCCATTACTTAGCTGCTGACCTCAATACTAATAAACAGTGCCCTACATTCTTCGCGAAATGGATGCGCGCGCGGACATTATAAAGCTCAAAATAACGTCTCCTGAAAATTTGAAAAATGTGTTTTCGGTGTGAGGATAATGCCGTGCTCAAAAAGAATGCACCTGGGAATAGAAGATATTAGAGCTAAAAAGTCGATTCGCGCGACACATAAGAGATATAAGACATATAAGAGCGCGGAGGAGCAAGCCTTATAATACCTTTCCTCGTCAATTTGTTGCATTATGCAAGTAATCACGAGGCGAAGTTCCACGCGCGCGAAGTTATATAGCTGTATACCTCTCGCGGCTAGCAAATTGCCAAGCGACGAATCCGATTATATATGCGCGCACACGCTCGCAATGATAGCGCAGCAATTACAAACATTGATTTCACCGCGCGCAGAGCGTAAGTACGCGCGAGGGAGAGAGAGTTAAGTAACTGCATGTAAGACAGATAACGAGAGCCGATTGATAGAGTAAGACAGCGATTGCAGCGCGCGCGCGTGTGCGTTTGTTTGTGTATGTAGATATAAACATTGTGGGTATGGTTGCAATGTCTCTATGTACTTTATAGTGTAAAGCTGGTTTCTTGATGACTTCGTAAAGGTTTTAAGTGAGGATGGACCCATCAATCATGGGTCCTAAATAATGAAATCCTGTCTTTTAAATATTTATTATGTAAAGGTTGTTGGGATAATCCTAATGACGGATATACAACAGTGTAAATAATTTCGTTATAAAAGTTATTAAACGTATTTTTCATTAAGAATTAACTAGCTATCGTGCGCCAATCCCCCGCTGTCTATATGAAAACTTCGTTTTTAGATATCAGGTACGACCGCTACTATTCAGGAGAATCTTACATCTTCGACATTGCAAAGTGTTACATTTCAAATACTAATATATTATATTTTAACGAAAACTGTAATGCATTCATGAAAAATTATTTGTTTTCTATAATGGTAAAAAATTGACTATTTTGATTATATTTAAGCGTTTTTAATCATTCTTTCAAGTTTAAATTAAGGTTAAACTGAAGGTTTACTGTAGGTTATCTATGAGTATAGCCGTTAAAATTTCGTAGCGATAGCAGTTTCATTAAATTTTTTATGGCATCAATGCTCGATAATAATAAAAATTTACGGTAGTGATAAAATCCTATACTTTTCGGACTAATATAAAAGGATCTAAGCGAACACCACGTTGGCATTTTAGAAAAATATATTTGCCATTTCAACCTTAGAAAAGTCAACAGTTTTGCTGTATAAATGAAGTTAATATTAGTTATACTATACATTTGGGCAACTATATTGCATGCAGGTGAGCAACCGCACTCTATGAAATATGGATTCTATTACTTTATTACCTACATAGTATGCTCTTATTTTGCAATAATTCCTTGTTTAAATTTCAACTTGCTTGAATCTTAAGAATTTGAATTAAGTTTTGAAAAAAGGTTGACAAAATCGTTCAATGTGAATTAATATACATTTTTTTAAATTTTCAGCTGCATTCGACCCGGGCTTAATTTGCACTGAGAACGATCATCGAGATTGTTATCAGTTAATTATTGGTCAAAATCTTCACTGCATCGGCGGTAGTAGTCCGGCATGTAGGTCCAATTATTTTGAAAGCATTAAACAGTGTGGGTGTCGAAACGCATATAACCAATATTTTCCTCCTGCATATAATACTAATAATAATAATGATAATAATCAGTGGTAATCAAGCTGATACAATATTATAAATCATGTTTGTATTTGATGGTGTTTAAGTAAGTTGCATATGTAATAAAATAAAACAGTAATAATTCAGTTTTGTTGTTCATTAAACTGTCTTTCTCTTTTATACCTTCTTCATTCCCCTTAATATTTGAAGAGGGGGGAGGTATTTTATCAGAATGGTAAAATGTTAGATGGGTATTTTCTCAGAAAGGTAAAAACACAAGTTAGAATATCTTATGATAGAAGGGTAAATTTTCCGAATGTTTAAAAATGTATCATATATAAAAATTCGAACAAATTTGGCAAGAAGCCCATACTATTTTCATTAAATTATTTTTATATGATATGTGATATCAATTTTTCGAATTCCATTTCTACCTAATGATTAAATTGTAGAATAGAAATTAAATTATTCTTCTAGTAAAAAGTTTTTTTATAATTTTATGCAATCTGTTTACAATTTTTATAGGTGCAAATTTTTCTGATATTTTTTTTCGAAAGAAATCCCTTGTGTGTTATGAAAAGTTCAAGTTCGGAATTTACAGTATCGGATTTGGAAAATATTTTAAACGATAGTATATTTTCTGAGAAAATACCCATCTAACATTTTACCATTCTGATAAGATATCTTCCCCCTTTTAAGAGCTTCTAGAATGTCAATGATCGATTGATCGATTAGATCAATTAAGGCGGTCTCACACATAGTTTTGGCTCCTAAGGCCATAATCAGCTGAAAAACTGGGGGGGGCGCCCCCCTGCGTACTGTCACGCGCTAACCCCCCGCTGTCTGTATGACACAGCTATAGATCGCAACAAGCAGGCAAAATTAATGTAGTTGACGATTTTGTTGAAGGATATATGACGAACTCGTGAAATATAGTAATCCACGTTTATTTATAAGTGTTATTTGTTTATGACGAATGTTAGAGAAAAAGTAAAACAATGCTTC
This sequence comes from Torymus aiolomorphi, assembly GCA_036365515.1. Lineage (NCBI taxonomy): Eukaryota > Metazoa > Arthropoda > Insecta > Hymenoptera > Torymidae > Torymus > Torymus aiolomorphi. Next base: position 59,190,066 of record CM070873.1, on the reverse strand, counting down.
CAAACACTCGCGAAGAAACTCCGCTATAAGAAAAGTACATTTAGAGAAAAGTTGAGCATTACACAGAAAATTATTGCTGCAGGGATTTTCGCTTGATAACTCTTGACAACAAAAATTCTAAAGTTACGACTCACGCGTGATCATGAAAGTTTGTTTGTTTTTTTCATCTCTGAAATACACGTTCAATTAGATACCATACATATTTCACAGAAACATTTGATCCGGGTATTACAGAAATGAGGTATTTAAATTAATGTTTATTTTGAAATAAAAGCTCATACCTTCTGGATTATTGCTTCCATGATTCGAAACCAGCAAACGTGGAAAACCCACAAATAAAATACATAAGTCCGATTACGAATTCCCACCGAAATTCCCCGCCTCAGCGAAAACGCATATACGTACGCACATATACACACCAATGCCATTGGTCCAATGGCAATAACACAACGTGCGCAGAAATGGAGAGACAAAGAAAAATCCGTCCGCTGGAAAAAGGACGCGCACGTACACGCACATACATATCATCGACTTGCGTGCTCTTCCATCCCGCACATTCGTATAGGTGTTCATCGAAAACGATATTCGTCTCTCTCGCGGGGGATCTCTCGCGTATATAGTGTCGACGAAGAGCGCAGAAAGAGAGATAGAGGAAGAGAGAGAGATCGAGAGAGAGAGAGAGAGAGAGCCACTCACATATACCACCCACACTTGCACGCACTATCCCCGCCGTCTCGCCATTATCCGGTTTACGTTTTTACTAGAATTTATTGACTTTTCCGTGTTCCGAGGAAGCTTTCTAGCTGCATCCGAGAAGAGCTAGCGAGCGAGAAAGCGAGAGAGAGAGAGAGAGAGAGAGAGAGAGAGAGAGAGTGCCCTAAATTTTCCCACCTCGAAGAGAGTTTATATAGATCCTCAAGCGCAAGTTTATGTTGGCCGTGGCCGTCGTTCTCGATTGCTCGAAAAGCAAGCAACCAACCGAGCGCGCGCGTTTTATGAGTGAGAAAATACGCGACAACGGAGAACAATTCCGACCGGTATTACCGATATTTTTCGAGATCATTGAGCAGAGCAGTCGGGGGAAAAAAGTTCTTCTGGTTGGTAAGCGCGTGCACACGAATACGTGCAAGCACGCGAACGAGTATTGGTATAAAGGCGAGCCGTTCCGTTGTTGGTGTTAGCTGTTTGTGCTCGCACAAACGTTTGCTGACAGAATGGCTTTCTCTCTTGACTTTTAATTTTTCCTTGAATGCCAAGCGAAGGGAATTCAAAGCGAGATAATTGAAAAATTGTCGTCGAAGCGCGGCTATGATTTTGCTATTAACGTAATTGCGCGAAGTTTGTTCAGGACATTAAGGTGAAGAACCCGGTATTCGGACAAAAAGAAAGTTCGCAGTAGTACTCGGACAACAGTGAAAAACCACTATTATTGTTTAAATTTGATAAGGGACTGGATCATTTGTGTTGATAATAATATTACTTACGTAGTTAAATAAATATTGAATTAATTTAGATCTTTTAGAATTATTACGAAATTAATTAGAAATTAATTGAAGTTATGCTTCAGAAGAAGGTATAGGCAAATTTTTGTCCGACTTCACCTTCCACTTAATTCGCATAACGCAGTAGTCAGACATATTTAAAAACATATGTCCAAGTACTGCGTCAAACCGATGTCCGAGTATTGCATCCAACTCGACACGACTACTGCGGCCTTTTAACATTTTTTTCAACTTATTTTTTTAATATAAAAAAATATTTTAGAGGCTTTTTCTTTGCATAAATTAGTAAAATTAACCCTCAATTAATGACAAGATCTTTCCCTGATAGAAATTTTCTCTATCGAAAATAGCCAGGAAGTTAATTAATAGCTAGTAAAAATAGCTAATTTCTGAGTAGTGATGAAACGATTTTTCCTGCCATATTCTCTATTTAATGGAGATAAGGTGACCTTAAAATGTTTCTAAATGTTGAGTGGTGGAAATAAATGGTGAAAAATGTTTTTACTAAATTTTTTCTGTAATCTGATTATGTACTTAAAACCAAATATTAAAAAAAGATAGCTAATCAAAACGTAAACACGAATTATTGATATTTAATTCGTTTATAATACTGTTTCAAGGGATACAAACGAAAACAATGATTTTTCCGTTTGATTCTGTCTCTCTTACTCCTCGCTATAATAGCAAGCCTCTTACTAGCCATTTTCTAATTAAGAAAATTAGCCAACTTTGATATCTTTTAAATACTCATAAATTAGCTAATGTAAATTTGTAAACAAAATTATTCTATTATTCTGTCTATTAAATGGCGAATATGATCGGAAAAATCGTTTCATCCTTGGGTAAAAATAGCCAAGAAAAGTGTCTAGTTTTTGACGATTATTGGTGAAACTATCTATGTATTAGGCAAATAATGGAATCGATTTCCACCAGGGTACAGCTTCGAATAATTTGCCTAATTGGGTCTAAAATGATCGTTCTTAAGAATGAGCTAGCTCTAAAGGTATCCGAGTACTTGGTACTTTATTTCATTTCCGTGCTTTACGATTTGTAGGATTCAAAATCTATTGTTGGTAAAGTATGTTTTAGTGTGATGAAAATGCTGAAAGATGAGAACAAATTTTTTATAACTGAGTCTGTAAAACTCGACTTTAGATGTCTGTTTAGCGTGCGTAAAGTACCCCTTTTTTCACTAGTGCGTAAAGTGAGGACTTCACGCACTCAGTGCGTAAAGTACTCGCTTTACGCACTCGTGAAAAAATTCGGGTACTTTACGCACACTGAGCAGGCATCTAACGTAGTTTGACGCGCTCAATCCCTCTATAAAAAATGCATCCTTGGCATGGTCGACGCCATGTTGCGACGCCATGTTGATTTTTTCTCGAATATCTCGAATATCTCGAATATCTCGAAATCTCGAATTTTTTGGCGCATGCGCAAATGGCGCATGCCCTATAGGGACTTAGGGATTCTCTACAACCGTGCAGCGCGCGTGTGTGCGCTCGCCGTGTATAAGGTATACCTATATATAGGAGAGCGCTATATATAGGTATACCTTATAGGAGAGCACTATATATAGGTATACCTTATACACGAGAGGGCATATGCACGCGCAAAGTTATAGAGACACCCTTAGAGTTATGGTGGAATGGTATAGAGATAGCACATGTGTTGTGAGCGGGAAAATATGATATATATTAATTGATAGAAATTTATAATCAATTGATAAATCAATGAAAAATTTTTATTTTAAAAAAAATATTTATTCATTACGTGTGTGTGTGTCTGTATGTGTGTGTGTATGTGTGTGTGTGTGTGTGTGTGTGGGTGTGTGTGCCTGCGTGCGTGCGTGCATGCGTGTGTGTGTGTGTATGTGTGTGTGGGTGAGTGGGTGGGTGGGTGTGTGTGTATGTAAACACTCGATATCTCGAAAACCATTTCACCTATTTTCGTCGGACAAAGCTTATTCTCTTGGTCCCGAAAAAATACTCCGTTTTAATTTTTTATCGATTTTCTTTTTTTTTATAACCAAAAAATCTTTAAACTACCTACGTTTTCTGTTTTTAATTTTCAAATTATCTTTAGTATGTCATGGAAAATGTTCTTATAATTCATAAATTAATTTTTCAAAAAATATTTGATTATCGACTCAAAATTTTATTTACTTATTACGCTTATTGAAGATAATATTTGGTATAAATTTCAAGAGTTTATCTTCATTTTTCTTTTGAGAAAAAAATTATTTAAAAAAAAAACGCGTTTTCACTGACTCACGGTGACAAGAATAAAAACCAATTAATCGTCCTGAAATTTGGTATAGAGGATATAGATTTTTTATATCTCCAAACTGTTCATTGCGCAAAAAAATTGAACTGTCACGACCAAAGATATTTGAGGTTGAAAGTTTTTTAAAAATATTTTCGAATAGCGTTTTTCAGACAATATTTGATAGATAGAGAAACTTTTGTATAATACAATTAATTATTGTCACATAAAAAATTAAAAAGAGGAATAAATACATTAGTTTGAGGAAGCTAAGTGCCAATGTATATTGGGAGCGGTTTTTTATTAGTGATGATGGTCGGATTAGTGTAAGGATCTTTTTATTTAGTTAAAATTAAAAACACGGTTTTCTCAATATAAAAATATTCATCTTGAATTTTATACCTTCACTTTGCCTTTTTATATGTTTAACATTATTAAATACAGAAAACAGATATTTTCATAATTATGTTATTGTTTATCTATCTTAGTGGCAATTTTACTTATTGAACAAAATCACAACATGAAAAAAGCTTATTTAAATGAAATTAAACTTGATTAATCTTTATCACTGTAGTGACATTCTGATACTATAGAATTGAATGAACCTTTAAATTTGTTAAAGCAGGAAACTATGGAATGGAATGAATCACTAGAACTAAATTCAAAAGATAAAGACAAATCATATATTAAAATAACAAATACTTCTTCATACATACATTTTTTAGTCAATAAAACTATAACATAGCTTGATGAAAAACATCATAATGTTTAAATGAATTCAAAATAAGTGCATTAAGGTTGTATTGGCCGTAAGATCTCATTTAAAAATTTAAGACAAATATTTTGGTCGTATAATTTGTCGAAAAAACTAATATTCTACAGTACTAAGAGTAAACAAATATGTAAAATGTTTTTTAGAACTATGAAGAACACTTTACATCGGTTTTAGAACATTGCATTGCTCATTTCTTTCACTTTTTAGTATGACTGTACGCCTTACTACACAGTTTTTATGCTATAACTTTGATGTGAGTACCAGTCGTTACCGACGATTGCAGAGATCCGTTTTTCTCATTCAATTTTGAATTTTGACAAAAAATCTCTCTGACACGTTATAGATTTGATAGTCAACTATAACGTACCAGAGAGATATTTTCTTAAAATTTAAAATTGATTGAGAAAAACGGATCCCTGCAATCGTCGGTAACTGTGGGGCCTCGCATCGCCTTAAGGGGGTCCGAAAGTCAATTAAAAATTCAAATTTCGCGCCACAATATAGCAGACGAAAAAATAAGTAATTTGCCTATAACAAATAGTAAAAACAATATTACGGAAAATCAGGACTGCATTACCCTCCGTTACATTATTATCTATCATTTTACAAAGTTTGAAGTTTCTATATAAATATTTCGCTGAATGGCATTTGAATAATGTCTCAAAATCAAGTAATTCAAATGCCATTCAGCGAAATATTTATATAGAAACTGCAAACTTTGTAAAATGATAGATAATAATGTAACGGAGGGCAATGCAGTCCTGGTTTTCCGTAATATTTTTTTTTACTAATTGTAAATTTTTACTAATTGTTATAGGCAAATTACTTATTTTTTTGTCTGCTATATTGTGGCGCAAAATTTGAATTTTTAATTGACTTTCGCACCCTACTAGCTCGCAAAAGCAATTCATTTCAATTGCAATCGATTACAAAGGTTTTCTTTTACGTATACACAAATTTACAAGAACTAAACACTATTTTTTCAACTTAATTTTTTCAATAACTACGACGAGTCTAGCAATATTCAGAGAATCTCCATAAGAACCCACGTTAATTTTAAACTACAATATCTCGAAAACTAGCACGCAAATCATATTCAAATTTGCCAGAGACGTTTATAATGATATTATTGACCTACTGACAAAACTTTATTGATCTGACATTATTTTTTACATATAGTCCATACAACCTTAAATAATGAATTGAATAATAACATTTCTCTTGTAAATAAAAAAGAAACCGTTCATTAATTATGCAGCTTCTTTTGTAACTTAAAAAAAAAAAATCAGCGCGCGAAGCGCGCGTGTCGAATTCTAGTTATAAAAAATAGTAAACGCAACACGTGCCCAAAGTAGGCGTGTCGTGCACGGGTAATTTGTTACCCTTGATTCGGTCGTGCGACAAACTATACCCGTGAACAAAACGCCTACTTTATGCACTAGTTGCGTAATGTACTATTTTCATAATCAATGTAGTATAATGCGACTTTTTAACTGTAATCCTCGTATCGAGAAGAACAGTACATGGCTAAGACAGACGTACGCAAAGAAAGAATTCGAAAAACCCTGTTCCAGAAAACTTATACTCCCAGCGCTTCCAACAAAAGACTTCAATGGCGGAGAAAGCAAACAATTCCGGCAAAAAAAAGATCGTGAAATTTTTTCCTCAAACCAGTGGACTACAATTTCATCGCTGAACAGTTTGGGGAACCCGGGGATGAAAAAAAAATCGACCTACTTTTTCCCCTATGTCATCGTAAATTATTTTTTTCCAAAACCACCGCATTTCTCGGTCCCTCGAGCCATTCCCGTATTTTCGCTCGATTACTCGCGGGAGCAATTTTCGTGCGTGTCATCGGAACTTTCCCTAAGACGGCATTCATTACGCCATTACAGTGCGATCGAGCATTTGAGGTAGCAATTGACTTATCCTCTCCGACACAGGATTCTGAGGAAACCATTATACCTTCGAGGAAACTTGCTTTGGGTCTCGATGATTTCGTTAAGTTTGTTTTCCACCCTAGCCATAGAAAATTCTAATCGACGTGGGTTGAAATTATCGATTCATGACAGTGCATTAACGGAAATTGGAGAAAATGACTAATTCATCGATTGCATTGTAGGTAGAAATTGATGCATTCCGATGAAATAAATGCATTATTAGATGTAATTACTTGCCCAGCATAAAGCATATTCGAACAAGATATACCATACAAATTTTAACAATGCGTTAGCAGAAGGAAATTAGATCTAACGACACCAATAAATTGTTGTCACTTTTCAAACCACATTTTCAAGCCAAACCACAACGTTATTAGATCACTAACCACTAACTTTTACCCCACTAACCTATACTCCGCCCAAAACTATCCCCTCACCTCAATCAAGACATTCGCACGACTTTACAGCGGCGAATCCCCTTTATTCCCTATACCCGTTCCCTATAGCCTCTCGCGCTCTCACAATGGCGTGCTGAAACCGTTGAATCTAATGAAATCCTGCGTCCACTTACGCGTTTTACGAGCCTTTACCAGGCTCGGCTCCTTAATTTTCCTTCGCGGCCGGTTACACACTCGCGGTTTATCATATTACCGGGAAAACGAGCGTTTTTCCGCCATTACTCTCGCGTTCGCTCTCCTCCATCCGCGACTCTTTGTTTTACGGCACTCGCTTGAGCATACAGTTACGAGTATACGGCTCTGTCTCTCTCTCCCGCTCAATGCAAAGGAAAAACTTTCGCGGTGAGAGCACTGGCAAGATGTTTTTCGGACTTTTTATGGTAAAGTTTCGCGAGAGGGGAAGAACGGGAAATTAAAATACGCTTTACTTTTCGCAGCAAAGTTTGCGAAATGATTATTTTTTTTTCATTTGATTTCGTTTTAGGTTTGGTGCGATTTTGGAGAGAGAATTTTCGGGATTGTTTTACGTCAATGCGCAGTAGAGTAAAAGTTTAATCATGAAGTTGGGGAGAGAGTTGTGGAAGTTTTCCAGAATTCACTCTAACGATTCATGCATAATATTGAGCGTAATCAAGCGTCGCCAGTTCGTGTTCCACGCCTAAATTGCACAGCTGCGAATTTCGCGAGGGAAAACCCGAAGCCCTTCGCCTTCGCGATGTAGTCCCAGCAGCTCAACTATAATGAATAATTATGGGGGAAATATAACGCTGGTATCGTAGTTTAAATTCTTAACTCGGTTATTAACCCTTAACTTGTCAGAGACACAAATTTTCCTTATTTCGCTGAACTCCCCTGTTTGTACTTTAAAGCGCGAAAGTGCATTTAGCGATGTAATAGGAGGGAAATTCTGTTTGAAAATTATAAAATAAAAACACAAACTGCCGTTGTATTTATAAATGTTTTACAGTTTTTACCGCAGTCAGTGTGCGCACGTTGCGCGTAATAAAATACTAATCTGGACGTGATAAAAGCGTAAAAAGTGCGTTAAAGCTTTATGTCTCTGGCCATTCGTTTTCATTAATACTGCTTTTAATTTGATAAATCCTGTATTGATGCTTTGTATAATTCATCAGTACGATAATTACTTCGTTGGAAACGTACAAAAAAGTATAGGTTTATTTCCTCCGTGAAGTGCACTTTTTCAAACAATGTATATCCGAATAAAAGAAAAAGTGCGCTAATTAGCATTTTAATTAAGGTTTTTAAATTAATTTGGAATATAATTTAAATCAATTTGATAAAAGTAATGTAAGTTTATTTAAAAAAACGTAGCTGATAAGAATGACTACTTTTTTGTATGGTAATATGGTAAGAACATCAAACAAGGTCAAATGATTTAATCAAATGTATGTACAATATGATTTCTACAATTTTAAAAAAGTGATTTTAAAATGAAAAATATTTCTTCCTTACTTTTACAACAAATATCTCCTTAGTATGAAAATATTCTTCTTAATACGAAAAATTAAAAAAAAAATACGATATTTACATAGAATCCTTATAAAGCTTGACGAACCATCATTATTTTTTATGCGAAGCAAGAATATGGAAGAATGCTATTACTTTATTGCCCCAAGGATACACACAAGCGATAAAAGCTGAGATGCTGGCGAAGTGTGTGTAAAAGGATTGCCCGAGTGGGGATTACCCTGAATTTTTAAAGAGACTTCATAACGACGTGCAAAAATTTCCCTGCACTTGTGGATAATAAAATTTAAGCCATTCTTCTCTTTCTCTCCGTCTCCTCGATTTCACGCTCAATCTTATTCTTCGGGAAGATTTACTCTGGTGCATGGCTTCTCGAATCACAATGCGTCGGAGGAAAGGAAAAAGTAAATGCATTATTAAACGGAATTGATCTAGTAAAATGATAAAAGTTTGTTTGGAAAAGAGTTCCCTTGCGAGTATCAGCTTGAGAAAGAATTTGTTCACGTTTGTATTGGAAAATGCATGCGACCGTATTCTTTCCTAAAATATAGTAAAATGCAAAAGATTTAAAATATTTTCCGATTAAACAGACAAAAAGTATGAGTCCTTTTTTCAATATTTTCCGTTGTAGAAATTTAATCAATTGAGATACAGTAAAGCAAAAAATATGTGCAATAATGTATATAGCAAAGGGATTTTTTTCTTTTAAAGCTCTTTTTCGACAAAGAACGTAAAATCTAAGTGCGAAAACGTCGATGCTCCACTAACACATTTTTATGAATTCAAAAACCGACTTTCATTTCAAAGCAAAAAGAAACGAAACTTTTATACTCTCGACTCTTATATTCGTAAAAGTCTCTGTCCGTATATTCATTTACCTGCCAACTTGTATTACCTTTTATTTAATTTGTGGTCGCACAGTATATATTGATTATTCATACACATGCGCGAAAATAAAATAAACATTATTGGAAAAGCACAAAGTCCGTATTTTATTTTTTATGACTGTCAGCAATTTAAAAACCCTCAGAATTTGAAAATCGGTTTATTTTTCGTATTTAAAAATATCCCTGGACCTACGCATTAACAATTCTCTTTGTGACTAGAAAATAGCTATAAGATACTACTTATAGTTATGTTAATCGTATTATCTCTACGTATAACTATCAGATTAATATCATTTATATTTGATATCGGCTAATTATCCAGCTATTATAATATTCAATCATATTGATTCACATTATCTGCGCAGCAAGCCATTTGATTTAAATTGTAAATATATATGTCTAACTATACCAGGAGATTCAAAAATTTAAAGGCGAAAACATACAACTTGAAATGGTCAGAGAAGATATGCCAATCACATCAAACTGCTATTTAAAATAAATTAAAAAGATTTTCAAAGTAGGAAATTTCTCATTAAAGGCACAAAATAAAAGTTAAAATAAACTCTATTTCAAAAATAAATTCAGAAATTATCAGACGACTTTAACATTAGATTTTTCACCCAAAAATTATGCTTCTAATAAATATAATAGTTTCTTCATTATGTGATTACGAGCAGTTACAATAAAACTTGAAATAAACTCTATTTCAAAAATAAATTAAGAAATTATTAGATGATTTTAATATTATACATTTTTTACCAAAAAATTGTGCTTTTAATAAATATTACAGTTTCATCATCATCTGATAACGAGCAGTTATAATAAACACAGCACTAAAAAACACAACTCAATTGTTGTAAAGCATTTTCCAGCGCAATAAACATTCTTTTCAGTAGAACAATACCTCCTCTCATCTTCCTCGAAAAAAAAACTCATGCGCTCGAGAGAAGCAGAGACAGAGGGAATATCAGAGCCCCTCAATTCACGAGCAACTGCGCAATTAAAAATCCCATTATTCCGGCGTTATCATGTAGACCCGCCGCATCGCAATAGACGTATACAACACCAGAGAGCACAACAAAAACATCACAGGTGTAGCGCGAGTGTCGCGCATAAAGAACGACTCGCGCGCTTAACTCGGCAATTACGTTGAATGTTTGAAAAGAGCCGCCGCGTCACGCGCCGAGAAAATTTACACGGCCCGTGCCGCAAAAAAAGAAGCCCTCCTCTCTTTTTCCCTCCCATGTATACCTATATTATACGAATATAGCAACACACGCAAATGCAGCAGCAGCTACATGTATACAGCATCTAAAATTCAAGGTGGTGCGCAAGTGGGTGGTCGCGTCGGTGTCGTTTTTCTATCCATCGAGCGAATCCTCCCGCATATAAAAGGCACAGGTCCATTGAGCGAGACGACCCAGTGACCTTGCCGCGCTCTTTTCCCCCTGCGCGTATCTTCTTCCTTTCTTTCTTCGCTTCTTACCCTATATACCTCCCCAGCAATAATCTCGCGCGTCGTAACGATTACGAGCGCGCTGAGATAGGAGAGGAAAGAGAGAGACGTCAGGTTGCTCGCGCGTAGGTTTTTTTCCGCTCCCGCGTCCCTTTTCATCGGCGTCGAGGCATTGTGCCAAAACAGAGAGCGAAAGAATCGCTTTTCCCAGTAGTAGCAGTGCTGAAAAGCCAGTGAAAAGCGTTGATGCTTGTATGAATGTCGCGAGGAATGTGAAATATTTTCGTGCGCGACCCTGGCTGCTGCTACCGGATTCTTCAACCCCCCCCCCCCTGCGGCAGTGGCTGCTCGTGGTTTTTCGCGCTGGATGGCCCAATTGCTGTCAGTTCTGAAATTGCGAGGGTAGAGAGTCCGAGCTTGTTTGGTTTCAATTTATTCTCGGTTGACAGACCTCGGATTTGCGCCGTGCTTTAGTGGCCAGCGTGCGTGGAATGATTAAGCGGAGTAATGAAACGGCTGGATTACGGCTGTATGATTTAAAATGTACGATGTGTTGCGGTTTTAGCTTTTTATGGATGATTTTGTTATTGGTTTTGATTTGGCATTGATAAGTAATTTAGAGGCTCGGTTAAGTACTTTGTTGGTAATTAGGATGCGGCTGGAAGTTGAATGCCATTCTAAGACTATAAACAAACGAATAATAATATACGTACTGATGACATTGCTATTTACAAAAAATTGATTGAATTCTTGAAATCTTGAAGTACTAGTAATTGGTATGTCGACAATGATTGAACTAATCAGGTACTTTAATGAGCCGCGAATATTTCTTTCGCTTCTATTGGGCTTTGTTAAGCCTTTTGTCGAGTATACGGAAATAAACTAGTTGGCCGCATTTCTGCACTCTTTCGAAAAATTTGTACGAGGGGTGTTCAAAAAGTAAGTTTCCCTGCTCCGGGAAAAAAGCAAAACACAATTTTTAGGTTAAAGTAACATATGCATTTATTGTTTGACTTATAAACTATTTTTCTACATAGTCCCCTTGAACTTGAATACATTTTTTATATCTGTTCTCAAGCTTTGACAAACCTTGTTTATAAAAATCCGTGCCCTGTTTTTTAAAGAATAATTTAACGATGTCTTTCACTTCATCATTTGAATTGAAGTGATGGCCACCCAAACTTTCCTTTAATTTAGGAAAAAGAAAAAAGTCACTTGGTGCGAGATCTGGAGAGTAGGGTGGGTGATAAAAAATTTCCCATTCGTTGCCATTAAGCCCTTTTGCAGTTAAAAAGCGAATAACTGCACGCAACTCACAGGTGGACACGTTTTTCACAGGTAGCTCCATGGTTTCCGAGCCGGTACTGATGAAAAAAATTTTTTCGGCAGCTAAGACCGGTTCCGCTCTTATCGGTATATCCTAAACTAAAACTATGTTCGGTCCCAGCTCGCTAGATGGCGCTGGGGCAAAACGGCAGACTAGGGAAACTTACTTTTTGAACACCCCTCGTATAATGACCAGAATCATGTTCACAATACTCGGCTACCTATACATATCTTTGTTGTAGTAGTAATTATTAAACGAACATTTCTCGGGGATTGCTTGTAGCTCGAAAATTATTTATCTCGGGTTTATGAATATTTCTTGTAATAGAGGAAATTTTCATAAAAGTTTTCGGGAACTACTACAATAATTTATCATTATCCGCGGAAGCTAAAATAACTGCGTATTTTTCTTCGTTAAAACAAACTTTCTCTATTCAATATTACGTAAATTATAGAGACGTTTTCGTAAATAGAACTGAATAGCTTATGTATTTTCAAGCGCAATGAAATTCCTCGACACCGACTTTTATCGCCCTAATTGATCGAACAGCAACAGTCTCCGGGTTAAATTAGTTCATGTAAATTACATATTCATATTATTCTGCTTTGCGGAGTAATATTTTGATATAATAGTAATAAATGATTCATTCTACTCAAAAGTTAGAAATACTTCAATATTACATTAAACAAGTAACGAGATTAGTACCTAACACAGCTGAATTAGACAGGCGTACCTCTGGATCAGTGGAACAAGAATAATTAGTCAGACGCCTGCAGGGATGACTATAATATCATACATATACGAATTCTATTTGATTTTCTTTTAAATTTAAATGCTTCTGATAATTGTGTTAACTTTGCTTCCTCTTCACTTTCGTTTATTAAATTTAATACATCTTCTGCACTAATAATTACCAGCAATTACTGTCACCTAAGCTAGATTTTATTCGCGAGAATATACCTAGCCACATTATTTTTACGCCTGACACACATTATTCATTTTTGCAAACTTCACAATTTGCTCAAGAAAATGGAGTGTAGCGAGTTGAGGAGCGGGGAAGGCTTAGAGATTGAAAGATTGAAAGATTAATGCGACATGAATTATACAGCTGTTTGAGCGCCTTATTCATGAAAGTAATTCAGAAAAATGGGGCCAGAATTGATTAAATATGGACAGTAAGGAGCCATAAATAGCTGAAATTTACCCTACTTATACCATTTAAATATTACTTTCAACGCCACGCCATTCTTCATTCGCGTTTCATAATGTACGCGAAAAGACTGTAGCGACCACCGGATAAAATCCCTTTCAAATATTTACGCCATTATTAAAGCGCCCAAGTAACTCATGCCCTCCTTCCTTTTCCTTTTGCGTCAGAAACACAACGCTCTCCCTTCGAATGCGCAGCTTGCGCGCGGGTACTGTAAAACTGTGCTCACTTCTGTTGGGCTGGAGATCGATACGACTTTTACAAAAAGAGAGAAAGGAAAAGAAGTGGGAGACCAGCAGACAGAGACGTCAGTATCTTTATCGGCTGCGCACAAAACACAACTAAAGAGCCACAAATGAAGAATGAAACCCCCTCACTACCCTTTAATGACCTAGAAAAAGACTCTCCTGCTCGTATATGGCGCTCATAAGACGGCTTATTGCTCCCTCGCTTTGTAATTGTGCTCGCGCGCTTGATCACGTTTCAGACAAACCAACGTGAACCGCAGGTTTCACCCAGATATCATCATCGTTCGTCCCGGTCAACCCTTTTTTCCCCTATCCTCCACATACGTGTGTGTGTGCGTTGTTTCATAATGCAGATGCGGTCCGATAGCGACGCGATAAGGCGGTGGAATTTACGAGGCGCGACCTTCGCCGCGGTTAGGGTAAATATTAAACGCCATTGGGGCGAACATCCACCCCCTCACCCACCCACGTGGCTGAGCATTTACGATGTTTCCGTAACGCATGCAGAGCGGTATAGGTAGCCTGCACGCGCCACGTGGTGCTTGCGTTTTGTATTATTGATTCGAAAAAGCGACACCCTTGAAATTTATTGTTTTTTTTTTTCGTTCCGAGAGCTATTGCTATACGTTTTTGAATAAATGCGGCTTTAAATTATTCATGGAGGCGACTGTGTTCAATTTATAGATTGTAATAAATGGTCTGTTTCGAGTTAGTTTAGCAATAAATTTCATTACTTATCTGCTGCAATCTGCAGCTAAAGTGCAGCTAATGATCGAAGTTTTTATTTAGAATGGAACGACAATATTTTACGATGTAGCGTAAATAAGGTAAAATTATACCAGTTGCGTGGGATAAGAGCAAAAATATACTTTGCGTTTGTTCACAGTTGTGATAAATTACATTTGCGTCTTTCATTAGAATTGGCGTCAACTTTGTATGGCCACTTTCGCGCTCTATAATTAAGTGATTAAAATTTAGTTCTTTTAGAAATCGAATTATAAGACAGAGATGCAAATGTAATTTATCACCACTGCGAACAGCAGGTATATTTTTGCTTTTATACGATATCACTGGTATAACCCGACTGGTACAGATAGCTAATGATTGATCTATACACTGGATCTTAGCGGAGTAAATATAATACTTTTCTTTTTACATCGAGCTTAACATTTTTGAGTTATATTTTAATTTAGATTGTACTGTATTCTAAACAGGATTGAGAAACATCAAATTCTAAGTTTCGAAAATTTTCTCCATTATAAAGTTTTATCGTTAAAAAGGCAATAAACACTTTCTAGTACATTTTTAAATTGAAAAACAAATACATAGACAGTTGAAGTACGCATCTAGCACTTTCAAAGCGAAATGAGAAAACTTCTATAGGGAATTGAAAATCTCACCAACTGTTACGATTTAATAATCGCATACAATAAATAAATGGAGAAGGACTCGATAAAAAAATGGCATGGCGTGACTCGGCGGGGAATCGAACCCCGGACCTTTCGTTTTCGCGACGAGTGCTCTGACCACTGAGCTACCGATGCCGGTCCACGTCTTTCCTCGAGTCATCCTTATGTTGCTGCTATATGCAACCCGACCCGCCTCATCACGTTGTGCATACTATGCACACGTAACACCAACTAAAATTGATATTTTAAAATTTTTCATTTTTATACAAGATCTGGCATGTGCGGAAATATAAAGTCTTGGGGCCGTGTGTCAGCTCTTTATTTATTTATTTATTTATTTTAATATTAAACGGGCTATAAAAGCCCTTGATACAGTAATAAGAAGATTATTACAGGCGGCTAAATAGTTTAGAACAATTTTACTCGCAATTACATGATACGTCTCATACGCTTGCACGCAAAAATATTAAAACTAGAATCTGGCAACAAATGAGTACACTGACGATTTAGAAAGATTCAAAGTTTGTATATTAGTTAATCTGTCGGGTAAAAGATTCCATGACTTTTTTAAGCGGTTAAGTGTTGAGTAGAAGCCGTAGTTCGAGGTTGATTCGCCCTCTTTTAGCGGTCTATGGTTTCGAAGGGAGTAATTAAGACGTCTAATAGTGAATAAGTTATTGATGGAGCTATATGATAGGTAATTATTTAAGATTTTGTATGTGAGTATGCAGTCGTGGTAGTGATGAAGGGATTTTATTGTTGTAATATTAAATTCGGTTGCAGGTATAGTATAATCGTACTCTAATCTGCTTATGAGGCTTCCAATTTTGAAACAAAGATAGCGAATAAATTTATGTTGTATAGATTCTAACATATTAATTAGAACGTTGGTAAACGGAGACCTTATCTGTGAACAGTAAATGAGGTTGGGAAGGACCATAGCATTGTAGAGATGAATTATTGCCGCTATGTCAGTGAAATCGGTAGTGGTGCGTTTTATGAAGCCTAAAGCTTTGTTTGCCTTTGCGATGGTATATTCAATGTGAATGCGGAAATTTACTTTAGAGTCAATATAAACACCGAGATCTTTTATAGAGTCAACTCGAGATAGAAGAGTTCCATTTAAATGATAGTCAAGTATGTGCCAATTTTTGCTGTGATGGAATGAGATTGAATGGCACTTATTAATGTTAAGTGGCAGTCCGTTTTCGCATGACCATCGGAAAAGTGCTATAAGGTCGGCTTGTAATTTCTCGGAGTCGTCCGTCGACTGTACAACCGAAAAAATTTTTACATCGTCCGCGTACATAAGTATTTTCGAATATTTGACACAAGAGACAAGATCATTTACATAAACGCAAAATTAAAGTGGACCTATGTGGGATCCTTGAGGTACCCCGGAAGTCACAGCAATGATATAAGAGATATTGTTATTCGAACGTACAGCTTGTGTGCGCCCCGATAAGTACGATGAGATTAACAAAAAGAGTGTTCCACGCACCCCGAAATTCCAAATCTTGGAAAGTAAGCGAACGTGACATATCTTGTCAAACGCTTTTGACATATCGGTGTATATCGCGTCAACCTGATATGATCATTGAAATGCTTCCGAGATATAATCATTAAAGAGAAGGAGATTGGTGAGCGTGGAATGACCCTTGATGAACCCATGTTGTTGCTCTACAAGTTTGATAGTGAGTACATTGGAGAGTTCGTTCGCAATAAACGCATCCAAAATCTTTGGAAGACAGCTAATAATCGATACTGGTCTGTAGTTATTAATGTCATGTTTATTGCCGTTTTTATGTATGGGATGTATAAATGAAAATTTCCAGGAATCTGGGAAATAGCAGGTTTCAAGAATTTTATTAAAGATTGTGGTAATTGGTTGTTTTAGGGCAGACCAACAACATTTTATGAAGACGGCAGGCACGTTATTTGGGCCAGAATTAGCGCTGTCTTTTAAATTGCTAATAATAGTGCGAACTTGTTCCGTTGAAACGTGAAGCTGTGATATTGTTTCTTCGGTAGCGTTGTCGTGAGGAATATCGTTAATTACATCAGTATTGCAGTAGGTTGAACCAAAATATTGTGAAAATAAATTACAGGTCTCAGAGTCATTATTTGCTATACTATCATTTAGAAATGTTTCAGATGGGATGTGAGAATCATTATTTAAATCTTTGACGAACGACCAAAATGAGCGAATATTTTTCTTTAAATTATGCTGAACAATGCTGATGTATTAACGATATTTTGATCGCGAGATTTTGATGCAAAGAGCACGTAGGCTTTAAATTCTATAAAATCATGTAACAAACCTGTTGTTTTCCATCGATAATGTGCGCGCTTTTTATCCTGTATAGTTTTTATTAACTCAAGATCATACCATCTGGGGTATGATTCGTTAATTTGTTTACAAGGAGGAACGTGTTCATCAATGACTTTATTTAGTTCGTTGTAAAATTTAGTTATCGAAACGTCTAGATTACTATCTAACAATACAGATTCCCAATCGACATTTAACAAATTTTGTACAGTGGTATCGTAATTCACGTTTAAAAAATTTCTTTTCTGGAATCTTGGTGGTACTCTTACGTCTTGAGAAGTCTGGATCTCGAAGAAACTAGGTTTATGATGAACATCTGTTGGCATTAGTTGCTCGTCTACTTCTACTGGTGACAGTAGATAGGTAGGAGCAAATAGAAGATCCAAAGTGTATCCTTTATCCGGGTGAGGTGGAATATACTGGATTAAATTTAAGTAATCGCATACTGAGCAAATCGTATCACTATTTGCCCGATGATCTGGGTTGATGTAGTCCAGTGTTGTATAGCTAAGTGGATTTGAGGACCATTTTATTTTGTGTGGGTTGTAATCGCTCAAAAAAACGAATTTAAAATTATTGTATTGTTTATGAAGAGACTCGAGGAGATCTGCATACTCCAAGTATTGTTGTTGTGGAGATCCAGGTTGAAAATATATAACACCCAATATTATTTTAATAGAAGGGAGAGATATTTTTATAAACAGTTGTTTCAATGTGGAGTTAATAGGAATTTCCTGGGCCCGTATTTCTTTCTTGATAGCAATAAGTACACCACCAGCCTTGGTGATATTAAGTGATCACGCCTAAATACAGTGAATTAAAAATGGAAATAAAAATGGAAAAAATTGTAGACGGGGGTGTGCACTAGGCTAGTTCGTCGAAAATAAAGTAAGTGCTTGTACAATGAGTAATAGATCTACTAAAATTAATTGTCTATACACAGAACCCAATTTATCCAAGTAAATTCATTCGAATACATCTAGCCATGAAAGTTTCTAAAGTGAAGATATTAATTAAAACATTGAGATTACCAATAGTATATTACGATACGTGTGGCTAAAGTGGCTCTTTTTGCCACGGCGTGAGATTAGCGCCCGAGCGCAGCGAGGTCGCTAAACGCCGTGCAAAAAAGAGCCACTATAGTCATGAGTATCGTATACTATTTTATAACTCGTGTGACATAAACCCGCCGTTTCTTCAAAATTTTAGAAATTTTTAAAATATAATAAAGTGAAATATGATTTATAAATATATTGTAATTTATAATATTTGAATATTCCGCTTAAATTAATGTAAAGCTTACACCTTTGTGTAAATACTTCTTCTCTTTCTAGTCCTTTCTTTTCCATCCTTTCGTTCTTTCTCTTTTGTATTAGCGCCATCTTGTGTATTTCATCCGACTTACTTTGTGCGTTCCTGTATCGGTTATATCCTGTTTGAATTCATATGTCAATCGAGCTTGATTCTCAATATTTATAGAATTTATAATAGTTTTAGTTTATATTTGTCTATTTTATTTATTTTATCACTTTTATTTGTGTTAATTCTATAGATGTGTTCAGTTAACTACATTATTTAATATAAGATAGTGTTTTAGGTTTTTTTTTATGATATATTCTTTGTTGATATTTAGTTCTTTTTTAATTTGTTATATATTAATTGCACATTCGAAAATGAGTTCAGATAGTGAGTTAAGTGACGATGGAATTGTTCGTGAAGCGATAAGAGAAGCAGCTAAGAATATTTCCTTAAGTTTGCTGCCAGAAAAATCAAGAAGGCTATATACTGCAGCATATAATAGTTTTAAAATTTGGAGAAAAGAAAACGCAACAAATTCGTTTTGCGAAGATGTTCTAATTGTTTATTTCACTCATTTAGCAAAGACATATGCACCATCCACTTTATGGTCTACGTATTCAATGCTGAGATCCACTATCAGTACATATAATAACATTGACATCAGTACGTATCATAAATTGATAACTTTCCTGAAAAAGCAACAAGTTGGATATCAACCAAAAAAATCTCTAGTTTTTACAAAAGAGAATATTTCCAAATTTCTAAATGAAGTACCCGATGACATACATCTTTCTGAAAAGGTAATGAAACTTTTTTGTATTCGAATTTAATAATTATCATCAATGATTTAATTCTTATAATATTTTATAGGTAGCTTTAATTTTTGGAATATCAGGTGCACTGCGTAGAGTAGAATTGACAAATTTAACTGTTAAAGATGTCATAAAATTGGATGATGAAGATACCAGTTTTTATTATTCTAAATAATAATAAAAACTAGTGTTTGGGAGTAATAAAAACTGGTGTTTTATTTAACAACCTTCAACACCTCAGATTGGTAGAAACTAGGCCATTAGCATCCTGAATAAATCAAATAATATAAATGGCCATATCTTCGGATAAATTCGATAAAAAAATTTGTTGGATCTCATTCTATCAAAAATTAAATATACTTTCAGAATATTACTTCTACACTTTCTAATTATTGAAATTTATTTTTTTCAGGTCATTTTATGAAGATAATTTTAAAGATGTCTGACCCCTTTGAATAAAAAAAAACAACAAAATTTTTCAAAGTAATTTTATAGAAACTTTAGCTATTGTTCAGGCAACTCTCAATAATTCAAGTTCTCCATGATTTGAAATTGTAATCTTACTGATGTAAAAGCTGTTTGTGTAAACTAAACACGACAAAAAGTAAAGAACCTTCATGGTGACAAAAAAAGACTTCTAAGATCATTAGACCTATATTTTTTCTTTATACGTTCCATTTGGGGGTGGGTAGATATCCCGATAGGGGAAATCACAGACAGGGAAAATCCCGATAGGTGATTTTAGCGACAGGTATATTTTGAGATAGTAAGTTCAGCCGATCAAGGAAAATCTCAATAAGCAATATTACCGACAATTAAATCTTCAGAAAGAATTTTCACCGAGCGGGGAAAACGACAAAAGTATAATTATAGAAAGGGAATATGCCGAAAATGTTTTTAACGAATATCCAAAATATCGAAAGTGAAATTTCAAATATGAAAATTATCGAAATGAAAAATACCGACGATGATAACATCCATGGGGAAAAATGCCGAAACTTAGTTTCCATAATAGGTATAATGCCGAAATTCAATTCCCATACAGGCGAAAATACCAAAATCTTATAATATAAAATATAAGTATCTCATACTCGAAAAAACACTGTAAAATCTCGTAAAAATACGCTGAATATTAACAATAATTCAGTCGGTATGTCAGTGAACTGAAAAGAAAAAATATGCGTTATTGAAATTCAAGTATACATCTTGAAATTCGCCGAATATAAAAAGTATCTTTTTTGTTTTTTTATTTATGTATCCTATACAAACAATTAATTATTATTATAAAAAATTTTAAAGAAATGCATTAGTTTGAGAAAGAAAAGTATGTATTGGCAATATCTAATAAATATTTGTTTTGAACAGGTATTTAATTACTATCCTGCTCGACTTAGTGGTTTAAAGTTAATCCATTATTGTAACAATCATACAAATATAATAACTAAGTTATACTTCTTAACAAAAGATAACGAATCGTTTTGAAATTTAACAGAGAGGTAGTTTTTTCATATTTAAGAATCGATATTTTTATGAAATATTTTTATGAAATTTTTACGAAATTCATATTTTGAAAGTCAATTATTATTATCGTTGCCCTAGTACACGTTGCCGCGGGATTCAATCTCAAATTATTTTCTCGAGGATATGCCGTAGTACACAATAATTATTTTATTTATATATGATGTACAAATTAAATAGAACTATTGCATATTTTGCTCTAAAACTTTATAAGTGTGTTTTGGGGCTAATTTGGAATGAGTTAAAGAATTTTAACCAAGACAACCTCTTGAAATTTTAACACAATGTTGTACTCGATAAGTGGAATAAGTGGTAAAAATTTTGAGTGGAAAAATTTTTTGAGATATTAATTCAAGAAATATAAACCATATTTTCATTAATAACAAATGACAGGCTAGAAATAATTTAAATAAAAAAAGAAATTGTAGGTAATTTAAAGACCTTTTAATAAAAATTTAGTTTATTAAGTAATACTGGCTGAAACAAATTAAAAAATCAAAAAAACGAAAAATTCGAAATTGTTTTTTGGTTATAAAAAAAAAATCGGTAAAATCAAAAAGTAGGGTAATGCTCTCTCTATTCTCTTCCGAAACGAAGAGAATAAGCCTTTTCCGATGCAAATCGGTCGATCGGTTCAAAAGTTCTCGCCTGTACACACACACACACACACTCACACACACACACGCACACACACACACACACACAGACAAATTGCTTCCTGTTCCACAACATATCAAAGATAATCCTACACACAATTTTGATTGGGCTAACACATTAATATTAGATAGGGAAATTAACAGAGAAAAACGTCGTATTTCTGAAATGCTGCACATCAATTTTATTGATAACACAATCAACAGACAGGAAGACACACAATTTCTAAATAGTCAGTACAACAGAATTTTTAATAAATTTGATTTGAATTCTCATCGTTTTATATAATTATAATGTTTGTTGATTTGTATTTATGTATTGATTGTTTTGATTACGGATGAAAATGCGAGAGCGATTTATTTATATATACTACTTTGTGAAACGTCAGTTTGTCGGTTGGCGATTTATCTTGTGTAATAGGACGTAGAGCTTCTGGCTCTTAAAAATACCTACGATGATAATAACTATATTGTATGTATTTTTTAGTATTCTCTCTTTGTGATTACAACCAAAATAACCATGTTTAAGATTCTATTGTGTCTTTGTTTTTATAGTTAAATAAATGATTACCTGATGAGGCTAGAAAACTAACTAGCGAAACGTTGTGGTTTTGAAAATGGAAAGTTAAAGTGTTTTTTGTGTACGGGTTGATCCTCAGCATCGCTTCTTATCATTGATTTTATTTCGACTATTCGTCCTTTCGGATATTTCATTTTTGTTACTATGACCCATTGTCAAAATTATTTACGAAACTTTTGACCACTGTCAAAATTATTTTCGGATCTATTGACCATTCAAAACTTTCTCGTAGGAATTTTTCCTATTAGATTAGAACTTTATTCCGATGATTTAGCTATCGGTTAAATTACCTATCGGGATTTTCGCTATCGGAATTTCTGACCATTGTAATTCTTAACCCCCCCCCCCCCCCCCCTAGAAAATATATCTATTTTACCCATAAAATATTTTCAAATTGTTCAAAAGAACCTTTTTGGATTTTCCATTTTTTATAAAATGGCCAAGGGAATCCGAGATTTCAAATCTTAGCTTTTCTTCGTCCGGGAGGATGCAAGCTGGCTTTTCTTCGCCTGTAACTTCCAAGTTGGCTTTTCTTCGTGCCGCACGACGAACTAGAGTAAAATTGTTTTAATTCCTTTGAAATTTTGTAGAAATGTAGAGTTTGTATATTATTTATTATACGAGTTCTTATGGTAAAAGAATTGATTTATGCATTTCGGAGATATTTGAGGCTAAAACTGTTTTAGTCCTCTTTTCAAATCATAATTTTTCGGGAACGGCTTTATGTATAAACATGAAATTTATAGACAATTTTGTGGCTGGTATAGGCAATATAGGTATGTGTGAAATTTCACAAAGAAAATATAATTTGAAGTAAACGTTATTAGGAATTTTATTTGTTTTTCACACGTAATTTAAAAAATAAATCATACCTATTATTATTCATATTTTATACATAATTTAAAAAATTAATACTTTTTAATATTCATAAATTAATTTAATTAGAATTATATCATAAATTGTTGAAAAAATTATAAATTTTGTTATTAATAATTAAAGGAATCAGCAAATTAAGTTTGAGGAAGCCACGGGGCCAATGAATTGGCAGCGGTTTTTCTTTTAGAGCGAAAAAGACGATAATGAGATGAATAAAAGACATATGCTGTTGAAGGCCGCGCGCCACGGTACACGTATTACGACGTACGTATGACACGATCACGAAAAATGGTACAAATTTTTAACAACAATACATAGACTACTGAAATTTTCTTGTCGTGCGACCGTCGTAACACGTATAGCGTGGCGCGTGGCCTTCAATAGTATTTATCGTAACAATCACGAAAAATTCTATTTAGCAACAATACATAGAGAAAAATTAGGAAATTCGTTACAGAATTTTTGCATTTGAAAATGCAGGTTTAAAATAGAAAAAAAAAAATGTGATAAAATTTTCTATTTGGTTCAATAACAATCTTTATTATTGCACTATGGTTTATAATATTCCTACTACTACAAAATTTATTGTATAAAATGTTTTGAAGGAAATATTTGATTAGAACGAAGTTCTGGCGAGTTGAACAGAAAATTACATTAAACTTTTTTTATCCAAAAAAAAAATAGTTTATTGGGATTTTTAATAAAACTAATAAAGATGGAAATTTAATTTCTTCACATAAAAATACGCATTTCAATTCTTTACATGCCTGTTCTTTAAAAATCGCGATTTGCTCAATTTTCAAATTTGATACTTTTCTGCAAAATCGCGGTATTGATTAAAAACTACCTATAATTAAGTATGTGAATTTAATCGACGAGTTTCGGCGATATCGTACACAAGTATTTTGTAAAATGCTACACAAATAAAGTCTATGCAGAGAATTTCGGCCCACAAATTATTTATCGAGATAAATTGTGCACAGTTATAATCTACATTAATATGATCTACACATGATGTACAGTTTAATCGTGTAATCTATCTCAGTGTAGACTATATATGTGTACATTTTTTCTTAATATTATTTGTGTAGAACTTAGCCGTGCTATAAAAGTTCTGTATAGGGGCTTTGTGTAGATACTAAATGTGTTCAATATCGCTTATAGTATCGAATACAACCCAATGCGTAATTTGTTTTTTAGTTGCGTAATTTTATTTATTTGACTCACCAATGTTTTATGTATATGTTTTTATAGCTTATTGGTAATCAGATTATTGACTTAATCAACTTATATTTTGATTAATCAATTGTACTAACGCATCTAGTGCAAACGTTTATCTTTATATACGTTTTAAGAAGTGTTTTATTAGTTTTCGAAATTTCGGCCTGTTTAACCACCGATTTTCGGAATGTGTACCTATCTGTGATATAACCGTTGATAGTTTTTATTTCGACAATTTGAACTTTCGGATATTTTATTTTCGTTACCATGAACCATTGTCAAAATTATTTACAAAACTTTTGACCACTGTCAAAATTATTTTCGGAACTATTGACCATTTATAACTTTCTCGTAGGAATTTTTCCTATTAGATTAGAACCTTATTCCGATGATTTAGCTATCGGTTAAATTACCTATCGGGATTTTCGCTATCGGAATTTCTGACCATTGTAATTCTTAACCCCCCCTAGAAAATACATCTATTTTATCCATAAAATATTTTCAAATTGATCAAAAGAACTTTCCATTTTTTATAAAATGGTCAAGGGAATCCGAGATTTAAATTCTTAAGAACATCTCTTTCCTCACTTTTGTTGTAACATATTGTTTTCTTGATTTTTTTCATAAAAATGCGTAAAGTTACAAATGGCCTTGGCATCAGTAAAATGATACCTATTATGGAGTCGTTCGCGTCACCCCCCCCCCCCCCCGCGAGCGCCAAATCATGCTAGTTATAACTTGTGTCTGCGATACTAAAATGTACTATTACAAAATGTACATTCAGCGTTTTAGACGTACCTTTTCTTAGCTTTTTTATTGTGATATTTGTTTTTTGTAAATTTTGCGTTTTAACTTTAAAAATGTTGGCAATATGTCTCTGCGCAGGTGCACAGAGAAAAGAAAATCTTAACTGTTAATGAACGGACGTTTTGATATGGACAAATGGAATGTTCATTTAAAATTAGACAAATTCGTTAACAGTTAAGTCACGAATCATTTGAGTAAACAAATCTAACTTAATTCTTAACGAAATCATCTAACTATAAATGACCATTCCATTTGTCCATATCCAATCGTCCGTTCGTTAACAGTTAAGATTTTTTGCTTTCTCAAAGAGAAAGCTTATTAACGGTCAAATTTTTCGACCCCGAGATTTCGATGATTTTTTATATTTCTGAGATCCCTGAGTCGAAATATGCGTTTTCTTGAAGATTTCTGTGCATATGTATCTGTGTGTGTGCTGGTGTTTGTGTGTGTGTCTGTGTGTATGTGTGTGTGTATGGAGGGGGGGGGGGGGTCTGTGGGTGTGTGGGTGTGTGTGTGTGTGTGTGTGTGTGTGTTTGTGTGTGTTTTATAAATTTGTCCGCAGCATAACTTGAAACTGGTCAGAGATATCAAGTTTATTTTTGGCACGTATTTAAAGCTTATTTGGAGTTGTGCAAGTTCAATTATATAGTTGATCGGATAATATTAAGTCGGGTAAAAAAATAAAACAAAATATCGAAAAATCGAAATTTTTTTTCGTCACCGAATTTGGATATCGGTGGGAAGTAGGTCCATTTTCTGAAAGGTCTTGATATGACTTATCAATTCACATTTTTATCGGCCCAATCGGATGTTATTGTTGAGTAAAATAAAGTTTAATGTAATTTTCTGTTCAACTCGCCAGAACTTCGTTCTGATCAAATATTTCCTTCAAAAAAGGACCCCGCACACAATGTATGGAAAATAGTCATTCGGTCAAATTGGATCAAACTTGGGGAAAAGATAGATCTTGAGGTCCTGAACAAAAGTTCTCATGGGCAAAACCCCCCAAAATTTGACCGAATGATTTTTTCCCATACATTGTGTGCGGGGTCCTTTTACACAATAAATTTTGTAGTATTAGGAATATTGTAAACGATAGTGCAATAGTAAAGATTGTTATTGAACCAAATAGCAAATTTTATAACAATTTCTTTCGCTATTTTAAACCTGCATTTTCAAATGCAAAAGTTGTTGCTAAATAGAATTTTTCGTGATTGTTACGATAAATGCTGTTGAAGGCCACGCGCCACGCTATATGTGTTACGACGGTCGCACGACACGAAAATTTCAGTAGTCTATGTATTGTTGTTAAAAATTTGTACCATTGTTTGTGATCGTGTCGTACGCTTGTCGTAATAGTGTACCGCGGCGCGCGGCTTTCTGCAGCATTTATCGTAACAATCACAAAAAATTCTATTTAGCAACAATACATGGAGCAAAATTCGAAAATTCGTTACACAACTTTTGCATTTGAAAATGCAGGTTTAAAATAGTGAAAAAAATTGTTATAAAATTCGCTGTTTGGTTCAATAACAATATCTATTATTGCGCTATGGATTATAATATTCCTATAATACTGCAAAATTTATTGGGTAAAAATTTCTGAATGAAATATTTGATCTGAACGAAGTTCTGGCGAGTTGAACAGAAAATTATATTAAACTTTTTTTTCCAAAAAAAAAAAAACAGTTTATTGGGATTTTTAATAAAACTAATAAAGATGAAAATTTGATTTCTTCACATAAAAATGCGCATTTCAATTCTTTACATGCCTGTTTTTTAAAAATCGCGATTTGCTCAATTTTCAAATTCGATACATTTTCTGCAAAATCTCGGGATGTTCCTTTTCGGGGCCCTCAATTGAGATCAAATTTTATGTAATTGATTAAAAATTACCTATAATTAAGTATGTAAATTTAATCGACGACTTGCGGCGATATCGTACACAAGTATTTTCTAAAATGCTACACAAATAAATTCTACACAGAGAATTTCGGCACCCAAACTATTTATCGAGATAAATTGTGCACAGTTAAAATCTACATTAATATGATCTACACATGATGTACAGTTTAATCGTGTAATCTATCTGAGTGGAGACTATATATGTGTACATTTTTTCTTAATATTATTTGTGTAGAACTTAGCCGTGCTAAAAAAGTCCTGTGTAGGTGCTTTGTGTAGATACTAAATATCCTCAATATCACTAGTATCGAATACAACCCAATGTGTAATTTGTTTTTTAGTTGCGTAATTTTATTTATTTGGCTAGCCTATGCTTTATGTATATTTTTGCTTCCTCAAATTGGAAACTTTATAACGGTGAAAAAAATTTTTGAACCAAAAATGTTCAAGAACATGTTTTAAGACTTTTGGCGCTAAAATCCGTTGTTTTTGATAAAAAATGTTCGTGTCGTGTGTGTGCATGCGTGCGTGCGCGCGCGTGTGTGTGTGTGTGTTTCTGTCTATACAGGCGAGAACTTTTGAACTGATCGACCGATTTGCATCGGAAAAGGCTTATTCTCTTCGTTTCGGAAGAGAATAGAGAGAGCATACCCTACTTTTTGATTTTACCGATTTTCTTTTTTTATAACCAAAAAATGATTTTGAATTTTTCGTTTTTTTGATTTTTTAATTTGTTTTAACCAGTATTACTTAATAAACTAAATTTTTATTAAAAGGTCTTTAAATTACCTACAATTTCTTTTGCTTCCTCCTAGAGGAAGCTTTGTAATAGTAAATTTTTCAACTTCGTTAAAACTCTCTATAAACATCATTAGAGGTGTTAGAAGTTTGTTTCACATGATTTTAGAAAATGTCTGTATGGATGTGTGGGTGTGTGTGTGCGTGTGTGTGTATGTATACCGCTTTATCTCCGGATCTACGCGGTCGATTTTAACCATCAGGTTCTCATTTTTTTTGTTTTTTTATTCCGAATTCGGGAAGAAAATAATTTTTGATGATTTACTGATTCGTTTTTGTTTTATTTCAAATTTTTGATTTTCGAAAAATTTATTTTGGATTTTTTTTTAATGATCGGATTTAAATTTTTGAATCAGATGGGTCGCATTCGAAAGAGCATAAAACAACCTATAATTTCTAAAAAAAAAATTATCTAGCTATCACGGTCCTCTTGTTATTAACAAAAACGTGTTTTTTTTAAAAAGCTAATAACTCCTAAAGTAAACGGTCAATTTTTTGGAGAAAATTCACGATAATGCAGAATATAAATTGCTATAATCTGTGAAAATTTTAATCCATTCTGTTGGTTAGTTTTTGAGAAAAAAATTAAAAAATGGAAAAAATGTGTTCTCTATGTCACACGTTTTATGGAGTAAACCTGTTATTTGTTATTAATAAAAACGTAAACATAGAAAAATGAAAAAAAATGAGTTTAGTATGTCTAACCATTGCCGGAGTAAAAATTGACTTAATCGCTTCAAAATTCCTCGTAGAGCTGGATTTTGTATAGTTTTCGATCGAGTTATTTGGGCAAAATGATTGGTCCATAGATTTAAGAGATATTTGAAGTTAAAATATTTTTAACCTTTTTTCAAATCGTAATTTTCGAGAATAGCTCTATGTATTCGAAGGGAATGGGCAGCATTCGAAATAGAATTAAAATAGCTATATTTCCTAAAAAAAAAAATTTCTTTTATAGGGTGTTCTGTTATTATAAAAAAAAACGTAAGCATTGAAAAATGAAAAAATAAAAAAAAATGAGTTTCGTATGTGCAACGATTGCTGGAATAAAATTGACTTATTCGCTTCAAAATTTCTTGTAGAGGTGTATTTTTTAGATTTTTATGTCGATTTCTTGGGGCAAAATGATTGGTCCATAAATTTAAGATTTTTGAGGTTAAAATATTTTTAGTAAAATTAATAAATGAAAAAAATTGAGCTTTGTTGGCGATTTTGGAAGTAAAATTGACTTAATCGCTTCTTTAAATCATTTATTAGATGCAATTAATAATGTGTCAACACAAAAGTATTTATGTTAAGATATAAATAATACAAAATAACCTACCTACTTGGAACGCAACTAATACACATTCAATTCACGATATATAAAAACCCTTTTCATAATTAATATTACCTCCAAATTATTTTACTGTGATCAAGATTATATGGCTACTTTTTAAAATATTTGATATTTAACATTATGGTATTTCTGAAAATGGCTTTCTCGGTTGCATAATAACTAGAGTAAAATTGTTTTAATTTCTTTCAAATTTTGTAGATATGTTGAGTTTGTATATTATTTATTATATTAGTTCTTATGGTAATAAAAGAATTCGTTTATGAATTTGAGAGATATTTTAGGCTAAAACTGTTTTAGCCATCTTTTCATATCGAAATTTTTCGAAAACGGCTTTATGTATATGTTACTAAAAAGTGGAAATGACGCGCGATACGCACGCGTGTTGTTTACTTGCTTTTTCTAATTTAATAAGCTATTAGGTTCATTATTTAAAAATATTGCAACGAGGTATAATGAAGGTAGGTTAATGAAATTGTCTATCAATCAAAAAACATGTATTTTTTTATGAATAACTAAAGACGGTATTATTTAAATAAAATTAAAGATATACCCCTACAGCGAGTTTTCAATCATTGTGAAAGCAGATAAGATTATGAAAATAAACAATTTATTAAAATAATACAGATCTTTGTTATTTCTTAAAGAACTAATTATTTTGAAATATTTTCCACTTATTACACTTATTACACTTATTAAAAACTATATTTGGTTAAAATTTCAATACATTTTCTTCATTTGTTAATGAGAAAAATTATTTTATAAAAGTATAAAAAAAGGAATTGATAAATTAGTTTGAGAAAGCTAAGTGCCAATGAATTGGCAGCGGTTTTTTTATTTAAATTATCTCTAGCCTGTCATTTGTTATTAATGAAAATATGTTTTATATTTCTTGAATTAATATCTCAAAAAATTTTTCCACTCAAAATTTTTACCACTTATTACACTTATCGAGTACAACATTGTGTTAAAATTTCAAGAGGTTATGTTGATTTGTTTACGAGAAAAAAATTATTTTTGAAAACAAGTGCGTTTTCTTTCGTTAACGATATCAGGAGTAAAAATCAATGAATCGTTTTGAAATTTGGCAAAGAATTAGCTTTTTTATATCTAAGGATTCAGTTCTTTGCCGAAAAAAATCTGACCGTTGTGATCAAAGATATTTGAGGTTAAATTTTTTTATAAATTTCTTATATTTGCATTTTTAAAAAGAATATTCGATTGATGGATTCAAAATTGTTACCACTTTACACTTATCGAGTACAACATTGTGTTAAAATTTCAAGAGGTTATGTTGGTCAAAATTCTTTAACTTATTCCAAATTAGCCCCAAAACACACATATAAAGTTTTAGAGCAAAATATGCAATAGTTCTATTTAATTTGTACATCATATATAAATAAAATAATTATTGTGTACTGGCATATCCCCGAGAAAGTAATTTCAGATTGAGTCCCGCGGCAACGTGTACTAGGGCAACGATAATAATTGACTTTCAAAATATGAATTTCGTAAAAATTTCATAAAAATATTTCATAAAAATATCGATTCTTAAATATGAAAAAACTACCTCTCTGTTAAATTTCAAAACGATTCGTTATCTTTTGTTAAGAAGTATAACTTAGTTATTATATTTGTATGATTGTTACAATAATGGATTAACTTTAAACCACTAAGTCGAGCAGGATAGTAATTAAATACCTGTTTCAAAACAAATATTTATTAGATATTGCCAATATATACTTTTCTTTCTCAAACTAATGTATTTCTTTAAAATTTTTTATAACAATAATTAATTGTTTGTATAGGATACATAAATAAAAAAACAAAAAAGATATTTTTTATTTCGGCGAATTTCAAGATGTATACTTGAATTTCAATAACGCATATTTTTTCTTTTCAGTTCACTGTCATACCGACTGAATTATTGTTAATATTCAGCGTATTTTTACGAGATTTTACAGTGTTTTTTCGAGTATGAGATACTTATATTTTATATTATAACATTTTGGTATTTTCGCCTGTATGGGAATTGAATTTCGGCATTATACCTATTATGGAAACTAAGTTTCGGCATTTTTCCCCATGGATGTTATCATCGTCGGTATTTTTCATTTCGATAATTTTCATTTCTGAAATTTCACTTTCGATATTTTGGGTATTCGTTAAAAACATTTTCGTCATATTCCCTTTCTATAATTATACTTTCGTCGTTTTCCCCGCTCGGTGAAAATTCTTTCTGAAGATTTAATTGTCGGTAATATTGCTTATTGGGATTTTCCTTGATCGGCTGAACTTACTATCGGGATTTTCCCTGTCTGTGATTTCCCCTATCGGGATATCTACCCACCCCCAAATATAAAGTTTAACGAAAAAACTTATCGACAAAACTTGTTTGTTATTAAATTATCGACAAAAAAGTCAGTGATGGCGAATCTCCAAGTGCAATAGTTTATTAGCAAATTGAGAAAAACCATAAAGGGTTTCGTGTTGTCGATGATACTTTCCCTTTATTTGCTCTGTAGTTTCTTAAATATAAAGTTTAATGAAAAAAGTTATTGGCAAAGGTTGTTTGTTGTTAAATTATCCACAATAAAGTCATCAAATTGAATCAAAAACATGGAACTTGTTAAAAATCCTTCATGGTTTTTCTCAATTTCCAAGTAAACTATTGGACTTGGAGATTCGCCCTTACTGACATTTTTGTAGATAATTTAATAACAAACAACCTTTGTCCATAACTTTTTTCGTTAAACTTTATATTTAAGAAAGTACAGAGAAAATAAAGGGAAAATATCATCGACAACACGAAACCCTTTATGGTTTTTCTCAATTTGCTAATAAACTATTGCACTTGGAGATTCGTCATCACTAACTTCTTTGTAGATAATTTAATAACCAACAACTTTTGTCTATAACTTTTTTCGTTAAACTTTATATTTAAGAAAGTACAGCGCAAATAAAGGGAAAGTATCATCGACAACACGAAACCCTTTATGATTTTTCTCAATTTGCTAATAAACTATTGCACTTAGAGATTCGCCATCACTGACTTTTTTGTAGATAATTTAATAATAAACAATTTTTATTCATAACTTTTTTCGTTAAACTTTATATTTAAGAAGGTACAGAGCAGAATTTAATTGGCCTGAGTCGTTGGACGCCGTCGAGCGCCGCCGCCGCGACGCGCAGTTTAGCTGGCTCGACCAAGATGCAAGGCTACACGGAGAGAAATCTGACTCGATTTTCGCTAATGAAAATGGTATGATTTTACGCAACACTTTTGGTTGGAAAAATAGCTTCGATGCCTTGCGAAATTAGCAGCGCCTGCTGAGATAATTGCAAGAGATGTTTCGTGAAAAATAGACAGATCTATCGAGCAAAAATACGAGTACACTGTTGCGGTAAAGACACGTAATGTATGAGAATTACGAGAGTGGCGCCACCATTTTACGAAAGTGAGCCGTGTATATTTTCCAAGCGATGTCTGTCCAAATCAGCAAGTCGCGCTTGCGAATTGCGATTAAGAGTGCTGTCTACCCCGATCGCAACGCCACCTACTGTCAAAAGTGTTTTTTGTCAATTAAAATAATTTGGGGCAATTATAATATAAAATTCGAGTTTTCGCACGCGTATTAGCTATTAAACAAAACATTAGAACAGTTTTTACAAACTAAAGTTAATCAATAAATGCGTATTTTGTAGAGAAACGCGGGGAGCAGCTTACTGTAACGCCCACTGGACGTTTGATTTTTCTCTATAAAACACAAGTTCATTTATTCATCTAAATTTATGAAACTTGTTTAAATATAATCCTTATTAACTTCTACACATACGAAAACTGAGTTATGATGAATTTAAAATTTGTAAGTACACCTAAATTAAGGTGGTTCTCCTCGGATTCCCTAGTCAAAGCAGTGCTAAATGTAGAAATTACCTAAAATTAAAAAAAAAAACATAGTGTAATGTGATTTACTTATTTAAAATGATAGAGATAGTCAATGTATTATAAATAAAATGTATTTAACATGACTAAAATAACTTTTTTCACAAAATGGCGATATTCTAGAAACTAGATATTGTCACTACAAATAATTGTTGATAAATCACTGGAATCTTTTTTGTTTCTCAACCGATTTTAGTTTTCAAGGTCTCATTTTGCTCCTTAAGAAATTTCATGCGGACTTGCCGAAGGAAAAATTAAAAATTATTCAAAACTCAGAAAGTTATAGCCAATTAAAAGAATATTTTGTTTTAACGACGTGCATGAATTTATGAACAATTATCTATAACTTCCTGAGTTTTGAATAATTTTTAATTTTTCCTTCGGCAAGTCCCCATGAAATTTCTTAAGGAGCAAATTGAGACCTTCAAAACTAAAATCGGTTGAGAAACAAAAGAGATTCCAGTGATTTATCAAGAATTGTTTGTAGTGACGATATTTAGTTTCTAGAAAATCGCCATTTTGTGAAAAAAGTTATCTCAGTCATGTTAAATACACTTTATTTATAATACATGGACTATCTCTATCATTTTAAATGAATAAATCACATTACAACTATGGTTTTTTTTAATTTTAGGTATCTTCTACATTTAGCACTGCTTTGACTAGGGAGTCCGAGGAGAACCACCTTAATGAAAATACGTAGATGAAGTCATGGGGGCGCTGCGATCTATTCCAGAGTTGGGGTTAGGTAGAGAGCACTCTTAATTGCCGTGTATCGGGCTCATAGTAGGGCTTATAGGTTAGAAACAAAAATGAGTCCATTTGCACTTATAAACAAAGCATATGCTTTTTCATAAAGTTATACTTAACTTTAATGCAGAATAAATTATTGTATATTAATAGGTTATTAATATAATCTGTTTTCATAAATCAAAAGCCAAACTTCATAACCCGTTGCATATGCATGTAGTCACTTGCGAAAAAGGGAGGTCGGTGATGCAATAACGGTCGCCGACTATTGCGTCATTTGTTCGTGCTTTTGCGAATTTTTCATAGCAGTGCTATCACTATTCGCTGTTGCGAATATAGCAAGAGGCGTTAACAACGAAAATTGCAGAAGCAGTTACTTGCGAAAATGCGAGCAGATTTTTCTCCGTGTATACGGCGTGCAAAATGCAGCTGAAATCCACGCGTCAAATGCACCGCGTAGAGTTGTGCGCGCACGCTACTGCTTCACGTAAACAGCACATGGCTCGCGCGCTCGCTTTGCAGGCTCCCACAAGGTGCCGACTTCTCTCCGTGTACTCTTCTCTCGCTGAGGCATCGGCTTCTCTCTCTCTCTCTCTCTCTCTCTCTTTCTCTCTGTTATTGTCTTTCCCTCTCTTTCTCTCTTACCTTCTTGATTCTATTCCTACACGTATACGCGTGCCGCTCCTGCGCGGCTCCTGCCGTCTCGCCTCTCGCTTTGGCTACTTGCGCTATATCCAAATAAAGTAAATAAATAAACAATAATGCTAGAATATAATAACTGACCGATTAAAGTGATTACTTGATAAAATAGTATGGACAAGTCCATGTTATATACACATTATATTCCCGCACTACGGATCTAAATCTATTGTTGCATGATAAGTGCTTTAGAGACGAGAGAAACGAGTTCCACAGGCCCTCACTATATGAATAAAAATATGGACGACACGTTTCAGTACGTACATAAGAAACGGTTTCTTCCTTTGGCCCTCTCCTCCGCGGATTTTTGATTTTACGTTCATTAAAGCAATCTAACAAGTAAATAGATGTGCAAATTTAATTATATATATAATATTGAACATACAAAATAATCGTAGAGCGTACCTATTTTAAAATAGTCAAGACTTTTCTGTGGGAAAGTTACAATCATTCCCCTTTGTAGTAAATAGTATTCTAAATGAGAAATTGAAATATCATTCATAATTTGTTCAGTCTGAGTTAGGTATTGGTTTTGTACATCTTAGAACAATAATCTTCAACCATAAAAAAAATTAACACAGGTTTTTTTGTAGAAACCTGATTATTAAATAGTAGTTTTCGTATCAAGGGCATAAAGTATAACTTCTATATTTTTTAGTATTATTTTATACTACTTAGTATTATTTTATACTAAGTTAAGTTTATAAATTTTACAATATGAGTCCAGTTTTTTCTACAATCCAATTATAGTATCTGTGCACACTAGTGTACACTCCAGGAAGTATTGTCGATCCAGAATTTTGACCCATGGAAATGATTCCATAGAGTTTACCATGAATAACACCAGGTCCACCAGAATCACCATACTTCGCCTCAGTGTTTTCATTGCCAGCACAAATCATTTTATCGATTAAGAAATCTGGCCTGTATATTTTTTCGCAATTTTCTTTACTCAATACAGGTACGTATGCAGCCCTCAAAACATCACTTTTCCCCAGATGTGGCTAAAAATAGTTAATTAAATAAACTAAAGAAATTCTAGAAAAAAAGAAAACCTTCCTCTGTGAAGGATAAGAACTTACCTCTATCTTTCCAAAACCAGAAATCCGCATCAATTCACCTACTCTGGGAATATCGTATGACTTTGCAAGTTCTATAGATTCTTGTTTATAATTAAATTTAATAGGCTCTTCAAGCTGGGTGAAAAATATAATAAAAATATTCGTATTAGTCACAAGTTCTTAGTTCTTAATCAAAAATTAAAACTTGTACTGAAATTTATTTAACAAGTTTCGAAGTTGTATAAAACTATTATTAAACACATTGAAATACTAACATTGTCATGAATAGTGATATTATATCTATACTAGATCATTTTTAAGTAATTCACAGGTAAACTAAACATATTTGATTACCATGATTAAAGCAATGTCGTTATTTCTTTGGCCGTTGGTCTCAAAATCCGCATGTTTTATAATTTTCTCAACTGTGTGTACATTACCTAAAGTTTTTCTTGATCCACTGCCAGTTCGTACTGATATATGCGATTTATTTCTATTTTGCGATGAAGAGATTAATTTAATTTTTTGTAAGAAGCTCTATTATATAGAAATACTCAATGTAATTATAAAAGTTAAATGAAATCTTACTTGACACAATGTGCAGCAGTTATAACCCAAGAGCTATGTATAATAGTTGCACCGCAGATGTGATCTGTTCCGTACCAAAGCAAGCTAGCCTAAAAGCAAATTTAAATACTTTCATCCTGAGAGCTATGGGCTTAAAAATTTATATTAAAATTATTATGCTGATATACAAGATATAAGGAGCTTTAATCAGATTCAACATCTTCTTGAATTAATTTAAAATCTTGTAAATTTCTATAATCTGTTTTGTATGAAATTTATTCAGTAATAAAGCAAGTAGGTACGTCTATTAATATCGTTCATGGCCTACTTTATTCAACAATCTATTAATAAATCTATCAAATAATCTATTAATTTTTTAACTAG
Organism: Torymus aiolomorphi; assembly: GCA_036365515.1. Classification (NCBI taxonomy): domain Eukaryota; kingdom Metazoa; phylum Arthropoda; class Insecta; order Hymenoptera; family Torymidae; genus Torymus; species Torymus aiolomorphi. The sequence continues at coordinate 59,153,560 of CM070873.1, read as the reverse complement.
TTATATTAAAGAAATTGCGGCAAAGGAATGAATTTTACAAAATTTAGTTGATATTTATTTACCTGATATGGTATATCTTCTATTTTAACGGGATATCCTCCAACAATTTTTTCGTCATGTGTTCCATTGTTATCTATTAGAAATTGAAATATAATATGTAATTGAAAAATTTATTTTAATCAACAAAAATACTATTTAAAATCTCTTTTACCTATATAGAAGCCGCTCGCGAAAGCGACACACAACAAAATACACAAAACCTTCATGACTGCAATAAATGAAAGTGAAAAAAAAATCTTCCTTATTTATACCGATCTATCAAATGATCATTAATAGAATTATAAATTAAAAATAAAATAAACACGAGTGTTGGAATCAACTATTTCTTTCGTGCTATCATTAGCTTGGTTATTTCGCGATTGTTACTATAAAAGCTGTTGAAGGGCGCGCGCTGCGGTATACGTGTTACGATGTACGCACGACACGAAAATTTCAGTAGTCTATGTATTATTTTACAATTTTTCGTGATCGTGTCGTGCGCACGTCCTTACACGTGTACCGTGGCGCTCGGCCTTCAACAGCATTTATCGTAACAATCACGAAAAATTCATTATTATTTCTGAAAGAAATAGTTGATCTGAATAAAGTTCTGGCGAGATGAACAGAAAATTAACTTTAACATTAACTTTTTTCTTAAAAAAAAAAAAAAAAGAAACAGTTTATTGGGATTTTAATAAAACTAATAAAGATGGAAATTTGATTTCCTCACAGAAAAATTTCAATTTTTTACATGCCTGTACTTTAAAAAACGAGATTTGCTCAATTTTCAAATTCGGATCTTGGTTATTCGTATGCTGAAAAAATGCAACGTGAAGTATTTTTTAGTCAAAATAAAAAAATAATTTTAAATTTAAAAAAAAAGGAAGATTGAATCAAATGTTATATAAATGAATATTTGGTTACTTTTTTCAATAATTTTGTGATAAGAAATATTTAAAAAAACATGATGATATTTTCATTTTTGGCATTTTAAGTTGACAAACTAAGTTTAAGAAACTTAAATTGACATTTATTAACAATTTCTTCAAAATGTACCTTTGGAAAGGGGGCAAAGCATTTATTAGTCCAGCGTTGATTTATCAAAAATTCTACGCTCATAGTTCATGACTGTACACGAGTGGCGCCGCAATGTCATATCATTCAAAATCATGCGCGAATATGAATAAAATTTGAAGTTCTATCGAATGAGCTTACGTTTAATTCATAAATAATTCTTTTTTGCTTCCTCCTAGAGGAAGCTTTGTGATAGTAATTTTTTGAGTTATTGCAAAAACATGTTATAATTGTTTTTCGAAGTGTTAGGAATCAAAATACATGATTTTTGAAAAATGTCTGTATGGATGTATGTGCGTGCGTGCATGTGTGTGTGTGTGTGTGTGTGTGTGTGTGTGTGTACGCCTGGATCTCAGCTTCTACTCGATCGATTTTGACCGAACAGGTCTCATTTTTTTTGTTTCCTTTGTGTGATGGCGGGTCAAAAACTCGTTTTTTCATTCGCCGATGCATTTTTGTTTTATTTCGAATTTTCGATTTTCTCAAAATTGATTTTTGCTTTTTTTTAATGATAAGATCGAGATATTTGAATCGAATGGATATCATTCGGAAGAGCATTAAAATACCTATATTTTCTTTTAAAAAATTCTCTAGCTATCACGGGTCTTTTGTTATTAACAAAAACGTCTTTTTTCTTAAAAAGCTTATAACTCCTAAACTAAACGGTCAGTTTTCTTGAGAAAAATCATGATAATGCAGAATGTAAATAGCTATAATTTATAAAAATTTGAATTCATTTTATCGACTAGTTTTTGAGAAAAAAATTGAAATGTGAAAAAAGTGAGTTTTGTGTGTCCAACGATTACGGGAGTAAAATTGACTTAATCGCTTTGAAATTCCTTGTAGAGGTAGATTTTTGATAGCTCTCGGTCGAGTTCTTTGGGCAAAATGATTAGTCCAGAAATTTCAGGAATATTTGAGGTTAAAATTTTTTTAACCTTTTTTTCAAATCTTAATTTCTCGAGAACGGCTCCATGTATCAGCTCCAAAGTTATAGATAATTTTGTATGTGATATAGATAATATGTGTGCGAATTTTCATCAAGATCGTACGATTACTTTTTGAGATATTTGATTTTGAAAATTTTCGTATTTTACAAAGTCATTTTCTTTGTCGCATGATAACTAAAGAAAACAAAAATTGGTTTAATCATGTTGAAATTTTGTGGAGATGTAGAGTCTATATATAATCGTATAAGCCCTTTAGTTAAAAGAATTACCTCATAATTTTGAGAGATATTTAAGGTTGAAATTCTTCTATAGTTTTTTCAAAATCGTAATTTCACAATGACGACTTCATGTATCAGCTTGAAAATTATAGACTATTTTGTATGCGATATAGGCAATACCTGTGTAAAATTTCATCCAGCTTATATGGTTATTTTTTTAGATGTTTGATATTTAAAATTTTAGTATTTTTGAAAATGACTTCCTTTGTTGTCGCACAATATAACTACATTAAAATTGTTTTAATTTCTTTGAAATTTGGTAGAGATGTAGAGTTTGTATATTATTTATTAGAAGAGTTCTTAGGGTAAAATAATTCGTTTATGAATTTCAGAGATATTTGAGGTTAAAACTATTTTTAGTCCTCTTTTAAGATCGTAATTATTCGGGAACGCATTTATGTTGTAACGCTCTGCTGGGGATCAGGGCAGAGGTTCGTGGGTAATTACTAAATCACAACTACGACTAAGTAAAATCACTAAGTACTTTATTGCGTACTAAACTACGTTAATTACACATCAACTATTTAAAGGACAGTACAATGGTATGGGCGCCAGGTGCACGCGTCACTTGCACCGAGAACGTTGTTCGCCGGCTGGCTTCAGCCGAAAGCAGAGAATCTTAATCTACTACTACAACTACAGCACGAGCTGCAGCTGGCGCGAATTCGGAGTCTCGTGGCTCCCGCTTCGGACGCGCACACACACGCACTGGGAAACCGGGGACGGGAATGTACAAACGGGAAAACCTTGGCCAGGACGCTGCTGCTGAGGCTTTCTCTCGGTCTCTCGCACTCTCTCTCTCTCGCTCTCTCTCGGGCGCTGCCTTTCCGGTCGGTGGCGAAGGTCGGCAGGGCGCACTGGCAGGCACACACACGTCGGCAGCGAACACGATCGCGAGCACGCGGCACGGCGGTAGGCGACAGAATGAATATGCCGGCCGGTGTGCTCTCGCTGCTCCGCTCCGCTCCCTGGTTCGTCCATCGGCCGCCTTCTTCACTGCGGCGCGCGTGAGCGGTCCGTATACGGCCGATGCTCGCACGCGCCGTCCGGCGGATGGCCGATACAACGCTGAGCCACTGCGTCTCTCTCTTCGCTCCTTCTCTCTCTCTCTTCCGGCTGGCGTTGGCTGCTGCTGTCAGCCGCATGGGAGAGCGAGCTCACTCATGTTCCAGCTACAGTTTGTCCTAGCTGTAGCTGCTGATGGTTCCTCCGTCTCCTGGCCTGCTGGATACGGGAGGGGAGGGACTAGTGCGCGGAGAAGGCATCGGGGAGGGACGGGCGCGCGCCTGTGTGTGCGTACGACGTCGCGTGCCGAGTCATCGCTCGCCGCAACTGCCGTACATTTTCTGTTTCGCTCGTTCCTTACGTAACTGGTGATTTGCCACGTTACAACTCCCCCCTCCTAAACTCGAAGTAGTCCGTAGACTATCTTCGCACGTTTACTACTGCTCTAAACTACTAGATCATTTTACAGCTCCTCCGCTCTGGCTAACTTACTTTAAGCTAATCGGCCTTAGCTACAGCGGTGTGAGTGTAAATGTTCGTGTCTTTTAGCTTCTTCTTCTGCAGCTTGGCTTAAGTGTGAATCTGTGTGAGTGTAACCGGTGAGTGTGTGACCTAATCTATGCGACCTGGCGCCAATAATGCTTTACAATTTCTCCATTCGCAGTTACCGCACGCGATCGCGACTTCCACACCGCACTCTGACATTTTCCACTCACTCATTACTTTACTTACTCACTTACTACTGCTCTTTTTAGAGCTACGTTCTGGCAACCTAAAATAACATGCTGACTCGATCGCGAATAAACCAATTTAGCCAACGATTCACGAATTTCTCTCTCTGAGTTATTTTATTTTATTGCGACTTGCTTAAGGCTTGCTAGTGCGAGAACGTTCTCTCTTACTTAGGAAATCAAATGGAAGGGGACAGGTAAGATAAAGAAAAAGTCAGCCATAGGGTAAAGAGGCTGCTTTAATTACATTAAGCGTTTGCTCCCTTTACTACATCCACGAGTACAAATTTTTGTATGCTACAGCTGCAGCTGTAGCTATTTTCTGTCTAAGCGTTCCAGCTGACGCTGGCCCCAAGTTTGGCAACAGCTGGGGCAGGTGGCCACACTGACCCCCTCTCGACCACATATATAGCAGACTCTTCGGCGCGGCTGGGGCATTGGATCCGGCTGTGGCCAAATTCGCCGCAATTCCAGCAGCCGGGGCGCGCGTATCCGACCTCGCAAGAGGGGCGGACTCTCTCCGATTTGGGGCGCGGCTGTTCCTCCCGTAGCCACTCTACCGGCGGTTCTACTGCGTCGAACGCCTCTTCCTCTTCGGTTGGGGGGGTGGCGAGGCTAGGCAGCGGCCTCCCGCGTCTGCGGCTCCCAGGGGGGACCCTTGCGGGGCCTTCCTCGCTTCCTCCGGGGCGCTGGAGAGGTCCTGGTTGGAGTGGGGCCAGCCCCGGTAGGAGCGGGACTTCGCTCCGGCGACCCCGGCCTCGTCCTCGGCCTAGCTGTCGCGGTGGCTGGGGTGACGGTGGACGCGCGCGGTGCGCGGCCCTGCCGATGGCCAGGTACAGCACGTATTCGTCGTCCGACGAGTCCATCTGCTAAAACAACAGGAGTCTGGGTTGTAACTTGGTGTCCTAGCAATTGAACATTTCTTGGCGGCGTATACCTTTTTAGATCATTCACGAATACTTTCATTCGCCGCTTCGAGTCAAGATCCTCCACCAAGTACACTACCGGAGAATATACTTGTACTACTTTCGCCGGACCAACAAATCTGGGCGCCTGCTTAGCCGCAAATCGGTCCTCCGCAGACAATAACACATGATTTCGGCGCCTCACAAGGTCTCAGATCTGGTAGAGGACCTCTCATTGATTTTTATTGTAGTTGCGTGCTTGCCTTGCTACAGCTTTATCCATGTGTCTGCGTACCAAATCATGCAAGGCAGGCAGTCGACTGGCTCTTGTCTTCCACTTTTCCAAATCAGGAGGAGAGGTAGGAATAGGATTCTCCATGTGATTGCGCAGTAATGTGGAAGGAACAGGATTACGCCCTAGGTTGAGAAACGCGGGAGAAACTCCTAACGACGAGTGCACTGCACTATTTAACGCGAAGCATAATTCGCTTAAGTGCAAATCCCAATCTCGATGATCGTCAGCCAAAAAACTATTGATCATTGGTCGTAAATTTCGGTTGACTCTTTCCACCGGGTTTGCTTGAACATGGTAAGGCGGAATAGTAGACTGCAGAATTCCATATTCGTCTAACCTTTCAGTCACTAATCGGTTAGAGAATTCTGTGCCATTATCCGTAAGCAAAACCCGAGGGCAACCCCAACGATTTACGATCAATTCCTCAAAGGCTTTTAGCACCGATTTAGCATCTGCTTTCCTCAACGCCTTCAGCTCAACGTATCTAGTAAACAGGTCTTCAAAGACAATTACATACCTGTTACCAGTACGCGAGGGAGGTTTCGGGCCCATTATATCAGCTGCTACGACAACCCATGGACCATCCAGGTTTCTCTCCGTCATCAGCCCAGCTGGAGCTTGCTGAGAGCTTTTGTGAGCTTGACATACTTGGCAGGCAGCTACGTACCAACACACATCTCGATAATAGCCTGGCCAATAATAATATGTCGCCACTCTCGCAAAAGTCTTCTCCACGCCTAAGTGACCTGCTTGTGGAGTGTTATGAGCTTCAGCTAGGGCTTTTTCTCGATCTGCTTCCGGAAGGACGAGCTTCCACGCATCTATGTCCGGCAGCAACGGATCCACGGTCTTATTCGGACGATGCGCGTACAGTAAGCCATTTACTACCTTCCAATCCGGGTATTTCCTCGGGTTTTTCTCAATATTACTAATTCTCCCTTGATACCACGGATCTTCAGCTGTAGCAGTGGCTATAGCTGCAAGCTCGTAAGTTCCTTCCCATGCCCGCGACAGAGCGTCAGGAACTTTGTGTAGCGCACCCTTACGGTGTACAAATTCAATGTTGTACATTTGCAGAGCCGTATTCCACCTCGCTAATCGACCAGCTGGGTCTTTGAGGTTATTTAACCACAACAGGCTGTGGTGATCCGTGATTACTGTAAACTTCTCACCTAGCAAATAACATCGCAGCCTCTCGACGGACCATAAGACGGCGAGGCACTCCTTCTCAGTGACAGTATAATTTCTCTCTGTCTTTGACAGAGTCCTACTCACAAAATAGATAGGGTGCTCCTCGCCATCAAATACTTGCGTCAGTACTCCAGCTATAGCGTAATCACTCGCATCTGTTTGCAGAGTGAAGGGTAGCGACAGATCTGGCCTTGCAAGCACAGGGGCTTGCGTCAGTGCGAGCTTCAGCTTCTCAAACGCTTGCTGTTGCTCTTCGTGCCACTGCCACCGAACATCCTTCCTCAGCAGCTTGGTTAGCGGTGCTTTATACCCTGCTAGGTGAGCTATAAATCTGGAATACCAGCCAATCATGCCGAGAAATCTTCTCAACTGCCTGATGTTGAGGGGTGCTGGATACTCGAGGATGGGCTTCACCTTGTCTTCATCAGTCTTCAGTCCGTCCTCGTTAACGATATAACCTAAGTACTTAACCTCCGCGCAACAAAACTCAGACTTTTTGGGATTAATCTGTAGGTTTGCATCTTTTAACGCCGTGAGCACGATCTCTAACCACTTTGTGTGCTCTTCAAATGTCGGCGAGCTGATAATGACATCGTCTAAGTAGGCGAACACATACGGTTCCCAGGCAGCCTTGATTAGGTTATCCATGATGCGCTGGAACACAGCTGGAGCATTTGTGAGCCCATATGGTAACCGCATGAAGTTGAAAAGTCCTTGCCCTGGTACTGAAAATGCGGTGACCTCTCTGCACTTCGGATCCAACGGGATCTGGTGGTATGCCTGGCTTAAATCTAGCTTAGAAATATACTTAGCGGAACTTAACTTATCAAGTTGGCTAGAGCTGGGAAGCAGGTTGGATCTTGGCCGTAAGGGTAAAACTGATGCACTACTCCCTTCGGTGTCCACCATGTATCGTTCTCGTAGTCGATCTTCATCTTAAACAACCGTTTGAAGTCGATTCCAAGAATGCAGTCGTACTGTAGCTCATCTGCTACACGGAAAGGCATAGATAATTGTGTATTATCGATGCTCACCGTCAGATTCAATACTCCTTGTAGCTTCACTGCACCTCCATCAGCTACGCGTACATCATCCATGTTTTGCAATGGATACGCGATAGACTTAGTATGCTTATTAACTTGCCTATAGTCTATGCAAAATCGGAACAGATCGTACAATTTCGGAACTAACACAGGGCAGCTTCGCCAGGGGCTATCCAAGGGCTCGATAATTCCCTCCTCCAGCATCCTATCGACTTCAGCCCAAGCCGTCTGCAACATCTTCGGAGTATACTTCCGAGGAGCTTGGCGAATGGGTTCATGTCCTTGAATGTCAATGAAATGCGGGGCGACATTAGCTAACCCTAGCTTTTCCGGTGTCGGTGGAATCAATTTCTGTTTGATTTCGTCAATAAGCAACTGCTGATCAGCTGTAGCACGACTCAGTCCTCCTATGCTGGCTAGAGCTGGGAAGCAGGTTGGATCTTGGCCGTAAGGGTAAAACTGATGCACTACTCCCTTCGGTGTCCACCATGTATCGTTCTCGTAGTCGATCTTCATCTTAAACAACCGTTTGAAGTCGATTCCAAGAATGCAGTCATACTGTAGCTCATCTGCTACACGGAAAGGCATAGATAATTGTGTATTATCGATGCTCACCGTCAGATTCAGTACTCCTTGTAGCTTCACTGCACCTCCATCAGCTACGCGTACTGAAGCTGCTTCCTGTTCCAATTTCTCGGCAAATTCCTTGCTGACGCCTTTGCCGAGATACGAGTGAACGGAGCCATCGTCGAGCATGCCTAAGAGTTTTCTTCCATTCAATTCTATGTTGAAGAATAACCTTGGCTCGACGTTGCTGATAGCGCTTCTCATTATCAGTGATTCTGGAGCTAAAACTTGAGGGTTGTCTCCCTCGCTTATAGCTCCCGCGGAACTGTTCTCTGGAGTAACCGCGATCGAATCAGAAGTGGGAGGAGTCGAGTCTGAAGTAGGAGGGGGTGAGTTGACTCCGTTAACTTCTCCTCTTACTCGTTTCCCGCCGCCGTAGTCGAATTGCACTTGGTACATCGACGCGCCGTGGTATTAGGCTGTCCGCACATTAGGCAGACTGCAGCGTTCATACACTCACGTCTCCAATGTCCGGCTTGGCCGCAGTGGAAACATGGCTCTCGCATTTTCCGTCGCTGCATGTCCCCGTACTTTGCCTTCGGGGGGACGGTCTCGATCTTCAGCTCTTCCTGTTTAGGCTCGCTCTCCGCCGGCTTCGCTCGAGCATTTCCCTTTTGGTCGCTGCGGCGACCCTTACTCTTGCTGCGAGCATCTCGCTTCCAATTTTTTTTCTCTTCCCGCTGTCCATCCGTCGATTTGAACTTCCGTTCTCTCGACGATCGCTGCTTCTCTCCTCCTTCTGTCGGTGTGGCTGCTACAGGAGCGAGATTGCTTGAGCTGGACAGCTTCAGCTCGTTTTCTTTCAGTGTGCTCGGAACCACTGAGGCTAGTTTCACCTGCCGCTGCTGCTTCGGAGAAGTGTACGCTGAAGCAGGGAAAGCTGAATCCGCTATCGGAGGCGGCAGTTTGTAAGCTTTCTCCTGTGCTCTCCTCAGCTCTTCTCGCTTCCCTAGCTTCTGCAACTCCGGAAAATTTTCGAAGTCCTTCCTCTCGATGCGCAGCCGATATGATGGGTGCAGCTTCTGGTATACTCGGTCAAGCTGCTCTCCCAATGTTAACGGCGGCTTCAGCTGATCCAACAGGTCCCTCACTTTCAGCAGATAAGTGGAAATCTCCTCACTTGATCCTTGCGTTTGCACCTCCAGCTCCTTCCGTAGTCTCTCCTGCACGTCTTCAAAGCTGTACTGCAGGCGAAACGCGTCCACAAATTCTTCATACGTCCTCCAGAACTGATATTCTCGGCGAAACCATTACCACGACTTATCATCGAGAGCTGATGGCAAGGCTTTCACTATTTCCTCGAGAGTCAGCTTGTAAGTGTCTTTGCATTTCGTTAGATCTGCAATGAAACTTTCGGGGTCTCTTTTCCTATCCCCTTTAAACGAAATATGCCATTTGATGAGTAGCTCCGTCGTGCGTTTCTCTTTATAAAGCGATGAACGCTCGAAAAACGACGCATCTTGACTCATCCCAGGAGCAGAAACATCAAATCTCCCCGGGTGAGTCTGCAACCTTGCATCCGTGTGTATTGGAGCTGAATGAAGCCCTGTTACAACAGGCGGCAGAACTGCAGGCGAAAAATGCGAATGCGCTTGCGGAACGTTGCTCGGATACGGAGGATACACTGGAGCATATGGCATCAACGGCTGTGAAGACACGAAAGGCTGCGGAAAATACCCAGGCGGATAATTAAACGACGGTGGCGGCGCTGGCTGACTGTAATACGTGCGCGCCGGCTCGACTCGTGCTCTAAATCCACTCGTTTGTGAAGCTCTAGCTGAAACAAAATTTTGAGCGAGCGACGCTGAGGGCATGAGAGGCGGCTCATGATAACCTGGTGTTACTCGCGGCATTGGACATTGTGAGTAGACAGCAGGCCCTGCTACGCCGTCGAAATTTCCTAGAGCAACATTAGCTGAAAGCTGAGGAATACAAGTCGAAGGCAGGGAACCAATTACAGAAGCAACGATGCCGAATTCTCTCCCCGGATACATTGTGGACGGAGCAGCCGGATATCTCATCTGCTGCGACGGCAACGCTGGAAGCGGCAAAAACGACGTACCGTCGAACAATCCATTCAGCTGCCGCCCCACCCCTCTTTCACTTGCGGATAATGGAATCTCGTTCCGCGCACTCGCCACACTCGTTAAATCCATACTATTTTCCATGAATGTGCTATGCTCGTGAGCACGAAGTGGACCGAGAGGATAACGTGTGGATTATGCACGCGGATTAGGAGCTGACTCCCTCATGTCTTGAAACACTTCCGGCGCGGCGATGCTAACACGCCTCTGCGCGTCAGAACTCTGTAACGCTGGAGCAACGTGTCTGCCAGCTGTAGGCTGCTCGGCCGCACGCCGCGGCTCACTCACTTCGATGTACAGCCTCGACGTAAAAATCTGTGACGGCCCCTCCATCGAAATTGGATCACGAAATCTGCCTATCGATTGGCCTGTGGAGAGCGGCTCTGCTTCTGCATACTCTGGAGCTACCACCGGCTGCACTGGAACCCTAGATGGCGAAAACCGTGCAACAGAATGCCTACTCAACGACGAAGGACTATGCGCAGAAGTAGACTCGTCCGCCGGCTCGTCTCTGGTCGGGTCCCATGGCGCGGCGTCTGCGCCAAAATGGCGTCGCATCTCGTGCCTCTCCAACCTATTACGCAAAATGATCGCGTCCGAGCGAATATTCAGCCCGAACCGCTGAGCAGTCATCGTAACTTCCCCGTCGGTTAACTTATTAATCGATCGCTTCAGCGATTCAGCTGCAGCTATTGGGTCGACGCACATTAGATCATTCTCGTCGACACCGAGCGAAGCCCAGCTCCAGTCATGATTTTCCATCTTGAATACCTTCTCAGTCAGCCTCGGTCGAATAGCTCCGTTGATTTTCCTTCGCAATCTAAATTTACTCAAAATTTACTTTGTTTTACCATACAAATTCTGACTTTAGCAGAACCAAAAAGACTAAATCTAAACCAAGCAAAGCAAGCGAAAAACAAAGAAAGAAAATCAAGCCAATCAACCGAGTTGATGTGAGAAGGTAAAGTGCGACAATTACGCACTTGCTCCTTGCAACGCGAACTGAATTCCCTTACAAAATTTCCCCTCCCGTTTCTCTTAAATCTCTTATAACGGAGGCGTGGGAAAGTTTATGGAAAGTTATGCAGGAAGGAACGTAAGCGAAAAATCTCTCCAACCGGGAAGAAAATAATACAAACGAAATGACAAAAATGTCAAACCAAAAAAGGCGTAAAACAGGAAAATGATTCTGTCGTGCACACGTGTTCAGGAAGTTACTCTTAATCTTAAACACTCCCTGAACGCGTTGCAAAAATTCTTTTAGTGCCGCGTGGCTAAAGCTGTAGCAAGGAGTGAATCTGCGAGTATCTCATTACTCTTAATCGCAAAATCACGCACAAATCGCAATAAAATTTCCAAAGTAATCAAATGATTATTTGTAGCACAATTCTTAACCAATTATTCGTAAACGTCTGGCTAAATTTACTAAAATTACGGCGTCTATAAACGCTTCCATGCGGTAATCATTAGCTAAAATGGCCGCCAGAACGCTGTTCCCCCGCGGTTCCCCGTTGTGTGTGCGCGCTGCAATGGCGAAATCACGACGCGGATCCCTTCTACTTTGCCACGGCGTTTATCGAGCCCCACGTTGGGCGCCACTTGTGACGCTGTGCTGGGGATCAGGGCAGAGGTTCGTAGGTAATTACTAAATCACAACTACGACTAAGTAAAATTACTAAGTACTTCATTGCGTACTAAACTACGTTAATTACACACCAACTATTTAAAGGACAGTACAATGGTATGGGCGCCAGGTGCACGCGTCACTTGCACCGAGAACGTTGTTCGCTGGCTAGCTTCAGCCGAAAGCAGAGAATCATAATCTACTACTACAACTACAGCACGAGCTGCAGCTGGCGCGAATTCGGAGTCTCGTGGCTCCCGCTTCGGACGCGCACACACACGCACTGGGAAACCGGGGACGGGAATATACAAATGGGAAAACCTTGGCCAGGACGCTGCTGCTGAGGCTTCCTCTCGGTCTCTCGCACTCTCTCTCTCTCGCTCTCCCTCGGGCGCTGCCTCTCCGGTCGGTGGCGAAGGTCGGCAGGGCGCACTGGCAGGCACACACACGTCGGCAGCGAACACGATCGCGAGCACGCGGCACGGCGGTAGGCGACAGAATGAATATGCCGGCCGGTGTGCTCACGCTGCTCCGCTCCACTCCCTGGTTCGTCCATCGGCCGCCTTCTTCACTGCGGCGCGCGCGAGCGGTCTGTATACGGCCGATGCTCGCACGTGCCGTCCGGCGGATGGCCGATACAGCGCTGAGCCACTGCGTCTCTCTCTCTCGCTCCTTCTCTCTCTCTCTCTCTCCCGGCTGGCGTCGGCTGCTACTGTCAGCCGCATGGGAGAGCGAGCTCACTCATGCTCCAGCTACAGTTTGTCCTCGCTGTAGCTGCTGATGGTTCCTCCGTCTCCTGGCCTGCTGGATACGGAAGGGGAGGGACTAGTGCGCGGAGAAGGCATCGGGGAGGGACGGGCGCGCGCATGTGTGTGCGTACGACGTTGCGTGCCGAGTCGTCGCTCGCCGCAACTGCCGTACATTTTCTGTTTCGCGGGTTCCTTACGTAACTGGCGATTTGCCACGTTACAATTTATATTATATAATGGAAATGACATGCGCTATGCGCTATACGCCGATGCACGCATGTTCTATACCTGCTTTTGTTTTGTAATAGCCATTTATTATTTTTAAGGTTAGAACCTTATTCTTACATCGGAAATTCCAGAAAGAGCACACAAATACGGACATAAATACTACTAGAGACATGTACCCTACATGTGTGAAATTTCACAAAGAAAATATAATTTGAAGTAAAGGTTATTTAGGAATTTTAAAAGGTTTTGACGATAATATTACAATCAATTATTTTTATTTATTTTTCACACATAATTTTAAAAAAATCATACCTATTATTTTATTCATATTTTATACATAATTTAAAATTAATACTTTTTAATCTTCATAAATGAATTTAATTATAATTATGTCATAAATTGTTGCAAAAATTATAAATTTTGTTATTAAAAATTCATTAAAGGAATAAGCAAATTAATTTTGAGGAAGCCACCGGCCAATGAATTGGCAGCGGTTTTTTTATTTTTGCAATGAGTATGGATTATTTAAATTAAAAAAGGATTATTTATGAATAGCTCATTCGACAAAATTTTAAATTTTATTCATACTCGCGCATGAGTTTCAATGATATGACGTTGTGGTGCCACTCGTCTACAGTCATGAACTATGAGTGTAGACTTTTTGATAAACCAACGCTGTTAATTTATTATCCAACTTTCACAGTGTGGATTTTTATCAATGACGCAAGCACTACTATAAATATTTATACGCACTTTGCTGATACGTAGGCTATGTTGCCATCACTGATTGGTTTTAAAATACGAGCATAGAGTATAGCAACATTAAGCAATACAAAAGATCTATTCAGTACTATGCAATCATATTTTGTTAAATAATAATTTTTTTTTTAATTAAAAAACACATAGATATCAAAAAAGCTCTTTAATTAAGAACTAGCGAAAATACCTCGCTTGCTCTCGCTCGCTCGGCTTAATTATGTTTTTTTTGCCGAATGATATTATAAATGTTTTAATTACCTGTATTTTCTATATTTCAAATTTTGCATAAAAATGGCTACTGTTTCAACAAAATATATTCATTCAAATATATTAATTTAAAAGTGGAATTTATGTGACGTATAAGATGGATTACATGTTTATTTTATGTTTTTCAATATGTTTAAATTTCGGTATCTTTAACAAATAACTTAATAGATATACTTATTACAGATACCTTTTACAATATACTTTATTAAATATATTTATACCACTCTAACCTCAAAATCACAACTTTGATATGATTTTTCGGCGCTCGTGGTATAAAATACCGTTCGAAACTAGTGCGTAAGTCGATTATTTAGGTGGTGTGACTTTTTCGCACTCGCTTCGCTGGTGCAAAAAGTCACACCAGCTAAATAATCGACTTCCCCACCCGTGTCGAAATGTACTATTATAATAACCAATTACTTTTGCGATTCTTTCTCGTTTTTGTGTAAAGTTGATGAAATTGTTCTTTTTATTATTAAAACTCGTTATCATATCTAATTTTTATTTTTATTTTTAAATATATTTTATTCAATATATTTACAATAACCAATTATTTTATGCGCTACTCACACGGTTTTACGTGTAGTTGCTGCAATTTATAGTAATATATACACATATGTAATGAATTTGTAAATAATATGTTTAATTATTATTTTTATACGACTTTATAAAATATACTTATAATAACCAATTATTTGTTGCGCCACGTACTTTTTTTTTGCATGTAGTTACTGCATTTTTACTTTTTACTATTTAAATTCATTATGTCTATAAAAATTATGACACAATTTTTAAGCGCTACTTACACGTTTTCATGTGTAGTTGCTGCAGTTATAAAATATAGTTGGGTCATTTGCAAAAAAATGGCAACTATTTTTCGGTGAGTACCGTCATTCTTAAAATTTTAAAAATGCATACAGGAAGTTAATGCATTTTTTAAATTTCAAGAGTGACGGTACTCATCGAAAAATAGTTGTCATTTTTTTATAAATGACCCAGTTATAAGTTATAAGTTATAAAATATTTCTTCGTACACTATATTTTTAGTTTAAATATTTCTCGTTTCATTGACATTTTTTTTTTAAATTTGCTTTGTTCTTTTTATGTTCTGTGTACTGAGTATACACTGGTATAGAGTTTAGTAAACATTCATTTTTATCATTTACAATAGTGTCAATACTTAAAGATTTTTTACTGTTACCATTTAGTCGGCTTAATATACATAATTATTTGTGGTGCACACATTTTTTTTTTTTTTTCATAAAAATCTTTAACGTAAGTATTTGAATAGTAACAAAGTGACTTAAAAATTAAATAAAACAAATATAAAATTATAGAAGATTCTTGCTTCAACTAAGAAAGTCTCGAATAAGCAAAAAATTCTTAATTAATGACAAATACAACGAAAGCAATACATTTATAATATATAGGACATTCCGTAGTCATAATTGGCGTACAGTGATTTAAACGAAAATTCGTGTATATCATTAAATAACGTCAAACGACAGTAAATATATATAATCGAAAAAGGACTCGCCCAGTTCCCTGTCAGAAGTCAAAAATGTATTTTTTCGCACATTTCTGTACATTTCTATAAAACAATTGTATTTTTTTGTTTCATTTTTGTATTTTTTCTGTAAATGTACAGAAAAATTAAAAAATGTAGAATAGTGCACAGAAATGTACAGTAATATACAGAAATATACAATACTAAAAAAACTATATGAAACATTAATTTATGAATTTAAATGAACTTAAGTTAATTGATATATTTCATAGAAAAACAAATAATTTAAAAAATAATAAAAAAACATACATAAATAGCATTTACTAAAATATGACGTAATCATTTGTGCATGCTCGAATGACTATCATTTTGAGATGCTTTAGCGACATTAACTTAACAACATAACCTGTAATAATACATAGTTAATAATCTGAATACCTTACTTTCAACCGAATCATTAAATATATATCACATTTATCAATTTTAGAATCATTATTCTTTTTAAATTCAGAATGAATTTAGTAATGTGTTAATTAGTATAGTTAAGGTATCAAATGAGCGCGATTCGGATTACGACACATAACTATTGTTTAGTGACGCAGTTGGCAAAGAGTTTGCGTAGTAATCTAAAGGTTGCGGATTCTATTCCTATTGACAGCCAATTTCCTATTGATTTTTTGTTTTTGTTTTATTTTTTAGAATTTTATTGCTTTGCTGAACTTATCGAATCCAACTTCCAAATATAAATTTATTATTTTAACAATAATTAAAAATTTTAAGGACTTTTTAATTCATTTTTTATTTGTTTTTTAGAATTGTACATTTCTGTATATTTTTGTATATTTTTGTATATTTCTGTATATTTCTGTAATTTTGTCCGAAAATCAAACAAAATACACAGTAATGTACAGAAAAGTACGGAAATATACAGAAATGTACAAAAATATACAAAATTGTACTCAAAAAGTGGAATGTTAAATGATTTACATGTCAAGGTTTATGAATATGGTGCCATCTTCTAATATACAATGCACTTTTGCTTTCTCAAAGAGAAAGCTTTGTAAAGATTTTGATGAATTTCGATGTTTTTGAGGTCCCTGAGTCACAATTATAGGTTTTTAGAAAATGTATGTATGTATCTGTGGCTGTGTGTATGTATGCATGTATGTGTGTATGTATGTATGAATGTATGTATGTATGTATGTATGTATGTATGTATGTATGTATGAATGAAACCAAATTTTGGCCCAGTCATAACTTTTGAACGGATGGAGAGAACCAGCTGATCATTCGCATGCACCTTGGGTATGTCACAACATAGAACTGATTAAATTTTGGAGTCAAATGGATGACTTCAAGGTCTTATTTTTTTTAAAATAACAATATTGCAAAAATTTTTTTTTCAAAAATAATTTTTTTTTTCAATTTGTTCGAAAGATATTCAAAATGAAGACCGATATTCTTAAAGTACATTTTATTTTCTTCTAAATTATGTATTTTAAAACTACTCACGAATTGTTTTTAATTTAAAATCGCAGATTTCAAAAAACAGCTACTTTTTAGAAAAATTAACTAATTTTATAAATTATCAATTACTCTTTTGGCATTACATCTCGAAGATGAATATAATATAAACACAGTTTCTTAAAAAACATAGAACTGATTAAATTTTGGAGTCTAATGGATGTCTTAAAGGTCTTATTTTAAGAAAAAATAACAACTTTGCCAAAATTTTTTTTTTTAAATAAGTTTTTTTTCAATTTTTTTGAATATATGCCAAGTGGAGACTGATATTCTCAAAGTACGTTTGATTTTCTTCTAAATTATGTATTTTAAAACTACTCACACGTTTTTTCTAACTTAAAAATGCGGATTTGAAAAAGTAGCGATTTTTCAGAAAAAAATTTAAATACTTTTATGAATTACTTTTTTAGCATTACATTTTAAATGAAGACCTATATTCTTAAATTATATTCGATTTCCTTTTAAATTATGTGTTTTAAAATTAGTCACGTGTTATTTTTGACTTAAAAATCCGGATTTGAAAAAGTAGCAAATTTTTACAAAAGTTAAATAATTTTATGTATTATAAATAATTTTAAATTGTTACATAACTATTTTAAATTTAATTTTCTAAATTATTTTGAATAACGTATTTATGGAAAATAAGATATGCAGAAAAAATGACATTTTATATTAAAATATTCATTTAAAAAAATTATTTGAGATAATTTATTAATTAGCTTTAAGAAAGCATTCAGCTAAAGCAATTAGCAGCGGTTTTTTATGCATACATTACAATTTATAAATCCAAACGTTGATAATAATGAATTTATACAAATTTTATTTCATGGTCGTAATAATAAAGGACACAACAGTTTTAAGAGTCTATGATAGTTTAAATGGAGAATTACAAGAGGATCATAAAATATATAAATAGATTATTTCTAAATCGTCAATCATTAAATGTCATCTATGAATCAGTTCAACTCCAACAATAACCACATAATTGTGGTTTGTTTGCAATTGCATTTGGATAGGTGCTATGATTTTTACAATATCTCAAAATTTCTGAAAATTATTACTTTCCTATTGGCTCTACGGCCCTAAAACCTACTCCATTCGATAGAGCGGAAAAAAATAGTAGCGTATAGTGACTGCTGGGATTAGAAATTGGATATTTTAGGTTTTCAAGCTATTTGAAACCGATTTAGCCCAAATAAACGAAGAAATCTAGAACATTGCTTCTCACCGCTAGGTCCTTCGACCCCAAAATATGTTCCATCCACTAGATCAGGAAAGTATAACCGGGTATTGTGACTAGTAGGCTGAGAAAATTGAAATTTTGCATTTTTGAGCGATTTTAAACGGATTAGATCCCAATTAACGAAGACAAATTTTTTTCCTCCAAATTTAGCCAAATTCATATATAGGGGCATTTTTCGCTGCTCTTTCGATTGGTGTTATGATTTTTGCAATATCTCAAAATTTCTGAAAATTATTACTTTCCTATTGGCTCTACGACCCTAAAACCTACTCCATTCGATAGAGCGGAAAAAAATAGTCGCGTATAGTGATTGGTGGGATTAGAAAATGGATATTCTGGGTTTTCAAGCGATTTGAAATCGATTTAGCCCAAATAAACGAAGAAATCTAGAACATTGCTCCGCTCCGCTAGGTCCTCGGACCCCAAAAGATGTTCCATCCACTAGATCCGGAAGATATAGTCTGGGATTGTGACTAGTAGGCTGAGAAAATTGAAATTTTGCGTTTTTGAGCGTTTTAAACGGATCAGATCCCAATTAACGAAGAAAAATTTTTTTCCTCCAAATTTAGCCAAAGTTCATATATAGGGGTATTTTTCGCTGCTCTTTCGATTGGTCCTATGATTTTTGCAATATCTCAAAATTTCTGAAAATTATTACTTTCCTATTGGCTCTACGGCCCCAAAACCTACTCCATTCGATAGAGCGGAAAAAAAAGTCGCGTATAGTGATTGGTGTGATTACAAAATGGATATTTTGGGTTTTCAAGCGATTTGAAATCGATTTAGCACAAATAAACGAAGAAATCTAGAACATTCCTCCTCTCCGCTAGGACCTTCGACCCCAAAAGATGTTCCATCCACTAGATCAGGAAGATATAGTCTGGTATTGTGACTAGTAGGCTGAGAAAGTTGAAATTTTCCATTTTTGAGCGATTTCAAACGGATTAGATCCCAATTAACGAAGAAAAATTTTTTTCCTCCAAATTTAGCCAAAATTCATATATAGGGGTATTTTTCGCTGCTCTTTCGATTGGTGCTCTGATTTTTGCAATATCTCAAAATTTCTGAAAATTATTACTTTCCTATTGGCTGTACAGCCCTAAAACCTACTCCATTCGATAGAGCGGAAAAAAATAGTCGCGTATAGTGATTGGTGGCATTAGAAAATGGATATTTTGGATTTTCAAGCGATTTGAAATCTATTTAGCCGAAATAAACGAAGAAATCTAGAACATTGCTCCTCTCCGCTAGGTCCGTCGACCCAAAAAGATGTTTCATCCACTAGAGCAGGAAGATATAGTCGGGCATTGTGACTAGTAGGCTGCGAAAATTGAAATTTTGCATTTTTGAGCGATTTTAAACGGATTAGATCGCACTTATTGAAGAAAAATGTTTTTCCTCCAAATTTAGCCAAAAGTCGTATATAGGGTTATTTTTCGCTGCTCTTTCGATTGGTGCTCTGATTTTTGCAATATCTCAAAATTTCTGAAAATTATTACTTTCCTATTGGCTGTACAGCCCTAAAACGTACTCCATTCGATAGAGCGGAAAAAAATAGTTGCGTATAGTGATTGGTGGCATTAGAAAATGGATATTTTGGATTTTCAAGCGATTTGAAATCTATTTAGCCGAAATAAACGAAGAAATCTAGAACATTGCTCTCTCTCCGATAGGTCCGTCGATCCCAAAAGATATTTCATCCACTAGAGCAGGAAGATATAGTCGGGCATTGTGACTAGTAGGCTGCGAAAATTGAAATTTTGCATTTTTGAGCGATTTTAAACGGATTAGATCCCACTTATTGAAGAAAAATGTTTTTCCTCCAAATTTAGCCAAAAGTCGTATATGGTTATTTTTCGCTGCTCTTTCGATTGGTGCTATGATTTTTGAAACATCTCAAAATTTCTGAAAATTATTACTTTCCTATTGGCTCTACTGCCCTAAAACCTACTCCATTCCATAGAGCGGAAAAAACTAGTCCCGTATAGTGATTGGTGGGATTTGAAAATTGATATTTTGGGTTTTCAAGCGATTTGAAATCGCTTTAGCCCAAATTAACGAAGAAATCTAGAACATTTCTCCTCTCCGCTAGGTCCTTCGACCCCGAAAGATGTTCCATCCACTAGAGCAGGAAGATATAGTCGGGTATTGTGACTAGTAAGCTGTGAAAATTGAAATTTTGCATTTTTGAGCGATTTTAAACGGATTAGATCCCAATTAACGAATAAAATTTTTTTTCCTCCAAATTTAGCCGAAATTTATATATAGGGGTATTTTTCTGCTGCTCTTTCGATTGCTGCTATGATTTTTGCAATATCTCAAAATTTCTGAAAATTATTACTTTCCTATTGGCTCTACGGCCCTAAAACCTACTCCATTCGATAGAGCGGAAAAAAATAGTGGCGTATAGTGATTGGTGGGATTAGAAAATGCATATTTTGGGTTTTCAAGCGATTTGAAATCGATTTAGCCCAAATAAACGAAGAAATCTAGGGCATTGCTCCTCTCCGCTAGGTTCTTCGACCCCAAAAGATGTTCTATCCACTAGAGCAGGAAGATATAGTAGGGTATTGTGACTAGTAGGCTGCGAAAATTGAAATTTTGCATTTTTGAGCGATTTTAAACGGATTAGATCGCACTTATTGAAGAAAAATGTTTTTCCTCCAAATTTAGCCAAAAGTCGTATATAGGGTTATTTTTCGCTGCTCTTTCGATTGGTGCTCTGATTTTTGCAATATCTCAAAATTTCTGAAAATTATTACTTTCCTATTGGCTGTACAGCCCTAAAACGTACTCCATTCGATAGAGCGGAAAAAAATAGTTGCGTATAGTGATTGGTGGCATTAGAAAATGGATATTTTGGATTTTCAAGCGATTTGAAATCTATTTAGCCGAAATAAACGAAGAAATCTAGAACATTGCTCCTCTCCGATAGGTCCGTCGATCCCAAAAGATATTTCATCCACTAGAGCAGGAAGATATAGTCGGGCATTGTGACTAGTAGGCTGCGAAAATTGAAATTTTGCATTTTTGAGCGATTTTAAACGGATTAGATCCCACTTATTGAAGAAAAATGTTTTTCCTCCAAATTTAGCCAAAAGTCGTATATGGTTATTTTTCGCTGCTCTTTCGATTGGTGCTATGATTTTTGAAACATCTCAACATTTCTGAAAATTATTACTTTCCTATTGGCTCTACTGCCCTAAAACCTACTCCATTCCATAGAGCGGAAAAAACTAGTCCCGTATAGTGATTGGTGGGATTTGAAAATTGATATTTTGGATTTTCAAGCGATTTGAAATCGCTTTAGCCCAAATTAACGAAGAAATCTAGAACATTTCTCCTCTCCGCTAGGTCCTTCGACCCCGAAAGATGTTCCATCCACTAGAGCAGGAAGATATAGTCGGGTATTGTGACTAGTAAGCTGTGAAAATTGAAATTTTGCATTTTTGAGCGATTTTAAACGGATTAGATCCCAATTAACGAATAAAATTTTTTTTCCTCCAAATTTAGCCGAAATTTATATATAGGGGTATTTTTCTGCTGCTCTTTCGATTGCTGCTATGATTTTTGCAATATCTCAAAATTTCTGAAAATTATTACTTTCCTATTGGCTCTACGGCCCTAAAACCTACTCCATTCGATAGAGCGGAAAAAAATAGTGGCGTATAGTGATTGGTGGGATTAGAAAATGCATATTTTGGGTTTTCAAGCGATTTGAAATCGATTTAGCCCAAATAAACGAAGAAATCTAGGGCATTGCTCCTCTCCGCTAGGTTCTTCGACCCCAAAAGATGTTCTATCCACTAGAGCAGGAAGATATAGTAGGGTATTGTGACTAGTAGACTGAGAAAATTGAAATTTTGCATTTTTGAGCGATTTTAAAGGGATTAGATCCCAATTAACGAAGAAAAATTTTTTTCCTCCAAATTTAGCCAAAGTTCATATATAGGGGTATTGTACGCTGCTCTTTCGATTGGTGCTATGATTTTTGCATTATCTCAAAATTTCTGAAAATTATTACTTTCCTATTGGCTCTACAGCCCTAAAGCCTACTCCACTCGATAGAGCGGAAAAAAATAGTCGCGTACAGTGATTGGTGTGATTACAAAATGGATATTTTGGGTTTTCAAGCGATTTGAAATCTATTTAGCACAAATAAACGAAGAAATCTAGAGCATTCCTCCTCTCCGCTAGGACCTTCGACCCCAAAAGATGTTCCATCCACTAGATCAGGAAGATATAGTCTGGTATTGTGACTAGTAGGCTGAGAAAGTTGAAATTTTCCATTTTTGAGCGATTTCAAACGGATTAGATCCCAATTAACGAAGAAAAATTTTTTTCCTCCAAATTTAGCCAAAATTCATATATAGGGGTATTTTTCGCTGCTCTTTTGATTGGTGCTCTGATTTTTGCAATATCTCAAAATTTCTGAAAATTATACTTTCCTATTGGCTGTACAGCCCTAAAACCTACTCCATTCGATAGAGCGGAAAAAAATAGTCGCGTATAGTGATTGGTCGCATTAGAAAATGGATATTTTGGATTTTCAAGCGATTTGAAATCTATTTAGCCGAAATAAACGAAGAAATCTAGAACATTGCTCCTCTCCGCTAGGTCCGTCGACCCCAAAAGATGTTTCATCCACTAGAGCAGGAAGATATAGTCGGGCATTGTGACTAGTAGGCTGCGAAAATTGAAATTTTGCATTTTTGAGCGATTTTAAACGGATTAGATCCCACTTATTGAAGAAAAATGTTTTTCCTCCAAATTTAGCCAAAAGTCGTATATAGGGTTATTTTTCGCTGCTCTTTCGATTGGTGCTCTGATTTTTGCAATATCTCAAAATTTCTGAAAATTATTACTTTCCTATTGGCTGAACAGCCCTAAAACCTACTCCATTCGATAGAGCGGAAAAAAATAGTCGCGTATAGTGATTGGTGGCATTAGAAAATGGATATTTTGGATTTTCAAGCGATTTGAAATCTATTTAGCCGAAATAAACGAAGAAATCTAGGGCATTGCTCCCCTCCGCTAGGTACTTCGACCCCAAAAGATGTTCTATCCACTAGAGCAGGAAGATATAGTAGGGTATTGTGACTAGTAGACTGAGAAAATTGAAATTTTGCATTTTTGAGCGATTTTAAAGGGATTAGATCCCAATTAACGAAGAAAAATTTTTTTCCTCCAAATTTAGCCAAAGTTCATATATAGGGGTATTGTACGCTGCTCTTTCGATTGGTGCTATGATTTTTGCATTATCTCAAAATTTCTGAAAATTATTACTTTCCTATTGGCTCTACAGCCCTAAAGCCTACTCCACTCGATAGAGCGGAAAAAAATAGTCGCGTACAGTGATTGGTGTGATTACAAAATGGATATTTTGGGTTTTCAAGCGATTTGAAATCGATTTAGCACAAATAAACGAAGAAATCTAGAACATTCCTCCTCTCCGCTAGGACCTTCGACCCCAAAAGATGTTCCATCCACTAGATCAGGAAGATATAGTCTGGTATTGTGACTAGTAGGCTGAGAAAGTTGAAATTTTCCATTTTTGAGCGATTTCAAACGGATTAGATCCCAATTAACGAAGAAAAATTTTTTTCCTCCAAATTTAGCCAAAATTCATATATAGGGTTATTTTTCGCTGCTCTTTCGATTGGTGCTCTGATTTTTGAAACATCTCAAAATTTCTGAAAATTATTACTTTCCTATTGGCTCTACTGCCCTAAAACCTACTCCATTCCATAGAGCGGAAAAAACTAGTCCCGTATAGTGATTGGTGGGATTTGAAAATTGATATTTTGGGTTTTCAAGCGATTTGAAATCGCTTTAGCCCAAATTAACGAAGAAATCTAGAACATTTCTCCTCTCCGCTAGGTCCTTCGACCCCGAAAGATGTTCCATCCACTAGAGCAGGAAGACATAGTCGGGTATTGTGACTAGTAGGCTGAGAAAATTGAAATTTTTCATTTTTGAGCGATTTTAAACGGATTAGATCCCAATTAACGAAGAAAAATTTTTTTCCTCCAAATTTAGCCAAAGTTCATATATAGGGGTATTTTACGCTGCTCTTTCGATTGGTGCTATGATTTTTTAAATATCTCAAAATTTCTGAAAATTATTACTTTCCTATTGGCTCTACGGCCCCAAAACCTACTCCATTCGATAGAGCGGAAAAAAATAGTCGCGTATAGTTATTGGTGAGATTAGAAAATGGATATTTTGGGTTTTCAAGCGATTTGAAATCGATTTAGCCCAAATAAACGAAGAAATCTAGAACATTGCTCCTCTCCGCTAGGTCCTTCGACCCCAAAAGATGTTCCATCCACTAGATCAGGAAGATATAGTCGGGTATTGTGACTAGTAGGCTGAGAAAATTGAAATTTTACGTTTTTGAGCGTTTTAAACGGATCAGATCCCAATTAACGAAGAAAAATGTTTTTCCTCCAAATTTAGCCAAAGTTCATATATAGGGGTATTTTACGCTGCTCTTTCGATTGGTGCTATGATTTTTTAAATATCTCAAAATTTCTGAAAATTATTACTTTCCTATTGGCAATACGGCCCTAAAACCTACTCCATTCGACAGAGCGGAAAAAAATAGTCGCGTATAGCGATTGGTGGGATTAGAAAATGGATATTCTGGGTTCTCAAGCGATTTGAAATCGTTTTAGCCCAAATTAACGAAGAAATCTAGAACATTGTTCCTCTCCGCTAGGTCCTCGGACCCCAAAAGATGTTCCATCCACTAGAGCAGGAAGATATAGTCGGGTATTGTGACTAGTGGGCTGAGAAAATTGAAATTTTGCATTTTTGAGCGATTTTAAACGGATTAGATTCCAATTAACGAAGAAAAATGTTTTTCCTCCAAATTTAGCCAAAAGTCGTATATAGGGTTATTTTTCGCTGCTCTTTCGATTGGTGCTATGATTTTTGAAACATCTCAAAATTTCTGAAAATTATTACTTTCCTATTGGCTCTACTGCCCTAAAACCTACTCCATTCCATAGAGCGGAAAAAACTAGTCCCGTATAGTGATTGGTGGGATTTGAAAATTGATATTTTGGGTTTTCAAGCGATTTGAAATCGCTTTAGCCCAAATTAACGAAGAAATCTAGAACATTTCTCCTCTCCGCTAGGTCCTTCGACCCCGAAAGATGTTCCATCCACTAGAGCAGGAAGATATAGTCGGGTATTGTGACTAGTAAGCTGTGAAAATTGAAATTTTGCATTTTTGAGCGATTTTAAACGGATTAGATCCCAATTAACGAAGAAAAATTTTTTTCCTCCAAATTTAGCCAAAATTTATATATAGGGGTATTTTTCGCTGCTCTTTCGATTGGTGCTATGATTTTTGCAATATCTCAAAATTTCTGAAAATTATTACTTTCCTATTGGCTCTACGGCCCTAAAGCCTACTCCATTCGATAGAGCGGAAAAAAATAGTCGCGTATTATTTTTTCAAATCATTTGCATTTCTTTTTTACAAATGTTTTTTAAAAATTTAATTTATATAGCCATTATAAACCCAAAGAATAATGCCAAATATGAAGTTATGCTGTCCATTCAGTCTGAATATTTCTTGCGGTAAAGTCATCCAACCCATAAATCAGTTATCGAACAACTGGATTTGGGAACTGTTATAGAGAGGGATCAAAATCAACCATGTTAGTCATTGAGGTTATCCTTATCTGTGCCTCACATGATTTCTATGTTATTGCCATTTCTAAGAAAAAAAATAGTTAATAAATCAATGCTACAACTAATTATAGTTAGTTTTCCTTACTAATAGTAATGCAGCAAAACAGCAACAATGTTCTTGCATTTTCTCCTAATCCTGCTTTGCGCGAATAGGTACACTACCCTTTTCGAGACTACATCACCATTAATTATAATTAATAAGTATAACGTATACGTATTGAGCAAGCTTGATGTTGGTGGTTTGTAAGTAGAGTGCTGCAAACGACACCTGCCTATTTTCAGCCACATTTTTACCGAATCTGATAACGTGTCCAGCCTTAAAAACCAGCTCTCGTTCAATAAATTTCCCTTCTGTATGATTTGTACCTACACACTCTCAAATTTGAATTATGCTTAAAAACATTTCCATTAAAAACCAACTTCTCCTATGATCACAATGTTAATACCAAGCTCTTCGTCGCCATGTTGGTCTGCTAGATACATTGGACATACCCTCATATCAGATTCCAATATTACTCTGTCTCTTTGCATCTGATCTCAGCTTCTACCTTTTCGTGTACTTCACTTTATTTCTGCGTCTGTAACTCTCTCATTAAACCGCTGTCTGTGACTCCTTATCTCTTCCGCTCTGTCTCCGTCTCTGCATCTGTTTCTGTATCTACGTGGGTGGTCCCATAAGTACCCGGCCTGACCTAGAGATGGCGGTAGTTGTTTGAAAAATATTACTGTATTAGAAAGTACACAATCTATAAAGCATATGTTTCAAATTTGAAGACACCACATTGTTTAGTATTTTTTTGGCAGCTATCAATAGTGAACGTTTTCAGTATATTTGTGAAAATGGAGAAAATTGGTCATCGTTATGTGATACAATACTTTTATTTGAAAGGCCTCAGCCCAACCAATATAAAAGCTGAACTAGATTCTACTCTGCGTGAGTCTGCTCCTTCGTTTACAACAGTAAAATATTGGGTAGCAGAGTTTAAACGAGGCCGTACGAGCTGCCAAGACGAGCATCGTAGTGGTCGACCAAATGAGGTGACGACTCCAGAAATGGTGAAGAAAATCCGCAAAGCGGTACTGGATGATCGTCGACTGAAAGTGCGCGAGCTAGCAGACATAGTGGGCACTTCAAAAAGTGCGGTACATCGCATATTATCTGAAAATTTAGACATGAGGAAGCTGTGTGCAAGATGGGTGCCGCGGTTGCTCACACTCAAGCAAAAACAGTGTCGTGTAGATGTTTCAATTGAGTGTTTAGCGAAGTTTCACAGCAACAAAGCAGAATTTTTGCGCCGTTTTGTAACCATGGATGAGACATGCGTCCATCACTTCACACTCGAGACAAAAGAACAATCAAAACAATGGACTGAAAAGGGAAAACCGGCTCCAAAGAAGGCGAAGACCGTCCCATCTGCAGGCAAGGTCATGGCGTCGGTTTTTTGGGATGCGCGTGGGATAATTTTCATTGACTATCTTGAAAAAGGAAAAACTATCAACGGCGAGTATTATGCGAACTTATTGCAACGTTTAAGCGAAGAAATCAAGCAAAAACGGCCGCATTTGGCTAGGAAAGAAGTGTTGTTTCATGATATATAATATGAATAATATTATGTGGATGGGTAGGAGGAGGCGGGTAGAGAAGGGGTTGAGTCGTATGAAAGCCTCTTACAACTATATATATATATATATATATATATATATATATATATATACTAGTGGGGCTTCGCCCCCTGCTCGCTCCGCTCGCCAACTCCCGACGTGTTGAAGAAATTAATATAATAAAAAATGTTTTAAATTATATATTTTTGATAAAAATTATTGTTTGATAAAATCATAGATAATTTATTATTTTAATAATTGTTACCATAAGTAACAAAAAACCACTTTTTTCATTAGAAAAAATATAGTATTATGGTATGTTTACATATATCATTTTTTTTCGTAAAATCATCGTTTTTATTTAATTTAAACCATGCTATTAATGTAGTTTCCCATTTATTTAATGCATTTAATATATTTTTTTTTATCAAAAATAATCTTCTCCTGATTTTTTGTATGAATAGATAATCTTATAACTGTACGTATGACTTCTACCACACAACGGAAATTGTTGTAATCGCCATGCAGCTTCCATTGGACTTAAATCGACTCAATTTTTTTTTATCAGAATCTAATTTTACAAATGCACTTTCAATATTACTTAAATCTAAAGGTAATCTAAAAATGTACGATGACTAGTCATACCCTTTGGTAATAAAATAGAATCTATTCCTGTCCAAGCCATAGATAAAAACTTTTTTTTTAATGAAATAATATATCAAAGTTTTATATAAAAATGTTTTTCCAGATATTTTATCAAGTTAATAAAAAACGAGAATTCGACCGTAGCGAGAAGTACCTTATTAGTTCAGCATTGCACTTTTGTTCCTACATTACTATTTATTAAAAAGATCTAATTCCTTTTCTTATATCATTTATTTTTTATTATATGTCTAAGATACATTAGGGATATTCACAAGGGCCAGTTCGACCATAGTGCAATGATTCGAAAAATCCATATTGTTTGAGAAAACTGGTTTTTTTCAATTGTAACCCATAATTTACGTTTCCTTTGTTGAAGTTTCAAGGTTTCTTGACTGTTAACATAAGCCTTACCCTGGAGAAACCACCCTTTTGCATTTCTTTTATTAAAGTTTGAAGGTTCCTCGGCTATTAACATAAGTCTTTTCCCGGAGGAACCACCTCTTTTCGTTTCCTTTCTTAAAGTATGAAGATTCCTTGACTGTTAACATAAGCCTTGTCTTGGGGGATCCACCTTTTTAATCACGGTATGCTATTTATATCCTTTTAAAAGTTTTTCGAATGTAATTGGTTCTGACTATATATTTAATCCTTCTGAAAGTTTTTTCAACGAATTGTTGAAAAATTATACACTTGAGATATCCCCATTGTACATTTGTAAGGTTCTTAATTTTAATTAACTTTAATTTTATAGTTTAACAAGCTTGGTACTAAATGTATGTTTTCCAATTTCTTTTCTTTTTAAAAGCTTGTACTAGGTAACGTTGTTAACATTCTTCTATACATTTTTCTTGTAAATATATTTTTGGAAGCCAACAATTTGTTATTGCAATATATACCAATAAATAATATAATTTTTGTTTATTATAAAGCTTTCTCTTTGAGTAAGCAAAATTTTGTTGAGAAAGCAAATTACAAACATGTTTTTAATCTTTAAAATTAAAATATCCCATTTTTAGAAACTATCTCTATAAATGTGTGCGCTCGCGCGCTCTTGCGTTAAAGTGAATTTGTATTTCTCTATAAACAATTTATTTGTAATTGTTTGAAGCATCTAATCATCGTGCTGCCCAATGGTGGGTTTGTATTGGACGATGTTTCGGACACTTTTTTGTCTCTTGTCCAGACTTTTCATTAAGCAGATAAAATTACATTATACATTACTTTAAATAACACTAACTGCACTAACATAAGTGGCTGGCGTCTGAATCAACTTCAAACAATTTATTTATAGATAACATAAGTTGGTCAAAATACATAAAAAAGGCTTTTTGTCCACATACACTGAAAAAAATTTTAGGCTGTAGAAACCATAGTTTCGATTTGCTATACTAACACTATTTATAGTGTTCATTTACCCTTACAGAAGGCTGAAGCAGCTATTCATTTGTATAATGTAACGACACTATTGGTCAGATGCGGGAAATGTACTTGTACAGCTCTGACAGCGGTACGATTTAGTTTTGCCGCCGGTATTTGTTTGTTGACAACGCTACAACGCGAAGCCGATGTTTATGTTATAACCTAAAGAAGTCAAGAAACCGGCCACATCAACCGCATGTTTGCAATCCGCTTTTGCGTATTTCATCTGTAATCAGTGTACTTATCAATCGAGATTATTTTAATGAAAAATATGTATGTATGGCGAATCATAACCTATTTAATGCTCCGACAAAAAACTCTATACATTAGTGCACATTTTCAGTGTATCTTGTACAGCTCTCACAACTGTACGAATAATTTTACTGTATCTATAAAATTCAGCAGAAAGAAAATCAGCCGAACAGTACTGTTGTCAGAGCCGTACTTTCAGTTCTTACAACGTGAAATTTTTTTCAGTGTACTAAATAGTTACGATAGATTAGTTAGCAAAAGCATTACAAGAAGAATTTCAATGAAACTGTGCGTATTCTTTAGATCCGGCCATATTCCACACCACCCAGGAGGTTCTGCCCAAGGCGCGTTAGGTTTTATAGTGAACCTTCGCCAATAGCCATATTATACCACTTGATAATAAACTAAATTTTTGTATTTTTAATAATTTTTTTCCAACATAGCAATTTTTTCTTCTAATATGCATTGTGTCTTGATAATGTTTTGCTGATTGAACCATATTTTTCTTTTTTGATACAAATTTTCCTGTGCTGGAGCTTCTGTCCCCAAATTTCCAAAACGCGCAATTCTTGGTTCATTTGTTTATTTATCTGAATTAAGCTGTCAATAGCCCGCACGCAACTATTATTTTTAATTAATTCATCCATAAGAATTAATGATTCAGGGATTCCTTTGATCCCTAGCTCTTCACTCAAACGCTTCAAATCTTCTTGGACTTTTTCAATCTTTTTGTCTACTTCGATACTATGGGTATACACGCAGTATTTATGATCATGCGAAGTTTTAACGTTTTTTTGATGCTTGCCTTTACTACCCATCGTATTATCGTCAAGCTCCATTCTTTTCCGCTTCTCTGCCGCAATTGATGGGATGAAATACATTTCTAAATTTAAAAATCCTCTGCTAAAATTTAAATTTAACGGTGATTCGATATTACTTGTAGCAAGTAAGTACTATGTTGAAAGAAACTCGTAGACGCTTAGATGCTTCCTCGCCAAAAGATATTTTGAATGTGATCTTCAAAACCCTTGCACGCCTTATTTATACCTGAGAGGAAGGCTGACCTAGCCGAGAAATACCCCCTCTACTTTGCAAGTGGAAGAAGGTGAGGGTGTTTTCCCCGCATGCCCTTTCCGCTCCCATTAATAAATAGGAGAGGGTATTTTCCCGTCTTAGTCTGCCTTCGGCTCAGGTATAACTAAGGGGTGCAAGGGTTTTGAACATCACAATTAAAATAGTTTTCTAAAAATGGGATATTTAAATTTTAAAGATTGAGAACATGTTTGAAATTGGTTTTCTCAAAAAATGTTTGCTTACTCAAAGAGAAAGCTTTATAATAATCAAAAATGATAATATCAGTTTTTAAGTAAATGTATATTCGTATAGTTTTTTACAGAATATTGCACATTTCCGTACGTTGGTGTCCAATTGCACAAACGTATATGTTCGCAAACACTCGCGTACGTTTGCGTACGTAGACGTACGTTCAAGTATGTAATTTTCCACCAGTTAAAATTATTTTTTTCGGTAAAAGTACATTTCTGCTATTTTTCACACAATACTGCAGATTTCCGTACATTAGTGTACGTTCACGTACAGATGTCCGAATCGTAACCAAAACATATCGAAACGTATGGACACGTACGCAAACGTAACAGGAACGTATGGTTTTTATTTATGTTCGGGTATCAATAGGTTTTAGTGATAGCAATAAATTTATTGTTTTTTTTTGTCAAATATATATTCCTTTTTTGTACAAATTTCCTGTAATATAAAGTGATTCCTGATACAAAAACGATTCCTCTGAAAATGCGTAGAAAAATTGTTTGCTAAATAAGTTAATAAATTTTAACTTTTACATGACAAGGGTGGCGATATTGGTTATAAAGTTTTCCTAATAGAAGCAAATAAAGCGAATAGCTGATAAACAAGCAGCGGCGGCATCTAAGGCAGGATCACGACCAATGTTCGTGGAACTTGGACTTAGCAAATACTGTCTACGGCTGACGGCTATATCCCTGCTTATCCCGTGTATGAGATCGAAATCTAGCACGATGAACTTCAGATAAAGAGATAAGGTAAACGGTATACCTACGAGATAGAATTTAATGCATTTATTTTACGCTTTTTATTAAATATTGTATAGTTTAATAATGTGATACGTACATATTTTTAAAGAAATAGTTAATGTATTATAAATGAAGAGTAGCGCTGTTTTCACTAAAAAGCGCTTTTAATGCTTTATTATTTCCCAAAATTTCAACTTAATTACTTAATTAATTAATTACAGAGAAAATTTTGTGTGGGTAATATAAGAAAAGGAGAAAATATCAATGTCTATAATTTCATGACTCGTCCGCGCTTCGTACATGAATTATAAACTTTTTTCTAAAATTTCGGTCATGCCGGTAAATTATTCGCATAGAGCACTTTAAAATACTAGCTGAAGTGAGTTCAACGTCCTCTGAATATATTTTTTATACCTATATATTTTAATATTTTATTATGAGATAAAAATAGAAAATAACATAATAAAATAACATCATACATATGTCAGAGCCTACTCATGATACGTCCAAATAAATGTCCTCATCAAAAAATCAACCCCATGAAACTTCTATGACCCAAGCAGCGGCTTGAGATATTACATCCCGCACGCAAATCCATTTTCGCCCTCTGCCTCCATATCACGCTATAATGGCTGCCCCTTCGAGAAATGAGGATGTCACGAGGGGTCGCCGAGGAGTGGAGAGGATAGTGCGACTACATAAATCTTAGTGCCTCTATGTAAATGCCCACTGTCGTCATCGTCATCGTCGCGGAGCGATGCATCGCGACTCCTCCCCGCTTCCTTCGCGACGAAATATCGGTTGACGGCTCAAGGTTAAGCATCGTCGAGGATCCGAATGAAAAGTAATGGTCGCAGGTGGCTGCTCGCGTGTTCCTTTCTCCTCCAGAAGAGAAAAAGGTATTGCGTGTTGTTGGCGGGTAGGAAATGGTCTTCGTACAAATTGCCGTGCCTGCTATACTGATTCGGGATCGTTGACGGGCGGAAATTCCCAGAATGGAAAAAATGAAGGAAAATTTATTGATGGTGAGAATTTTTTTTTAGGTTATTTATCGCGGTTGCTGCCGACCATTATTATGATTGCGGGGTTTTTCGTGATTCCACATGTTGTCATTTTTCAAATAATTTAGTTCTTATTAGACTCTGAAAAAATCGTAAATACTTGTAATAAATTATAGAAAAACGCAGGTAATAAATTATCACACAAACGCTTTACGAAACTTTTATGAAACTTAGATAATGCTATGAAATATTATTGTATCAATGAATGTGCATATGATGTTTCTTTATACTTCATGAAAGTGTAGCTTTACTCACAAGGAGAGTGGGTAACCTTTGGGTCACCGATTTGTACCAAATTGAAATATCTTGTTTTAGAGTAAAAAAATATTGAAGCCCGATTCCAGGATTTATTCTCATAGCCCTTTTTTCTCGAGATATGTGCCATGTTATCTTAAAAAAGCGTTATTTTGCTAAAAAATGGGCATGGTGTGGTTTGTGCACGTAAGAATTATGCACATATTTATTGCGCACACTTTAGCATTGGTGTATATCTATATCTATGTGTATACTCCAATGCTAAAGTGTGCACAATAAATATGTGCATAATTCTTATGTGCACAAACCACACCATGCCAAAAAATGGTGTCTCTTCTATTGTGCGTAACTCTGCAAGTATTTCCGTTACGAAAATGAGCGAAAAAAATTATAAAAGTAGACAGAACAAGCTTTATTTTAAGCACTATTTGAACTAAAAATATCGGTTTTTTAGAAACTTATGAGAAATCAAAGATAGTGTCAAAAATGATTGAAAATTTCGCCTATTTTAAAGGATTTTAATTTTCAATCATTTTTTTACACTATCTTTGATTTTTCATAACTTTCTGAAAAACCGATATTTTTAGTCAAAACATTTCTTAAAATAAAGCTTGTTCTGTTTACTTTTATAATTTTCTTTGCTCAGTTTTGTAATGAGAATACTTGCAGAGTTACACACTACAGAAGAGACATCATTTTTTAGCAAAATAACGCATTTTTAAGATAACATGGCACATATCTCGAGAAAAAAGGCCTATGAAAATAAGTCCTGGAACAGGGGTTCAATATTTTTTTACTCTAAAACAAGATATTTCAATTTAGTAGAAATCCGTGTCCCAAAAGTTACGCACTCTCCTTGTCAATAAATTTTTTCCGTTCCCATTTATTACATTTATTCAAAAGACACCTGTTTGATTCCGATTTTTAGCATCGCAAACATTTGCTCGCCAAATACGAAATTCAATACAACAAACTTCCACCAATCCCCCTCGACATATACTTCCAACGTCAATTAATTCCATACTTTCCACTTTCGGGCCAAAGCAGCGTTAAAACTCAAATCCCAGCCGCAGCTTATCTTTATTGAATTCACAGCTCACAGCTTTGCACACACATACACGCGCACATATCACCGGCAATTCCAGCAAGCACATGAAAATTCGCCGCTCGACTGATTCCATACAGAGCCGCGCGAAACTATAAACCCAACTATGCTGATGATTGAAGCTGCTCTCGTCGTTTTACCTCTCTCTCTTTCGCAGAGTTTATGCTCACTCTCTCCAACAGTACCTCCCACACATACCCCGCCGCGCTGTTTACTCAACAAACACAGCGGCATGTCATCGAACTTGGACGAGTTCGCTTAATTGCGCGACGCGTGTTTTCAGCCATTCGAATTTTGCGAAGTTATTAACAAGAGAGCCGCACCAAACGCGTTCGTGTCATCGAGCCATTTTCCGGCGCACGCGTGGGAGGTACATAATATATATATATATATATATGTGTGTGTGTGTGTGTGTGTGTGTGTGTGTGTGTGTGATACGTGTGGATGTACATATAATCATGGCTGCAAGTTATTCGTCCCTGTGTGCGCGGCCATGGCGGTATTATCCGCGATTTTGCGGTTTATCAATTTCATGCCAGTTAATCCGGAGGGGTGAGGGAGAGAGCACGCGGCTGATGTCGATAACGATTGACCGCCGCTGCCGCTGACGGTCGTGCTCGTCTAACTTTGTTCGTTAGCCCCGTAATAATACGCCGAAATTAATCAAACGAGGAGTCAGGAATTATAGACGTTCGCTGTACTTTCATTTGACGGTAATTACGGCTATTTTTACTTCGGACTATTATTGAAGAATAAATTGTTTTTAATTTTGAAATTGTCCTTTTTATTGGATTTATATCGGAAATTTATAATATAAATATCGGTTATTAAATATTGTATAATATATTATTGGGGTACAGCGAATGGTGCGGATATCCAGGTTAAGGCTAACCGATAACCAGGCCACTACGTAACATTCTCATTTCCTTAATTGAAAATTTTTGAACTACTTAACGGTTGAGTGCCTAGAATTCAAAGGTTATCAAATTGGATAAAACATGTTACAGAGTCTAAATAAAATGAAAAATCATTAGTCCAATAATTCATTTGATATACTATTATTCGCTGATATTATAATCCCATGATACCTTCTTGCTCTTTCCTCGTTTATCTCTCAATTTAACTTCGCAGCATTTATGAAATAATTGAAAGCCCGTGAAATCCTTTATCCGCATTACTCACAACTCGCCCCATCTATTTTTATTAACCCAATAATGATTTTTCCTGCGCACTCACCGGCGAGTACAAATAAAAGTCACACGCAAGACTACGCTTCAAAGGATTAAGATTAAAAGCCGCACCTCGCACGCGCGCTCTATAAAATCCCATATTTCGCTCACCGCATGGCCGTTAAGCTTTGTTTATCACCACGTACGGCCACTTCAGCGCTCTCACAAAGGTCCAAAAACTTCT
This sequence comes from Torymus aiolomorphi, assembly GCA_036365515.1. Classification (NCBI taxonomy): domain Eukaryota; kingdom Metazoa; phylum Arthropoda; class Insecta; order Hymenoptera; family Torymidae; genus Torymus; species Torymus aiolomorphi. The sequence continues at coordinate 59,117,912 of CM070873.1, read as the reverse complement.
GGAACAACGCAGCTGCATTCTCCGGTGCCGCAGAACTTTCCGGAACGTTCGCAAGATGTGGGCTAAGGGGATGGCGTATTAAACGCGAATCTCTCTTCCGCTGGACGGAGAGACACGCCTCACGGCTTACGTAAATCAGAGACACGCGGCTGATTTCAAAAGAGCGAGAGAGACAGAGGTTGAGTCGAACGACGGGGGTGGCCCGATAGGATGACAAAGGGTAGCCGAGTCAATAAAGAGCTGGGATTATCTAAGGAACGTGAGAGGCGAAAGCAAGGAAGCGAGCAGAGCGGTATGTAGGTACGTCGAGCGCCGATGCTCCAGTTTTATTTGTCTATTGTCGTCGCGACTTCGGAGGTCAACAAACTTTTCTACCGAGCCTGCCACGGGTGAATTGAAGAAATGCTTGCGCCGGGGCTTATAGTTATCCAGCGAACTCGCCCCGATTGATTGAAACGTACAGATAGCGGCAGCTGGTGGTACAGGCATCGCTGGATTTCATTGCCATTTTCACGTCACTAGGCGATGTAAATTTTCGATAATTGATTTTCATCAGGCTATTTGTTTGCGAATATACTTATCAGATTTATACGACTTGGTCTTTTATCGGGGTCGTAAATATACAGATTATGAATGTCGCAGGTGCTTCGCCGAGCGGATGCGCGTAAAATTTCGATGTTACGCTCCATTAAACCTCTGTATGGACGAAAAATCAATAGCGTTTCATTAGCTATTAATGGATAAAACAATGCTGTCAATAACACATGCGTGTTTAGTCGCCGTTATTTACACGAAATTTTTTTTTCGATGATGTGACATTATTTTTTTTTTTCGCCGGGAGCCACGATTTATTGATAATGTATATTGTGATGTTTTTATATCGCTAAATTTTACAGCAACATAAATGCCGTTAGTGGCGAGACCGAATTCAATAAGGAAGCGTTTAATCGATTTTCTTCGATAGGACGATTCATCTTTTCCGTGTAAGAAAGAAATTAAATGTGGCCATTATTTTGTGAACCACCCTGGAAATATTTTATTATAAGCTTAAATATTTTACAACAAGAAATAAAATATTGCATTGTTTTACTTTTAGAATACAAATGGAATTTCAGGGAAGATTTACAAAAATACCTTCTTTTTATGTTTACCTGGCGCGAGCGTAATAATAAAATCCAAAAGAATTGTACTACCAGGCCAACCTTTCCCAGATATACAATACAATTCGAAATCTACTTCCCCCGTTACACGAAAAATTAAAAATACATGCCAAAACCGTAGGGGCAACCATTTTAAAAATTTGCATGCCCGCGCAGTAGCATCACACACATCGATGTTGGGTCCACTCCAAATTTCCCGCCTCATTTAATTTAAATAAAGCCAGCGTTTATTCAAATGAAACCCATTTAAATTCAACGTTCGCCGAAATTAATTCTCCCCTCCCACCTCATATACTCACCGTGTTTCTTTCCTTAATTCTTCAAGACACGAGCGCTCCCGGCTCGCCAACACCCGGCGCGGAAGAAATTTACGACCCCTACATTTTTCACGCGCTCCTCCCTAATAGTTTATTTATAAAAGTAACCAACGCAACTCGTATAATTCTCTGCGAACGACTGCGGTGAAATTTTTCCTGCCAAAAGTCACTCCCTGACACACGCGAGATATACGTAAGACGCGCGCATTGCGAATTCATGATCCCCTCGGGCCCCGCTTGCGAATAGCACTCACCTCCTTTAAAAAAAAAGAGAAACATACTCTCGGAGAAAAACTGGCATGCACTCAGAGAGCGAGAGCCGCGGAAATCGGATTGCCTCGGCTGGGACGGGCCGATATGCAGTGCCCGCCTGTCGCCGGCGGCAGAATCCTCGAGATTTGTTTTCCCGAATTCCGCGAGAGCGAGAAAGAGAGGTTCTCGAGTGCACTGCTGTATGAAAATTGATAGCTCGCTCGGCCCCGACTAACCGTACGCTCTTCTTTTTATGTTCCAGGTAAGTCTCGACACACATCCCGCTATCTTCCTTCTCCACGAGTGCGTAAGTATATATACCTATATGGCGAGAGAATGTTTATTGTCGCGCTCGACGGGGCGACGTGACCCAGATGTACGTACGCTACATATATTGCGAGAGTGTACGTGTACGCGTGTATATATATATATATATACACACGTGTTATACGTACGCTCGAATGTTTCGACGGCGATAATCAGCCCGACGTGCGTTGATACGACGGCCCATAAAAGCGGAGGGATCGATTAATCCGCTTTTAAATGGGTCAGGCCGAAGATGTACGCGCGCGGGGGCGAGAGTGAGGCGCGCTCGCTCTAACGAAATGGTACTACCACTGGTGTAGTGCCGGAAGCGTTTAATGGCTTTAGTAGTGTCCTTATCGCGTGCGCGAGCACCGCGCTGAGGAGCTCTCGCGATCTCTGCGCGGGGAAGCTGCCTGAGAGGATAATTACGCGTTAATGTCGCGAAGAATTACGACGATGATTAATGCGCGCGGAATAAGCTCTTTTTAAAAATTTGAAGGTGTAGCTCGCTGTCCTCGAGGATGGAGATGATAGGAAAGGTTCTAATTGATTTTTTTTTTGTTTCGCGAGGAAAGGAAGGTTGGATTTATGGCTGGAAATTTTGATTGCTTTTTTTAAATATATTAACTATAGGAAATTTATTAATAATTTTAATGAACGATGGGTGATTTTAATTATCAATAAGTTATTTATGTTTTATACTGCTACACAGTATTACTCGGAGAGGACGGATTTTCCGACGCTGCTGCACAAAGAACAGCGAAGTACAGTAAAACAGTGCCCGGGAAGATTTAAGCATCTTAATATTCTTATAATGTAAGCCGCTTATGTAAAATTGCCTGTTATTAGTGTTTTACTTGGGAAGAGACGAGCGCGCATCGCGTACATTATATTTTTCCATATTTAACGTGCGCAACATTACTTTAAGCGTATAATACAGCAAACCTAAAGATTAGAAAAGTTATAATCATAAAAAATTTGTTCAGACGCGTAATTTGTATTATTTTACACCCATTTACTCTTCAATGCCGTTTATGGCTCACAATGCGTAAACATGGCGACCAATTACGTATCTCTTTTTCCCCCATATTTAATTCAAATTCCGCAAACAAACGTCCAGTTCAAAAGTTATTCGAGCAAATCTGCCAGCGTGGCCGCCGAGTGAATTTTCATCAAGCAGCGGAATTTCCGCGCGGCAAATCCGCTTCCCTCTCCCATATAAAACATTCAATTCAATACACGCCCCGACGAAATAACACAGTTACTCTCCACTCGTCAAAACATTATTCTTCGGCGAATAAATCAAATGTACTCGGCATCGCGCGCTCCATTTTCCCGAAAACCACAGAAAGAGAAACGTCCAGCAACAGCGAGGCACGTACAAAAAGAGAAGCGCAAGCTTCCCTGTCTTTTTCTCCGTCGCCATTATTCATTGTATCAAGCCTCGCGACTCCTCTAAGCGACATTTATCCCCATTACCTCTCAGGGACATAAAAAAAGTTGGCAGCGACCACTGCTAACCGAAGTAATAAACTTCGAAATGCGAAAAAAGACGTCTCGCAGACTCGCACAAAAAAAAAGGCCGCATCGACCACCACCGTTATGTATAGATGCACGTCGTCGCACAAAGGGCGGCGAGTTTCCCCGAGTCTCTGCTCGTTTTTCATTCCCTTTTCGCGAGTCCCGCGACCCACATTCGCCACAGCGGAAGCTCGCGCGGAAATTGCGCGCGACGGAGGCGGCGGGTGCCGAAACCGCGGGTATACAGATAAGGACTACAGACAAGAAGAAGTGCGATACGGTGTCCGATTGAATTATCGATTTTCGACCTGTAGGTTGAAAAATGCACGGCACCGCGCGTCCCCTGATACTCATTTATTTTTTCCGCCGTGAATTAGTTACCGCGAAGAGTACATGCCTCCCAGCGCGCATAGTATACGCTACGGGTAAGTAAACACTCGCGTTGGTTGCTCGCTAGCGGTGTATCATGGAAACGTGGGTGGAATCTAATTCTTACCTTCGGGGTAGATTAAAATTGGAACCGTGGGAGATAAGGGTTTCAATTGACGAGTGGAGGATGTGGGTGGAGAAGAGAGAGAGAGAGAGAGAGAGAGATGGGGTAAGGAAGATTGCGGATGTGCCCTCGATTGTGCTATTTATACTAATGAGCATTGTTTCGAGCTTGTTCTCGCGCACACTTCCGACACTTGTATTCGGTTCAATTAGAACGGATGGAGTAAACAAGTGGCGCAAGTAAATGGCGCGGTCAGGCGTCTGAGCGACACCGATATATGTGCCGTAATGTTATTGAAATACGAAAGTTTTTAGGAAAGGGTTTGGAACGTTTTGCAAGATTTTGAAAATGTTGAATAAAAATATTTGGGACGTTTTATACATGTATGTACTGGGTATATATTGAGAAAACAATATTTGGTATAAGTTTATTCTAGGAAGAAGAAGTAAGTAGTTCGCGGAAACTTCGTGGTACTTTGTATTTCACATAGAAATGTCTTACAATATTGTATTTCTGATAAATTCTACGTACGAAAATGAAATTAAAAAGTTTTACATTTGGAAACCGTTATTAGATAGTTTCAATAGCGTTGCTACCTTAATTTTGTGATTGTTTATAATGAACTCACTCCTAAAGTGTCTGACATTCTTTATAAAAAAAAATTTTAACATTTCATCTAGAACTACCTGCGTGGACTTCTAAGTAAGATGTAGGTAGTTTTTCTTCAGGTACCTGCTGCAAGATCTTATGTGGCTTATTTATAGAAGTGAACAAAGCATTTTAATTTTTAAAAATGACGCAGTTCACTTGAAAGTAAGCTCTTCTTTATAGAGCCATAAATAACATTGTTAAGACCGTTAAAATTCTTTAAAAAATAAATTTCATTCATAAATTGTTGTTCTATTCACAGAGTTTGTGTCATACTTGATATTATCCAATAATACCCCTATCAGAAGTTTCTCAAAGTAATAAATAATAAGGAAAACATTGTGGTTGAGCCCTTATACCCGCATACGAAATATTGTAATTTATTTCTTTGAATGCAATAAAATGCGAGTAATAACGAAAATTGTTGTACATTCATAAATTTTTCTACATTATTACTAAAAAATGTTATTTCTGATGTATCAAGAGCTTTAGCTATTTTTGCTCGGGTATTGATGCATATTCGGATATAGAGACACACTTTATACTATTCGAATGTCCATTTCATCTAACGGATACTGTGAATTTATCAAATATGTAACATATGTATTTTAAATGTAAAAATACAAAAAGGATGACCAAGCATTTCGCTTTTGATACGAATATGTCCATATAAATATTAAATCCCTCGCAATTCACAGACTCATTTTTCATACCGTTGGTTTTGAATATGCATGCTCTATCTCTCTCTCTCCATCCTTTATAAAGTATCGTTCAGCCATATACAGAATTTTAACTAAAATTTAAAGTGCAAATGACGTTTTGATAGCAATAATCCTTCATTGTACCATGTATGCTCCCACTCTCCAGCTCAAAAATCCGAAACAATTACTCCGAGCGAGAGCAATTATCTTCCAATCGACTGTCACGAATTACGAAAAGCCACTTTACTATCGCGAATTAACGACTCGGCGCGAATCCAGGACCTCCGCTGCTGCCAAATGCTACTCCCCAAATACCTATATAGACACAGCCACCTGCAACAATTGCGAATGCCTCTGCAAAACACACATCCAAGAAAAATCCTTCGAAACGTCCTGGACGAGCACATCCTTACGGTACGTATATAATATATATAAACCCACGCGCTGCGTCGTTCCGCGCGCGCTATCGACTTTTTTATTATTATGAGGGGAAAAAAATAAAGCAGGGCTAATTACGGCGCGAAAGTTCTGGAGCGGAAGGGAGCGCGCGTTAGGAGAGAAAGAAAGAGTCTCCTCAATTAGCGCGTGCGCTGCTTTGGTCAGTAAACTCGACGCGCGTCCGGCGGGGACAATTTTCTCTCGGTGCTCTGTGTGGCTGTATGTGTGTGTCTTGTACCTATACGCGACGACGCGTTGGAGTAATTAACGGTGCTTTCTCCGTCGCGTGGGTAACGGGAACATGCGGGGTTATTAGCGCCCGAGCGTATGTGGGTGTGTATGAACACAAACCAGTTTTTCAGGTGGAGACACGTGATGGGGGCATTTTTCACGAATGAGGCGAGGGAAGGTATGCAGGAGTTAATTGGGGATATTACTTGATGGCGTTCGGCAGAAGTTTCGCTGTTTCTTGATAAAAGAAGGTTAGAAAGTATTGTGTTGAAGAATGTTTTTGCTGAAATGACGATTGTAGATGAAATACTCACACGATGTTGTTCAATTTGATTACTTCCTTTCAAAGAACGTTTTGCAGTGATGAATGGGAAGTAAAGTTGCTTTCAAAGCTGTATTAACGTTTCTTATATTTTTAATTTAGATACGTCGTCAAAAGAATAAAAATAATTCTTTTTAAAATCTAGAGTATGAATATGGTGAATAAGATGTTTAGGTGAATTTAATATTCTTTCATAATCTTATAAAAGCAGTATATTTTTAAATAAAGTTTTTCATATACTACATATATTATTCATGGTAATAATAATGAAAAAAACTTTAAAAATACAAGCCTCTTTATGTGATAAAAATTCTTTGACTTAGATAAACAGCGGTTAAAAATACTTAATCTGATAAAATAAAGTATAAGGAAATTTAATAAGGGAAGTTTATAAAGCAGTGTTTAAAAGTGGAAAATCGATTTTATGTGTAATAATAAATATCTGCTTAAATGAACTAACCTATTATTACTATATTAAAATAAACACAAACAATAATTATATGTTGTATTACTGCTGTTAACCGAGTTCTCTTTATCTGACCCATTGATAACATTCCATACGTTTTATAATTTTGAAACAACAAAAAATCTTAATATCTCCAGTCAATCAACGCCCTATACACGCCAAGTGAAAGTAATTCATCACAAACATCTTCCATTTCAAGAAAAGACAAATTCATTAGCCCAAAGTCACTCTGAATTAAAAATAGTAGACGAATTCTTCCATCCACATCTCTTTATTCCTCCAAAGTAAACAACACACTCACCAATCATCAATCACATTCGCAAAACCATCTTTCACGCGCTCGCGCTTCAGCGATTCCCTTCTGCAATCAACCCTCGATAAAAACATCTCGTTAATTATACCATCTCAGCTTACCCTGCGAGCGTCCTCTGCACGTCCAAGAGTCTCCCCCAGGCTGGAAAACCCCGTAGCTTTTCATCGCCAGCTTTGTCGGTACAGATGGTCTCTGCTGAATAGTAGAGCTTGCGTGGAGAGCTTGCGCGATAAGAGCTCTCGCGGTCTGCCTGACCGACAGACGCGCGTCGAGAGGCTTTTGGAGAGAGGCGTTTCCGAGAGCGCTTCACAGATGCTGGCGAGAGATAATGCGCGGAGTGGGTTACTGAAGTGCTGATGTGACGCGAGGACGGGATTTTTCGAACGATTGGGGAGCGGGAGATTGGGTGAATTGATTTTCTATTATAGTGGCTTTATTAGGTCAGAATCGCGATGCGGGAGTAGAAAGCACTTATTTCGCTATATTTCAGATGGACGCTTTGAAAAGCTTTGTATCTGAGGTATTCAGTGAGTTGAGAAATACAAGAAAATTTATAACATGATAAAGATGAGGTGCATGGTAAAGAAACATATCACGATATTTCGAATGAATATTTTATTTAATATTCTAAATAAATACGATTTTTCGTTTTAGCATTGTCTTAAACAATTTATAAATCGCATATTTATTTAAATTGTGCTTCATAATACGAGGAATATTTTTATGAATGAATTTAATTTTTTCAAACGATAAATAATAACAAATATATGAAAGCTACTATATTAATTTTAAATTACTGCATATAAGTTTCATTAACATTATTCTGGGTAAATATAAACTTCATGTTTAGAGAATGAATTTCATAATTCAAATTAGGTAAGATGTTGTCTGAAGAGTAATAATTTCTTTGCTTTATGAAAAATTCAAAGTTCGTCAGAGACGCCGACATCTCAATCACATAGAAGATTAATCGAAGAAGTCAAGCTCACGTAAACACGCATTCTTCATCTGGGAGTTCGCTTTCAATTAAGAAAACATACCAGATAAAGACTTGCGGTTAGGGGAGAAAGAGATAGGGGGAAGAGAGCGAGAGAGAGAGAGAGAGAGAGAGAGAGAGAGAGAGAGAGAGAGAGAGAGAGAGAGAGAGGATCATAAAGGGACTCTTGACAAACTCTCCCAATGATTATGAAACTTTAATTGAATCTTATCGTTGGGAAACCGAACAAAGTTGCGCTGGAAGAAGATGGTCTTTGCTTTCCGCGCATAAGCGAGCGGGACAGTCGATGTAGGGCGGCAGCTTTTGCTTTCTCATATGCACTCGGAATTGGAGAGTGGAGACAATTCAAGCGCGGAAAAAGGAAGAATGCGATCGCGGAAATGGATATCGCTTACTTTGAACGTCAGCTTCCTTAAACTGAATTTTAACGTGACTGTTGAATTCCTAATGTGTAGAAGAGAGTGGAAGAGTAAAGCGGTCTTTTAGCTTTGTGTGTTCTGAATTTTTCACAATGGAGTTAAATTATTTATTTATATTTTTTGTAACTCGTTTTCCATAACTGAAATGACCATGTGAAATATTTGAACATAAACAATTTAACTGCAACAGGAAAATCAAGTATCTCAAGCTTTGTAGAATTCAAAGGTCTCTCGTATCAGGAAATTTTAATTTGGGTCCTCAGAAAATATTAAACAATACCTAAACGTTACGCATAATTCGCCTACTCTCTTTCCGGCTTACATTGAGTCGTCTACCGCGCGCTTGGTGTATTCAAAAGCCGGAACGAGAGATTATAAAAATCCCCCGGTGCCGTTCCACGTCTCTCTCTCTCTCTCTCTCTCTCTCTCTCTCTCTCTCTCTCTCTCTCTCTCTCTCTCTCTATCTATCTATCTATCTATCTCTCTCTCTCTATCCGCGGCAGACTTCCACAGAAGAAAAATCCCCGGATAAGCGGGCAAGCGGCGCGCACTTGCTAATACCGAGAGAAGTAATTACGCTGATATTTTAGAGCGCGCGGCACACGAGAGAAAGAGGGAATTCTATAAAGCGTCTGCTCGCGCTGTACATAGATCTCATCATTTTAAAAGCTCCCCGATTTGCATTCGCTCATGGCGTATGCATATATACGCCGGGGGAGAAGAAGACCTTCGTCGTTCGCCTCTCCTCAAGAAAATGAGACTATGAGTGCGTCTTTTTTCTCTCTTTCTCTTTCTTCGCCGCTGCCTTTTTCCGTGCCCCACTCCGCGCTTCCTTTCTTCATCAAAAGTATTTGAATGTATATTGCCGTCTTTTTATGCGTCGCGAGAACTGCGCTTTCTGGGCTCTTTTTTGGGGGGGAGCGGCTGAGTGGAATGGATGGAGAAGTGCACTGGGCGGGTGTATTATGTGCATTATTTAGGCGATCGTGTGACGTGGATCGTGTAATTATTTGTAGTTATGAAGGTCGGGGGTGTGTCAAGTACCGGGGAGAAGGAGATTGAATCGACATATGTTGCGAATTGAAATCGTGTAAGGGGGAATGGATTGTATAAATAGCGCAGTGAATTTACGTAATATGGTGGATTATAGTTTTGATCAAAGTAAAAGTTTTTACGTCTTTTTTGTAACATTTATTTTTATATTCTTAATTGCGTCTTTTATCGGGAACAAAACAATTCAATTAAAATGAATTGCTTTCATTATATCCAAATTAAGAATTTAAACGATAATCGAAATTTTATTTTAGAATAAAAAACATATATGTGAACACGTTAATAGAGAAAGTGACCCATGTCGATACGTTGAATGGGGTAAATTAATAAGTTATTAACATGATAATTGTAAATCGAATCTCATTAAAGTATAATAATTCAATTACAATAGCTACTTTTAATAGTTCTGGTTTATATTTCAAAATAATGTCGGATCCAGTATAAGAACAATCAACCAAATACAATTTTAATCGCTCAGTCAACTAGAAAATTTTTCTACACAAAAGGCAATTTCATGTGACCGTAGTTTTCGACAGGACAACGCGGCGAGAAAAACTTTCAAGTAAATCAACAAACGCACGTGCCGAAGATCGTCAGACTCGTCGCACAAAGGGAAGCGCGATAAAAAGTCAAACGATCAAATTCCACTTTGAGCGCACGGATAAAAAGCGGCCACAACGCCAAGGCAATAGCCATAAGCTTCTTTCTTCATTGCTGCCGCTGGCACGTCCAATAGGCGAGCTGTCTCGCCTTGTACAGTATGCGCACCTTGACTCGCGCCTATATCGACGGTTATTAACCCGCTTTTTTGTCGCAGCTACACTAGGAATCGATACGTCGAGCCGGTGTAAGTAATTTGTGAGGTAACATTAAGGCCGGGGACTAATGACGATACAGTAGGTGCGTACGCAGACACATATTCGTTTCGGAAATGGAGAAGGAAAATGGCCTGGTGAGCGAGAAACGACGCAAAAAATCCGGAGGAGATCTCGTAATAAAAAGGCGACGAGAGCAGAGAAAATCCGCCGAAATTGGCCCTTCTCTCAGCCCGGGGCTTTGAGGGATTCCAGGAGCTGACGCGAGAGAAGTGAGAGAAGAGAGTCTAACGATCTGCTGCCTCGACTTTTTAATTAGCACCGAGCCTACATGAGGAGAAAGCGAAAGAGAGAGAGAGAGAGAGAGAGAGAGAGAGAGAGAGAGAGAGATATGCCGCTTAATTAAAATAATTTGCATGGCTTGGCGAGTAAAGCAGGCGATATTCGAGAGCGAAATCGCGCGATATAAGTACGAGCGACAAAAAAAGGAGGATTTTTCAAATTTTCGTTTTGGCAGGGATGCGTGCACGGTTCATGTCATGTTTTTAACGATATCCAGTTGAGAGGTGGAGAACTGCTAAGTCGTCTGTTTGAATTGTGAATCTCGCGCGATTTTGCAAAATCAGATTTGCTTTGTGCAATCTTATTGTGGTTTGCAGTTTTGGCGTCGACAATACGCTTCCGTTTTTTTTCGGGTCAAGACATTTTTTCATTGTTCTTGGATTTCGAAAAAACTTAAAAATAGTTCGGCTGCTTTTGAAGTTATTGCAGTTTTAATTTCTGGAATAAAATTTTATTGTTCTTGGAAAAATTAAGATCATTTGGGTTAAAATTATTTAAGATCGGTTGGGTGCTAATGAAGATGCAATCTTATATGTTGATTAATATAACTTCAATATGTATAATTATGAGAAAGTTTATAAACAAATAGGTAAGAGGTATGTTTAATACTACGTATAATTGCACAATATGATTGATTGTTTAGATGAAAAAGTGTCTACATTAATTGCAAGGTTCGCAAAGAAAATATTTCACTATTTTATCTCTATGATGTTTCTTGAAAAACAAATAAAAATCTACGTAAACATCGACGGAATTCAATCAAGAATCGCAAAACGATGAAATACCAATTGAGCTTATTTCTCGTACGCAGTTTGCAGCAAATCAATTTACCTGGGTTGCGCTGGAGTTATCCAGTCGTCGAGAGGAAAACTTAAACTTTCTCTCTTCCTCCTCACGAACGACGAAGAGAGAAATGTACGAATTTGCAGTATACAACATCACCCTTACAAGAGAAGGGTGATGGTGTATAAAGAGCCTTTAAAGAGTCTGGCCTTTAAAGTATGAAGCAGCAAGATAGTGAGCTAGCAATCAACTTTCGCGTAGAGAGCCATTGTGTAACAGTAGTAATTTTTGTAATTATGTAAATATTCGGTTTGTATTTCAGTGGACTTCCTTTGAGCTTTTGAATGCTGTTAAGATATCCTGTAAAATGAACTCTATTAATGCATTTATTGTCATGATTAAATTATTGAATTTTGTGGGATGCCGAATGATAAATGTAGGTTAACTGACGATAATTTATAGAATCATATTTCACAAGTTAAAGTAGCTCAATCGATGTTGCAATTAAAATTAAATAAAGCATTAACCCAAAGCTCGAAATTGCTTTGTTGTCTTAATTGACCTATTAAATGGTAATAATATCTATCAAATGTATGTTTATGACGTATTCATTTTTGATTTCTACAATAAAATAATATGTATCCTTTATATACATTATTAATATTTCAACAAAAACAAAACGAGTATTTCTATAATATTAAACTAGCAATTAAAATGTATTAATCATAAAATTTAAAATTAATTCATAGTGATTTGAATATGTACAGATGAATTATTCATAATTCGAATGCAAATTAACCCCCTATGTTTAATAATTGTACTGTTATGTCAATTTCATAAACCACTAAATTTTAACTGATTTATGATTACACTCATAAATCAAATCTCTCTCGATTCTTCATAAGTATTTATACTCTGATTCTGAATCACTCGGGTATCCTCCAAAAAAGAAAAACAGACAGTGTTGACCGTGCTGTCAGAGTTTATCTTGCGCCGAATTGAATTCGCGAAATACGATTTACGAGCATTTTTCACATCGCCGACCTTAATCGCTATAACGCATCCCCGGGAATCGTTTAAAAAATGTATCCGCTCGATCGGGCCTCAATACACACACACACACACACACACACACACACACACACACACACACACACACACACACACACACACACACACACACATACATACGGGCGTGCCACCGCCTCTACTCGTTTTTGCATCATGTAAAATTCACGTGGCCAGGAATCCTTTCTCCTCGCGCTCGACAGAGCAAATCTTTGACGGGGACTAACCCTTTCTACAAGTCGATCAGTCGATACGCTATTTTCCATCTCGATGCGTGACGGATGGACATAAAACATTGCTGGAAAATAGATGATGTTGCCATCCCTCCGGGAAGAGGATTCTATTGTTATTTTGGAATGCATGCTCATAAATAAAGGAGTGTTTCCATTCTTGGTAAAATTGTGAAACAGAATTACTTGCTTCGTTCTTTTCTAGTACTGGTCGAAGTTTTACTACTATTTTAAATATTTAAATCTTAAAATATTAAATTATTTACATTAATCATAAAAACTATTTGTCTGCATAAAATCTTACAAATTATGTATTAAAACTAAAATTATCTTGATCATTATAGTCATTCTGTTCACTCGCTCATAATAATGTATAGCTTAAAATAACTTTCCACCTCTCGCTTTACTGGAATTCAATGAAGTGGATTCCACTTTTTAATTTCCACTACATTTCGGTCCTATTTCACGTATTCATTCCGTTAACCTTTGAGTAATACGAAGCGACACCAATTCTCACACCTTTTTAAAAATCGTCGCTTTTACGTTTCAGGTATTTTATTTCAATAGTTGCTTCATCACCCTTACGTCAATATAGTAAAAAGATTACGTTATAACTAAAAATTAGTTCCAGCAATTTAATTTTCATAAACAAACCGACACATAAGGTTTACTTTAACTTGAAGAATCTATGCAATTTGTTAATCAGAAATAGAAACAAATGCCTTCGATTCTTCTTCTCGCCATTCATCCTACTCCCCGTCAAGCGAACACCATCATAACCGTAAGCCTCGAGCTCGCGGATATTGCCTGTCAACATTTATCAGCTCGCCAATTGACTAGACTTCCCTTGCGGTGTGCCTGATAATTAGATCAAAACAGCAGCGAGCATTCAGATGTATCGTCCGGGTGGGAGGAGGGAATCAGGAGAGTGCAACACGGCGCCAGTATCGTCCTTCGATCTTAGACTTCCGTCACCGTGATCGCACACCGCAGATAGACGTAAATAATCTAATTATCCGTCGTGCGTCTCGGTAACGCTGGTTTTAGTGCGAGAGCGCGCATGCTTGTTTATTATAGACTGCTGCAGAAACCGTAATTGGAAGGAAATATAAATTACTACAGTGGACTACAGTACTATAAGTATCGTGGTAAAGGTTGTTTGCATAATTAGATGTAACTGTAAAGTATCATTCGTCATCATTCATTATGCGTGTGATACTTGATGCGTTTGACATGTTGGAAGGTCTTTTATAATCCGCTTAAAGCAATTGCTAAATACGTTAATAAGTGATAAAAGGCTATGGCTTGGCAGAGGTTTCTTGTTTTATAGGCTTAAACTTGTAGGAGTTCTTGAAAAATCGTTATATTACTAGAGGCTTTAATAAAAGATACAAAATATTGTTAAATAATATCAATACATTTTCTGACGCGAGTTACCCTTTATTTATGAGAATTTCGGAAAAATACGACCTGCTTGAGAAACGAAGCATCTTCATCAGTAAGACCATTATCAAATCAAGATCCCTTTCTCCCTTCAGAAACGTCAAAATATACATCAGAAAAAATTACCTTCTTAAAAGGGTTGCACGACAAGATACCACTCTAACAACGCCGACGCCATCTAAATCCACTCACGTTATTTAATGGGCTTACACGGTTTTCGTGATTTTCGAAGCAGCCTCCTAATACATCAACCGGATCTTGTGCCATTTGTCTCGGAGCTATTCCTGTACGCCAATTTATCTCTCACTCGCGCGCCTTCCAGTTTAATTTACAACGATATGCCAACGCTAATTTTTGGACGCAATTGTAACATGTAACTATACTACTTCTTAACGAATTCTTATTGCGTAAAATAAAATGTTTAAACAATGCATCAAAATATATATATTCACAGATGTACTTGAATTATTTATCATACAAATTGTAATATTGGAATATTTAGTCCAAGAATCGGTGTATTATAAACGACGTTTTAATGAATGATTAAATAATATAAAGCCTTTGCGCATTAAAATCCGTCTTTATTACACCTCCAGAGCGGGGTCGTGTATTTTCGAGCCGTTTATCATTTCACTTGGTAATGGTGCTCACTCTGATTTGAATTACGAATTGCACGTGCTTAGCTTTGGGTGACTTTTGGAGAAGGGTTGCGAATGATCATTAAAAAGGAAAGTTTGGAACGATATTTTCAGTTTGAAGATTTTTACCCAATATTTTCTTCAATAAGTGTAATAAGTGGTTAACATTTTGGGTCGCTAAATGAAATATTCTCTGAAAATGCTATTCAAAAATATGTGAAAAAATTTTTAGCCTCAAATATCTTTGTTCGTGACCGTCTGATTTTTTTGGGCAACGAACTCACAAGGGGAGACGAAGGAGTTCAAGTCCTGGATTTTGATCAAATTGATAGAAATGGCTCCTTTTACTTTAAAAAGAGGCTCTGTAATTTTTGACCAATGGGTCTTCTGTCAAAAGATACAGCTATGGAAAGTTTGAAATTTTAGCTATATTAATTATTAATGGAATTTACAGCGTATACTCGCCTCTTTATATCTAGTTATTTGCTTTCTGACCACCACAAACATGATCATCACATGTTCTATTGTCAAGTAGAACCATTTCCTAAATTACTTTTCATTTATCAACTCGAAAGCAACATTAAAATCCAATGAAAAGTAGAAAAATAGGCATACTTTCTCATAACCGTCTACTTTTTTGCAAACTCCATGTATAACTTATACTGAACACGGATCCACGTATAACTTATACTGAACACAGCTTTTTAAATAAAGAAAGCTTTATCGAAGTCCTGTGAAACCTATCCAGGACTAGAAAATTATAGACTTGAAGAAGCAGAGTGAAATTTTTTGGAGCTTATATTAAAAAATCATGAGGATATTTGAAATATGTCTGTGAAATTGTGTCTTCTGAAAATGAATGCACATTACCTTCTGCTGTTATATCATTTAATATGCTCTTCGATAAAATAGAACAGATCATTTTTCAGTTTGATGATGAAATCAACAGAAATTACAACGATGAAAAATTACTATTGGCCATCTAAAACGGTCGAGATAAGATACTGAAATATTACAAGATGTGTAATTGGATTTATTGCATATCGTTGATACTAGATCAAAAACATAAACTCTCAGGATTTGACTTGACAACTTGGGGAAGAGCAATGAAAGAATAATAGCTTAAAAAATTTGAGGCGATATATTGTAGAGATTATTTTGTTCAGATACAGGCAGTTTCGGAGAAACCTAAAGAGATACCAAAATCAGTTGAGGATTCTATCAACATTGAGTCTCTTTTTGAAGACGATAACAATGTTGCTGAACCATGGTAAAAAGAAATTAACAGATATTTGGAGGCACCAAATGAACCAAAAGGACTGCTGTAGTCAAACTCTTCTTCGAAATACATTAGCTTAAAAATAATATGGGGCCCAAAAAAAGCCGTTTGAAAAAAAATATCTTAGACCCATGTTAGGACGTATTTTGAATCGTAGAATTTAAATCTGCAATAAAAAATAGGGGTCCCTATTGAAAAAAACTAGACTTGAGCCTTATAGGATCTTACTAAAGCACTGGTCCAAAATTAGACAAGTTCTTCAGATAGTCCTTTCAATTTCCTGAAATATTAATCTTTTGTTTTTTTTCCTAAACCGCTTATTTTTCAAGATACTTCAGTGTGTGAGTTAGTCTGACAGCTTTTACACATAGTTTGAGAAACGCGTTATTCTAGGGCTTGCCAGAATTATAAATAAATTTTGTTATCCAAAACCAATAGAGGACCTTCACATACGTTATAGCAGAAAGGATTTTATTGCTCATACATGATCATGTCACGTAAATTAACTAAGATAAGCTAATAATACTGAAATTCGTCAAAACACCGTGTTATTTAAATGGGAAATGTCGACGCTTACAGGCATGTGTTAATGACCTTCAACAAATTTTTGCAAAGCGGATTTCTTATTCTTTTTGACCAAGGACTCGATCTAGGGGGCCACCGCACCGATTGAAAAAATTTGGGAAATACACCCTAATTTACATATATCCAATTTTAATCCTGTAAACAAATACGCTATTTTAAATGAGGAATTGGTTTATAGAAATATCTACAGAAAATTGAGAATCTCACTCGTCCTACAACAACACAATAGATAAATTAATTTTAATCAATTAATTTTAGTTTTCTAAGTTAGAAAATTTACACGAAATGATCTACATTGCTCTCACCTGTTTACCTGGAGTAGCACACACAGCTTTTAGCTTTTCTTTCTTTCCCGCACAGCTTAGACGTTACTATATCTGATATTTTTTCACCCGGACGCCGCTCACCAAACAAACTTTATCACTACAACACTGCGGCTAGAGCGACTAGGCCTAGATCCGGAAAGTACCTTCCGAGGAGTTATTATTACTCACCGGAGTTTTTATTTCAAATGATTCAGTCATGAGTAGTTCTAGTCACCGCGACACGACTTTTTTTGGACTTCTGTGATATAGGCTGTAATAACCTGACTGTTTACCGCTATTTTTCCATATAAAAATTAATTTAATATCTTCAAATATGTATTTATTGAATGTTGAAACATTGGTAACAAAATATATGAACCTGTCTTCAAAAAAAAAATCGCAAAAAACGCTTTTATTGGTATTACAAATGTATCCAACCCCTTAAATAATGAATACCAGGTATCAACTCGTAACGTTAAGATTTGGTAAGTACCGTGACGTAAATTCTCATTCATCGGAAATGTAGGGTAACACCAGCTTTTATTTCCAGGACAAGAAGAAATTTCAAAACGATGGCGGAACAGCCGCCCTTGAGATGGGAAAAGAAAGAAGTGCGAATAAGCCCTAGAGTGTGTACTTAAGGATTCTTTTTAACGACACCTTGTTTTTAATTTTCACGTCGAGCTTTTAGAAATTAAAGCGTCTTAAAGGAATCCGCTTTTAGAGCTTTCATCGTGAGTTATTATGACAGGAATTTTACATAAACGAAGTTACATGAGACCTTTTTTATACTTATAAAATACGAAAAAATAATAGCAGAAAATAATCAGAATAAATAAGGAGCAGGCGTTAAAGATTTCTCAATAATAAAACGTATAATGATTTATGTACGATACATTAAAAATAATTACATTTTTTTATAATGCAAGTGTTTTGTAAATAATAAGTAAAAATAATATTCTTTTTAAAGTTAAGTTTATTCTTCTTAAAATATGACATGATCAATAGTACACAGGTTACGCTGACAGCCAGAAATCCGGTACGTTTTGTGCATACTTCTTTATCAGTGTAGCTTTGATATTAAAGAATATATCAGTTTCAAGATCTAGAAATCCAGAATTTTCTAAAGTAACTCATTTCAAACTCAACCTTTCAATGTCTACCTTCAGATGAAATTTTTTCAAATATACTTAGCAGAAAATATTAAAAATTGCAAATAATGTTGAGATAAAAATAAGATTGTAAACCAAAATTATCTGCTGCTCTTTGGATTGTTATTAATACGTTAACAATTTTACATATTAGTTATAAACTGAAAATCAATGTCTGAGTCTTGTATGTTTTGATTAGAATGTAATAAGTATTCATAGTGTTAAAAAACACCAAAACCACATTGAAACCGTTCCATTTCGTGGAAACCATGACAATCGATTGCAATGTGGGTTATGCTGACCAAATTGATTTGCTCTTTCAAAGGCGGATTAATAACAATCAATAGACATCTAATGATTATTTGAAAGATTCTTCTGTTAAATTATAATGACTATTCTAATTACTCGTACTTTCTTTCAAAACTATCAAATTATACCATTCACAGAACATGAACAGTTTCATGAATGTAATCAATTTCCATTATACCTATTATAATATCAATTCCAATTCACTGACCTTGAAAACGATGAAATTCATAAGAAAGATCGTCAGAAGATAATTTATTCCATTAACCCTATAAAACGGCATCTCCAGCTTTGAAACATCAATTACACTTGTCCGTATTTTATTCGATCCATCAAGCCCTCATGAAAACAATTATTTCATGCCGCGCCACCGCATTTCGATCGATCCTGCTCGCAGCAATATGTGTCATTAAAAGAGAACCTCTTAGAGTTAACCCCGTTATCGACGACAACAAATCAGGCTTTTCTTCATGTCAATCTTGCCAACTGCAGCATGCAAGTCCCATCCCCCTTCTCTCCTCGAAATCTCAGACAACGGGCCGCGCGCGTTTGCGTCTTCGGCTTCCTCGCGTTCGCCGGAAATTGTCCGGGATATGAATCGGCCCTCACCCTCCCCCCCCCCCCCCCTTACTTTACACACAGTCGGTCGTCAGTCCTTTGTTCGCTGTTCACAGTTCAAGGCGCTTGATTGCCACTGGTCGAACGCTGTGTGCCTGGTGGTTGACGATTCGACTCTCTCTATTGATTTCCATATGAGCGCCGGTGTGTACCCATGGCTGGCTGGTTGTTTGCGTGTACGCCGAGTCGAGTTTATATCTAGTGGTAGGTGGTTTATCAATGCACACGCGACATCGTCGACGAGGATGAGAAAATGAAGCATGTGGTGACACAATCTCAGCAGGATGGCTGCGATGGAAACTTTCGACGGTTTCGTGGGTGCAGAGAAGATTGGTGTCGTGCAGCGAGGATTTTATCTGATTTACTTGTCACCCGCGGCTTTAATGTCTTTATCTAAATGGGAAGAGATTTAAAAATCGATTGCAGAGACTGGAGAAATATTCTTTGTAGATTATTAACAGCTTAGCGGTATTTTGAGTAGCGCAGTTGAATAAGTACTAGTTATTTGTTTTTTGATGAGTTCTAAGAGCTTCGAAAACATCATGAGTATGTAGAAGTAATTATTTAAAAGATGAATTAAAAGTGAAAGAATTTTGCAAATATTATTGTACTATTAGCTTTTTTCAAAGAAGCGTATACAATTAATTAAAGCCTGTTTATTACGACAGTTTTCAAATTACCTTCTACATATGTGTACGATATTTGATACAATCAATGTAAGACGAAAATGTAAGAACATTGAGGTTTATTGGTATGAGATAGCTTAGTAAATGCCTACGCATACAAGCACTACCACAAGCTGTGGCTTCACAAACGATCCCCAAATATTTGCATACATTACCCTTTGATTATTAATAAAATAATATAACCCAAGCAAAATTATAAAACAAAGTGACTAAAAAGGTCCACAATAATCTTTTAACTAATCATTAACAATTAATCTTTTCTAGAAAAATCTTTAAGTTATTAAAATTTATGGAAGTAATATAAAGCATTGTCATAAGAAAATTATTCATACTAAACTTGAAGGGCAATACAAAAGAGGCTTTGACCACAAAAATCTTTTAACTAATCCTTAACAATTAATCTTTTCTAGAAAAATCTTTAAGTTATTAAAATTTATGGAAGTAATAAAGCATTGTCATAAGAAAATCATTCATACTAAACTTGAAGGATAATGTTCTAAAAAAGCTAAAGTTATTCATATAAATGATAAGG
The DNA here is from genome assembly GCA_036365515.1 of Torymus aiolomorphi. Taxonomy (NCBI): domain Eukaryota; kingdom Metazoa; phylum Arthropoda; class Insecta; order Hymenoptera; family Torymidae; genus Torymus; species Torymus aiolomorphi. Next base: position 59,097,494 of record CM070873.1, on the reverse strand, counting down.
ATAGGATAGCAGATTAAATATTCAGAATCAATTTTCAGATCTACCGCTTTCTCATTTTTGACAGCATTAATTCGCAATTTTTAAATTACACTTACTCTAGATTTCGTGTAAGGACCTATTTTACGTCGTAAAATTAGACCTGCAAATTAATCAAGTGAAGAAAGGTATGATAAACTTAATTGAAATTGGGCAGGATCGAAGCTCGTATCCAAATACGTTTTCAGTTTGTCTTTTTACGTCATTGCTATTTTTACTACAATAATCATCCATATATTACATTCTTAACCCTGTGGCATTGCTAGTCATCCTCGTTCCGTTTACCTCGCCTAATTAAATACCCAACAACTCGCGACGAGCACTTCATTATTCAGCTGTCCCCGAACGTCTGTACCATGCCAACCGTGTTCCCGGTTCGTGAATCTAAAGTGATTATTAAACAATAATTGAATGCCAACTGAGCACTGCTCTCAGTCCCTTAAAACTTGAATTATGCATTGAACTTTTGTCGAATTGAAAACCGCCGTGAGATTATTAAAATGCGCATTAAGAGAGGTACGATCGACGATTATGAATTTTGCAGTAGCAATCAGAGAAAAATAAAATTTATTAAAATTGGAAATTTGATAAGATTTCCCGAATGCCATCGCATTAGAAAAATTTGTTTATATATATGTAAGACTGCGAAGTATCTTTATTGATTAAACATAGTAATAAAATTTCATTTTTATTCGATATCTCATCCTTATGTATGCAAAGTTCCCGAAATAATTGAGTCAATTGAGAGACAAAAGAAATTACATTATTTTGATTTGTTATTTTTTTTTATTTAGATTTTTTCGTACAAAATAAAATAATTATAAAAAATAAAGATTATTAAAAAAAGAAGTTCGCGTTTGACATTTTGAATGGTAGAATAATTCGCGCCGCTGCAGCAAGATAGTAATCGATGAATGCGCTGTGAAAGATGCGACACATAGAAATCCAGATGTACATAAAATGGTGCGTAATGTTCGATAAATAGACATCCCACACTAGTACGTCGACGCCTCCTATCGGTATAATCGTATCTCAAACGCCAATTCGGCATAATCGTAACTCAATCGCAATTCAGTATAATCTTAGCTCAGCGGCCAGTTCGGTATAATCGTAACTCAGCGGACAATTCGGTATAATCGTAACTCAGCAGTCAATTCGGTATAATCTCAACTTAGCCGCCAATTCGGTATAATCGTAACTCAACGGTCAATTCTGTATAATCTCAATTCAGCCGTCAATTCAGTATGAACCAATTTTGAAAATGCATTCAGCATAATCGTGATTCGGTTAAGGATCGAAAATTTAATTATAAGTGATGAATCCAAAATTACCCTAGCGATAATAAAAATAGAATACATTTTTATGCAGACCTCAAAAAACCTAATCGTTCATTAGATATGAGCAATCGAAATATTTTCCAAAAAAAAATTCTTAAATGCCTAAAAACTACTGACAAGGAGACAAGGAGAGTCCGAGGCCTCTGGGAAACGGATCCTTGTTTTCGTATCTTAAATACTGACAATGTGATAGTTAATAGAAGTGACATCATTTTTTAACGAAATCGAGGATATTTGAGATGAGATTGCCCATATCTAAAAAAAAGCGCCCATTAGACGGAAATGTGGGCGCCAGGCTTCATTTTTAGATGCCAGAAATCGACTCTCCATTGCCCGCTAAAATCCGTTTCCCAAAGGCTTTGGTCTCTCCTTGTGAGTATTATGAACTGTCCAAAAAACTTACCCAAGATGTAACAAAATACTACTAGATTACAAAATTTCAAACCGATTTATTCATCTTTACTCCAGTTATCGTTGGACAAAGATATACAAATAAATTTTTTTCTCGAAAACTAATTAATAAAATAATTTAAAAATGTTGTGAAATAGGAGAGACTAGGTTAAAACCGGATACTATTTGGAAATTGCTTTTTTTTAATTAGATAACAAAATAAAAACAATATTTAAAAGTAGAATTTTTTTTAGTTTACATTCAGGTAACTAAAAAGCGTCAGTCAGACAACAAAATATTTGTAAAAAATGTTATTACAAAATTTACGAAAGTATCAGATTTTATCCCATAAAAAATTGCCGGGGTAAATCCGTATACATTCATTATTCTTTATTATTCTTCTTATTTATCCCAAAGATAAAAAAGGTGATTATTCGTTTTTTGCAATTAATACTAAAATTGTGATACGGAATTACTCCTATTTCTTTAGTATAACATAAGTTATTCAGTATAAAATAAGATTATGGAAAGAAATACGTTTCTTACAGGAAAATTATACGCGCTATGGCAAATATGATAACATGGTCTTGCGAGCTAAGAAATCTTTGACCTCTTTTCAAGTCAACACGTAGCTATTATTGACATGCCGATCGTATATAAAATGATACTAGGACATTCTCATAGAGATACCATAGCTATTATATAGATCGCACTAGTAGTAACCGAGAAATAGAAAATTCCGAGTTTACCCCAGCCTCCCTTATATTTCGAAATATCGATAACCATGAATTTTTTAAAATCATTTTTATCATAGTATTTTCCGAGATATGATTTCTTTTTTCAAAAAATACACCTACCCATGCATAACGAAAGACTGACGATAACTATACCATAATTTCTGGCGTGAAAAAGTAGTAAATCTTCTGCCCTTCAATATGCATTTACTTTATTATAATAAATTTATTATATAATTCTATATCATCGTACCAAAATATACGAAAAACTGTTTCCTGAAAATCGAAAAATCTTCACACACACACACACACACACACACACACACACACACACACACACACACACACACACACACACACACACACACACACACACACACACACATACACACACACACACACACACGTGCGCGCACACACATCCATACAGACATTTTCAAAAAACATCACAAAAAAATCCAAAATCACTGAAAACAAACTTTAAACATGTTCGAGGAAAAATTTTTTTTTACTATTGCAAAGCTTCCTTTAGTGGGGAAGCAAACTATCGCGTTACAAGTAGTGATGTATAGCTACATATAGCGTATTAGATATGTGAGATTCTATACTTGGAAAATTTTAGTACTATAACTGAAAGGCAGGAGTTAGAAAAGGAAAACAAATATTTATGACAGAATCAAAGGACGCGTGACTTTTAGTATTATTGTTTCGCTCAGTTAGTCATTGGATCCCGTACAAGTAAGTTGAGATCCAAAAATTTTGAAAGAGAAACATATATCCTCTGGTAAGTACTGCATTTTTTAAAATATATATTAGAAGCACAGATTTTAATAAAAAAGCATGCCCTACATTAAGCTCCTCACACGCCATATCAAAAAGGAGTGTTCGATACACGAATGAGAAAGTGATTTTATCCTCGTGTGGCCTTTTCACCCTCGTTTCTCTCGAGCGCAAACGTACACACAAGGATAAAATCACTTTTTCACACTTGTATCAAAAATAATTATTTTTTAACGGAGTGTGTGAAACTTGTCTTTTCGTGCTTGTTTTGTGTGCGAGCTGTTTTACACACGGCAACGTAAAGTACGCGCATGCGCAGATCAATTTACTTCGCGTACGCTTCCTGTACTCGTGTGATTGTCGCTCTTGCTTCGCTCGAGCGACAAACTACACGTCAAGTATGTACATAATCGTTGTTCTCCGAGTCACTCACTCCGATACAAAAAATAAATTTCGATACATGTGGGCGGAGCGGGTGATCGTTGCACGAGTGTTTTTGTCGCTCGTACGACAAACCACACCCGTTCACGAATCACCCGCTTCGCACACTTGTATCGAAATATACTATTTTATAACACATGCACGATTTTCGCTGTTTTTCGACCTAAAGAGAAGTTCTAAGGTGACTATTTTTCGACCGACTAGAAAAAAAATACTTGTTTACCTGGTGGGCGCAAAAGTATCTTTTAGAAGATTTTTTTGGCACCCATTGCTCTAAAACTGCATAAAATCGCAAAAATTAAACTTGATCCACTATAAATTTCATGCATGTTTTTCATGGTTTCTTTCATTCAAACATGAATCCAAATAATTTTAAGAACAACAATTGTAAATGAGTAATTAATTTCTAAAATATACAAATTATAAAACAACGTTTTACATATAATTGAATAATATCATTTCATTTTTCAATGTAATTTTATATAATATAAAAAAAGTAGTTACACTCGCTTTTTAGGCTCAAAAACGACGAAAATCAATACACATGTCACCAAAAATATGGTGTGTTATTTTTCATAATAATTTCTAGAAATTATTACCGTATTAACACAATACATTTTGTAATACTTGATAATAGTTAAAATTTTCTGTTTTTGCCTGCTTTTACAGATTTTAACATGGACAACGTAAAAGAATTTATGGATTCAGACATAAAATTAATAAAAGCAGAAGCTGAAAGCGATGAAACCTGTAATCAGTTGTTTATTTCTCATTCATCCAGTGATAATATAGCTTCTACAAGTTACGAATCTGATTTAGTCGCCTATAACGCACTTGAAAGTACATCGCGTGGATGTTACAGTTCATCTGAATCAAATACAGACAGTATAAATGAATATATGGATTTGGATGAAAAATTCACGAGAGCAGAAGCTACAATTGATGATATCAATAATCAGCCGTTTATGTCTCCTTCTTTAAGTGACGTCGCTTCTAGAACTTACAAATCTGATTTAGTCCCATATGAAACTCTGGAAAATACACCACGTAAATGTAACAGTTCATTTGATATTAAAATTGAGAAATCGATTAAAGATCAAAGTCAAGAATCGTTGGAAGCAATGATTAATAATAACTTAAATAATTTGCCAGTTTTAACTGAAGTTGACTCAAACATTGAAAATGAAATGGTTTCGGAGAGCGATGATATTTTTTTTAGTTCTGATGATGAAATAACAAAAAGTTATTCAAGCAGTATCCAGATTGAACAGAGTATTGTTGAAGATTCGGTCAGCAAAAAAAGAAAATATAATGAACCTGAAAATATAACAAAAAAAAGAGCACGTCATCCGGAAAGATGGGAAAAGAATGTGAATAAAAAAGCTTGCAATCTAGGACTCCCATATACTTCAGGCAAGGCAAAAAAGGTTTCTGCACGCTCAATGCTAAGTGGTTGTGGTCCTGGTTGTAGGTTCAAGTGTGAACAAAGAATTAGTAATGAGAGCCGAAAGTTCATATTTCAAGAATTTTGGTCAATTGAGAAGCATGAAATGAAATATAATTGCATTTTCAGGTATGCACATGAGAGTTTGAAAGCAACAAATTCTGAAGATGTAACAAAACGGATTTACAGTAGAACGTATACGTTGAATAATAATTTAAATAATGAGACTGTCTCTGTTTGTAAAAGAATGTTCTTGAATACGCTAGGGATCAGTGAGCAAATGGTGAAAACGGCATTCATAAAGAAAAGAAATGCGCAAGTAAATGTTACAGATGGACGTGGAAAGTCTGCGAGGACTGCACCTACTATGGCAACAGGAAAAACAGACAGCGTGATAGAACATATAAATACATTTGCAAGGGTAGAGTCTCATTATTTGAGAAAAGATTCGAGACGTGAGTATTTAGAAGAGACATTATCCCTTAACAAAATGTTTAAATTATACCTCATATGGGCGAAAGAAAATAATAAGCCAGTTTCATCTAGGCATCATTATTATGATATCTTCAATACTCGATTTAATATTAGCTTCTTTCGACCCAAGAAAGACCAATGTAATCTATGCGAGAGTTATAAAAATTCTACTGGTAGTGATAAACAGCATCTAGAAAATGAGTATAAATTACACTTAGATAATAAAAATAAAGCTCGAGATCTTAAAGAAACAGATGCATCTACAGCGAAGGAGGATAAAGGTGAACACATATCTATGATATGTTTTGACTTCCAAAAAGTCTTGACTACTCCAAAAACTGATGCCAACTGTTTGTATTACAAGCAAAAACTGTCGACATATAATTTTACGATATATGATGTGGGTTGTCACAAAGGCTATTGCTATGTGTGGACGGAAGATGACGCAAAGAGGGGCTCTAACGAAGTGGCTAGTTGTTTGTTAAACTATATACAGAAGAAAGTTGCGGAAGGTACTCGTGATTTTTGGCTATGGTCTGATAACTGCTCAGGACAGAATCGCAATAGAAACCTTTTCTCAATGTATTTATACGCCTCTGCAAAGTTCAACGTTAACATTAAACATACTTTTTTAGAAGTTGGGCATACCCAAAACGAGGGAGATTTCGTTCATGCAAGAATCGAACGTTATGCAGCTGGGAGAAAGGTTTACTGTCCTGACGAATGGATTAGTATAATAAGTGAAGCTAAACAAACCGGTTCAAAATACGAAGTGATTAGAGTGTCTTATGACATGATTTATGATTTTCAAAAATTGGCTTCTTCATTAAATTGGAATAAAACTATAAAAAAGAAAAACGGAAAATCAAATATTCCAATCGGAATTTCAAAAATTAAGCAAATTGTAGCTTCCAAGGACCATTTAAACCGACTGACATATAAAGTTAATTTCGAAAAAGATTATGAAATATTATTCACCAGAAAAGAGAAGAATCATGTGAATGTAAAAAAATATAATCTACAAAAAGCATACTCTACTGTACAAGGCCTGCCTGCTGCGAAACTGAAAGATTTACAAAAACTTTGCAATGATAATATCATACCAGAAAAGTACCACGCCTACTATAACAGTTTTTCTGAGAAAACAAATGCAAACAGTGGTGTCAGTGATACGGAAGAAAACTGAAAGAAATATTTTTCATTACGTTCTATAATATAGAACGTCAATTGAGAAATCAAACAATATTATTGTCATGGAATAGTTTGTTAGACTTTATTTTTTAGCTAATGATACAACAGTTTCATTTAGTACTGAGTCTGATTTAAGTGTTCGATTCATAGTGAAAACTTTTCGATGATCGATAAATGAGAAAGTTTCTTTATATTAAATAATCCGTTAGGTTTAAGTTCGAATGTTGATTTTTCAAAGTCTAAAAATACAATATTAGATTATACAAAATATATAGAATATATATATACAAAATACAGAAATGTAAATATTTAACTGCGATGTATTGTTGTTACTTGCAATTTTCATTTATTCGTTATATTTATTGTTTTATTTTTACATGTGATAACATTGAATAAATAATGATGTGTTGAATATGTAATTATTATTTCATTATCATCACGTATTTTACACGCACACATGCACGCACGTACGCACGTATGCACGCACACATACGGACATACGGACTTTTTTTAAAAATAGTTAATTTCGACTCCTAATCGCTCAAAACAAACTTCTATTGATTTATCTTAAAACTTTTGTTATCACTATTACAAAGCGTCCTCTAGGAGGAAGCCAAAAAAATCATATACGCTCCACGGAAACAAATAAAGAATGCCTAAGACCGCATGTTGGTCACCCTCGCCTTTGACTCGCACATGCGATCTGGGACATTCTTTACTTTTACTCTCTACTTGCGTAATATACTAGGATTACTACACCAGTATTGGAACCGTCACAGGTGAATGAAAATTTTCTTTAAATATATGAAAATATCAAGATTTTTATGTATTGTTTATCTAATATGACGATCATTTTCGAATCCTTGAAAATTTTTACTTTATTTTATATAAAGATATTGCATAAAAGAAATTATCTTGTAAAGAATAAAATCATAAAATCGCCGCTATCAAGTGTTCATTCACTGGCGATATATTCATTCACTGGAGAAACTTATTTATATACTAACAATAAGATTTCTTGTTCATTTACTGGGTTTTAGGAGATATTTACAAATTTTTATTAATTAAAATTTTTACTTTGATTCTTTATTCAAAATTTGCTCACCGACGTAAAGTTTGAACATTTTAGAATATAAATTTCAAAAGGGTTTTACTTTGAATCCATTTTGAATAACAAAAGTTACAATTTCTTTATTCGTTCATTCACTGGTGAAATCACCCTATTTTTGCTTTTTTTTCAATTTTTTATTATTATACAAAGGTATACTTCAGGGATACTACTACTGACTGGGTATTCTCTACTGACTACCGAATCACGATTATACTGCATGCATTTTTAAGATTTGATCATACCAAATTGTCGGCTGAGTTGAGATTATAATGAATTGACCGTTGAGTTACGATTATACCGAATTGGCGGCTAAGTTGAGATTATACCGAATTGACTGCTGAGTTACGATTATACTGAATTGGCCGTTGAGTTGAGATTATACCGAACTGGCCGCTGAGCTAAGATTATACTGAATTGCGATTGAGTTACGATTATGCTGAATTGGCGTTTGAGATACGATTATACCGATAGGAGGCGTCGACGTCAGCTTTTGGTGAAAAACTATCTACGGATAAATATCTTGCCAGGATCCGCAAAGTGTGGAGAGAAAAGATGAGCAGGAATAAGTAGTCTAGGCTGGAAGTCGGTGGTGTGCAAAGCAGAAGTGCGGTAAGCCCTTACCGAAAAAAGTACGCGTGACCATCGAGGAAGGAGAAGGTACGATACACTTGAATTGCTCGGTTATATCGAAGTCAAGCACAAGTAAATGTTATAGGGATTATTATGGATTATTAAGCGAAAACTCTTAATGCCTAATAGCATAGTGCAAGTCACATCGGAAAACGAAAACACAAAGGGAACAACCCTGTGTTGTTGCCTGGGTTGTTTGACTCGTACTCTCTACTGCTATAGGTGCGCGTTCGCGTTAGATAGTTTTATGCGTGTACGAGGTAGATAATTTTGTGCGCATTCGCGAGAGAAAATTATGTTCGTGTTTGAGGTAGATAATTTGATACGCATTCGCGAGAGAAAATTATGTGCGCGTTCGCGATAGATAGTGTTCTAAGTTCGCATGAGATTTATAAAATACATACACATAAATTTCATTACCGTAAACTTTGTACTTTATGATAATAGAGAAAAAAATTTATTTATGTATTTCCTTTCATTACGAGAATTGTCTGGGGTTTAATTATTTATGCATGTGCATGTCGATTCTTCAGTACCATGGTCCTTCTTTTTATTATTTTTTATATTACTTCCTATAATAAAAAAAGATATTAAATAAATATTTACAGAACAATAACATAAGGCAAAGAACGTTACATGTATAATCATTTCTTAACAAATGTTATATTTTCATGTTTACAATCTAACTTGTATTAAGCACTACATTTAAGATTTAAAATAAGTGCAATTATGCTGTTAATAAAGAGTGTAGTTATATAATAATTTCCGAATAAATTAATTACAGTAAGGATAAAATAAATTTCAGAAGAAAAACATGAAGCCTGTTGAAAATTTGATATATTTTAGAAAAATACTTATTTACTTAAAATGATTGTTACATTGTTATTCGATATAAAATGTTTTGTTATTTGGTAATTAGCGTTCATCCATAAATTTCTTATATCTAAACGTCTTATAAAAATTTATAGACTCCTACGACTTTTTCTTCTGTCTGACAAAACTTTTTACAGGCAAAAGAAATGTGCATTTTTTATAGCGTGAAGAAATTCTTTGTTAGAAGAACAATAGATTTTTTGTGAAACATGTGCCGCTAAAATCTAAAAGTTTATTTGCGACAGTTACTGTCATACCAGACAGAATAAAAACGTCCTCTCGTATCGGTAAATCTTCTTATTGGCACTTCGCATGATTTATTCAGCACCGAATTGATTTATACATGCCCGTATTCATAAATATAATTGTCTACTGGTTACGCACTAATAAAATCAGCATATTCAAAAACGATTTCCCACACAATATACATAATAATAAAACAATAAAATTCATCATTACTCGCATTCAGTAAACAAAATATTTCCGTTCCAATAAACAACAAAACCTACCACGGCAATTTAATGATTCACGCATCTCTGCGTCTGTCTAAATCCCCCTATTTTCGCGCCGCCTACGATCCACTACTACAGCCCCGTGGGACTATCGCTCGTGTGCGCGCGCGCGCTCAAATTTCCGGCCGGGCGTAAGATTCGAATTGACAATCGAACGATGACAATCGGCCCTCGAACATAATCGATGACACTCGGGCGTACTCGTTAGCGCGGGGTCGACGGCTCGCGAGCGCTTCATCGAGAGACATGTACCGCGCGCACGCGACTTGTCCGGAAAATATGCGGATATGATTGTCCGTTAATTGAATTCTCCTTGCGTCACCCCCGCGTGTTCGGGTGCGATTGTACTTGCTCGCTGAAATTCGCGGTATTTTAGCTGTTGCGTGAATGGATATGTCCACCTACTGTAAAGATAGAATTTGAAATTCGGTCTTTTACTGAAAAGACAAGTTTATGTAAATTTTATTATGTTTTGTATATCTTTTTCTTGGTAACGTATAATTTTGAAGTATTATATTTTTTGAAAAATTGAACATAATTTTGTAGTTTAATTATAAACATATTATGTGTGAGTTGCAAAATTTAATATTAGCAATAGTCATACTCTAAGTGTTAAAGATATACAATATATAGGTAGAAAGAGCTGGCTATGGTGAAACGTACTCAAGTTATACATACATATCAGAGTCCATTGTGTTACATATTACGCTATGTAGGAAATGACTTCGCCGGTTTTACATCGTGTAATTACATCCTGTTACTAAAGTGGAAATTTCTCTTATGACGTTTAAACTTGGAAGTAGTTAAATGATCTTTAGAAATCTTATTCGGAGATCAGTTACATGAATGCTGTTCTCATTAATTTTTAAAAATTATTAAAGGTGCTTTTTCAAAATTACAATTAAAACAAGTAACATTTTGAAAATTTAACTTATTTTTTCAATGAAAATTTTCGAATTATTTGCTTTAGCACGGTACAAACACGTTCGGTATGTATTAAAGACTTTTGTGAATTTAAAGTGACGATGCATATTTTGTAGATTCTCTTTAAAGAGCGTCGCTGCATATACTCGTTGGCGACATCCTTTATAACAAAGCTTTGCATACTCATAAACTCTCTCTTTCATGTTAGAATTACGTAAAAAGCAATTTAATTACTGCTTGTATAGATATAAACAAGTTAAACATTTTTTTGTAATATTTTAACTCTGTTTAAAGTGATTTGTATTCTTTTACACGATTTTAATAATGCAGAACTTATCATTGAAAAAAAGAAAAGATTACTACTATTTTATAATTGCACCTTATTTGCAATTTCAATAATCTGCTAAGCCGTGCATAATCAGTTAAATCAATTGAAGGATTTGTTTTGACTATTCAGTTTTTTTTAAATTACTGGATAATATCTGCGCTCACGGTAATGGAGTGGAAAAAGGGTCAATCAAATGTTTCGAAAAGGGGCAAACGAGTGGCCGATACTAAAAGCTGTAAATTAACTTGATTGAATCTATACACGGGAACACATTGAAATTCAAATAAATCAATTTTTTGACTGAATTATTTTGTACGGAATAAATAACCAGAACATCTGACTGATGTGTGAGAGTATTTGCAATGCTATTGTGACTTTATGAAAATAAAATGCTTTTATCAAAATGAAATAAATTACTTCCTTTATAATAGCGTTAATAGGTTTAACTCTAAAAACGTATTTACGTTTTAAATACGCAGAAAAATTGAATAAACTTTTTTGTACATATTTAAACAAATTAATTAAGTTCGTTGACTATTAAAGAATTATCAATGTTTTAAGTTACCACATATCTCAAAAAGTACTGTATTGTATTAATAACTCTAAAAGCTCAAACATCGTTTTATTTTTTGCTATAAATCTGAAAGAAAAATTCCGGTCTTGTATTATTTTTTGGAAGTCAATAAAAATCCTTTCATGCCGAATGATGTCACATGGTGGGGTCGTATATTTCTTATTGGTCATAAAAAGATATTGCCAGTTTTTACCCTATCAGTTCCTGGTGATATGTAGGATTTCATATTTACCATTCTGGAGGAATGAATTATGAAATGACGACACGTTCGCTTATCCGTTATTCCATGAAAAATAATTTGCATCGTAACGATTCAAAATAGGTTGAGTCCTATTGAAAAAGGTGAATTTCATTTTTTCGTTTATTTCTGTATATCCAGTAAAATTGCCAGTTTATTTATTTACCTAAAGGGGCCCAATTAAATACTGAAAATTCGAACAAAATGGTAACAAATTTCAGTATATGGCTTTTTTTGCGAAACGTTTATATCAGTCGATGATACGTTTTAAAAAAACAAATTACTTTTAATTGGCCGGAAACGAAACTAAACGAGAAAAAGGCGACAAACTCTCGTAAAAACGACACAGTCTGTGGGAGCAATCGTCCTCGAAACGGGAAAAATAAATCAGCGAGATGAAAACGCGGTGCATAAAAGACAGAGAAGCGAGAGAGAAAGGCGATGCATCGTATAAGAGATGCCTATATTTCACTCCTCAGCTGCTTCTACTCTTGCAAATATCCTTTTACAGCTTCCCCTATTCTCGCCGACTATCAAAGCGAGCCGCGTGCGCGAGCGCGCAGAGATAAAACTAACCCGTTCATCAGCTGAGGAAAGAGAAAGAGGAAGAGAGAGAGAATCCGGCGCTCACCTCGATTGTCCTGAGATGCGCGCACGTCCTCATCAACGTACCTCTGTACGCGTGTGTTTAGGTGAGGTATTGTACGGGTGAGGGAGTTCTTTTGAGTAACGTCGTGAGGTACTTTTTGCGAATAGTTCTTTTTTATGTACGCAGAAAGCGAAAGAAAGGGAGAGAAGAGGAGAGTGGATAAGGGGTGAGGATGTAGTTGAGCCGACTTGAAAGTTTGAAGTTTTAAGAGTGACAGAGCTGATTTGTTTTTTTTTTGCAGATCTGTAGAAAAAGTTCACCTACCATATATAAAGTTATTGCTATTTTTTATATCTAAAGAAAAGGATAGAGGGTTTTTTTAATTTGTGAAAATTTGATAAGACCCTAAAATTATTAATAATAAGTCGAATATTAGTGAATTTTTAAAATTACTTTTGAGAATTCAGAAAAATTATTTTATAAGGTTAATTAAATTTCTGGATTAAATCATCGTGCCCATATGCTATGAATTATTCGGTAAATCAAATTCTTTAATTATGAACTACCAAAGGGTTTCTTTAATTTTGAAATTTTCGTAATAATTTGAATTTTTCAAGATTAGTTTAGATAATTGCAATATTACATTACAACTTTACATTACAATATTACATAGATAAATTCAATTACAAAGCCATAACAATACCTCAGTGAAGCATCCATTAGTGAGTTGTAGGTATTGAATTTATAAAAACCATCCTGTCCTATTGGGGGCAGGCTGCAAAGCCCTCGCGGAAAAGGCATTTCCGAATAATGTGATGAAAGAAATTAAACGAGAAAAATTGAAGAATGGAAAATTCAGTGAAAGGATAATTCACTGAAAATCGTTTTCTTCAGATATACTTAACTGGGTTGCTTCCCGAGGAACGAAAAATGAAAAACAAGCTCGGAAATAAATGCACTATTTTCAGTATGTTTTCGTTACCAGTCGCATAAAAATACATCCTGTGTTGTATAGAGCTAAAAGGATTGGGTTGGTAAAAGCCTGTGAAAAATTGATTATGCATTAATTTATTAGGGGATGTAGTATTTCTCGGGAACACATTAATTAAAAATATGTATCTGTTGTATAACAATGGATATTTTTAGCGGTGATTTATTCCTCTTGTATTCCGCGGATAGATGGCTCGATGAATCACGAAGTTAACTACTAATAAATTGATAGAGGTAACCAAATCAATTCAAACAAGTTTGAAGAACTTGATTAACGAAGTTACATATAGTCATGTCCCTTGATTTATAATTCTCTAGCCTTCGAGGTATCGATATTGACTGCTAATTTGGAATTTAATAGTTTGAGAGTAGAGTGGGATATTTATTATGTTTTGTTTTTTTGCAACACAAATAATTATATTACATTGAAATATAGAGATTGCTGGTTATACTGCTTGTTATAAATACAAATAAACAAAAGTAAAGAATTATTAAACAACTAAGAAAATATTTATCAAAAACTATACGTTACATTAAGTTGAAATTCAATTGTACTCGTATAGATGGAAAAAGAATTATAAATACTTTTGTAGTACTACATGCATAACTACGTAAGAACAAAGCCTTTGATCCTTTTTATTTAACTTTTCCCAGCCGAAGAATCTAACGAAAAAAATCCGACTTAAAAGGCGAGTAAAAGACTTCTTTCACTTACAGCCGACCGCAGCTCGCGGCGCATTCTTCACATTAATCTGCATTGCAGAGAACACGCATTATCCGAAAAAAGAAGCATACCTTCGCGTCCCGAAAATACCTCTTTCCCATGTCTCCCCTAATACCCTTCCACCTTCCATTCCAAGACAACAAAACCACCCCCGGCTCAGAAAATGACCCTCTCCCGCTCTATTCACATCATAATTCAAAGAGAAAGACAGCCGGTGCCGAGCAAAATCCCTCAAACTTGTTTACACTCTCACCTCAATATATCCTCCGACGCTCTACCCTCAAGCCTCGTGTACACGCGCGCGCAGCTTTTAGAAAGAAAAGGGAAAGCGACGCGGCAGCGGTGGCGGCGGGGCAGAGAGGGAGAGCGAGGGAGAGAGAGAGAGAAAAAGCTCGCGGCGCGCGCGCCACCGAGCGAAGGAGAGAGAGAGAGAGGAGCGGCGGTAGCAGCAGGCACATCGTCGGGGGAAGAGAGAGCAGCAGTCGCCTCCGAGCCGTCGGCCCGTCGACGTGCGGACGGACGGACGCGCCCGTCGTCGTCGCAGTCCGTGTCTGCCGCGCCGCCGACACGATTATTGTCTCTCGGCCACGATTTTGTACGTGGGCATTGGAAGCTGGAGTGGATGGTTCTTTTGGGAGATGGGCTTTTTTTGGGGGTTAAGGTGCTGAGTGCGGTGGGGTTGTTGTTTTCGAAGGGTCGCAGTGGTGATCTGTTTTACCGGCGGTGCAGTTGTGGTCGGGAATTTGGCGCGAGCGCGCGTGGTTCTTGTTGTTTTGCCGGCTGCTTTTGTTTTGACTGGTCAGCTGTGTATTGATTGCATCGGTTTAGCGAGAGTTTTTACGTGTAATAACGTTAGATTTTGTAAAAAATCAAAACATAACCAAAAAACGCCGTACAATTTACTGAGTTTTTAAGCAACATCAATCGACATTTACTACATTTCATATTTAAAGAAAACTATTCTTTTTTTTCGGGATAGCCTTTGATAATATCGGTGCCACAAGGCCTTACTTTTAAATTATGCAAATAACGCCGGATATAAGGCAATGAATCCAGTGCTATATTCCATGAATCAATACCGCGACGTATGATATCCAAAATAGAACCAGCTTACCAGTGCCGAGCAAAATTAGAGCTAAAACAATACACATTTGCAGCAGCTTATTCTCAAGCTCTCTTACCGCCAAATATAAACGAGCCGTTCTTCGTTTACTTAAAAAAGAAATTAATCGGCCAGCTAAGCAAACACGCACTGCTATAAATATACTCATCACGCACTCACGTACCTCCAAAAGTACCCACAACATCGTTTCTCTCTCTTTTCGCAATTCTTCTCTCCCTCGTGTCCGCTCGACAATGACTCCTTTCTTACCTGACGAACGCCACACCCCGCGTCGCACTGCCAGCGCGCGCGCACCACGTGAGCCGGCCAATGAGCGCCAGAGAGGGGCGCATACACAGTGTCACTGCTGTCTTTCACTCCTCCGGTGTATTGGAGTCGGAGACGGTGCATCGGCGTCGTCGCACGTGTATAGTAACCGGTCGGGTGTTTCTTCGAAGTATACGTGAATGGTGTCGAGGTTTCGCGCGCGCAACGGAGGCGGCGAGCTTTGAATCGCAGATGGCGCGCGATGCGCCGCGCGTCAGGGTAAAGTGGTGCACTGGTAATAATGTGCGCGATGGTGACGGTGGAGGTTGGCGGTGCGGTGAGTTTGGATGACGGCTGTGGCAGATGTGGAAGTTCGGGGGATTCTGAGGATTCGTGAGATGGTTTTGCCAGTTGGATAGCAATTACAATAATTTTTCTTTTAACGACTGGATTTTCAAATAATTAATTTATTTGTTTATGTGTCTAAAAAATATTTGAAGAAGTTAATTTAATAATTGTTACGGAAAACAATGGTTTTCAATTCGTAATATTTTTCACAATTTTTTGATGTAAGATATTACATAAGATATCTTTGAAAATTTGTTCAATACTTTTAATGGAACGTGTAAATGCTAATACTCCCGTGTTGCATGGATCCTCAGAAAACCTCTAAGTCGTTATTCAAACACATCGTTACGCCGTAAACCGCTTGAAGTATGTGACACGTGCCACTTGTCGGAGAGCCGAGGGGGAGAATGTCTGAGTAAGATCGGAAAAGCTTAAATTCTTTCTTTCCTTTATACTTTTTTTATACACCATGATCATTAATTTCTACACCCGCACCCTCCTAGTATTATTTTTAAACCCTACCATATTTCAGTTCAAACCCCAAACTCAACGCTACTTCCCATATCTATACACTTGTATACGCCGAAACAGGCGCGAAAGTCAAACTAATCTTGCAAAAAAAGAGAGAAAAAAAAGAAAGAAATCTCCGAAGAGAACCACCACACTCCAGCCATACCACTCGACGTGTATTTACTTAGGATTTTGTACAGGCTGCTCGTGCGACCACGCCACTCGTCGTTAGGAGGAAGGCAGAGCTGCAGCGGAGTCAAGAAAAAAGACCGAGCCAGGCCGCGCACAATCGACAGCAACTTCGTCGGCGGAGGAGGCGCGATTAATTGCAACGCGCGCGCACATCACACTTGGCGCGGCGCCATCTTGGATTTCGTCACGCGCCGAGCGCCGTAGCCGCTGTTTGTTTTCCAAACCGGTGTGCCGGGAGAGAGAGAGAGCCAGATAACAATCGTCTTCGGGAAAGAAGACGCGTGCGATCAGTTCTGAGCGAACATCGAGTGCCGGAGCTTCTTCCGAACGACTGGATTAATACATTTAGTCTTTATTCTTCGATGAGTGTCGTCCCCGTGTACAAGATGTTGCTACTACTCGCTGGATGTTTATATGTGTCCGATGTGGTGTTCTAGGTGGTAGAGAAGAATTGCCACGCTTGTACGCATATACGTGCGCGTAGAAGAAGAAGCGTGCGAGCGTGACGGATGTATTCTGCATGACGGTGTTTATAGGGTGTTTATATATGTGCACACGCAGTCATTTGTACACGTCAGAGGTGTATAGAGACAGAGGCAGGAGAGGCGCACACGGTTATTACCTTAGATACAGTGAAATTTTTCGTACAAACGCCCGCTAGGCGATATGATCTTCTGGAACCAAAACTAGTAGTCGATAGTTTATACATATACACACACGCAGGCGCGCGTACCAATTGTCTGTCATATATACGTACCTAAGGAGAGAAGAAGAAGAAGAAGAAAGAAAAAATCATCTGTATAACGAAGAGGTCCTAAATATAGCATGTAAGCATATAGATATAGTTTTCTACACGAGTGTAAATATATATTAGAACGAAACGAATTAACGAGGAGGAAGGAAGAAGCTCCGGCGAACGAGGCACTAACGAAATCAATTAGCACGTGAGCGCTAGAGCAGCGACAGCGACGGCAGTGCTGAAGGAAAATAATATCACAGCAGCAGCAGCAGCAGCTAACAACGGTAATTAACAAAAAAAAGTTCAATTTCTTTCTGTCTTTCGATGTTGTACCGAAGTTTCGCGGGTCTTGCTGTGTTGTGTGTATAAATCCCTCCCCCCGCGAGCGTGCTTTACGCCTTTCCCGATGACGATAAGAGCTGGTGATGGAAAAGTGCTCTTAGGCTCGTGACGCAGTTTTATTTAGGAATAAAATCGTCCCGTAATATGACCGCAGTATTTTTTTTTTATAGCGGCTTTTATAGCTGCGATTGATTCCTCTGGTGGGCGAGCGGGAACCGGGTCAATTATGCGCTGTGTGTATCTCATCGGTGGAAGGGTTTATGAAGATGCCGCAGAGTACACATCGGAATACATTTTAAGCTAATTGGAGAAGCATATATTTTTAAAATATTTTTAAGGTTTTATAAAGCTCTGTGAGCGAGGTCGCCGATGAAAATGGTGTACTTGTATTCAGTGGTCGCGATACCTTATGAAAAAGTAATACCATTTTTTCCCGGAATGAAGTTTTAACTTTTAAATATTGACTGCTTTTAATTCTTCAAAATATCTCTACTTGTTTACTTTTGGTATGCTCTTGTAACAGAATATGAAATTGTATCGCGACAAGTTACGTTCTTAATTTAGAATTCAATCAATTCTTGTTATTTTTAATTAAAATTTATTATTCCATTATTAACACATTCATTATTTCTTTCAATAGGCTACTTGAAACTCGGTGATTGAATCATTCATTAATTAAGCTTTTGAAATTAAGTGAGCGCATTTATTCTCTCGATGAAATTTACAAAAATTACAATTAAATTATACATCGATATGATATGAATAATTGGAAAAGAGCAGTGCAAACACAGCCCTCACTCGAAATCCAATTATTTCTTATTTACTTTTATTCCTGCTCTTATCACGGCCGATAAATAACAACGTTATTGTCACTGAAATCAGTTGCCCTCGTCCTTTTTCGTACAATTTCAATCGCGACTGAGTACACCAAAAAAAGACTACGACAAAATAGAAATCATTCCACAACTGTGATCAATCTGCAAATCGTTCATCCTCACCAACACATACACACACACACACACACACACACACACACACACACACACACACACATACACACATACACACACAGACACACACACACACACACATACAGGTAAATTTGGCGCACTCGCGCATTGATTACCTTTTTTCCTCGAATTTCCGGCGACGAAAAAGGTCGCGAACATCCTGCGCCTAAAAGCCTCGAAATTAGGACGAAAGTCATTATCGACTCTCTAATTTCTCCGCCCCCCATCCCCGACGTCGACACGACCGATTGTCAATCGGTCCGATTAAACACGCGACTTCGCGCGCGCACAGCTGTACGTCCGCTCAGCTGCGACTTCGTGTGTGACAGTGAGATTGAGTGAGGATATACCTGTGTAATGAAAGTTCGTACTAATGTGCATCTCAAACAAATGGAGACGGCAATAAGAGCGGCGCGTGCGTGTGTGTGGAGTCATTAGGTCGGCCTTCGGCTTCGCGGCTGTCTAATGAAGATGGAGTTGTCTAGGTGGAAAAAGTCAAATTAAAAGTTTTAATTAGTTTTATTTTTGAAATTGGAGACATTTATTCGTGGTACAGTTTTCCTTAGTAATATTAAGATAAATTGATTATCTCGAAACGTTGGCAAAAAGATAACATTTGTCTAATTTCTTCGTCGCAGTCCACTAACCACATTCTAATAAATTGATTTAACTTTAAATATTTATGTGTTGGACTTTAGAAGGTAAGGAGAAAAGAATTCATGTGAAACGTATGATGGATGACTGAATAATTTACATTCAACTTTAAAATATTCAATGTCGTAAGAGCTAAAAGAAAATATTGAAATTCTAAAAAATGTAAAATTATATGCTAACAAGAATATATATCCTTCAAATTTGAAATACTAAAACATGTCTCGCTAAGCTTGACTGTTTCTACTGCGACACACGCGTATATACATGCATCTTTCATGAACTTCATTACATCCAGCATCTCCCAATTATCCCAATGTTTACATTTTTCATACTCGACAAAAAAAATCAACACATCCCTGAATATTATCTTCCACAGACCACCCTAACCGCATTTTTTTTTACCGAAAATAAAGTATCCCACCTAATCAAACCATCCACTCCTTACATCCCGAATCCCAGTGCTAACAACGGCTCGCCTTACAGACTCGTATTTCAACCGCGCATAAATTCCCTGCGCGCTGCTGGTCCTCGTCGAACGAGCGCTTCGAGTAGTTACGTCGTCGTCGCCATCCTCGTAAATTCTAACGATAAAAAATCTAGATAGTTCCTTCGCTGTCTCACTCGTCGCAAGGAAAGGAGTCGCGCGAGAGAGATACAGATATAAAGGAGGATGGCCGTCCGGGGATTCGCGGCGAGCGCATGAAATATAGGAGTCGCGTAACGACCATCGCGGCCGACGCCGCAGCAGCAACTTCTTTCCCAGCTTCGTATATAAACGATGGATAAATGAACATGTAATATTTATTTACTGGCCGTTGCGCGTAACGCCGTTCGCCTCTCTTCTTTTTTCTCTCCTCTTTCTCGTGTATGGTTAATTCATATTAAGCAATTGTGATGAATAGGCAGAGAGAAAAGAATAAGAGAGATATAGTTTATCTCGATATTAAGGGCCGTGGTACGTTATACCGAGGTGCTTGATGTAGTATAAAGTGGCTGCACCGTCGATCATGCTGCCGTAGCTTTTTATTGGCTCTAGCAGGAAAATAAATTCGATGAGAATAATCATGTACTTGACTTGATTTTATGTTATTTTTTTTTTATTTTCTGACGCGTGATCGAATAAATTTGTAACGTTTGATTTTAAATATAATTGCGATAATCAGACAGTTTAATCGTGTGTAATTTCATCAACGATCATCGTAATCACTGAATAGTATAATTAATTTTGTACCTTTGAAATACGCACGTATAGATTAAATTGATTTCGAACGTTATAGGTATAATTGTATAACAAAAATTATTATTCGCACAAATTAATAGCGATTCAAATGTTATAAATAAATTTTCTTATTTCATATATTTGATAGCGTTTTCCTAGAAATTAAATTCATTATTAGACGATGTAAATAATTCATCATATAAAAAAATTAGTCGAGCAGTACAAGTCTCTAAAATTAAACTTTATAGTATTTTTAAATTTAAAATTAATATTTCAGGTTTCCTACAAAAATTTAATAACTAATATTTAGTGTTTTGCGTTATATTAACGAGATTTTTATTCGATCCTTAAAATTTCAGATCTAATTAACCCCAAAATATCAATAATTCCGTTGATGTTCACTAAACCTCAATGGACTATTATACTGCTATTGTTCAATAATTTACACTTTAATAAATACACTTCATCCAAAATATCATTACCACCTACAACCTTGTATTTCATTCGCCTTCGCAACCTATACTATACTGAGAAAAATGATGTATTAAAAATTACTATAATATATAGGAATGTGGGGACAAATCTCAAATACTATAAAATTATTACTATATTTTATAGTAAAAATTACTATGTACATAGCAATTTTTATTATATATATATATCAATTTTTACTATAAAATATAGTAAAAATTTTGGTATTTGAGATTTGTCCCCACGTTCCTATATATTATAGTAATTTTAAATACATCATTTTTCTCAATGTACATCTCATAATTAAAAAAAAACTAAATCTTGAACGTATTCCACCACTCACCCATAAAGTAACAAAAACATTCACTCTATCTTCCTCCACCACCACGTACCCATAAAAAAGCCTACGCACATGTCTTCCTCAACGAGAACAGCCGTGTGGGCAAAAAAGCAGCCACGAGCACGTGCGCGCCATAAGGGGGCGCATGCACATTCGCGAGCCTATTCCGTCGAGGAAGAGAGAATAAAGAGATCGAGAGAGAATTGGGTCACAGCGCTGGACGCGAGCGATACGACAGAACGACGGATTTTCGTTTTCGATTGTCGTCGGCGTTCATATCGGCTCCGCGCTCGCGACCCTGACGAATTATCGAGATTAAATGCAGCAGCGTGGAGAGAGAGGTAGAGAAAAAGGGAATTTTCTATCGGGCCGTTATTGGACGTTTCGTAGTTTGCGACTCGCTGGACACAGAGGATGTTCGGATGAATTGAGGGACGGAAGGGGTTGGCGTTGAGTTGCGAATGTTGCTATGGATGATCGAACAATAATTGAACGTTTTTGCATTTCAAGAGCAGAAAATCCGTGTTGTAATGTTGAATGATAAAATGGAAAATATTTCCCGAATATAGGGGACATTGTTGGACGGATAAGTAGATATATAGTGGTAGTATTTCTGAAGAAAATAATAGTTCGTAAAGTTAGTATACTATGTGTATAATTATAATGGAAGCATTCAGTTTTTGTTGGTCGGTTTTACGCTAAAGTCGCAAAAGAAATCCATATGGCCTGAGTTGATGATCCTCGAACTATAATTAGCCGCTACGTAGGTATACAGCAGTAAATTAATAATTACTCGCTCGTACCTGTATCTTGGGAGAAGTTAGAGCGCGCAAGCAGCAGGCCACTGTTGCTGTTACTAAGGCGTCGTCGTCGTTAGATTGTTGCGAACTTGTCTAAGAACCGTAGTTTCGCGTGCACGCGCGTAAGCCCTTTGAGTTACGAATTAAAGTTGCGCCGTAAAAAGAACAAGAATGTTTGATCCGCGGGGTTCTCAGCCTTTGTCACATGACACTGTTCGCTTTTATGGACAAAAATTGCGCGATTTTTCGGAAAGTTTTTCAATTCGAAGTTTCAGAAAAAATTGAATATTTACGTTGAGTGGTTGGAAATTGTTTCATCGGGTTGATAAAAGGATCTAAATTGGATAGCTTATTTTACTGAAAAATTTGCGAGACTGTGATGTTATAACGTTAAAAAATTAAAAATTAATTTCTTTAGAGCCAAAAACCACGTTGGTTTCCAGTAATAACGAGATAGAAACACAGTAATAACGAAAATTGAACCTCAAGTGCGAGGAAAATTCAATTTTGCATGGAACGCGTGTCTTACCATACTCGACCTCGATCTACTTAAATAATTCATGCAAATATAGAACTAATATTAGTTCCCCTTTAAACCTAGTACGTTAATTCAATATTGCTAAACTTTCAATAACATATCAGCATTTCTGAAATTACTTCACCATTGTTCACCTTAAAAGCTTCATATAATAACAACAAAGGAGAATGGCCATGCCCTAGAAGGTAAAGTATTAATGGGCAAACTACCTAATTAATGTGACCATAAAGAATCGATAACAGCTTAAGCATCTCAACAAAAACCTACCTGTGTCTCAAAAGGGGAATATCAAACAAGAAAGTTCTAATTTTAACATTGAATGACGGATGAACTCACGGTGATTTCCTAACTTTATCTGCGACCGTGATTCCACAACTTCTCTTTTACTTTCCACGACAAAATTATTTTGAATTTCATATTTCCCAAGCTTTAAACATCAGCATTAGTTTCATCGCAACCTCTTCTATGCACTACCCATTGACGGCCATTCCCCGTTCCTCCTCTCTTTAAAATCAACGCCACAACTCACAACCCATCAAATAAAAATTCCGCTCACGTCGTCCAAGTCAACATATCCGTCCGTTTCCCCTTCGATTTATTACCGCCTCCTTCCTCTCGAAACCGCCGAAAAGAATCGGCGGCCGACCGCGGGCTTTCAATTCATCCCCGATAAATCCTCCTCCCACTCCACACGCCTGTTCGAGTGCATTCCAATTTAACGGCCTCCGAGACGATAATTCACACGCATCGTCTTTGCTCTCACGAAAAGAGAGCCGCACGAGCGTGCCAGGGCGCGATGAATTCAACAGGTGGAGGGAGCGAACGCGAGAGCCAAACTTGCGCGCTGCGCTGGGGAGGAGAGACCGTTGATAAATCATCGCGAGAGAGAGGGGGAACCGCGCGGGATTATGCAAAGCGGCTGGCGCGAGCGAGCGAGCGCACGTACGGTTGGTGCGCGATATCTATACCGGATGCGACTTGAAGTCGTCGTCGTCGTTTTGATATACGCACTTGTTGGCCGACTCGTATTTTCGTGCGCGCGACGCTGATTTTGCGGCGCGGGAGTTTTCGATGTGGGTGGGTAGAGAGAAAGAGAGGGAGAGAGAGAGAGAGAGGATTGACGAATGGCCCCGTATTGAATGGACGTGATGAATGGACATCGCAGTTGGGAGAATGACGATTTATTGGGGTGCGGGGGCGGCGCTGCGGGCAAGAATGGTTATGCTGTACTTATTAGTTTTTGTCAAATTTGAGGGGAGTTAATATTTATGGATTTATTGGGAATTTTTGCTCAGCTTTGAAACATGCTTTTTCGCAGGTATTTTTTTTAAATATTGTGGAAACGGTGATTGCTTAGATTACTAATCAAACGAATGAATAAAAAGTTAAAGTAGTTAGTTTATGTAACTTTGTCGAAATTAGTTCATGTAAATTATTCAATCATTACCGCGTAAAATTTGTACGCTTACGATAATGCACAGAGCAATTTGATAGTACTGAACATGAAACCACGATACTTGCGGTATCTTTATAGTGAAGTACATACTATAAATTCTACGACGTGGACTATAACATCAAAGATGCACGTTGTAGAACCCCAACTTAGTCATAGATACTCTTATCGGAAATATATATTTGAAAAGAACCAAATAAATAAAGTCAACAGTCAAATTTTTCATTTAATAAATTCTCCTCTCAACTCGTCCACATCGGCCTGCACGCGCACGTGTACAATACAACTCGCGAACCACCCGGTGCCATAAATAAGCGAAGGAGCGATTAATTCCTTGGGCCGCATCGGTCCCTCGCCCATCCATAATCCACGCTCTATACCCGCGCCCAGCGATAATAATCCATCGGGACTCGATAAAATATAAGCCGATCGCCTTCACGGAAGTCCGGCCGGAAGGCGATTTCGCGCACGTTTATCCCGGGCAGCTTCCTTTTTAGTGCTCCTACACCCCCGCCGGAACGTTGTATGAACGAACTGGGGGGTAGGCAGGAGGGTCAGTTATACGAGGGAGTTTACCATGCGAACTGCCGTGAGTTACGAGGCACGTAAATGCCTCGTTTCTGTAAACCGACTAATGGAATACCTCAGTCCGAATTCCGTGTGTTGGCTGCCTGGCCTGGGACCCCGTGGCGGATGTGGGAGCGACGGGAAGCAGCGTGTGTGTAGGAGCTCGTGCGGGGAATTGTTGACGACGAGGTAGCCGGCCGGATATTTCGAGAGTGAGAGCGTGAATGTATGATCAGAGAGTTGGTAGGATGAAGCGAGCATCTTTTCGCACCGTTCATTCATAATTGGGGTAGATAATGTATTTTATTTCGAAGGTATATTTTTTTCGAGAGTATAGTATTACATGTTTCAAATTGAGTAATATCAAATTCTTGAAATTTAAAGTGTAAATATTTATTCACCCTACGAATTATTATTAATAAAGCTAATTGAATTTATTCTACGCAAACTTATGCAACTATTTTTAACTTTTATACCATTATTAAATAGATATCGTTGACTAATGACTATCTTACTTTGTAATTCTTTCTTAGAAAATTGTTTACTTTTATCTACGACTGCAACTCTAAAGCCGGCAATATGGTAATAAGAAAGCATTAAACCGAAAAATTACTTGTAATTATTTCAATGCAGATGAGGAAGAAAACAGAGGCGTTAATCAAGTGCGAATGCAAATGCAACGCAAACAATCAGATATAAGAAAGCGAGCCCTATGGCAGCACGTTGGACTATTAAAACTTTTTGAATTTTTCTCCAACCTCAGCATTCGTAAACTTCCCTCGATTTCATCCACAAAAAAGAAACTGAGATCCATCGGAAGTCCGGAAAGTTTTTCAATACATTTCTACGAAATCCAGTCTAATTGGTTATCTCTCTCTCTGTTTCCCTCGAAATGCACTTACCGAGCTTCGCCCGCAAACTTTCTTGCTCCTCTTGTCCCCCGCATCTTACCTCGCATCCTCGCCCAGCTATCCGGCGGCTAAACTGACCCCGAGCACAAACAGCTAAAGTAAGCACAATTTCTTTCTTTCTCTCCTTTCCGCAAATATAACGACGATATCCTCTATTATTTCCTACATTCGAGCAATCCGTTGACTCTAACCCCATACACGAGACCACGTGCAAATAAAAATATCCCCAGCCAGGGGATAGAGAGACTACCTATTATCTCCCGATCCCATCAATTTCCGCGCGAAGGAGAGAAACAGTAGAGGCGTCGTCGTCGCGGAGTTCCTTTATCCTCTCGATGGAAGAAACGATCCGTGATTCCGTCTCATCGCCGGGGATTATTATTATATACGCAGTCGTCTTTCTGCAGTCCTTCTGCAACGACGTCAAAGAAACGGAGGTGGACGGTGTACAAGCACTTGCCCGTCGTCGTCGGTTGATGAATGACGAGCGAGGATTCGAGATCGTCTTTGCGCGGTAGAAATTGCAGAGGAGGATCATACGGACTCGCCTTTGACGTTAGTTTTGCTAAAAATAAACCAACGAGAGGATTATGGCAATGTGGTTTGTGAGAAGAATGAAATAAATATTCTCACGTATAGCCTCTTAAGGTGTATTAAATGCGCGGCTCATGAATGTACATTTCTCGAAATTTTTAATTTCTTATTCCAATTCGTTTAGTGCTTTGTGTCTATTTTAAACTTCTAACTTGGTTCTTGGCGAATTAAATTTTAAAAACTAACGATTGCGTGACTTTTTCTTCCTAACGATCTTTAACTTTTGTTAAGAATATTAATATTTAATTTAATTAAATTTAATTAATAATAATAATTAAACTTCACCTAAATTCTTAAACAATAAATATGCGTAGGGGAGAGCGGGGAAAGTAGCGTAGGGAGGTAAGTAATTGACAATACAATAAAAAACTTATTGTAAGCACAGTATTGCGTCGCCATAAATACTGTTACTGTACTGTACATTGACGTTCGTCACTTTATTTACGATTATTATGACGTCCGTCGTCGTATTTACAATAAGTTTTTTATAGTATTGTCAACTTACCTCCCTGCGCTACTTGCTCCGCTCTCCCCTACTTTAAATGAAATCTAATCTAATATGAAATATGATACTTGTAATTTCGACGATGTAATAGATGCTGCTGTAAGGATTCACAGTATAGTTATACGAACATCAGTATCCAATTTCATATAATAATGGTAATGTTCTAGAGTTAGTATAAGGATAAATTAATCAATCTAAATATCAGTTTACTCTACAGTTTAATTAATTATGAACGTTTGTTACAATTCACAGTTAGATAAAAAAAAACGTGTCATCAGCGAATGTGCAAACACATCACTGTCCCACACCCCCCCATAATTTCCTTTCACGATATCCATTCGCTCTCATTTTACGCTCTCCCACTTTATGACCATCTTCGACAGATAGTCTCCCAAATGTCTCCTCTTTCGTCAATTCCCCATCATCACCACACACCACATCGCACTTTACATACCCATGATCCCCTCCCAATAAAAAATGCATCACTTTATCGCCACGAAATTACGCCTACAACTTTGAGCGCACACGCGCGACCCCAACTTATCACGGCGCATCTTCCACCCGCGCGGAATCCCTCGGCAACCGGCCGTAACTTTGATAGTCTATATCTTACTTTTTTCCTCGCGACACTCCTCGACGACATTACTACACCCTCTATATATATATACATCTCCTTGAGAAAGCGAAGCGTCTACAGTCGGCCTAACGAGCGACATTGAGCGCGTGTATATCTCTTTCGTTATATACCCCGCGCTCTTTGATCGTAGATCGGCGGCGCTCGTTTCTTTCCATTACCGAAGGGAATACCAGAGAGAGAGTGAGCAGCAGGGTAGTAGCGTAGTGGCGTAGGCGTGCTTTCCAAGGAGTCGAGAGCCGAATTGAATCGAGTCCTGTTGTTTGCTCGGCCTAATTGGCCCGCCGTTTCTTTTTCCAATCCTCTTATAACTTGTGAACGGGGAGATGCGAGATTCGTGCTGCGATACGATCGCGTCCGATTTAACGCGCGTGGCTTTACTTCGTGATTTTTTTTTTTTTTTTATCGTTCGGTAGGTTGTTATCTTGTTTAATGAAGGAATGAGAATTTCTAGAGGGGATTCAAGGGTCGATTAGGATTGGTGAGTGTGGGTTTGGAAAGTTGACTTAATTTAAGTAAGATAAATATTTCGGTGCGGGATTGAAGATTGTTACTTATGTTTGTACATAATGTACAAGATTAAAGTTAATATAACCAAAAATTTATGGTACAGTTTCATTTTTGAAAATAAAATTAGTAGCACTTAACATTCAGACATTAATAAAACAAAATATTTCTTATTGGTAGTAAATTAAGATATAGTCAAACAGTTTAGATCTGCCATCAGAACAACTGATGCAGCATTTAACCAATATAGTTAACAAATTATACACATCCTCGCATAAAATAAACTATTCCTTATTTCACGAATATATACAAAATAAATATAACAGTGACATATCTGCATCGAATTTTTATATCGTTCAATACCATTACCCCGATAAAATCGAAGAGGCGTACACTATTATTTCGCCATTTTCCATCGCTGTTTTGACAGCTTGATATTCAAGCTCCAAGAGTCAAGCTTGTCAATTTTTTTATCACTTTTTTTGCCAAAGTGTTTTTCTACACGAAGTCCATCTTCACGTCTTCGGGGGATAAAAAATCACATATATATCGCAGGCGCCAGCCGCCTTTGATGTCGTCCAGAGGTGAAATGTGGCTTGCGTATGAGCTTTCCTCGCGCGCGTCGTCATGCCTCTTCTATTCTCGGCTAGCCGGGTCGGTAGCTCCGGGAAATAAAACACCCTTCTATTAAACCCCAAGCTTTTTTTCCAAAAGCGGTTTGTGTATACATTAAGAAAATGAAAAAGAAGACGGCGAAGATGGAGGATTGTGGAAAGAGTTTGGGGAGCTCGGTGACATCGAAAGGCGTTTCACAGTGATTACCTCGCTCGATTTAACTTTAACGATTTTTCAGGGTTAAGTTTTCTCGGGAGTCTAAGAGACTAATAAAATATTTAGAGCACGATTCCGGGATGTTTGTCCTTTTTCTCTCTCGCTCTGTGCCAGGTGTCGCTTAACCCGATTAAGAAAGGATTACTGCTGCTATACTTATCGCAGTTGATTCGAATAATTTCGACAAAAAGAATGTTTCTAAAAGATAAATGACCTGAGCACCTGGCAATGACTGTATGATAAGGGCAGTTTATACACCTGATATCCATGTCGAAATATCGATGTTTATCAGTAATTAGTTAGAAAGGTTATTACTTGAATGGGGTTCGAGTCGTTAATAATAAAGACCCCCCCCCCCTCTCTCTCTCTCTCTCTCTCTCTCTCTCTCTCTCTCTCTCTCTCTCTCTCTCTCTCTCTACCCTAGACCTTGAACCGACACAATGAAAAATGAAAGTATAACATCACACGAAGAAACTTTTGCATAATCATAACCCCCGAACCCCATTACAAATTCGTAATTGACGTCACGCCGTTGAACGTCACCATCCAGTACACGCAATATAGCCTTTTAATTACTTCTGAACGACACCGAAATCGTGCCGCGAGCGCAGGCCAATCGACACACGTAAGAACACACAAACGGAGACGCCTACCACTCGAGCTCGCGATTTTGCGCGGGGGTGGGTATAGGCAGGCACGCGCGTGTTTGCACGCCTCCCTGTAACGCAATATCGTCACGTTTCGAGTAACGGCTCGCCATTGTGCCGACTAATTGGATGGGCCCCCCGCGCGCACGTGCGAGCGCGAATCGAGGTCATGAGTGACTGCACATGTATGTACGGGGACAAAATACACATCGACTGCGGTGTGTTGTTCCACGTGTAATACGTGTGCATTCGGTCCTTCTAATTTCATTAATTAGGATCATTCCGAAATAATAACACTCGTATCCGTGCTCATTATGCGCCCGATGCGTGGGTGTGCTGGCTGCTTATGTAAACCCGGCTGGGCAGAGCAAAGTCAAACTTGCGTAAGCGCCTGCAGTTGTCGCCGCGGGCTTTTAGAAAGCGCGGGGTATCAATTGACGAACTTTCTGAACGCTTTTCTCTGAGGTGCATAGAGTTGCAGAAGTAGGGATGTTGTTGTTTGCGATTCCTTGAACGGAAGCTGTCTATTTTTTCAGGGCTTGATGTTGCGTGTGCGCCGCGGGGAATTAATTAGTTTGGTTGCGCAATGATGTGTATAGGCTCGTTTAATTAGGTGGATAGGGTCCATGTTAAGGGCGAATTAGAATTTCAAATTTTGCCGGGATGTCACATGCTAATCCTTGTATGACGAGTTTATTTTTTTAGGGATCGTATCTCGGGACATTATTTATTTCGCATTAAAATGCAGCAGCTCTTTAAAATTCAAAGCGTTCTTAAAAATGAATGATACATACTGTTATATTTCAAATATGTGACATGTTTTGGTAAAAATATCGAGAACATTTGCATTTTTGTTTTTAAAAATGTTTATTCAAAAGTTTTTATCGGTTCCCGCGGGTGGTTTCATGTCAATTTATAAAATCTATTTTTCTAATCTTGATTGTCACCTTGGAAGTTTACAAAAGTTCATTAAACTTGGTAATTGGTCATTCACTGGATCGATAAACTGTTCTGAGTTATTAAATATGAAAGCGACACTTTTTTGGTACGAACTTCCATTGCGACATATACTTTCGTTTTTCATACACTATGACGTATGTTGCTTGGTAATCTAGTGTAAGCAAAAAGTATACGAATACGATTTCCTTCTTTATTATCGTACTAAATATCGTTTGTCAAGCTCTAATCATTCCCTAAGAGTAAGCTAATAAAAGATTAAGAACCTAGACCTCCTTGATATACAATTCGCCACCTAATAAACTACCTCACTAACCATCAGAACACGAAATAGTTATCACGCTGTCACGGAACATCCATCTTTTTCCCAAACTCACCCAAGCTTCTGCACCCCGACAAATCCCGTCGCGGTGTTTAGCAACTCTCTCGGCTAGCGACTAATCCTCCTCCCCCGTCTCTCCAAAACTTGCCTCGTCGAACTCTCTGCCCTTTACCGATCAATCCTCCCACCCACCCCCACGATCTATCCTTCGAAGCTGGCACGCCCGCCTTACAACGTGAAATCGTTTCGAGAAACCCTCTGGATTTTCCGTACTCGCAGCTTATCAATATTCACGCCGCGGGCGGGTTTACTGCGAATTTACAGCGATTGAATTTGCAGCGACGATGCGCGATGACACACACCCCACCCCACGGACCCTCGTCTCATTAGTTCAACGTCTGCTCGTATTTTCTTTACTCCTTTCTCTTGCGTAGGCGAGTAAGTAAGTTTTCGAGCGAGGGTGAAGCGAACGCGGCGCGTGGTTATGAATTGTGAAGGGGCGGGAGAGAGAGAGAGAGAGAGCTCGTTTTTCGGCTGCTTTCGAAATTTAGAGGCGGTGGTTCGTGACGGCGGTGGAAATCGTCTATTCCATTATTTCGACGTTGAACCGGGGAGGAGTAATTCAGCGGGGAGCGAGTTTTCGCGGCGGCGATGTAATGTACGTCGGAACGTATGCGATGAATTTTTTTCTTTTAGTGTACTTTTTTGCGGGTGGAGGTTTTATTTGCGGGGGAATTTTGGGGCTTGAAAAATGTATGCTTAAACGAGTCAAATTTGTACAGTGGGTCTCTACTTACATATGAAACGCGGCGTGAAATTACATTCATCTTTTCGTACTTTGCCGCTCTTTAAGAACCATGATGTCGTTTCTAATTAAGCAGATTACAATGTACATTTACGTTGGTAATTCGAATCTTTTTCATTACGTAGCTCGTAATACTCGTACGTATGGTACATAATTATCTAATGAAGCTATTTCTCTACTACTCTATTTATTTTCGAAACAATCTTCTACACAGTTTCTCAGAATTATATAGAGCAAAGAATCCCACCGGAAAAGAACCAGCTCGTAAAAGGAAAGACCAATCCGCAAGTCAGCCGGCGTACGAGCCATAAATCACTCGTTCTCTCGTAAGTGACAAACGCATCGACGCGCGTGCGTTGCACCGCACTAAAGTGCAGCCCCAGCTGTTCTCCGTCTTTCCTCACACAACCGCATCCTCTAGACCAAACAATCACCCAATAAACTTGTACCGCCGACTCTTTCCCTCCTTCCCCGGATCGAGATTTATCGAGAGCCAAGAGAAAATCCTGTACTGCAGAGTCGCGCGTGTACGTCAATGGCGCAGTCTCTTCCTTCTTGCCTCTCCCCCGACTCTCCTCTTGGTGGCAACTTACGAGCTTTCCAACTCGGCCCGTAACGCAATTGCGGCATTCGCGCGGCTTTCCTTGTCTATCACGGCGCATTGCACAAGCTTGCAGTTGGATAACTTTCACGAAAATTGAATATTACGCCCGCTGTCTCTCTAGTGCGGGCGTGCTATATGTATATATATATATATATATCTCACCCGCGGAAAGAGGGAGAGACGCGCGTGGTTGTGCTTGTGCTCTCCAACGTCACGGCGTTTCCGAGGTTTCTTCTTCTGACGCGTGCGTAATAAGAGAATGGGGAGTGGAATGTTTAATTTGGGGAATTGATAGGACTTCGCGTCTTGGAGTCGCACGATTATTGAATTTTGCATTGGGTGGGAGATGAGTTATTGGGGACGAAAGTAGTGCCTGAATGTTTTGCGTTATGTTAATATTATATATTTTGGTTTTTATATGAAATGTAGTGATGTGGTTAAATACAGATTGATTGGAGAATTATTGAATCCTATCTTTAAAAAATGATGGATTTTTTATGAAGTCAATTTATTCATGATTTGGTTGGTGGGAGCAATAGGTTGCTAGGTTACGGAAACAAAAATGGTGCAAAGTTTTGCTATAAAAAGTTAAGTACGGTCCGCGAAGCGCGCTTAGAGAAGACTAGTACGTTAACTATTGATGTGTTCAATTAACTGAACATTACAATTAATATATTATTACAATTACTCTTTAATATTGATGTAGTTATCGAAATAATTAAAATTTTAAAGCAGATTTTAATAATTTCTAAATAACTAAATAAATAGACAATTGCTATTGGTTGTATTGCTGAATAATTTTTAAAAATTATTTTCAGAGTCTTGGAGCTTGGTCGTATAAATAGTAACGAATAAACATTAATTAATTAAATTGTTTGTCTAATTGAGTCGACAAAGTAAACACGGCAAGTTTCAATCATCTCCAATGAAACTTGTTTACGCGAAAGCAAAGTTATGCTTCGTACCCAGTGAAATTGGAGAGGAAGTCTTATTATGTTGCGATCTGTTTACAGATAGTTTTGTTATAGACATAGGTTTCGTCAAGAAAATTGTAAGATTAAATATCGAGAAAAATATGACTACAGTTCATCCGTTACTTTTATTTTGACGTTACGCATAATTTATCATTTACAAATAAATAAGATCTTTCAAAAGCTATGAGCTTATGCAGGAGTGTTATATCTATGTTATTAAAATCTCTCAATTTTAATCATGATATTTTGAAAATATCACTGTACATTTAAGCCTTTCCAGAATACCTATTATACTAAAGATTATTTATAATTAGTTATCGGAGAACCTTCCATCAAAGAAAATATGATGGACGGGTAGATTTTAAACGATTTTAGAATGTCGTTAAAATGTACACTATAATACATAACAAAACCAAACACTTATTATACAATCATCAAAACATTTCCTGTAATTTTTATACCTTCCACCGTTCAATAGTCTAGAGCAAACCGCGCAAGTTTAGCGGCGATTTGTAACCCGGCATTAAGATTGGGCGTCCGTTATTCTCCAAGCCGATCTGCCTCTCTGAACGTCCCGCTGGACACAAACTTATCATCGGGCTACGCGACGCTGAACTTTAATGGAATCTGTCTCTTTTTAACAAGTGACAAGGTGTCCCTTTTAGCGCGCTGATTTTCACCCCTGCAGCAGAAAGTTACATCTCAAACAGATGTAACGACGCGCCTCGTTTCATTCTCGGGATCATTACAACTCTTTCCGCGAGAAAGAATCGTTTTTGTCGGGAGCGAGCAAATGTTGCTGCGCTTGAGAGAGCGAAATGCGAAGGCTCTCAAAGGACTGCGAAAATATTTCCGACGACGTGGGATGCGACGGAAAATTATCTAGGACACGTCAGTAGGTATATAGAAGACTGAGGGAGTAGGAGAGAGAGCGACGGAATTATGAGACACGCGAGCGCCGAGAAATGAATGTCCTTTAGAAATTGAATTCTGCAGTGATTTTCGAGAAGCATTTTCGAAGATTAAAAGTATTTAATCTGCGGGATTCGTGCGCGCTGGGCTATACGAAAGTTGTGTCTTTTGCAGAGGGAAAAGAGAAGGAGAGAGAGTGGTGTATTAAAAATCTCATTATTGCAGGCTTTGTTGTCGGATAATTAAGAGGGAAGTACGCTACTTCCTTAATAACCAAAGTCACTGACATATATCTGATAATAATGTAGATAATGGGATATTAGTTGGAATGAAGTTGAAATCCCTTTAGAGTAATAGGATGGACGTAAAATTTGTGAATCTCTGTTAGCGCCGAGGAGTGAATGTTCATTAGCGTTATTGTAGAGTTTGAAATTAACATTGTGTTTACTGCCTTAATTTTCAATGTAAATTTTGTATTTTAATAATGAAAATATAAATGTAATTTCAGCTTTCACACATTGCTAGCTTACATTATTTTATTAGATATAGCCGACAAAGGTATGTCGAACTCTTTATTCAGAAAAAATCTTAAAAAACCATCAAAATCATAGATACATATAAAAGTCATTGCTATTGACTCTTCCCATAAAAACCCTTTCCGAACATTCCGTTGCATTCCGGCTCCTTTAACAACAATGCGATCTGTGTCTTCTCAATTACTAATGCCCTCGGTAAATCCACTAAATATCGACCCAGTCAATTTTATCACATAGCCATCCGTCAAACGGCACTGCGTACACGCGCAGCGCTGGAAATAATCCGTCGGCTCGCCAAGATTTCGGCCGCCAGATTACTTCCGCGCACGCCAGCGCGCCGCGATGCGATTTATCTTCTTTGGCGCTAATCGCTCGAACGGGGAGGGAAAGGGATAACGCGGATTTAGGCGTGTATTTAATTATTTATGACAAACGCGCCACGGCTTATACTGCGTAATATTTTATTGCCGATAGGCTGGTGTATTGGTATTTTGGTGGGAAGTAATTTTGGTATTGATCGGTTGATAGGGCTCTCGTAAAAGGAATATTGCGTTTCATTACGCAGTAAACAACGAAGCTTTAAAGAATTCATTAAGAGCCGGTAAATATAGATAAATTATTAAATTTTATTTATTCACGGGATTTTAAAAGCCATAATGTTTCATTAAATCTTTAATACTCAAACCATATCTTTCTAAATTGAATGTTTCATATTATTTTAATTGGAGAAATTTTGCTGGTATTAATATTATATAAAAGCGTGTACATATTTATTTATTAACAAGTTTAATCATACGAAATAAATGATATTTATTTGTTTCGTAATAAAAGTTATATTGTATATATAATAAGAATTAATTTTACTTACATTCCAAAAAAGGTAACGAACAAATGAAACTTAAATTTGTGTCTTTCCCGTGTAAGTTACGTTTGTATTTTCTTTGCTCGTTTTTCTTATAGCTTAACAGAATTTACGGAAACGTGTAAAAAGTTACGCTATCATTTTAAAGTTCCGTAAAGACAAAAGTGAAACGAACACATACAATTGGATTTGCAATTACAAAAGTCGCCAAGTATTTACACCTTTAACGTTAATTAAAGAACCGCGGTGAAAATAATTTAAGCGTCAGCCTTATTGTTCTCGTAAAATTAGGGTACTTCACGTGCTCCCGAGCTTCTCGCCTGCATAAAGCAGTCCTCGGAAGCGTACGTACTCCAGTTTTAGAGTAATCATAACTTCGGGTAAATAATTTTCCAAAATTACGGCTTAACACAATTCCACGTCCACGCTAAGATAAACAGAGCCCAGCAGCGCGACTTTTCTGTCGTCCCACGCAAGCAAAAACCTCCTCGAATCAAATTCGAAAGAGTATATACATGTCCCAAAATGAGTTTCATAAACTCAATATAATCCCCCTCCGGAGTGAAAAATAATGACCCGTCCCGCGCACCACGCATCCTGTCTCCTCTCGGACACGTTGGTCTTTTTCCCCATCGGCGTCCACCACGGTCTCGCACTTGTTCGGCCGCCGCCGGTTATTGAATTGAGCTTCCTTCGCGAGCAGCTCCATCATCGAGAATCACATTATACCGGGGCGTGTAGCCTGTGGCCCTTATAGTATATACGGGGTGAGATCGAAGGTAGAGGGAGAGGAGGTCGATGTGATATTGCAGGAGAGAGAGAGAGAGCTGAAGAGTTTCCGGTGCAGGCGGCGATGCTGCACTCGCGGAAATAATAAGGGGGAAGTGTGGACGTTCGTTATTGCTCGCTGGTTGGATGGGTGATAACGTTGTGTGAGAGCTGGCTTTTTTAGTGTTACATATTTTGATTATGAGGTGTGGATTTCCCAGGGCGAGGAAGTGGTTCTGTTGTGAAACGTTTTTCAAAATTTTGATTTAAAAAATCGATGGAACTTCTGCAGAAAGTTGAAAGTAGCTAGCGAAAGGTCTGATTTGTCGTTTTGTTGGTTCTTTGTTTACCTCATAGGTTTACGTAGAATGATATAACCATAATATTTTTGCATTCAGTTTATCTCGTAATTATATCGCAAAGGAAAAAAAATCATCTATTTCAATGACCCGTACCTTAATAAGTCTGATAATGATCATTTTGTAATTAATGACTATATAATTTAGTGGGAGAAAACACATTTTATCAATGACTGAGAAACGTTTTGATCTTGTATTCATTACTAATGTAACTAGCAAATTATTAAGTATCTAATGACATCAATTTGTACAAGGATAATTAAAACATCTGAAGAATTTGATTTTCTCGAATAATATTTAGATATAATCAAAATTATATTAAATTTTCTATTTCAATACTATATTCAGTATTATAAATAAGGAAGTGTTACGAGTGAAGACTCTCCACGAGTCTTCACTCGTAACAGAAGTAATAACTCAAAATGTAAGGGGAAACTTCAAAAGATATTTTTCAACAAAGAAATTCAATAATTATACAATGATCATGGTACTTTTCAATTTTTCATGCCAAATCACAAATAGTACATTACGGTACAAGTGACGAAAGTTGAAGTTCCGCCACTGCGTGAAGTTGGCGGGCCTTGAAGTTTCGTCTCGTGTACCGTATACTATTTTTCTTGATGTCCGGTGGAAAGTACGTTTGCCACTGACAATGATAACGCACCCGACGGGCTCGAGAGCATTGAGTTCGATGCCCGCCCCCGACATTTGCGGCACTAGCGCAGCGAGTGCTGCTGGTCGGGGGGGCGGGCATCGAAAACATCACGTGCATAATTTTAATAAGTGAATTTTACTGAAGATCATGTAAAATATTTTTATTTTACGTGCAATTGCTACAATTGTTACACGTACAATTATTATTAAACATGCGGTACTTTTGCTCTATTTGTAGCAACAAAGTCAACTACTTTATTTGTATCTGAAAAAATAAATGATCACTCAAGAAGAAATTCTCACAAAAAGTGTGACATTATTAACGAACAATCTTTTATCCATCTCACAAATTAAAGCAATATAAATCACTTGTATACCCGATGGGTCGCATTGATTCTGACAATGCATACCTCGTTAGTGACTGTCACACATAATATTTAAATCGTTAACATACCTCGAAAATCATATGAACATTCAAAAGGTTATGTGTGAGTGCCACTAACGGGACATGCATTGCTAGAATCAATGTCCATTGGGTGTACCTTGATGATCAGAAGTGATAGTTTTTGTTGTAAATATAGGTTAATGACTTTGAATATGTTGACAAAACCTCTAAAACCATCTATTAATAAAGTCTACAGTTGCCTAGTTACCAACTCAGAATCAATGGTTAAATGTCTTTCTTTCGCCATCGAAAACAATGGCGAAACCACGTACTTTCCACCAGAGCATCAAGAAAAGCCTATTTTAAAATGATACTTGAAGTTCTGAATATATGAACGTAAAATTCACCTACATCATCTTTATCCAAAAAT
The DNA here is from genome assembly GCA_036365515.1 of Torymus aiolomorphi. NCBI lineage: Eukaryota > Metazoa > Arthropoda > Insecta > Hymenoptera > Torymidae > Torymus > Torymus aiolomorphi. The sequence continues at coordinate 59,059,424 of CM070873.1, read as the reverse complement.
TTATTGGAGCTTTATGAAAGATACTCTTCAAAGGAACTAGGTGGACAGAGCGTAGCTGTAATAAAAAAGAAAATAGTGCTACGTTATTAGATTTCCAGTAAAGTGGAAGAAGAAATAGAATTTGGATGTAATTTCATTTTAATTAAAAATATTGATAATCTATTGTTCTTAGAAAAGCTTTTATACTAAATTAAATTTATTTTTAATATTCCCGTTAGAATCATTCCCACAAGATTTGATATATTTTGTTCATTAAAAATATCTTCTCTTATACACGCAGATTTATTAATTATGGCTCTATCCCAATTTTGAAACTCGTAGCCAAACTCATTCATATCTCTTAAAATTATCGTCCTACATTTTTTACTTTCTTCCTCTAAATCCACAGCTCTCAAAACCAGATCACCGTACGAAAATCCATATCCATAACCCTCTACATTCCCACCTCCACCCGTCTATATCCTTTGCGAAACTTTTCGCGCGATCCTATTTCTGCCTAAGAGAGAAAAAGAGAGAAGAAAGCCCGGATATCCCGGATGCATTGTAAATCCCACTCGGACTATGCTCGGCATGAAATTGAACTTACGCGCGCGCAAGCATGTTCGCTCTGTATAGGGTAGCTCTTCGATTTCTCCTCCTCCTCCCCCAAGATATACATATATAGGCTGATGCGAGGGTGGAAAAATGATGGGCAGCAGCAGGAACGAGTCGAGAGCTGTGCCGAATTACAAGGGATCGATAGTCAGCGCCGCGGCCAGGTGCTTCTATAATTGAGGGATAGGCTTTGGACCTTGCGAGTGCATCGATTTTCTCTCTACTGCCTTCGACTCCAGTTCGTTACTTCATTGGGAATTATGAATGACCGGGGTAGAGTTATCGCTGCTAGAGAGGATTGAATTTCCTATATTTTAACTATGTTGCATCGCCGGAGATGAGTGAAATGTATTCATCTTCTTCGCGAGTTCCATTGCGGCTCGGTTTATTGGTCGTTACAGATTGGTATATATATTCGTTTCGCTTTGATCGTGCTCACCCGGTAATGCATCGCAAGCTGAGCAATTACTTTTGCTCTAATACCGCGAGCCTCCGCGGGACCTATAATTATCCTGCATAATAATGTCCCCCTGACGTAAACCATATAATTAATCACGCATAATATTACAAAGATAACGACCCGTCCCAGACGTAATTCCCTTAACCACTTAATCCCTCTACCGTTACATCTAAAAAACAAAAAAAAAAACATACTTTCACATCCCATACCCAAGGAAGACACATACTCACGTCATTACACGCCGATCGAGCTTCTCGATTTCAAAACCAACTGAACTGTCAATTACACCACCCACACTTTTTTCCTCCGCAAAGAATCCCACACCGCGCTGAATTCGAATTTCGCATGTCCCCTTTGAAAGCCGAGGAGAGGCATTAGTCTGACTCTCTCATTCCTGTGTGTAAGGAGGTTGGTATCGAATGTCGAAGGTCTGCGGGTGATTACGTCCCCGGAGGTCGGCGGTGTACGTAAGCACGTGCGTAGACGCGCGAGTACGCTAATTACCGTGTGAGTGCGCGCTCGCGTACGCTCGACGATTACATTACGAACGGCTGAAAATGCGGGGATGCCAATTTAGAATAACGTTTGTCAGAATTTAACGAAGCATATGGTTTGAATGAAAATTTAACGCGATTTATCGTTTATTTTTAGTATTTTTGAGGGTATTGTATAACGGAGATTCGCTATATTCTTACTCATCTTGATACTTAATGATGCTATTCTGTCTGGATATTAATTATACATTTCATTAATTCCTTTATTATTAGAAGTATTGAGTATGAACTACATTTAAAAAATAGTACTTTTCGGCACGGGTGTCTCGCTTTGCTCGAGTGAAAAACGTCACATGAGGTAAATAATCTACTTCCGTATTAGTCTGAGGTTAACGTGGTATAAATGAAATTTTCAAGAACAGTTATAGCCGATAATTGATTCCTTCTTACTAAATTTTTCAAAAAGTATTTTATAACATTATTATTAGTTTTAACTTTTTTATGTGTTATTAAAAGAAAACATCAGCTTCTATTTTTTTCTTTTGGACGAAAAATTGTGAACGTGATGGTAATGAAGCACGAAATTTTCGAAACCTTTTAACCGGGGCAATACCACAAAAACGCCGAGTCGTAGCACGATAAGCTTTTCGCCGTAAACGGGCAACATAAAACCAGCGAAATCTGTAACCGACTCCCGTAAAAAGTTGGTGACGTCTGAATTTCTTATTTGATACCTTGTCTTTTTTAAAGTTTTCTTACCTCAAAGTAAAATTTTTTTTGTCTTCTGTAATAATGGTAACGATTATCGAATTAGAAAAAGTAAAAAACTAATTAAAAATAACACAAAAAATATCGATTAACCTCATTAATGTTTACTCTATTGAACAAGAATTTTACTACATTAAACTTTTTAGCACGAAAAACTAAGCTAAAATATTTTACATCCAAAATGCATGATTAGTAAAAAATAAATTTTCTTTCAAATCAATATATCTCTCACGATCTAAAAAAAAAAATAGACTCGATTCCTCCCAATCGAAAGCATTCTAATTTCGAAAATCCATTGACGAACGAGGATCCCCGACAATCGCTGATCAGCCGAATTCACAAGATCACGTATATAAACCCTCCGTCACATACGATGACCCACTGAACCAAACATACACCTTCGATTGGATCCCGTGAAACCCGCAATTCCTCTTCTCGCCTTTCCTCTCCCTTTCCACCACCCTTCCGCCCACATGCGCTCGTATTTTCGTGCTTGTTTTCCTCCCCTCGTTAATCGGCTTGTGTGGAAGGGGACTCGCGCGTCGGGAGGAAATCAAAGTGTCAGCTGTCAGCCGTAACGAAGGAATGAAAAGGCAAGTGTCCCGATATTTCACGTTTTTTTGCCCACGATGAGGGGAGACATGACACGATCCGATAACGTCGACGAGAGGCCGGAGAAAGATGGAAATAACGGCCCGTTATGAAGTTCCTTTTTCCGTTATCGAGGTATAACGACGGGAGTGGAAAATACGCGACTCAAGTCGGGCGAGTGTGGGTGCCTGTATATAGACGCTGATTTGACTGTTCGCTCGAGTTCACACGGACCGATGGAGAGAGAAGTCGTTTGCCGGGAGGATCGAGCGCCGTGTCGCGATATATAAATGACGTCTCAAGGTGAAGGCGCGCTATAATATGCGACTAATGGAATTTTATAGGAATATATGAAGATCCAATTTGTTTGGAAACGTCGTATTTTTCAAATAATGGTTTGATGTTCTTTAGAGCGGAAGTTTTATTTAATATACTATTCTTAGGAATTTTTTCTTTTTCGTATATATGCAACTGGTTGCAGTCGATCGCTCTAATTGATTAAATTGGAGGACTTTCTAATTAGTTTTTGGTTACAAACAATATTCATTGATTCCTAACAAGGCCAATATTGGACTAAAAATAAAATACATTTTGAAGGCATAACTTCACAGCAACAAACTTCAATATAGCAGGGTACCGATTGAATTTAGCTTGAAGTGCTTCGTTAATTACCTTTCGTGAAGTTCCCCTCGCTGAGACCAGACACATTTTGAATTTATCGAATCCTGAAAAACTCCAATTCATTGAACCTTGGTAAGCAAAGCGTTAACGAGTATGTTACGGATACATATTAATTATAAATACTCAAAAAGTAGAGAAAAGCGTTTATGTAAATTTATCATTATTGATTATATACATTTATACCACTCTAACCTCAAAATCACAACTTTGATATGATTTTTCGGCGCTCGTGGTATAAAATACCGTTCGAAACTAGTGCGTAAGTCGATTATTTAGGTGGTGTGACTTTTTCGCACTCGCTTCGCTCGTGCAAAAAGTCACACCAGCTAAATAATCGACTTCCCCACCCGTGTCGAAATGTACTATTATTTACTAAGGTTGCGATTAGTTCGAAAAACAAGTAAAGATCGTTGCTAAGAAGAAGCTAAGTTGTTGATTTTGTCGTTTGTGATTGAGTCATTGCGTAACCTTTGAATAAGGTAATAACCAAGCATGAGAATAAACGAAACTTTGGATGCATTTTGTGTTTATTTTCATATTTTCCAATCACCCGCCGCGAATTCCGTTTTGTGCGGAACAGAGTACTTTTCCATCATCATCGCCCACTTTGACATGCCCGTTCTAATCGAAAATGCGAACAATTCGCTTTCTCCACCCTTGACCCGAGTAAAGCAAACAACAACACAGCAACACCCTTCGAACTCGGCTATACAGTCGCGGGAACCCTTCGCTGTTAGCGACATGCCGTAAAGTGTCTGCCCCACTCACAAGACACAATCCCGTTCAATTTCTAGCTACTTTGAAACTCGCTCGAGAAGAAGAAGAAGATATTCTCTCGCATTGAGGAAAAAGCCAGAACGCCACACATAGTCAATGCATTTTCCGCGAGGACAGGCATACACACACGCTCGCACGAGCCTACAAAAGGAGACAAAACTGCGGCTGACAAAACAAGAAGTAAACTAGATTAAGGAGACACCTACATACGAGGGACTAATTTGTTATATATCGTAGTAAATTCTTCGCAAATAAGGGGCCATATCACACACGTAGAGAAAGTGAGACGAAAGCAGCGACGAGCAACGAGACGTGGAAAGTGCAACAAGAGGAGAGAGAACGAGAGAGACGCGTAGCATATATACTATAGTCAATTATTATTCGGGCTAGATACGACGATAGCCTGGGGATATTTTATAGAGATTTATCAAAACCTTTACCCTAGCGGAGGCGGGCCGCGTGTATATTTTTTGCCTTATCGCGCTCGCTCTCCGGCGCCGAGAAGATAGAACAGGAGGAGGAGGAGGAAGAAGACGAAGGAAAGGGAGGAAGAAAAACACAAAGAGTCCGACGTGCCCGTCGTCGTCGTCGTCGTTCATGCAGCCAATGTCTTTCGTACATGACTCGAGTGCCAAAAAAGAGTCGCGCGACAGCAGCAGCCGCCTCGCCACACTAGTTCTTCCTGATACGACACACGAGGGACGATAAGGGAGTGGGAGGAAAATAAGAGAGGGAGATATAGAGAGTGAGAGGGGATAAATAGAGGAAAAGGAAATCTTCAGGTACTGGTGCCCCGATGTTCTTGATCCTGCAAGAGAAAAACGTGTTATGTACCTACGTGTTGCACGCCGTGTTTGTTATACGAGTGTAAGTGAGCGGTTTCAGCTGGTACTTTTCTCTCTTTCTGTCCTTTGTTTATTGAGCATCTTTTTTCGTTCCTTATGTTGTTGCTCATGAGCATGAGACCCTCTCAGCATGTTTTTCCGATGTATTGTTTTAGATTTACTGTAGATATATAATGTATGCGATTGAATTGTTTGTATTCTGTGATTGCTCATGTACTTTTATAACTAGCCACTGTTTGTCAATTTAGTGTACACAGTAGTATCAACTTATTTTGATACACAATTAATGTTTTATCCGAAATTTATGCAAAATATTTTCATACTTTATTTGTCAAACACTGAATTGATTTGAATTATTGTTTATACCCAATTTAAAATCTAGAAAAAAGAATAAATTTAAATATCATATTGTAAGTAAATATATTTGTAAATATATTTGCAAATTTTATTTGACTGATTTCTAATATTCGAATCACTCCTCCTAGAGGTACAAACGTTAAAATCTAATTACGTGTATGCGATATAATGTTTAATCTACTCTCCTAGCATTTGCATAATGTATTCACTCAAATCAGTCCGCCCAGAAATACAAACGTTAAAATCCAATTACTGTTATGGACCTAGTGTTTAAACTAATCCCTAGCATTCAAATAAATCTATTCTTCTATTCTTGAAATAAATCAACACGCCATATTTAATTAAAAATTGAAGTAAGAATATGAAATTTCATACAGAATTATATGTTTATCAAGGTAAAATTAATTAAATCAGCAATTTCGAAGCAACGATAAAGTAAGTTGACAAACTGTTTTGAAAACTTAAGAAAAAATTTTTCCGCTATCGTAAAAACTGACAGACGCGCGTCTCCCTCTACTCCTCCCCGTCACCGAGAAACCCCCAGTCGCGCGATTATACACCGACGCGGCAGGCCGACATCTCGGCGCCGTAGCCCCTGGCGACGATGATGAGAACTAAACGAGACTTGCACTACACCTCTCCCCCTCGCTATATGGCAATCACGGCAATTCCCCGCGGATGATTCTCGTCCTGCGCGCGGTGCAAACGTTTCCCGCGCACTCGCCGAGAGTTTATACTCGTGGAAACCTCGTTGCCCTGCTGAAATTGGCCGCCGCGTCGTATATAACTTGGAAACGCGCCGTGGCAGCGCGACTTCTTCGCAGCTAGGCGCAAGCGCGCGCATTAATTATGACCTTCTCCTTCAAGATGCTACAGAAGGGAAGAGAGAGGGAGAGAGTTGGGAGAGTTAACTACATTAATTGACGAAATATTAATGTCGGAAGTTCGGATGATAAGCTGCCAGGATGTCGACTTGCCTGTCTGGAAGTCGTTGTGCCGCGGTGCTACGCTCGCGACTCGCTAATGAGCTCGATATGCGTGTGTTACGGTGGATTTGGTGAGGATGATGTCCTGTTGATATTTTGTCGCGTAATGGATATAACGATTACAAACGTTATTTTGTAGAGGGTTTACATTTTTTTTCGGAAATAAGTGCTTTCGCGTGAACGAGGCCGTGGAATTCGGCGACAGCCTATCTAGATTTGAATCTTGGCGTGATTCGTGACGGTAGCTTCCGAGATCCTATATATATACCCTAAAATGATGCGGTTGGCATCGTCGAGAACTGCCAGGAGGGCGTAAAGCTTATCGGACTTCTTTGAAATCGACTGAGAGATATTTTTTATCTTTTTTACGAAAATTTTAAATACGTTTTTGATTTTCAATTTCGATACATTTTTTATTATTATTAAAAAGATGATGATCTAAAATGGGTTTTCGCTTTAACAAAATGTTACTTTAACTAGATCTAATCGAAATTGTTTCCCAATTTATACGCCTTTTCTAATTTAACTAAAAGTATGGATGAATTTAATCAAATTCGATTCATTTCTTCGTCGGGCTTTAGCTCCATTTGCTTTCTATTAAATTAAAATAAGTTACGTGGATTTACAAAAAATTACAGTTTTGGCCCAATCTTTGTTATTAGGTAATTCTTCAACATTTTAAGTAAAAGCACTAACCATAGTCCTCTCTTTAAAAAGTGATTGATGAAATCTGTCATCACAATAAGAATGTTTTGATAGGTTGTTAATTGTTGGCTCATTTGATTGGTCTACATAGAATAAGCTCCAAACTCTAATATGTTTGAATTTTGAAGATTGAATTCTTGTGTTTGAGTATTTGAAATAGTATAAAAAAAATTTTATTATTTTATTTATCAAACTTACGTTATTATCGTATAATTTAAACTAATTAAGACAAACTAACTTGATCAGGTTCATAATTTCAAAAACAAAAAATAAATAAATAAATAATACACGGGAAGGGCGTTTAATGTAGCTAGTGTAAACAAAAAAGATATTTATAGAAAATATGTTCATGTTTTGTGACTCTGTTGTACTATGATACGAAAAATACATTTTTCAAAAGATGCCTCTTCGAATACGGTTTTCAAAAAATAACATTTCTATGCAGTCAGATGAAAGGAAAACAATTATTTTTTCATTTCAATTGCATCTCTATTTACTCTACAAAAAGCTATTAAAACGTTACTTATTTTCATTTGTCTCTTTAGAAATAGAAAAACTATTGCCAAATTGATAGTATTCATTCGATATCTTTTAAAAACAATTTTACAAAACTTATTTATCCACCAAAAACAAACTTTTTCAAGGTCTATTAATTACAATAACTTTATTTAAAGAATGAAACAAGTTTTCATAAATTTATAGTGACAATCAACCATTTGAAAAGATGTACATGTATTATCTTTTCTAATTTTGATGGGAAATAAATCAAATTTGCACGCAACGAAAAGAATATAGATAGAAAAAACACTTACTCCATACAAATTCACCATCACCTTTAACTTCTTTCTCGCCCCGGTGATTTCCCGCCTTTTTCACTAACGATTTTAGAGCAAAAAAAAGACACGCGAGTAGGCGTCGAAAAATAAATCTTCACCCACCTCTTCCTCCTTCACACACCTTCTGCCCAACGTACCTCGATTGCGTTAGTCCTCCAGGATAACGATTCAAGTGACGCACACTACTCCCAAAATCTACGAATCTTCTCTCTCTCTCTCTCTCTCACTCTCTTCGACTCCTCTCTCCTCTCTCTCTCTCTCTCTCTTCCTTCCAATTGGCAATAGCTGAAATTCGACGAATCCTTACGCGCTTTCCGTTCAATTAAACTCTGCTTCTCTTTCTATCCTGTGTTCAACACGTGTTGGCGATTCTTTTTACGGTTACCCGGCCGGCGTCGCCCCTAATTGCATCGACGGTGGCGGATCGAAATTAAAGCGAGAAAAACGGCGTTTGATTACCCGACCGGGAGGGAAAAACAATCGTTTAATTCGCTAGTTCGGGAAGAGAAAGAATGAGAGAGAGAGAGAGAGAGAGACAGAACGTGCGTGATCGCTGTGCATGGCGCGTGCACTGAATCCAAATGTGGATTTAAAGCGTGAAGGTCGCACACGATAATGTGGGAGAAACGGGTTATTTAAATTCGCTGCTATTCGAATGCAATTCGAAGAGAATTTTCCGGTGCAATTATTCGTACTATTATTAGTTTTATTTTAAATTATAATTTGATTTACGTAGAAAAAACAATTGTCATTGTGTAATTTGACTGAAAATGTTTTTTAGACAGTCGATTAATAATTATTGATTACAATATTCATTGCTCTTTTCTTTTCTGGAAATATTCTTACATCGAAATTTAAAATAATTTGAGTACTGAAGTAGTTTTTCCTACAAATATAGAGGGTCCATTACAAATAATTTGTAAAATTAACCCAAACTACTAAACATATTCCCTAACGTCGACCCCACACTCAGGGATATTCTTCGAGAACGAAAAGAAAAAAACTCCGACCCATTTACTTCCACACATACGTACTCACTTCCAGATCACGAAAGAAACCAACGAGCGGTAAAAAAACGATTGATTTTTCGCGAGGGCAAACACAGAATCGCCGCACGCCCGAGCGCGCCGCCGCGCGTTTGTTTTTCCGGCCGCTCGACTACACCCGCGTATACATATAGCTTTCACGACAATTTCACTCGCTCGCTCGCTCGCTCGTGGTATAAACTTCCGGTCGTTCTGTCCCCCGGTGCGCACGCGCGGGGGTTAAGCTCGAGCGCTGCTCCCCCGCGGCGAGACGCGCGCTGACGTTTCAATTTGAATTTGCATTTTCGCTCGGCGAAATTCAAAAGCTTTCCAGCCTCGCGCGGCGAACTTACGATTCTATACGTCCTTTATTCTTCTCCTCCATCGTGTATCGAATTTAGCAGGAAAAGAGGGAAAGAACGGCGTGGAAAGGTGTGATTTTCTCACGGTATCTCGTGACAGAATTGATAAGTAGGAATGGAAGAGGGGCTGAATGGAGGGTTAGGTATTTTTGGGATAAGGGCGAGTTAGGTAGTCATGAATTTGTGATTCATAGGCAATCGGGGTCGCTGAATTCGAGTTCAATAATGTAAAGTAGATGTAGGAAAATTGTTTTACCGACGTTGAGTTATTGGATTAGGGTCGTGCAAAAAATTTTTTATCTCGCTTAACGATAGATTTGTAAATTTAATGATTGAAATGCGTTACAGCGGTTTTCATTTTCGTCACTGTCATATTGTTGAAAAGGTAATTAATTTTGCGTAAAACGTGTCATGCTGAATTATTCCAAATAATATAAAGCTTTTTATGTAACGATGAAATCAGGTTTTCACAAAATGAATTTTCTGTAATTTTGCGGGCATAAAGCACAAAGTAATACGTTTTAAGTCAGTAATGCAATCGAATTTTCGCTGACCTATAAAATGATAAATTTAATAAATAAGCCGTTTGTTATTAAACTCTGATTTTCATAAACGAATTATTCATAAATTTGAAAATTCATAAAATCGTTATTAAATACTGTTGTTACCATAGTAACCAAAAGTTATCGTGAAAAACGATATCTTCATCGCACTAACAGGTCCTTTAAAATGTTTACACAAAAATATTTACACAAAGAAAATCATGTCGCAAAAGCGGGCAAATCATGCGATTCCACCTTGTACCCAGGCTGTCGCAAACAAACTCACTTTCACATGCCCTCGCGCGCATCCTCGAGCGAACGCTATATACCTATACTCGCCTCGAGAAAATGTTCTCGGAATATTTCAGCGCTCCGTATCGTTTGAACAACGCCCCGCGCTCTCGCTGTACAAATACAATATATCGGATGCACGTCTCGCATTTGTGCCATTGATAAAAAGCTGCTGCTGCCGAGTTCGTGCTCGGCGAATCGAAAAGGAAGCTCGCGAGGTGGAGCAAATAGGTCAAAAGCCATATCGCGACGCGAGCGCGCAACAAAGGGTTATACTTTTTTTTTCGTTGCGAGACTGAAAGGCGTGGCGAAAGCGGTCGGGGCTAATTAAAGAAAGAAGAAGCGGAAGGAAAGAAAGGAGCGCGTTGTTATGCGGCGGCTGATGGGATAGTCAAGTGCGAGCGGGAGGTGGAGGGACATCTTTCGTTTATGCCTCGCAGGAGAAGTTGAATCGCAGATTTTTAGTTGCAGTGTAATGTTGCCGTGGCGATTGTATCGGGAATTCGTCGATGGAAATTGCTGTGCGAATACAGAGAAGCTAATATATCGAAGCGATGTTTCGTTATAGTACCGAGAGAGGCATTCAATCTGGAAAATCCCTTCAAACTTCAGTTTGGCGGGGAAAAAAATGAGTAGTGATGGATCGAAGCCTATTCAATCATCGCTATCCGAGTGCGCTGATGTAAAACGGAAAAATAGTGAGTGTTTCGACGCTCGGCGAAGAATCAATTCATCAATAAGTTGGAATTTAGATGCATGCGCGCGGAATAGTTCAATTTTAAAATAGTCTGAAAGGATAAAAACATATGATTGTTTTGTACATCTGTTTGGTATCACACATCAATCTCTTTTTTATATGCGTTATAATATAATAATCTTTGCATAGTGATTTGTTTGATCGTTGCATCCACATATAAATCCACATCTGGGGGATAAAAGTTTCGCACCTCGAGTGCGAATCAAGTAAACCGTCTGTGAAAGGTACGCATATACAGAAATATCAAAAGCGCGAAGAATATATACGTATAGAGCGAATAGTTAAATATTCAGGGAAATCAGGGAAGTAGAACTGGGTAGTAAAAGTAGAATATGGATTTTATTATTAAGATTGAAACAGTAATCGATTTTTGGTTAAAGAAGTAACTGTCAATAAAGAACTTAACGAGACATACATTTTATCTGATAAGTGTCAGCAGCTTAGCTTTTATTTAGGATCAGTATTAGACTAATTAAAAGGCCAATACTTACTAATTAGGTCATCTAATGCGCAATGGAAGTTAGAAAATTAGTTATCTATCAATGAAGTTTCAATCTGATTAATCTTCGAAAAGCTAGCAAAGTGTGAACATTACGCAGAGTAGAATATGACGCCATAGAAATTTAGCTGCTACGTCATACGTATTAATTTTCCATTACTACAAGTTTAGTCATAACAAGGGTTAATGAAGATACGTAGTTAATTTTTACCGATAATAATTATTATTGATAAAAAGCTTGAGCACTTTTTTAATCTATTTTCAAGAGACATCAAAATGGTCATTTTGAATTGCCCGTGTGCCAGTGATTTAAAATGACACGAACAATACCCCAAACGAACCATCGCAAAAACGAACGACGAATACATAATCCATTTATAACATAAAAATACGCTAACAAAGGCGTTGAAAATGCGCACGACAAGCAGCCAAATTTTCTGTGCAATATCAGTATCGTATATTGTGAAAATTGCGAGTCGTGGTTTCATATTTCACCAACGACAAACAAAAATTCAAATAACGTGAGGTTTTTGTTTCAATAATTATTTCGCAATTACGAGAAGCAAATGTACCTGAAATTGGCCTACACCTACAAATAATCCTTTTTATTCTTTATAAAATCATTTTTGATTTTATAATAAAAAATAAAGCGAAATTTCCCATGTGAAGAATATCTTTCGTATATCTTTATTTCGAAAAATCTTGAAGAGTTACTGTAACCCACGAAGCTCAAAATTGAGGAGGAAAGGAGGTCAGAACTCGGCGAGTTACACAAGTAGAAGGGTTCCGCATTTCTCGAGACGCCGTCTCACCCTTGCCGGAACTTACCTTCTTACACGCGTAGAAATATTGCCTCAATCCACAAACTTTAACCTGGCTTTTCGCAATTTCAGCTTCATTTTTAGTATTCCAATTTCCCTCAAATTTGCAAATTACTCCCACTCCATGCCATTTGATAAACCCTAGCGCCTCCATTTCCACGACGATAAATCGACGGTGCCTACGAAGACAATTACAGCGAAATTGTATGCGGCGAAGAAAATTACGTATTAAAATGTGCGGCGAAAAATATGATTTTTTAAAATTTACCGCGAAAAAAATTATTTTTCTATAACTTCGGCGAAAAAAATTACAACTCCAAAAGTGCGACGAAAACTATTATAACTATAAAAATGCTGCGAAAAAAATTTTTTACTAAAAAGTGCGGCAAAAACTATTGCAGCTATAAAAGTGCGGCGAAAAAAATGAGATCCTCAAAATGTGTGGCGAAAAAAATTACTTCTTAAAATGTGTGGCGAAAAAAATTACTTCTTAAAATGTAAGGAGTAATCCTTAATTTCTCCTTTGTTTATTTAGATATGGATCTAAAATGTATGTGAATGTGAAAGTATCGATTACTGAAAAATTTTAGATAAAAATATTAAAAGAGAAAACAAAATAAATAAAAATATAGTTGTAAAAGTATCACTTTTGTTCTCTCATAGATAGAATAGAGAGTTGGACGCTGCAAGTTCAGCAATGTCGCGGAAAAAAATAGCGCACTCGACTTTGCGATACACCAAAAAAGAGCACCGAATTTTCGACTGTTCTCTTTTTTCAAAAAATATTTCTAATTTTGCAACATTATCTATAATTACATTAATACTGCATTCTAAATTATAAAAATAACTGCCCTTGGTCATAGAATGCTAATAAATTTTTCTCGTTATTGTCGATTATGGTCGTACAATAATTCGAATCAAGTTTAAGTATAATCTAAGGAGGGAGCAAAATATTTTCGTATTAGAAATGTGGAAATAAATTTTCCATTTGTTTTCTTTTATAATTAATTAATTTATTATAATGTAATTTTTTTCGCCGCACATTTTCAAGAGTAATTTTTTTCGCCACACATTTTGGGCCATGTCATTTTTTTCGCCGCACATTTTGAGTATGTAATTTTTTTCGTTGCACTTTTATAGCTGTAATACTTTTCGTCTCATTTATTGACGATCTAATTTTTTTCGCCGGTATTCTTTGAAAGTTATAATTTTCGTTGCAATTTTTAAGCGTTATTCTTTTCGCCGCAGTTCCCATCGTAATTGTCTTCGTAGGCACCGTCGATATATACTGTATATTTATACGCCTGGGCACTGTCCACTGTTGCACTCCACCTCTTGCTCCGCATAATCGATTACTCCCACGAGCGAAAAAGTTTGTTTGTCACACGACTCTCTTCGTATTTGTCGACCTCGAAAAGGCACAACTTTGCTGCGTCCCCTGAAAAATCGCTTTTCGCTTACATATATTCTCGTCCCCTTGCGAAAATACACTCCCACGTGTCGATTTATTCGTATTCTTTCGCGGCCGGATTTTCAAGTGCAACTCATAAATATCGCGAAAACCAGCTGTTGATGCACTGACGCTTGACAAACGAGAACACGAGCGTGACAATGATTTTTCGACTATATCCAATGGTAGTGTTTCAGGTGACCCGCGTGCGGGTATCTGGAATTAAGCGGGGGAGAGTGAATACGTTATTGCGTATCATTCGCAGTAATTATTCATTGATGAAAATCCGAATATTTGAATTTTAGTATCAATATTTTACTCGACTATATTTTATTTAAAATAGTGAAGCATTGATACGAGATATACATATTAATGTAGATATTACAAAGTCCATCGTATCATCTCTTATTTGTTATTAAAAAATTCAGTACTTTTATTCGAACGGTTTTCTTTCTTGTTATGCATTAGATTTAATTAATAAAAAAAAAATTATTAATACAAAGAACGATAATGTTAATGTTTATTGAATTAATTAACATTTGTGGAATAAAACGTTTTAAAGCAACATTTTTCAAACAATTCTTATCGTACAACTAGTTCAAGTCAAAATAGCATTATCACACGCGAGAAACTAAGACGAAATCCCATGCGATTCAGATTTTCGGGGCATAACCCTGTCTCGCTCTCGCGCACGTACACATATACACACACACCCACAGCAACATACTGGCACACGCCGGATAATTAGACGGGAGTAATGCGCGCGAAATAACGCAGGACAAGATTAGAATTCTCGGCGAAAGCTGCTCCTCCTCGCCTCGGCGCCCATATACGCTTGCGCGCGCTTCCCGGCGTCTTTACGCGTTTCATCCGTTACGCGCCATCACAATAAACAACCTCTACTTATTCCATTCTACTTCCCTCTCCCTCTCTCTTCCTCTGTTCTTATTATACAAGCCTCGTACTCGTACGCTCACTAAATTTCTCCAAATGAAATTCATACGGCCAATTAAGTGTCTTCAGACGATTTATGCCCGCTTGTTAGATGCTTCGGTCGTAATCAAAGATGCGTTCTTTCTTAATGCGGTGAGGTGTTCTCGTCATAAGCGTGAAAGGTTAGGTGTCACACGCACACTTAACTTTAATTCGGCATGTCTGCGGTAACTATGCACTTCCATCGACCTTTCCGAAATTAGATGTTATATTTTGTATGAAAATATATTTTTATATTTTTTGCTGCGTAACTGGCACGCTAACGAGCGTTTTCTGCGGCTTCAGCAGCGTTTGGAGAATGTCTCTCTGCCCTCCGTTTTCAAGTCGTTCTTCTTCATTCGCCCGGTTTTCTTAACTTCTCTCCGAGCGATGCGGCACAAGGTCGCTCAACGCTTATATACACGCACGTCTCGAGTCTCTTTCTTGCCCGCAGGGGGAAGGAAAGAACCGCTGCAAATTAAGGAAGGGAAGATGCATTCGAGCTACGTTTTCTTCTTCTTAGCCGAGCTTGATCCGAATTGCAGGTTCCAGGAACATTCAGAATTATTGTTCCGCATTTTTAATCGAGTTACGCGAGTACTATTGGGGGTCTGACATCGGGAGGGCTCCACTTAGTTAGAATTCAAGCGCAAAGCCGCCATTTTTCTGATATAAAGATATACTGCACTGTGCTTTACAGCCAAGCATTGAGTAGTTCCACTTTTCGCCACCGAAAATGTCAGATCCCAATACGGAATGGGACGATTTATTGAATAAAACAGTAATGAATTGTTTACAAGATAAATAAAGAATATATAATAAATATTTGTTGAATTTTCAATGAGAAGTCATTGAATCTATGAATAAGAGGCAATATATGCGATAACCTCAAACACTGAAAAAGACGTTAATTCTGTCCTCGCTATACATGTGAAATATACAATACGTCGCTTTGAATATGCATGCTTTAAATGCTTTGACAAACAAATTCAAATACAAATTACAAGAAAATTCATTTCGTCAAAAACTACGTCGCAAAAGAATTTTTCGCGAATATCACCCTGAAAAAAAAAATGTGCAGAGAGTGCCAGGCCTTGCACGTCGTCGCTCAAAATAATTAAACCGCGCCGGGGCGAAATTACTCGGCCGGTGGGCCTTTAATAGCCGGCAGAAATTTCAATTAAAAAAGGTAACTTCAGCCTTGCCGACGACGCCGCCGTCGCCGTTCCGCTAATGGCTCGGTGCAGGGAAGACATTTTCTCTCTTTCTCTCTCTGGCCGAGTGTTTATCTTAGGGTCTCTGGCTTTTTTCCGTCTATCTCTCTTTGCGTAAACTCGGTTGCGGGTAAAATTTTGTAAACATTTGCGCGTTTGCCCTGACGATTACTTAGGTCCACATCGACGATTACGGGAAAACATCGAAAAAACGGGATAAACCGTTTAATTGCCTTTTGCTGAGGGTTATACGTACTGCTGAAACCATGATAAATCATCACACACTATTCTTCAGTTATTTGCATATTCCATTATTAAATCAACATTTCAACAGAGGCCACGAAGAGAAAGCAAATAATTCGAAACCCTTAGTTTTCCCGGGTCACACTAAAGAAACCTTTTTAATAAACACCTGAAGATCGCGCAGATCCTCCGCTAAATTTCCCCCGCATCCCGCCATAATTAATGAAATCTATTCCCCTCGCGCAAGCATCAGCGGGATTTAGCTCAGCAGCCCCGCGGTTTAAGGGTTAAGCCAAAGAAGCGCCCGAGGCAGAGACTAAAGCAAAAAGGTCTAGAGCGCACGCGCGCGACTCTGAAAAAAGAAAAAACAGTGCTCTGGGGGAACTTTTGAGACGCTGCTGCTGTCCGCCGCGTACGTGAGAGATTTGACGGTCGCGTCCGAGAACTTTGACGAGGTCGAGGCTATTTTTTTCTTCTCTCCCTCGCTTTTTTCGGCGCCCCTCTTTTTATGTACGCACGTGCCGTGTGTCATCTTGTTGAGTCGAAAAAGTAAAGATTTTTTAGCATTGTGGGAAACGTCGCAGATGCGTTAACGGTATGTATTTTCAAGTGCTCAGTTTTAAAGTGATTAAGAAGTAAATTTTTCGATTGTTTTACATTGAACTTATTCAATTGTTTAATCGATCTTATTTCTTATTATTTCTTATACTATTATTATATGCGTTACTGCGTAATTTCGAAACGTTATCGTATAAAATAAAAAAGTCGGAAAACATTTCTGTTTAAAATTAAATAAAAAAAACTGTTTCAACACTAAATTTTCGCTTCCAACGCTTCTTTAACTTCCTTATTTTCGCAGTATCAGGAGTTTTCATTCCCCTACAGATCAATCTACCTGAAATCCACCCGGCAACCTGGTTACCCGCGATTTCTCTCCTTCAAGCCTCTCGCCTTCTCACCCCGACGAGCGTCTTTAATTCCTAATTTTCCCGTTAATCCCGTGGGATATCACCTCCCCCTACCCTTTTTTCTACCTTCGCATCCCCTTCGCGCGCAACTTCGGCGAGATCGTCGCCGTTGATATCGTCGTTTGTCACTGTTTCTCTCCACTATCCCTCTCTCACTCTGCTTTTCCGCCCTTTGCGGACCACGCGCACACGGCAATAAGTTACTTAACCGGCGTAATGAAGTTACGCAGCTTAATCGGCGCCCATTTGGCTGCACCATCGGACTAGATAGAGATACTCCCGCGCTCATTCGCCGAGGTGGAAGTGTGTTGTTCCAGAGCGAGAAAGAAGAGCCTAATTGAAGGACGAAGGAGAAGAAGAGAAGTTATCCGAACGGTCGTTTTTTCGTTTTTCTGGGTTATGTGTAGCGGTCTAGAAAGTTCAACGATGCCTTTGTGGATCGTTCCAAGGGATGTCTAATCTGTCGTTTTCCTCTGTTTTTGCGCATGGCTTGATGCTTTGCACGCGTCTTCTCGGCGCTTGAATGTAAGCGAGCTGATGGAAATAGAGAACAGAGTCGAATGGGGGAAATGGCGTGGGAGCGAGGAAAATAAAGGGCGACACGGGAAAGAGGAGATCTAAAATTGAAGAGCTTTTAAAGAGGAGGATCGTGTCGTGCGCGATCTTTTCGCCATTCGAACTTATTTTGTTGCGCATTATTTAGCTCGAGGAGGCGTGGGATTCGAAGCTCGCTTTGTGGATATATTGCTTTGGTTTATTGAATTGGGTAAATTGACTGTTAAATTGTGTTTTCGGAACTTTTTTGTTAGTACAGTAGATATTTTAGAAAAAATCATACTAAACTACAAATTTGAATTCCTTTTAAAAATTAAAGTTTTTCATAAAAAAATGCATCAATAATTGCAGACCTTTTAACGCTATGTCGAAAATCAAATCAAGTATCTTTTTAATACTAATCATTAATGACTTTTAGGTCAGTGGAATTTGAAAGCTCTTTTCCATACTTCTCTTTCGAATATCGACGGAAATTTTTGTCGAAATAATTTACGCCACACGTGTATATTCCAAATGGGTCAAGTAAGAATGCACTGGTGTTAATTTACCAATTATACAGTTCCTGGATAACAATAATTAGAATTTTAAAAGTATTTTAATAATCCTTCATTTTAGGAAATACTTACAATATGGATTTGCTTTCAATTAAAATTTTTATATTAACTGGAAATGTGAAAAAATGTACATATTGCAAAACGTTTTTGTTGATGAATACTTTTTAGCCGTGTAAACTATATCTTTCTTATTTTCACTAGCACAATGATATTTTGCTTAATGCGTTCCATTGTTCAAAGGAAAACAATGATAAATACTCGAGCAATTAAAAGCAAATGAAAGTGGGAATTCCGGAGCCCTGAGGCACAATTTAAAATAAGACATTCGCAGGCCATTTGCGTTTACCCATTCGTCAGTCTTCACATTACAGCTCTAATTGAATTAGACCGCCTTAGTCAAACTAACAAAGCGATAAAATTGGACTTATACTAACTCATACATTTATCCAGCAGACCGAACCGATCCGACCCGGAATATCCGGTGCCCCGCGTTTCCCCTTTCCCTCCCGCTTCTTATTTTCTCCCATGAACAGTTACCGCAGCCTCGCTTTCTCTCTCTCTCTCTCTCTCTCTCTCTCTACTCTTTGCTAATCCACGGTAAACGAAAATAAAGTAAGGAATTGCTATATCTCACTCTCTCGCGCTCGAATCCGCCAAAATTAACTTTTCACTCACCGCGGGAATTTCTCAGCGACGCGACTTCTTCGATTATCCCGCACAAATCCCCATCTTCTTCTCGCCGGCAGCGTCGCCCCCTCAGGCTAATTTATGAAAATTCATTCGCGAAGGCTAGAGAAAGATTATCCAGACTGAAAATTCATCTCGGTCCTCACGGTCGCGCTTTCTTTATTTTCGGGATGCGATATGTAAATCACAAGAGCGCCGGCAAAAAGCCGTTCGGTGTACCAAGACGAGCGGAGGAAAATGAAAAGCAAGGTTCGAGGAGAGAGAGGAGTTGTAAACAGATTTTTTTTTGGGATTAGAATGGAAGGAGGGCGAAGAAGAGACGACACGGGCGGTATGTTCGCTTGCGAGCGTCTTATAAACGTCATGTCGGGTCTACATTGCATCAGGGCGTTTTATTTAGTTTTTGCTCGAGGCGGAGTTTCTCTTCTAATTTGGTTACACGTCGGCTGCTTTAGTGTTTGAGGAAAACGTTTTTAAAAGAATTAAGAAAAACTACTGAAATTGAATGAGTAACATAATAAAAATAAAATACGTTTCAAATATATATGTATTATATATAAATATGAAGAACTCGCAAGAGGAAAGAGGTATTTTCATTAATTGTCAAAGTATCTTATTCACGAAAAAGGAATTTCAATAATTTCGTATAGTATATAATGCGATAGGTGACGTACAATGGATGTAACGGTGATAACTTTTAATATAGTTCCGAGAAATATTTTATTGGCAGCCGTGACCCGGAAATGCAATATACTCGTGTTTGCAATATGGAGATACTGCAAAGCGCTGACTATCTCGTTTTGTTATAATTGTAGTCAAGCAAATAACTTGTTTCTGGTTGTAGAACCAAACTGCTGTTACATAAGTAGACTACTACGCTATTGTTATCAACTATTTCTTTAAGTTTATCATTTCAATTGTATTATGTTTTACATATATGAATATAACGGTAGCTGACAGGTATTTAAAAAAAGTAAATTCACACCTCACATTTATTAAAAACAATTTTCTTTCTACATCACTTTTCATGCCTTTAATTTTCCGATTCAATTCCGTCTCCCCAAAAAAAATTCTCCCACTTCAATTTATCGACCCAACTCTCGCCCAACGCGGCATGAGCACCTAACCAACTGCGCGTCCCGTCTCCACTCAATAAAGCTCATCAGGCGGCGCAGAAGAGCTATCCGGGAAAAAACGCTAAATACTTTCCTACCCAATTACCTCTCGACTCGTCCGCGCTGTACCGCCGCGCGCACAAAGGCCCGATAAGCTTGCGCTGCATAATACCCCACTCTCCTAATTTCCCTCTCGGATCCTCGAGAAACAGCTGACGATTCACCGTCGGCTAGCTCTCATCCTTCCAGCTCCCACTTTGCCGTGTCACATCCGTCGGCACCTCGCGAGAGAAAAGACAAACGGAGAAGAAAAAGTATAGACGAGGTTCACTCTCTTTGTCTCCGCGGAGAGGCAGGCGATAAAACGCGAGCGGGTCAAGAACCTGGGGAGGGAGAGAGAAAGAAATGAGGCACGGGTGACTCGCTTATGAAGTTAGGGCGCTGGGGACCGCAGCCGCGATGCGTATCTTGGTCAGTGCCCCCGCGGGACCGAGCGCGGGAAAGAGAACTTTTTGTCATCCCGGTCTTTTGCTTTCCTTTCTTCTCCGAGACCGGAAATTTTTGAAGCCTAGGGTGAGAGTTAAAGGTGGTTGTTTGTGTGTTCGAGAGGGGCCGAGATTTATAAGGGGATGATGATGAGAGATTAATGAGGTCCCGAGAGATTTCTTTGGGCTTTGTTTTAAAAGCAGCGCGGTGATTAGGAGAAGTGTATGGAGATTTGGAGTAGGATTTTGGTTTGGATGTAGTATTTTAGTGCAGGATTGTAAAAAAAAACTTTTTTTAAGGTGGCTCCAGCGGTCTAGTAGACCTAAAGCTATGAACATTTTTTACAAAAATTCATTTACACATTCCAATCTGAAAACTGATATGACAGGAAGCAGAGTTCTTAACATAACCGAAAATATTTTTGTTAGAAAATTTCCAATTATGCAAAAGTACATTTTGTCCATTAAAAAAAAAATTCAATAAGAAATACAAATCTTTTTTGTTTTTCATTCAATTTTAATTTGCAAGGTCTCATTTTCTTCCTTGTTAAATTTCAGGAGGAGTCAACGATATCAAAATTGAAAAATTTTCAAAACCTTCAAAGTTATATGCAATTGTTTGTAGACTTGTCACTGAATTTTATAATACATTGGATTGGAATGTGTAAATGAATTTTTGTAAAAAATGTTCATAGCTTTAGGTCTACTAGAACGCTGGAGCCACCTTAAGGATTGGTCATTCAACTCTTTAAACTGGCGAAATGTATATCAGGAAATCCATAATTTATTTCAACTTTTGGCGCCCCAAAACCGGTGAAGATTTTTCGAAGGCACACCTTCCGCACGCGATTTTTCATCTTTCTTATGTCACGAAATATACGGGAAAAATTGTGTACAATTAAAAACGTCTTTGTCTTACATTTTTCTTTAAATTTGAAATTTTTCAAGAAAATTTAGCCATTTAGCCCAGAAACTTTCTACTGAAAGGTTCAAAAAAGAAATTGGGACTAGAAAGAAGGAGCTTTCATTTCCTTTTTTGAAAATTAAAAAATGTTGATTCCTTCAAAAGTTATAAGAATTTGAAGTCGAACGTCAACAAGGCACAAAAATGCACAAATCGCAGGAATCGGCAGCCCCGACTTTGAGAGCATTTTTATGCCTTTTCGACGTTCAACTTCAAACTCTTATAACTTTTGAAGGAATCAACATTTTTTAATTTTCAAAAAGGAAATGAAAGCTCTTTCTTTCTAGTTTCACTTTCTATTTTGAACCTTTGAGTAGAACGTTTCTGGGCTAAATGACAGGTTTAAAAAAGGGATTTTTTGCTATTTTCTTAAAAAATTTCAACCTTTAAAAAAAATGTGAAATAAAGACGTTTTTAATTTACTCGATTTTTCCCGTATATTTTGACATAAGAAAAAAGAAAAACCGCGTGTGGAAGGTGTGCCTTAAAAAAAAATTTTTACCAATTTTTGAGGAACGACAAAAGTTAAAATGAATTCTGCATTTCCTCATATAAGTTCAGTAATAATTCGTATAAGTAACGTTATCGTTATATGTTTATATAATATCGGAAAATTATTTTAAAATATACGAATAAATTCAAGAACAGCAGAAACGACAAATATTTAAACAATATTTACTGAAAAATATATTTATCGAACCAGTATTTTTAAAATTTTTATAATTATTTGTTGGTTTGATATCTATCTGGAAAGCGCAACAATTCAATACCGCTTTTATCGTCGCTATAAGAGTAATAAAACCATTTTGTTCCTCATGGGCAAACAGCAACAACGCTGCTTCTTTCCATTTCCGGGCAATATTATTCCACACTATGTCTTTTAAAAAATGCATTGTTCAATCGAAGAACCGCAAACACGTACACGCGCGCAGTAGCACGGCTGTATCCGAAACCGCTGAAAATTTGATTCGCGCAACTTTCGCCCGCGTGCACCCGCATCGATCCCAACTTCCCAACGACTCAGTCCATGGGAAGCAACTTCTAATTGAAATAAAATTTTCCGTTGAAGGAATCGTATATATTCTAAGAATACGCGTATGTATACGCGCATCAAACACAATCGTTAGGGCACTTGTAAAAATGAATTCGAAGGCCATTCCAGCGTTATGCGCGTTTGGAGAGATAAAGAATCCTGCCGATATCCGCGACCCAGTTTCTAGGTGCTGCGACAATCTTCTGTCTTTCGGTTCGCTGCGCCTAGCTTTCTCTCTCTGTCTCTCCTCGGGCGTTTATTTTCATAGCTCGTCTCGCCGGCTCCGAGAAAGGCAAATTCTCAAGATACGGATCCCCGGTGTCGAGCGATTCCTCCTGCGTGCATACTTCGATGGACCCTCGTAACACGTAAGAGGCATTTCTTATATATCAAGAGGAAAGAGAAGAAAGGATATGTAGGAGGAATCTAAATTTTGCAAGGTGCATGTGTTTGTGGACGAGTGCTACGGATCGTTTGAAATCGGGAGCATATAGTCTGCTGCGAGGAGGATAAAGCCTTATACTTAATTTTGCGGACAGGGAGATATACGCGTGAGGAAACTTTTACATGCCTTGACTTGGGGCATAGGTTGAGGGATAGTGTGTGGAGAATGACGTATTATTTATGAGAATGAAAATGCTTGTTTCCATAGATGCAGAGTAGGGAGGCGATCCGTCAACGTCCGAACTGTAAAAGGATATTATAGCGAGATAGATTTTTAAAGATGATGCGGATATTTTTGCGTACTGCGCGTTTTAGAATAAATTGATATTCTTTTTCAGAATTTGATAATCTTTTTATTGTCAATAAATAAAAGAGCCAACTCGTTTTTAGACAAATAAATGAGCATTAAAAAAATGATATTGAATATAGCAAGTGTATTTTGAAAATGAAGTTGTCTTTGTCGCGGAATTCAGTTTGCAGAAAAGCACGGCAATAAGAAGTGAAAAGACGGAAACAAGTTCTTGCGCACGTAAACCTTAAAAGCAAGAGGATCGATTATTTACTTATTTCACTCGAACTCTTGTCTAGTGTGATTGTATTTGTCGCTGAAATCTAGAGAAATGCATCAAGAAAGGAGCTCGGATAATTGCATTATCGGCATGCACTCGATTGCTTTTCCGGTAATAAAATGAAGATAATACAGATCCGCTATAAAAAGGAATTATTTATACGCAATTTTATAAGTAACAAAAATTACACGCTACTTCAAATTTAAGTAGAATTATTTGCTTCGTGTAAAACACACTTGATATGAAGTAAATTATTTTTTGTATTATTGGTTACAAAATTTCTGTTCACCAGTGAATCATAAGCTGCTAGACTATTATTATGGCGAAGATGGTATCGTGTAATATTCAAATGATAATTTCTAATATTTCTAAAATATTGACTAATTATAATAAATAAAAAATCTAAAGTTACTCAAAGTGTCCGAATGATTGCTTTTGGTTATTTATTTAAAACTATTTAGATAAAGATAAATGATATAAGCAAACGTTTAAAAACAAGTTTAACTAAAGTAATTCGGAGATTAGATAGTAAAGTAAAAAACCCGACAATGAGTTGCTAAAACATATATCTTTTAGTACAGTCCGAAAGTTTGCAACTTGCAAAATTTGATGCACTCTCCAATAATAAAATTACTTGCAAGAGTAAATTATTTGCAATCTTTTCAATAAAGTACGCGGTATATATAAAATAGTGTGTCAAATAGATTTTGGTGTCAGTGAACTTTACGTGTTATGTATCAAACAAATATCTGTTCTTGTCAAAGGACAATTTAAAAAAATGTTAAGAGTAAAGTTAAACGCAACTGCAACCACTTACTACAAAGTGCGAGAGGCCGCGAAAAATGAGATTCCACTTATCAATGATCTTCTGGGAAAGTATTTTCTTCCACATGAGACTCTTTTAAAGTATCTGACAGTGAAATACGAATCAAACATGACAATGGAAGAAAGAATGGATCAAATGATTCATGATCACAGCAAACTAGTCGAAACAATGACAGAAAATTTCCCGTGTCAAGTTGCGGTGCATCTTGACAGTGACAAAATCGTCGGTGTAATGGTGACGAACGGATACGACAATTTAAGTTTGAAACACAAATATCAATTCACCAGCGCCCTCGCTACGTGCTGGCCAAAGAGCCGAATCTTATCGAATTATCTGCAATACACAAACGACATGATAGACAAAGCTGAGCCGTGCAAAGTGTTTCCCCACGCAAAGCGTATTTTGGAATTGTACGCCTGCGCGATTGATGAAAATCATAGAAACATCGATCTGTCGACTTATCTGGCCACAAAAATCATTCCACTGGCAGCGGAGAGGAAGTTCGACGCGGTCTTGGCACTTTGCCTATCGCCAATCGCGAAGAAGAATTTACAGAAAGTTGGAATGCAGAGTATCACTGACTACAATTTGTCCAATTATACCAATTACGAGGGGGATCTGGTATTTGAAGGGTGCAAAGAATTTAATATAGTTTCGGTGATGGCGATGTCAACAAGAATATTTCATCACAATTTGTATCAGGCAATAAAACGCAACCAAAAAACTTGAAAAATATGTACGTTTTTCTGTAGTTTTACTTTCACACCAGAGTGTTATAATTATGAAATAATTATACATAACATAAAAAATAATTTTGAATAAAATTTTAATAGAAATTACCTAGTTTACTACTAATAAATAGCTAACTTGAGTAAAAATATCATTATGTACGAGGTCTGCATAATCATCTCCAAAAAGTGCGAAACGGGAGACATGTCAACTCAGGGAAATTATATGTAGCCTGCAAGCCACACTAGATCTTATCACGGCAATTAGTAGCTCAGCGGTCGGAGCCAGAAATAGTGTGCTCAAGTTGACTGCTCTGCATCCTAATGGTCTCATTTTTTCACAAAAATAATATGCAAAGAAAACTACAACAATATATAATGCAAAGAAAACTACAACAAAAGTCCACTTTCCTGCAAAACTTACCGTGCAAAAAATAGTCTAGTAAATATCATACTTTCCCTCCTCCTCTAATACCATGGTTTCTAACCTCCCGCTGGCTCTAACCTCCGAATAGACAATTACAGTCCCTCTTCAACTCCAATAGACCGAGCCCTCACGTAGCGCGTTCGCGAAAAGGAGGTCAGCAGCATCTTCCTGCACTACTACCATCCAGCTGGCCACTTTAATCACCCCACGTGAGCAGCAGCGACCACAGCTCTCTTGCATAATGACGCGCGCGCGCGCGCGCGCGGGTGGCGCGTTGATTGCGTACGCGCTCGCTCGCACACACGTATCGCAGGTATAGTCGACTTTAAAGGCTCGACTGGGAGAGCTCGGGGGATTCGAAGTATTCGTACGCGCGTCACGCGCGGCGGAGGATATATGTGCGCGTTCGACGACTGATCCACGCGCGCTCGCGCGGGGCTTTGGGTTGTCTCTGCGCGCGAATTTACGGGGAGGGGGTGAGCTTAAGGGCGAGGCGTAGGTGGATATTTAAGGGTGCAGAGAGAGAGGGAGCAGCTTCCGGTATCGTTCGTTGCTTTGTTAGTCGCGGAATAATGCGCGGTTTATCGGGAGAGGGTGGCGGGGATCTACGGATGGGTCTTTGTTCGGTAGGGTCTGATTGGAGAGTGAATTTTGATTTGTCGCGAGGGCTTTGAGGAATTTAGAAGCCTCGTACGCAACGAGGTATTGTAGATAAATTTAGTGCGGATTGGTGATTGGGTACATTTTGTTGAAATCCTTTTGATGAAGTGATTTTAACTATATAGAATTTATTATATTTTGCTTTTATTTTAATATCGCTTTGTAGGAATGGCATCAATAGAGTAAAGTGAATGAAAGATCGTATTTGACGTGAAATCAATTCAAAATAAAATTTTTGTTTATTTTTAACAATAAATCCGGAATTATAGACCGCAATCCCCTGCCTTGTTGTACGGTAAAAGGATTTGAGGTTGGATCAATTAAAAGCTTTTTCGTGTTATATACGATTATGGCGAAAAGTTTTAAACTCGATTATTTCGGAGCCGTACTCTTCATTCTATTTTTACCTCTAAATAACTTTCACTTCGATTTGCACAAGTTTCCATGCTACGGGTTAAAGAAAAATGTTCAAGTTGTAGATGTTAACGTTTTCTTCTTGATATACTTACCTTTGTATCATAAAATGTGATTGTTAATACAAAACATTGAAAATCGATAAAAATAAATACAATTGTGTTTCGATTCTTTCTAAACTGCAAATTCGTTACAACTTAACCAAGAATACTATTATATATTTTATACAATTTTTCTGTTTCATAAAATTACCGACACTTCGTTTAAACGCACAAGTATCGTTCGATCAAGCTTATTGTGACAATTTAATTTTACACTCACATTATCAACGGATCGGATCAGTTTCCGACAGGTAAAGCAGATGCTTTGAATCAGGTCAAACCACCAACACATATTTGCACTTACACTTACAGTTCCGGGAATACACGTGCGAACCCGTGGACGCACATTTAAATACACATTGACTACTTAAGCTCGGTAACGACTGTTTGGTATTAGCGCTCATCCTCGGATAATCCAAGGTAGAAATTACATTGCACCTACGCTCCCGAATAGAAATTACTAATTCTAGAAATTTCTCAATCCCACAAAATTATCTAAAAAGATAACTCATAAGCTTAATCCCTCCAAATTCTCAGATTCAAATCAGTTTCACCTTAAAATCATCGATATTCGCTTCATCCTGCGCTCGCCAAACAGTAGCATTTCCCGATGCAACCAATCAAACGCATATCTTACAATCCGTCCGAGCGATTTCAGGAACGCCACCATAGCCGGTCATCATCGACCTCTATCCCCCTTCACCACCGCTTCTGCTGCTCTCCTACAAAACCCCGCGTTTAATCGCTCACTCGGTCTCGAAATCCTGGCGATACTCGACACTCGCCGGCTATATACCTTCTAATGAATCGTGAACGCGAGCGCGCGGAATGCGCGCCATGGCTCGCGCGCATCACATAGTTCGCCCCTATAACCGTCGCGTCTCCTCTAGAGCGCCGCGGCTGAAGAGTCCCGGGGATAAGTGGCTCGAGAGCAGCAGCAGCATCTCGCGATCAGGTTATGCGCGCCCCGGCGACGAGAGAGACACAAGAGACAGAAGGGGAAGTTTCGAGAGAGTGAGGGAGAGGGGTTGAATTTCACTTTTTTTTCCTTCGTGTAGGAGGCTTTGAAGCTGATCGTGAAGGAAATGCGTGGATAAGTTTATTGGAGATTAGATTAGGGGGCTGTGTATTGGCTCTGATTATATATCGTTTTATATGTAGTAAAGAGGAGGTATAAGGTAAAAGTTTAAAAATTTAAGATCACTCGAAGCCTGAGAAGTTCCACAAATAGAATTCCGAAAATTCTTAAAGAAGCGCGCCTTTTCCAAGTTGCCAGAAGAAAAAGGAGGAGAAAATTTCGTGAAAGCTGTGTGGGCTTAATATTTAAATATCCGTACTTTGGCACAAAGGTCTTATAAAGTCGTTTTATGCACTTTTCGCGAAACCGAGGGAAAAGAGAAACTCAAAGTTCATCTACTTGAATAAAATAGTGGCGGCTGTGCAGATTACTGTAAAACGCGTGCAGTTTGATATTGGGCGAAAGGAATTGAAGTCGTACGTAAAGTAAAACTTCTAAAAGTAATACGTCACAATTTTTATTCGATTCGTTTAATGAATTTAACTTAATTTAAATTAGTTTAAAATGTTTTTTAAATCTGTTTTTGTTCTACCGGATAAATCAAGTTTGACTAGAATAGAAATTGTAGTGTATCGAAACATTTTTATGTATACTTTTATATTAAAAATTAGATACCAAAAAAAAATCTGTAATTTTCAGAATCAAGCCTTTTAGTACAGTATAATAAAACATAGACTCTGTTAAATATCTCTTTTATTTTTATATCATAATACATAATTATACATTATTATGTTGCCTTCAATGCGAATCAAATAATAAAACGTGGAGAAATATGCTATGACGAGGACGCGAAGTCACATGCTCTAACCACAAAGCTAACGTTGTAATGCTATTTCGAGTACATTGCAAGCTAGTTACTGCTGAGTCACCCTCTCTTTTCGTTTTACATGCTATTAACGAAATCTTTATTCATTAACGAAATCTTTATTCATAACAATAAGAAAGATTTTGTCTGATTTATTTTAAATTTCATAAAAATCATCTCCATCATTAGCCGTATTAGAAGAATTATCATAGTCTTTTATAATCAGCTAATTACGGACAATTTCATTATCCTACTCCTCCTTAGCCACCTTACATCATCTCAAAACTGCAAATGAATGAACAAACTTAAAACACAACTCATTTACCAGCATATCTCAATAACACAAAACGAAATCGATTACCAGACACCGAGTACACCACTAACTTCCAACCCCCTCCAAAAATCAAATATTCAAACCCCACCAGTCCACTCCTCTCCACCACTTACTCACCTCAATCGCTCAAATATTATTCCGAAATTTCCATTCTACGGGCAGACTGGCTATAATCGTGTTCTCGAGTACTCGGAATCCTCGAAGAGAGGAAGGAAGCTCGACTGCCGCTCCGAATATCCCATTGAGGAAATCAGCGTCCCTTTGTGCGCCCGCGGGAGGGAGATGAGACGTCACCGTTGTCGGACAGACCGACGAGGCCAATATCTGCGCGCCTGACGTCTTGAAGATGCGTAAGAGGATGTATGGGTTCTATTTTTAAGGTGGAGAGTCGTAAGTAGGCTACCTTTACCGTTCGAGAGGAATTTTTAGTGGTATAGGAATGTTGAGAAGCAGAATGCCAAATGTTTGGAATTTTACGTCTAAATTGTGCGATACTTTTTAGTTCGACCAAAAAATGTATTATCAGTGTTTGCTGTCCATCTCGCGAACACGATTATTCCCGCAATCATGTCAAACATGCGAACCGTAATCACTTATTCATATAGACTTGTCGTGCGGCAACTACTCCTCGAGCATACTTTTCCGTATAAATACAATCCTAATCCACTCGCACGTACACGACATCAATCAGATTCTGAATTCCCCAATCACGACGCACTCCAGCCGCAATCGAGAAACAACCCTAATCGCCGGGCAATCAATTATGAAGCAACGACCCGAGCCGAGATTCCCATCCGGCCGGCCGACCTGCCCGATGTAATTACTGCGGAAAACGTCAGATTGCCGGCCGCGACGCCGAGAAACACTTCTGACTTTTATTAACTCTGGACATCATCGGTCAGCATCACGTTACCATCCGGCCGCGGTGTCAGATGCTCCTGCGCCTCGTTATTAATCTTCCGTGTCGCCATTCGACACTATTCATTGGGACGTGTCGCGCAGGCGAAAGATTAACGCGAGAGTCTACTCGAGACTGTCTATTTGTGGGTTCGTATAAGGATATGAAGAAGCGTATAGTGGAAATTTGTTGTTGCCGGGTTGCTGTTTTGAGGAATTATTGGAAAAGGCTTGTTACATGATATTTAGTGATTTAGTGTACGTACGGTGATGTGTGAGATCGATATTGTGGATGGTAATTGATGTTTCATTTTAATTTTTATCTTCGAAACTTATGAATTACAATATTTTAAAATATTTTTTGCAAAAAAATATAACAACAAGTTTTTATGAGTTTACAAGTCCGGTTATCCTTGGAAAAATATAGTTACAAAATTGTTATAAAAAAATGCTGCACTATAAGTTAAGCCATATTTGTTTTATTAAATATATGTAGACAGTTCCAAAGTAGTTATAAAATTTACTAGAAAAATATAAATATTATGAAAAAATAAACTTGACAAATAAAAAAAAATCTACCGAACTTTTGATTTACAGTTTATAAAACGACCGTCGTCGTTTAATACAAAAATCAGGGCAAACCCTTTTACCGAGATTAAACAAAATCAACACGTATATTACAAAATCCCATCCGCACACCCTGACCAGTATACACACCCTGCAACGTACACACAACATACACATATATTCACCCGTTGTCTCCGCGCATCAAAATCCAGTCACGCGCGCGGCCACGTATATCAAAACTGCGCGGAGGAGCAACAGCGTCCCTCCTCCTAAGTTATTGTAATTTGCGACAAAGAGGCGAAGGGAAAAAAAGTTACCGCGTGAAAAAGTAGCCTCGACTCATAACATCGTCGCGGCGTAGAAGCGAGTAAAAGTTGAGCGTTATAACCGCGCTAGAGGGATTGCGCCAATCGGGCCGGGCGAATTCAATTAGGCGGCCTGGGAAAAGAAGAAGATTCTCGCGCGCGCGTGCAAGTGCTCAGTCAAGACTGCGAAAAGGTGGGAAGGAAAAGGGTTGGGAGCGGAATTTATTGGCACGGCTGGTGCTTGGAAGTATTATTCTTTTGGTTGTTTTGTTAGCGGGAGAGAGAGAGAGGCAGAGAGTTGTGTCGTGGGGTCTATGCAAACAGAGGAAGGGTGAAGTGTTGACTGAATTCAACGGGTGTTCTCGGGCAATATTTTGTCTGGGTGTAAATATGGATGAAAAAAAAATGCTTTCCGGCTTGTACATGTGGCGTATAAACACGTAGAACTGACTGCGATTTATTTAAAACTGGAATTGTTATCATTCTACTGCAACAGTAGAAAATTATTCTGTAATGTGCATTTTAGTAAATTATTTACCAGAAGTTATTACTTCTTGATGTAAATACAAATTTTTATAAATCGTGTATATAAATTATTTTGTTTAAAATTGTAAAATAATCATTCTCTACAGTTGTACATTCATCCGAAAATATACAAAGCATTGTTCACTCCTTTTTATTTTTCGCTCAATCAAAGCAGGACCCTATTCCCGTCTACTACACATGTAACACCCGAACAATCAACCACGTAAATACGAGCATAAATTACGCACAATACACCTTTCCGCACAATGGCGCGTTTTTCATTGCCGCCCTTAGCGCACACCTCGGCGAAGGGAGAAAGTAAAACAAACGGATTGCCAAACAAAAGCCGCGCATTCGTAACAACACACACCCACACAATGAACTTGTTTATTCAGGCCCTTTCGCGAATGCAATCCTCGCATCGTCCGCGCCGCGTGTTTTCTAAAGAAGAATCTTATATCTACGTACGGCCGGCATCAGGCCGAATTCACGAGGAAAATAAGGCTTGATTAACAATGGAAATCCTTCGTCGGCGCGCTAAAATTGCCGCGAACTTTAATTAAACATAGAGGCGCACGCGCGAAACACATCAAAACTTGGTAGGTGGCACAACTTATGAATTACAAATCCACATCAGCCGGAGCAGCCCTCGGTTAATTACACACAAATAAACACTCGCGATTCCTACTATTATTATAATTTTCGTCTCGCGTGACGTTTCGTCTCCACCCCCCTTCTATCTCCTCTCTCTCTCTCTCTCTCTCTCTCTCTTTGCCTGTACGCTCGCGCGCGCGCACATGTAAATGTAAAGGCGCGCACATGTGTGCTTGACGTTGCAAGCTCGACCTCGTTTCTCTCCGCTTCAACCTTTGGCGAGTGTCGAGATATGTACTGACGGCTGTGGGCGTGTGTGTGCGTACATGTAAGGGTAGGCGCTCGTGAAATACGACGAAACTGGCAATTATTAAGAGTCCGAAACTGCCGTGGCGCACGCCGAGGTGGAAGTTTCCATTAGAATTTGGCGAAAGTTGGCCTTGTAGAGGGAACGCGCGGCGACTTGTTTGCTGTCGGGGGGGTTTATTTGACTAGTTCGTGATAGATGTGCTGTGTGAGTTAATTTATCGCTGCAATTAATAATGTTGTACTAATATAGCGATTTGCAGGAAATAATTGGCCATAAATGAACAGTTGATGCAGAATTTCGTTGCGAAAAAGTTGTTTTATGAAGTGAAAAATTATTATTGAGGCAAGGTCATTTGTTAAAAAATTATAGCTGTAAAATATTTTACGACTCGGTGGTGTCCCTTTTATTATGACCACGTAAAATTCAACTTTGATCATAAATTTGTGGTCGATTCATCGATAAGACAATCGAACATAAAGTGTACTAGTTCATCGCTAATAATGAACTGCGTCGTTTCCAACTTTTCGATTTCAAGCTCTTGATAATTTAACTTGAAAACATGAGTTTAATAAGATTTTTAGAAAAATTATTTGCTCTTTCTTTTAACTTCGTAAACTAAAACTTCACCTGGAACAGCTGTAATTTTGTACATATTCGGTTGAATATTAGTGGATTATAAGCTACATTTTACTATTTACGCAAAAATGTACAAAGGACTCGAAACTGTTATTCACATAAATATTTAGCAGGGTATTAATAGATTAACGCAACACGCTACTCTGCTATTCAAATGACAAAGCCTGCTCTCGTGAATTCGAACAAAACGCACATTTCATTTCTCGGACAAAACATGTTTTTTTTCAATTTCCACCACTTATTTTCCCTGAAAAGCGAGAACCTGAAAAAAAAACACCAAAACATAAACTCGACGCACCATAAAAAAGTCCAAAAAAGCCATTCACCATCCAACCCCATACAACTCGGGCGACCGGAGAATCGCGCACAAGGCCGGCACAGCTCGCATCACCCTGTAAACACAGAGAAAGAGGAATGTCGCCACCTATATACACACATATGCATGTGAGCGTCCAATTTTCAGCCACAGGAGGCTTCGATTCACCCGGCGGTGCGGCTAATTTGCGGCGCCCCAGCGCTCGAGCTATATGCATATCTAGGCCCCGCTGACGTTTTGCGCTACTCGCGTGTGTCAAAGGTTGCCTCCCGTGTGCGGCGTTGCACCGCCGTTTGCCTTGCAGGCGCGTGTGCGGTGCGAGCGCTTTTGTATGTCACGCGGAGGTGACTGCTGCTCTGGGGGAAAGCTCAGGTGGTTTGAGGTGTTGGGTAGGGTTATGAGATTCGGAGATGACGGTGAAAGAAATTCTATTAGTGTTTTCTTATTGAGGTAGAAAATTAATTATGTACATTTTTTTACTTTTAGGGGGTTGAGAAGAATTAAGTTTTATGCTGTTTTTTTGTTGTTGTCTGGAGAAGCGTAATTTACAAGTTTAATGTAATTTACGAAGACTAAGGAAGCTATTTCAAGAATAAGAATATTGAAAAATGTTAATTACTCAAATACTATGGTTATTTTTAGAAAATATCTTAAAATGGTATTTTACCTTTTCTATTAACGTTTTCAATTGGAACACTTTATAATAATTTTACCTTAATTGAGGCGAAATGGTATGTACCTGGAATGGTCATGTACGTTTTTAAGTATTCATTACTTGAAGAGTAAAATTTAAAAAAAAGTTTAAAACTTCCGAACGAATAAATACTGTTAATTATACCTTTGTAAATAAATAACAATAATTTACGCGAATGCTCTTAATAGCTACCCGTACTGAGTTACAACGCATGGCTGTTAAATGTCAGTTTCGAAGTTAATTTAGTTAACTGTCTCACTGCATGCGCGTTTACTTTCACTGGATGTACGTCTGTTTCATGTCTAATGTGAGTACAGCTAAAAATAGTAGCATGTAATGTGCCTGCTGAAAGTGTAAAAATATGGAAATAATTGCAGTGAAAAAATTGTTGGGAGAATCGAGAATTTTTAAAATTTTATTTCAGACATGCACCACGAGAATTTTTTTAAAGCTGAGTTTATCAATAATACAGTATGAACATGAAAAAAATAATACTTTCGATTATCGAGACGCACCTCTCTAAAATAATATTTTTAAAAGATCGCAGATTGCTACCTCGATAAAAATATAAATTTGTATTTTTACCAACACAAAAAGAATTCTCAAATATTTTACAACTTATTTACAACAAATTTTTGTAATACCTAAGAAAAAAAAATCATCCCTACAAAATACCGCAACTGCTCTCCCGACAATTCGTTCACCCCTCACATAAACAAGAAAAAAAAAGCCAAAAATGAAAAACACGACATTTCCGCGCACGTGTATGCGCCCCGCAGACATGTCGTTCGTGTTCTTCCGGCTGCACACGCGTCGCCGCGCGCAGGAGGAGAAGCAGAAGCGTCAGCGTCGGGGCGCCGGCGGCGGACAGCCCGGGGGCGGCCAGCGGGGCCAGAACTGCGGTGGTCAGCCCCAGCCGACGGCAGGCTCGATGCAGGGCTCGAATCGGGTGCACCGGGGCCCGAGCAAGCTGTTCGAGCGGGCGCCCCTGCAGCCCAGCGACTCACTCGACGAGATCGCCTTTCAGATACCGAGGTAATGTGAGATGAGAGTGGACATGCGTGGATGGGTATGAGTGATTTTTTTTTATAGGGTTATGTTTAAGTTTTGAGTTCTTTGATGAGTGTGGGTTTAGTTTTGGGAATGGCCGAACAGAAAAACTATTGTATAATTTATCTTGGTGTTTAATTGGTCGGAAAATAAGAATATTTTAATAGAGTTTATGATTTACATTTTTTTTTGTACGAAATAAACTGTTACAGAATATTTTAACTTTTAGTAGAAATGTTTTTTTTCTGTTATTAATATTAGTTACTCGTTATTACTCGTTATACTATTTCGGGACAGGAATAATTGCGATATATATTTTTAAAAATTTCTATTCATTTTTTATTGATTGTTAAGAACAATTTGAATGTAAAACTATTGCCGCTGTACTAATTAGTAAATTAAACAGTTTATGCGAAAATTAATTTAGTTATGCAGCAGTGAATAAAAATTAGGTTCAAATTTACATAAATTTTAAGTAGTGACATAATTATTGTTTTTTTGATAATCCTTAAAATACATTTTAATTCGTTCATTTGTGTATATTTTAAAAGAACTGCCCTCAGAGTTAAACTATTGTAAAAAATTAAATATATACGTAAAAATTTGCCAGTTGAAATAATTGCACGATTTGTCCATCGTTTACGAATAATTACATTAATAATAATGAAATGTGGTATTTTGAATAATGGCACAAACTGAATTTCCCAGTTAATTTCAATATCGTTTTATCCTATTTTTTAAAATTCGCACACAACTCCATTTAAAAAATGGAGCTTATGACAAATTGATGTGTAAAACGTAAATGTTTACATGAATTGTATCTATTTTAAACATGTTTATCGTTATTTCAGGCTTACATGTGCTATGTGATATTTTAAATTTAAAATAAAACTTCGTACCCAATTGTAATCTTACATCATTTTAATGCTTTTGGTTGTATATCATAAAAAATTTTTTGTGTCTCATTCTCACGTAATTTTTCCAATTCTCGTATATTTCCATTAAAAATATTACACCCCGGATACGAAAGAAGAGCAATATTTTGAGTATAAATTAAAAGAAATAACCAACTCCAATATCTCGAGCACTTTACATGGCCAGTAAAAGTCGCAAAGTCAACTAACGCAGTTACTTTCCGTGGGCCATTACCCATAACTTTGACTTATAATGTCTCACTGATGAATTCATCTCGAAGAGAGCAACTTTACCTAATAACTGTAAAAGAAGGTAAAATTAATTTAAATTTAGATGTATGTAAATAGCGTACTGAAACGCTTGTTTTCATCTATATATTAGAGCAAGTGTCTGAGCCCTTCTGTATAAGGTAAGTTCTTTAACACACACACTACCTTCGTGCCATTTTTCGTTTACAAAATTACTGAATTAAAAAGGATGCCACATTTTATTTCCTCTACCCCAAGAAAATACCGTTATTATTTTTTAATTTTACCTAAAATAATTTGAATATTATACATCAGTTTAATAATTATCATAATTTCTTATAGTCCATCGATTTACAAACGGACCACGTATATACAAACAGCTTGCGAAACACTATTAAACTACAGAAAAGATTTCCGAGTAAGAAACCCTTTAGAAAGACCGCTACCTCCTTTGAAACCTTCATTCAACAGTTTGTCGAAGAAGTCCCTCTTAAGTACATTGAAGACCGGCTGGCCTCCACAGGTCAAACACATGTCGCGACTCTTCTCATTACGGAGAAAAATAAATCCCTCATTCCCCGAAATTGCGACGAACCCCTGCCAATTAGCGTCCGTAACCGGGAATAATTCGATAGCCTGTAGGCCAGTAAGGACAAAAATACGCCGTAATTAGGGCACGCGGACTCGCCGCTTCGATCGTTTATTTCGTTTCTCGTTCTGCACGACAGGAGAAGGCGGAAGACCCGAGCGAGCGTTTACTCGATAAACGAGACCCCGGATGGTCTCTTTGAATTTACTCGTGCGTTTGCGCGGAGAGAGAACCTTTTTTTAGAAAGGCGGGGAGAAGGAGAGAAAAAAAGCTAAGTTTGATATAAAGTTTAAACGCCTTTCATTTGCATACTTTCAAAAGTTTGTAACTGAATTTTTTGCCCCGCGTCGCCCCGACTCTTTATGTTTGTACACGGGTTATATACATTCGTTGCCCAGAACGAGCACGAGAGTAAAAAATCAAAGAACAAAATGAATTATTCATCGACGCGATTATGAATAATATATAACCCATTTAGCGAATTTTCGAGTCGTAAAATCCCGCGTATAAAAAACGGCTATC
Source organism: Torymus aiolomorphi (assembly GCA_036365515.1). Lineage (NCBI taxonomy): Eukaryota > Metazoa > Arthropoda > Insecta > Hymenoptera > Torymidae > Torymus > Torymus aiolomorphi. The sequence goes on along the minus strand of CM070873.1, from coordinate 59,022,239 downwards.
CTTACCCGCTCGCTCTTAAATATTTACTCCTTTAAAGAATTCAGAGAGCATTACGCCCTTTATCTATTTCGGCCGTCGCTGCATAAGTGAAACGTTAGAAAAAGCTCGCTCGCAAAAACCCTTCTCCCTCAAAAAAAGACCATTCATGAACATCTTAATCCTATTTATATAAATATTCACGTTAATTCCTCCCCCTCCGCACGTATACACTGCAAATACGAAAAAGCTGCAGCAGCAGCAGCGCTCAATAAGCTCCCCAGGATTAAGCGGTGCGGGCAATTTTTTTCATAAGCTCTCTCTCTCCTGATATCGTTAATTTATTCCTTTTGTTAAGCTCGTCAAAAAGACCATCAGATACACATGCGTGCACTTCCGCTAAAAAAATATACATACACAGCTCGCGCTTTCATTGGCAGGCCGCCGAGCCACGTGCGTCTCGTTTCCGGCTTAATGTCTTTTTACGCGCTGTCGCGCTCGCGCGTGCCGATGAATATGCGGCCGGCGCCTCATATACTATGCGTTAACATATACTCACATGCAGCTGAAGTCGCATTATATATGTACATGTATATGTACGTGTGTGTGTGACGTTGTATACCTGCGGATTCGCCGGACGCGCACGGCAGCAGCAGCTGCTGCCTCTCTGCAGCGGAGCTGCGGCATCGCGCATTGCCGCAGCGGCGACGACGTCCGATGCGCGTGCAGGTATATATATATACGGATGTGTATCAAGAGATTTCCGCAGAATGCGACTCGGAGGCTCTATGAGAAGTTTATCGGATTTTATGGCGGATGGAGGCGGAGGAGAAGGAGGGCAATGATGCGGTATTTTACAGTGGCGTACGTATGTGTGTATACGAACGTACGTATACGCATTGGATGATATCGAAGATAGCCGGTATAAAGTCCGTGTACCGAAATTTTAAAATATTGACTTACAGTGGTCGGAAGGGTTTCTGGTATAGTTTTGTACGTTTTGCCGTACGGATCACTGTATTGACTGTGGGAAAATGTCGATGGAAAAAATATGTAGCTGTTTTGATCTTTTTTATTTGTTAATAAATTATTTGAAGGCAATGTTGTGAGTTAAATTAAACGCGAGCACGTTTTCTAAACAAACCTCTGACTTTTTGTGTTTAATTTCTGATTTCAGAGTAAAAAAAACACAAAATAACCTCACTGCTGCAACGGAGTTATTTGACCTTTCAAATTTTCTGTAAAAAGACTTATAACGGGATCCACACAGTAATAGTGATGTGAGGTTGAATGATATTGAATTTCTGTAAGGGGGCGAGGGGACTGAGTCTTAAGCTTTTTGATTCAACTATATAATATAGGGAGATTTATGAGGAAATCCACGGAATCTTTAACTGTTGCGATACTTTTTTGTAAGTAATTGTTGCTTAGTAGCGGAGCGTGCGAAGCACATAAACGAGAGATTCTTTCTAATGGTAAGACGTAGAAAGCCAGTCCTGTAATCCATATTAGTATGCCACGCATGCTCAAGTCTGGGGGTGTACAAAACTGTCTAAAAAGGTCCACTTTTGAAAAGAATAAATAATAGGTTTTCAGTTTACTTTATACAATGCATAAATAATTTATCAGCATTTTGCAAAATTGCAAATAGAAAAGTCAACATTCTGGTAAAGATGTGTAAGAATATGCAAAAAAACAATTTCTTAAATAATTTATTTAAACAATAACTGTTTAGACAAATTTTAAAAAAAACTTTTTTTCATTTTTTGTAATAATTTAATCAAATGCTACAATCTACATAGATTTGGGAGCGGTATCTCTTCTGGTTTAGGCTTGGGCATTAATGGGTTAAATTCGTTGACCAACAAATAATTTCTCCTAAAGCAAAAGTATTGATATAATACACTATTTTTATTAATACATTGTTACGTTGGGTTTTCGAGCGAAAACACAACTAATATGTTTCTTAAAGAAACTTTTGCTCGGTTTTGAGCCTGGAGTTTTAATTCCAATAGCTCGGGATCGAGCCTGATACTATAATAGCCAGGGTGGAATTAAAGGACAGAAAAAGGGCGCGGCGTGGTTGTTAATACCATAAAATATTAATAAACATGTTGTTAAATTATTTTGATTAAAGAATGTACAGCAATAAAAACGTACAGATAACTGGCGACATACTGGTGTAGATCCCTTAATATTTTTATTAGACCGGCTGTTAGAAGGTTTAGTTTAACAAGAAAAAGATCACTTTATTTTATAGGGACACTAATTTTCGAGCTCTCAATTTAACTCTACATAAAATGGGGAAAATGAGGGCAAATATTCTAATTAGAGAAGAGGAAGAAGGACAGCAACTTAGAATGCTTACTTGGTTTTTCTGCTAGAACGGCTTACCCCTTAGTGAAAACAAATGATTGGTTCGAATGAAAATTAAATGAAAAGATGCGAACACAAATGAAATTGGAACGTCGACGAATAAAGTTAATTTATAAATACTTGGCTCGTGGTAATCATTTTTTCAAGATATTGATTTTAATGTATTCCAGTAAACTATTGTTTTAATTTAAATAATAGAGAGTTGTAAACCTTATTTTAGACAAGATATGGAACAAATTAAAATTACTTTAAAAATTCTTAAAGTATTACTAAATAATTAATTTAGAAGTTTCTCAAAAATTAAAAGAAAGAGCAAGTGAATAAGTAAAATTTATAGATTTTTGAATAGTAATTAGAATCTCAATTTGATCTTGTATAAAAAAAAATTATTATTTACCGGAACTTTTTTAGTTTACATGAAACATTGAAAGTGTAAAAATAAGATATACGCATTTTCTTAAGAACCGTTAACAATATTCTGCATGGAAGAAACGTACGCCAACATCGAGACAGAATAGATATCATTGTATACGAATAACGGCAGGGTTTCCCCAGTTTATTGTGGTAATAATACTAACAATAATACAAGATAATAATGTAATGGACGATTTTCGATAAATAATTTTATAAAAATAATTAAAATATACGACATTAGAAAAGAAACCGCAAAATAGACGATGCAAGAAAGAGAGAGAAAGAAGAAAGAAGAAGCAGAAGAGAGGAAGAGAGAAAAAGAAGAAGGAAAGAGAAAGAACAAGAGTGCTGAGAGGAATCAGTGCGTGCGTGCGTATGTGTGTGTGTGTGTGCAGAAGATATCTCGAGAACGAATTCGTCGATTTCGACAGGACAAAGCTTATTCTCTTCGATTTTGATGCCGCTTTAAAATCCACAAACGATTTTGAAAATTAATCGAATTTCTTTTGTTTTATTATCAAAAAACGATTTTGAAATTACAATTTTTCTCATTTTTTTTTATATGATAGGGTAATTATTTTCAATTTTTTGGAATGTACTTGAAAGGGCAATAAATTACCTACATTTTCTTGTTTTTAAATTTAAATATCTATCGTCCTTCATTTGTTATGAAGGTAAATGTGTCATTTTCTTCTATAATTTTTATCTCAGAAACTATTGTATAATTTTACACGAAATTTGTACCAGTTATTAAGTATAAAAAGTACTACCTCTAAAAATTTCAAGAGGTTTTATCGATTTGTTAATGAGAAAAAAATTATTGAAGAAAAAAATTGCATTTTCGTTGTCGCACGATAACTGGAGTAAAAATCAATAAATCTCTATGAAATTTTGCAGAGGGATAGCTCTTTTATACTATGTGTTTTTCTTAAACGATTCGACAAATCAAATTGAAATTTATAGGCTGTCTAGCTTACACTGTGAAGAATATATGTACAAAATTTCATTAAGATTGCTGAATTATTTTTGAAAATATTCGTGAGAAATATTTTTGAAGAAAAAAATGCGTTTTTGTTGTCGCACGGTAACATGAATAAAAATCAATGAATCTTTATGAAATTTCGCACAGGGTTAGCACTTTTAAACTTCTGAACCCTTTTCATTGGCCAAGGAAAGCTGTTCATAAGATTCTAAGTTATTTGAGGTTAAATTTGTTTTTTGAAATTTTTAAAATCTCATTTTCTTCAAAACGATTGGACAAACAAACTTTAAATTTATAGGCTGTCTAGCTCATGTTATGAAGAGTATATGTTTGGGATTATAGTATCCGAGCGAGCCGCTAGATGGCGAGCGCCAGGCAAGCGCCAACGCGCTACTTAAAACATCATTCCGAGTGTACATATAGAGGCTTATGACACGCACTCGAACTACCCATTATTACGATATTATTTGCCTACTCACTACTACTCACCACTACTCGCCAATCATTATTTAACTTTGCCTACCCTTATACATTGCTTTACTTATACTTACACTTTGCTTTGCTTATTGCTCAATTGCTATTACATTTGCTTTTGCCAATATAATACGAGAAGCTCTCGTATTATTTGCTGCACCATTTTGCTTACGTGCTCAAATATACATTTCACGCTCACATCATATTCTTGCATCAACCTTACCTTTGGGAACGGTTGGTACAAAAACTCTTAAATTTCTATTTATTTCTTCTTGCTGACAAACCCTGATAATATAAATTCGCGTATACGTTTAATCGTATACAGTATATGTACAAAATTTTCTTTAAGTTTGCACAATAATTTTATTGAAGATATTTTTGTACGAAATTCTACATTTATATACAAAAAATTAGAACATCAATTTTCTACTTCTGATATTTATTACTTCACAAAAATTAAAAATAAAAGCGTTTTCTATAATGAAAAAAGTACTGTTTTCCTTCTGTGCAATTTTATAATGGTCTCCAATATAGAGCAAATCCTGATGCAGCTATGTACACTTTGAAAAGTGTAATTGATAAGGCCCACAGGAATCAGGATACTGTAAAAGCTGAAGCAAAAAGATATAGTGTATTTTTAAAATTAGATATCGAAAAGTCACTTAAATTTTTAGGTTAGTTAACTGTGCGCGGTATATATTGTACATAAAACTAAATTTCATGGAAAATATAATTAAAACTGAAACGTAACACTTACCTACGAAAGTTATCTTCAGTAAAAAGAAAATGATCCCAACAGATGAGCGAATAACAAAACAATTACTTAGGTAATCTTGAACGCATACCAGTTACACCTTGCCCTTGGAGGAGGTAAAAGATCTTCCAGGCTTGCAGCTCGATAAGGGTGTAATGAGCCTGCGGCTTCGGACAAAGAAAGGACCTATAGAAAGCGATACTTAACTTCTATCGACCAATCACAAGAGAGCTTTCAAAATCCAATTCGCTCTACGGAGAGTCGCACCGCGCGCGGCGCGCGCCAGTCCATCTCGCCGCGCACCCCCTCCCGCAGTCAACAAACTCGATCGTACGTTTTGCCGTAGTACTCGGAATCGGTGTTGTGTTGTCTTTCGCGTTCAAATTGAGTATAAACATTCTCCTGTATATTTGCTATATTATGTACCTATAGTTTTTTGATTCGCTGTAACCTTTTTTAAAGAATCGCATCTTAAGTGTTTTGTGTTTCACCAGAAGGTACTTCCATAAGAGCCCGTGTATAAGAGCTGAACTTTGAAGTTGAATAATTTCATAACCGAGTTGACAAACAATCTGAAATTTCGCATACTAATAGAAAATCAATCGAAGAATAACAATATTAAGTTTTTGGAATGACCTAACCTTTTTCATTTCGGTATCGAACCTCCTTAACAGAAAGCTTGCGTAAAATATTTTAATAAATGTTGCTGCAAACTTGTCAAAACATTTCGTGAAATGTTTATGTCTCCTGTCCAAACCATACCCGAAATATTTCAGAAAAGTTTCAGAAACCTTTCGTGTATGATAGCCGGAATGTTTACGGAATCTTTCAGGTATTCATACAGAAAATATTTCTGCAAGGTTGTGGGAATATGAATACAAAAATTTTTATACCACCAAAGGAATATTATAAGAAACTTTTGCAGACAACTTTCTACAAGATTTCGTGTAATGTCTGAAGTATCTTAACAGAAAGCTTGCATGAGATATTTCAATAAAGGTTGCTGCAAACTTGTCATTACATTTCGTAAAATGACTGCGTCCCCTGTCAAACCATACACGAAATATTTCAAAAAAGTTTCAGAAACATTCCGTGTAATGATAGCGGCAATGTTTACGGGACCTTTCAGGTATTCATACACAAAATATTTCTGCAAGGTTCTGGTATATTAATGCAAACATTTTTCTACGACCAAAGGAATATTATAAGAAACTCTTCCAAACAACTTTCTACAAGATTAGGTGTAATTTTTCAAGTATCTTAACAGAAAGCGTGCGTGCAATGTATCAGTAAATGTTGCGGCAACCTTGCCAAAACATTTCATGAAAGGTTTGTGTCCTCTGTCCAATCCATACACAAAATATTTCAGAAAAGATTCAGAGACCTTCCGTGAAATGATAGTCAGAAGGTTTACGCAACATTTCTTGGAATCTTACGCAAAATATTTCTGCAAGGTTGTGCAAATATTGGTTCAAACAGTTTGTGATCGTGATATGAATATTTCGAGAAACTTTTCAAGAAACTTTCTGCAAGATTTCGTGTAATATTTCAAGTAACTTAACAGAGAGCTTGCGTGAAATGTTCAGTAAATGTTGCGGCAAACTTTCCAAAACATTTCGTGAAAGGTTCATGTCCTCTGTCCAATCCATACACAAAATATTTCAGAAAAGTTTCAGAAACGTTCCGTGAAATGATAGTCGGAAGGTTAATGCAACATTTCTTGGAATCTTACGCAAAATATTTCTGCAAGGTTGTGTCAATATTGGTTCAAAAAGCTTGTGATCGTGATATGAATATTTCGAGAAACTTTTTAGAAAAGTTTCTGCAAGATTTCGTGTAATTTTTCAAGCATCTGAACAGAAAGCTTGTGTGAAATCTTTCAGTAAACGTTGCAGCTAACTTGGCAAAATATTTCGTGAAAGGTTCGTGTCCAGTCGAATCGATACACAAAATATTTCAGAAAAGTTTCAGAAACCTTCCGTGAAATGATAGTCGGAAGGTTTACGAAACATTTTTTGTAATCTTACGTAAAATATTTCTGCAAGGTTGTAGTAATATTGGTTCAAAAAGTTTATGATCGTGATATGAATATTTCGAGAAACTTTTCAGAAAAGTTTCTGCAAGATTTCGTGTAATTTTTCAAGCATCTGAATAGAAAGCTTACGTGAAATGTGTCAGTAAACGTTGCCGCAAACTTGCCAAAACATTTCGTGAAAGGTTCGTGCCCTCTGTCCAATCCATACACAAAATATTTCAGAGAAGTTTCAGGAATGTTCCGTGACATGATAGTCGGAAGGTTTACGCAACATTTCTTGGAATCTTACGCAAAATATTTCTGCAAGGTTGTGGAAATATTGGTTCAAACAGTTTGTGATCGTGATATGAATATTTCGAGAAACATTTCAGAAAATTTTCTGCAAGATTTCGTGTAATATTTCAAGTAACTTAACAGAGAGCTTGCGTTAAATATTTCAGTAAATGTTGCCGCAAACTTACCAAAACATTTCGTGAAAGGGTCGTGTCCTCTGTCCAATCCATACACAAAATATTTCAGAAAAGTTTCAGAAACGTTCCGTGAAATTATAGTCGGAAGGTTTACGCAACATTTCTTGTAATCTTACGCAAAATATTCCTGCAAGGTTGTAGAAATGTTGGTTCAGAAAGTTTGTATCGTAATATGAATATTTCGAGAAACTTTTCAGAAAATTTTCTGCAAGATTTCGTGTAATTTTTCAAGCATCTGAACAAAAAGCTTGCGTGAAAAGTTTCAGTAAATGTTGCCTCAAACTTGGCAAAATATTTCGTGAAAGGTCTGTGTCCTCTGTTTAATCCATACACAAAATATTTCAGAAAAGTTTCAGAAACGTTCCGTGAAATGATAGTCGAAAGGTTTATGCAACATTTCTTGTAATCTAACGCAAAATATTTCTGCAAAAAGGTTGCGGAAATATTAGTTCAAACAGTTTGTGAACGTGATTTGAATATTTCGAGAAACTTTTCAGAAAACTTTCTGCAAGATTTCGTGTAATATTTCAAGTAACTTAACAGAAAGCTAGCGTTAAATATTTCAGTAAATGTTGCCGCAAACTTACCAAAACATTTCGTGAAAGGGTCGTGTCCTCTGTCCAATCCATACACAAAATATTTCAGAAAAGTTTCAGAAACGTTCCGTGAAATTATAGTCGGAAGGTTTACGCAACATTTCTTGTAATCTTACGCAAAATATTCCTGCAAGGTTGTAGAAATGTTGGTTCAGAAAGTTTGTATCGTAATATGAAAATTTCGAGAAACTTCTCAGAAAATTTTCTGCAAGATTTCGTGTAATTTTTCAAGCATCTGAACAAAAAGCTTGCGTGAAAAGTTTCAGTAAATGTTGCCTCAAACTTGGCAAAACATTTCGTGAAAGGTCTGTGTCCTCTGTTTAATCCATACACAAAATATTTCAGAAAAGTTTCAGAAACGTTCCGTGAAATGATAGTCGAAAGATTTATGCAACATTTCTTGTAATCTAACGCAAAATATTTCTGCAAAAAGGTTGCGGAAATATTGGTTCAAACAGTTTGTGAACGTGATTTGAATATTTCGAGAAACTTTTCAGAAAACTTTCTGCAAGATTTCGTGTAATATTTCAAGTAACTTAACAGAAAGCTTGCGTTAAATATTTCAGTAAATGTTGCCACAAACTTTGAAAAACATTTCGTGAAAGGTTCGTGTCCTCTGCCCAATCCATACACAAAATATTTCAGAAAAGTTTCAGAAACGTTTCGTGAAATGATAGTTGAAAGGTTTACGCAACATTTCTTGTAATCTAACGCAAAATATTTCGGCAAGGTTGTGGAAATATTGGTTCAAACAGTTTGTGATCGTGATATGAATATTTCGAGAAACTTTTCAGAAAACTTTCTGCAAGATTTCGTGTAACATTTCAAGTAACTTAACAGAAAGCTTGCGTGAAATGTTTCAGTAAATGTTGCTGCAAACTTTGCAAAACATTTCGTGAAAGGTTCGTGTCCTCTGTCCAATCCATACACAAAATATTTCACAAAAGTTTCAGAAACGTTCCGTGTAATGATAGTCTGAAGGTTTACGCAACATATCTTGGAATCTTACGCAAAATATTTCTGGAAGATTGTGGAAATATTGCTTCAAACAGTTTGCGATAGTATTTTGAATATTTCGAGAAACTTTTCAGAAAAGTTTCTGCAAGATTTCGTGTAAATTTTCAAGCATCTGAACAGAAAGCTTGTGTGAAATGTTTCAGTAAACGTTGCCGCAAACTTGCCAAAACATTTCGTGAAATTTTCACATTGGGTGCTTCATGAATCTTTCACGAAAGGTTTCTGAAAGTTTTCTACAATTTTTCTTGTAATATTACAGGAAATATTTTAGCATCCTTTCGGTATTATTGGGGCAATATTGTGGTAAGTTTTCTTTGAAATATTTCATGAAATATTTCAGTGCAATATTTCATGCTATGTGGGATACTATGAAGAGTAGCTTTTTATTTTTCGATGTCCTACAACATATTTAAATTTCAAGAAAATCAGGACACCTGACAAGGTTTCCTTGTTAGGAAATACAATACAATGTTTTCTTTCAATTTTTCCTAAAAAAAATTACTTTCTCATGAAACACATTTTAATGGCTTCAAATTTAAGTGAAAAAGTATAGTTACAAAAGTGCAGAAACTGAAGGTTCTCCACGAAACCTCATAATTACTTTTTAAACTCTGTTTCGCAATGAATGGCATAACTGAAACTCAAAAGATCTGACATCATGTAGCACCATTTTATAGAAAAAAAATAACCATTGAAAAACAAACGAGGAATCATTTTAAACTTTGAATTATTCAACTTTTGAGAAATGCATTCGCCAACTATCATTTAACTTTAAAGTGACACGTTGGCGCAAGCAGAGCAAACATTCCTCGTATAAATTCTCCCTTGCGTTTTGGGCTCTGCGAGCTGCTCTGGGAGCTAGCTGGCAAAGTTAACACTTGTTTTTGTCGCGATAAAAGAAAGTTTCGAAACAAGACGAAGAAAACGCGCTCGCTCGCTGGCGTCAAGGCTTGGCTACACTGTCAAAAAATAGGGCTGGGAAATATTAAAAAATTGCGGTCGACGGATCCTTCGTCCTGAGTTTGCTCGAGTGTCGAGATGAAACTGGAATACGCAATTTTCGTTTAATATCCAGCTCGATAAAAATTTATTAAATATTTGTAAAAAGTTTGTAGATGGAAATGAAATGTGATAAAAACAATTATCTCATGCATTGTATATTTGAGAATTGTGGAACATTATTATATTTCGCCAAATTATAATGATTAATGATTTCGTTATATGCAACTTTCAGTTTAAGTGCTATTAATAATAATTAATTTATAATTATTATTTCATTATTATTGATTTCTACATATATATACTTTAAAAACGTTATATTCCAAAACCGATTACAAAGTAATAGGCCTGAACAACACCGACTTCAAAACCCCACACTTATTGCCCCACTCCGCACCGCACAACACTCGAATCCCTTCTCGCTCATTACCCTTTAAAATCCTTTAAATCCTCGCGGCCGCAGCCGTGCGTACACGCCTCGTCTTTTTCAACAAAAAAAAAGGAAGTGGGCCAAAACAATATCTCGACTCCTGGCGAATGTCAAGCGAGAGAGACAGCGCGCAGCCGGCTAGTCCGCGACGAAGAAGGTACGTGCCGCTGAATAAGCAATTAATTCAATGTGCTCGGTAATGAAGACACTCGTTCGTCCCACGCTCACGTGGTGACCCTTCCCTTTCTACTCCGGGCGGGGTATACGTGCTAGCGCGGGTGGGAAGTTTACTTGCCGAAACGGAAAGTTAAAGTCAATGGTTATTGTCGATGGCAAATTGTTTCTTGTCGTAAAATATTTATTTAGAGGTTCCCGCGTAAAAAAAAAATTGTGGGTCATATATTAACGACAGTGTTGGACAAGTATGGGCAATATATGGGCGATTGCAAGCCACATTAGAGCAATATATAGGAGATACTCGACTCCGACGCCTGAGCCAAATTTGGGCCAGAATCGGGTCATAGTATTCCCACCAGTATCCCATATAGTTCCCATATTAGTTCCATATTTATTTTCATGAGAACCATTAAAAAAAAAAAAAATGCTGCCAACTCATTGGCACGTAGCTTCCTCCAAATTAATGTATCGTTCCTACATATATAGTATTGTTACATCTGTGACGTATCTTTAAATTACATTTGATATTCATATTCTCATCAGTAATTTCTTGACCCACAAAATTATGTGATTGCAAATTAAATGACGCAACATTTCGACAACGCCACAGCGTGACGTAGCGAGCTACCGACTTCGCGAAAGCAAACGCTCGTCGAAGCTTTTTTGTACGCACAGCACTTTTCAAATTTCAAATCGAAGACTTTACGTAAAATTGTTTATTAAACTTGTTTAATAAGATGATCTTGACTCAACATCAAGATCATCTTTAACCTAATTTAATCGCTTAATAAAAACGGCGTCTTCACCACACACGTCAGTATCTCGCAGTTAATTCGCGAACTCCGTACCACTCCAGCCGACAAAAGGAGTAGTTATTTGTAAAGGCCAATAAGAGCCTAAATTATTATACAAGTGAAAAATATCAGTTAATAAATAGAACAATATTAATCCAATTTCTCTAGTACAATTTATTCGGAGAACCTGCACCACACACAAAAGAGTAAGTATCCAATACAACTAAAACAATAAAACCATATATACATACCAAAAATATACATATAACCAATAAATTAAAGAGTATTTCCTCGACTATCAAAACGTAACAGTATATATTTTAAATATAAAATATTTTTATTCATTATACTTTTTCTTCAATGATTTAATAATTCATTAATATTTTAAAAAATGACATATTTTGTTCTTATTATTGAAATTATTTGTTATTTGGCACTTATTTTATTTAAAAAAAAGTAATATTTTAAAATATAAAATTAAAAAATTGCTATCTACCCTCAGATCAACTTACTCACATTTTCAAAATCATATATAATAACTCCATTTTTTTAATGCATTATTATTCAATAATGGTGTACATATTATAAAAATTGAAATTATACGTCCAATTTTGATTTTTTTAATGGTCCGTTATAATTTTCATCATCCTCTTCTTTTATTTTCAATAAAATATCGTTGATTGTTGATTTTATCATTTCTTATACCATCTTAATAAAAAAAAGCAAATAAAATATTATGTAAACACAAATATCAGTAGCAGTTAATAAAAACATTTACATAACTTTGTAAAGGCAAAGTGAATGTATATATAATTATATGACCGTGAACCATAAATGTTTAAACTTTAAAATATTTATGTCAAAATTGAGTGAGGGTAATTCTTACTATAAATAGAAGTGAATACTTCTTAAATCGTGATTATTCAAAAAATTAGTTCAAATAAGTTTAAACTTTAAAATTTGTATCTCAAAATTGAGTGAGGGTAATTCTTACTATATTCACTTCTTAAATCGCGATTATTCGAAAAATTAGTTCAAACTCAAATATAATTTAAGGTAGTTCACCAGGAAATTGATTTTCTTTAAATTTTCTTAAAAATTAGTGTACACCCGACAGAATTCGATTCTTTCCGAACGTACCTAGTCAATTTTAAAATCCTGCAATCTCATTGGACAATTCCAATTTAGAGTTAATGTTTGCACAATAGTATACAATGATAAATGAGGAGTTTCCACCATACATAATATGCTTATAGCACAATTTCTCCGATATTGTGATTTTTATGACGGCATTGTCCCGTCAACTACCTTACATTTAATTATCCCTTGCTATCAGTTTTCCCCGAGTAAAATTTTAAATTTACTCACATTATCAAAAATGAAAAATTACAACAATTTTACTCCTGTTATTTGCACCCGAGAGAAGTTGATTCTTTCCGAACGTGCCTAGTCAATCTTAAAATCCTGCAATCTCATTGGACGATTCCAATTTACTTTTTCAATGATTTAATAATTTATTAATATTTGTAAATTTCGTATTTTTTTCTTATTACTTAAATTTTTTGTTATTTCACACTTATTTTATTCAATTTGTTTAAGACACAAATAATTATTTTTAATGTTAATGATTTTGACATGTTCAGCCGATAAAACAGGGTTAATGATAAAGTATGAGTATTAAACCATCTCCATAAAAAACAAAAGTAAATAAAATATTATGTAAACACAAATATGAGTGGCAGCTAATAAAAAAATTTTTGTACCGCAAGCACGATTTTCGCGTTTTTCGAACCTATTAATAGAGCCGAAAGCGACCGCTTGCCGACCAGCGGGCGGTAAAAACTGAAAAGCGCCCGCTGCTCGCCGTAGCGGGCGGTAAAAATCGAAAAGCGCCCGCTGCTAGCTGGCGGTAAAAACTCAAAAACGCCCGCTGCTCGCCGTAGCGGGCGGTAAAAAATCAAAATCGCCCGCTGTCGATTTTAGTACATTAGAACAAAAAAAAGCGAAAATCTATACTTGCGATACAAAAAATATGGCGTGTACCAAGGACTAAGTGGGTTTTTTGACCTCGTGTGATTGCAGTACTCGGTCTAAAAAACCCCACTTTACGCCCTTGGCACACAATATACTATTACATAAATTTCTAAAGGCAAAATGAATGTGTGTAAAATTATATGCCCATGAACCATAACCGTTTCAACTTTAAAATTTTTATCTCAAAATTAAAAGAGGGTAAATTTTACTATATTCACTTCAAATCGCGATTATTCGAAAAATTAATTCAAACTCAAAATAATTGGCCAGCGTATCTGACTAATTTCATGTTTCTGCAGAGCTCGCTGTAAATTAACCTCAATAAAACACAAAAGCAATTAAACAACATGCGCGCGTATCGCGCATCATTTCCATTTTCTAGTAACATATACATAAAACCGTTCCCGAAAAATTATGACTTGAAACGAGGGCTAAAACAGTTTTAACAGTTTTAACCTCAAATATCTCTGAAATTTATAAACTAATTCTTTTACCCTAACAATTCATGTCATAAATAATACACAAACTCTACACCTCCATCAAATCTACATCTACATCAAATTTCAAAGTAATTAAATTTTACTCTAGTTATTGTGCGACATAGAAAGTCATTTCCAAATACCAAAATTTTAAATATCAAATATCTCAAAAATTAACTATATAATCTGGATGAAATTTTACATATACGTATTGCCTATATCGCATACAAAATAGTCTATAAATTTCAAACTGATACATGAAGTTGTCATTGAGAAATTACGATTTTGAAAAATACGTAAAAAAATCTTAACATTAAATATCTCTAAAAATTATGGGACAATTCTTTTACCTAAAGGACTTATACGATAAACGTATAAACTCTACATCTCCACAAAATTTCAACATGATTAAACCAATTTTTTTTCTCTAGTTATCATGCGAAAATTCGCACATATATTATCTATATCACACCCAAAATTGTCTATAAATTTGGGGCTGATTCATCGAACCGTTTTCGAGAAATTACGATTTGAAAAAAAGGTTAAAAAAATTTTAACCTCAAATATCTCTGAAATTTATTGACCAATCATTTAGCCCAAAGAACTTGTGGTAGGTAGACATGATCATTCGTTTCAGACTACAGCATGTAACCTCCATTTGATCCTTTGATATGAACATAATTAAATAGCTGAGTCGGTAGTAAGCAAGTCTATCTAATTCAAAAGTTTAATGTTCGAATCCACTCAAAGAATTTTTTATTTATTTTTTTTTATAGTCACAGTACATGCCCAATAGAATTGTTTTTAGACTTATTTTTTTGTTTTGTGTTTTTTTTTTGTTAATGGTTCTCATGAAAATAAATATGGGACTAATATGGGAACTATATGGGATATTGGTGGAAAGACTATGGCCCGATTCCGGCCCGAATTCGGCTCAGGCGTCCGAGCCGAGTATCTCCCATATATTGCTCTAATGTGGCTTGCGATGGCCCATGTATTACCCATACTTGTCCAACACTGTAGGCAGTATATGGACCAGAATTTTTTTTACGCGGGATTGGTAGTTCAAATCTTGTTTTTAATATAATTTTGGAGAATAAGGTCGAGAGCTTATAATTACATGGTAAGGAAGAGTCTCTAGGTCGTTACAGAAGTTATGTTATTTTATTGTTAAATAGATAATTTTAGTAGTAACGTATTTCTATAATGGCCTGAGAAAACTAAAATTTGTACTATAATCGAAGGTTAAATTCCATATTTGAAATAGTAATATATTACTAAAAGAAGCTTAAGTATATTAGTTACGAATTTTTTATTTTTTGATATCGCTACAGAGATCTCACACTACGTCAATTTCCTTTCATCTACAAAAATATCGACAATTTTTATTTCGACAATTATTCTTTAAAAAATAAATGATCTCCCTTTGAGCTTTATGTGCTCTGCAAATCATGGCCTTTATGCACACTCCAATCGATATTTTCCTTTACTGTCCGCCAAGCACACCGGAACCGGCCGCAATAATCACACTCTTCCACTCGTTTATGCATATCCGCACAGCTTATTAGCGCGGCGACAGCCACAGCCGTCGATTGATAATGTACACACACGCACACACACACACCCACACCCACTCACACCCACACCTACACCCACACACACACACACACACACACACACACACACACACACACACACACACACACACACACACACACACACACACACACACACACATACACAGAATGCGATAAAAGCGATACCCCGCAGCAGAATATTAATTAGTCCATCGGTGATATGTACACGTATACGCGTATACGCGCGTGTGGTCAAGAGCAGCTCGCCGCGAGCGACATTAAAATATTTGACTTTACGATCGCTTTTATTTGCCGAGCGATTGCGCGCGGGATACTCGAGCGCCGTGTATGTCGCTGTTGATAATTTATTAGCGGGGAATTAATCTCAATGCGAGGCTAATGACGTTATTGGGGCTGGCGTGTGTGATTTCAAGAATTATGATTTCTAATAATATGCCGCTCGTGTGTTGTCGAGGATACAGAGGGGAATTGGACAAGTGACTGGCTCATACTAATTTGATGTGTGTCATAAAGGTTTTGGTTTCAGGGTGGATTGAAATGACATGTTAGGATAATTAAATCGGCTGAAATTAAGGTTTCGATGATTCTGATCTAAAAATCATTATTTTTATGACAGGCTATTAAATTTATTTGAAAAAAATCATTTTAGAATATTAAAACTAATTATATATATATTTTTTTTAAATAACCAATGTCAAACAATAAAATACATTTAATTTTTCCTTATATAGAGTTACATTTATACAGACTTTATTATATTCGTCAATAGTAACCATTTACAATCGTTATTACAGCATTTTGTTATTGCTGATAAAATACATTTAACACTGAATAGTCCCGATCACTCAAATCGCCTTCTATTAAATTTCCATTCAAGAACATTACGTACAACACGTTCTATTCGCTTATTTCTGCCACATCACCCGTAAAATCGCGCAATTTCGCTTCCAACACGGACTTCCAATTAACCCGAGCATTTATTTCTCATTCCTTCCCCACTCTCCATTTCCATCGACATTATCTCACCGTCCCACGCGCGCGTGTGTATATCCATCCTAATCCCGTAAATATATCGTATTATCCAGAAAACGCGTCAGTCGCTACATAACTCTTCATGCACGTAGCAGCAGTAGCAGCAGCATAAGCCAGCTCAGTTGAGAAGAATTTACCCGGACAAAAATTCGCAGTTTATCATCGCAGTTAACTCTCTCTTCCCCGGAATAGATGCACGAGACAGCAGCGACGTAGCAGCGTTGACATACACACGTAGAGCGCGCTCGCGCCAGCAAATAAATCAAGTTTATTGGATTTGCACACCCTCGAAAAATCGTCCCGACGTTTGAGTTTCGGGACACACGGGGACAATATGCCGGGAGGAAGAGCGCCGGCAGGCACACTGCGCGCTACACACGACTTCCAGAACGAACAATAACGAACGAAAATACAGAGAGAGAGAGGGACACTCGAGAAGTATGGCAAGCGGACGCGGCTAGCTAGATTGCGAGTCGTTTGTGTAGACGTTTCCCTGGCATTTAGCTCTAATCGAAAATAACGGTCGCCTATCTCGGCCTCACCTCTCTTTCTCTCTCTCTCTCTCTCTCTCTCTCTCTCTCTCTCTCTCTCTCTCTCCCTCTCTCTCTCGTTTCTTTTACTGATCGTCGAGATAGAGGGGGAGAGAGAGAAATAGTGAGGGACAGAGAGCCATTCGTTTTCGTTTGCGCGCCTTTAGTGCGAGAAAGAGGAGGAAGAAGGACAGGAGCGTGTAGGAAGAAAGATGAGCGGACAGTTTGTGTGCGTGACGCGGGAAATCTGCACGGCTGCTTTTGGGCGGCGTTGAGAACGTTTATCTAGGTAATAACGGGGCATCATATCGCGTATAGAGGCGACAATTGAGGGAGTTGTAGCATAAATATAGTTTCTTCGAATATATACACAGGGTGGGAACGAAGTTGTGTTGTAGTTTGTCATGATTTAATTGTAATTTTTGTGATAAAAGTAAATTGGTTGGAGATTAACGTAGTTAATGTTAACGAATTGAATTTTATGTATAGCTGTTTGTCTTTGATCATTAAGGGCAACAATGTTGTCCTAGATACCCGATAGTAAGTTGGTTAAGTGTAATTGGGGTAAAGTGTCTTCTAAATTGACGGTAGGTCTTGAAAATAAATTTTGTTGTACAGGCTCCTGTAAACTAGAGAGGAAAGAACGGTTTTTAATTAGGTAACAGTTTTCTGCATGTGATATGAAGATTTAAAAGCATTGTTTGTAAACAAAACAATACTACATAATAGGTTGAGATCGTATATTACGGTAAATGTGACTTTTAATTACTTTTACATAATTGAATAAATTTATCATGAATTACGACAATCATTAATTCACCGATTTATTAAAACATATTGTGCAAGAATCCCATCAGTATGTAACATTATATTACGCGATCAATTGTTACGTATCTATAATTTGAGACTAAAAGAAGTGCGAATAAAATAAATTTAAATAATTTAACGATTTTAATTATAAGTTTTTGCGTTTGAATAAAAACTTGAAAAAGTTAGTCAGAGATGCTTCATTTCAAAGCCGACATTTTCAAAGCGATTATTGCAATATAACTTTTTTTAATTTTTAATCCTACCATACCTGTCTGATTTCTTTTTCTCGAGATTTTCTAATTGGTTTCACAAGAAAAGGAAATTTCCCCAGTCCTCTGTAGAGGATGATATCACAGGACGAGTTGCTAAAGCCAACTTGAAACTTTATATTTATTTTTTTCAAAAACAATTCGTAAAGTTATACAAACGAGTAGTTTAAAAATTTTACAAACTATTTTAACTACGTAAAACAAAGCGAAAATCGACCCTCAAAAGTTAAAAAACATTTTCAACGACAACCGTCCTCGTGTAATACTCCTTTTCGCATAAATTACATTCACACTGCGCCTTATCAAAAGCAAATATCATCCTTTCTCACCGCTCCATACTTAGCGCCGTAACTTTTGCCCACTTATATACACTCCTCGGATTGCCAGCCATTAAGATAACCGCTGTTTTCACTTTAGTATCTCCAGCGATTTTTCCCGCGTCGGAAGTACCTATATACCCTTGAAAACGTATACAACAAAAATATCTGCCGCTCGATCGCGCGCATTCGACACTATTTATTCCCCCCGTCGGCTCTATTGCACGCGCGCGACAGACGTCGAAACGACGAAAAATCAGATCGAGCCGCGATGGGGTGTTGCTCTCCCGGCTGCTTTTTCGCTGCGTCAACTTCCCCGACGATGATTAATAGCCTCATTGATCTTTGATTCTCGCCGCTTCCTTTTCCGCCCATCGGTACGAGAGAGAAAGAGAGGAACTTGATCGCAATAAGTCGACGAACTCACACGGCGGTGGAAATTTGGCGGGGAAATCTTTTTCTTGATGTGGAGGAGGAGACGAGAAGTTTTACGAACTTTTTTCTTCTGCTCTCGTCTCTTCCCCGCTCGCCTCTACCGTTTTAGTGAATATCATAGTGTAAATCGCGGCGTATACGTTTCGGTATATTGCTCCGGAGAAGCGTTCATCTGTTGCAGGGTATTTCTATTTTCCTCTTTCTCGTTCTTTTTTTTTGTTTCTTTACGGTAAGGGTTGTTTTTACTTGGAAAAAGGTTAGGGTCATGTAATAAATGTTGGACAAGTTGTTTGTTTGCACATGTGATTGTAGTAAATCTTTTTCAAATTGCTAACAATATTGAAAAGATGTACCGATGTGTGAAGTAATAATAGAAATTTTTTTGGTATATAAAGCGTTTATGAAAGCATTGAATTATGAAAGTTAAATAGAAAATACGAGAAAAATTATGAATGAACTTTTTTTAAAATAACATTTATGCCTGACCGAACATAGCTAGTTCTACTTATGCCAGTGTAAGTTATTTTATTGAATCTTTAAAAACGACGATTTAAAAATTTTATATACAAATACATACCTACTGCGTTAAATTACTTAAACTTCTATTTTTATAAACATAAATAAATACGAAATATACTGCATTTATTCCTTTTAAACTTGATTTATTGTAGCAACCGTCTTTACGTTCACGCAACTTTTGCCTTGGGCAAAAAACGTTAAACATTTACCGTACCATCCATCTCCCGTTTCCCGCGTGCGCACATAGGCAAACCGCGTTTTCCGCTCTCTCGCGCGCATAGCAAACTAGAGTTAATCCAGCGGAAAACGCGCTCCGCAACTTCACCCCTGCACAGGAAGACCTTTGACGTTACAGTTCTATTTTTTTTCACCTGACCTGTACGGCCCGAAAATACACTCGCAAAATACATCCTCTCCGACGCCTCTCGCCGTTCCTCGTTTTGTTCATTCAAAATTCGGGGCATAGATTTCTGGATTTTGCCGAAAGTTACCAGCCGGCTCGCGTATTTTTTGGGAAAAGTTCCGAGAGCCGCGCCGCGCCGGGTTGCCGACTTTTGTCGTTTATCTTTCACAACCCAATTCACTCGAAGCTCTGCCGACGGAAATTACGTTGCATTCATGGTGTGGGCGCATTTGACCCGTTAGAATACCTTTTATAGTGAGAAAAAGGGCCTTGGAAAGAATACATTTATCTGACAGACATTCGGGCCGCATTGTTGGGCGGAAATGACGTCAGCGAAATCAGTCAGAAATAGTGGTAGCGATTCTAATGTGATTAATAATGAATTTAAAATTACTCTTGAATAATATTTCGAGCATAAAAATGCAGTAAATAATGATGAATATCTCGTTTGCTTTTATTAATTGTAAATATTTATTTCGTAAGGAAATGAAGAAAAAATTTCGAGTTTAATTTAAATTTGAATGAAAGCTGAAACACTCTCGGTTTGCAGCAAGTATTAAATCAATCAATCAATTTGCTGGCTTGTTTAAAAGAATCAAAAGATAATTCAACGAATTAATTTATTTCATTAATCATCATGAAATACTAATATAATGTCACATAAATTTGAATTTAATTGGATTTTATCAATTCTTGATTAAAAAGATATCTTTATAATGATTGACAGTAATGTATTCAAAGCGTACAATATTCATTTCCTCAATGTAAAATAAATGCTTTATACCTATATACTTATATAAAAAACACCATAACTCGTTCTAAAATTAACACAAAAACTAAATTAATTAAAATTCTCTTATTCCCAATCGATTATTCACAAGTAAAATAAAAACTACGAGTAACCAT
The DNA here is from genome assembly GCA_036365515.1 of Torymus aiolomorphi. Lineage (NCBI taxonomy): Eukaryota > Metazoa > Arthropoda > Insecta > Hymenoptera > Torymidae > Torymus > Torymus aiolomorphi. The sequence goes on along the minus strand of CM070873.1, from coordinate 59,001,413 downwards.
ATTTACCACAATAACCATAGTACATCTCAAACTTCACATGCACTCCCCCACCCATCCCTCCTTACCCATTCCATTCTTCCAGTCGATCATCCCAGCCGCCAGCCTTCAAAATCACACACACATATACACAGAACGACGCCTGCACCTCGATCAATCAGCCATCAATCCTGCCTCCCCTACCCCCAGCACAAACTCCGCAGCTTCGCATTTACATACACCCGCGAATCTGCCATTCAACCGTCTCCCTCCTACCCTCCATACAGAGGGAACCGAACGTTCGCGCTAATGTCGCTCAATCAGTTATATTGTGCGACCGCACACAATCGAGCGCGGCTGTTTACGTAGGGACCTGTAGACATATACGGCGCGGTAGGTAAGCGGAATTCCAGAGAGCCGCCGCTGCCTACGTCTCGCCACCGCCGCCACCGCGCTACAGTGACATGGTGGCCAGGGGGCGCCTGCCGTCGGGAAAAGCATCGCAGGCAGCGCTGCGCGCTCGTATCTGACGCGCGCGGCCAAGTGGCGAACTAGAACAGCTAAAGGAAATGGGGAGGGTGGAGGAGAAGAGGGGTGATTTTATCCTTTTGGCGCTGAGACGCCGCGAAGACGCGGTGCTGTGCGGACGTGGAGGTTGAACGCGCTGTCGGCGATGTTGCGAGGAGTGGTTGATGCGTTGGAATAATATTTTTGCTTTTTGAGGTTTTTTTTTTGTTGGCTGATTCGTAATTGATTTGCATATGGGAAATTTAAATGAAGCGCCCACTTGGTCGTTGTGAATTTTTGACGAATGAGAGCTTCGCCCGAAGTAACGGTGTTTGTTAATAATAAATTGCTTGAACTGATATATTTTTGAGGTAGGAACATTGAGTTTAAATGAAAATTAATAATTAGGTGACTGCTTCTTCAATAAAGAGTTTTGCATATGTGTCGAGCGTTACAACGTTAATAATAAAGTATATTCTGTCTGGGTTACAGTCAGTAGTAAGAGCCTGACTAGGTCAGACGACAATTTAGATACTTCAGTTGAGTACTTCGTTATAATTTTCACTGTGAGTTTATTGTTACTATTTTTAATTTCCATGAATAATCAATGTTGATTACTTTAACTTTCCGTTTAAATAGTTTATTGATAAAAATCTTTATAAGTAAATATGCCATTTTAATGATATATTTTCCTAATCACAACTGCTTTTTTATGATACGGATGATTTCATTCAAATTTCTGCAGGCTGTTATTCATCGATTTTTTTTTTTACCTAAAAGTTATTGGACACATAATTATAAACTAGATTTCAGGATGTATGTTTCACACGGTTTTGTTTTAATTCTATAATCTATTCAACAGTAAACGGTAAAATTTAGATTTCAAAATTTTAAATGAACTCCAAAAGCGCTCTAACTTTCAGAGTTTTTAATATAATAATGTTTTTTTTTTAATGTGAGGTATCCCGTTTAGTTTTCGATCCTTTATTTCTAAAGTTAAGAATTGCCCAATCGTGTTATTTATAAAAAACAGAAGAAAACAATTTTTTTCAAACATGATTTCCTCAAAAAACTTTTTTTTCAAATTTCAATGTGTTTTCATACATATAATAAACCAACTTTTCTATAATAAATCAGAATATACTATTTTTCGTTTATTAATTTATTTATTTTATCCTATGTTTATTAAACTTTTACAATTTTATTTTGTATGCCTTTCCTCCAAGAATTAAGCTCTTCTATTAGTCGCTTACTATTTCACTGATTAGTATATTAATAGTATGAGCAAAAACCTTCAAAATAAGCCTCTAGCTGTGTTTGTTGATCAATTAAAACTACATAGTCATAGCCATTTTAACTTATCAGCCATATAATGTTATTGAAAAGAAATGCCCTAATATTTCGTGAATTAAAAAACCAATTTATAATAATACCTCCTACAAAGTACCCAGAAACGCCGCGGACAAGCATTAAACACTTTACACCAACCCACTCAATATCAACTTAAACCAACTTGAATCGCCGCCTCCTCTCGCACGCTCACCTTGCTCTTTTTAAAAATAGCCCAAATTGCCCCGCCCACTGTCTCCTCGATAAATTTCTCAGCTTCTTCTCCCTCTCTGCCTCTCCCTTGCACACTTCCATCATCATTTGCAGCGCCTTAGTCGCTCTTTCTTCCCTTCCCACCCTCTGCGCACACACGAGACTACCAGCTCTCCTGCCGTGTCGCCAGACAGCCGGACTCCAGCACCGCGCAAAAGCGCCTCGCTCGCGTTTATTCAGCTATAATTCCATCCCCCTCTCTCTCTCGCGACTGAAAAAAGAAACCAACCCCCCGCGTGACGGCAGCGTCAGCGACGAGAAAAAAACACACGCGCGAAGAAACTCCCGAAGGCCGCGTGCTCGCGCTAATGCGCCGGAAGTGGACTCTCAACGATATTACCTTTAATCGCATCGAAGCTGCTGCTGCTGCGCGCTATATAGCGGCGAGTATAAGCGCGCATGAGGGGTAATTCCGGGGGAGTTCGGTTTATCGCGCCGGCGGTTTGTCGCCGCTGAAATGCACCGCCGACGCCGTCGTCGCTGAATTATTGCTTTTATTGTCGATGGGCGCCCGAAGCGCGCGCAAGCGCGGCGGCCGTCTATATTACGCGGATGGATGGACCTAATGAATGACGGGTATATATAGGGGGAAGCGGAGAGAGGTATAGGTGTGCCTATGCCCCGGGGGGTTGCGCAGAGGTGTATCGGATCGTTGGTTTTTGGGTTACGCCGCGTTTAATGTTGCAGAGTTTACTGTTGGCGTGGCTTCTTTTTTCGTGGTGGTTGTACTGTTGGTCGTGGAATATCCGGATGAAACGGGGGATAGTTAAATATGCAAAGAGTCGGGGATTTGAGTAAAATTAATAATTCTGGTATTTTGGTAAATAAACGAAAGGGATTGTTGAAAAGAACTTTACTCTTTTAGTGAGGAAACTTTACCTTTATACACAGCTATAAATTAGGTTAACCTTTATAATATATGTACCATGCGCGGGACGAAATAAATTTAGAATTATAGAAATGCTGACCCGTATTTTAAATGCATTTCTGTTTTAAAAGAAATATTCTCATATTGAAGTCACAAAAGCAATCAAGTTCTTCTCTTATCATGAATTAAAAATTAAGGTTACTCAATTTTAGTTTAAGTCAATATAAGTATTGCTACATAAATACATCATCTATATGTCTCAATCTATATATTAATTTTTACTATGTTCGCTTCATCGAATCATGACAACTCAAATTAAGATTAATAGATCAGTAAAAGTAACTTTCATCTCTCTATTCACCTAGAAATATGATTACACATGTTCGATTTTAAATCATCCCACATCTTTCGGAAGCTAATCATTCATTATTAACTTCTGACGAAAATCCACGTCGTCGAAGCCAACATCATCTACCCCAATCGATACTATCGAAATATCCACCCTCGCTCCCTAACGGCGGATTTTTTTTTCTCAAGTTCCCTTTCCTCCCCGAAGACGCTCCCCAAAGCGGAAAACAAAGCCAGTAAATAAATGGCGCTTTTCCTCGAGCGCCACTTCCGGAAAGGGGCGCAACAAACAAAAGTTTCCCGTCGGAGCAGTTAACGCGTAAATTATATTGCCACGGTGGCAAGTCAAAGGCGAAAGAGCGAGCGAGCGGGCGCGAAAATCGCAAAAGAGTTCAAGCCACGTGAATTTATTTTGACGAACGGCGCGCGATTCTTATCCCCCGGTGCAATTAAAACGTCGCGGAGGGGGATCTTCTTCTTCTTTTCTCTTTGTGCGCGTAGAGGCGTTTGGTGGCGGAAAGGTAGAATGTGTTTGATTGCGGTTATTTATGACGGTTGCTGTGTTGATGCGGTTTTAAGATTCTATGAATGTATTGTCTGTTCTTAGAATAATAGTGATGTAAGATTTAAAGTTCGTATTGAAATATTAGCATGCTCTTCTAATTAAAATATTTCAGTTACTATATTACAGATACTATTACATAATAGTATTTAGCGAGATGTTGAACTTGATTTTATATTTTTGAATAATTTGAATTTAATTTCAAGTGACAACTCATAGCGGTGCTCTCTAAATTTGAATAAGTGAAAATTCACTTATTACATGTCAATATTCACTTATTTAGGAAGTAAAAAGTCGTCCATTGCAAAACAAATAAAAACTATTTCACTTATTCAATAAGTGCAGAATTTTCCTTATTCGATGAGTACAGAATTTCACTTATTCTATAAGTAAAAATTATTTCAATTACTACAAATAAGTATAAACTTTTTAATAACGTATATAATATTTGAATTGAATAAAAACTTATTTCAATAACGGTTGTAGACTCGTGGAAACAACGCTTTTCATTTTTTGTATACATCTCTTCATTAATGCCTTCCTCAAACATTTATAATAATAAATTGGTTAACAAGACTTTATTTTGTCAATTACTTTACGTTGTTAACATTAGGACATACAGAGACCACATTTGCATACAGTTGTATAGAATTTTATGTATGTATACAAGCAAGGGCGATAATTTGCTAAGTTTATTTTTGTTATAATCACTATTGAAATGAGTAAAAACTTCACTGATACATATAGTGAGAATCTTGTTAACTGATGGAAAAAGTGAAAATTTAAATAATTTGAAACTAAAAGATTATTTACTTGTAGAACAAGTGAAAATTTAACTTATTAATAAGTGACAAAAGTGTTTAGTTGTAAAATAAGTGAAATGTTCACTTCTGGTAATAACGCGCGATAAATTAATTTACAGCGGGCTCTGCAGAAACATGAAATTAGTCAGATACGCTAGCCAATTATTTTGAGTTTGAACTAATTTTTCGAATAATCGCGATTTAAGAAGTGAATATAGTAAGAATTACCCTCTTTCAATTTTGAGATAAAAATTTTGAAGTTGAAACGTTTATGGTTCATGAGCATATAATTTTATATACACTCATTTTGCCTTTAGAAATTTATGTAAATGTTTTTATCAGCTGCCACTGATATTTGTGTTTACATAATATTTTATTTGCTTTTGTTTTTTATGAAGATGGTGTAAGACTCATACTTTATCATTAATCCTGTTCTATCGGCTGAACATCTCAAAATAATTAATATTAAAATTAATTATTTGTGTCTTAAACAAATTAAATAAAATAATAATTTTAATAATAAGGAAAAATATGCCATTTTTTAAATATTAATAAATTATTAAATCATTGACAAAAAAGTATAATGACTAAACATATTTTATATTTAAAATATATACTATACATATAGGAACGATACATTAATTTGGAGGAAGATTTTTAACCTTTTTTTAAAATCTTAATTTCTCGAGAACAATTTGATGCATCTTGAAATTATAGAAAATTTTTTATGTTATACAGGCAATATTTATGTAAAATTTGATCAAGATCATACTGTTATTTTTGGAAAAATTTAACATTTAATTTTTTCTTATTTTAAAAAGTTATTTTCTTTCTCGCACGATGAATGAATTAAAATTTGTTCAATTGTTTTGACATTGTGTAGATATGTAAAGTTTGTATATTTTTTTTGTATGAATTACTGAGATTGGTACCTAATTATGAAATACAAGCAATATTCGTGTTTAGCCATAAAGTTAACTGAAAAATAGCTAATTTCTGGTTAACATTTCTACTAGGGTTATTGAACAAAATTAATCTAAATATAAAATTAGTCTAAATAAGGTACAGACTTGCATCAGTATTTTGAAACTGTTTTGTTTGATATAGGACGCTACTTAAGTGAATGCTAGACCCACTTTGCATCTCTTACTCGGTACTACGCTATAGAACGTGTAATACTCAGACGTTCATACCAAATTTATAAATGTGACTTTCCTAAGAAAATAATATTATTGATAATTTTGTAATAAACAATTGAGCATTATAATTTCATTACCAATAAGGTAATAATGACACATTTTTCTCATCCACCAGAGAATTCTGTCTATATTGAACGTTGCAGCAGCATCGCGTTTCGTCTTTTTGGCTAAGAAATCGAAGTGTATGAAAAGTGCTATTGGAACGCCTGAATGCAGGTAATCCGTCGGCACTCATACAATAATAAATCATTAAAAAAGAGTTTTAAATTATTACTGACCGAGAACATTTGAGGAAGCTAAGTGTTAATGTATTGGCAGCGGTTTTTTATCCGTAATCACAGAAAAAAATAACAACAATTATAACATGTTCTTACAAAAACTCAAAAAATTACTATCACTAAGCTTCCTCTAGGAGGAAGCAAAATATCCATCCTCCGTATCATTAACCACTCCTGCAAACACAACCACCCCCATTAATCCATGCATACAAAACACTATCACCCCACCTCTGCCAACCGAGACGCGCGTTTCCACGGATCCCGTCATTCGCAACCATTATTTCGATCATTAGCAGCGCTCGTGGCCCGTCACCGCTCGCTGTATACAAACGTACATTAGAGGCTCCCGCGTCCGGGGACAAAAAAGGGACATCGCAAAGACGTCGCTCCCGCAGAAAATCCGATTACCAGCTCCGCCCGTTGCTTGTTACTCAAGGTATCTTTGTCAATGTCCGCGCGCGCAATGCGCCGGTTGACTCGCTCTCTTTTTTCGGCAAGCCTTTTTGCGCGCCGAGTGACGTGCGACGACAGCCGATAGCAGCGCGCACGTGCAAGTGATTCCTCTAGGACGACGGTTGCTGACTGGCAGGCATGCTTTTTATGAATTTTTGGGATTGTGTGCAGAGGGGATAGTTTATGTCTGGAAATGTTTTAGATGGGGTTGCTTTGATTTGTAAGGAATATTGTGAATCGCCAGGATGGGATTTAAAATAACTGGTGATATAAGAAATGATGCGTTTGATCGATCGTAATTATTCATCTTTAATAGTAAACAAAAATGTATATTTCTTGGTAAACACAAGGAGAAGTTTATAAATCTGCAAAAACATTCGTTATACGTAAACAATAAATATAATTTATTAAATACGAATAATATTGTTATTATAAATTAATAATGGATTATTCGTCAATCAACAGAATTCACCAGTCAATGTAAAATGTTTATACATCGATGTCAATAGTTTACATCCTTTGAAATATTAAAACTATCACTAAAACAATTACGCTGTCTCGCACTGATTTCAACTTGTTCAACGCCCAACCACCAAACGCATATTGTATTCCAAAACTCCGAGACCCCGGCATCACACTTTGAAGTAGTAACAGCCGCGCTCGGCCAGACACGCGGCGAACTAAAACGCGCGTCTCACCTCCGCCCAAGAAACTGACGCAGCAAGTTCTTCGTCTCGCTATACCAGCACAGCCACCAGCGCCGTCGTCGTCGAGACTACTTAAGAGTTCCATCCTCTTACGCGACTCGCGATTAACTCGTCGCCGTCGTCGTCGTCGGTAGCACCAGCGGAGAAATCGATAATTCGAGGATGCGAGCCGAACGTGCTAATTTCTGATTACGGGCGTCTGGTAAGAGAGGGGATGAGTGAGGATGGATCTGTGCTAAGGGCCTCTGTAGTAGGCGATCATTAGCGGGTGGTTTCGGTTTCGATGCTTTTCTTGCAAGAAGGGATTTTCATTTGACGATGGAGTCGCGCTCTTTGTGAGGGAGAATACGAGCGCGCTTGTTGACCGAGTTGCGCCGAGAGTGCGCGCGACGTTTTTGTTTCCTCATTGGGAGCACGTGTGTCTGTCTGTGTCTTTGTGTGAAACGATAATATACTGTGTGGTTTTCGAGCCGATAACAGCTGGGAGTCTTTTGACGAGCGAATGTGGCTTTTGACTCTTTATTATTTTGATGTTCTGAATGGTTTCTATGGGAAGTATGTATAACGTAAAATATTCTTTTTGACTTTTGATCAAATTCTAGGATTGGGCTTTTGAAGTTGAAAAGAATTTTTGGATTTTTCGTTAAAGTCTTTTTGTAAACACGGAATTCTAAAGCAAACTTCATTCTTTGAAGTTATATGTTGGTTCTAGGAAAAAACTTTTTGACGAAACTTTTTCCTTTACTTCACAGATGAGTTCAGTATTTTAAAATTGTTTGAATATTAATCTATTTAAGCACGGTTATCGAGAGTATTTCAGACCATTTATTGCAAAATTCGTCTGTAAAAATAAAACATATTTTACATTCAAAGACATGAATAATGAACATATTATTTACCATCTCGTATTTTTCAATATGTTTGATCTTTTTATGCTTACTGCTATTGGCAATTTGATTATATTTGTCAGAATTAATAAAATGAAATATACGAGATTTCATTCTACGAATCACCACCCTTCATTAATAAAACAAAATATTCTTCGACAGAAATCTCATATGAAATTTACGCGATGAACGCACGTAAAGGTATACATTTTTTATTAACCAATTGAAAGAATCGATAATTAAAAATACATACTGAAGTAGTGCCGCTACTCCAATGTACTTTCCCCGTAGTCATCCAATTTCAAAAGCACCACTATACACGCCTGAAAAAACCTATCGAATCGCATCGCGTACACACTCCACTGTAACACAACCTTGCGTTTTCCCATTGAAAACTCTCACGCACATCGACGTACTTCCATCTCCGTCCAGCGAAGTATAATTCGATCCCCACTGGACCGCGTAGTCAATGATAATTCCGCAATATCAACACTGGCAATTCCATACATTTCCCTAGCGTTGCTAGAAAAAAGCGGAGAGCGGAAAATCAATGCGGCAAAATTATCATGTCAAATCGATCGCGCGCCACGCGCGGCAGCAGCCGCAAGCGTCTCTTGATAAATTGAGTTTTATTATGTCGCGGTGGCAGCGGCGGCGGCAGCTGCGTGATAAATGCGACCGCGAGAATCCGAGGCGCGGTTAATTATTGGGACTTAAATAAGAGGGATCGACGCGGGGGAGTCTTGGGGAGCGATATAGTTCCGGGGGACTTTATCGCTCGTTTGTCATCTTTAAGTATTTTATGAGTTTATTTGATTTTTAGACTGGCGTTTTGTTTTGATTGGAGGAAATTAAAGATTTAATTGTGGAGGGCGATTTTATTTTGTGCTACTCTGCGACTGTGAAAAATGGAAAGGATTATATAGAAGGAGTTAAAGTGTGCAGCGGAAATAAAAGGTGAATAACGAGTTAAAGAATTTATCTGAGAATTTGAGTCAGATGTAGGTGAAAATTGCCAATAAATTTTTAGTTTCATTTTCAGCTGCGTTCGCGCACGGAACGCGTGTATTCGGCTCTCGTGTTGCAAATTTTCAAAATCGCTACGATCGCGTTCTTTGACTACGATATATAGTTCCATATAGAGTTCAACTGAAAATACAAACACAGCGCAAAACTGTTTGCGTTCCTAGTAGAATAACTGAAATAACGAGATGCGAAAGTGTGTACAAAAATTTCTGAAACAATTTACATCCGAAATATTATTCTGTTTTTTATTCATTCAAACAATTTTTCAAAATGAAAAATTAGTTTTATTTTTGTTTCCTTCACTGAGAAAAGGATTGGTTTACTGTTAAGATGGCATTGTAACTGTTAACATGCGTATGTTTAAATATGACCAAATATAGGCATTGTAACAGTTATAATGCCATGTTAACAGTTAAGTTACCATGTTCTCATAAACAATTTCAATATATGTTACCTGAGAACATTGATATTGCAATAGATACAATATGCTTATTATAGTAGTTTTTTAATCTAATGGCCAATTTTTTATCAGGATGATGTTTTATAACAAAAACGTTTGAAATAAAAACATCATTTAGTTTTTTACTCCAACGTTTCGGACATATATTTTTATTGTTTATCCTGATGAGGGACATAAACAATAAAAATGTCCAAAACGTTGGAGTAAAAAACTAAATGAAGTTTTTATTTCAAACCTTTTTGTTATATAACAACACTATCCTGATAGAAAATTGGCTATTAGATTCAAAAACTACAATTTACAAGAACTTCTACCATTAACTACTTTCAAATCTGAATATGTCTATTAGTTAATATAGATATTGTAACTATTACAATATCACATTTTATCCTTAAACATGTTAAATAGTTGTATTTCAAATAGATAAATATGTTAACAGTAACAATATTCTTCTCTCAGTGTTATTACAAAAGAAATAATAACAACGTTTATTATGCTTATATGAAAGAATCTAAATCTGCCAATATCTCTAATAAACCCTTTCATCAACAATCATGAAGATACTATCATTTTTTCATTCTTACACTCTCACGATCCACCAAACAATCCTCATATAATCAACCTCTCAAACCTACTTATCAACCCACCTCACCAACACACGCACACACGGCGACAATAAACATGTCCCTCATTGTCTCCCCTTCCATCTCCTCCCAAAAGTAAGACGTTCGCTCGCGACCGCATTGTCCGCATCTCGGACGTTTGCTCTCTCTCTCTCTCTCTCCTCTCTCCAGTATGCACGCGCGCGTATAGTTCGTCTTCGGAATGCCGCTGCGGCCGCCGTCGCTGAATGCGGCGCTAGGGTAAGTGAGTAGTAGTGCCTATGCGCCACGGCCTTTGAGCCCGAGAAATTCAATTATTGCGAGAGGCTGAGGATGGAGTTTCTCTCGTAGAAAGTTGTCGGTATGGCCAGAGAGGGACGTCCGCGCGTTGAATCGGTCCGAATTTTGGAATAACAAGGTGTTTTGGCGGAGGGATAGTGTGGAGAGTTACAAGGGAGTGATTAATGTTATTAAAATGTTACTTGGCTTGTTTGGAGGTGGTTGGCTGTATATGTTTGTAAAGTAAAAAATGAAATAGTATAACTTTTATGAGTTTCGTTAAGGTAAAACGTTACGTTTCTAACCAATCCGTGTTGATTTATTTATGTTATTTTTGTTTACTGAAACAGTGAGGTGATGCGATACCCACGCTATTACTCAAAATTGGGTTCCCGTTTTTCTCATTCAATTTTTAATTTTAAGTAAAAAACTCTTTGATACGTTATTGTTCTTTATTAAACTTAAAACGTGTCAAAGAGTTTTTTTCAAAAAGTTTAAAATTGAAGGAGAAAAACGGGAACCCAGAATTGAGTAATAGTGTGGGTATCACATCACCTTAAAAACAAAAGTTTTTACATTTGTTTAATTCTATCACCGCAATTTATTATTATAGTCTTAATTTTGAATTTTTGCTACATTTACTGAACGGATGAAATCTTGCATTATTCTCTATTGAAACGAACGAGCTATGTCATAAATAATGTATTGCATAATGTTATAAAATTAGTAAGCTTTCCGTGGTGCAATTTACAACAAATAAAATTTCACATTGTCCTACATTGAATTAATACCTTACGGCTAATTTTTTCGGGCGAGCCTTATATTTTCGTCAGGATTTTCAAACGAATTATTTCGACTCATTGTTACTCTATATTATTATAATTTAAATGTCAAATAATTACATGCACGACAAAACTGTTTCACTACATAAAACTCCTTTAAAGAATTTCAACACTCGTCGCCAATCAAACTTAAGCACCTTTCCTTTAATTCTCATCAACAACCCCTACCCCTTCCACGTCGTATTATCACCTCCCCCACACCCGCACACCCACCGAACCAGTAAAAATCGCTTCCACACCCATTTACCGTATATACGCTCGCGCAATCCCAGCGCCGCGAAAAATCACGCATAGCCTGCTATTCTCCCCCCATACATTTACACAACCCACACGTATATGCTCGTTCGCGTTCGGCCGCGTGATTAAATTTTCCCGGCCGGCGAGCGTACGCGTGGCTCAAGTTTATTGTTTGCAGTGCGCTCGCACGCTGCGACGATGTAAAAGCGAAACGTACGCGGTATCAGTCGCGCGCGCGCTCGTTCGCTACACGTCGCTCCCCGCCAGATTAATATTCATTCTCTCTCTCTCGCTAGCGTACGTTCCGATAGCAGAGGAGCGAACTCAATGTATGTGTGTGTGCATATGCAGTGAGAGAGGATAGTTTGCGCGATAAGGGAAAATTCTGTCGCGAGCGATTGATTCGAGTGGGAGGGAGGTGGAAAGTGTGTCAATAGGTGCGACTACGAGACTCTGTGCCTCTCGTTGTTTTATTGATTCTTATCGCGGTGGAAAAGTTTCGGGTAGAGCAAGTGTCTGGCTCTATGTGTGTACGTGTAAGAGGGTGAATACGCGGAGGGGAGATTGTGCGACACGTGTATGACCGGATGAGAGGGTGGCGCGCGGGACTACATACACGAGTACATGCGTCCTCGTAGCCAATGGAATTTCGTTTTAATGGAGTGGTCTTGTGCGACGCGCCGGAGAGAGTGAGCTGCACACTCGTGTTTCGACATTGACGTTTGAGGTGTCGGTATAGGGGACGACACCTGAGTAGCTCTTTTTATTTTTAATAATGTTTTCGTCTATTTCTCGGCAGGCTGGATATAGAGCAAGAAATATAGGCACTGTATAAATATATGTGTACTTGATTCGTACGTATTTTTAAACTTTACTATATAATATCCACCTCGAAAATTATGATTTCCTTTTGGATGAGCTAAAAACGCGTTTATTGCGTTAGTAATGATATTTCGTAGCACGAGATGTACACTTTTAGTAGCGCGGGGGAATTTAAAATTTTAAAAAGTCCGTGATAAAACGTCGGAAGTGAGGAGGACGAGGCGCGACAGCTTTTATATGATGTGATTGATATGCTGATGCTCATATGAGATTATCTTTTTTTTTCCCCCCCCAAATTTTTTCCTCCGGAAGCTCACTGAAATTTCCCCGTAAAAGAAAAACTTTTTATACCCTCGCGTACGTGACTTTTACATTATTCGCGTACATTAAAAGAAAAAAATAAGTCTAGAACAATTTATATTACAATTTACACATCCTTACTGTATTACAAACTGCAACCTACAAACTACACACCGCGCACAACGCACAACTGATTAATAATAAACACTTCATTAATTAAACGCGCAACGCCGACTAACACAATCACGGCCCTCGAAAAAAGACAAATTAATTCAGGTCCCCCCTCCTCGAATCCCCGTAAACAATCCCCCGGCAGCACCGCATACATACGGAAAACATCCGCAAAAGGATACTCCTGCTCGCATCCATGAACCCGCACCTACCCACTCACTCTGCAAAAAGACAAGAGCCTCTTGATTCGCGCATTTTTCCCCTCCCGTACGAAGAGCATACGCACACACATATGGCGCGCTCGGAAACACAATAACCCCGCGGCTTGGAAATTACACGTGTGTGTATGCGCTCGGCGCAATTCTCGCAAATGTTTATTTTACGCAAAGCCCGCATACGTGAGGATAGAGCCGCAGGCGGCCGTTGCCGTTTTCGCCGCGTCGCAAAAATCGCCGATCCGCGAATATTTCATGCCGGTTTGTGTGCGAAGTGCAGGAACAACGATGATGATCGTCGCATGCATCGTATCGGGGGTGCGCGGTTGCGGTACGCCGAGAGGGATCGTCGAGTGTCGTTTCGTTGCGTTGCGTTTGGTCGCGATGGGAGCGCTGAATAGTGACGAATAAAGTATTTGTTGTAGGAAGAGTCTTTCCGAGCCCGGAAATATAAAAAAGTATTTAGTTGTTTTTCTGTAAAAATTCGAAACATTTTTTATTATTTCTGTTTTTCTACTGTTAAAAACATATTTCATTATATGGATAAACTTCTAATTGGAAACCAAAATAAAAATTTTGTTAAACTAAAATAATCTTTAATGTACAAAAGAATGTTTGTATAGCGTTGGTTGCTATTGACAATACGCATATCAGAAACAAAAACATTTGTCCTACAGACAGTAAACAAGGATCAAAAATACAACCCACGTACCTCCCCTATCCCCACAATCTATAACAGAATCACATTCAAAACTCTGACCTAAAAACGATCAGCCCCGCCTTCTTTCGCCCACCACTCACAAACACACTCGCACACGTACACCCGCGCATCAAATAAACATAAGCCGACCTCCTCACGAGTGATCCTCCCCTTAAGTCAGTCCAAGGCCCATCGCGCAGGCCGCGCGCGGTAATTGAAAATCGATGCCACCCGCGGCCCTGCATAATGCAACTCCCCCCCCCCCCCCCCCGCTGCTGCTGCCGCCGCCCGTGGAAATTACGCGAAGTGGGCCAAAAAGGAGTCGCCGGCGGCTCGTAAAGTTTTCATCCTAATCTCGCTCTCTCACTCTCGCGTTGCCCCTGGCAAATAAGCGCACGCGGTTTCGAGAGAGGGTGGAATTAGTCCACACCGCGGGTTTTTTTTCCCAGCGCGTACGCGCTAATTCGCCTAATGCGTATTAGCCTTTGACGGCGAATTAGGGACTTCTTATGATGCGAGCTTCTCGATCCCGGCGGTCGTGTGTTTTTGGTGGGAGACGAGTGGTTTTGGGGTTAATTCGTTATGATGTTTGGTGAGGAATTATGGATTTTGGAATATGATGTAATTCGGTGATGGAGGAGTGTGGTGTGTAAAATTAAACGCTGGAAATTACTTTTATATACGTTAAATTAATAATGAGCGCGGGGAAATCGCGTATATACGCTTGGATATTTTAAGTGTCTTAATTAAGTTAATTAAGCTTTTGTACACCGGCGAACGTATTTCGTTCCAAATTCGTCAAATATTGTTAGGTTAAATATGTTTTTAATTAATATAATTTCCGGGAACGCGTTCATTAACAATAGAGCGGCTTTCATTAGAGTAATTATACCTCAAAATATGTAAATTACCGTGTTTCGTTCAACCACGCGTAAGTTTTTAACAAAATTCATCTCGACTCCATTTTACAACTCGCCGGAAATATCTCACCCACGCCGTTAAATTGCAAAATCCAAAAGAGCGCGAAAATATCACTGAACCGCAATCACAGTTTAAACAAGTTAAAAAGCCGAGCTGGAAAACTGGCGAAAAAGCGACAACGACCGGATGGATTGAACGCGCAAATATTGGTCTTTCGCCGACATTTTCCATATTTCGCGCGGCTAATAAACTTTCGCGCGCGAAGAAACCGCCCCGCGCAGCTGGTAAGAATAAACGAGTGGTCAGGAGAAGAGGGAGAGGGAAAGAAAATAGAAAGATTCGTTAGTTCTGAGAAAAAGGAACATTTTAACGAGGAGAAGCGAGGGAAGAGCACGGGAGAAGAAGAGCAAGAAAGAGCTGAAGAGGACTCGAAAGGAGTAAGAACGACTTGTTACCCGAACTTTCGTTCGATTGTCTGAAGATTACGGGCGCTTCGGTATAATTACGCAGTTATGCCTCGATATTGGTTTCGCTCTTCCCTACAAAGTAGCAAAAGAGAGAGGGAGAATAATTTGCACCGTTAAAGTTTCGTTAAAGTGAAACAAATTCAAGAGTGGTGGCCTGCGTCGGCGGTGCTTCTATTGTATATAACGAAGTGGTGTACATACTATATCGCTCTCAGCCGGCGCGCGGCTAGCCGTACTTTTGTGGATTTTCCGAATTAAAAACTTCTCGAGTGGTTGGAAAAATAACGCAACAGCCGGAAATGTCAAGCGTCGGCGGGTCTCTGTCTCTCTTTCGCTCTCGCTTTGTTTTGTGCGTGAGAGCAGCAAGAAACACACGTGTGAGCGTCACCACAGGCACCTGTTTTGCATTGTACGTTTTTTTTTTTTTAAAGGGGTGATGCAATTTTGTTTGACTATATACTTTTAATTAATGGCGTTGCGGGAAGCATGAAACAAGGGAAGATATTACGGAGATTCGTGGGGATTAAAGTGATTTTCAATACTTCTGGGAATTCCTGTTGTTTGCTTCGGTTTTAATGAGAGCCATGCTATATAACTGGTATATTGAATAACTATTTGTGGACCTAGTTAAATTCACTTTTTAAAAGAGCAGTGGGTTCATTACGGCGATATGGGCTAGTTTACGTAACGGTTTATACGATTCTAGTCTATTTTTTAAGTTAACGAACTTTCCTATTATTGTTTCAATTTTAAATTCATACAATTTTTTAGTACCTTTAAAAGTAAAAATAGAAGTATAATAATAAAGAAGGTAGCTGCGTTTGCAAGACCTTATTAAAATTGAAATAGCGGCCACGCATACACACCCACGCAAACTTTCAAAAAATAGTTTTTCTTTTCTAGTTTTACAAAAAAAAAAGAGTCGAATTATTACAACAACCTTTTTCAAACATATGCCAGGGTTTCGATAAATTTCCATGCACCGACGCATCCCCGCAAAAACAATCTCGCTTCAAACACCCCCAAAAAGGGGAATCCGAACGAATCCCATCCAATAATACTCCAATAAACTTTTGGGCATATCACCGAAATGCAAATCTCATCGGCGTCGATATGATTGTTGCGCTCGCTCGCTCACCCATCCATATCGTACGTATATACGCGAACGCACGCGCGTTTACGGGATAAGTCGATCGCCGGCGTCCTTCTAAATCCTTTATAACAAACGATCTGGCGGCAAGCCGGTTTACGACTGGCGAGAACCTCGTAACTCCCCCCCATCCCCCTCTCCCTCTGTAGAGACACGACCCTCGCCCTCGTAAAAGCGCGGATCGAAATTTCGGAATATCGCGCGCTTTTCTCTTTCTTTCGCGATTGCCTTTTCTCTGGGAACGTATATATACGTATACGCAGAGAGAGAGAGAGAGAGAGAGAGAGAGAGAGAGAGAGAGAGAGAGAGAGAGAGAGAGAGAGAGAGAGAGAGAGAGAGAGAGAGTCTTTGCGAAGATAGGAAACCGGGGGAGGACGAGGTATAAAGTTTGGAAAGACGAGGGACGGGGAAAATCGGTTTGTATTAAAAGTTTATTGGATAGGAGGAGAGGTGGCAGGGGATTATATCGGAGGTTAAATATTTAATAGAGCGAACTATGGCGTCTGTCGTTCAGGACGACGGGCGCTATAATGCCCGGCTGATGTAGAAGTGAAAGTTATTCGGGACGGTCTGCAGGAAAAAAGGTGTGTAAATTGTTTTGCTTGGCTTACAAAGTTTCGACATTTTATTCCTTTGAGTGGGATCTATTCTTGGTCTGTAGTATCAGGAAGAGCCTAATGTTGGTCCTCCGAAAGGTGTGTAATGTTTTCTTTTATTTTCAGTTATGCGCAGTCGTACAGACAATTTCACTTTTATTAAAATTTTTTTATTTTCTAGCGTACCAGTAATTTTTTTGTTGTATTTGAAATATGCTCAAAAGAATTTCTAGCGTGACTAAACTAAATTGTTGACTTTTGCAAGCTGTTTGTAGTTCAAAAGAAATTTTTCATACCAAAATTGAAAAGGCAATTCTTCAAAATTTTACAAGCAAATATTCGCAGACAAACATAGCAGTTTACAGTGAAATTCCACTAAAAACTTACTATTACGCTTTGAAAAATGTAGTAGCATTTAATAACTGTCCGCATACACTGAAACACGTTACTGTTGATTTGTTCATGTCTTCAAATCACTACCTCTCACACCCCATATTTCCCGTATTATTTGTAAAACTCATAATACTGTATAAAGAATACCCCTCTGGCGCACATTTATATCTGCAATGATCAATTAGGCACGCGAATCGCCACAACTGGCCCCCATATAAACAGTATAATTGTATAATTTTCGGTCACGTGACACTATTACACATGCAGTTACACATTAAAGTAACTGTCTCTGTTTCTTCTAATTATAATAAGAGCAACGAGATTTGTGTACAACTTGGTACGTTCGCCGCGCTCTGGTTTTTGCCCTCCGTGTTCTCCTCTCTCCTTCTCTTTCTCTTTCTGATGTTTTTTTTACACCTATTTTCAAACCGAAACTTTCCTCGTTCTTAATCGCACCGTTAGCCGACGTTCGCTTCTTTGAAATTCCAATTACACAGCTCGCTAAACGCATGTAATTCTCGTCTATACGGCCGGGGATAATTAAAGTTTTTATCAGATTGCTCGTGCGCGCGCGTTTGGAGAAAAATAGCTTAACGGCGTTTTAATTTGTTTCGAGATATTTTACAACGATATTGGAACTCCGCTGCAGTTCGTGGTAAACTTTTTTCGTTCTATCAATATATTTATAGCTTACAATCCCACGGTAAATTATAATTCGTTATTATGAGTAATTACATTACCTAGATTAAACTTGATCGGCTCGCGTCGCCGCGCACGAATTATTCCAATTGCAGAATTGTAATAGCTCGTGCGAGGGCGCGGTTATAAACCCACGCGCCAATTAATTTACATGCAAATTTCAGCAAAACGCGCGTGTATAAAGTATATATGCGCGCGCGCGCGCGCACTCCACATTACTTAACGTAATAACCCTTTATGCGCAAATACCACCACTACACAAGCCGCGATAAAACTTTAAACCAACGCGCGCGTGGGATACACACATATATACAAACGTCCTCTTCCCCCCCCCCCCCCCCCCCCCCACGCGCATCTTATCGCGGTCGCGAGATCGTACCAATTCATCAGCCCGCGCTTGAGAGCAAAAAAAAATGCGCTCTCTCTCTCTCAGAGAAAATCGCTATCTACACGTCGCACGTGTGCGCGGCCGGTGGAGCACTGCGGGCTGAAAATTACGAGTGCGCGCTCGATGTCGGAAAACCTCTCTCTCTCTCTCTCTCTCTCTCACTCTCTCATCGTTCCGGACAAATATTTATACACTCGCCGCGCGCGCTCTTTATTTACCTCGAACACGTACGAGCCACCTTATATATCATCCGGTTTAGAGCGAGCACTGCTCCTAGACGATATAATGCCGGCCCATATACCTTCTTCTCCCTCGCTCGCGCGCGCGCAGGAGTGGTAGATTGATGCCAACTGGATGGGAAAGAGAGAGAGAGAGAGAGGGGTGAGAGAAAGACGACGCTACCACGATTTATTATTTTTCATCAAGACCCCATTGTTTATGTGGGAGAAAGAGAGAAAGATGTCCTCAGAGCCGGAGAGGCGTTTATTTTGCCGCGTGGCAGCGGCGGAGGGATGATTACTGCGCTGTGTGCATTGAGGCGAGCGTTCTCGTAGTGTGAATTTCATGGGATATATATATATGTTTCGACGAGGGTGGAGAAGTGAGATGGAGCTTTTTATTTGGATAGAGTCGATACGTTTAGATCGAAGTACAAAAGTATTTTTTTTTTTTTTGTCGAGGAATAAATGAGAGGTGTAAAAAAGAAAAAGGGATATATGGGAGCGTCCAGCAGAAACGGGCCACCGAGCGCGCGCGGTGCCTTTTTTCGCGTAAAAGGCGCTCTGTTTAACTCGTTCATAATTGTATGCTGCGTCTTTGAAAAAAAAACCAAGGACCTATATCGATAGATTTTTTCCTGCTCTTTCCTATGGTGCCATTGTTTTTATTGCGAAACGCTTTCTTCCGGACGAAAACTCGAGTTGAATATTGAAAGCCATTTGTCTCAAAGTATATCATGTTTTTTTTTTCAAAATAAACTACACCATTGGAAAATACAACTCTTAAGCTTCAAAACCCTATCTTGGAGAAGTTGGAGAAATAAAGGGTTTAAAAGTAACAACATGAAAAAAGACAGCGCCGAGGGTCCGCGCGAGCCCCTCGCGCCCGTGCGTACGGCACGTTTAAGTGCACGCTCTATTCAATTCGCTAATAATCGTGTACCAAGTCTCTGAAAAAAGAACTAAGGACATATATCGATAGATTTTTCCTGCTCTTTCCAATGGTGCTATTATTATGTAAAAAAATTAGAATTTAAAGGAAAAGGTAATATTGTTATGCCAGATTAAACAATCTATAAGGTTATTTTAAATTTCTGTTTCACTGCTTTCAGTGCGTTCATGGATATTTTTATGTTTAATATATTATGTTTTTCAAATTTTGTTATATAAATGAACAAAGTTCATTGTAATATTATACTAACTGTTACAACTAGATCCACAAAATTATGTCCACGCATTGGCATTGTAAGTTACAAAACATTTTATATTTACAAAAAAGAAAGGGCGTAATAGCACATCGCGTGTATTGATCCGCCCTTGAGCATAGTGTAAAAAGTTCGGGCAGCCGCTGTCTTTTTGATCTTACTATTTTTGAACTTTTGATGTTTCAACTTAAAAATATAATATTTTATAGTTTAAGACTTGTACTTTTGAAGAATATAATTTATTTTGAAGAAAAGACTGATATTTTATTGAAAAAATAGAGTTTAAACATTCAAATGGAATTTTCAACTAGAAGGAAGCATTTCGGAATAAAAATAATAGCACCATTGGAAAGAGCAGGAAAAAATCTATCGATATATGTCCTTAGTTCTTTTTTCAGAGACTTGGTACACGATTATTAGCGAATTGAATAGAGCGTGCACTTAAACGTGCCGTACGCAAGGGCGCGAGGGGCTCGCGCGGACCCTCGGCGCTGTCTTTTTCATGTTGTTACTTTTAAACCCTTTATTTCTCCAACTTCTCCAAGATAGGATTTTGAAGCTTAAGAGTTGTACTTTCCAATGGTGTAGTTTATTTTGAAAAAAAACATGATATACTTTGAGAAAAATGGCTTTCAATATTCAACTCGAGTTTTCGTCCGGAAGAACGCGTTTCGCAATAAAAACAATGGCGCAATTGGAAAGAGCAGAAAAAAATCTATCGATATAAGTCCTTGGTTTTTTTTTCGAAGACGCAGCATACGATTATGAGCGAGTTAAACAGAGCGCCTTTTACGCGAAAAAAGGCACCGCGCGCGCTCGGTGGCCCGTTTCTGCTGGACGCTCCCATATATAGATTTGTGTTTTATATGATTACTTATAGACAGGAATGTTGAGTAAAAGTGATGTTGGCAGTTAAAGGCGAGAATTTTCGCGAAAGCATAAAAAGTTTTTTTTTGGTAACTACGGAGAATAGCTGAACGGCGTAAGTGAACTTTGCCTTGAAAATCTTGGAAACTACTATAGGGCCATTTGGAGAATACAAAAAGAGCTATAATTTAAAAACTATCGATCGTTCAACTTGGCAGGGAAAGTTGCGGAAAATTGGGAAAACTTTTTATGGAGAAAAACCAAGATTGTGCTAAGAGCTGTGAAATTATTCAGCGAAAACTCTGTGGCGAGGTTTCCAAGTGCAAAAGAAAAATACATAAAACTATTTGGTTTCAATTAATTTTGGTGCACGCGCGGGAATGATTAAAATAAAAAATATTGACATTAGTGAATCTTGATTAGCTGCCTTTGATACATTGCAATTTGCAAAAATTTTTAGTGAAAGATTTACTTATTAAAAGTGGACCGGTATTAGAGTACATTCACTTTTAGCTACATCTAAGTCTCGCTATACTCGACCTGTACTACTTAGAATTAATACTTATTATGCAAACCATCTAAATGTACTTGTCACCAATATAAATGACACATACTCCTCGTCATTATGCCACCATGTACTCGCGAATGACTTAACAAAACACCTAATGAACCAACCTAATTTCCCCAACAGCCTCGTCGTCCGCCCTTTACCTTAACTAAAAAAAAAAAAACCTCATTGGCAAAACCATTGGAGGGCAAAAAACGACGTAAGAAAAAAGTGCGTACCTGGCCGCGAGATTTAATGACGTCCCGATACGATCAACGACACACACACACACAGGCGCTGTGATAAGCGATCGCGATCCCGTCGCATCGACAAATTCCGTCGGCGCCGCCACCGCAGCCGACGACGCGACGGAGATAATCATCGGCGTGACTCTCGCATTTTGCCACGGCGCACGCTAATTACTTAATTGAAACGATAAGGATGAAATACGGTTCTGCGATCCCGGTGTGTATGTGTGCGTATTTGTGTAAAGGGAGCCGGAGAGGTTCTTAGGTGGAGCGGTGTATTAATCTTCTTTATGCCAAGTATGTAACTGTTATGGTCCTATTATCGATGACAAGTATGTAAAGGAGAACGGGGTTTAAGGAGTTCGTTTAGGGTCTTTTTGTGTGCGAGGAGGTAAGAGGATGATGAATGGTTGGTTCTTTTTTTCATCGTGGCATCAGTATTTCTTTTTTTTTTCAGAGGGTGAATGTTCTCGATGCATTAGATAACAGTCTGTTACGTGAAATGTTTAATTTTAACTATTCTCGGAGAAAACAGTTTAGTAAAAATTACTACATTCTTGTAAGGTTACTACAAACTGCAATGATATCAAATATTACCACTCATTATAGGAAACTTCGCTAGTTACACAAAAGAATTTACTATACTATATTATAAGTTTTTGTAATCTGTAATAACTTTACGAGGCGCTATGCTAATATTTGGACTTCATCCTAACTTTTTCTTAGCGTAATATTAAATAATTCAGACAATATCCAATTTCTTGATTGGTTGTAAGTACTACCTTGGTAGTAATTTCATTAAAATTTTATAAAATAGGTTCATTTTTCTACTATAGGAAACTCGAGTATGAAAATGTGATTCTTCTTATAAAAAGAGGGCGACATGAAAAGGTCGAGCCGTAATTACTGAAAATTATAATACTCTGGAATAATGAATAAAATTACTTTAATTCTAACGATGCTTTTATGCCTTTTCACGAATTCGTTGTAAAATGTCTGGAACAAAGTTTTCGGTGATATACCGTAATCCCTTTCGCACAACAATTTAATCACAGTGAATAAATAATTGATTATTCCGAATCAAGACGAACAATTTGATACTACTAACTTAAAATTATATCAGTATCCATAGTCACAATCAAAATTATATAAATTTCAATCCGTCCCAATTTCACTCTCCTCAATTAACCCAATTTCACCGATAAAGTATAAAGCAAAACACTTTCATTCCTACGTTCTAACCCTATTAAATTAAAGTCAGCCGCTCCCTCCATACCCTTCATAAATCCAAACTTTAGTCAAAACATTGCCCCTTACAAACGAAATAATCACCCATATCGCTCGCGCGGCAACGACCCCCGCATTCGAAATGGCCACGTATCCCCCGCGAGTCGCCAGCTCTCTCTCCGCGCTCATAAACACAGAGGTAGGTGGGAAAACGCACACTGCACACCGGCTGAAAACAATTCAAGTCGAGCGCGAGCGCGCGTGCCACTAAAGCGGACTACGCCACGAAACTTCTGCTTCGCGCCCGGAATAATTCACTCCTCTCTCTCTCTTGCGCACGCGCGCGTGCGAGATCGGTGCAACTGAAAGTTTCGCCGCGATTAAAATTACACTTTCATTTAATATCCCGAGCGCGCAGAGTATCGCAAATGCATTAAAATCTCCCCCCGCGGGAGAGAGCGCCAACGTTGAGTATACACGCGTACGTACGTACGTTCGTCAAGGTTGGTAGGTAAGGGTAGTTGAGTTAAGTACGCAGTGGCGAAAACTTGATGAGAGTCGTATATAGCTCGTTTGATAGAGGTGACAGGGGGGAGAGTGTTTGTAAGGATTTCGAAATGAATTATTTGGCGAATTGGATGACAGAGAAATTGTGCATGGGGAGAAAAGGTGTGTATTGCTGGCTGTGGCCAGGTAAATAAATGGGTGTAATTTTGGCGGATGATAATTGAGTTGTGTTGTGTCAGATAAATTTCAGAACAGTATATACTTCGATATGGGAATGGTAAGAAATTTTCTAAAGAGTTATAGCAAATACGGTTGGAAAAGTTGTATGGGAAAGAAAAATTAGTAGTGTGTATCAAGATTAAGTCAGACGTGCTGTAATAAGGAGTAGATTTAGTTTAAATGAAGATCTGGCTGCAGTACCACGAAAGTAAGTTTGGAATTCCCTTGAGGATATTACAGTAAATTGACCTTGAAATTTTTCTTCTGTTACATCGCTAATAGAACAGTAATGTCAAAAAATCAAAAAGAAAACATTATACTCTTTTCAATTACACATCGTAATAATAATAAAAAAAACAGTCAAGTTATCATCTCTCCAAACCCTACCACACCCAAAATCATATAATTAAAATCTTTAATCTCAATCCAAAAAAAGAAAATAAAAACATAAAAAAGACCATGAAAGCATAATCGTCTCCAGGCAACTACCAAGAAACCCATCAAATTCGTCACTCACCTCAACCGCTCGCGATCCACCTCTTCTCCGCGACCCCAACAAAAACCTCTAAAACTAAAAGAAAAAAAAAGTACGGTCATCACCCCTGCAGGAAAAGCAAGGAAGAACAAAGCGGACGCCATCTCGCCTTTCCCCATCGCCGCGAAGAAAGTGATCACGGCGAAGTGCTTTAAAATTACAGAGAAAGCGGAACAGCAGCAGCAGCAGCACACTCATCCAGGATCATTTTCCTTTGCAGTAGCAGCAGCAGCAGCAGCATCGCGGGCGCATAGTCATATCGCGGGAAGGCGGACGGTTCCCGCGGTTTCTTCCCACCCCGAGGACCTACCCCCCGCATGCGCGCGCACCGCCCGAGAGCGCTAGCTATCGCGCCACAAGCGGCCACGGCAGCAGCAGCACACCGCGTGGCGCGGACGAAACGCGTGCCAGTCGTCCCGTGACGCGGCGTCCGCGAGGTCATACAAACGCACGCGCTTGCTATCTACGCGATCCCGAAGTTACGCGCGCGAGAGTCGAACAAAAGTCGCGCCGACGGAGATGCCGTTTTTAAAACGCAAGTGCAGGTGTCTCGGTGTCAAGGACTGAAATAATAAAAAGAGAGAGAGAGATAGGGAGGAACGAAACGAGGGTGGTTCGGTTAAAAACTGGTAGCAAAGTGAGCGCTGGATACTTTTAGGTCAGGAGTGAGTGTGCCGTGGAAGAGAATGAATCGTGCCCAACGTACAGTGTATGCAAGTGACTGTAGCGGTTGTTGATATTACAATGTAGGCGGTAATGGAAAGATGTCTTCGCAACGCCGCGAAATCCCAAAGAAACCGACGAACGGCGGCTATTCTGATACCTCGGCTCGACCTCCACGATGAAGAGCTGCTTCGGATTGAACAAACAGTAACCGCCTTCTGAGCACGATCTACTACCAACGATAGCGCGCTCGCCGCGAAAGTATCGTCGAGCACCTCCAGCGCATAATATGAGAATCCGGGTGCGCGGGCGGCGGCAGCAGGAGGGTCACTTTGAAAAACCGCGCGCCGCGCTCGGCCGCCCGAGCGGCGACCGCGCCGCACCGCCGCTCGCGCGCTCCCAGCACCGGTCCACCGCGAGCAGCTCCACGCCCGACGAGACGTAAGATACAGCCCCGAATCATCGTTGAGGATAAACAAACAGCGGGAGGCCGCTAGGAGGGATTGAACAGTCGCCGCTGGAGGTGGAGGCCGCGAATCATTTATTTATAAAAAAAAACGTGTACTCGTGGCGAGTAGGAGCGAGCGATCGATCGAGAAAGCGGTGTAGGGAAGGCGGACGGTATAAAGCAGCGGTAGTCGCTACGCGCTCGCCGGCGTGTGTACACACGTACGTGGAGAGTGGCAGACGTTACTCGTCACGGGAGCAACAGTGTAAGAGGGAGAAAAAGAGAAAAAAAGTGAATGTCACATACGTCGGGCTCGTCGACGTACCTTTTTTTCTACTTGCTGGGACAGGGACCAGAGAGGTCGGGGTTTCCCCGCTGAAGATAACGAGTGATTTCCGTTGCCGCTGCTACTGCTACCACTCGGCCGGTCGATTAGAGTGCGCGCTGTCTCTTTGTCTCTCCTCTCTTTCTCTCTTTCTCTTCTCTTCTTTGGCGAATTATCGTGAGCGCGCGCGCGAGGACTGTTATACTCGAGGAGGTAGCGCGCGCGGTAGGCATCGATTGGGGCATTCTTTTTGCGTGACGGGAGAGAGAGGAAGAAAGAAGGAGAAGAAGTAGTATAGAAGAGAGAAGTGGAAGAATACACGCCGCAGGATGCGAGAGAATGAGAGCAAAGTAGAAGAGGGATCGACGACGAGACAAACGAGCAATAAGTTAGTATAAAGGAGAGTACGCGTGAGAGCGAGAAAGGGGATTCTCTGCGGGCAAACGCGAGAAAGATAGAGAGAGAGCGAGGGGAGGAATGAGGAGACAAGAGGAGCGCGGCTGCTGCTGTGGCGACGACGACGTCGACGACGACGACCCTCGTCACGAGCGACGAGCGGCCGCGGCGGCGGTGGTGGCACTCGACGCAGCCGAGATTCGACTACGACGACGACGACGACAACGACGAGTTGTTGGTTCGCACCTGCGAGCGGCGCACGCGGCACCGTCGTCGACGTGACGCGCGACCAAGGAGCGAAGAAGGAGGAAAAGAAGAAGAAAGGGGGACGCGTGTTCTATCTCCCCCCCCCCCCCCCACCCCCCACCATCCACCCACTTCTCGGCCCGTTTTCCTTTGCAAGAAGAGAGAAAGAAAGAGAGAGAGGGGAGAGACACTTGTTCCGTTGTTGCCCCCCGTTTTTATATATGTACATGTAAAACGCGTGTGCGACGATGAAATATAGTATTTAACGGAGTAAAGTATATATGTATGTATAAGGAAACAAAGCGCTAGGTTATTAATAAACGTAATAAGAAGACAACAAAAGGAAGAAAAAAAGAAAACACAAACACACACACAGAAAATAAATTGATATAAAAATAACTAATAATAAAGTTAAAGATAAACGAGGAGGAGCGGGAGGCGACGTCTACATGCTGGTTGGCGGGTCCAAAAACGTAGAATATTTTTAAGCGAAGTAGAAGAAGAAGAAGAAGAAGAAGAAGAGGGATCCCCCGAGCGACTCGCTCACCCGGGGTACATCAATCTATCTGTTTCTCTCTCTCTGTCTGTCTCACTATCGCACACAACAATAGGTGTGCAAAGCCAAGTGTGTATATCGGCGCGCTCGCGTTCTCTATAATATACGCGTGAACGAGAAAATGATATATATACATATACAGAAGGTGGTCCAATCGTTCAACTATATATAAATATATAAAACTATCGTACACACATCGAGTGGTCCAATTTTTCTCGTCTCTCTTTCTGGATTCTTCTTACACACACACACACACACACACACACACACACACACACACACACACACACACACACACACACATAACACACACACACACATATATCGTGTCGTATCCGTGCGGTCCAAGATATAGTGTCTTAGATCCTTTTGAGCATCCGTATTTATACATATATACACGGACACCTAACCTTACGAACTCTATATACATACGAACAAATCTATATATATTCATATACATAGATCTATCTATCTACCTACCTAAGTATATTCGCGACGAGTGTGTGTATATTTTTTACGACGAGTCTTGTACCGGATCACGAGAGGGAGTGTGATAGTGCGCGCAATGACAGCTGCTGCTCGGGGCGCTGAAATCGGCGACAGCATGTGGCGAAGCTGCAGCAGCTACTATGCCGATCCCTGACGCCGCCCGAGGCCGACAGCCGGCTCGTCGTCGTCACCCAGAGTGCAGCGATGGCGTCGTCCAGCCGCTACAGCAGCTACAACTGTCTCACCAGCTGGGACAGCTACGATCGCATTCCGAGGTACGTGCACGGACAATGGGGCCGCGCTGCGATTAATTGCCCTCTCGACGAGGATGGGAGTGAGAGAGACGCGCTCCGATGCAAATCGGGGACGTCTCTCCAGAGTGGAGACGGAGAGCGTGTGAGGTTGAGAGGCCGAGTGCGAGAGACGCGTCGTATTGGCGATTAGTTGTGGAATTTGTGATTGATGGTGTATAGATCGAGGGGATGATAAAGGGTGGATGGTTATTAGTGTTGTATCTTGGTGCACTGGTTTGGGGTTGTTTTTAGTGGAAGAAACGTGTCTTGTTGCTTGGTCAGATTTGAGGAATGGAACTTGAATACTTGATTTGTTAAAATTGAAAAGGGTTATTAGATTGTAAAAAGTAATGAATTGATATGTATGGTAATTGTTCTAAGAATACATTCCTATAGATTTCTAAAGACTAAAATTGGTGATAGAATATTTTTGGTTTTTAATTTTATTAAATAAGAACCAAGCACTTGCACTTGGAAAGATCGATTGAGCACGCGCATTACCATTGAGAATTAAAAAATTATTTCACGAAATTTTTAGTATTGAAATTACTTCTAATTATAATATTTATTGAACAGTTGCTTTATAAATTTAAATTTCTGCAGAATATTAGCTAGGACAAGAGTACGTTATAATAAATAAATGGAACTTACATTTATAATCGAAAATGTTGCTAATGTAAGGGCAGAGTAAAAGGATTTGCGCACCCTTTTCACTTCTCAACAAGAGTTAGCGGCGAACTCTCTTTAGCCTCGACTTTTCGTTTAGGAGCTTTAATTAAATACTCGATAAAACCTTTAACTGAATAAAAGCGATCTCTTAAAACTGCATTACCCAGTGATTAAAGATTGGAAATTCAAATTGAACGCAAATTGTTTATCCGCGCTTAAATCCAGCACTGACGTATTTAATTTCGCGAAGAATTACGTTTGCGCGCACGCCAAATGATTTAACCGAATTTCCCCGATTCTTTTAGCGGCGTCAATTTGTGATCTGTCTGTTTACGACGTATAATAAAGACTCTACACATATAATCGAAATAAATGCGACAAATATGTAGATAAGCGATTATTTATATATGAATATCGGGCAGCATATTATTTCCCAACGACTAATGCGTAAATACATATTTTCCTTATCATTCCTCCTGTACAATTCGTACACACACACATACATACCCCACCTTCATGATTCATACGAAAGTGGCATCTCTCCCGGCGAATTTCACAATCCCCAACACACTCCACCAGCCGTGAAAAACATCAGCCTCTTCCACCAGTGAAAAATCGACAAAAACTTAGCGCGCGAGAGCGCGCAGCCACTCCGCGGGAGGGGGCCATTTTCGCCTCGTCGCTCGAAATGTACCGTGACGCCGGTAATATACATGCGCGACCGAATTTCCCTCGTTGGCGTAATGGAGCGCGCGCGCGCGCACACGAAAAAACGCGAAAGTAGAAGAAGAAGGAGAGGACACGAGGAAAAAAAACATATATACATAAGGAGCTGCGCGAGGGGCTATGAATCACCAGCGGATCTCCTTAGCGTGTGAGCGCCTGCACGACGCGGAATCACGTTGCGCGTATAAGTCACCTCCCCCCCCCCCGCCCCGGCGTATCATTAAGCGGCCGCGGGTGTAGGTAGCTTATTTTTTTTTATCTCTACCCCCTTTTTTAAAGTAAATTAAGCGCCACTGCAGTTCGGGAACGAGTCCTAGTGTATACACACCGAGGGCGTTCGCCTTCAACCCCCTTCTTCGCAGTGCTAAGGGTTACGGGGAGGGCTGCGAATATGGATGGGCGGTTAGTTTTTCGCGCGAGGAAGAGGGAGGGAGGGAAAAATGCGCGCCTGCTACCTATTTGGAGTACATTATGCCGCGTTAAACAAATCGCGTGTGCTTAAGTGGCCGGGGATGAGGCACGTGTGTGCGCGCCGCGCCGCGCGGTTGACGCGAGATTTATGGAGAGACGTTTGCTATGCCAGAGAGCTGATTGATCGTCATGTGCGCGAGTCGATGAGTGGCTGAAAATTTTCTTACCTGTGTGGGTGGGTGTGCAGCGAGGGTATTAAGTTATTGTTGGGTTATGGGTAGTTGTGCATTAGAAGATTAGTCGGGAGGAGGAAGGGTCAAATCGATATGTATATATTGTGATATTTAAGGAATGTGGAGGTTTGAAAATGGATGATTTAAATGTGGGAAATGAAGGAAAATTGAAGTTGGTAAATCAGTTGTCTGACTTTATACGGTATAAATCTACTTTTACACGTATTTTTTATGAATATTCGAGAATTTGTATTTTTTTTTTTTTTTTTTTATTTTATTTACCAGAGTACAATTACGCGTAGAGCACATCGAGATATACATCAACCTTGCGTCCTAAAAGAGGTAATCAAGATACCTGTTATTTTTCTTTACGCCCGGTTTTAGCTAGAATTAAACTTAACACTAAAATACAACCTACTTACAAACTAAAATAAAAAAAAAAGTTTAACAAAGTTTGTGTAATAAAATTTGAATAAACTATATATTTTTGTTATAACAAGATTTTTCAGGCGATATCATTTTCCGCCTTTCGTTTTTTATACTTAATATAGTCATTCAATTTATTACACAAAGACTGAAGAACGAGAGATTCATTTCACTAATATAATTCATTTCCGCTTTTACGATATTAAGCAACTTGCTAACGAGCCTCGTTGAATTCCCATGATTAATAATAAAACTCAATTAATCCTTCATGAAAATAGACCGCCGTTCAGATTTCATCAACCACAGCTTACCCACCCAGCTCACCGCCACGCAATCTTCCCCGCAGTCTTCGAACAATTCAATCAACTTGATTCCTCGAAACAACTAAAATTAAATTCCATTCCGCGCGCGCAGTTCCACTTGTCACACCAGCTCGCGAATCCCGCAGGCCCGGCAATCCGTCAGATAACAATTATCGCCGTTGCCGCCGCCCCGCACTCATCGCCGATAATAATAATAATCTTGCGATAATTCACCAATATTCGCGAGCGGCGCGAGTCGTCCGGCAGCTGGCACTTGTCGCTCATTACTCGTCGTTCATTACCGCCTCGGCGGATTCAAAAGGAAATGGCGCGAATTAGCGCGCACCCGCGGACGTGTTATCGCGGCCGAACGTTGACGGCACTACACGCGTATGTATATGCATGTGTTGTATATACAGACAGAGAGAGAGAGAGGGGAGGTGAGTTTGTCCGTACGAATGCTCGGTCCACGCACGACCGGCTGCAGGCTCGGCTAATTGCCTGATTATTGCTGCACGCGCGTTTCAATTATGGACGCGCAGGCGCCCGCGGTGGCTCTTTGTACGCCGACGAGGAAGGGGGAGGATTGTGGATACGTGTATGTGTGTGGTTAGATGGCTATTGGATGATATCGATAGAAAAAAAATACGATGTTTGGCAGAGTGATTAGGCGGAGTGGAGGTTGCGATGTTGTAGCAGCTGGTGGGGGGAGGAAAAGATCAATGTTGGTCTTTGTGATAAATTTAGTCATATTGGGAGTATTTTGGAAAGTTGGTGTACGTGCTGCATGATAATATTTGTATGTGTAATTAGTTATATTTCCGCATTTTCATTTGGATTCTGTTCACAGACAAAGAACGTTTTGAGAAAAAAAGTTTTATTCCTTATGTTTTGTGAATATTAATCAATAGATATACCATTGTTTACTAGTATGCGGATCATGAATACAATGAAGAAAAAAACGGTGAATGATCATTTTTTTCTAAACTTTTAACTGAACGCTGATATTTTCTATAGTCAGCCATTCAATAGGCAACTGCAGTCATATAAAGCAATGGCATATACCCAATGAAAATTCAAAAAGCACTAGAATCGCGATTCAATTTAGGCGCTATACACCATTAGAACAAAAAAAGAGTTATTTTTAATCTCATACTACAAAATCGTTATAACGCTGACTATAACTAATTGCCAAACTAAAAGCCAATTAAAGCAATAATTGGCAAGCTTTTCGTAGAAAAAACCAATTCTCTCCATCGTATATAAACTAACAACAGCATTACTATATCACAAACCTGTCAACACCCTAGCCAATTACGACACCAGGAATAACAAACCGAAATCACTTACCGAATCCGACACGTGCACGCGTGGGAAACCCAAACTATACCACGACCACATTACCGACAATTAGCGGATCAAAACAGATGTGCGAGCTATAGCGAGCAAGCAACCAAAACCAAACCTCCTCCTCGAGAGCCAGAATAAACTTCTCTGGAATCCCGCAATCATCGCAAACACACCCACGTTCTCCGTTCCCCAATACCATCGTCTCATTCCGGGCGGCTCAACGTCTTACGCGCCTACGCACGAAAAAAAAAAAGAAGAAGAGAACCGGGGGGGGGGAAGCTCTCGAGCGGGACAAGTGGTCGGTAAATATTTGATACACCCGGACGGGCGGCTATCTCTCTCACTCTCCTCTCGCGCGCAAGGTCGTGATTGCAAGTCGCGCGGCGGTCGTAAGCGCACGCGGGCGCGCTTGTAACGAATTTTAGTGCGCGCGCTTTGTGTGCACTCGAGTGATTCTCTCGCGGCGGGAGGTATAAAAGTGCACGAGAAGAGAGAGAGAAAGAGAGAGAGAGAGGGTCGTTCAGGGAATAGCGGTGGGGATTCCGGCTGATTTGTTTATGCGCGGGAGGGTGGGGAGCACAGAGAGAGAGAGAGAGAGAGTTGCTGCGAGCGATGAAAGTTTTCGGGCTGATTGTTTTTACGAATGAAGTGTGATGGCGGTGGGAATGAGGCGGCGATGGTGGTGCTGTTGTTATAACGGTGTAAGTGAAATTTGACATGATAATTTTTAGCGAGGACGTTTACTTTGGGAAGGGAGATGGAAAATTTAGCGTGGTGAAAATTTAATAAAGTTGTTGCGTTGTCTTTTTTGGTACAAACTGTTATTTACATTGAATTATGTAGTGTAATTTTTTTTTTATAAATCATAATTATTTACATTAATAATATCAGCGGCGATACTTTACATAATGCATGAACATTGGTACACTGAGAAAAGGATTTGTTTACTGTTAACATGGCATTGTATCTGTTAACATGCGTATGTTTAAATATGACCAAATATAGGCATTGTAACAGTTATAATGCTATGTTAACAGTTACGTTACCATGTTCTCATAAACAATTTCAATACCTGAGAACATTGATATTGTAATAGTTACAATATGCTTATTATAGTAGTTTTTGAATCTAATGGCCAATTTTTTACCAGGATGATGTTGTTTTATAACAAAAACGTTTGAAATAAAAACATCATTTATTTTTTTACTCCAACGTGTCAGACATTTTTATTGCTTATCCTGATGAGGGACATAAACAATAAAAATTTCCGAAACGTTGAAGTTAAAAACTAAATGGAGTTTCTATTTCAAACCTTTTTGTTAGATAATAACATCATCCTGGTAGAAAATTGGTTATTAGATCCAAAAACTACAATTTACAAGAACTTCTACCATCAGCTACTTTCAAATCTGAATATGTCTATTAGTTAATATAGATATTGTAACTATTACAATATCACATTTTATCCTTAAACATGTCAAATAGTTGTATTTCAAATAGATAAATATGTATTAACAGTAACAATATTCTTCTCTCAGTGTATCTAAAAATTATTTACTAAATGAATGTCATAATATAAATCGTATTTTTTATTTCTTAATTAGAAGTGCGTTTTTATATAAAGAATTAGTTGAATATTATTTTTATCTGCTTTACCTCTTAAAAATAAGCTGCATCGTCAGTCCATCAAATTGTCTGTCCCACTATACCCTACTCGATCCTTATGTCAAATAATCGATAGCTTTGTCATATTGATAAGAATAGAGTAGATAATATACTTTCTAATAGAATTACAAAAAGACTACACTTCCGGGAACACGTTCAAACTTTTATACACACCACTCGAGCGAACAACTTGTCAAAAATAATACAACCATTATTATCATCACTCCACCCTCTCCCAAAAATTTATTAGCAGCGAAAGTTCTCCCGTCTTCTTTTAGGCAGGGGGCGATAGAGAAGAGAATGAGAGATAGAGAGAGAGAGAGCACACAGGCTGCCCACGCCACGGGGGAGAAAGATGAACCACCAGTTAGATTCATACGATAGTGCTGGCTCTTCTCTCTCGCTCTCTCTCCCGCAGCAGCGCCGGCACAATCCCGGCGCCCGAAGTCCTTGAATTTCAATCAGTTAGCTCGTTTCTACGAGAGAGGGTTTATCTTGTCGCATGATTTTATGGGGCAAAATGAGTTTCAGACATGTCCCGCGCTCGGTAGCCCCCATCGAAACCTCGTCGAGTTTATTTTCTGGGGCTGGGGGAGACGGGAGGTGGAGAGATTATGAATTATGATGAAGTTTGGTGAGTTCATTGTCGCGCGGACGGGTAGTGCTGGGATCACGAAAGTTCAATGAATTTCCCTAGCGGATGTTTATGATATTGTGACTGAATACCAGTTGTTACGAATTATTTCTCGATAGGTATAACACCATCATCGCCCACCTCATCGTCATCGCAATTACACGCAGCAAAGTTAACGATAATGGCCGTAAAAAAACACAGACATCCCCACTCGGTCGCGACGCAGTTGACCAACAACAATCATCATCTCTTCCACTCTTCCCCTCCCTCACGGCTAATTAGCCACGCACGGGCAAATCGACAATCCCATTTATTGCGTAATAAGTGACCGCTCTAAATAAATCATAAACCCTCACGACTAACGGCCTCGTGAGAAAGGATCACCTCTCTCATTGCTAGCGAGAAGGAGGAAAGCTCCCTCGATTCCAGGGGGATTTCGCACTGATTACGCGCGGCTTCGCGATACTGCACGTCCGTCTCGATTCCTTCTCCCCCCTCTCCGCTCCCCGTATAAAAGGCGAGAGAAAGAGATTTCTTATTACGGGAATCGCGCGTTTCTTTTTTCCCTCGTGCCGTATACGTGAGA
The DNA here is from genome assembly GCA_036365515.1 of Torymus aiolomorphi. NCBI lineage: Eukaryota > Metazoa > Arthropoda > Insecta > Hymenoptera > Torymidae > Torymus > Torymus aiolomorphi. Next base: position 58,966,964 of record CM070873.1, on the reverse strand, counting down.
GATAGCCTTTGTCGAGTGAATTCTCGCGCGTGCGCACGGCGAGACATATCGATGGTCTCGTGCGTGTGAGAGTACGGGGAAATTAGAAAATAAGAGCGAAAGAGAGAGGCCAATCGCAAAGGATTTGCGCGCCGAGGGATTTAGGTATGACGCGGTTCGGAAGTGGATTAGAGGTGAGGTATAGAGAGATGGAGAGCGATTAATTATTAGATGGTGGAATTGGCCGGTGATACGGAATTACGATTGCGGTCTTGTAGTTTTATTGCGCGGTCGGGTGAAATTGAAGGGTTAGTTTCACTTTTTGGAAAAAGAATTCATTCTATTACTTGGTAAAAAGCCGGGGATCTTTGCGAAAAAGTTTTCCCGGAAAAATTGTATTTAGCCGATTTTGCCCCTCTTAATTTATTCAAAGTATAATTGAAACGATAACTCAAACTTTTCCACTCCCTTAGAGTATTAAAATGAAGCCGTCTCTCATCAAACGTAATTCGCCTGATACAGAATAATTTTCTTGCCCCGCAGATTAAACGAGATAATTCAGCGACGCGGCCGCGGTAATAGCCCCGCGCTGCTTGGTTGCTTTACGACACATTTTTTACATCCTAATAACGTTCATTTCACGCGCCAGACTTATACACACACGCGCGCGCTCGCAGGAAACTTATCTTGCCCTAAAAAGGCGACAACCTCGTTTTATCATTCCGACGCGTCTCTCTCTCTCTCTCTCTTTCTCTGCGCGTCGATATATCTCGTTTGACGGTTCCCCGAGCGACGCGCGTGCCTTTTTAAGAAATCCTCGGACGACGATAATGCAAAAGTCCCTTCGCTCTCTGCACCGTGTGTACATACACAAGCGTATTTTCCTCTCCTCTTGGAGGAAATTCCGTCGACGGCGTTTGAAGCGCGCCATCGTGTCGGCGACGAAAGTGACTGCGCGCATGAAAGAGCGCGCGAGAAGAGTGGAGAGAAAGAGAGGGAGTGAAGTCAGTGGAGCGGTGTGGCGTGTACATTGGAGATTCTTCAGGAGAGTAAATTAATTTTAGGGAGTAGTAGTAGTAGTTTTTGCATGTCAGCAGAAAACTCAAATGCAAAAGTTTTTATGCATAGAAGTCGTAGCTCGTTTGCATATCGCATTTTATGTTTTCTGCGGGCAATTTTTTTTCGACTTTTTAAGGTGTTTTCATTAGAATTTTTCTATTAAAACGGATTTAAAATTAGAAAATGCTTGAAAAATTTTTTTAATTATTTAAAATTCATAACTGTAAGGGAAATGTTTTTCGAGGTTCCTGTTAAACTTAAAAATTTTTCATTTTATTGAATGAACATCACTCGTTTTTTAATACCAATACTATATTTAAAGAATAACTGATTTAGCAAACTCCACTTCTGGTTTATTAACTTTCATTTGACAAGCTAGTACAAAATCTGTATGCAATAATAAAAGTATATTCAGTACTACTAATCGTATTTTATCCACATGAATCAGTACAAATTACATGAGCCCACGTAACACGAATAAACTACAAAAACTGATTTCACTCCTCAAAACTACAAAACCCAATTACCAACGACACCATTTCCATACCTCTGCACGTACATTTTGCCAATCAAAACCTCCCACCTCTGTGCACACACACACATTTCCCCCCAAAAAAACTCCACCAAGGAAAAATCTAAAATTCAACCTCTCTCCTCTCCCTTTCGCAGAGTGAGCCGCGACGGCGCACACCCACCCGCCATCCAGCTCCGACAAATCTCGAGGAACGTGGTAATCCCGCGCGCTCGGGCGAAATCGAATCAGCCGAGCGACGTTTCGCCCTCTTGCGCGCGCGCCATATTAAATCGTCCTTTTGCCAGCGAGCGCGCGCGTCACTAAAGCCCGAACGCGCAGACGACGTCGCGCGCGTATATTTCAGCCGGGGACGCGAGCGAGCACCAGGGCGACGTGAATTAGGTATGACATGTAAATTAAAATCCTAGAGAGAAAGGAGGTGGAGGAGAAAGAGCGCGTGAAGTCGCTGAAATATTTAGTCGCGCGTCGCAGAGGAAAGGAGCGCGCGCGCCCTGGATGAGCGCCGGTCAGGCTGGCTTGTCGCGAGGGAACGTTGGGTGTGCTGACAATTTGGAGATTTAGAGCTGTTATGAAAATGTTTGCTGTTTACGTTATTTTTGATGATTAAATAACAACTGGTCGTTGTACTATAATAACTTATATTTTTTTAAAATTTTAAAACGAATTGCATACTTATATATTATTTATACCTATTACCTTGTAATATTTTTTTCAATAATTTAGGATGCGAAAAAATTGCAACGGCAAATTATAGCATCGCATGAATCACTAGCCAGGAAATTTCAGAGAAGTCAAGTATACTTTTGTAAAATACTTTTATTTTTATATTATTCCGTGTGTTTTGCTCGGGTAAAGCTATATCAAATAAGTTGCAAAAGGTTTCAGAACCGTTTGTGTAAATTTCAAATCCTTTGAAGTGTATAGTCGATATGCATCGAACTTTGTAGAGTTTGACTTCAAATACTACGGAAATCGAAGTTGCGCTATATGAATGTCTTTTGTGGATATTGCAAAATTATGAATAACGTATCCGTCTGCCCTAGCAATATTAAAATAAATAGTGTTTTTACAGATTTGTAATAAATACTCTTCGAAATACGAGCGCACTCTCTAAAAAAGTAAAATTTTACTATATTAAATAGTGAATATTTCCACTAAGAATTAATGTATATTCACTACTTATTTAATTAGTGAATATTCACTAATTCGACGGTGAAGCAATTTTCACTAATGTTCAGTGGTTTTTACACTAATTATTTACATAAAACTAATATTTCCCCTAGCAAATAATTTGCTTCCTCTTTAAAATAAAAATAAAAGCAAACATACAAATTGTATAATAATATTAATGTTAATATTTGAACGTAAATATTTTCCCATCGCGCGCGCTATTCACCGAAATACCATCCGCCTCGCGAAAACATACAAAAAAGCGCAAACATTCGGTCCCGCCACTGCCGTGCATTTCAACCGCCGCAGTAGAATACCTCGTTTTTGGAATTCGAGTGCTACACACGCTCGGCTCTCTCTCTCTCTCTCTCTCTCTCTCTCTCTCTCTCTCTCTCTCTCTCTCTCTCTCTCTCTCTCTCTCTCTCTCTCTCTCTCTCTCTCTCTCTCTCTCTCTCCCCCACCAACCCATCCTCCACCGGACTTCGTTATCGGCTCCACAGTTCGCAGAAGCGCTTTTGAACCCCTGCGAGCGCGAATTCGTCGCGCCACTGACAACGTCGATGACGACGACGACGGCACTTATTGTTTCCAATATTTTGCCATATATAAGCGACTCTCGCGCGTATATATATATATATGGTATATATATATACACATATCGATTGGGTGCCGTACGTATAGCGTGTATATACGCGGGGAATATTACAGGGGAGGCGCGGCATAACCGGACTCGTAAACAATCTTCCGCCATTGTAACCTGGATTTTTACGCGCCGAGACATTTTGTTTTTGCCCATTTTTTTTCTTTTTTTTTTTCGTCGTGTGCTGGCAGGCGGACGGCGAGTGATTTATGGGACTGGCTTGTTGCCGGGAGTAGTAGCGCGCTGCTATAGTATGAAGCTCTGCCCGTATGGGGGGGGGGGGGGGCAAGACAATGTTGGCGAATGGGAGAAACGGGAGAGAGGGAGAGAACGGTTTTGTAAAATAATTTTTTTTAAAGCGCTGTATTTCAAGGTATAATGCCTTCCCCGTGCGTACGCGCGTGTGTTCTAAATGCTCTCGTATGAGAAATTGTCGATATTTGAAAGGGCACGTGTATTTTTCATATTTATACCTGGACATTGGTGAAAATAATTTGAATTCAGGTGACATGCGGCGCGCTCGGAAGAGTTGACGCGTGTATGAATTATATATTATTAGCATTGAAAGTAGATGAGTCGGTGTTGCTGCAGGTTGTGAAAATGTAAATCGCGTGAATATTAAGTAACTATGGGTCTCGATTGTGTTATGAATGCGCAGACCCACTTTCAGGGGGTTAATTTTATTTGATTATACGAAGTCGACAATATAAATAGAATATTCATTGAAATATATGATGATAAAATACGTTCAATATTTATTAGTTCAGTTTGAACATTCTCATCTGACTGTACCCCTCTTTTTTTGTTTCAGGTGAGTTAACAACGGATAACTTTATCGTACAATCCTTTACCTGTAAGTCAAACCAAACCATCAACGTCTGATCACCTCAATCTCCAAAAATAAGTATATACAACTTTTCTACCCCCACTTAATCGCCAACTACCGCGCATTTACAACTATACACGCGAGCTCTCTGGTTAACAGCTGATTTCCCCGCCTCCTTCCGGCTGAAAAAGCCTTCATTTCCCGTGCGGCGTGGCGCGGCGCAACCGCAAAAAACTATATCCCGCGGCCGCTATCTCGCCGTCGGAAACGTTGACCCGCGCTGTATATATACGCGGTCGACGAAAGGCACAGGACGATTCGGAATGGGCGTTGGTCATCGGCGCGGCGGTGGTGGCACTGGAATCGATCGCGCGGTACGTGTACACGCTCGCGGAGACCGCTCGATAATCGATATTAAATGGAACTCGCCGACGCCGGATGACGAGGCGGAAAAGTACGCTGCCGCCGCGCAATTTCAAATACATACGTGTGTGTCCTTAGGAAGGGAGTCTTGAGGAGGAGGAGGAATTTTGCCGTGAGACACGTACGTGTCGCGCGCCTGTTTGATCAAACTTTAATGAGGATTTTGGAGGGAGTGAGTAAACAACGCGTGGGAAGGAAAATTACATCGTGTAGTAGGTTCGGGGAGAGGAGGATGTAGTTGTTTGATCGGTGGATGTCATTTTTACGTGATTGATGGCTACAAATTAAATTTAAATTGCTCCGTCGATAAATATTCAGTGTAGTTGCGCAAATTATAACGGATGAGTTAACGGGCATCTCGTCGAATCATTCCGCGAATGCGGTATTTAATTAGTAATTTTAAAATACCGGTTCGCGGTGGGAAATGAATATACACCTGTGGAAGTGTGTGTACACGTCCGGATGCGGAATGTGTATATGTGTTATACATACGCGTCGCGTGTTATTGATTAAATATACAAGCGAAAACGAAATCCGTAATAGGAATGAAAAATATCAATCAATCCCCGGGGCTGATCAATAATAAACACAGTCAATACCCGTTAAAATGCAATTGTCCGAAGGATCGACGGAAAACCGGTTTCAATAAAATAATAGCGTCCCTGGTAGAAATGCTAACCGACAGTTGGCGAACCGTTTTTCAATTTTTAAATTAAAAACGTCACACAATAATTATGTTGCTATTGTCGACGAAGAATAACTATTTATACATGTGGAAATATTATATTGTAGATGCTTTAAAATATAGTGATAGTTTTAAATAGTTCTAATTAAATTTCGATGTTGATTAACATGTTAACCAACGAAGTTGGTCTATTTTCTACCAGGGATGCGGTGAAAAATACATCGGCCAGTAGAAATTGATTCGCCTCTGCCATTCGTAAATAAAATACGTATACAATGTCGGTTATATCGCCATCCGAGCGTTTGGAAATCAGATTTTCACTCGGCTGATTTATCATTTGCCCTGGAAAAATAATATCTAGCATAAATATTCAACTGTTTCTATTCATAGATCATTCAACTGTAAATAATATCAATAAACTCCAAAATACGTGGAGCATTTATTGAGCTGAATGTTTATTGTCAATAATAAAGGTACCAGATCAATTGATACTGTAAATAATCATGGTCTTGAATATACAATTAGACCATATATTATATTATGCACATATAAACATTTACATCTATTTTTGTATTATATCGAAATATGAAAAATAACACCAAAACAGCATTGTTTGCATACTCTATCACAATTTGATTATAAAATCTTCATCTACACATCGACGACAAAACAAATTACAAACAGAACTCAAACTCCTTTTCGATTAACCCCGACTAACCCCCACCGCTCCAACAAACCTGTCCATCACCCCCTTAATTAAAAAGCCTTCGTCGACAACTCGTTCAACATTCACACCGAGGTATTCCGCAATTCGCTCATTCCGCGAAATTCCATCAACGGGCAAGGAACCCATAAAGCTCGCGCGCAATAACTTACGGCTTTCCTCTCTCTCTCCCTCACTCTTTGGCGTGCGTAACATCGCGGATCATGCAGATAGCTCGCGCAATACCCGCGGGAAAAATGCAAGCGGCGCGCAGCCCCCATAGCGTCACGTATATGTACTCTCTTTCTCTCTCATAAATTGCACTCGAGGATCGAGGACACGAGAGGCGAACGAACCGAGTGAACGAGCGAACGAACGTCTTCGAGAGGAAAGGGAGGTGGATACACTTTTAATTAGCGCCGCTGTCCCTAACGCGGCGGCCGGCTAATTCGAGCGGCTGCTATTGACAGCTGCCGAGCTATGTGTGTGTAGAGAGAGTAGAGGAGAGGAGAGTTCAGTCTCTCGGTGTCTTTTTTTCTTCGTTTAATGGGTTTGTCTTGCTGCCCGGTGAGGTGAGCGGCGAAGAGGAAAGTTTCGCGGGAGTTTGGCCGGCTGGGAGAGAGAGAGAGAGAGAGAGAGAGAGAGAGAGAGAGAGAGAGAGAGAGAGAGAGAGAGAGAGAGAGAGAGAGAGAGAGAGAGAGAAGTTTGGACTGGACCGAGGTAGTTGTAGTCTTATCGGGATTTGAATTTGAGTTGAGATTTATCGGTTTTTAGGCTAGGAGTTGCGGGGGAAGGGGTAGGGTTTTCAAAATGGCTAATCGCCGTCGCAATTTCGTACGATCAAAGTACAGCAGTGTTTGAAACTTGACCTTTGGAGGAAGAAAGCGCTCTTTAGGTTGGGTAAGATTGAAAATGGGACGTGCCGTAGTTTAAAGTAGGTCAAAAGTTTGCCAAATGTTTCGTGCGCCGAAATCTTCCCAGCTTGTGTAGCGAAGTGACGTAAATTATTAAAAAATAACTTTTAATGCTATCTCGTAATGCATATAATTTCTACAATCAAAATTTGTTCATAAATATTACACCATTAAAAACGATTTCGCTCATTGGATTGATTACAGCATCCCCCCCCCCCCCCCCTCCTGCTAGAAATCGTCCATTTTTCGCCCATTTGTGATACGATTTGTCTCCCATTTTTTAGCCATTTAATGACGAGTTGACCGAAATCGCTAGAAGTTAGTTTCACAAATGGGAGAAAAATGACTTTATAATTTTTCCATTTCCCGAAACATTCTGATCCCACATCTTCCACCACAACGTTTCACTCAAACTTTCTATCCTTCTCTTTCTCTCGTTCTCAAAAATCCTGCAAAAATCACTATACCACCTACCGCTTCTCAAGCCAGGCTTGACGTTGACGTGCCGCGACGCTCGACGTAGACGAGAGGCAGCAGAGGCGGCAACCCTTTTCCCGACGCGCGTACGACGCAACGAGCTTTGTTTCATCTCATCGCTCCCTTGCGCGTGTTCCGGAAAGTTTCGCGCAAATTTTCCCGAAGGAACTGCCTTGCACTTTACCTTTTAAGCCGTACCTTTCGTAGAAAATTGCTGATGGGTGCGTGTCGCGTGGATGATCCTTTTTAATTGGGTTGCACGCGTATGGGGGATTGATGTTTTCGCTAGTTTGATGCTGATGCACGGCTAAATTGTGATCGGAATGAGTTGATGGATGTGGAGATCGATTAAAATTTTAATCGCGTCATTTGCGTGTCATGTACATACGCGGCTTTTATGGTTCGTGTAAACTGAGAGCTTTATGTTCGGAATTAAACGTTAAACAAGATATAAAATAAATTTTGTTTTATTAAATAATCATGCAAAATCTACGTAACTCTAAAACTTCTACAACGGCATACACTGTACCTTATCCAGAACAGTCAACCACGTTATTAAACTACAACCGAAAACTTCCACGCCACTTAATTGATCCAGCATTCATCCTCCCTATAAAGAGACTCTCGATCCCCCCATAAAATGCGAATAACTCAATACAATCGACATCTCCGTCCTCCTCCAACATTCTCCTCGCCATATATCTTCGCCTTTTCACTTTCAGCTGCTCGCTCTACACTCGCATAAAAACAAATTTCGCCCTAAAACTCGACCAACCGTAAAAACGTCGTCGTCTAACACACACTCACATACGCGTAATAATAATGCGATAGCCGTGTACACTCGCGGCTTAATGCGCGCCGCTTAAGTGGCCCGCCGCAGCAGAGTCGCGAAAACAAAGGTAGGTGTATACGAGAGAGAGAGAGAGAGAGAGAGAAAGCGGACGGAAAAAAGAGCTTCATAGAAAGCGCTCGGGCAGTCGATTTCGCTTGGCCACCGAACAAACTCGCTCGCGTCCCGTGTGCCAACGACAGAAAGCCCATTCGTACGTACAAGCATCGGCAATATTCCCCTCTCTCTCTTTCGCTTTCGTGTTATTCCACTGACTTTCTTGCCTCACTCGCGCCGTTCCTTACTCCTTCGCTCTGCTTCCTTTCCGTACACTGTTTTACTTGCTCCGCCGTGCTTTTTCGCCCGTGTGCGGCTACACACGCGCGTTTATTTATTTTTCCGTCTCATTCTTTTGCAGTCGTTGGTCTTGCGCTCGTTCGCTGCTTTGTGAATTGTGTGTGTGTATGTGTAGAGCGTCGCTCGTAAGGGTATGCTAAAGTGTCTGTTAGTGCGGACCTTTTGGATTTGTTTGGTTTTAAATTCGCTATATGGTGGGCTATGATTGGTCTTTTAAGTGTATTGGTCTTGGAATGATAAAAGATTTATACGTACAATAATTTAAAAAACCGCTGCTAACTGGTTTAGCAGATTTTTCATAAATACGTTATTCAAAAGTTTATATAAAATTATATTTAAAAACATTTACGGAGTAAAAATCGTAATTATTTAGACGAAAAAATATGAATGGATAGGAAATCAAAAGTACTTTCAGAAAATGCCTACTTCCAACCTATTTTTAGACCCCGAGTAGAAAAAAATTATTTTCGATTTTTTCATATCTTTCTTTATTTTTTTAACCGACTTAATATTATTTGATTGGACAAAAAAAAATATGTATAGATAGGAAATTTAGTACCTTTCAGAAAACGGACTTCCATCTGACAGATATTCAAACCCAGCGATGATAAAAATTATTTTCGATTTTTTCATATTTTTCTTTATTCTTTTTAACCGACGTAATATTATCCGATCAACTACAAAATTGAACTTTCACAACTTCAAAATGAACTTTATGTATACCTACCAAAGATGAACTTGATATCTCGAGTTATGGTGTCGACAAAATGTATTACACACACACACACACAGACACCCACACACACGCGCGCGCGCAAGCGCACGCACACGCATACACACATACATACATACACACAGACATTTTCTAAAACAGGCATATTTGACTCAGGGAGCTCGGATATATCGGAAATCATTGAAATCTCAGAGTCGACAAATTTTACCGTTACAAAGCTTTCTCTTTGAGAAAACACCACGAGGAAAATTCTCGGATATCCAGGAATCAACTTAATCAAACAGTCTACGTTTCATCCGATTATCCCTTTAAATATTTGTCAAAGGTATCTTTATGCATCAAAGAGATAAAATTAGTTTGATCAGAAATCAATATCAAACGGGTACATACTTGAGATATATCTCAAATTAAATTTAGCCGAAACCTTAGTTTGACGCCCGACATTCCAGTTTAACTTATTCTACCCGCTATTTAGAATATACATCATTCTAGCACTCACATTAACTTCCTTCATCCTCAACTCTCCGGCCAATAATACTTAAAACATCTCCATCCATTTGCAAAGTACATACCGTCCTCATTACCCCCTCGACCCCCTCCCCCATTATTTCATTTAATCAAATTACACAATCATCCGCCGCCATAGAAATCCCCTCATCTGAAACAACAAATCCCCTCCCGTTCGTTTCTGCCTCGAGAGCCAATTTCAAAAACACGAATGCAGCTCACTTCCGTCCTTAATGTCCCGCTCTCTTTCCCACTTTCATTTACTTTTCCTGTCTCTCCCCCCTCCCCCTGCCGCCCGGTCCTCTTTCCGCGCTTTATCCCGCGCTCTCCCGACTCTTTTTCTCCACGTCCTAATCGAAATGCCCTGTTCCGTCGTCGCGAGTCGCGCACCGAAATCCGATTCTCTCTCGGGAAGGACCTTCGCCGGCGTATCCCCCCAGTTAATGAAACGCGCAAGAGTGCCGCTGTCCTTTGGCAAATTAGATCTCGCGAAAGGAAGAGAGCAGCGCCCGCGCGCATTTGGGATTTTCATACTTTGTGCGGCGGTGGCGGCTGGTTGTGGTATAGATATATGCAGATGTGCATGCATGCAAGCGACAGCCATGGATTGTGTGTATGTGGGTGGGTGTTGCCTTTGATACGACAGGCTTTTTTGTGTAGTCGGCGCAGTGTTTTTGCGACCGAGGTAGAGACAAAGGTTGGCGTTCACCAAATGAATTTGAGGTTGAAATGAGATCATACGTGCTGGTGGTGTACATGTAGGTGTGGGAGTCGCATGTATGTGTATGTACATTCAAAAGAATGGTTATTGATAGAAAAAGAGTATTGACTTCGTCATCTTGTTTTCTGGTTTTCCCTATATGGGAGACTGGGGCGAGTTGGCTACAGGGGTAAGTTGACGCAGTGTTAATAACTCCGTCTATCAGCAACATTTGGTAATACGGTCGATATCAGCTCTGTGTAATAGTGATAATAGTACACTCAGAAAACGATCTTTCTGTATCAACGAGAATCTGCCTGCCGGAAGAGGATTCCCGCTAAAAATATATCTTCCTATGGAAGGAGGAATTATCTTACAACAGGAAGTCAATCTTCCTGTAGCTGGATGATGATTTTTCGCGTAGGAGGAATCCTTTTTTATCGCAAAAAGATTTCCTGGGGAGGAATTTTATTTCAAGACAGGAGGATCGTTTTTCTGAGTGTATATTACGCATCTAGGGATGAAAAAACTTCGTAACATTTCATAAAATAATCAATTTAGGTTCGCTTTTTAGGCTCAAAAATCCCGAAAAACAAAACATGTGTCATAAAAAAATATGGTGCGCACCTAGGGTTAGTGGGCTTTTTGACCTCGTGTGGTTGCAGTACTCGTCTTCGGTTCGCAAAACGCACTCGCCTTCGGATCGTGCTAACTCACCTTCACCTCCTACTGCAAACTCCACATTCAGTCTAAAAATTCCCACTGTACACCCTACGTACACAATATACTATTTTGTGATCATTGTATAAGCTATGATTCGTAAAAAGTTAATTTTGTTTTTTATATGTTTATAAAAGATTTATTATGAAAATTGTATTTATTTATTTATCATGCGAAAATGTTGTACATTTGATATGAAATGTAAACATGTTTTTAAAATATGTTGAAATTGTTTAAATTTAAATAAAAAATAATCATAATAAATCTTTTGGGTCAATGATTTGTCTCAAATTTCTTGTTAGTCAACCTGCCTCAACCTAAGAGCCAACAAGCCCCAGGATAGAGATGATAAAAATATATTTGTATTTTTAAACTCCTTGTTTTAGACTTAAGATTAAAATCATAGAACAGTACTTATTATAACGGCTTTAAATATAGCAATGTTAGATTTTTCAAAGAACATACTTAGAATTTAGAAAAAATTATTATGTAAAAAGTGCGCCTACTCACCCCAGTCTCCCCTACAATTTTTTTAAGATTCATCGTGAAAAACTTTACTTCAGATATTCGGATAATTCGAACAAAAGTAACAAGGACGAAGATTTAAATTTTTAACGCAAATCCATACAAAATAATTACAAAATTGCGAACATTAGTCTTTAGCATTGTAAATTCCTTAATCGCGTTAATATTTAACGACGCGAGCGTATGAAATAGCCGTGATGTGGAAGCGAGCCCAAACTTGTAACTAATGCAAAGAGGGGCACACACACACACACACATACTTTTTCAGAACAACGAAGGTCTGCGAGACTATACGATGGAAAGTAGGGTGGAAGTCCGATGCATGTAAGAACCATTCCATTTGTATCTAGGCTAGGGTATTTATAGCTAACATTGACTATAAATAGCCGAGCCACGTACGAGCAATCAGATATACACGCGTGCGTTATAGAGCGACGATTTCTGAGACCTCTATATAGCCGCGTCTGCATGCGAGCTGCCGAGTGCTCGCGCGGCTGTGTCTATTAACAAGTGATACTGCCGTATGGAATGCACTATATAAATGTGTATAATAAGGTTCCCAAAGCTTACTGATTACGTAGTTTAAATTATTATACTCCTCGTTTCAAAATATTTATAATTTTTAACAATTCAGGTATTGCATGAGTTTACGAATTCTTTGTGTTTATAACAGCACAACAGTGAAAAAACAAACGATAGAATCACGCAATTTCTTCGTTACACAAGCCAGCGCAATATTTCGCATTTCCGTCCAATTACAGCGACATTATGTCAATAATCCTTCCCCTTACCCCTCCACACGCGCGTCCCATAATACGCAAGTCAAAAGTGTCCCAGCCACATTATAACGCTCGTCGCGCGTTAGCGCTCAATTTCCTTCCCGCGAACTCGCGCATGTCAGTTTCCCGGACTCTCTCTCTCTCACGGATTTTTGTTTCATACACGTTCGACCGCGCGCAAGACAGATGACGGACGTTTCGCGATCGACGCCCGCGAGACCTCGATTGTATACTCCTCCACGTCGATCGGTGGGTATATGCGCACATGATTGACGTCCGCGTGTGTGCGAGAGAATTCGTAAAAACTGTTAACGATACTTTTTTGTGCTACTCCAATATGTCTCTCTCTCTCTCGCTCTCACTCTTTTTTTGGTTTAATGGGATTATTGGCAACAGGTGGATGTGCGTACATGCGTAAGCGAGCGCTGGGTCCGGGTATTATTGAAAATGCGTCGGGAGAGGAAGAGCAGGATTGATGAGGATGATGGAAGGTTTATTGATTTCGATTGTGATTCGGAAAATCGTAGCGGAGCAGTGGTAGAGGATGTAAGTGCGCTGCCAAGGTTTGTAAACATTACAATTGCAGAGAGTGGAGTTTTTTCATAGTCGTGAGGGTGGCTTGAGAGAAACGGCATTGGCCAATTTTACAAATATTTTCGTGCTTGAGAAGATCAACGTATCTTCCCTTTTTATGTGTCAATAACCGCTTTACCTTCGCAACAACAATGTTTTACGAGCCAGCTCAACATCCTCGGCAAATCCTTAACATCCACAACCGCGGCGCGACTCACTCCCATCCACCCGATCGCATCAAAACAAGGAGTTTTCCACACCAGCTAAATCACACACACTCACATACCTCCACACTCTCCCTAATGACTTCGCTTATCCCGGCAATTAACTCGCCAGACGCCCCGTTCATACACCTCGGCTCTCTCAAGCAGGATCCCTTACGTCGAGGTAGAAGCCACGAGTAGTTTGCGTTCGGGCGAAAGGCAATCTGCCAATTACGGACGATCGACAGGGCTGTCGCGAGATTGTCGCTGCCGCTGCTGCTATGCCGCGCGATAGAATGAAGCGAGCGCTGGTGAATAGGAAAAGTACGAGCGCGGTAACGAGGGATTCGGCGCTTTTGTGTGTTTTTTCGCTCTAGAGACGCGATTTTGTTTCGTTTTATGTGGATTTGTGTTTATATTGACACATTTATTATCCATTTTTATATAATGGCAATTTGTGCGAAAATTTATATTAGGATTTTTATAACTTTTCTTTTAGCTTTATACGCTATTTTTTGAGTCGATGATAAAACTCACCTGGATAAGGTATTTTATTTAAAGGCCAAACCGAATCAACGAACTTTTTTCCTTTCAAGAAGACAGCAAAAAAAGACGTCGAAAGGAAACACTTTCGCCGGTGGCGTAACTAGATTTTTCCACCACTTACGCGAAATAGACAGACACCGCGGCGCCCACTGTGCGCACATGCTTTTCAAAAGCATTCTTCGCTTGAAAAACCCTCTCTTCCTACAAATCCTACCACTAAACATTGAAGCTTGCCTTAAATTCACAATTTTTTCATATCCACCACCACTCGCGTTAAAATATTTGTACGCTATCTGCATGCACGGATGTTCAAGTATCTCCCGGCATATTCGCACGCCGTAAAAGTCTTATCGAAAACCTTCGACGTCGTTAAACGCCGCATCGCACCTTATTTCACCACCCCTCGTACCTTCAATATTTCTCGCTTCCTCTCTATAAAAGAAAAGAAAGGATCACCCCCCAGCAGCCTCGAAAACGAGGTTTAGCGCGTCTCGACTCGTTAGAATGCCTTCGCCGCTCCGCCGGCGCGATAACGAACTCTCCAAAATCATCGGGCGACGATAACGTCGTTTCAGCCGGTAATCCGCGCAGCCGATCGAGCCCTGCGGCGCCAATAAAGAGACGCTGCCTCTGCCTCTCTCTCTCTCTCTCTCTTTCTCCTTGCTGGTACGTGTGTATATATTGCTTTGCAAGCGAGCGCTTAGAATGAGGGAAGGTAGTCGCAGCCGTCGACGGTGTATGTTTTGAAAGGGTGAGTGAAGGATCGCGCGTTGGTATGTGTTCTTCGCGGCTAATGAGCTTGTAATTTCAGGCTGTTTTGTTCGAGGTTTTTTGAATGGGAAGTAGTTAATTAAAGTAAAATCGATAACCGGACTTGGTATAACATGGTGTTCGAGTATTTATTTTGTATTCTTTTTTGTGTGACAAATTAGGATAATATGGAGTTACACATAATTATAGGGTAATGTTTGTACATAAATAATTTGGAATACAAAAACGAAGGTAAACAAAAATACTAATTAACCACACTATAGAAAATTATTAAATATTTGAATAAAAGCCGTAAAAAATCATTAACAATAATCAAATGCCAGTTGAACGAAAACCCCCTGTATTTTTCACTGTTAACCCAGTTTATTTAGTCAATTATTTTTATGAACTCAAACGGCCGAGCTACTACACCATCACGACACCGAGAGGGAAAAACTCCCCTAATTGTCACGCGATATTTTCCCGACAAACTAACATCATTATTATCGAACGGAACGAGCAGAGAAAAAAATAAAAAAATCGTTAGCTCGCCTTTTCGGTAAACAGACGTGTCTCCGAGTAATAATTAGCACGGGGCCATTGATTTTCCGTGTTTTCCCGCGGCGCCTTTATACTGTAATACGAGCAATACGCTTATTTCATTGTTTTCGGCCCTCCAATTACCCGCGCGTTGTTTCCCTCCTCCTAACGAAGGTCTTTTGAATCGCCCGCGCTTGCGCGCTGCGCTTTTTTCAATCACCACTGCCGTACCATGGCGCGAGATATTTTGAAAAGTGATTGGGAGGGTGAAATTCTTGGAGAAAAACTCACACCATCATCCGATCACCCGACCTGTACTGGGAAAAAAGTGGCCGACAAGAATGACAGTTTGATGCTGACACTCTGGAAATGTCAAGTATTTCACTTTATGAATTTTTCATTCGCCTCTCTCTCTCTTTCTTCACTCTCGTGCTCTTTTCTATACGGTCGTCGTTTCCCTCCTCCCTCCCTGCATTCTATTTTTAGGCTGTCTATCTTTCCTGTAAACTTTGGGAATCGATATAAGCGAGAGAGAGAGAGAGAAAGAGAGAGCGCATCCTTCACGCGCGCGCGCACGTCGCCCCGGCTTTATTTGGACTCTATGGAAAAATGGCGCGACACTGGCCTTTTAAAGCCGAACTTTTACCGTTCTCGACTATGGGGTTGCTGGATATGCGATACGTACTGCTGGTATGATATTCTGGGAGAAAAAATATATTCATAAAAGAAGGATGACGCTGTTTGTGAGGCAGTTTCTTAGAAAATTTTAATGCATGTTTGCGTATTGTAATCTATAAATGTTAATGCGAATTCCGTGGAATTCTTTTTTTGAAAAACAGATATTCAGTATCCATGTGTAATGTTCAGTAGTATCAGCTGTGCTTAGTCAGACGTATAACTTTTATTTTATTCAAGTGTGTTTATACAATAACCTCTACTTAAACAATTACCATCATTATTTAAAAGCCTGCGAGAAGAACCTTAGCACAATCTTACAAAAATATATACATCTGCACAGCGTTTCAAAAAAGCTATTCAACAGAATTCCTTACTCAAAAAAACGTTCAAAAACTTCCCATTCAACAACTTGCGAACCAAAAAAAGTCCACCCAAAACAAACCGTCGCTTGGTTCAGTAAGCCGTCGCTATACATTTCCAGCCCCGTACCTCACACCTTGCATCTCGCATCATCCCAGTACGCATTTGCTCGCAGAAACCGAGAGAAAATCGTCGTCGTCGCCGGAGGGTTAACGGCACGCGCGCTGGAACATCGGAGGGCTCGATAAAATTCGTTATACGTTGTCTGCGCGGCTTTATCCACGTGAAATATGGGGGGTGAAGGGGGAGAGCTTGGCTTGCTCGCGCGCGAAAGTTGTTGATGAAGAGGAAGTGCCGATGCTCTCTTGAGCTCGCTCTCTTTTCCGGGTGCCGTTTCTAAGGGACGAGTATAGAGGCGTACCCGGCTAAATTGGGATAATGGATTTTTCGAGTTATAAGAGGGGATGGGGTAAGGCGGGTTTAAAGTTTCGTTATGGATCGGAGTTTTTGGGGGATTTTCGGGAGGTCGCGAGAGGTGGTGAATTGTAATGTATTGGTGGGGAGGTGTACTCAGCGGTATTTGATATTTATCGTCGTGTAGGAGTATTGGGGTGGTGCTGGCCTTTTGATTTAAAATTATATTGCTACAGTGAATTAGTAAAGTGTATTTAGCATTTTTCTTTTTCGCTATTGATAAATACTTGCCTGAAACAACAAATTTAGGATTTTAATGACTGCAAAAAGATAATTGTAATGTACTTCAATTGCACGCTACTTCATTTACACATAATGAATCCTTAATAATTATAATACTTCGAGTTTAACAAAAATAAGTTAATATACAAGTCAAATTTCACGGCTGATATCTCAGAAAATCGCATCCGCGATTCTGTGCAAGCGATATTTCTTCCGTATCCTTCCACCCCAACTATATTTCTTCACCCTACCAATCAAAACACGAACCTCTTAACCCAGATACCGAAAATCAAAATCCACTCCTATTCACAACTCTTCGATGGGCGCGCATCCTCCCTATGCACCTGATCCCTCTTCAAAACATCCCGAAAAACTCGAATTTCTCCACTCACCTGCCTCGTGATTCCTCCGCTCCACCTGTTCACCCACTCTCACTCCCAAGCTGCACTCGAGACGCGTCCGAATGAAAGCCCGCGCGGGGGCAAGGAAACCCCTCGCCGTTGCTCGACGCGCCAGATAAAGAATGAAAGGAAAAAGACGAAGGGGGGCTTACAGCGCCGCTGAAAGCCGTATACACACGCGCGCGCTGCGAGTCTCGATCTCGCCAATGGCCCCCCGCGCGAAAAATATATATATAAGCGCCGTCGCCTACGACGCCGCAGCGACCTCGAGAGGGTCATAGCCGGCGGGGGTGTCGCTGTAAAGAGTCAGCGCGCATAAAGAAAGCCAGCCGGCGTCGAGACTCTCTCTCTCTCTTTTTCACCTCGAGAGATCTCTCAGCACGCCACCGTGCGTTCTTCTCTCTCTCGCACATAACGCCGCGGCCAATCGAATCACGGCACCCGCGGGAAATAAGTTTCGGACGTCCAGTGTATGTGGCGCGGCGGTGTGGCGGCTGCCCCCTCCGGGCGAGCGGATGGACGATTAAACGCAGGGATTCCGACGGCGATGGGTCATATCGTTTTTTGTTGGCGAGACACGGTGAGAGGTTTCTTTCTTTCATTTTTTTTTTGTTTTGGTCGGGCGTATTATCCCTTTTTTTGGGGGCTACGTTCGCGTTCGAGTTTTTGCGATTTTATTCGAGAAAAATAGTGAGTAAACATACTGGGGAAAAAATGGTACGGATTTTTTGCGCGGCTTTTACGCGCGCGTAAACTTCGCTGTGTACGTATACTTTGGACCTTGGTAATGTATAAAAATGTGTAGGAACTCAGAAATAAGGATTAATTAATTTGATAGTTTTTATTAATATTTTTTGGGAAAATGAAAAATAAACTATATAGTTATCTTTGTTTTATATTTAAAATACTAAAATTTTTTTCACAAACATAACATTGCCAATTTCTTTTCAATCAAGTTAAAATATCTTTTGAAAAAAAGAAAAAAAATATACGAGCGTTATTTTTTCTATAATAACAAACCTTCTAAATGAAATACATACATTAATTTACGAAAAAATATATACACGGAGAAAAAACGCGTTTTAAAATTGACAAAAAATATTCGCTTTTCATTGTTTATTAAATAAATACAAGAAAGTAATACATTTTTCTGTCTAAAAACACTTTTAAATAAAGAAAAATATCGCTCAACAAGGTATACGTTTTCGCGCAAATATAAAAGGCGTATTATTTTATACATACAGAATCCCCGCTCTCACAATGAACCCTGAAAAATTTAATCCCAATCGCCACCGTATTTTCCTTTGATGTTTCTACAAATTGTTCATTTCCGCGGAATAATTACATCGCCCAATCGAACTTTTATACTCCGCTGCCGAGTGCCCCGCCGACAATAAAAGTTAACCGTTAATGAATGTTTGATCCCGAATCCCGCGGAAAAGTCCGACTCGATAACGGAATTTACAATGCCGAGGCTGTGATTGAAACAACATATAATGGAGCTTCGATAGGGTAAAAACAAAGACAGCCGACAAAAGCTTCGCCGTAATTACGATGAATTTTTCAAGATGATCACCGCACGGGAGGGGGGGGGAGCAACGTATTTTTCCCCCGTCGCTCCATTGATTCCGCATGAATTTTTAATCATGTCCCCCACTCTATACCGCCATAATTTACGAATCGCTAATTTCCATAATACCGTCGACGTATAGGAGGGAAAAAACTCGCCGCGAGCTGAAAGCGCGATTCGCTCGCGCAAGCGCCCATTAGGAATATTTCGCGAGATGTAAATTTCGACATGTAAATTTAATCGTTTGAAAATGCCTCGTATTGTGGCGATAAATTTCGCGCCCAAGAGTTTTATCGCATATTTAATGCCTTTGATAATTTATTTTCAATGGGAAAAAAATCGCATATCGTTCGCGAAGTGCACGCGGAATTTCATTGGATGTTTCAATTTTCAGGAGTTGTTTTATTAAGGTATAGGGTGGAAATATTTTCATCGCGATATTAGACAAATGGGTCTAATGAATCATTCTAAACACCGCGATAATGGCCCCTCGTTATACTATAAGGAAAGATAAATGACTTTCCGGTAGATAAAGACGACAATAAGCCCGCTCCCATGAATATCGATTTTTATTATCAATTAAGCTATGAATAATTTTGATATAATATTTTTATACCCTTTTCATCGAAAATATGTACGATACCTTCACCGTTATCATTTATTTTTCATAACAATACTCGTACCCTACATTCTTATATATTATTAAAAATATTCCTTATGTCGACTGCAATTTAATATCAACTGATAAGAATTTTTCCATCGGTCTTACAGTCTTACAAATTAAATTAAAATAATATTAAAATAATTAATATTTATGGCAGTCAGATTGCCCTTGTTTATAATCACCCCCGCAGAATCTGAAATAAAAACTTAATTAAAACCTGGAAAAAACTTTGTTAGCAAAGGACGATCTGACTGCCCACCACCACCACATTGTCCGACGTTTCGAGCCTGCTCCGGCTCCTCCTCAGGGACTGAAATAAAACCCGCGATACACCTCCTTATATAACATGCACCCATACCCCTTCTTTTCTCTTACCCCACCACCCTCCACATTCCCTCTCCAACTTGCCATTCTCACTTAAATTAATAAAGAATGATAAATGTTATCTAATTTACTTGACTCTATCATTAAATTTACATTATTCCGATTTCTTAGAATGTGAATACTTTCAAGGCTTTCCCTCTTATATTTATTCTTAATCCCCTGTTCCAAAATATCCACACTCCCAAAATCGAAAGAATGCAAACTATTTAAACAATGTTCTTTCAAACCCGATGTACAACTTGAGCTGCGTAAACTATATTGATGTTCATATATTCTCTTTTTCAAATATCTACCCGTTTGACCAATATAACAACCATTACAATCCCTACAATTAATTTTATAAACAACTCCCGATTTCAAACATTTATCATTCTTGTCTTTACAATTACTAAATAACCTTCCTAAATTATTATCATTTCTAAAGAAAACTTGAATATTATGTTTACTAAAAACCCTTCTAATCCTTTCCGACAAACCTCTAACATATGGTAAACTAAAATATGCATTCTTTCCATTTCTATTCCTTGTTTGATTATCTACCCGCTGCTTCAATCCACCATTATAAATTTCCCACACTCTCTCATCAATCATTTTATCAATAAATTTTACGGGATAACTATTTTTAATAAATGTTTCTCTAACTAAATTTAAATTCTTTTTCCTAAAATCTTTATGTGACAATTTAATCGCTCTGTCAATGACACCTTTGATCGCACCTGTCTTGTTTCCGAATTGGTGGTGAGAATCAAAATTTAAAAATCTACCTGACCATGTAGGTTTTCTATACCAATCTAATTTCACTCTATTATTATTACCTCTAATGACTCTAATATCTAAAAAACTCAATTGATAATCTTTCTCAACTTCTTTTGTGAATTTAATTCTATCATGGATAGAATTAAACACATCCACCATTTCATCCACAAAACATTCTGGTACAACTGCAAAAATGTCATCAACTTATCTTTTAAAAATAATTGGCTGAAAAACCAACTTAGACAAAGCAATACTTTCCAATTTTTCCATTATTATGAATGGATAATCATCATAATAATGGATCCATTCATAATAATGGTAATCCATTCATAATAATGGAAAAATTGGAAAGTATTGCTTTGTCTAAGTTGGTTTTTCAGCCAATTATTTTTAAAAGATATGTTGATGACATTTTTGCAGTTGTACCTGAATGTTTTGTGGATGAAATGGTGGATGTGTTTAATTCTATCCATGATAGAATTAAATTCACAAAAGAAGTTGAGAAAGATTATCAATTGAGTTTTTTAGATATTAGAGTCATTAGAGGTAATAATAATAGAGTGAAATTAGATTGGTATAGAAAACCTACATGGTCAGGTAGATTTTTAAATTTTGATTCTCACCACCAATTCGGAAACAAGACAGGTGCGATCAAAGGTGTCATTGACAGAGCGATTAAATTGTCACATAAAGATTTTAGGAAAAAGAATTTAAATTTAGTTAGAGAAACATTTATTAAAAATAGTTATCCCGTAAAATTTATTGATAAAATGATTGATGAGAGAGTGTGGGAAATTTATAATGGTGGATTGAAGCAGCGGGTAGATAATCAAACAAGGAATAGAAATGGAAAGAATGCATATTTTAGTTTACCATATGTTAGAGGTTTGTCGGAAAGGATTAGAAGGGTTTTTAGTAAACATAATATTCAAGTTTTCTTTAGAAATGATAATAATTTAGGAAGGTTATTTAGTAATTGTAAAGACAAGGATGATAAATGTTTGAAATCGGGAGTTGTTTATAAAATTAATTGTAGGGATTGTAATGGTTGTTATATTGGTCAAACGGGTAGATATTTGAAAAAGAGAATATATGAACATCAATATAGTTTACGCAGCTCAAGTTGTACATCGGGTTTGAAAGAACATTGTTTAAATAGTTTGCATTCTTTCGATTTTGGGAGTGTGGATATTTTGGAACAGGGGATTAAGAATAAATATAAGAGGGAAAGCCTTGAAAGTATTCACATTCTAAGAAATCGGAATAATGTAAATTTAATGATAGAGTCAAGTAAATTAGATAACATTTATCATTCTTTATTAATTTAAGTGAGAATGGCAAGTTGGAGAGGGGAATGTGGAGGGTGGTGGGGTAAGAGAAAAGAAGGGGGTATGGGTGCATGGTATATAATGAGGTGTATCGCGGGTTTTATTTCAGTCCCTGAGGAGGAGCCGGAGCAGGCTCGAAACGTCGGACAATGTGGTGGTGGTGGGCAGTCAGATCGTCCTTTGCTAACAAAGTTTTTTCCAGGTTTTAATTAAGTTTTTATTTCAGATTCTGCGGGGGTGATTATAAACAAGGGCAATCTGACTGCCATAAATATTAATTATTTTAATATTATTTTAATTTAATTTGTAAGACTGTAAGACCGATGGAAAAATTCTTATCAGTTGATTCTTATATATTTTCGACAAAAATGTGCGAAAATGAACGCTTCTTAAAATTGTATTGCTCTGTAATCCTTAAAAACAAGGTTAAACACCGCGCCATCATCATCCGATCCAAAACGTCAAGTCGAGACATGTGGTTAGACACCTCGACGGGCAACAACGGGCGTCCTCCTCCCACTCTCCTCTCGCATTAGCCCCGCGCGTACTCGTGGCGCGCTCAAAAACCCTCTTCGCATTAACCAGCTCACCGAACCATCCTTCGTCTCTCTCTCTCTCTCCTTCTCTCTTCTAACCCAGAGAGAAAATCCATCGGCGTCGACGGTGGTGGCGGCGGCGGCGGCGGCTCGAAGTTCCTCGCGTGCCGCTGACGTCTGACGACTAAATCTTTCACCCCGGGCTACCCTCGTCAGCCTCCCTCAAGTGCCTCGGGTGCATTCTCTCTCTCTCTCACTCCTTCCCTCTTTCTACTTTGGTTTCTCTGCCCTTTTTATCCGCGCTCGCGAGAGACGCGTTCCATTGTACACTTTGCATTCTCATCCGAGGCGCGAGACATTTTCCGACTGTCTCGACCCTCTTTTTCTTATCCCTCCTCTCACCCGACACTCTCTGAATATATACATGTACGTACACGCATTTGTTGTAAGCATGTATACATCTTGCGAAGCGAGCGTGAATTATTCGCGATTTCTCCTCGTGTTTCTCAGCATCACCGCTCGCGAACCCTGATGACGTCGTTTGTATTTCATTTACCGCGGATTCGGCATAATTTCGTCGGTCGTGCGCTTTACATTTCACCGCGGGGTGATGTATTATAATACGCACTGGTAGCGAGCGGCGCCGTTCGTGCTTAAGCGCGCCGCGAGTATAAAAGGCGCGAGATTCGTTATTCGTTTGCCAGCTACCGTGCGGGCCATGTCTGTGTGTATGTGTGTCTGTTTTTAGGTGTCATTCTGCGCGGAATAAAGGAACTCTGAAATAAAACTGAAAAAGAGTCCGCGTGGTTTTTGTGCTTCAAAAAGCCGAAAGAGAGGGGGAAAATGAATGAGTGCAGATTTCGCGCATAAATATAATGTGGATATAATAAGGGAAAAGTGTATAAACGGACAAGAGGATGCCTGTAATTTTGGAGCGCGTGTGTGGATTTCGCTTTTAGCAATGCCAGAAGACCATGTATGTGTGTGCGGAGTGCATTAAGTAGATTGTACTTAGGAGGATTAATTTAAACTTGAATGGAATTTTGAGTGAAATTGAGCAAACCCATCCTCGATGAAAATTAACCGAGTCTAGACAAATTGGACTAAGTCTAAGTAACACCATACAATCGGAGAATTATTTTTGTAATTAGATTAAATGTCGCAACGACTATATATAAGAGATAAAATTCTTAAATTAAGTAATACAAAATTTTCGGTCTAATTATATGTCACCTAGATTTATTCAACATTTTACTTTTCAAAAATTAAAAATATAAAAAAATTATATTTTGAAATATTTTAAACCAAAATATCAAGTATCAAGGAAGCTACTTCGTTTCAATGTAATTCACCACCGTTTACCTTTACGTAGAAATGCATTTCCGTTAATGAGGTGTAATTTCACTTGTTTAAATTTGCCTTTGAAAATTTCAAAACCATCTAAATTATATAATCCAATCTATCCCTCTGTCACACGTACTCAAAAAAATGCGTGCAAATTAAACTTTCCATCGACATCCAAAATAAAGACACACAGTACACATAGCATATTGTTCGCACTACCCTTTTACCAGTTCCATACATACCGCGTGAATTTTTGCTTATAACGCATTCAGAGCGCTTCATGCCCATATATAACCTCCACCGATCCATTTTTCGCCGACGCGCGCGCGCATCCTTAAACTATCGGTTACAATACCAGCCGGGGGTGGAGATGAACAAAGGCTCCGCCCGCATACAAACGCCATGCGAAACAATGCAACATATTCCGAATCGAGAAGTGCTCGCAAAACAAACATCACAGGGCTCGCGCGCAACAGCCCACTCTATACTTTCCCGAAGTATAAGAACAACATCCCAAACTGCACGGAGCGGGAGAATTTCACGCAGATTAAACCGCAGGCGCAACAATGCGCAGCATCAGCGCGCCACTGCTCCGTTCGAAAATACACACACACGCGTGTACGCAAAAAACAGAGCGCCGTGTAGAGCCTTGTTATCGAGTGCGCGCGCACCCG
Source organism: Torymus aiolomorphi (assembly GCA_036365515.1). Taxonomy (NCBI): domain Eukaryota; kingdom Metazoa; phylum Arthropoda; class Insecta; order Hymenoptera; family Torymidae; genus Torymus; species Torymus aiolomorphi. The sequence goes on along the minus strand of CM070873.1, from coordinate 58,942,400 downwards.
CGGCTATGTACGAGGAGGGAAAAAACAAAAACGCGCATGACGACTCTATACGCGCGCATTGTAACGAACCCGTGGGCGCGCGCGCGACTGATAATTACGCGCGGTAAGGGGAGGAGTTTACGATGACGAGGGTTTCGGCCTCTCGCGCCTCGTTACGAGCAGAAAATTCGCGGTTGCATAACGAGAGACGGCGCGAATGGTCCGTGAAGCCGGGAGTATGTACGTATATACATACAGTACCGGCGGCAAGAACGTGTGTATATATATACTCTCTCGGCAACGCTGCGGGGTAACTGCGTAAAAGCCTTCGGCCTTGTTTTACGCGCCGCTGAGGGAGAGAGAGTTTCGTAATCGACGTACTGTCCGGCGCAGAGAGGCTGGCATTTGCGAAAGGAAGGCTCGATGTTGTAATTGATCGGGGGGAGCCGGTAAGTGGTTCTGGCGGCGGAGGATATATTTTGCGAGAGCTGAGAGGTATGTTAATTACGCGATGGGCTTGTGGAACGCGTTTTTGAAGGTGGGAAAAAAATTTTGTGTTAGTTTAGGTGGTTGTTAATTATTAGGAAGAAGAGGCTTGGATGTTTTTAAATGAGCTGAAACGAATTTTTTTTTTTTTAATGGTGATCGTTGAAATATTACACTTTGGTAAAAGTTTTCATTGGGGCTGTTCGTGCGAATGCAAATTATTTTCTCATCAGGGAGAAAACGATATGACGTTATTTTGAATTCGTGTGATAAACATATAGATATGAATAATACGTGTGTATTATCACTTTTATATTTCCACGGGGAGTGTAATTTAATATCTGTTTCATTAAAACGGCGAAAGATAAGTAACTCGATTTTTAATAAGCGTAGCGCAGACAGTGTATGCATTTCACGTAAATGGACGTTGAAAACTCGAAAAATTTCGTTTCGGAATTTCACAGAATATGCGCAATTTTCATTTGAACTTTATGTGTTGCAAAAAAAATTTGTTGAGATTATCTATAGCATGATTAAATCTAGGTTATATCGGATACACTCGTTTGTACGGTCCTGATGCATTCGTTTCATTTTCGAGATGCAAGATTGATGCAATTAAAATATAAAAGAGGAAAATGTTACAAGCAAGTGCAAAATCATGTAGTCTTCGAAAAAAAAAAACTAATTAAAATTGCTGGTTCTCGATTTTACTTTATTACTAAACCTTTTAATCGTTTCAATGAATTTTATAAACTCCAAATTGATATTAAGAGAAATCGTATACATAGTTTTCCATTGCAAATAATTTTTTTTTAATATTTACCTTTTCTGCGTGTATATTCTAAAGCATAACCACGAGATTTGCTTGAAGATTTAAAATGGAAAGCAAAAATAAAATCCTCAACTTATTTTCGTATAATACTAAATTCTTTTCTTAACTTTTCACAGAAATTCTCCGTTTTCCTTTACCTTGAAAGAAAAAACTGAAAAAACATCTCCTGAACGTATTTCCACGAACCGCATATTTGCCTTTTCCTTTGATAACATTCCTCCACTGCTAAATTAGCAGTCAAGTATGGCGTTTTACGCAGCTTTTCGACGAATTTAAAAAATCAGAGATAATTACGAGGCTATATGAATAGTCGGTTATTTTCGCGGCAGCTCAGCAAGCAGCTTATAATTGTGCGCAAGGAGCGTGGGTGTATACAGCTTTGCTGAAAGCAATCAGTGATCTCAATATATGTCTAGATTTAAATCGAGCCTGTTTATATCCGTACTGAAATTTTTTCTTTTAATCTATCGGCTTTTTTTTAGTTCTTTGTCAAGCAGTTACGGTCAACCTGCGCGCGACTTTTTCTTCTTCATTAACGTACTAAAAGTCCAGTGGCTTAGTTTCAGCTTAAAAATGTTTTAAGCGCGGGTTTACGAGTCGTCGGTTAAACGGCAAACGGGATTAAATATAAAGTTTAAGAAGCTCGCTTCGGAATGATGGAAAAGTTATCTGGATATTTTATTCAAAGCTGTACATGTAAAGTTCGTAATACATTTATAATGATAAAATTTTATGAAATGTATTAAAGCAAATATTATAAAAATTATTAATGATTTAATGAAAAAATACTTTAGAATATAGTAGTGGATCGGTAATGTTCATTAAACATTAGTATATCTAGATTGTAACTTAATAGAATACATCGATCAATATTCCGCTTAGACGGATTGCGAAACATCAATCAATTAACAGTTCCATTGGTCGAACATTAATGAACTACTTTAAAAAAAAATTTTAAATATATTTTTAAAAGTATGTAGACAGTGATACATTTTCAAAAGTCACCCAGAGCAAAGTATGTTTGGTATAAAGTTACACAGTTATAAAAATAATATTTATTAATTCGATAAATTTTACAATATTCTACCTCAATTATATTTAGTATTGTATATGAAAAAAAAAAATTTGAAGGTACACTACCGCGACAAGTTTCTTCTCATTCTATAGGTCATAAAATATACGAAAAAACTCGTGAACATTAGCAAACGGTCTTGTGACACCGTTTTAGAAAAAAATCCATTTTTCTTATGGAAATTTAACATGGGAAAAATGGACGAAAAGTAGTCACTGATGATGAGCCAATAGTAAGCTTTTAAATGTTCCAACAAATATTCCACAAAAAAACGATTAAAGTAGAAAAAAGAGCTTTAATTTAAGCTAAAGATCGTTAAAATCGGTCGGCTTTGCACAAAGTTACTTGAAAATCTTTGAAAAAAATGCACGTAACTTTGCGTAGAACCGACCGATTAAGATCTTTTCTTTTGCTTTAATCGTTTTTTTTGTGGGATATTTGTTGGCACGTTTAAAAGCTTACTATTGGCTCATCAGCGACTACTTTTCGTCCATTTTTCCCATGTTAAATTTCCGTAAGAAAAATGGATTTTTTTCTAAATCGGTGTAACAAGACTATTTTCTAATATTCACCATTTTTTTCGTATATTTTATGACCTATAGAATGAGAAGAAACTTGTCGCGAAGGTGTGCCTTCAATTTTTTTTTTTAATTGTTTGAACCCTCTAAATGTGAACAAATAAAAAATATCCTCATATACATGTAATTGTATCCATATAAAAAGCATTTCACTCGATCAACCCACAAACTAATATCACCGAAATATACAATAAATAAAACGTTTCTTAATTCAGTTCAATAATCTCTTTCACACATTTTTCGCATAATAAAAAATAAATCATACTAAAACCATACTAATAAACATACTAAAATCATACTAATCATTATAAAAAAACTAAACAAATTCAAATTAATCTCAAAATATTAACAAAATTCAATATCACTAACACCTGTCGACACACCTCACAACAGCGACGACAATACTTAACAATTTACGCGGACGCCATCCAAGATAACCATCGCCACACCGTCCATGTCCTATCAAATCACCATAAAACAAAACCCTAATCTCCGCCACGAACACGAGCGCCGTCCGCGACACCGCGAAATAAACCTCATCACCCACCCATCGCCAACTCTCTTCCCTCTCCCCCACCCCATCTCTACAAATTACCTCCTTCTCGCAAGCCCGAGCTCTTACACAACTTCTCCGCGGGGCGAAATGAAGCACCTAAATTCAAGTCTTGCCGCCTCTCGTGTTTATCCAGCGGCTCTCTTAATTCGCCGCTCCGCAAACGCGCGCCGCGTAAATTCTCTCCGCCCGCGCGCGAACGCGTAGCGCGTGAAATGGCGAGAAGAGGGAGGTGCGATTTGCGGGGAGGCGCGCGCTGTTTATGCAGACCGCGCGAGTGCCAGGCAGTCCATCGAGGCGTGGGTAGATGTGTAGGGTGAGAGAGGATGTTCTTTTGGCGGGACACGAGGAGATGGATGAGAGGATGGACTTGTTTATAGCGGCCGTATAGCTCGCCGTGCCGAAAAGAGAGGTGCGTTGGCTGGCGCATGTTGCGGCGACGGTGATTCTTTGCGTGAGGTTTTAATTAGAGGGCTGTAGTTTTGAAATAGATGGAAAATTGTTATTTTTGTGAAAAAAATTCTTTAGTCTTCTTGCAATTTAATAATAACGAAGAATTTACATAGATTGATAATAAATCGGTAGAGTTTTAGTGAACTTGAAGATCGAGTTTCTCGTTATTTTTAATGAAACGTGATAGTGCGAATGTAATTTTCTTTTTCTAATTATATTTTATATATTACAGAAATTTTTTATGCTATGAATTGGACTGAATATGTTCTATGCATATTCAGCAAAATTCTGTGCTGACGAGTTATGGACATGCATAAAATAACTGCGTCAACGTTATTAGTGCAGCAAATCACTGATTGCATTAAATAATATAATAGTTTACAAAGTATAAAGCCAGAATTATAAACATTTTTGGTCCAACTATCATAACTACTGTATGAAAGGATTTTAATACCTCCCTATGGTTAAACCAACAGGCCAAACTCTCGAACTTTCATTTTGTATTAACGCATATACTGGTATCGATCCAAACTACTTTTGTACAGCACCGCATACAGTATTTACGAGTGGTTGAATAATTAATTTAACGAATTTAATAATGCCGATAGAATTTGCATAAATTATAAAGTCATGAATATATATACATGGGGATAAAGTAAAGATTACAACTCGCAAGATACAGCAGAAACAGCACCGTTCTTTATTTATTCCTCTTCGCATTAGCGAAATAATTTACATACAAACACACAGCGCGGTACACACGAAGTATATACGTCGGAAAGTCTATTATACCCTGCGAAATGGACCAACAGAAATAAGTTACGCGCTGGGGCGATACCAAGGGGCAAAAAGCGCGCTGAGAGAACCGAGACGACGAAGAGCGATCATTTCGCGCGTTCGCCGACGGCTTGGCCCCGAAAAAAGCGAGGCGAGAAAGAGAGAGAAATAAAAAAGCGTCGACGCGGTGGTGCAAAGACGAGAGACTCTCCGTTCTCGCCACGAGTAAATGAAGCGAGAATTCGAGAGATTGTTTCTCCACGGTGCTCCGTCATAGTTTTTCTTTCATTTGCTGGGCCTAACTTTTCTCTTCTCTCACTCTAAAAATTCGTATTCCCAGGGACGCCTCGACGCTTATTTATTTCTATTTCTTTATGTCCGAGCGAGAGGCGAATTTCTCGCTATATAAACTCGGGACGCGCGAAGTAGCTTTTTTATATACGCCGCGAAGGTTGTAAAAGCAGTAACAGCGCGGCGCTGCGTTTTTTTTTTTCGGAAAAGTTTCATTTTTTTTTTTACCTCGCCGCGATGAATTGTAAAATGCGAGATCGATTTGCTGCCCCGTACTGACCGAGGATAATATCAAGTGCGAATGGAAATGTATTTTTCGAGTTCGTATTCTGTAGGAAAATGTACGCTGGCTCTATGCGCGGTAAAATCTTGTTTAGTACACAATTTTCAGCGCTTTTTTGAGTTACGAGCGTGTGTGTGTGGGGCGGGCAACGTTTTACGCTTCGTGCGAATAATTAAAAATCCCGCGCTCGCCCGCGCGGATGCGAGAATTCGAAAAGCTCAGTGCTGTATAGTTTTTATCGAAATGGATGGAAATATACCTCCGTCGCTTTTGAATTGCGCTGTAAAGATACGCACGATGTGTGTACATGTAAAGTTTTTTAACTCGGTAATCTTTTAGCTTTTTCCATTAGGAGAAGTAACGTTATGACTTGTGGAACTATTAGGAAAGGGAAAAAAATATTTTGAAAAAATAGAGGAGAATATTAGAGGAAATTTCGTGAAAAGGTATCGATTTTAACTGCTGCAATGACGAGGCAATTATTTTCTTCCACATATGAATATTCATTTTAATATTTGGCTTTTCATGTGTGGCTGTGTGTACGAAGTGCGATCGAGAATGATCGATTGCCTTTTTACTGTCAGTTCTACAGATTACGTATTTTCCGAAAATACCGAAGTCATCGTTGTAATCAATATTTGTTTATCATGTACATTACCCATAATTAAATATTTCACACACAGATTTATACAAATTTTAATGAAAAATATCATTGCCTTTGAACCCCAAAATGTATCTATTACCTCACTAGCTCTACCCCTAACCCCCGACAACCTTCTCCGAAAACAGTGTATCAACCATACCAAAGATAATATCTCTCGCCATAAACGTACCATCCAGCGATTACACCCACAACGACTTAATTTTCCCTCGCACTTTTCACCCTTTCAAATGAATATTTCCATCCACCTGACTTCCCTTCGACAAAATTCACTTGGCGACGATGACGACAACGCAGCCACGCGCGCGACCTCCTTTAAAACGCAAACACAATAATTATCTTCCTCGTGGGGTTTAACCGGCGGCAAATATTATGGCTCGCGGACACGCGAGACACAGCCAGCATAGCGTCGACACGCATGCGACCATATTCCACTTTTGTCCGTGTGTTTCGTCCTCTGTAAGTATATCCAACTTTGCGCTCTGTCTCCGTATACCTCTGTTTTCTACGTATACATGGAAAATGCTTCGCGCTACTCGCGCACGCGCTTTGACATGCGGACTAATTGTCCGCGCAATTATAACTGCGCGCGTGTACATCCCCCACCCCTCGACGAGCGGGCAAAGGAAATCGATTATGCGAATGTTTACTTTTATTTACGAATGGCAGCTTTACTGAAATGTCAATAGGAAAGAGAACGAGCGGGGGAGAGAACGTTCGTATCGAACGGAGGATGATGGTAATTTGACACTTGGAATTATTTGCGTATTACGAAGCAATTAAAAAATGTCACCAGAGTGATGGAAGTTCTAAGAAGTTACTTAAAAAGGCTATTAATGAATAGAAACTACCTTGTCATTTCCTTTTCTCGATCTAAATTCACTGTAAAAAAAAAAAAAACGAAAATTTCAACTAAATAAAAATCAATAGATTATAAAAACTCGATAAACCAGACAGACTTTTAAGCAACGAAACGACCTCTTTCCTTCACCTTCTTTCCACCACACAATCAAACAATGAAACTAATCCATTACGAATTTCAGCGAGCGCGCAACGCGAGACTCGCCCTCCCGAGGAACAACGAAACTTACTCCATCAGCCATTCTCCCCAGACGTCTCTCTTCTCCTCAATCTTCTCTACTTCTCTCTCATGTGCGCGCGAAACAACACGTGTTTTTATTGCGCACGCAGACCACGAGTGCCATTTTCCCTTTAAAACTTTGGCAGAAGACGCTCTGCGAGCGGCGCTTGCTTGCGATTAACGAGGTTTCGCGTGCCCGCGGATCCAGTCCCTTTATAGCCGTAAAGCGATCAGTCGCAGAGAGCCGTTGTTGGTTTATTCGACTTATCGACTTTTCCAGCGGTTGCGTGTGTGTGTATGTGCGTGTGGTTGGGTTTTTTTTTCGCGTATAGAGGGAAAGAGAAGCGCTGGCGGATAATAGGCTGAAAACTATAGTCTGTTGCTATATATCTGGATTGCTATCAAGCGGTGGTTGTTGGGATAATTGAGAGGATTTCTTTTTTCATATTGGTAGAGAGAGTATTGAAGTGTTCGGTTTCCGGTTAGTGGCGAGGAGTGTATAGAGTTCAGATATTGATAAATAAGTCAACTTGCATTCGCATGATAGTGTGGAATGTTTTGAATGAATAACGAGTGTATCACGAGGCGCAAATATTGATCGAATGGATGATCCTTATCAATTTCATTGATGCTATCGTCGGCTTGCTTCACTATATTTGTTTACGGCGTCGAAGCACGAACAGCGGTCTATATATAAAAATATTACACCGTGCAATGCAATTTGATTAGTTGGTTTCAACGCTCACTTCTTTCATATCAACAAACTTATCAATAATAATATACAATCACTGCTTTATAATTTTCCTTTGTCAGCGTCTCATCGATCCGCCACAAAACATTCTCACAGCATTCAGCCAACTTCAGACTCCTAAAACAACGCGTACCTCCTTAACTAAGGACGCGCTTAAACATGTACACACTCACGCATACACAACACACAACGAACCGCAATCCCACTTGGAGAAACTACGCGATAAATCAACTACTAACGAGAGAGAGAGAGAGAGAGAGAGAAGCTAAACGCGCCGAAGTGAATTTAATGCTTTATTTCTATAGGCTTCATTTCCTTGGGATTCCTTTAATTAACGGCTGCTCTCGAGGTTGCGCGAGCGCAACAAGTTCTCTCGCTCTCGGAGGCGGCGTATATATGCGAGCGCGCAGTCGTGTGACGACAACGGCGGCGGTCGCGACCGATAATTTCGTAGGTGGCCCCCTTATGTACACGTACGCGGCTGTGGGTTTTCATGAGTTATGGTTATTCGACACACCGGGCGGGAGCTCGTGCGACATGAATGGGTTTGTTTTCGGTGGCTACGGAGATATATATAATGGACGGCGTTATGTTTGGTCTATTGATTTTTCGTTTTGGTTGGTAAAGAGCTGGCTTTGTTGAAATGCTTTTGGAACGGTCCTGGCTGGGCATTGCTGGTATAGTGGGAATACGTAAAAGTAATTGGGTATACTATGATGGCTCGACGATTTGATAAATGTCGATGATAACAACACTATTATTTACATTTGGATGAGTAAAAGAGTAATTTAGAGTGTCTGTAATAACCGTTTATTAAAAGAATGACAAACGAACTAACAGAAACAGTTGCTTATAAAAGACAAAGTCTACTCAAATGTAGCACAAAAAACGGGGTTGTACTGGATATCACTGTTTCTTTTTCTTCAAGCAACAAAATTTTCTGTCCTTTGGTAACCCTTACTTTTGTACTCAAAAGAAACTTTCCGCTGATAATTAAAATAATCTACTCGTAAAAAGTTGATTGTATCTCTTTTTGAATCCGAAAAGCTTTTTATCTTTATTTCTCTGAGACCTACTGACTGAATAAGTAATTTACTGTCCATAAATTTCAAAGGAAGTTTTTATTTTTAAATAATCAAACAAATGGCACTGTACAAACATGAATGATTTTTATTTACTGTTTATTTAACAGGGAAAATCGAGCAATCGGAACCTCACTAAATTGTCTTCTAAGAGTTATTTCATTGATTTTCCGAAAGCATTCTGTCGGCTATCTGTCTATCTTCTAAAATCTAGTGCCACTACTCTGAAGTGTAGAACTTCAGCAGATTTACGGCAGGAAGTATTAAACTGGAGCAAATTAGCATCAGATTCACACAAGGTTCAACAGCTATAGAGGCCTGCATAAATCTGTCGCACGTTTCCACAATCAAAAGTTGCCAGGAGGTCCTATTATATTCCAATATAATAGGGGAAACCTGGTTTTCGGGTTAATGTAATAGAATTATTATTACGATTCAAGTGATATGAGAATAAATTTTCCTAATAAAAAGTCCTCTGTGGATCACTGGCTTGAGTATCTCAGTATTTTAAAATTTAATGCTCTGATTATTATTTTTGCTTTCTGAAAAAGAAAGTTTTGTAACGGTGATTTTCGATATTTCCGATCGAGCTCCTTGAGTTGAAATATGGGTTTTCTAGAAAATGTCTGTGTGTATGTGTGTGTGTGTGTGTGTGTGTGTGTGTGTGTGTGTGTGTGTGTGTGTGTGTGTGTGTGTGTTATAAATTTGTGTGCAGCATAACTCGAAACTGGACAGAGATATCAAGTTTATCTTTGGCAGGTGTGTTAAGTTTATTTTGAAGTTGTGCAAGTTCAATTATATAGTTGATCGGATAACATTAAGTATTTAAAAAGTAAAAAATAAAAATATGGAAAAATCGAAAATAATTTTTTCTTCTTTGCTGGGTTTGGATATCTCTTAGAAGTAGGCTCATTTTCTGATCCACATTTTTGTCGGTCCAATCGTTGAGTTGTTTTTCTTTGATAAAGTTGATAACAAGAGCCTTTCTGAAATGAGCTGCCTAGGAGTTTAGACTAATACTGACCTACATCACTGCGTTGTTTATACAGGGCATCCTGACTTTTATTATTACTAATATAAACACCTAAAAATGTTTTCGAAGATAAAAAGTTGAATACTTAAAAAATACATTTGTATATTTTTTTAGAAATAGTATATTACATACCTAGGCCAGTAAAATAAGAAATGTCTCAGATCACATGTAATTGTCGGCCGAGGCGAAGCCGAGGTTGACAAACATGTGATCTGAGGCTTTCTTTTTTACTGGCCAAGGTGTCTATACTATTTTTCTGCTCGACGGAGCCGGAAAGCGACAACTTCGCTTCGCGCAGCGGCCGGGAAGTTGGAGCTTTCCGGCCGGAGGGCAGAAAAAGGCATTATCATTGAAAGAGGCAATAAAATGATTAATTAGAAAGAAAGAAACTTAGTAAAAAAAGAATTTTATAATGAATTAGAAAAAAGATATTACTTTAAATTATACTTACATCTGCGATTGATAATACATGTAATGTTGACTACATTATTGAGACATTAGTGAACGACAACATGTGTATTCAATTAAAAAAAAATGAATATTAAAAGTATTAAATAAGAGATTTTTAAGCTCTATGTAGTGTACAGTTTTGAATTAAACTTATTTCATTTCAAAATAAATTTTAATTTAGTGGATTTTTAAGATTAAAATAATGCGATTAAAATAAATAAATTCTACAGCATACTGATTAAAGGAGTACTATCGGTATGCCGTAAGTCAAGTGCATATTTGGTCATCTCGGACTGCCTAACCTCTTTGCAATGTTGCCAAATAGGGTGTGTAATAATCGAGTGGGCGTGAATAATTTTATTCATTTGCTTATATTAACTCTAAAAATGGGTGAATCAACATTTGGATGTGCGCATTAGATTCATGCGATATTAAATTATACATTTCTCATGGTTTCATCAAAATCTGGACAGCCGTTTTAACCAATTTCTTGATTAAAACTGTCGAAAACGTGCTTTTCCATAAGACTACGTGTTAATGGCGTAAACATAAAAGTATTAATAACTTTTTTCTGAGTTGGTTTAGCTTTCCAAAAATTTATATGAGTCAGTTTGAGGTAAAAACATACTAGTATACAAAATATCATAATTTTCTGAACACTAATTCGAAACCGATAGTACTCCCTTAAGGGTAAGAATACGAAAAGAAAGAAAATAATATATTTTAATATAAAATAAATAGATTTAGTTATTTTTTGTAAGCATGTACACGAGTAGGTAGGTAATATATTTTGTACCTAGTAGTACTTTTAGTAGTAAGGGGAATGGTATAGCGAGACGGTTTCAAGTGACATCCCCGCTGTGCCGTGTGTATGGGCCATGTGGCACCCGCTGTGCGGTGTGTAAGGGGCCCCAAGTGTCACGAGGTCATTAACCCAAGTGTGAAAGTAGCAAGTATGAACACTAGCTAATTAGGGTAAACAATGGGGTGAATTATTACCCATAAACCATGATCCACTTAACGCGCCCTCCATGATGCCAGGCCACTATACCTGCCCCAAGTGTGCCGCGTATATGCCCCGACTCGGGGGTAGAGGTGGTGGGGGGAGAGACCTTTGGCTGTACGCGCTACGCCATAAAGACCCATAGGGTGCTGGAGCAAGGCCTCTATAGTAAGGGTCTGACATCATGGCGGGCGCGTTAAGTGGGTCATTGTTTATGGCTAATAGTTAACCCCATTGTTTACCCTAACACTTGCTACTGTAAACACTTGGGACCCATACACACGGCACAGCGGGGGTGCCACTTGAGACCCTCTCGCTATACCACTCCCCTTACTACTGTTAGGATAATCATGTTAAATGGGATTCGCATAAAGAAAGCAATTTTATATTTAAATATATAATGAAAAAAATAATTCAATATAGAAATCATTCTGCTAAAGCAGTTAGCAGCGATTTTTTTATCAGAGTAAGTAATTTCATACCTAATGTATATGGACTTTGATAAAAGAAAAGTTCAAAACTCGGCATATTCTTGGATATAAAAATACACTTCAATGCTTCCATGCATATGCATGCGCGAAAAGTTGAATTTAATTTTAGCCGAAAGATAAGAACTTCTACGTTTTCATTGCGAGGAACTTAAAACTTTGAATGAACATACAAATTTCACCCTCGCGTGAAATTAATACATTTCCCGTATTCCCTAAGCCACTTTTTCTTCGCAAAAAAAAACCATGACACTTCTTAAATAATATAAAATCCCCCACAAAAGAACCGCTAGACCTCTTCAAATCCATTCCTCGAAATTGGCTCTTACACTAAAAATCTCTCTCTTTCTCTCTACTACGTACACAATATTTACTCCGCGCTCACGCCACGAAATTCAACCTCCCTAACGACAATAATGTTTGCGCTGTCTCCGGAACGATGAAGAGTTAGCTCTGAGCCGCACGTCGCGAGTCGAGTTTCTCTCGCAATTGCGAAGACAAGACGCTCGAGATCTTTGACACGGCGGTGAATGCGGGAGAAAACAAGGGAGGTAAGTTTTGCCCTACAATGAGAGAGAGAGAGACGCGTTCGGAATTCATTTTGCGTAGTCTTGCGGGCTTTGTGCACACGCGCACACGGTGGGAAGTTTCGTCAACCGATAAGGGTTTAGCACGCTCGCGAGCGCTAATTCAGTCCGAGAAGGAGGGAAGAAGCGTGGTATACAAGCGTGTTCTCGCTTTCCAGTTCTTTCGCTGTATTTAATTATTACTAGGGTAGGATGGGGTCGGCTCGTCGTGATGGAATGTTAAGAGCTTTGGGAGTGAAATGTGTGTGTGGGGTTAGTTTTTTAGAATGTGTCGGTGTTTATTAATTGAAATACCACTTCTCGTATAATATTTAAACATAAAATTTTTAATGTAAATTTTAGAATTTGTATAATAATATAATTGTAAACAAATAAAAATGAATGTAAAATAAGGAATAAAATACTTTGATCAAATATGTATCTTAATTTTTGGGGAAAAATGTTATATTACGTCATTATTGTTGACTTATTATTTAAATCCGGCTACCGAATTCATTGAATAATCTCGAAGTGCATTTTACAGTATGATGAAATGTGTATCGAACTAAAAATGTTTTTGTGTAAACTTTGGATTTCAACCGAATAGTTTTTTCGGTCTGTACGAAAAAATTCCCAACAACCTTTTTGCTCGGCAGAGCGCGAAAAGACAAATTTGAATTCGGATCTAACAAACAAAATCCGCGCATTAAATTAATTAATGACGCGTTCATAAGGACACGGAAAAAGCAACCAACTCAACAGAATGAGTAATTCTCCGTACTAAAGCCACCCGTCAGCTCAGTCGAATAATTTAGTCGCCGGTCGCGTGCGCTAATAAAAATCATCGTCGCGGAAAATTCAATTTCGAAATTTCCACCTTTCGCGCGCGCGCGCCGTTTTATTTTGCACTTTTCATCGAGTGTAATTTCGAGCGCTCGCGCTCGCTTTGCTGCCATACGCCCGCGAATATCACGCTCTGTTGCATCCCATTTTTTGCCCGCGCGCTCTCTCCCGTCATTGTCCTATTCAGTTTTATGATTTCGGTCAATAGGAGAGAGCGAGAGAAAGCATTTGAATAACTTTTTTTCGCACGGCGGCAAGACATGCGCGTACACATACAAATCAAGTGCTGGCGCTGTTATTGACTAATTCAATTAAGCGCGAGATTCCTCTTTTAGAGCCTTTTCAGCGCTCAGTTTCTCAATTTTCGATGAAATTTTCGAGCTTGCGGTTTACGAAGTAGACGGCTGAGACAGTTGTGAAAATAAAATGAAATTGGATTTTCATTTACTGCGGTGAAAAGTTATATTTGAAATGCGGGCTGTTAGTGATTACTGAAACCGTGTTGAAAATATAGCAGAAAAGATAGTGTATGTATATGAATAAATTCTATATAATATTTCATTTAAGTCATGATTTATTCATTATTCACACAATATTTTCACTTTTTAAGCAGTACTTGTAACGCTGCTGTTAATTACCCGATTATCGGATTAAATCATTCGCGTGACAAATAAAAATGGACATTCGAATTGAAAATTTCGCTTACGCACCGATCACGTTTGAGCTTCCACTTGGTAATTAGAAATTTCACGCAGAATTAGCCGCGGCAGAGGAAAAATAAAATGCGTGTATATGGAAAACGTCCACTTGACTCGCGCACGCGCACGTCCCGAGTTGATCCGTTTCGAATTTCATAATTCAGACGCTGTATTGGTAATCAGCGACACGAAATCCTCGTGTATCAATTTTCATGGAAATCACGGGGCGATGCGACGCATTTCTACGTGCGACCCTCAAAGGGTTAATTATTTGATGCGTGAGGCGTGCGAACGAAGGGCCGAAGGGAAGGTTACGCAAGGAAAAATTAATTAGTCGAATGGTGTGTTTCGAGGAAATTCATTATTGAATTAGTATTATTGCATTAGAATTGTATCAAATTTGTTCTACCATTAGCTCCGAGCCGAATTTTAATCTCATTCAAGAGGGTTCAGATATAAAATGATTAAACCTACAATATTACACCTTTTACTAATTCGATCACCCTATCTCGAAACTCTCAACGAAAATGATGAAGTTCTAATTGACATTTGAATTCTGAATTATTTAAATTACTAATGGAATAACGCAACATTCTGTGTAAATGCTAAATAATATTTTGTACACTATACATTTATCAACAACTGTTACAAAAATTCATTACGATATTTCTAATTTCCTAAAACCAAAGCGTGTTTTTCAACGAAGCGCCACCTATAAATCCTTTTCTCCCAAGAAAATACAAAGTATATGCATTATTCTCCATCCGCCTCCGCCCTAATTCACTTATTCCACGTGCACCGAAATTCCTTATCCAAACATCCGCTTCCCTACTCTCTTCCACAATGCGAAACTCTTTCAAGACATCCCCGAAAGAATCATCAAGCAGCAGCAGCAGGAGCAGCGATACGCATTACCATGCCACACTAATACATTCTCAAACATTCGTCTCACGTCCTCTTTCTCCTCCCCCCAAAAAACCTCCACCTCACACAACAATACGCAACTTCTGGAAAAACACGTGGAAAGCCGAAAATCCATTTTCTCCCCTATCTTGCATGCAGATACGCGAGGTCAGCACCTGACTCTCTCACACATACTCTGCTCGCTTTTGTCGGATCGATGGGGCGAACGCCATCAGGTCGATCATGGCCCTCTCTCCTTTCCTCTCTGTGTCTGGCGACGCGCAACAACGACAACCGGTTGACGGGTTAAACAAGGCAGCCTCGCGCGCTTACGGCTGGGAGGGTGGAGAAGGGAAAAGCAGCTGCTTGCATAATTCATAGCTCCCGCCGAGACGACGATGCGATGCAGCGCACCGGGACCGACGACGACGACGATGGCGGCAACGTTATGTGCAAACAGCCTGTGCCTCTGTCGCCGGGGGATAACCTATTTATAGGATTTCCACAGGGGAAGAGGAGGGAGACAGGACGAGAGGATAGCTCGGAGTGAGATTGATTTATTAAGTCTTTGATTAGAGAGGGAAGTGGTGAGTCCTGATGGCTGTAAAGGCGATTTCGGAGGGTTTTAGGAGGGTGTTTTTAGGGAAGATCTGTCGCTGTTTTATGAGGCTGGGGAGGGTTTAGTAGGGTCGAAGGTTTCGAACTGTTGGTGGAAGTGAATTAAATAAATAATGTTATCGAACTGCTTTAAATAACTATTATGCAAGAAATATTTTAAATTCTTTTACTTTTCATTGATTTATTGCAAATATAATTTAAAAAGATAATTTAATTTAATTCTTTATTACTAGTTTATACTTTATTTAGCTCATCGCTCGATACCTTTAAATAATTATAGACCTCTAACGATCAAATGTAAGTCATGTAAAAGTCTTTTCAGCCGATAAATATATTGTCAATTTATACTTATTCTTGCTAACAAGGCCAAGTTATAGTTTGACAAGTCAGTTTGTATTTTCTTATATTTCTGGCACAATTTACTAAATGACGATAAAGCTCGCTCGAAATAATTGCAATTGTTTGTCGCAATGTATCGCCGCCCGAAAACTTTCGCTGAACCAGTTAAATTATTATTGCGAAGTATATAGGGATGCGTACCACCATACACCGACGCAAATGTTTACCAGCCTGCGAATTTCAGCCCTCAAAGTTACAAATTTGTAACGTAACGAATTTACTAAGTAACTGTGAAGTTGCGCTTCCCGTGACGGCAGAACGGCGGAGGGAGAGAGAGAGAAAGATTATTAAACCAGTATCGACTAGATATATTGAACGACAATGCAATTATTTCGTAAGTGGCCACCGCACCTGCTTTTTCGAAACTTTGCGGTTCTTGTGTATAGTTCCGCGCGTGGGTCGCTAAAAGCAATTTTAATCGAATCGAAAATCCTGAGAATAATAGAATTTTGCTATTTCGCGGAATGAAATTCAGAAATTGTAATACATATGTCTATTCGCTAAACATATGTATAAAATCTAAAATTCCATATCGCTCCCACAAAATTCTAAACACACTTCTATATTCACTCACCCTATATTACGTACATAAAGACTCCGCCAGATTCTATTCCCATATTTTCCTATACTTCTATACCAATATTATCCAACCCGAATATTTTTCCGCCACGTTTGCTCATCTTCCTGCAATAACAAACCCTTCCCTCCCCCTCCAAAAAAAAATCTCATCGCTCCCCATCAGTTATTCTAATATCCCGGGGCAATCATCTCCGACCGACTTCTACACGTGGCGCTTCATGCATTCCTCGTCCCTCTATTTGTCAGAAAAATCAAATCTCCATATAATTTCGCAAATTCTCCTCCTCGAAAGGGCTAATAAAATCGGCGCGCCGCGCTAACAGAATGAACCCTCGCGTAATACCTCGTCGGCATAATAAAACAACCGACGAGAGAGAGAGAGAGAGAGAGAGAGAGAGACACACATTCATCAAGAGAATAAGACCGTGGGACAAAGAGATTCTTACAATCAGTAGCGACAAGAGATGGTGCGGATGGCACCGGGCGGGAAGAGAAACGAGTAACGAGAGGAGGAAGAGATAGTTAGCGTTACAGCGCGCGCGCCGCGCGAGAGATGCGCACCGAACCGGCGGCAATCGATTAATCAGAGCGAAATGGACACGAGAGAGCTAGCCCCCCCCCCTCTCTCTCTCTCTCGTTCATCATTCCCAACCCTCGACACAAACACACACACATACACACACATACACACGGTGTTCTCATTCATTCGATTTCGAGAGTCCGTCGCTTGATTCTCTTACCTCGGAAGCGCGCGCGAGCTACTGCCGCCTCTCCATTATTATCGACTTGGATCGATGACTTTATCGGCGCTGCCCAGCGATCCTTTAAATCATGACCCCCCCCCCCCTCCTTCCTCCCCTCATCAATCCGATCGGGTTATGCACACGTACGTGTATATATATATGTATGGAGTGAGGATTCGCCTACAGGGTGTATGCGCGCTTCCTACATGCGCACCAGGCCGAGCGCTCTGATTGCGAGGATGGAAATTCGAGCGCGCCTGCCTCTTGATTGCGCGATCTCGGAGTGCCGCTGCTGCTGCGTAATGGTGGTGGTGGTAGTAGATGAACGAGGGAAGTTTTTTGTTGGTCCTATGTGTGTGTGTGTGATTTTTGCAGGATTGGGTTAGTGAGCACGCGTTATTGAGCCGAGGAGGTGACGAGGAGCGCGGCGCGTGATTTTTTCGACGCTGGAGGGCCCGCGTTCTTTTGTTTCCTGTCGATGGAGGTTCCGTGACGCGCATAGAAGGGAAATGAAATTTTTACACGTCAGAGTGGAGGTGTGGATTTTCATGGCTCGATGGCTTTTTTGCCAATTACGGGGGCAATTTGAGTATGGAATGGCTATTTGAGCTTTGTAAAAAATGGGCGAGAATTGAAATATTGTAGCTGATTTGGGATTTTTCGAATCAAAATTTTCTAATGATATATAATTGTACACAAGATATGTAATTTTATACATTTAGAGTTTACTTCTAATTGCAGTTCAATAAACAAGTAACGTTAGTTTTCATTAAACACTGTCAGTTTTGTATCTTTGTTCTTTCGCAGAAAAACCGTCGGGACACATCGCGTGTCTGACAAGCGCCAAGAGAGAACTGAAGGAAAAAAAGTTTAATTCCTGCGCATAACGCGAAAGTTTTTAAATTGCATTAAACTTTAAATCGAAAGAAATTGTATCGCCATTTCTTGCGAGTAGAACGTGTCCACACGAGATCTTGAGGGAAACATGTGACGTACGAGTACGCCAATTTGCGTAAAACAATCCTTTTCTCAAACGCATGCGTGATAACGTATTCACAACTGAAAAGTGGAATTGAAATTTATTTTAAACAAAGAGGTTCAGAAATATTCTAGTTTCATAAGAGATAATAAGTCCAATAAAAAATGTTTACATTAATTTTCATTGTATTCGAGAAATGAATATTGGTACACTTCTCTGCATTTGTACGTTTTTATAAGATTTTCGAAATAAAAAGATAGATTGAATCTTCAAAATTATAAAAAATAATTACGCAAATCGTAATAAAGAATTGTATCGTATCTAAAAACGCTTTCGAAGACTCACTTTACAATAGTTTTCAGTAAAAAGTGTGATTGACACGAATTAACAATACAACCCATGCATATTCTTCCTCCACTAAACCTACACCTTTTTACGACAACACTATATATAATTTCACATTCTCACTCGCAGCTGTTCCAACACACAGCATCACACAATCTCTCCGATTCCCCGTGAATTTAAGAAACCACTTACACTTGCTCGTCGCTCGGGACCATCCCACCTCCTTACTGCTCACCTACACCACCGGCAATACACGCGCTGCGATTTTACGAGCCTCGAACCCTCCGCCCGCTGAAATAATAAAAAACCA
Source organism: Torymus aiolomorphi (assembly GCA_036365515.1). NCBI lineage: Eukaryota > Metazoa > Arthropoda > Insecta > Hymenoptera > Torymidae > Torymus > Torymus aiolomorphi. The sequence goes on along the minus strand of CM070873.1, from coordinate 58,923,564 downwards.
TCGACCTCTTCCTCGTACACACGCGCATTTGCGTGTGTAATAAAGCCGGCGGCGGCGGCCGCTGCACTCGCGCGCCTATTTTACAGTCGACTCGTAAAACGTTCGCCCGCTCGTGCGTAAAGCATTTCCCGCCGCCTGTAAAAGTCGCCGTGCGACAATGTCTCAGTATCGAACGATGCTCGTTAATTCGAGAAATTTCAGAGACCTTTCCCTCAGTTTTCACATCGGTGTATGTGTGTGTATGTGTTAAAGCAGTCGGTAAACAAAGGTGGCGCAGTAGTTTTCCAGCCGGGCTTGGAAAATATACACAAACTCTTTGGCTATTATTGATTGGCGAGAGGCTAGAACAGCCGACTAATGGAGTGGAAATAATTGAGAAGTCCGCGAGGCCAGGCAGGCAAGCGCTAACGGAAGTTCCGTTATTTCAACTTTGTCGCTTATATTGGATGGCGCGTCTGAAACAGTAGCGCCGCGTTGTAGTTGTTAAGACAAACATTTATCGCTTGGCGGGAGGGAACGTGTTTCCCCGTATTGTTTCCCCGTGATTTCGCATTGTTGCCGCGGAAATATGAGATCTCGTTTTTGCGTTGTTTTAGTAGTGCCGAGCGATACGAAATGTAATGAAAAGTTTTGGTCTTTTTATTAAGAGCGGCGGCACACGTGTGTGTGTGTGTGTGCGTGTGCTTAGAGGCCACTTTTAAGGTAATTGTAAAGTTTTGTTTAATTTGAAAAAATGTGCTGTTTCTATAAATATTAGCACTGTTCTGCGGACACAACGTTCCAGGAAAGCCGTGACATATAATTACACTTTACCAATAATGGTTATTGATTTTTTGCATAAAAGGAGAATAGTAGAAGACGATCTCTTTTAATGATTGAATGATCAATTGCTTTAAATATTTATACCATTACAGTACTGTAAAATTCATACATTTCAGTATTGCTCATAATAATTCTAAATAGCATATATTCGAATAAGAAAAATAAACTTTTTCCCCGCAGAATTAATCAATTCGAGTATACCGCCGCGTAATAAGTCGCAATTCAAGTCATCCATTTCGCATTACATGGGGCATTACATTACTGCCCGACCGCGCGCTGTCACTCCACCCGGAGAAATCGATGAAGCGCACTTTCGCCCCGATCGCCATTAATCGTCGCTGTATAGAAAAAGAAGAAGAATTATAGCTGAAGACGCCGGCGGCGGTGGAGTAGCGCCAAAAGAAGGTAACAAAAAGCGACGATGAGAGCGCGAGGGCAATCTAATTCATCGCGTAAAACAACACATCGGTGTGTGTCTCCTTCTCTCTCTCTCTCTCTCTCTCTCTCTCTCTCTCTCTCTCTCTCTCTCTCTCGAGCGCCTATTAACGGCCGCGGGGCGCTAAGCCCCCCCGCACAAAGCCGGTCACGTAACTCCGTCGAGAGAGAGAGAGAGAGAGAGAGAGAGAGAGAGAGAGAGAGAGAGAGAGAGAGAGAGAGAGAGAGAGAGGAAAATGGTACGACGCCGCCACTTTGGCCTCCTTCGGAGAGTACGTTTCTCCCAAGGATTCGCCGCCGCCGCCCGGGGAACTCGATCGACTCGAGACTATCTACTTAGCGGCGGAGAAGTTCTTACCGAATTATAACTCGCCCAGCGTACTAGCGAGCGAGCACGCGTCTCGAATCGTTTCGAGTTTCCGCGTCGATCGACGTCTTCCTCAATTTACGCCTCGCGCGAGCGAGCGAGCGAGCGACAGAGTATATATATATATATATATTCTGAGTATATGTAGTGTGTTATTCGAGGCTAGAATAACGGCCGGATAAGTGGACGCGAGCGCTGGCCTTTTAAAGCTGAGAGAAAGAGAGAAGCCGTATAGTGTATTTGTGAGGGAGGAGGAATTTTTTTTTTGGAAGGGAGGGAGAGAGGAAAATATCGCGGGCGAGAGTTGGAGCGCAATTTTTACGGGCGATAAAAAAGTTTTTTAAGCGCCAAGTTGCTGCCGCTACGAGAGCTTTGATTGGCGTGGGAGGCAGGAGAGAGAGATTCAGGGACTTTTTTTTCGTTTAGTTTGGGGAAAAATATTTTTGAGCGCGCCCACGGCAAATGTTTGCTTTTAGTTTGGTAATGTTGTTTGGAAAATAAATGAAGCAGTTATTGGGGTTACTGTAAATTGATTCAAAATGTTTTACGGGCGAAGTAACATTTTTTTATCTTCGCACAAAATTTCGATATAGAACTAGGTTTGATATGAAATAATATTAGCTGTTCGGTTATTTTTTGTTTGCGAGATGATTATCAAAATTATTGTTTCAAGAGTGAAATCTCTATTGACCGATCTTTCATCAATATCTGAAGTAATGATATAGAAGAGTAACACCTCTTATCGGTTTCTTCAATAATATTTACCATCTTACTACCTTAGAAAGTCTTTTTGCTTCCCGCGTTGTTTTCTACTTACACTTACTTATCTAAATTACTTACATTGCAAAAATAATCCTCTATACTTAATAAACAGGTTCTGCAAACAATGACCTATATTTACTTTGACGATCATCCTATCTTTCTACTCTTAAAAAAACGATGGCCGGATGTTGTGAAGCATTTAAAGGTTGATTTTGTATTGGTCTGTAAGGAGTAGGCGCGAAAATTCGCTACTTCCGCTACATTTGAATTTTTGTAATTGAATTTTTATTCTTAACTATTTAAAACTAAATAATTAAATCAAATTAGAATAAAAAGATTAACTTATTCATGCTTTGAAAAATTATGTGATTATCCTTTCATTTAAACTAATTAAAATGAAATCATAATGAAAAATTATATATTCATAACCTGAAAAACAAAAAAGTACGCGCGCAGCGCGTTTAAATTTTGCTAGTTTTCTAACAGCAACTAAACGTGTATCATTAAACTATTTTTGCTTTTTGACATAAACAATTCAATTCCACAAACCAAAACACGCATTTTTCGCACTCACTGCAATCAAAGCACCATCAGCTTAATCGTTCAAATGACACCACGCCGAAGCAAAAAAACTCTTCATACAAAAAAAAGACACGCCAGGAAGCTTCATTCAGCGCGAAAACAAAGGCAAACGACAGGCAGTCGGGCGCTACGTTAACAGCTGCGAGGCGCGGGCGACGATCGCCAATTGGATAAGATCTCGCCGTCTCATTGCTATTCCCGACTTCCTTCCTCTCCGTTACTCCTGGCGCACATATACACGCGGACGCGTCTATCCGTATAAAGGGATCGATTAATCTCTCGCGAGAACTCTGCCCTCCCCCTACTCCCTCTCTCCTCGGCTGAGAAGCTTCTTTCGGTCGATTGATCTCCTCCCCGTCGGGAGATTAATTGTCGTACCTGACGGACGCCGCCGCTGCCGCGGCTAGGTCGGCCCGTGGGGATTGTTAAATTGTCAGAGAGCGAGAGAGAGTGATGCCAAGAGCACGGGGCTATACTGTGGCGTAGAGTTGGCAAGAAATTAGGGTGGTGCGCGAATTTTGTGTTTTGGGGTTTTTCAGGAGGAGTTTGAAGTTTGAGATTTCGAAGGTGGGAGTGGCGGGGAACTGGTTTTTGGTTGGGGTTGGTCTTGATTAAGGGGTTGTTACTGCGGTTCCCGATTGCGCCGGTGATTAAGAATTTTGAAAAATTGGTAAATTTAATTACCTATTAAACGTGATTGATGTGTGAAAAATGTTGCAGATTAACAGGTCATTATTTGATTTTTTAATGGAACACTCATGATAACATTTGTAAGTCACTAGAACTGCATTAATTTGTATTTGCTTTGATACTGCTTACTCAGTTAAAAATAATGTATATTTTTTTATTATGGATGTTAAAAGTCAGCAATAAAGTTGTTATTTAATTTACGCGCGTTGTTTATCTGCTCTGCGTTACAACGTATTTGCATAAAGTAAATCGCTTGCGCGCAATACGGCTAATAGCCGCGTAAATAGTGAGACACGTGCAGTAAAATATTTTTACCGCCTTAGTTATTACCCTAATGCCGTATGCGCATAAATACTAATTACAGCATGAGTAATTGTCGTAAAATAACTTATGTTACAGCTCAACAAAAGATCGCATCGAGATCCCAACAATTTCATACACGGCACCACATTTCAACTGACACACTTCTCCCCTCACGACCATTACCCCCGATCTCAATTTTATTCAATATAACCGCACTTTGGCAATCCGGATAAACTCGTCTCTCTGTCTCCTTTCTCGTCTCCAACCTCAACCGCATCTCCGACGCATAAAAATGGAAATTACGTACAAGAAAACGAGAATATTTCGCTTATCTCTCGAATCGAAAAATTCATATACGCCCTGCCAGACAAAGCGAGCGCGCGGGCGGGAAGTTACGATGCAGCGCGTCGCGTCGTGCGCGCAGCATTTCAGAGTCGCGCGCGATATTTGAATTTTCCGCGATTTTCTCAGAGAGCGCGCGTGCAAAAGTTTTTCCCCTACTCCCACCGCGACGAATGCCGACGCGTATCGATGTCGCGTGGAAGTAAAACCGCCTCGTGCGCGCGCGTATATGGCGTCGTAGTTTCTGGGTAGTTGGATTCGAGAATGGGTTCGCGCGATTTACAGTTTGCCAGCGGAGAAGAAGGTTAGAAATTGCGCGACGAGGTTCGTATTTTGTAGGTAATTTTTTACGGTTGCGAGGCAAAGGGGTTGTTGGGTATATACGATTGTAATAACGATTTGAATATAAATGCGGTATAGTAGTATAACTTTTTGGTGCAGAATCAGGTTATGGAAATAAAGTCGGACGGTAAATGTCTAAAAATCATTATTCCATGGTTATATGTTTATCGCTACTATTAAATTACGTTATGATGCTTGCGGTAGATAACGATAAGAGAATAGATACATTTTTATAATGGTAATGACGTACGCGTGCGTGCAAGATCTTCGTGACCAATTGCAATTACTGAAATGTCTATGTGCGTAAATCACGCTCTTATCTATCTTATTATTATAAAATAGAAACTAATGAATCCAGCTACAATCGAACCATTCTCAACCAAAATCACAATTGAAACTTTCCAACCCCAATGTTACCTTAAACAAAGCACCAAAACATCACTTAATTACCCAATCATCGTTTTAAAAATCCCGCAACCACCGCGTGAAAAGTACGCATCACCACTGCTAGCTCACAAAGCCTTTTTCTCCCTTTGATATTCACTCTCCTCTGGCTGTAAAAATATTTACTTACCCCAGAGCGTTCACCACCGGGGCGTTCGCGTGCGCGAGCGATCCTCCGCTCTCGCGCGTTTCCGTGACCAATCACATTTGACGCGCCTTTTTGCGCTCTATACTATACTACCGGCGTATATACATACGACCCACTCTGCATCCGCTCGCGCAGCATATAAACGACGCGCTTATCGCCGCCTCTCATCGTAATTACTTTGTTTCATTAACCGCCGTGTCACGAGTTCGCTCGCACTCGTGCCGGAATTCCCGACGCCTACATACACGCACGGGTGGGCGGGAAATGATTAATGGTGTGCGGAGGTGGATGAAGAGGAGAGGCGAGAGAGGAGTATTAATGAATCGAGTGTTTGCAGTTGGGTTCTTTCGTCGCTGATACGAGGGACTTCGTTATGGGCATTTAATAGTTAATGTCTTAATGGGATTGTATAGGGGTAGTCCAGATGGCGCGCGAGAGGTCTTAATTCGCGCTAGCAGTGCTGCAGCGTCACGTAGGCAAGCGCGCGGGAGATGGCGGCGATCGATGGCAAAATGGACGGCTCCCGCTGGTAGCTTCACGCGATGACGCGCCGGATATTATTTCCACGAATCATCGTCGCCGTGTTACTACCAGGCTGCTATCGTGGTAATCAGCGCCGCGGGTTGTCCCCCTTTTACGCTTGATTTATGGAGCCGATTTCGTCGCGACGACTTCGCGGACTTTTGTCTTTTTTTCGATCAAGTTTCGCGCGAAAACGAGGAAGGACACAGCGCGTGTTTTTCTCATTTTTCATACTCACTTATGAGTTCTACTTGAGCGAGTTGTGCGTGCGTGCGTGTGTGACCCGTTTATTGATCAACCCTTTCACGGAACAGGGACATTCAGAGCGGCACGCGTGGGTTTCGACGTGTAGTGTAGGAGAGTCTTTGGCCGACTGACGTGGAGAATGACTGCTAGATCGATAGATCAGGGAACAGATGGGTTTATTCACGAATTCGAGTGATGTCGCCGTTTGTTAAGCTAATATTTACAAGTGGTGATAAGAATGCATAATTAACGGTAATGGGTGTAGTTGCGTTGTATGGAAAAATTGCGGTATTAAAATTAATTTACGCGGCGAGCGTGTACCCATTTGTTCTTGTAACTTTGAAATAGTTGCCTAGTTCAAGGGTGCTATATATAATGTATTTCAAAATGTTACGAAAAGCATCACGGGAACGCTATATATTGAATTCGTAAGCGTAGCATAATGAATTATTAATCCTATGGGTTAAGTAAATAATTATACTTGTTCTGAATATTTGCTACACCGGTGATTTGAACGGACGGTAAAGGAGCCTTCCATCGAGAAAAATTCTAATAACGGTATCGAATTAACCTTTTACTCCGCCAAATCCAACAGAAATTCTAGCCTGTCTACTCGAATTTCAAAAATTCCATTTAATCGTTTTCGCTAAACTAACCCCTGATTTCATTTAGCGGCAAACTCATTACTTTGAAAATAACCGCACATCCATCTCGAATATCCATCAAGGCACATACCGACAATCACATATGAGTATCACCTGTCCATGCACACACACCTCACCTAAAAAAAATAAAAAAAATAAAAACGGCCTACAGGGGTAGGTATACTAATGCCCTCCGCGCATGATCAAGTGTCGGCAAAAAACTAGATTCGAATGCACCCGCACTATCCATCAACACCACGTCGCGGACGCTCATCTCTGTGTCTATGTCTGTGTGTGTGAATGCACGCACGCACGGCCGATCTATTTTTAGCAATGAGTACCACTGCACTCTTTCGTGTGTGACGTCACGCGCGCGTCGTCGTCGACGTCGACAAACTGCTAGTCGGACCTGGCGCGAACTAGTTCGCCGCGTCAGTGCGCCCGCGACCCACATGGGCTTTCCTCGCGAGAGAACTGTAAGTTCTCTCTATATCTAGTGTGTGGGTGTCCCTCGTTCGACGGTGGTGACGCGGGGGTGGGGATAGGTTGCCAATTAAGAAGTGCAAATTTTCGGAGGGTGAGCGGGAAATGAGGCTCGTGTTGTATTAATTCTTGGAGATGGTAAGAGGGTAGTATAGAGGTGGCGGATGCTCGTTTGTAATTTTCAGGGAAAATCAGATGAGTTTCTTTATATTTTATAAACTTTATACTTACTTATTTATAGAGAATAAATTTTTTATAGAAAAGAAATAAAATGTTGATTATTAACCAAACCTATATTTATTTTGAATATGTTTGTTTTCAACAATATTAGAATATTGCGTAAGATTATGTAACAACTCAGTCTAAAAGAAAAAAAAAAGAAAGTTGCAATGAATATTAGTAAAAAAAGTAATAAATATGGAACGATGAAAACGTGTATATTCTTATGAAAAATATAAATATCGTTATATAGACAATTCCTTTTTAAATTTATCTCCAACTCTGCAATTCAAAGGGTAACTAGTTTACGATGTAATAGCTACTCTCGCGCTCGCTGTATTAATTTCGAAGCATTTAGTGCTCACAAGATTGAACGTTATTGAGTTGTTACAAGAGCTGATGAAATCTCTTTTTAGTTTAGATTTTCATTACACACAGGATGTGCAGTAGCAGAACTTAACTTTAACGAGAATTTTTTTTCAAATTTTACCTTTGTAACGGATTTTTTTTTCAATTCAAATACTTAAATGTCCAAAACATTTTTTATACTTTGGTATTATATATTTGGTACAAAAATTCTCTGGTATTTTATAAAAATCATATAGGAAAAAAAATATTTGAAATAAATTTATCATTTTTATTATAAAGCAGACAAAAACATCAAAACGTCCAATAATATTAGATTTTTTTACAATGCCTGCAATACGTACGAATATTAGTCGAAAATTCAAAAACTTCGTGTTAAAAATACGCAACGTTATTTTCAAATAAATTAAAATTAAAATTCTTACTTCTTCATGATAAATTAAAAAATAATTTCAACATCGTACAAAATATATAGAAATTAATAAATCCAACTGTAAAAACATACGTTACATTAATACATTAGGTCACCAAAGCTCCTTCAACTATAGAATATCGAATCAGATACCTGCGATTAAAACCGACTTACTACTTCATCCCTCCAATACGTTCCAACCAAAAGGAGAAGATAAAAAACACTCCGGTACGAGCATAAACCGATAAAATCGTTTCCCCCTCCTTCCCCTTTACCCCCTCCTACATTTTTTGCCTACGCTCATGCAGGTAAAGACTGCCGGCGCCACCGCCCCTTTGAGGTCGAAATCTTCTTTATTCGCATGAGCTCTTTCGGGACTCGGAATGGAAGCAGAGGCAATTCCAATATTTTCAATTCCAAGTCCCTGTCCTCTCCTCCTCCCCCTCCCCTCTCTCTATTTCTCTCCACGGATATCAAAAGCGCCCCGTAGCGCCTTTGGGCTTATCGAAAGGAGCTACTGCTGCTTTGTATATTCTGCTCTTTGCACACCCGTGCAAAAGAGAGAGAGAGGGAGAGTAAATCCGCGCGATTTGGATTCCCAAGAAAATCATATACACGAGATTCTCGCTTAAAAGCTTTTGGGAGGCGCCCACGATGTCGCCTTACGCGTGGAACAAAGTAGTCCCTCTTTCTCTTTCGAAGGCTCGGGAAACGCTTTTTTTTTGTTTCTTCTTTCCTTTGGGGTTTTTTTTTTTGACGTCGTGCCTGTGTGGCGTATGTTTCTGCGTTGCCGGAACATTTAAATAAGTAACGAGTTTTATAGAGGTGCACGGGGGGTAAAAAGGCTCTTCCCGGAAAATGGGAATACATTTTCGGCTTGTTTGACGTGTGTACGACAAAGTAAATATTTTCATGCTCTCTCGTAAAAGTCTCTTTAGCAGAGACGTCTATTTAAGTGACGTTGTTTCATCGAAATATTGTGTTATATTCTTCTAGTCCTTTTTAAATACGTATGAGCATCAACAAAGTAACAGTTATCAACAAATGACTCATGGAATACAATAAGAATATTGATAAAGTCGAGATATTGATTTTTATCGTGAAATTTAATGATATTTAAGTATCATAAATTATTCTCGAAAAATCAATGATCTCGTACATGAAAGCACGCTGTGCGCCTTGTACGTACGAATCAAAATCAATTAATTATAATTTTATTCAAAGACACGTACAACCCCGCGTCAAACTTATTTTTACTCCGTAGTAATTAAGTAATTCCACGTAACCCATTTACATGAATCAAATTAAATTTCCAACTTCACCCTGAAATCTGCGCTTGATAAAATATATTATATCCCCTGAAAAATCGTACTACAGTACGGAACACTGAAGCCTGTCGCACTATCTATCTCTCCTCCTCTATTTCCCTCAGAAACAGAAAGCACGCGAAGTAAGGGAAAAACGAGGAAAAAATTACGGCTTCGAGGATTGAGAGAGTGAGAGCGAGAGAGAATGAGAGAAAGAAACAAATTAAGCGGAAATAAAACACGGAGAGATTGAAAAGTGCCCCCGTCTTCTTTTTGTTGCAGAGTTCGCGTCGAGTACTACGTGAACGAGAACACGTTCAAGGAACGGCTTCAGCTCTACTTCATCAAGAACCAACGCTCGAGTAAGTTAATTACCTCCTCCAAGCGCTCGTCCGTCTTCTCTCTCACTTGCGTCGCTGCTGCCGCCGCTGTAGCCGAAGTTGCGAGCGCGAAATTCCCAGGGTTGCCGAAAGAAAGAGCCGCGGACTTTTTAAATCGCGACAAATCTTAGTCGCTCGGGAAATACAATTAAAAGTTGCGCGAATCAGCGGCCATCTTGTCGCGCGCGAGTCGTCTTTTTTTTACCTGCATGTGACGCCCGTGTAGAAATGCCGTGAAGCTGTGGAAGATCTTGCATGTTGCGTTAGTTACAGCCTGTTTAGGGTTTCTTGGGTACTTCTACGAAAGATTTCAGAGTTTCTCAAATGAGGTACTTACTAAACTCTCGACTATAGCGGTATTACTTGTGCCAAAAATTCGTAGGTAAATACACTTTATGGTGTTCGGTTTGAACGATGCTATAATAACGGCTTGAGTCTTAAATAAGGCATTCTTCAATGAATAAATTACTTTATGATTGAAAAAATAAAGAACTTTTCATTCGAATGAAATCATTAATTCAAAATTATTTTTATCTAGTGATAAGATTTATTATTATTTTTGTTTGTACATAAATTACTATTACTATTACTACTATTACTATTACACTGTAATCTTGTTAATGTAGTCTGAAATTTATAATGATTTATGAATGTTACGTTCAATACAAATTACAATCCAAGTTTCATCGTGTAAATTATAATTAGTTAGAATTAGCAAGTGAATAATTTGATAATATTTCACAATGGATACTATATATTCAATATTAGAACAAAATTAACTCTATTACAGTGATATGAATCAAGTGATAATTTATTGTCGATGAAAAATCCTTATAATCAAAATTAATTTGAATGGTGCATTGGCTATAACTCTAAAAATAATAGATTGTTTAAATATTAATATTCTGTGAACGAAGTAAAGTACAAAGAGAAAATGTGCTCGAATCATCTGAAGAAACTTCACGTAAGTCAACAGGGACTGTGCGTTATAGTCAACTTTGCCGCTTAACTTCAAGTCACTATATCGTTTCTATATATTTACTTAATTTATCAAAGTCTAGAGTTAATAATCTGTTAGCAAAATGTTATGAGTAAAGTTCGGAATACGGCCATTTGCTGAAAGATTCTTGAAAGTCATCCCTATATTTTCCGGAAAATGCATGATGCATGGCACAATTTTTAAAATCCATTTAAAAATAAAATTCATACAATATAAAATAGCAAGAGAAATGGTGTAATGGTTTGGCTGGCTTTGGAAAATACGTTCTTAAGATAAGCTTTTTCATGCAGAAATAGAACAGTAAATAAACCTTTATAAGGTTAAAAATACTTACATGTAATAAAATAAATTTCTGAAAAGTGGCCGAACTTTATCGAAAATAATATTGCATCATATACGTAATTTAAATAATTATCAATTATTGACGCTAAGAAACCACACTAGCTCCAAATCCCACACCCTCTTCCATATTCAGCATTTTCTTACTCCAACCCGTACCCAGCTGCACCACCTTATCCCATTCTCCCTTAGCTGCAACCGCACATCCCCTCCCGCTTCGAAAAAGAAACAACCAACCACCCTAACGAGACCGATCGGTGCCGAAATCCCCGGCATAATCTCCCAATGACGTCGTCTATCCTCGAGCGCACGCAGCGCGCTTGCACACACGCCTCCTGCCCAGCTGTCTCTCTCTACCTATATATATATATATATATATTATACGGGGCGGGCTTCGTCGTCTGCGGCGCATAATCTTCCTCATAAAACAACGCCTGCCGATAAATGCCCCCGAGACTCGGTCTAGCCGCTCGCGTACTACACACAGACACACGTACACCCACACGCGCGCGAACGCGATACACAATGCGCGAGCGACGGAAAAAGGGGTTGGGGGGCGTGTACGGTTATCAAGTTTTTCGGCTCCCTAAACCCATTGTGTCCGCTTTTACTGCGCCGCGGGGGTGGAGGTGACGATGGGGCGCGACGCCGCCGTCGATAAGGTACTAAAATCGCGATCGATCGGGGGGATGGGGGAGGTTCGTTGATCTTGGCGAAAGGTGTTTCTGCGGGGATGCGCGCCGACTTGCGCGGGAGGTGGAGTTTGGATGAAAGCGATTTAGGTTGAGAGGAAATTTTATGTTTTCGAGAGATAGTTCGGTTATTTTGTCAAGGTTCGCGTGGGAAATATAGGGGTTCTCGTCTTAATATTTAGATTGTATGTCATTTAATAGAAGAATAGATAAAGTGGTAAATTTCACGCAGTAAAAAAGAAATAATTTTTCTAGTTTTGAAATTTTCACGTAAAAATAATTTTATTTTATGTATCTTATTTAAAATCATAGCGGTTGAAAAATTGGGTGCTAATACGTATAATCTCAGTATTATTCCATAAAATTGTTACATTTCCGTTTAAAATTTGTAATTTGAAGTATACTTTATGAGATAGAAAGGTATTTTCTAAAACGTACGTTTGATCATTCAAAAACGTATTGATTTTTCGCATTTGTTATGTAGGGAAACATAGGGGGAAATGAGGTGTAGGATAATATGGGGTTTGGCGATATCTAAAAAATGAGAAACTATTTTTAGCTGCAAATTGTTTATGTTATGGCTAAAGGTGTAACAAATGTATTGGAAGTGGTAGAAGTTGAAACAGTCGAGTATAAATAATTTAAAAAATAAAATAGCCATATTACCCCACTTGAAATTTTGTTTGCAATATGGCCGACTGACTCCATTTGATTAACGCGGAAAACCCATAATACTCCATCTCTAAACTGCACAGGGTAATATGAGGTTTCAAGTAATTGACTTCTTTAGATTAATAATTTTAATATCTTTGCATTAATGTAAATAATCAAGTGTACTTATTTGGAGATGGAGAATCGCTGAATACGTTAAGCGTGTTACAGTTTTTAACTTAATTTGACTAAAACATATTTAACGAATCATAACATGGTTCTATTTAAGTGATAAATTAATAGCTGCTAAAGGAGATATTACCTTATAGTACTAAATGAATGATATAACAAAACAATCAAACAGCAAGCATAAATATTGAAGCCATATTTTTTGTTGTGAGCAAATTCATTTTTTAAAAGTTTAAAATCTTTCCCTGATGCTATAACAATTGCTTTGAAAAATATTAGCAAGATAAATTGTGAAAAAGTATTTTTCACATTGGGCGTGAAAAATATTTACAATCTCCCTGCAAAGTCAAAGTGTCGGATTTGGTCGAAAAATACGAGAAAGGCTTCGTCTTGCTCTCGTAGATACATTTTATCTCGTTCTCCTCTATATCTTGTTCTTAGAGCCGAGATTGCGTGAGAAACTTTTTCCGTCTTTGGGTTTTCGAGCGGAATGGATTTAACGAAAGCTGGCCGCATTTTGACATATATATAACCGGCGGATAGCAACGATAAATCATAATTAGAGCAGTTGGCACGTTGCCTCAGATGTTTCGAGGATTGTGAAATGATGCACGAACAGATGATCTTTTTTATTTTTGTGGTTCAAAAGTGGTTCGTACTTGTTAAGCAAGACCTAAAAAATAACGCAATCAGTAAATATAAAAATTGTAATGTTAATATTATTTTATAGGAAAGAATAAATATTTTGTATGAACAAAACGTAAAATTAACGTAAATTGAGTGTGCTTAAATATACAGTAAATTAATTTTTAAAGTAAGTTGCTTTGTTGTCTGCAATAAACAAGTTTATTTTTCATTGCAATTTGAAAAAAACTCATGTACATGAATAACGTGTATGAATTTTTAAAATAATTAAAAGATACAACAACATTTCAGATGATTCTTTGATGAGTGAATATCCTGTTTTCATTTAATTAATCAAATACCAGACATAACGTTTATTTAAGCAAGAAAAACTCATTTTGATAATTAAAATGCATTCATTTAATCTAAAAACTTTGCCTAGAATTAATACATCGCAAGGTCTCTGATATTGTAATTAAACGTCAAGTGATTAATTTATCAAATGAAATTCCAGTTTTGTCCGTAATACGGTAGTCCAACAGTAATCTCCATGAATATACACAAAAATAGCGCATCTATTTCAGACTATAGTCAACAAAAGATTATTCGATAAATATTTATTTTATAAAATACGTGTTCTATCAGTCACCGCGCCGAAGTAGCTAATACTGCAAGTGATAGAACGCTTGCACGTGAAATTCGAGGTCGAAGATTAATGTGTCAAATGGCTCCAACAGCGGAATTAGCTTTTCTAAATTTTAAATGTTATGAAAAATGAACGATGGTGAGATAACGTCACATATTACTTCCAATAATGTGGGTTGCCCTTTTTTTGCACGTGCTAACTGAATTTTTATTTAAAAATATTAATTCTCAATTTTATATTCGTGCATAACTTTATAAATATTATTATTAGTCAAATAACAAAATTTTAAACTCATAATATATTTTAACTTTCACCGCAATAGGTCGATTTAGGACTTTAAAAATAAAAGGAAAAATCAACTATGCTAATTTTACCAGAAAATTTTTAGACCAACGCGGAAAGTTTTTTACAATTTTAGTAAAAACACAAACTGAGCACTATCAATTTACTTTCTATCTAATAAATATTCGTAAAGTATAATCTAATTGCTCTATTAACATTTAATTCTTAATTCAACCAGTTTCATTCTTTGCGATCACAATAACCTTTCCATCTACCTAGTAATCAATGAGAGATTTAAAAAAGTAATCCCAAACTACAATTCAACTTAGAGCAAGCAATATCCCTATTTCTCAAAATATATGTCCCACACGCGCACCACAACCTCGCGTACCAAACCTTCAAACTCCCCCTCAATATACTTCAAAACGCCAGCGCACTAACAATCCGCAGCCTCAAACGCTCTGTTCACGCTTTTCAAGCTCCCGACCTTTGCCTTACGACAGTCCAAGAAACGGCTTATCCTATCCTCTCACTTCCACGCACACTTACACCCCCGAGCTTTCAAACTCCGTTGGAAGCCCAGGGGCGGCGGATCAAATGGCTCGGACAATGCAGCAGCGTTCTCTCGCTCGCACGCACGCAGAGGGGCGAAATTCGCGAGCTGCCATAAACGGCGCGCTGCCAAAGTGAAATTCGAGAGCCGACGCGCGCGCCCCTTGTCGATCCTCTCTCGGGCCTTTGTGTAACGCCACCGAAACCGCGGTGGCCAGCCGCCCACGTCCTGGTAAACATTTGCCCGGAGCTTAGTTTCGGCCGCGTTGGTGTAGCTGTGTTTGTGCGTGCGTGAGAGGGAAGGAAATCGGGTTTGCGTGAGAGAGGGTTTAATTATCGGTCCCTGAGTTATGAGGACGCGCGTGAGAGAGTTACTCCTTTTTTCGGTGCGAGTGTGTGAGGGGTAGGACGGAGTGTAGGGAGATGAGGTCAGGAAGGAGGTTTTGGGATTTTTTATTTGCGACGGCGAGGGTTCGTGTACCTATATGAGCTATTCCCAAAATTATTTCACAAAAACTATATAAGAAAGATAAAATTAATTTTCTATGTTTTACTTCAAGATATTAAATAATATTTTATGATAGGTCCTTACCTTTAGAGAAAATTTCGACAGGATTACCATCAAAAGGCCATCCCTTGAATTGCCAAGTGGGATCCAATACAAATACTGCTACAACTCTATCTCAATCTGCTTTTGTTAATTTTTTAGGGTTATCAATAACTCTGTAGGGCACAGTAAGACCTGGTTTTTTCTAAGTCCCGTATTCTAAAGATTCTTCTGCTACTCGTTTAACTTCAGTTGGCATTTCCAATGGTGCATACTTAACTGTAGCCACTCATGTATCTTTTTCTCCATTCAGGTAGGCCAAGACATCTTTTCTGTCGGGTCGTCGTACCACTGGGATTCTTTCTACAGCAGCTTTCCGCACATACGCTGTATGTGCAAGTCGCTTATGTTTAAGAAGATATAGTAAACACTCAAGTATATAATATTCATTTGGTACATTAGATTTTCCTGACCTGTAAAAAAAAATTATTTCATTAGAAGTCCAAAAATCAAATGATAGTTGTTCACAAACACGAACGATGGAAAACTTCCATTAAGAACAGATTGATATT
Source organism: Torymus aiolomorphi (assembly GCA_036365515.1). NCBI lineage: Eukaryota > Metazoa > Arthropoda > Insecta > Hymenoptera > Torymidae > Torymus > Torymus aiolomorphi. The sequence goes on along the minus strand of CM070873.1, from coordinate 58,907,654 downwards.
GCACATTTTCAGATATTTATTGAATTATCGCTTGTAGCAAATTATTTTAGAAGTTATAATTGTAATAATGATTATTTCTTAGAAAACTGTAACTTATAAAATAATAATTTCAGTGTAGATAATTATTTATGCAAAGATCAAATAGGCAGATGCCAGTGTATTTATAAGTGTTGTCGTTTAGATAAATGGCTAAATTTTCCGCAATTTTTAGATTTAAAAGTAGCGCCATAAAAGTATACCATTCAATCGGGCTTGTAAATACATTTTTTCACATTCAGAAAGGCTTAAAAAACAAGAAAAACTTTGTCCTGTATATGTGCTTTCAAATTAAATCCCTTTTTCAAGTTACGTCGTTTAGAAAAAAAGGTGAAATTTCCGTCAATTTTTTTAAATTCAAAATTGACTTAAAAGTGTCGCCAAAAAATGATACCATTAAATTGAGGGTGTACATAGTCCTTTTCACGTTCAGAAAAGGTTAAGAAACAAAAAAATCTTGTCCGATGAGTGTGCCTTCAACAAGTTTTTTTAATTTTTTTCGAGACGTAAGAGGGAAATAATTTTGGGAATAGCTCATATACCTGCGAGCGACAGAAGAATTATATGGGACGAGCGCTGGAGATTTATTGGATTTTGGTTGAGAAATGTAATCTTGCTTGTAAAAGTAAATTTAAGAGATTTTTGACTGAGCAAGTGAAATTGAGTGAAGTATTAAATAATCTGTATAATTATTTGCAGGTCTTAGGATACGACTGGCCAATCTCTTTTTTAAACTGCTGACATGCTTTCTGTACATATTTCGCGTGATCACCGACAGCGATCCCACCTTTGCAGCTTGGTAAGATTTCTCTCTTTTACATATTATGCTTTCTCGTCTCTCGGTGCATGATGGAAATAAATTTTTCTATTTTTTTTGTTGTTGTTGTTTTGTTAACGAGAGTTACGGTATTAGTAATTGGCTATATTAAAATGAATGAATGGCAAAAGGAGGACGTCAACGTGAACACGAAAAGAATTCTAATAGGAAATATATAAAACCAATGTGCGAATAATATCATCTGAACCATTATAATAAGAATGCCGTTATCTATAAAGTGAAAAGTATTGAAACAGTAAATTGCTTCCTCACAGAAGCTTTGTGTTTTTTATTTCGACTACTTGAAGTCCGACGGCGGCCTTCTTTTGTGATACTTACATTTTCTTAAATAAAAAAATAAATAAATAAATTACTTAAGAGAGTACTATCGGTACGCCGTGAGTCAAGTGCATGTTTGGTCGTCTCGGACTTCCTAACCTCTTTGCAACGTTGCCAAATAGTGTGTGTAGAATGATCGAGTGAGCGTGAATAATTTTATTCATTTGCTTATATTAACTCTAAAAATTGATGAATCAACATTTGTATGTACGCATTAGATTCATGGAATATTAAATTATCCATTTCACAAGGTTTCATCAAAATCTGAACAGCCGTTTTAACCAATTTCTTGATTAAAACTGTCGAAAACTTGATTTCCCATAAGACTACGTGTTAATGGCGTAAACATAAAAGTATTAATAACTTTTTTCTGGGTTGGTTTAGCATTCCAAAAGTATTTTCTGAACACTAATTCAAAATCGATAGTACTCCCTTAAAAGTTTAGTAATGAATTCTGTTATAGATTTAATATCATGTTTATTTAAAAAGAAATTGTTTAATATTATTCGATTATTGACTGGCGCCTGAAATCTTCACAAAATCTCACACGATTAACTCCGCAAAAACATTTCGCTACATCCCCACGTAATTTAAAACTAACAAAATCACCAACTCAGCCTCCCACACCCACACACATCACCAAGCCTCCAAGCAAACATCTTGCGTATACATCTGCCGGATTTCCGGGCCTCGCAGAACCGACCGAGAGTCGCGACTTCCTTAGTTCGCACGGCTAAAAAGATTATTGATTTCCGCGCGCGAAGCAAACTACTTTTACTGCTATACACGCACTCGCGCGCGCACGCCTGAATTTTCCTCTCAGCGCCGTATCAAAGTGCGATGCAGCTTCTTTCGTGGCGATAGCGTATATAAGTCGCGCGGGCGCGCGGGCGAGAGATATCTCTCGAGGTGAATTTCGCGGTAGAGCGAGGTATATACGTACACGCGTGACGGGGGAGGGGTGAATGGATGCATGGGTGTCGTGCGCGTGTGCGAGGGTCTGAAACGAGTGGTGCTTTTTACTTATTTATACGATACCCGCGTGGAAATGTGGAGAAAGGGGAGGTTATAAATTTATGTTTGAGGATGCGCCGAGGTGCGGCTTACTTTTTCGTGCACGTATCATTGACGATTTTGTGCGGAAGCTGAGTATTTCCTTTTTATTTTTTGAGCATTTTTTTACTGATCTTTAATTGAGTTGTTTGGACAATAATAATAATAATACTTAAAGTAAATAGCTTCGCAGTTTATTTAAAAGAAACATAACAATATTTAGCAAATCATTTGAATACTTTGTGTAAATAATACTTTATAAAACTTTTTATACTTGATTGAATTTGAGGTATGTTTTTCTAAATACTAAGTACTACACAAGCTTTTTCTAAATATTAAATTTTGTAAATACCTTTATAAACATGAAATAGTTCAATTTTACGTATTTCGCATTGTATAAATATTTTTGTGCCCAACATAGTACCAACATTTTCCGTTATTTTATTGCATTTTTTCTTTTCTCTCGCCGTCGTCGTTGTTGTCGAAATTCTTTCGCGATTCCTATGCAGTACTCCAACTACTGTTTTTTTCACACGTTCGAATTTTCTAAAACACTATCGTCCACAATTCCACAACACGAGACACTTCCATTTCGTTATCTAAACCTGGCCATAAAAAGAACCTCTATAAGAGAAAAAGAAAGAAACGAGACGATAACCACGGCAAAGGCAAAGAACGCAATCTCCGCGCGGCCTTTGGCGCGATTAAGTTCAGACCTGTGACCGAGGCCGCTGCTCTTTCTGCTTGCAGTTACGGCTGCACGCCGGGCAACAAGACCGAGTTCCTGGTCTCGCAGAACCTTACCGAGGAGGAGTTCCAGGAGCGCCCGACCATCAACTGGGACGCGATACTCTGGGTGCGCCGGCCCCTCGAGCTCTGGATCATACAGGTGATACTGGCAATGGTCTCGCTCACCGAGGCCCTACTACTCGCCTATCTCGGATACAAGGTACATCTTACACATATTCATTCCTTTTTCTAATTATTCAAACTCTCTTTTATTACTATATATTCTATGGCTTGCTAACGCAATTGCTTCGAGGCTCTTCAGTACATATATACATACATTTGAAAGGTAAACCTGCTTTCAGCCTATAATGCGCTGCAGCGGATTCGCTCCAGTGTGTGCGCGCGCGCCATCGATTATTTTCCTCGCGTGCCGTCGAACTCGTTACCGATTGCGCGCGCGGACTTTTTGATACACCCATTTCACCGATGTATATCTTGATTGACTTTTGTGGAAAAATTTCCACTTTACAAGATAATTCATTTTGCGATGGGAATGCTTGATGCGCGCACGAGCCGTTTGTTAAAGGGCGATGTGCTGTTAACCCAGATTCAATAACCGATGCGTATTGTAACCCCTCCAATAAACCCTCCACCCCCAGTAGATGAGCACTTTTACATATTGATTAAAACGCGTGCGTATTCGAGGAACGATTGCGAACGTTATAAAATTCGCGCGACTTTAAAACTAAAAGATATTACCATCTCTCTCGTACGCATAAAAAACTCATTTCATTCCTATATATACGAAACATCAAAAGCCAGAACCGGCCGAAGCACACGCGTCAACAGCTGGATTTTTTTTCATCGATCAACCCCTATAACAAAACGCTCCACTCTGTCCCCCCCATATAAATATAACCCCGCGCGCGTACATAACGCCTATCGTCACTGCGGCCCCTATTTTTCCGACCCGTGTTCTCACCATATCGCTCCCCTGTCGCTGGCGGTAATCGCCAATGAAAATTTTCATTTGCGACGATTCGTCGTCGCGCTTTAGCGCCAGCGCTGGAATCGCCCACTTTGCAGATCTGAAATTGCATCCAATACCGTGGAAAAGAGGGCGACGCGAAGAGGCCGTTCTCAGCGCGAGCGCGTCGTTGCGGCAGAATTACACGTAGGTAAATGCCGACACCACCGACGACGACGAGCTTTATCCCCGTTGTTGTTGCTGTTGCTGGTGGTGCGCGGATAACGGTGTCGTCGGAGACGTCGTTTTTGCGAGGGTATTGTGGAGGCTGGCGCGGCTGGGAAAAGTCTTACCTGCGAGCGAGCTGGGGTTGAATGTTTTGAGATATTCTTGGGAGAGAAAGGGAAGGGGAGCTGAGATTTTACGAGAGCCTGGCAATAAGCGAGTTGCTGGGGCGAGGGAGGGAGAGGTTCAAAGGTTGAAGAACTATATACATGCGGTGGTTTAATTTCGTTGTTATTTTCGAGTTTACATTGCCTAATAAGATTATTATAAATTGTTTCCTAAATATTTGATGGAATTAGGTATATGATACGCGCTTCACAAAAACACTTCCAAATCTACTTATTCCAAGGCACTCGCGCACGTATTGTAAGCTGTGCTACCGGCAAAACCATATACACACAATAACATTTGCAAATGCGCTTAGACCAAATGCTACATCAGTTAGATTACATCATGCTACTGTAATCCCTTCTTAACCTCTCAATCTGATTACGCTATTACTCAATCGGCGTTCCCTGCTATATAGACACACATTTAACACGCATTTACGCAGCGCGGGCTCGTAATAAACGAGGTCGCTCAAAGACCTGCGCTCGCACTCACAATTAGTATTGCTCTCGATTCCAAGACCAAAAAGCGGGCACGTAAAAAATGGAACCGCCGCTGGAATTAGCCTCGTCTGCCCTCGTAAAACAAACATACACCTCTCACCTCACGGAAATTCACTGCTGGTAGTGGCGGCGTGCGCGCGCGAATTTAATATAACTTTTTGCCACGCGAACCGGTGCTGCTATACGCGGCCGCGCGTCGTAAAATTGTTTGTACAATTTATTATTCTCCAAACGCAATCAACCCGTAAAAGCCATAAATTAAATTCGCCTACACCTCGCTCTCTCCTACTCGTTTTTCCGACGAAAACTCTCTCGCGCGTGCGCGTTGGGGAGATAAAACTATATACAACGCGCAGAACGCGAATTTCAGCAAGCAAGCGCGCGCGCGTATCGTAAATAACGCTTTAAGAACAGCAGCGTCTCCGCCTTTGAGAGGCTGCGCGTATGATGTGTATGCCTGTATATGTATACATGCGTCATTTGTATTCGTGAGTCTCTCATTGCAAGGGCGCGAAGAAGTTGTGCTTTCTTCCCACGTCGGGGCCATGTAACGGCTCTTCGTCATTTCGTAAAGTTTGCGTTTTATATTTCGCACTGCCGGCGCGGTGCTTCTTTGCGTATAGAAAGGTGCGTGCGGAGCGACAACTCCCGGGAATTTTTATAGCGCGCGCGGGAGAGAAGTTTTCATTCGTCGGGGGAATAATTAAAGAGGCGGTGGTACTTTTCATTGTGGAAAGTGGATTTTCTTTCTGTTAGTCGGATGTTGCGTGGGAATGTATAAGTTAAAAGTGTGAAGTTTTATTCGCAACACGTAGCCGAGGGTCGATGGACGGGTGGATTCTTATTACACGGGGGTGTTTCGCTACATCGTACATTGAGAGCGAATATTATACTTTTAGTGAAGAGAGTATCCATTAACTATTGGGAACTGTACCTTAGAATTTGCTTCCAATAATCGATGACTAATAATACTTGAACTCGATATTAAAAGTTATATTTGAAAAATTGTACGACATCGACTTTCTCAATTGTGAATTGAATATTTTACTTGTCCAATAAACATTATTTCAAATATTCTAACTTCCAAAAATTTCCAAATGTCTCGGAAATCTTTTCTCTCTCGATACCTTCAATCCTAAAAAGACATTCTAATTCCCTAAAACTCTGCTAAACATTCACTCAGCACATCTCAAAACCATTCGAAAATTACTTCGAACACTGCATTCACAATAACTCAAACCCTCTATCACCTCTCCGCAATCTCGAGCCATCACGAGGGCACTTAACCTTCGCGCCTCGGCAAATTATTTCTCTGCTCGCGCGCCCGCACGCTGCACTTGGCCGGCGCGCATCAATTGGCCCTAAATCACCCAGCTGGAATCCCGCCCAGACCGGATATGCTTTATACTAGCGAACGGATCTCTTTTCGCCACCCCCACCTCCTCCTCACGGATGTAGTAGTAGTATATAAGGCGATCCGCGTGTTCGCCCTCCGGAAGACTCGATTAGCGGATGGCGTGCCGGCTTGCCACCTGCGGTTAGACTATCGCCCCCGGAGCTGCCGCTGCTGCTACTGCTCCGATACCGAGCTGCTGTACGTATAGTTCGCTCGTCCGGATCGCTTGCGCGAAGTTCCCAGCAGGTAGGTAGGTAAGGGTGATGTGCGAGGAAATGGATAGTGCGTTGAGAGTTGGTTGAAAAATGGGCTGAAGTTTGTGGATGTGGTTTTTGTGTTGTTGTAATAGTGCGTTAAAAATAGGAGAATTTCTCTCTTGATTATGTTGTATTTATGGCATTCATAGTATGATATGAATTACGTTATTTTTCGAGGTTGTTAAAATTGTATAGTCATAATATCTACTAGCTGCTCATTTCCGGTATTAACACAGAAACGATAAAATAAACAATTCGCGATAGTTATAGAGATCGGCCAGGCTTATTACGGACCATGTCTGACCATATTTCGATTAAACTACTTCCCGTCACGATTCTTTATGAATCAAGCATTTTACCATATGAATGTACTGCACTAACAGAAAGTCATCAAAAAATGAAACACAGTTATGCCAAAATGATCATACAGTTTCGTACAGCTATCGTAGATAATCAAATTCTAAAAGAACGTATTATTTTTTTATAATGATTATAATAATTTTTATGACTTCATAATAAATGTTAGACTTTACGGGACATAAAAAAACGTTGCCAATTTATTGACACATAGCTCCTCAAAACTATCGCCTCTAAACCTAATTTGTCGCTATTCTTGAAATCCTTTATTAACTATCACTGATATTATGTCAACACAAAATTACTATGTTAAAATATTAATAATAAAAAAAAACCTACCTACCCGGAGCGCAACTAACACACATGCACTACACCATCTATACAAAATTAAGAACCACTTTCTTACATTCCTATTGCCTCACTATCATTATAGTACAATATTCTGTATAATAAATGATATTTCTTGATGAAATTTCACACATATATTTCCCACAGAAAATTGGCTATTTTCAAGCTGATACATGGAGCCGTTATTGATAAATTACGATTTTGAAAAAAACGTACAAAAATGTTAACCTTGAATATCTTTGAAACTCATGAGCCAATTCTTTTAACTAAAGAACTTATACAATAAATATATAAACTCGACATCTCCACAAAATCTTAACATGATTAAACCAATTTTTTTTCTAGTTATCGTGCGACAAAGAAAATGACTTTATAAAATACAAAAATTTTAAATATCAAATATCTCAGAAAGTAATCGTACGATATTTTTAAAAATTCACACACATATTATCTATATCATATACAAAATTGTTCATAAATTTGGAGCTGATACGTCGATCCGTTCTCGAGAAATTAAAATTTGAAAAAAAATGTTGGAAAAATTGTAACATCAAATATCTCTGAAATTTATGAACCAATCATTTTACTCAAACAACTCAATCGAAAGCTATCCAAAATGCGATTAAGCCAATTTTACTCCAGTTATCATGCTACATACAAAACTCATTTTCTTCGGTTTTCAATTTTTTACTGAAAAACTAGTCGACAGAATGGATTAAAATTTTTGCAGCTTATAGCTATTTATATTCTGCATTATCATGATTTGCATTATCAAATATTTTATCATTTAGTTTGTGAGCTATAACGTATTTGTATACTCTTTGAACTGGTATTTGTCCGATTCAAATATCTCAATCCTATCATTAAAAAAATGCAAAAATCAATTTTGCGAAAATCGAAAATTCGATATAAAACAAAAACGTATCGGCGAATCAAAAAATGGATTTTTTCCGGCAGTCGGACAAAAAAAACATAAAAAATGAGACTTGTCCGGTTAAAATTGATCGAGTATATCCTGAGATAAAGCGATATATATACACACACACATACACACATGCGCGCACACACACACACACACATCCATACAGACATTTTGTAAAACCATTTAATTCAAACTTCTACACCTCTAATCATGTTTCTAAAGCGATTTAACGGAACTTAAAATTTTACTATTACAAAGCTTCCTCTAGGAGGAAGGAAAAACTGTTTCACTATTTCCAATTTTCTTATAACACCATCTTCTTAAAATATCGAGATATCGTTTTTTTAAATTAATTATGTAACACTATTACAAAAACAACTACGCCAGCACCATCTGAATAAAAAATCTTTCTGAAAATTGGCCAAACATCCCACGTCTTCTCAGTCTGCATCACCTCGTCGAACGCATCGACCGACACGCCGCTGCAGCACTCCAGCCTCCAAAATCAGCCTTTTCTCTGAATAATAAATTTAGCTCCCTCTCTCTCGCTCTCAAGTACACTGCAGCTTGCCTCGCAAGAGCCCTATACCTCGCTCGGCGCTCACATCTCGCGCCGTCCCGCCTCGATTTGTTTCGCCGTTGACGCGAGCGTTAGCGTCGAATCGAATTACCCGCGCAGAGTCGTCCTCGATGCTCCTTTCTCTCGCTCCCCTTCCCTTTATTTGCTTTTCTTCTTCCTCGCGGAAGAAGCAGAAGAAGAAGAAGAAGAAGACGACGTCGACGACGACGAGGTTCTGTTTCTCTGTGTATTTTTTCGTTTGTTTCTCACAGCAGCGGCGGCGCTGGCGGAATTCCGCTTCGGGTGAAATCAATTTTTTCGCCAAGTCAACTCGATAAGCGGAGTACCGCTGTGTATAGGTATATATAGAAAGGGAGAGAGAGAGAGAAAGAAGCGGTAGGAGTAGATCTTATTAATGAAAAGAGTAGCAGGAGAGGAGAGCATTTTCGTTTGGACGTCGGTCTTGTACTTTGACATCGGAGGCAAGGGACTTTTCCCGGCAAATTTAATTATTCGGCGAGTATAATGGCCGCGTCTGTACTTTCTGCTTTGCGTCGAGAGGAAAAAGGGCTCGATATCAATAGCAAAGTTTTCCCGTTTCTCTTTTAAAAAGTGAAATAACATTTATTTTCCACAAATATGTACTGAAAACAGTCCTCTTCGCCCGCACTACTTTTTCATCCACCCTATAACCCCTTCACCAAAAAATTAAACGAAATCGCCTTCCACTTCATACATACAAACAACCCCGCACTAACAGTTCCCCCCGCCAGCGCGCCTATATCAGCTAACCCAATGTAAACTCCCTCACCTATAAACGGCTGTATCAACTCCGCCGACGAGAAAAGGCACCACTCGCGCGCCATTGTGCCCACACGCGATCCCGCTTCGTCACAATCGAACCCAACCAGCAGCCAGCCTTCCGAACACGACGAATGGAACGCACACGGGCGGGCGGCCCGGGTAAACAAGAAAGCATATCGGGCACGCGCGCGTACGTGATAAGAGCTCAAAGAACCTCACGTTTACGGAGAAAACGTGAAATTGGCAGGTGGCGGGAGCGACGACGGCGGCAGCAGCGCGATTTCGCTCTTTGAGATTTCCAAGTCTCCGATCTCTCTCGCTCTATGTGAGCGCGCCTGCACAGGCGGACAGAGAGAAAAGGCGCGCACGGAAAGGGCGAAATCCGGGGCCGCACAGAGAGGCGGTGATGGTAGGTCGCTCGCTGTGTGTATGTGCATTTGCCAGCTCAGTAGGGTATATGAGAGAGAGAGAGAGAGCGACAGACAGGTCACGCTAGCGTGGCGCATGTTATTTCCTATGAGCGAGGTTGGTAGTGCCTGTGTGCAGCGCGCGAATTGAGAACTGTTTGATAAAGAAAGGGGGGACTAGTTTGCGTGGATTGGGGGAGATTTTCGTTGTAGGAAATTTGATTAGAGTATTTTAAGGTGGCTCCGGCGTTATACACACACACACACACACACACATACACACAGACACACACACACACACATACACACACACACAAATTTTTTTATGATGTTTGTTTCACATGTTATAATTTGAGAACCAATATAATATAAAACAAGGGTTCTTAAAATAACAAAAAAAATTGTTTAAAAAAATTTGAATACTGTTAAAGAAGATATCGCTAACTGAATAAAAAAATCAACAAAACCAATAAATCTTTTTCATTTTTCATCCGATTTTAATTTGCAAGGTCTCATTTTGTTCCTTGTACCATTTCAGATGATGTTACCGATATGAAAATTGAAAAATTTTCAAAATCTGCAAAGATACAACTATTTGTTTAACTCTACTGAAATTGACACCACCTGAAATTGTACAAGGAATAAAATGAGACATTGCAAATTAAAATCGGATGAAAAATGAAAAAGATATGTTGGTTTTGTTGATTTTTTTCAATTGGCGATATCTTCTTTAACAATATTCAAATTTCTTTGAAAAATTTTTTTTTTTTTACTTCAAGAACCCTTTTTTCATACTATATTGTTTCTCAAATTATAACATGTGAAGTAAGCATCGTACAAAATTTGTATATTTATATACATATATATAACGCGGGAGCCACCTTACAATGATTTTGAGGAGTAAATCTTTCGTCCAAGGCAGAAGTTGAATCAAAATTTCTTGATATTTGAAATCTGATGAACCACATTGAATCATTCAATTATTAAATAGATCACATGCAGATTCTCAATATCACATCAATAATTTCACTTTATGAGTATGCGCAGTAAATCCACTAATCCTACCCAATAATGTAACAATCCATCCGTACCCCCCAAACAATTACTACCTAGTACAAAGCAACTGCGACTCAAACGTACAGTTAAACAATAAACGCTTCACTTACGCTCCCGTATCCACATCCTCAACCTCTACCCATCTCCATCTCCTCCTCGTTCCCTCCTTCTTCACCCCCCTGCGAAATCCCGGATTCGTGAATCGCGCGCGGGCCTTAATCTCCAGCTCCTAATAATACGCTCGAGCTCGCCTCGTACTTGTCGTCGTCGTCATGTTGCCCGCGTGCTTGAGTAACCCTCGTGCGGATGCTACCTCGCGATATCGTCTCTCTCTCTGGTTTCCGAAGTAGATGCGCCGCGCACGCGCTTCCAATTGCCCGATCATTACGAAGGAGGAGGATGGAAGGCTGGGAGCGAGTTGGATCCATTACCGAAATCATTTCGGCGAGTGGGTGGTAGATGAGGAAGATCCGAGAGGGAATTTCGAAACTTCGGGGGGGAGGGGCGGAGGGTCTGAAATTTCCGGGCACTGGGATGGTTCGGTTTACGAGGTGCGAATTTGGGTTTGGAGTGGAGTTTTATTTTCGGAAGTGAGATGGAGAGGTTCGATTTGAGTGTTGGAAAGTTTATTTTGCTTTTTTTTTATTGAGAAATATAACTCAAATTGTTAATTAAGCGAGGGCTGATGATTATTGTCAATGTTATTCCTAAAGTTATGAATATTCGACATATTGTTTTAAGTAAAATAACTAATCCACGTGTGTAACGACTAATATTATAATATTATATTGTTTTGCCAACTACCGATACTAATTTTACATTTAATCAATGATATCAATTATCTAGTGATATCTAGTTTATTTATTTTAAAATAAGATTAAAGCTACTATTGCTGTATTTACTTCCCATTCAATAAAGAAAAAAAGAATACGAAATTATACGAGTTTTATAATTTGATGTTTTTAAACAATTGATCACGTGCGTTTTATGTGATTTTTGTAAAATTTTATTCGGACTTCGAGAATAAATTCAAAAAGCATAAAACTCGATGCCGAATAGAGAACCCGGAGTGGCATTATCAAAAAGAAATTTTCGAGTTTCAGTGCTTTTTTACATAATCATGAAGTGAATATCAAACGGTACTTTTGTTAAAATAAATTCCATGCACTTGCTAAATTCAAAAAACTCTTTATTTATACACCTGGTATATTGCCCTTGCCATAGATATTATAAATTTTCCAGTATCCTCCTAATAATAAAATACATCTCACCGTCTCCGTTCGAACACTAATAATTCCCTTTTCCCCCCATCATAAAAGATAAATCACAACAAAAGAAACCTCAAACTTCGGTACCATTATAAGCACGCTCAAGCCGCGATAAATCTTGAACCGTCACATCAATCAATAACAACGCATCAAGGGATAGAATCGGGGATGACCGTTTATCGATTCAATCTACTTAACGTCACGCTCGCTCGGGACACTTCACTCTTTAAACGGGCCTCGAAATAATCGGCAGCAGGAGCGCGCCAAGTTTTCGTTTCGCTCGAGACGACGTGAAAGTTTAAGTGGATCCTCTACAAAGTAAGTATATAGGCTTGATATTAAACGCTGTACTTGATACGTCGATATGTATGGGTGCACAGACAGACACATACACATAGAGGTCTGCGCGCTTTGACGTTTAATTGCCCCGGCAGCTCTTTCGCTTCCATTTTTCATGGTCACTTTGGGCGGGCACTCAGAGCCGCTGCTCTTTTCAGCTCTCTCTTCTCGACCGCATCTTTTATCGGCTGAGGTTTCTCCTACTTTCCGCGCTCCTCGTAATGCCCCCCGGGTTAACGTATAACTGGATTCTGAGCTTCTCTTTTTCTACCTCCGGCGTCTGTGAATGTTGCGGATCTATGTGTGGGCAGATTCTCTTGAAACTCTTCATTTGTATTGTTAAGTGGAGTCTACGTTTTATCTGTAAATGTCATACTTATTCGTTTCATGGTTTTTAATAGTTATTCGTAATGTTATTGTATTTTGCAAAAGTAACTTAAAGGGTAATTCTAAAAAATGATTTTTTAAATGTGTAGTAGTTTCTATTAAAAGCTCAATTGTTTTAAGTAAAACCATTTGTTTAAAAACTTTTGAGAAAATTTTTATTCGAAATTCAGTTACGATTATTTTAATGAAAACATATCGTTGATATGTTTTATAACACGCAGGTCACGAAAATAGTCGTTTCTATAATGTCGATTAAAAGTGTATAGCTTTCATAAATATTACATAACTTCTGGCTTAGTAAATACAAAAATAACTATACCAAAGGCTGCTTTCAAACACTTTCTCGTATAATTCATTATAAAATTCAACCCTTGATGTTAATTAGTATATTTTTCCGAGCTTACTTTTCAACGTACATCTCGACAAAAACGAATTACACTTCCTTCTATTCTTCACCTAACAAAAACGTCAATTTTTTTTTCTTAATTAACTCCGCACCCATTTAGACCTCCAAAAGGGGTCATACGTGTCATCACAAAATCTGCCTTCTGCAGTCCTTCAATCCATTCCCTCTTCGTCCTTTCCGAACCACCCGTCTCTTTTGAAATTACACTCTAGCTCGCGCCGAAAGGTGGCTACCGCGCGCGTCAAAGCTTCATCCGGGCGCGCAGCTCTGCTAATCCCCCCCCCCCCCACCTCTTCCTCACTCGCGCACGGATATTAATAATAATAGCTGTCGCCTCTCTCTCTCTTTCCCTCGAAAAATTCATCCCCGTTATCTTGCGCCGGCACTCGTCGAGATTTTCCACCCGACGTGCGTCGCTTTTTTGAACGAATTTTCGTTGCCAGCGTTCGTTCATTCTACTGCGACGAAATCCCCCCTCGATTGTTTCGCGTATTGCGAGAGACGTATGGGCACACAGCGCAGACGGAAAGAGATGGGGAAGAGTCGAAAATTCGTTTTTCCCTTTCCCTCTCTCCCTCTCTCCCTGCCTTCCTTTTGAGTTTTTTTAAATGGATTTGAAAGAAATAGCTCTGCCCGGCATTGTAAGGTAGAAATTACATTTTTCTTTTTCGTTCGCTTTTTATTTCTGTTAACGCGATTGTTTTTATTTGTTTGCTCTTCCTTGCTCCAAGAGCTCGAGCGGCAGCTGTGCGTGATTCTGTTAGTTTTTTGAAAGGTCGCGTGATTTGATCTCTCTCTCTCTCTCTCTCTCTCTCTCTCGCTGCTTCGATGGAAAATCTTCGGAGCCTGGAAAATCTTGTAACTTCTAATTTAGCGTATTGTTGTACTGCAAAGTATAAATATAATTTAAGTGACAAAATTATATAGTCTTATTATATTTAAAGAATCTATTTCACTACTCATTTTATTTCGAAAATTAGGTACGCACATTTAAGCTGCAGTTATCTTTTCACGACTCGCAGACAGACAGGCAGACCGATAAATAATAATTGGCTCGTTTGCACAATTCAACAACTCCAGCCGAGCCCTTACATGCTTTAAATTACAAACGACTCCGGCGTTATTACCCAAGCTTTTTAAAAAATTAAATAGCTCTCTTTAAAAGGGAAGCATCCCGTACGAAATTATGAATCACACAATCTCAAGACCATCTCTCTCGTCCTCCCTCGCTTCCTCTCGTCGAATTATCTCCCACAAAAATAACGAAAAATAAGAGCTATGCGCAGAACTTTTGCCCCTCAATGCGCCTTCTCCTCCCTCCGCCTGGTATATTTCAAAACGCGCGCACGGGGCAAAAGGTTCCATGAAAAGCCGAGATTTTTCTTTCCCTGCGCTCCTGTATATATGTTTTTCCCTCCCTCTCTCTCTTCCTTCAAATTCGTCTATCCGTCGACATAAGCGCGGGCGGACGAAAGATTATGTGAATGCGCGCGAGGGGGTGAATTCAAAAGCCGAACTCCCGCGCGTTTTGTACGGCATCTTTAGCCCCTCTCGTTGCACTTTGACGCCGTGCTCTCGCTCGCCTTGAGTGTGGGATTTCAGCTTACGCGCTCTCTCTTTATGCTCTCTCGCTCGCGCTCTCCGCGGGAAAGTTTCATAAGTAACTTCTCCCAACCCTTAACCTTCTGCGCGCTCGTAAAGTCTCGTTTAAGAGTCTTATATATATATATATATATATACCGGTTCATATGAAGCGAAATTTATACGGGGAGGGGTCCTCTAATGTTAATTAAAAAAAATATATATGAGGTCGAAGAGGGGAGCGCACGCGTGTAGCTTTTGTTGTGGTGCTCGGAGGCTTCTTGAGAAAGTATACCAAGAGGGCGAAGGTAGGAAGAACCTGAAGTGTTTTGGAAGAAAAGAAAGGTATAAATAATTTGTTGTGTATTATGCAGGATTTTTCGAGGAATTTTTAGTTGCAAGAACAAGGGCGTATTATTCTTAAATTTTTTAATTATCTTGGTTACGTATACGTAAGGAACTCGAAAGAATTTCCTGGAATTTAGTGGTATAAGTTTGTTTACATATAAGTACAGCAAAATGTACTATTATTATTATTAAACCATAAAGTTTCTTTTAATGTTATTCTTAGAGAGTGAAAAACTGATGGAATTTCGTCTGACTTTAAGACAATCGATAAGAGAAATATTTCGCAAAGTTTCAAGAGTCCTTTTGCAATTTTAATCACTTGAGCCTGATTCAAGAAGATTCGGCAAGTGTGAAGAGTAGACGACATCTGAGATTGTTAGAGCAACAAATATTTAAACTCTCGAGAGCCGAGACTCGCCTTTGTATAAGTAATAGACTTGAAAATCATGCCAATCCAGAGCTATTTCCAGTGCTCCACGTGATTGTCTTAAAAGTTTTCAGACTGATTATTTCTGTAACTGCGCGCGTCATCATGCACCTCTATAACACTTATACAGAAGTTATAATTTACGCTCTGCCTGAAATTGTAAAATAAATACTTGATTTTTTCTTCTAATTAAATTGAAATTTGAAGTTTGTTGGTAATAATAAATTGCAATGTAATAAATTTTCTCTTAGACGAGTTAAGAACAAACTAATGATATAAATAAAAGTAAACCTTGTAATGTACCTTTTTGAATTTTGACCTTTAACTTTCGGTACCAGTCTCAACTTTCATACGAATTTACTTAAATTTCATCCCACTCCACGACCAACTATTCACTCCTCCGCCTTCAAAACTCACAACCTTCCCAGTCCCTCTCTCTCTCCCGTAGTCATCCCCCGCAATCCACCCGTGAAATCAACCCCACCACCACCACAACCACCCTACGTATACACGTTCAACAAACTCATCAGCCGTGAATCCGCATTCCATTCGTCCCTCACCCCCATGCATCCCTAATTCCATAAGAAGAAGCAGAAGCTCCCGCTCTTCCTCTTTTCTTGTACTCGAGGGGGTCGAGCATCGGCGCATGTCGAATTATCGCGGGGTAACGAGATGTTCCGCGCGCGCTCCCCGTCGAGCGGCGGCGGCGGTACTTTCGCCCTGCCTCGTAATGCAATAGTGCGCGAGTGCCGCTGCTGCTGCGCAAGCCCGGCTATATTATACAGCGAGTAATATCGTTTATGAATGCGTTAACGTCGTTCCGAGCCCAACGAAATGTCACGGGGGAGGCGAAGGGGATTGAAAGACCCAATTATCGTGGCGCAGCGCTGGGTTTGAGACGTCGCGAGAGGTTTTCGAATTTTTATTCGAGGAAACGTTAGGAGGGGCTTTTAAGGGGTGGGATATTTTATGGGTCGAGAGTTCGTTAGAGAACAGTGTGGCGTGTTATGTGTTGCGAGATGTTTTATGTCTGGAATGTTCGATTTATGCTTTTACGGTGAATCTCGTCTGGTTTAAATAATAACGGCTGGATTGTAATTGCATAAGTGTATTTAATGCACGCGTTACGTTTTATTTTATACATAACTTTTCCAAAACTTTCAGATTAATTATAAATAACGAGATTTCATAAGTATATTAAAAGCATGACCTACCCACCAGCTTTTTCGAATTTGGTCATCATAATATTATGTACTTCCTCGGCAACACCCCTAAACCGTACATAAATTTGTACATCAACCTTCTAACCTCATCTTTCACCCTTCCCCCATTCTCATTCCTCCTTGACACAAAACGTACGTCGAACGCGTCAGAAACTATCTACCTCGACCGCGCTCGCGTCGCTCTCTCTCCCTCCCTGCTGCGCTATATGTACGTATAAAAAGGCGCCGCCCCCGCGTGCTGAGAAGTCCGTGTTTTGCTTTTACGGGTTGAGGTAAGAGCCCGACATCGGTGAATTTTAATATCCATATTTGAATGACAATACAGGCTCGCCGCCTGAGCGCGCCCCGGTGGTGTGGCTTTTACGAAAAATTTTAATAACGCCATTTCAGATTTAGCGCTGGGGAATTCCATCGCGTATAGCGAGCGTGCAGCGAAGGAGGAGAAATGTAGGAGGAAGAAAGAAAGAGTGCACTCTCGTTATTCAGGTCGATTTAACACTTTTTCGTCGGGTCGAAGCTGCAATTTAATGTTATTTATTAGGCTGTTTAGCGTGCTCCTGGAAAGCGGTAGAGGCTATTTTGTAAATAAAATATCGTCGTAATGAATTTTAATGAAAGTTTGTGAGCGGTATTAATTGAAAGATTGCAAAAATGGTTAGCTTGAAAGGAATTGATAGTGTCAAATTAATTCGGGTTTGTATTTTAGCCCATGTCTTCGAGGCGGACGAGTAATTGGCATTGTTTCGTATGTTTGGCACAGTTGGAATATATGCATTTACTCGAGTTTAACTAGTTATGGAAAGATTTAGACTGCCGCTCATGAATTGAAACAGTGTCGATTCAAGTTATTATTCAAACTAGAACAGACATTTCAAAATATTCTTGCAAATGAATTCCCTACTTGTTTATACCAATAATCTCCAAAAATCTAATATTTTTCCTTTTACACTTACTTCCTTCTTTTAAAATCCCATGTTACTTTTTAGCGATGACATTCTAAAAATCATGCGAGGCGTTAAAATTTAATATACTAAACTCCCTGCCTCCACTTACCCTCTATCCAACATGCCAGCATACAATATTCAATTCTCTCCACTCCAGCGGCGCACTCGACAGCTCGCACCTTCCCGAAAAATCATATCCTTTCTACTTACGCCTACACACATCGCGCGCACTCGCGACTACACTTGACGCAAAGACGAAATTAATGCCGGTAATTAAATGCCTCCGCGTCGGCCTCGTGGCTCGATTCTACTGGCACTACTCGCGCGAGCATCTGCATATTATGGTAAAAGCCCGCCTTCGAAATTAGTTTTCGGCTCGAATTTTGCACGCGCGAAAGGCATTTTCACGCGCGACAGAGAGGAAGAGAGGGAGAAGCAGGAGTGCTGCTGATGACGGAGGGAATCGGGCAAGATTTCCGCGGGAGTAAGAGAGAATTGGATTTGCGTATTTTAGCAGAGTTGGAGAGAGGGGGACAGAGCCCCGGTTTTGGATTTTCAAAGAGGAGTGTACGGTTGCGCGACTAACGAAGTGGTTGTTTAATGGATAAGGTGTCATTT
The DNA here is from genome assembly GCA_036365515.1 of Torymus aiolomorphi. Taxonomy (NCBI): domain Eukaryota; kingdom Metazoa; phylum Arthropoda; class Insecta; order Hymenoptera; family Torymidae; genus Torymus; species Torymus aiolomorphi. Next base: position 58,889,170 of record CM070873.1, on the reverse strand, counting down.
GGAATGAGGACGGTCGTTGAAGATGAGTGTGTGCCGAGGTTTGGTAAGAAAGGTCGTGTGGCGTATTAACGTTAGTGTTGCCGAAAAAATTCCAATCACAGGATTTGTTTTATTATTGAAGCAGTATGAACACTGGTAGTCGTGAGTCGTCTATTACGTCATTGTAGAGTGCGTCATACTTATTTAATGAACACCTGCCGCATATTACGGCTTAATTCACTGCGAAGCATACTTAGTACCGTAATCTCCATTTAAAAATTGTGTAAATTTTCTAAGATGCACTTTGTAGTTTAATATGCAGTGTGTCTTCAAAGGCTTTAATTTTAGTCCCTTATATTAAGTTAAAATCAATTAACTTAACATTTTATAGAGAAAAGGACTGCTCTTATCAAGTATATAAAATTGTTTGCGAACTTTGTTCCATGGTACATATTTTTAATTTTAAGTTCATACATAATGTATTGATAAAATTAGCGATAATATAAAATTTATAATTTTTATGTTCGAAGATTCTTTTTATTTAAAAAGTATATTAAGTAGTTAATGTCACAGAATAGTCAACCAGAGGGTATACCAGTGATCGTTTTATTTTAGTTTAAAAATGTAGTAAATAAGTGAATTTTCCATAAATTTTCTATCTTAATGATTTACTAGGTAACCAAACATTATAGACAATTCTTTTAGAAGTGATTAAAAAGTTTATAATGTATTTTTTAACCCTTCGTAATAAATATATTGACGTAAGCGTCAAGGGTTTAATTAATTTTTATCGTACATTGTAGTTTGACAGCTAATTTTCCGAGCCCTCCCTATCTAATTACGCGTGATTTTCTAATTTTACTTTTGCGATAATTAGGTTTGAAATTGATGACAGCTATCCACCGAAACTAATTTATCTCCGAAAAATCAACTAATTATTCATGATCAATCACAGCGCACAGCTATATAACTGCGAACTGCTCGTAAACAACGTCATATCGAATAAATAAAGGAAATTCGATATTACGAGACAAATAATAAACACAGCTGGTCGTATCTTTATTTACGCATGCGGAACGATTTTTCGGAAATGCACAGAGTGCAACGCCCGGGCGCTGATCAATTCGATAATTCGAATATAATTCGACTTTCAAATACACGAGCTCGGAATCTCGTCGAATGAAATGAAGCGCGCATAGATTGTTGATATTTTCGCGCATGAAACGAACTTATTTACTTCTCGGGTGCAGAGGTGGAAAGAGGAGTAAGTATTTATTTCTCCTGCTGGCGCGCGTGCATCGCACTCTCTTTGCCCTCACTGCCTCTCACTCTCTTTTTTCCGTCGGCAAACATTGGAAAAATTTCGTCCGTTAGAAGTTGAACGAAGGGGAGGAGAGAAAGAAAGAGAAGGAGCTCAGAAATCACGAGTTTCAACAAATACTCACGTACTTATTTCTTCTCTCCGCCTCAGTTATAATTTTATTTCGCCTTATTTACAATTCTCATCAAATCTCTGCGCCGTGCTGGAAGATAAGAAAATATAATTTATCTAGCGAGCTGTCGATAAACAAGCGAAATCATTTTTATATCGCGTGCAGTCGAGTGTGTACGTGGCAAAGTTATCGGAAAAAGTTGGTGTATTTGTTATAGTTCCGGCGGATTGTTTGAAAGCTACATATTGTTTCTAAAATTGCAAACATCACGCAATTTTATAAAAGCTTCCTTTATAAAAGAGAGCTATTTTTGAGATTTTGATGGGAAAAGCGTTTTATTGAAAATTTGAAATTTCTAATTTATAAAACTTGTGTGCGAAATACGTGACGTGAATATCGTGAAATACTGGCGAAATGAAAATTTACATCGGGAACTATAGTTTTTCTCTTATATTACGAAGAAGGTTTTTGAAACTTATTGCCTTTTAGAGACGGAAAATTATTACATCACATTTAATTCGTTGATCTTTGTTAACAATACTTATATTATTACACTTTAACTTTTACCATGAACACTTCAATTAAAAAATACCGCTATGGATAAAAAAATATACAAATTATTTCTCCCAATACACACGACATATTAACAATGTGCTCCCAGTGTCCAACAAGTCGTGACTCATAAACCGAAATTTTTCAACAACCCACTCCCCCTCAGCTATTTATTCCTCGCACTAGTCCCAACCACCCGTACCTTCGATCCACACCGGCTTTTTAATTTTCAAAAAACACAACACCCCCCACTCAATTCGCAAAGCAAACCTTCACGCGGCCGCACGCGCGACAAATACTACAGCAAATAAACAATCTCTCTATCCTTCCTCAAATCAACCTCTCGATATTTTTCCGTCATTTTCGCCTCACGCACGCGCGACACGCCATAAAATTAAATTTCCCAAGGGCCATTTAATACACGCGCGCGTTCGCGCGAATGTATATTTTTCAGCGTTCTCCCGCGGCGAGTTTAATGGATACACTTGTTGGAGAGAGCGAGGCAGGCTGAGCAGAACGGACGTTTACGGCTTTTCGCGCGGGCGCGTACGCTTGGCCCGGAATCGTGACATGGCAGCCCGATGCGCTCCCGTGGCCATAAATGGCCCCCTTCGGGTGTATGGGCGCAGCCGTCGTCGCGTGGGACTACGCGGATGGATGTGACGGAGGTAGCCCGGCTGTGACTCGCGTCACGCTTCTGACTTGTAATGCTAAGTTGGGCTGAATGCGCGTATATGTGTGTGTGTGTGTGTGTGTGTGTGTGTGTGCGTGTTCGAGGTAGTTTGTGAATGAGAGAGAGAGAGAGAGAGAGATGTACGTGGGCGGGTATATAGTAAAAAGATATTGGCCGGGGAGAACCGAGGCTTGGATTTTAGTGGAGTTTCAAAGAGCGCGGATATTCCGGTTCGATTAAAATTTGTACAAGTTTAGGCTAATACACAGGGGGTGAAAGTCGTTTGCGCAAAGAGGGCGGAATTTTTGCAGTATAGGTATATGCAGAGTCGCGATCACGAGCGAGGATTACTAAAAGGGGAGAACGGTTATGGGATATTGAAGTTGGGAGGTGGAAAATCGGCGAAGTAGGCCAACTTGGAGTCGCGAAAGTGCGCGTATGCAAACGGCCCTTCTTTCGAGATTTTCCGGAAATCCGTCGAGCGTGAGTCGTGATATGCGACGGATTAACGTTTATTCCGATTGCAGATTTGACGCGCGCCGTCGTCGTCGTCGTCGTCGGTGCTTGAAAGGCGAAGGTGGATTTTTCGTTCTTCAGCGTATTTGCTCGTTGGTATGTGCAATTATCGGTAGAGTTAAATAGAGTTTAGTTTTAATATGAACGTTCGGCTGGGTTTAACGTTTCGACGCAGGGTTAACAGATGGCGATTTTTTGTCTCACTTACTCTCAAAGATTGTGACGTAACATGCATGTGAGTGAGAAGGATAGAAGCCCGCGCAAAAAAAGATTTAGTGGCCAATATATTGCTCAGAGTATGAGTAATATATGGGCATCATATGAGTCATACATCGGATATATGGGCAATATGTGGGCCATATGTCGCTCGGGTGCCCGAGCCATGTATTGGCCATACTATTTTCCATATATAATGTTCATAATGTGACCCATATTTCTTATTCTTGGTGCTATATACATAAATAAGAATTTATATAACAAATTTTTTTTATGCGGGAGATCGCCATCTGATAACCCTGTTTCGACGATGGCTTTACACGAGTTTTATCTTTCTTAAAAGAATGATGACGGAAATGTGAAGCCGAAATAAAACCTTTGCGATTGGTCAAGTTCGTTTAAAGGGAACCCGTGATTAGTGACGTTAGCTATTAGCTTAAAGTCTTAAGTGGTTCATTCAAATAAAACCCATATAATTTGAAATTATGAAATATTTAAACTAAAGATATAAATTATAAATTGTATTAATGACTTAAAGTTTAATATTGTATAACAAAAAAGTATTATTATTTTGTCTGTAGTTAATAATGAAGGACTATGAAAACTGTTCTGAATACGGTTAAATTTTTAACCTCGAAATTTTTGTATTTTAGGAATAAACTAAAATAAATATAAATACAATCCAAGTTTTAATAGAAAATATTTGATAAATTTGTGTATGTTAAAAAATAAAATGAATTTTAAATTCATAATATTTCAATATTAATTGTACATGACAAGGTGAAGCGAAGAGGGCGCGCAGCGCGCTTGAACTGGCTAGTAATTTAAAAAGATTTCCGGTTTATATTTTTAAATAATTGAACACCTACGTTTTATGTGATTTATCCAGCTGATTTTTGTAAAATTCTATTCGGACTTCGAGAATAAATTCAAAAAGCATAAAACTCGATGCTGAATAGAGAACCCGGAGTGGCATTATTAAAAAGAAATTTTCGAGTTTTAGTACTTTTTTACACGATCGTCGAGTGAATCAAACTGTACTTTTGTTAAAATAAATTGCAAGCATTCGCTGCATTTCAAAAACTCGGTATTCATTGAAAACCAGAATCTCTCTTCATATAGCGCCACCACCAAACTAATTCCACTTCTCGCCCTTAATAAACCCAGCTATACACTGAGAAAAAAATTTTAGAATTTTTATAATACTTATAGGAAAAATTACTATACTGTACGGGTAATCCTACCACAACATAACACAAGTGAGATATTTACTAAAATTCTAATAACTTTTACACTAAAAGTATGAAAAAATACTAAAAAGTTCAATAAAAGTTATTATACAAAAGTAGAAAAATTACTGAACAGCATGATAAAAATTGATAATCATAAATTTTACAAAACTCAAATATAAATTTTGCACAGAAAACTAGTAAATGTTATTATACTAGTCATCTCTAAACGCGCTTCGCGCGCCGTAATTTTAGCAAAACTTCCCTGGTGGAAATCCAAAACATTTTCTAACTAATAAATGGCTATTTATATTAGAAACTTGCTATAAAATGGGAATTTCCCTTGTCCAGTTTCTAGCTCCCGGTGAAACGCTTTTTCCCCTATTATTTGAACATTTAATAGATTGAAAAATAGAATGAGTTTTGCGAAGACAAGCACAAGCTTGTTCTTGAGTATTTTAAAGGTATTAATACTGATCAGTTTTTTTAGTCTGGAAATGACTAGTAGAAGGTCTGTTGTTATGACAAGGAGTGAGAGAGACAGAATCTAATGGCAATAAATACATTCTACGTAATATCTGCAAAAGGACTGCTGTAAATGATTTTTCTGTCTATTCATATTGTTTATATTTTAGTAAGCTATCAGTTACAGTTGAATAACGTCCAATTTAACGTTAATTCTTTAAGTAAACTTAAAACGAAAATTTAGAGGTTATGTCCAATCTATTAAATGTGCGAATAATGGGAGAAAAAGCGTTTCACCGGGGCCTATTAACTAGCCATTTTTCCTACCTATTTATTGAGATTGTGGCCATTTCAGATAGACAAATTTCCACCAGGGTTCGCGCCACTTTTATTTTTGTAACCTAGCAATCCATTACTCGTTTTAACCTGCAATTTTGTTGAAGAAAACTTGCTTTAGATAGTATAAATAACTTTTTTTATTAATTACTTTGATCAACATTTAAATAATTGTCCATAGATTAATATCGAATTTGCTTTTAAAGTTAGAAAAAAATAACATATTTAGTAAGTAAGTGTAAGTGTTCGTCAATGGCGCAAATAATGAGTTCGCCTGTCAATTCGGAGGCTCAGGTTCGATCCTCATTCCGGCAAAATTTTTTGTCATCGTTAAAATTTAAGGGGGTAGGGTGACTACACCAGTATTGGAACAGTCACCAGTTAACGAACATTTCCTTTATATATATGAAAATATCAAGCTTTCTATGTGTTGTTTATCTAACATGAGGATAATTTTCGAATCCTTGAAAATTTTTATTTCATTTTATATAAAGATTCTGCATAAAAGAAATTATCTTGTTAAGAATAAAAGCATAAAATCGCCGCTATTAATTGTTCCTTCACTGGCGATGTATTCCTTCACTGGTGAAACGTATTTAGATACTAAGATTGCGTGTTCCTTTACTGGTTTTTACGAAATATTTACAGATTTTTATTAAATAAAATTTTTACTTTGATTCTTTATTCAAAATTTGCTCACCGACGTAAAGTTTGAACATTTTAGAATATAAATTTCAAAAGTGTTTTACTTCTAATCCATTTTTAAACCACTTAATTAAATAACAAAAGTTACAATTTCTTTATTCGTTCCTTCACTGGTGAAGTCACCCTACTCTCACTCAGTATGTAGCTAGTCAGTTGAGAGAACGCTTCGACATGTCATTGACTCACCCAGTAACAGTCGTAAGTTTGGCAATGTAGTACCTACCATATTATATGCTTCATGTGATTCTAACCTAATTAATAATTGAAGAGCACGTATGTTATTCGAAAGAGAGGCTCTGAATGATAATTTTGAAAGCAGATATAAGTCTGGGATAAATTTCTGCATATCTCAGAATTTTCTCAGAATTTTTTATTTTGCAATGTTTTTACATACTACAAAAGGTGCATTTATTCATAAGATCCTATGTTATTTTCAATCACTGATTTCTTGCTTCTGAAGCTCTGAATCTTCACAAAAGTTGAACCAGAGCTTCAGTGTACTTTAATACAGCTGTCACCCAAATATCAAATGATTTTCATTTTAAATTCTATTACCGAGGATACTCCCTTAATATTATTTAATCTTATCTGTTTATTCTTAATAAATTCTTAATAAAATGAATATAATCGGTTAGAAAATTTTTTTTCTGAAATATTTCGAGAAAGTATGAAAATTACTATACTATTTTATAAAAATTATCAAAATGACTTCTTGTGGTCGGATTACCCTACAGTATAGTAAATTTTCCTACAAGTATTATAAACTTTCAAAAATTTTTTCTCAGTGTACCGTAACAAATCTTCCCCCGCGGTTCCCGTAAACGGCTCCCCTGCCCTTCCCCACCTAATATCAATAACCCCGGGAAAATAAGCGATTAATCAAACACCCCCGCTCAAAGGCGCCTCTTCCCCGGCAAGATAAAAACTCTACGACTCGCCGCGATAAAAAAAACGCCTCGCGCGCTTGCGCTTCATCTTTTCTAATTAGCGGCTTATACTCTCCCTTCCTACCCAACCGCCGCCGTGTAATTAGCTCGCGCGCTATTCATTATAAACCTACGGCGAAGGCGCTATACTCCCTTCGAAAATATGAAGACCGCTAGCGCGCGAGCGAGCAAACAACTTTGCGGAATGCCGGGAGAGCGCCGTATAGGTGAAGTATGCGCGCCGAAACTTCCTACGGAGCAAAGGGGGGGAGGATGAGTCTGTATACTTTGTAGCCGGGGGTATATACTCCAGCACAATGGATGCTCTCGAGAGGCGCAGCACGCGGTCTAACGAATGACGTCTAATTAAGTGCTTTAAGTTCCGCGGGAGAGGAAAGGGAGGGGAATGTCGAAGCGCCCGTTTACCCGCGCGCGCGCGCGCGTTGGGTAAATAAAGCGAGTGTCGCGCGCAAAGATTTGCGCTGGGATTTGGAAGAGCGGGCGGGGGTGTAATCGGTAAGAAAGGGAGAGAAGGAGGAACGAAAGGTTGCGTAAGCACCGACGCTGATTGAGTCTGAAGGAATTTGGATTGTGCGATGGGTTGGCGGGGGGGGGGGGGGATATTAAATGCGCTACAGGCAGCGAAATGTTTACGGATGTGTACGCAATGCCGTGCTGTAATGACGAAGTTATCGCGAAATTATTAAAAAAAGTCTGATAAATATTTTAAAATGCCGGGTTTTAAAGTCAAAGTATGTAAATGAATCGCTACACATTTATTTAGAAACTGAAATTTAATTAGGTATATATAATTTAGGTTTTGCCGCAGGCTTCTCAAATAAACTTACATCCAGTGGTGTTTGTTTGTTTGATACATGACACCCACTTTTTACACTTTTATCAGTAATCAAACGAGAGAATAACCATAGCCCCTCTTGTAACTTGTCCTTTCGCATTCCCCCTTCTCCCCCCAAAAAAAAAATATATCAACCACACCAGACATAAACGCGTTACATCCTTATATAAAATCCTTCGCCTCGATTACGCAACAGCGACCCTCTTGACCGCACGTGGCGCTTTCAAATAATTATCGCAACCCGATCTCGCACGCGTCCAACTCCGCGAACAATCGCGTCACACCCATCTCTCACGTGCGCGTACAAAACACAGACGTGACAAAACTATAGAAAAAAAGGCAAAAACAAAAAAGAAAAGAAAGATCGATGGCGCACCCACTGGAAGAGAGCCAACGCTGTCGAATCCGCTGTATACACACATACACACATAACCGCGCCGCAACAGCAGCAAGCAAGCCATGCGCAAGCGCTGCAGCTCTCTCTCTCTCCCTCTCTCTCTATCATATATGAACTGTGGCACTGGGTATGTTGACCTGTCCATCTAATGTCCACAGGGGAACATCTGGCAGCAGCTCCTGTCCTTCCACTTCATCCTGGAATTAGTCAACACGATACCGTTTACCGTCACGGTGAGTTTGCTCCACAATATATACATGTACCTACATATATACATCTACCAATTATATATCTCTCTATAATCACACGCGCACATTTGGGCATGTATGCGGACACTCGCACGTGAAAAGCCAAGAGCGAGGGACTACACTACGCCTCTGGCTTTATCAGACCGGCAAACATAGCGGATAATCACGCGACAAATATCGATTGTCCCGACCGCTTATATCTCCCCATGTGCGCGCTCGCTTGATTGCCGACTTTGTACGCGCGCGGCGGTGGCTTTCGCATATGACGCCCCGCGGTCAGCCGGCGACGGCGGCGGCCTATATATCGACGGCTCTGCGGTCGACCGAAATCGTCGTCGCCACCGCGCTGCAGCAGCAGTCGAAATGGCCCGGCGGAGAGCGGGATTGTGTGTGTGTGTATGTGTATCGTCGTTACCGCTACCGCCGCCACCGCCCCGGGACACACCGGAATTTAATTAGCCCGGGAGTCTTGACTTTTAACCGGACGGTCGGTTGGTTCCTGCTGATGATTAATTTGGCTGTTTATAGTTGGGACTGGGTTTTATGATGGTCGCCATTACCCTGGTAGAAATTCGTCTATATGGAATGGCCAAGAAGTTAGAAAATAGCTAGTAAAACTGGCTAATTAATCGCTATGATGAAACGATTTTTCGACCATTATTTGCCTATTTCTTAGATTGACGTAAAAACAAAATATTCGTGTTTGATTTACTTACTAACTTTATCTTTGACGAAAGAACATTAAAGTACATTAAAGTGCATTGAATAATTCAGCAAAACTTTTATTTCTCCATCCGATTCTGTCTCTCTCACTCCTTGTCATAACAGCAAGCCTTCTGCTAGCTATTTCCAGACTAAAGAAACTGATCAGTTTTAATACCTTTAAAATACTCGAGAACAAACTTGTGCTTGTCTTGGAAAAACCATTTTATAGCAAGTTTCTAATAAAAATGGTCAGTTATTAGTTATAAAATGTTTTGGATTTCCACCAGGGTACTGTGGTTAATATATGAGAAATTTGAAAAAATGGAGCGGGTTCGGATAGAATGTATAATTAATGTTAAATAATGTATGGCGTGACAGTGTACACTGAATCGTTAGAATGATGTTTTGAGATATAGGTAGAAAAGTAAACTGTCCGATTAATCAGGTTATTGTGATATATATTGATCAATGTAGCGCATTTATCCATCAATTATTCACATCACACACTATAATCCATTGACTGTCAACGCTGAAAACGTCGTCCTACGCCCACTTAACCCGCGGTCATACAGTAATGCATCTCTGTTTGTTCCGGTCTATCTATCATAGACGCATTATATTATGATAATCTAGAGAGCTAGCTCGGCTGCATGGATCTTGAGCTACAAATTTCGATTGTACTGAATACAGTAATGGTACAAATTACATGAATTTTATGAAAATCGGGTATAAAAGACTTTAGAAGCAACATAAAAACAAGATTTCAATATTAAAAAAGGAGAGTTTTGTAAAATGAATTCAATATGTTCTATTTCAACATTAAAATAATTATTATCAAAACAGTCATAAAATGCTTGACCTTATTTGGGTTCGACTATACAGAACCGTTTCCAAAAAGGCAAAATAGGTACCAAACGAAAATACGAACTCCATACATCCTCAACAGCTCCGAACATGGAACCTCCCAACCGCTAATACGAACGTCGATAGACCAGAAATCATCGTTTGCATAACGGGAGGAGGCTGAACCGCGCGCACGCACATATCGTCGGAAACTCGCAGCAGCCGCCACTATTATAGTACGACGTTAAGTCGATGGGTATATGACGACGCGAGGCTTTTACGATTTCCACGCGCCCGTTTTACGAGAATCCAACGCGAAATCTCGGAAGTGGGAAGAGAGTCGTATTTCAAAAAGCCGAGCACGGTTCCGGGGCGCCTAGCTATCACGTCGCCCCGCGCCAAATGAATTCGAGCGAGGTTCTTGTTGTGTGGTGCTCAGGTGTATAATGAGGCGGCGTGAGCAGAGTTGATGGAGAGAGGGGAAAGTGGTGTTTGTTGCGAGATCAATGAAGTGAAAACTGATTAGATGTTTAGCACGGCTCCGGAGCTGTGGAATAATAATAATAACAACCGATTTAGCTCATTTTATTATTATGTGTACGTTTATGTTTAGTTAAATACGCCAAATTACTTCTAAATAATGTAGGTAAAAAGTATCAATATCTTTTCTTACTATTTTTTTAATATCATTTTTTGGTTTTCGGTCGGTATCAGTTTATAAAAATTAAAATCAAAGAATTTCACAGGCAATTGAGTCTCGCGCCGATTGAAACTTCGAAGTATAGATGAGACTTTATTCAAACGTTATTTTCCACTCGAATAAAGCATGAAAACCACAATAATTCCTTAATAAATAAGCAAAACTGATGTTTAAATAATTGCTCAACTGTATTAAAAATAAAAGATATAATAAACTTTACGCGAAAATATTCGAAGCACTCGAACGTAAAGTGCATCAGTGCAGTATTTATAATGTTAAAACACTATGCGTGACTTTCAACACAAAGTTATATCGCGTTTTAATTTTAAAAAAGTTTTTCCACACCATATATATACCATCGACATCGCTGCTCGAGAATCGCACTCGCGCGTGTGCGCGCAGACAGGAGGCAAAGCGAAATTTTTCCCGCGGCGCAGCACTCTCTCTTCCTCCCTCTCTCGTTTTTACCATGGAACTTTACATCAAAGGAATTTCTTTCCGGGCAATTATCAGAAACAAATATCGTTTGAGCGTCAGCAAATTTGAACGAGGTCAAGCGTCACCTTTTAGACTCTCTTTATCTCGCGCCTCTTTTAGCGCGCGCAGAGCTTCGAATTCGCTTTAATTCAGCGTTAACAACGGAAAAACGCGCGCACGCGCGCTGTATAACGCGGGGCAATCAATCTTCGTCGAAAATTAAACGGGGGAGTTTTCGTGCGCGAAAAAAAAAATTATCCGCGAATTACACGTCGGGCGCGTCGCCTAATGGTTGGTGGAAATCGCGCGCACGGATCATTGGGGCGAAAAAAATGATGAGCAGCAGCAGCAGCAGCAGCAGCCGGGGGAATTATGTCGGCTTCGCACAGCATCATCGATCGTTCGTTCTTTGTAAACGGACATTTCACGTGTCGGTTCTGTGGAAGTTAGAATCATCGTTATTTTGCTGATGTTTCAAGCTATTAAGTGGATAAATTTGATGGGTAATTAGTAAGGTAAAATTTATAATTTTGAGTGAAATCATAATTAACCTTCGCGATGTACATTAATTTATGGAATATAATATATAGGTAGATGTTAAAATGAAATAATATTATATAGGTTGTTGAATACGGAGTGGCTGATGAAATATTGAAAAGCTACTAAAATTGCACAAAGATCGAGCATTTTATGACTGAAACGTTATTAAACTTTCGGTCATCTATAGTTTATAATTTATTCAATCTTGTTATTAAACCTCTTCACAATCGCTGCCAGTTCAACTATTATTATAATACGTCGCATTATTAAAAACTTTGTCATATCAGTACTTTTATTGTATTTTGCAAGCATAAAATAAGTATCAACCACTCGAAAAGCACCATCACAGCTAATTAACACACCGTCCACTTCATCTCTCGGCTTTATACAGCAATAAACCCCGAACATTACACACGTACGTGGTCCCCGTATCACAACTGACGACGGCCGTTTTCGGTACTTATCGGTCAAACTCGCGCACACCTATACCCACACGTTATTTGCCCGAGTGCCCTTTGACGGCCGGCGAAAATCAGACAGTGCAGACTGGCCCCCGCCGCCGAATTGGTACGCATCCATACGGATGTTTACGCCGTCAATATCTGCGCGGCCGCAGGCATTAGGCACGCGTCGTTTGCCCCGTATTAACAATCCCTAACTACTCGCACGCGCGTGTGTATATATGTTTTATACGCGCGTGAACACGGAGTGCATTTCGTTGGCGAACGTGCGCACGGGGGTGTAAATGTGTCGGAGTGGGTGGAAGAATATACGCGTACGAGGGAACGGCTTTATTGACAGGTGTGGATCCACTTTTGTGATGTACAATATATATTCTGGGAAATTAAGGCCGGCGATATGGGCAGTTTTAATGAGAGCGGTGCGGTGCGTTTTACAAGTGGACGCTCGGTGATTCTAAACAATGACGACGAGGTTCCTTTGTCATATAGCAATAATGACGGCGAAATTATTTTGAATTTATTCTGTTTTACGGCCTAGGCGTGCGATGATAGTGGCGTGTTCTCGCGCGGTTAATGTCGGAATAAGTGAAACGTAAAGATCTTTTTTTTATTTCGTTGCAATTTTAAAACCGCTCCTTGGAAACAACGGTACCGTGGTATTATACATTAAAGTATAGAGAAACGAGAAAGTGCCGCGGCACCGACCAACAATTTCACGGCACTTCATTATCAGGCGTGACTGACCCGATTACCGTCACCTAGAGCGTGGATAATTTTTGCATTAAATAGCCATTATTTTACGATCGCGACAATTTCGCGGGAGGTTGACCGTACAATTTTGAGCGCGCTCGCGGGGAGTAACTCGATTCTAAAATAATGGAGTCGCTCATTTCGGAATCGAATTTCGGTGCGCCACCGCCGCCTCACTTTGGCGCATTTATTATTCAGTCATATCGGGAGAGATCGATAGCAGCGTTGCGCGCCGCGAACAAAAATAATATCTGGTTGCCAGAGGCATTATTTTTAACGGAAAAATCCATCGTTATAACATTCCATCATTTATACACTGCAATCTCTGTTGCATCCAATTTAATGATAGGTATGGGTTCGGTTACTGAGCGGGAAGGAATGAGGATCCGAGGAATGTTATCGTTCGACAAAGGAAGTCTTATTGTTTGATATAAAGAGTGTATTCTGGGAAAGGGATTTAATTACTATTTTACGTTGAGTTTATTGACGTAAGTATTCGTTTTATTAGGTAAAGGAGAATAATAAAAAATTAAACGTTATTTTAATTAATTGAAATCATAAATACGTTTTCCAGATTTAATTTTATTACGTTATGACCTCTTGAACTTCATTAAAATAATACACTTTTTTCAACTATAAAGCAAATACAACGTGAGCGACAACCCATTATCAGCACGCTCACGTCACCATAAAAACTAAAAATATAGTGACGAATACAGCCTGTCGCGCAATAAAAATAATAACCGCACAATTTCACGAGCGACCAGCACCGAGTGCCCATCACACCGCGCCCCATCTAGCGACAAAGAAAACGACATTTCGCTCCGTTCCGCCGACACGTCTCGCGGTCTCTCTGTGTTTTTAAAAATAATTCATCTCCGTCCTCCCACACACACACACATACATCGCTACAGACCGTTCGCGCTCGAATTTTTCCGATTACACGCGACCGTATACGGCGCGCGGCAAGCGGAAGGAAGAGAAAAGGAAAAGGAACTTAAACCGTGCCATTTTTCAGCTCCTGTATCCGCCCATGAGAAACCTTTTCATACCGGTTTTCCTCAACTGCTGGCTGGCGAAGCACTCCTTGGAGAATATGTTCGTAAGTAGCGTCACGTACCTCGATTTTCCTCGCGCTTTCTCTCTCTCTCCCTCTCCACTGTCGAAACGATCGATCATCGTCGTGCGGCGAGAAAGAGAGAGAGAGGAAGTTCAGGATTTGTCCCTGTCGTCGGCGCGGGCATTCCGGCTGATATTTTTCTCGACTTCGAACCTGTTCGCAGAACGATCTCCATCGGGCGATGCAGAAGTCCCAGTCGGCCCTGAGTCAGCAGCTGATGATTCTTAGCGCCACGCTGCTGTGCCTCGTGTTCACAAGGTAAGGATTCTTTCGTCATTATTTATGTATTCGTTTATTGATTGTGTATAATATATATATAGGCATGTTTATGAAGGGGTTTGGTGAGTGGAAGAAAGTATAAGACGGGGCTCGCTCTCTCTGTTTTCGTCTTCGAAGTGAATTTTAAAGAGTAAATATTATCATGGGTTAAGAATAAACAGAGCGAGAGCTAAGTACGCGCGGGCAAATATAACTCCACTGTATTATGCTGTATGTATACAGACGAGTAGATACATACTGGATACAGCCAGACAACGTTCTATACTTGCAATTCCTTTGTACCGTTTTCACGTTTTCTTTGATATTAAGTGCCCTTATGCATTTTTTATAGCTAAACAACATAACAACTTATATGAATCTAACAGTAGATAGTTTTACTCTTATAACTTATAAATAACATACATTTCGAACTCCAAGACTGACTCCTTTAACTAATTAACATCTTCGGGTATTATCAAATTATCAAATTACTCGTTGTACTGAAGAAAACTCCCATCCTTATTATTAGAACTATACACAAGCAGATTAAAATTCGCCACCTCGCTTGCGCGTCACCGCAGCTATACCCATCACTGCACCCACTTTATATTTCACCGTCGCCATACCACTATTGCGACTTATGAAATTCATCCCGAAAGCCGATATCGAATTTCAAGAATAGCAATTTAAATTTGACATACTGCTCGAAGTCTGCAACTCTCTCTCTCTCTCTCTCTCTCTCTCTCTCTCTCTCTCTCTCTCTCTCTCTCTCTCTCTCTCTCTCTCTTTCGTTTGCGCACGCATGCTATCGAATTACCTCGATTCCGCAAGCGGGACGTATATAACAAAGCGCTGCAGCGTCGGCTAATCGTGGAAATTTCACAGGTATAACGTTGTTACCATCCTGCGCAAACGCGGCGCGATATACTATATATATATATATATATAACTGACGCGATGGTGCGCGAATTTGGACCGACGGGCCGCGCCCCGGACGGAGTAACATTTATGCGTTTGTTGTTCGAGCACCAGAGAGAGAGAAGAGAGAGAGAGAGAGAGAGAGAGAGAGAGAGAGAGAGAGAGAGAGAGAGAGAGAGAGAGAGAGAGAGAGAGAGAGAGAGAGAGAGAGAGAGAGAGAGAGAGAGAGAGAGAGAGAGAGAGAGAGAGAGAGAGAGAGAGAGAGAAGCGGCTCTGATAAGTTTGTATAAACACGGCGCGGGCCTTTATAAGTGAGGTAGAGTAGGGTGAATTGACGCTCAATTACCGTCGATTCGCCCCGAAATTGTCCAAATACGCCGAGGCCGGACCGCTAAGTAAATGCGCGCGACACTGAATTACGAGCTGGCCTTTGTGCCACTCGTCTCCTGTATGTGTGTGCACACGGGAGTGTATATGTACGCGAGTGAGCGAATGGAGTTGAAAGAAGCCTGTGTTTTTTTGAGTTAATGAAGGACGGGAGCTACTCGTTGACTGTTCAGATCAGTAGAAAATTTCAAATATAAATAATGTTGATGATCGAACGAGTATAATGCGATAATGCTATTGATGGAGTTTGTATAATGCCTGAAAATCTAGTGGTGCGTTTAAAAGCTAATTCGAAGATTTTACTAAATAAGCGTTAAATTATTTAAAATAAGTTGAAAACAGTGGTGGTCTTCCAAATTCTTTATTCACTTCTACTACGTAGTTCTCTTTTATTCTAAAAAGTAGGGAATGGTTAGCTAAAAAAGATTTATACAAAACGTTAAAACTTTACGCACAACAATATAATCCAAACGGCGCAACATATTTTGCGCACTGCAAAACAAAATGCTTGTAGCAATACGGCGTATCATCGACCGATCGCAGCTCCATAAAATCGTTAAAAGGAAAACGTCCGACATGTCTTTCCCCATCGGTGCCTTAATGCCCCCCTCCCCCCTGATAGCTACGCACTACGCTCTGAAACGTCTCGGCGACAATAAAATTCATACACGCGATGCGCTCTATACGCATCGCACACGGGAGGGGGGGGGGGGAAGCAGAAGCAAAAATATTGCATATTTTTGAGCACCGAACATGAAAATTTATTATCCAATAAACCGTAAAAGACGCGAGCACGCGCACAGAAGCACGTTTTACAGGCCACGGGGATTTGCATAAAAGTGCATGTACATGTATCGCGGAGAGAGAGAGGGAGACGTCCTCCTCGGCGAGGGCAGATTAATCGATCGGCGCTTGCGCCTCGAGCGAGCGAATCACGACGAAATGTATCCACGTGCGCAGCGCGCGCGTTGAGTGTCTAGAGCCTCTGATTTCTTTTGTCTCGGTTTTTATCGACGTGGAGAGAGGCGGAGAGAGGGAAAGGTGGATAATAAGAGGGTTACAGTGTCTGGTCTTACTTTAGCCTTCGCGAGATTATTTTTAGCCACGCGATTGGCCGACCTGCGAAAAGAGGCTAAGGTACGAGTGGCGTGTTTATTTGCGGACGGCTGTTGCGATGCTCCGAAGTTCGCGGTGACGCTCGCGGTGTACTTGATCGCGAATACGCGTGGGCTGGAAAGTTTGTCTATAGAGTGCGAGTTTATTATTGTATAGGGTGACTTCACCAGTGAAGGAACAAATAAGGAAATTGTAACTTTTGTTATTTAATTAAGTGGTTTAAAAATGGATTAAAAGTAAAACCCTTTTGAAATTTATATCTAAAATGTTGAAACTTTACTTCGGTGAGCAAATTTTGAATAAAGAATCAAAGTAAAAATTTTATTTAATGAAAATCTGTAAATATCTCCTAAAAACCAGTAAAGGAACACGCAATCTTAGTATCTAAATACATTTCACCAGTGAAGGAATACGTCGCCAGTGAATAAACACTTAATAGCAGCGATTTTATGATTTTATTCTTAACAAGATAATTTCTTTTATGCAGAATCTTTATATAAAATGAAATAAAAATTTTCAAGGATTCGAAAATTATCGTCATGTTAGATAAACAATACATAGGAAGCTTGATATTTTCAGATATATAAAGAAAATGTTCGTTAACTGGTGACTGTTCCAATACTGGTGTAGTCACCCTATGCGTGTAAATTTTCCTCAGTTTCGCGTTCAATTTTATATCGTCGTTTTTAGCAGTAATATATTTTCCTTAATTTACTCAAAGTTAATATACTATTATATTAAAAATCCACGAAGAGGTCGTAAAACTTGTAACACCTTTACGATCCGAAAAATGATAATAAATATCTCAACCGCTCAATTTTCTGAATCTCCTGCCATTTTTAATACCGCTAAAGGCCTCTAAAATATCACCATCCATTCCAACCCTTTCTCCAGATATATATATATATATATATATATATATATATATATATATATATATATATATATATATATATATATATACATACATTACGAGCAATAACTAAAATGAAAAACCTAACGAAAAGTGATCTTACCCTCACCACGAAAAGCGCATACACGCTCGGCGAGCCACGCTATACCTCTCTTGCAGCAGCGAGACAGCGAGATTTTCGCGCTGCTGCAAAAACCCGAGACCTTTTTCCCCCAGATCCTCGTCTTCGTCGCATCGATCGACGCCACTGCCGCGCCCACGACGATGTTGACAAATGACGTCTTTCTCTCCGGCGGCATTTCAGCTCGAGTGGTCAGCCAGGATGCCATGTGTGTGTGTGTGTGTGTGTGTGTGGAGCCCGAGGCTAATCGAATTATTTCCTCCGGTGGCGCGCCGCTGGTGCGGAGTGGAGTGGAGTGCAGAGACGAAAATTTTTGGCGATATTCGATATTTTTTCGACATATATCCATCGCGGTCCATTTTGTTGCGAGCCGAGGGCTAATCTTCGTTGAAGCGAAGTGAGAGGAAGTGAAGAGCTCGAATTTTTCCGGGAATGGGATTCATCCGATTGTGGGATTCGCTTTTTTTTTTTTAGTATACATGTTGAAGAAGATCTTTGGTATTTGTATTTGCTTCAACATTATCCGCGTGTAAACTTTCTCTTTAAAGAAAATTATTGTATATAACTAAAAGAATGTTATTATAGTAATTAAAAAATTTAAATGCCTTACAATCTTGAAGATGAATTTCAGAGATGAAAATACTTTCCTACTTTAGCTTTAAAAGGTCCATTAATGAAACTTTTTGTCGAAAGACTTTAGAAATATTTTCAAACGCATGCTGCAGCATCTTTCTTTATATTGCTTAATTTCTCAAACATCAAACTTTTAAATATAGTTTTAGAATTATTTTCCAAAGTCGTGAAACCAACATTATTCAGCCATTCCATCTCCGACCTTCTCTCCCCGCCCATAATACCTACAATTAAACATTAATAAATCCGACGAACATCAAAGACTATAATATTCATCGTCCGCTTCGACATCGAATAATCCACTCCCCCATAAAAGAATTTAAACTGCACCGCCGCCCGGAAGGTAGAGAGAGAGAGCGAGAGAAAAAAATCATATCGGCACGCCGGCTTCAAATTGAAAGGAAATTCAATTAATTCCTCGGAGCCGTAATCTCGCTTTCTCCCTTCCTCCCCTCGCCCATCACTCACCCTTAAAAGAGCAAAAATTCTAATTTCACCATCGCCTTATTAAATATCTCGCCCTTCCACCCAAAGCAAATACCCAATTACCCCGCGCGTATTTACGACCGAATCCCCAGATAGCGCGAGTTTCCCTGAAATCGCGCGCCGCATATATACGCACCCACGCGCATACAGAGGTCAACCGCCGATACGCGGCGTCGGATCAAAGGATCCGGAACGCGCATACGTAAACCTGGAAGGATATACAAGGAAAAGAGGGGAAGGGTGAAAAAAAATCGCGTCTGGAAAGTGGAAGGGGAAAGGCTGTTAATTCTCAAAGGCATTTCCAGGCTGGGTGTTTATTACGTGCCGCGACGGCGCATATTTTAACGCGCAGCGTATTATTGCATCTGCATACCGATGTAAATGCCGGGCGTTTCGCGCATCGGTGTAGGCGACGACAGGGACGAGGCGCCAGCCGCGAGAAGTTTCGAGAGGTATTGGCGCGAGGATGCTGCTGTCGAGGGTATGGCTCTCTTTCGTGGCGAGGGTGCGGTGTGTATATATGCACGAAAATGTTGGGCCGCTGTTTTTTCGAATAAATAATATGTAGATGATTTATAAAAATTTCATACGTGTTTTGCGGGATATGAGGTAAAGGATCTAAATCTAGTAGTTTAAGACAGATTCATCGCGTCTTTATCTTTGGCAGCAGTCCAAGCTCGAAAGCTCGTTTGGTTCAAGTTCATATCGCCGCTGCTGCTTGCCACTGCTGCGTGCATCATATCATTAGGAACCTGTTATCTTAATCAAGAGCGACCTCGAAAGCTTGTGACACGTAAAGATACACGTCAAAGAGTAATGGCGTCTGAGGGAAGTTGGGAAATTCGCCAGGGCAATCGTCTGTCGAGAGCCATTGAAATCCAAAATGCTAATTTGAATTTTGCCCTTTGAGGTAAATAAATTCTCGTTTTCAACTATGCTTATTATGAAATAAACTAAGAGAAATAAGACAATATTAATTTTCCTTCTGTCGCGTTATATTTGAAATTACTACGAATTCCGAAAGTAATTAATCTCGTAATCGATTTTTCCATGCAGTGAATAATTCATTTCTTGGAATGGTGTAAAATTAAAGTTATTGACTGCAGCTCGAATAACTGAAATAGTTCACGAAGCTGTGTTGTTGGGTAATATTGACTAATCTCTTGGATTTTATTAAATTCTATTTTCGGAATCAAACAGAATTCAAGTTGATGAACACATAAAATTCACGGACGAAAGTAGACATGATTAATTTCTCAGTGAAGTGGCAATTTTGACCTCGCACTTTTACCTCATCCTATAATACAATTATCACGATTTCCCGTCACGTGCCATCAAACTAACTGCTAACCCCCTCCCTCATGTGCTTTTCTCACTTCTACCCATAATTAACACAACTCCCTTTCCTCCCTAATCACCCCCTCCTCCTACACCCACAACTTTTCCATATCATATCAATACAATATTCTTCTCTCCGCACGCGAACTTAGCCGACGGTTGCGGCCCTCGGAGGCCGCGGAGAAGTTCATTCGTCCCGTTGCCGCAACCTCTCGATTGCGCAGCAAAGGGGGGAGGGGGAGGCAAACTGCATTTGTCCCCCGGAAACTCGAGAGCGTGCAAAGTGCCGGGGCAACTCGGCGGCGAAGTTCGCCGGGACGCTGGACGCGACGGTGAAATGAAACGGCGTTTTGGGCAGCGGGAGGCAAGGCTGTCCCTCTCTGGGGACCGGGAGTTTATACGCGCTGCCGCTACTGCAGAGTGACTAGTCACTTAGGAAATCAGCATGTCAGGGTGAGGTTATGCTGCTGGGTTGTCGGGTGTAACGATTTTCGGTTTTTTTTTTGTTTGGAATTTCAGATACGGTAGATGTTGATGGAGGTTTTTTGGGAAATCATATTCTGGATTGTAATATTGAATTTTTCAGAGCTTTATAGAGAATCTATTTTTATTTTCGTGTGACTCGAATATAACTTTTGACCCTCGTGTCCATAAGTAAATTAATTATTGGCGAGCATATTTTTAAACGGTTAGTGTAAAAATACAGTCTAAAGGCAACCATAAACAGCGCTTAACATAATGTTTACTAAAAGAATTTTTAGCGCAAAGCATCGATTCAACAGAAATAATGACGAGGATATTAAATCTAGCCAACTGCGAAGGATCCATCTTCCCGGAAAACATAAACTACTAGAGCAGTTCACGGACAGTGTAAAGAATAAAATAAGTTGCACAAGCCGCAAAACTAGCCGCAAATAGATTTGAACAATTTATTTTCGCAAACAAAGCCGCTACTGTGCGTCAGAGGAAAACAATCCGATCCGAAAAGCAGTAATCAGCGAGTAATTTATGAAACTACGCGAGTCAATGCTAAACTATAGCGTCTCGCACTTAGGCATATACAACTCACTTAAAAAAAAGAATAATAATAACAACCAATTTTCGCATATAACTAATTCACCGGCATGATTCACCCGCAGCCCTATTAAAAGTAGGTCCATCCTTATGACGCGCGTCCCCAATTCTCTCTGCCTACCCAACCGCGAGTGCACCTCCAATTTTTAAATTATTCCATCAGCTCGCGGGAGACTCGCCGGCGACACACAGACACACGTACTGAATCCTATCCTATCCGCCGATTCGTCACATAGACGAGAGCGCTTGCGTTCGTTCCACGCGAACGAGCTACTTTTCGAGATACCGAGCGTCGCGTACATACACATGACCGCGCGCGTGCAGCAGTGCAACGCGCATCGCGCATCGATCCGGGGCGATTTATTATTTAGCGATTGCGGCGGCTTGTCGCGCGAGCGAGAGGCCGCTCGTAATAAATGCGTCCTTGACATCGGGAAATAATATGTGACGCAACGGGGACACGTAAATTCTTGCTAGACGGTGCCGGCGGCAGCGCGTGTGTAAATATCTATGGGTGTAATACCTCGTTGTATGTATCTAGTGGGGGTACAGTTTATTGTTTGAGGGTTTGGGAGGAGCGATGGTGGTACGGGTTCTTAATTGTATTTTTACGTTGTCAGCTGCGGTCGATGGTTATCTATGGCGCGTAAATTTTTACGTCGATACAAACATTTGTGCGTGGATGAATTATGTGCGTGTATCGGTATGTGTGTAATAAATATCGTGAATAATTTACAAGCGCGTAAATGTTTGATCGGGGTTTTGAAAAATTAAAATGTATTTTAATAATAAATTACACTTAAACGACTCCCAGTATAATTAGGAAGCATGAAACCGCACGATCCGCGGAGTAAAATTATTTATTATAGTCTAACAATTTG
This sequence comes from Torymus aiolomorphi, assembly GCA_036365515.1. Classification (NCBI taxonomy): domain Eukaryota; kingdom Metazoa; phylum Arthropoda; class Insecta; order Hymenoptera; family Torymidae; genus Torymus; species Torymus aiolomorphi. The sequence continues at coordinate 58,866,918 of CM070873.1, read as the reverse complement.
CATAAATTATATAAAAACGGTTTTTCTTCTCCCATGAAAGTAGGAAAATGAATAAAAAAATTCATCAACATTTTAAAAGTAAAAAGTGCATTTCGAAAATGGTAAAATTAAGATACAGCTGCGCTATACCTCAGCCCATCAAAAATAGATTCCCAGCTTAACGTCACGTCACGCGTCACTCGCAATATCAAAACTCCGGGACGAAATAAAAGACGTCCATCCCTGGCGCTCACTCGGGCGCGCGCGAGTACATCGTTCGTCAAAACGGAAATCACATTAACATTGATCCGAGAGAGAGAGAGCGAGCGAGCGCGTTTTACGAGCCAGTCCATCCGCAGCCGTCGGCCATTCCGAGCTGTGCGCGCAGAATTCGTCGCGTACATCAGTAAAAAAAAGTAACGGCTGCTCCTCCCCCTCTCCCCTTCACCCAGCCGCAAGACGCTCATACACCTCGATAAACGCGCGCATATGACCGTTCATATACGCCCCGGATTATTTTATATTACACGCGAGACGAATAACGCGGTGCAATATAATGATCGCCACGTACGAGCGGATTAATTTATGATCGGTTTTGGCGCGAGTCGCGCGCGCTTTTTTGTCCGAAGAGAGAGAGAGAGAGAGAGAGAGAGAGAGAGAGAGAGAGAGAGAGAGAGAGAGAGAGCTGCTGCAGCGTTTGAATAAATTACGGCGTATAAATATTGATGAGCAGCGCGGGGTAACTTGAAAACATCTTAATCGCGTTGTATAGTCCCGTGAGCGCGCGCATCCGCACACATATACAAAAGAAAAGCGCGCGGTATGAGGCTGCGTCGTTATGGGAGGATGGGAGAGGAAATTACTATTCATGCGGTATTCATGGTATGAAATTAAATCTGCTGGATAGCACTTAATCTCTCGTAATCGCCTCAAAGTATTTCCTTGATTTTTTTAAGTTTTTGTTTTGTTGCTGTATACATTTTATCGTGATAACTTTTTCACACGACCGCTTCTCGGGAGAGCCTTGTATTTTCGCCAGAACGAAAATTGTAACACTTCAAATTATAAAACTTTTTTGCAATATAAAAACTATTTTCCACCTAAAACGAGTCCACTATAAGCGTTTGCCAGAATGTATGTATGTCTGTACGTATGTATGCGATCAAGTAACCCGATTATGTAAATGAAATTTCATCTAATCTGATCGAAAATGGTACCAGACCTTCGTATTATTATACTTATGTGATATATGGTTCTATTTTGAGAATGATCCGTTCAAAAACATAGAAATGCGAGCACTAATAAAACTTTGAAAAAATCGATTTTTAAGCGAAATGTATAATCGATAATTAATTTTCAGTATAAATCTAACACATGCTTCTGCCAAAACTAATTAAAACACATCTTTTTATATTACACATTTCTTTCTATGAACAATATTTGTAAACGCAATACTGATATAATCGACAAAATAGTTGGTTTTCCGTCGTTACTTAATGACAGGATTTGATTTTATGCAAAAATGCAAAAGTTATAGATAAAACAAAACTTTTTTGTATAAACATTTTTTTGTATAAATAATCTCTAGCGATTCAAATTCATGAAAATGATTTTAATTAAACGCCTTTTTTCGGATACAACTACTTACCGGTTACTTTATTATTTGATGTCAAACTAACCCTGGTAGAAACGTTAACGACATTATTGCTAATTTTGGAGTTAAATACATCACACTAATATTATTTCGTTGTTAAAGATAAAAAAAGATAAAGATAAAGTTATAGATAAAACAAAACTTTTTTTCTTGTATAAACATTTTTTTTGTATAAATAATCCCTAACGATTCAAATCCATGAGCATGATTTTAATTAAACGCCTTTTTTCGGATACAACTACTTACCGGTTACTTTATTATTTGATGTCAAACTAACCCTGGTAGAAACGTTAACGACATTATTGCCAATTTTAGAGTTAAATACGTCACACTAATATTATTTCGTTGTTAAGAACATATTCTATTATCAATATTTGAACATGCACTGACAAAAATTTCACGTCGTAAGAACTGAAAGTACGGCTCTGACAACAGTACTGTTCGGCTGATTTTCTTTCTGCTAAATTTTATAGATACAGTAATTGTATTCGTACAGTTGTGAGAGCTGTACAAGATACACTGAAAGCACTAATGTATAGAGTTCTTTTGTCGGAGCATTAAATAGGTTATGATTCGCCATACATACATATTTTTCATTAAAATAATCTCGATTGATAAGTACACTGATTACAGATGAAATACGCAAACGCGGATTGCAAACATGCGGTTGATGTGGCCGGTTTCTTGACTTTTTTAGGTTATAACATGAACATCGGCTTCGCGTTGTAGCGTTGTCAACAAACAAATATCGGCGGCAAAACTAAATCGTACGGCTGTCAGAGCTGTACAAGTACATTTCCCGCATCTGACCAATAGTGCCGTTACATTATACAAATGAATAGCTACTTCAGCCGTCTGTAAGAGTAAATGAACACTATAAATAGTGTTAGTACAGCAAATCGAAACTATGGTTTCTACAGCCTAAAATTTTTTTCAGTGTGTAATTATAATTTTAGATACTTTTAATAAGGTTTAAATATTGATTTTGGTCGAAAATGCTTCCATTTGGTTAACACGTTAATTTTCTACCAGGGAAAGAAATTAATAATTTTGTTGAATTGTACGTATCTATACATGTTTTAAAAAGGAATACTTTTCCTAATTATCTTGTGCTCGGGATTCTCATACCCGGATGGGCCGCTAGATGGCGAGTGCCAACTCGTTGCTAAAATCATCGAATGTGGCGTACATATAGAGCCCATGCAAAAAATAATAACTACATGAAATGTGCCAAAACATATTTTTTCAGCATTTAACCCAGACTTGCTCCCTTATAAAGCTAATAAATATAAATATTAAAATTTATACATTTATATATTTTATGTAGATAAATAAAAAGTATTCTTACCAGGAAAAATAGTTGTTTTAGAAAATAAACCTTTGTTGTTTTGCTCGCATATTCTGCATCCACATAATTTATTGTTTTCATAAAAATATTGATCGCCATAGCTGCGTAAGGTATCATCTCCTCTCTGAATATTTTTTTTGGTAGTTATAACTATTCGGTCTTTACTTTTAACAGTGTAGCAAGAATTTGGTTCACAATTATGATTTACAAATGCTGCTGGTCCAAGCATTAGAAAGTGAATCTTGTACCGTGAACTTATCATGATTGAAAAATTTAGTAAATTCTGTTTTTTTAACATTTCTTCTTCAGTTGCACTTATCTTACAACAAATTCGCACTAGGCAGTCAATAGTTTAATTTTTTTTTATATCTCTTCTTGCCACAACTTTGCATCATTTTTTAAAAATGTTTAAAAATGTTCCTCGTATTTTTGGAATTTCAGCCGGATTCGGATATTTTTTTACAAAAGCTTCAAAATTTTTAACATAAGTTTTTGCTAGTTTATCGTCAAATTGATTATTGAAATTAAACTTTTCGCCAAGTTTTAAAGTATCATTTACATATTTTGGGAGTTCAACACCACTGAGGTTAACATACCACTTATCATTTTCATTACTGGAATCGTAAGGGTCGATAACCTGTGTGTTATTATCCTGGGTGTTGAACTCTCTATATGTAAGGGTATTGTCAGTATATCGGTCTTTTTCTAAAACTTGCTTATATTTTCTAAAGTAAATAGTGTAGAGCTTATTTTCTAATTTTTTCTTTAATTTTATAGTACTAAATTGTAGTTTTATATTGTAATAATTCATAAATAAATGTACTATGTCATTTCCAACTACGTTTTGCAAGTGTAAGAAAGCTTTTTTGATTTCTTTTTTCTGGTACGTAATTTTTGTGTGTAAGTCAATAATTTCTAAGTTCAATAAACGAGCAAGGTATAATTTAAGATCTTTTGTTGTTTTAGCTTACCGTTATTAGAAAACATCTGATTATTTTGTATGTTTCTTGTAATGAAGTTTAGGTGCTTAGGAACTAAACGGTAAAACCGGCATTTTGTCAGGAATTTAACTTGTTCTTTTAAATAAGTGTTATTAAACATCAATTTCGTTACACGGTAGAATTTCTTTTTAGTCTCAAAGCCGAAAATTTGAAATAAAAGATGTATGATAAAGTTTAGTTTTAAGTCTTTTCGGTATTTTAAGAAATAAAATAATAGTTGCGTTTTTGTTTTCTGTTGAATTAACATACGTGTTGTAGTTTGTTGTATCACTATCTCATCCCAGTTTGAGCGATGAGATGAAGTAGTCGTATCCTTCATGATGGAGCGATGAGATGAAGTCGTATCGAAGTCGATACCTCTCCTTCACTGGTAGAAGTATTTATTTACTGTAAGCCCCGTGACTTAACTGTTAAGCCACCGAGCTTTGAAATTTTGACACATGAATATTCCTTAACTATTAATCCACGTGGATTAATATATAATAACGTGGTGTATTAATAGTTATAGTGAGTAGCGTATCCGTCACTGCACACATAACCTTCAGAACAGCGGTTAGAGATGCGAGGAGAGATCGCTGTAAACACACACAGATACCCATCCACATTATACACGCACATAATAACCGCGGGTCCGCGGCCGGTGAGCGCAACATAGAAGATGGTGGCGCATGGCGCTCGCTTGTAGAAGATGGCGGTAAGTACGCCGCACAGCAGCATGCCGTCTATTAAGTTCGTGCATGCAAACGCATGCGTGCTCGGCAGCTGAAAACACATGGACAGCCCGCCCTTTTCCTTCTCGCTGCTTGTCACGTCGTTTTTCGATGCCGTTCGCCGCGGAGAATCGACGGCCTCACTGCACGCATGAGGACAGAACGGAGTAAGCCGCCCATATGTTTTCAGGGACTCAGTAGTCTACGCCGCGTTCTGCATTGCCGACACAGCCAAACCTTCCAAATCCTGCGGAAATGTGCGCAAAGCCAGATTCATTAACTATTAAGAAATCTGCATTTAGACTAAAGTAATTGATGGATTTCATACAAAACACATACGAACGTACTGGTTATGAATATTATGTAATAGTAACGAAATTTGCCTTCAATTTAAATACACCATGTTTTTAGATTTCAAAGGAATATATTCGTTTACTATAAATGAATACTTCTATCAGTGTTTGCGTTCGAACTCGTCGGAGTGGGCTGCGGCCCACCTACATCATTTACCTATGTCATTGAACCACACATACATTGTTACACGTATATATATATATATATATATATATATATATATAGATATATAGATATATATATATATATATATATATATATATATATATATATATATATATATATATTGTTACACACACTCAAAATTATTAGTATATATACGAGCTTTTCTGATTTAATTTTTACTGTGACAAACGGACAGCTCTCCGCACTACATTAAAAACAGACGTTGTAAGTGTCATCCGTTAATTGTTCTTACGTGTTGTCTTAATTTATTTATTCATACGTGTTGTATAAAATAAAATTGTATCTATTTTTTGTTTATTAGTTACCTGAAGAGGGACATTCATTAATAAAAGATGTCCGAAACGTTGTGAATGTGAAATAAATTTGTTGTTTTATTTTTTTACCATCTCTTACAACAAAATATTGGTAGTAACCTTGGCCATTAGCTGCAATCAACATTTAATTGTTTTGTATAGTTGAATATGGATTGTTTATTATACTCATATAATAAACAATAAGCTGTTATTTAAAAAATATTACTTCTCATTTTTCTCAGCCATCTTAAAACCTTTGAAAAACACGTGCTCAGTCACCTCCTACAAACAAAAATTTTCAAAAAACCTTTGAAAAGCGCACGTGCTCAACTCTCTATCGCTCGGAGTTTTTGCGAATGTGACGTTCGAATACATTCGCGCGTGAAGGGTATCTGTTAAAGGGTACCCACCATAATTTATTGAATATGGTAGACCCCAAAGTCAAGACTGACACATATGAGAGTGACACCTGTCGGAACGTTCTCAGCGCCGCTGTGTGTGAAGCTTTCTCCACAACGAAATGCTTGCAGCGCATCGAAGCGAGGCTTTCCTCACAACGGAGCATTCTATCTTGCCATCAGTAGTGCTAATTTTTTTTTTTAAATATAAAAGTATTCAAGATATTCCAATATTTATATTAATACTATTTTTATAGTAATACTTACATAGAACCTAACCTATAAATTTACTCAGAGTCTATAACCTTCGGATCAAACACGTTTGCCCACGTAAATTATAGAGGGCGCGTACGGTACTATGGCAGCCTCCAGTACGTACTGTTGACAGCCGGCCGCCGGCCGCTGGCCGCTGACAGCCGACCGCTGGCTGCTCGACCAATCAAACGCGTGGCTTACCTCGTGCAATTCTACATCGCGCATGCTCCAGAAACCCCGTGAGGGTTCTGGCTCACTTGGGTTAACTAGCCTCCTACAACTCCAGAAACCCTGTGGGGGGTTCTGGAACACTTGAGTTAACTCACTCGTACAACTCCAGAAACCCTGTGGGGGTTCTGGCCCACTTGGGTTAACTAACCCCGTAGAATTCTGGAACACGCATGCTCCAGAAACACCGGGAAGGTTCTGGAGCACTCTGAAATTCCAGAAAGTGCTCCAAAACCCCTGCTTTTTACCTACTAATCTCATCAATCTGAGCTTTTCGAGAAGACGAGAGGGAGAAATTGTATCGAATGCCTTACTGAAGTCGAATAGTAACAGTAACGTGATCCTGCCTAATATCCTCTGCTTTTTGAAACCCGTCTGCAGAGAATCAAGGATTTGGTTGGTTATAAGAAACTCTTGCATCTGGTCTAGAGCTATCTTCTCTAAGAAGAAAACAGAATAAGAAAATATGATGGAAACTATAATTAATATACTCAGAATTCAACAAGCCGGTTCCATTATAGCACCCTTATTATCTATAACAAAATTAATAGAAGCAAAATTTTATTAAATCCTAATAAAAATTGTAATGAAGATAATAAAAAGGAGATTACCGCCACTGAAAAAGAACTTAAAAACCACGCCACCATCCTTTCAAACTCGCTCTAAAACCAAAAATAAAAGAAGCATCATTATCCACATATTTATAACACTTAACTCCCGCGCGAAACAAGAACTAAACAGCGCGATAACGCGGCGAGACAGCGTCGCACGCTGCAATATCCGCAGCGGCGCGCGGCGCGTACAATGACTCCGTGAGCGCGTGAGGGACGTATTATACGCGCGCGCGGGGGCGGGCTGTAAAAGATAATCGCGGCCAGCGAGAGAGACGCGACACGCGCGCGCGGGGGGCTTATAACGCCACGGGAAAAAGTAAGCCGTTAACGAAGAAGCGGCAGCATAATGCGCGCGCGCGCGAAAAGATGCGTTTTCGTTTGGAACGAGGAGTAATGAAAATAAATGGGGTGAGGGGTCGTAAATCGTTGAAATTGGGGAGCATTCGCGAGGTGTATTGTACGTTCGGGTGAGGGCTGGTATTTGATATGATGTGAGAAGGAATGTACTTGTGGATAAAGTGATTTTTAAGAATTATTAATTTAATTTTGATAGCGAATGGAATTGGAGAATAATAGTAATTGTTTGATTAGGTATGATAAGTGATTTTTGTTTGATAAATCGATAGAAGATATTTATCAGGAATAAGTAGAAAAGTCTGGTTGCGGTCAGACACTATTTCACATGTGCACTAAAGCTGAACCTTTACCAATCCTTAAAATGAACACTTTTTTAAGATTTTCTAATAAATTCACTCATTTTATGATTGTAGAACGCTTATAAATTATTGGAATTCTCAACCACATACTCTCTCTACTCTACATATTTGATTAATAATAATAATTTTCTTAGGTTATCATTCTAAATTTTTGTTTTATTTAATGTTCACGAACTTTTCATTTGTATTTTTATTTGTATTTCTCCGATTATATTATATAATTGTATTATAAATTTGGATAACCCGTTTCAATGTATAATAGGAACGCGGTCTCACTCCTTCAAGCTTTTATACTTGCCTTCGGAGCACTCCCGCGCTCCTTGATCTAATGCGTATCACTTACTACTGTAAATATATGTAAATAAATAATTATTGTACTTCTACTGTTTTTTTAAACGTGCCAGATGGGGTTTTATCCTAAGAGAATATAAATCTAAATCGCATAGCTCATTGGCAAAACATATAATTAGCCATGCACAATCTCTCTAAATTTCCTTCCAAAACCGTCATAACATATAGGCCCATAAACCAGCGCCACCCTCTCCCTCTTCCTCTTCCGCAATAAACGGTCCGTAATACACATATCCCCCTCGCGCAAAGACCCACCGTCCGGCGTACTGGCCGCTTCGCAATATACACGTCGACAAACGCGCTTGGTCTCTCTCTCTCTCTCTCTCACTCGCTACGCCAGCAGCGTCATACGTGAATTCCCCGTTAACCGACGCGACTATGCAAATCCGGCCGTTTAGTACCCGGGCTTTAATTAATGCGTGCGCGAGCGAGCGGGCAAGCTCGGCTTCGTTACGGAGACCCGGAGCTCGCTCGAAAATAAGTAAATACGCGGGAAAAGAGAGCGAGAGAGAGAGAGAGAGAGAGCAGCTCGGACCTAAAGGCCTGCTGGCCTGTACGGCGAATGAATATTTATTTAATGCCAGAGGAAGAGGGTGGGGTGCTGAGTTCTTCCGTTTTCTTCTTTCTGGCTGCGGGGGGCGAAGGCTGCTGCATTTTTATACGTGGAGGAGAAAAGAGCGGCAGGCGTAGAGGAGTAGGACGACTTCAAAGGTCGACGCTGGTGCTCTCTCCCTCTCTCTTCCTGTGTGTTTGGGTTCATTGTTTTGTTGAATAAGGAAGAGAAGAAGAAACAGGTACGACTTCGCTTTTTGACTTCATTTGCGCTAGAGAGATTTTGTAATTACGCGGGGAGAGTGAAAGAAATGATTTTGTTTTGCGAGATCCCGCTGCCAAGTTTAATGAAGTTGGAAGGTTTTTAACTGTTGCGCGTTTTTTAATTTCATGGAAATGAAGGCCGAGGAGAGCCAAGGCTGTCTGCGCCTTGGCGAAGAAATTTAATCTTGCGAATTCCTAAATAAATAAGAGGAATTATAACGAATGCAAAGCGTTTTGGATTCTCGCATAAATGTCATTGCGCGATTCAATAATTTTATGATGGAGATGAGTTTGTCAGGATTACAAAGAAAAATATCATAATAATTGTATTGTTGTAATATAGCATGAAAAAGTGTCGTATATGGCTGAGTCTCTATATATAAAAGTACACAATTTTTACATGTAATCTCCGTGGATATTTTATAATATAAAATCTTCAATTTTTTTCGAAAAATACATTTTTTTATAAGAATGAAACGTAAATTATTTTAGAATTATTCCAATAAAAGACGAGTATTTACAGCCACGGAGATTACATGAAAAAATGTGCACTTTTGCAGAGAATCACTCATATACTCACAAATCAAAATTCTCTTGAAGTCTTTTACTGTAAACTATTATACAACGAAAAAGTGCATAGATAAAAATCGTGATTACAAACCTTTTCACTGTGATTTACAGTAATTACAGGGCCAACCTCTATTTCCATAATAATTTCCATTCTCAAAAGCCTCACAATAAAGAAAACATAATTCCGTTTATCTGCTCGCCTTATCTCTCAAAGAACGCCCGATAATGAATATAAAAGACCGTAAAGAGCGGGGCCGTGTTAGCTCTCCACGCCATCCGACTTAATTGAAAATTAAAATAATATCAGAAACGCGAGCGGGACGCTGCCGTTGAGTAAGTAATTCCCCTCGCAACAATTAAAGCTTAAAGTCGCGCAGAGATTAACCTGCGCAGCTAATAAGCGCCACCGCGCTCTACACTGCGACGTGGAAACATTAATAAAGCACAATAACTGCGAGCAAGCGGGAAAAATAACGCCGTGAGAATGCGAAGGGACACGAGGCGCGGGAGAGGTGTACAAATATACGAGGAAAACGGGGCAAGCGCATGCATAATGAATGACGACTTTTATATAAACGCGGCGAAAAACACCGACGACGCGACGAAGGAGCTGAACTTTTCGACTGCGCGCGCGCGCGTCCTGAGATGATTTTATTAGCGAGATTGCCGAACCGTAAAGCGCAAGAGAGAGAGAGAGAGAGAAAGAGTCTGTGCCCCGCGGGGCCGAGACGAGAGGTGACTTCAGTTTCGTCCTGGCCGTAAAGACGAGAGTGTATGTATATACACTGATGAGGTATTTTTATGGTAAAGTGGTGCAGGAATTTTCGCATGAGCGCGAGATACAGAGAGAGAGAAACGGAATTCGGAAAGTGGAGCGAGCGGTTGTTTAAATAACGATGAGTTTGCTGAGTTCATAAAGCGCGAAAGGCCACAGTGCGTTTTGAAAAGTTTATTTATGAAAATTTGTACGTTGAAGTGGTAAATGTCGTGTATTGTTTTGAGTTTTGTAAGGTAAAATTATGCTAGCTGTGACTGACCTTCTTTTGGTTATTTTTATGATGATATGATTGTATTTTTAGGTAGAAAAGAAACTTATTTATAATTCTGTGGCTTCCAGGAATAACGACTTAACTGACTTTTTATCAAAATTGAGTTAGGATCGGAATTTATACCTTTTAACTACCCTTTTTCATGTAAACATGGTCCGGAAATCTGAAACGCGTTCAAAGAGCAAATATCAGCTAAGTGCATAACCACTTAACTGTACCTGTGCCCGGAAAAACCACTTAACTGAATATTTATATTTAGTTCTGAAGTTAACACTATACAATAAACAGATTATGACATACCTATTGTTATAGCAACAAAGATCAAAGGCAATAGATAATAGAAGGTATCACAACAGCTTTGATTGCTGGAGAATGGGGTGAGTGTGCATAAGCAGTAACCGAGTAACGTTCGGTATTCGGTTTACCGAATTCCGTTGACTTCACGCACATTCCATTCGGAGGCACATGAGCGGGAATGAATATTTAAAAAAGAATTCGTATTCTATGTTTCAAGTGTAGAAATAACTATGTTATTTATCTTATTTGAACAATTTCTCTAAACCACTTAACAGCACAGTTACCGGAATAACAACTTAAATGCATTGTTTTGTTTGACGTGAACTAGCGGTAGCGGTGAGCATGCGAGGGGAGATGGAAGGAATTTATTAAGTAAATAAAGTTTATTTGAACACAGTAATTAAGTAAAAAAATGAAATGCGGTATATTTATGGTAGAGCCGAGAAAAAAAATAATAAGATTAATTGGAGCAAAAGAAATACTAGAATAAAATAAGTCTAAAAAAAATGAAAGAAAAAAAGATAAATAGGAAAACGAGTGCTCTTCACGCCACGCGAGATCCTCAGGTTGAATCAGAGGCTCAGGATGCCCTTGTTCTCTATGGCGATTATGCCACCCCTTTATGCACGTAGCGGAACATGTCCGCACTGAGCGAGGGGCGAGAGGCTTTTTATGCCGTTGGGCGAGACGTGCGCCCTCAGCGAAAGCCAGGCAACATATGAGCTCCTGTCGGAGGAATAATCTGGCGCGACTATGGTGAGTCAAGAGGAGGTCCGGCTCCTTCGCGTCGCAGCGAGCGAATGCGCTCCGAAAAGTCGGAGCGGAGCAAATTACCTCGGCGACGGTCGGGGGCGAGCTTTCCCGCGCGCTGATTGGCCGCCGCAAGGACGGTTACCAAAGTGCGCAAGTGAGGCTGCTGCTCGTCATGTTGCGAGTCTGTTAGCTCCCCTCCCCGCAAGTCTGAGGGTGCGGCCCGTCGAGCAAGCAGCGACGTCGAGCTTCCCCGAAGCTCTCGAGACACGGCGATGCTCCGCTCTACGGGGAAAAATTCGAGCTCGATTATTTCTCAGATTTTAAATAGTTTGAGAAAAAAATGTAAGTCGTAATTGTTGCGGACGTCATGTTTGCTTATACAAAGAACAAAAATGTATTCTAGCAGCTGATAGTGGGGTTCAAAAGATATTCGATACCTTTGTAAATGCCTAAATTGTTATGACTCATCTCGTGCATTTCGATCTTACGTATGAAGTGTGATGACAGAAATTTTAAAACGGCGATTTCTCGAAAACACGTAAAAGTCAGTTACGTCGTTATTCCTGGAAGCCACAGAATTCTATTATAATATCCTTATTTACGTGTTTTGAGGATAAATATAGAAATAAACTATTAATAATAATTCCTGTTGTTTGAACAAACCTTCAGAAACAGACCTAAATTGTTTTCGGCAAGAAACTAATATATATAAGGTGGAGGGCAAAACCTTCCAAGAAACGAACGGTAAAAAATGTAGTTCCATTACTCGCCTACGAGAGAGATAAAAAGCCGCAAACGTCGGTGAAAAGGACTAATTCATAACCTTGAGCTTTAGCGTTCGTTGAACTTCGCTGTGTGTATTTTTTTTCTCCCTTTTCGTCGGGTGGTTGAGGAAAAACCGCTTGGTTCGCACATGGCGTAGAGGAGAGAAAGAGAGAACAAGAAATCCACCCCCACGCTTTCTTTTCTTCTAAATTAATAATTCAGCGAAATTCTAGCCTACGGCGTCGGAGAAGCAGATTACAAGCGTACACCGCCAAATTAGTCTTGTGCCCTTTTTAATCTTGAGAATAATTGTTTGGGACCCCACTAATCCGCCAATTTAGGTGATATATGGCGCGCTGTTTTGTATTTTGCGACGCGGTTAATTGTAAGTTGTTCGGAATTTCGAATGGTTTTTGATAGTGATGTTTTTTTATATTTTTAAAAATCCGATTATTTTATGCCTTAGAGAATATTGTTAAAAGTAACTGAATCAAATAGTTATTTAATCCTGATGTATAATAAGTAGTTAACTACTTTAGTGGAAATACAGTTGAAATAAATTTTTAAATTTTAAAATATAGTTGAAGTGTGAATTGGAACACAGGATGAAAGGTAAAATTGATACTTGTTAACTCGTCCAGATCATAAGCAATTCAATTTTAAATAAATAATCCAATAATTAATATAGCTTAAATAAAACTTTTATACATGACCAAAAAAATGTTAAAAAAATAAAAGAATTTTTAATGTTTCTATTTCGTTCCCATACAATGGTATTATTATGGAAAACGATCTTTTGTATAGAAATACGGTGGCGGAACAAATCTTTAAATATTATTTACAATAAATAATATAAACATACAAAACAAGTACACGAATAAAAAAAGTTAAACAAAGACTCTATCCATCCATCTTTCACCTCTCCAAATTACTCAAAGCGCGCGGCGCACGATCAAAAGAATCGCGGCTGGGCGAAATAGAGTCGTAAATCGACGCGAAAATTGGCACGTCAAAACAGCGTGCAGCGCGCCGGTGCTCGCGTGTGTTCTCCTCCTTTTCTCAATCGATTCTCTCCCGAAGAAAAATCGCTCCATTGATTTTTCTCTCCCCTACGGGTCGCAAAGAGAGCCAGCCTCGTCTTATCAAATTCCCTCGCGAAACAAGCGCAAATATATACAGCGTGTGCCAACAAACCGTCGCGAGTGTTTACTCACGTATCAATATACACGTATTGCAGCGTCTGCGGGATCCAGCACTTCCAGCGCGCGGGCCATCGCCACCTAAACCTCTTCCAGAGCACGTATTACGTCGTCGTGACCTTCTCGACGGTCGGCTACGGCGACTTCGTGCCCGACATCTGGCCCTCCCAGCTCTACATGGTCATCATGATATGCGTCGCCCTCATAGTCCTGCCCACACAAGTGAGTATAATATACATACATAGTTTGTTTTATAATGAAAATTATTTGGTACGGTGATGCGTGTGGCTGCGCTGCGAGGCAGTTATTTTTCATTCACATTATGCGGAAATTTAATAATCGCCGAGTCAATTATCCGCGATATCGAGATGACCATAATTAATTCACATAAATTATATATACGATAACGTATTCAACGCTCGATTATTGAAGTAATTTATTGGATTGAACGTCAATTGTCAACATCAATTTGGACGTAGTGTATTACGCGGAAACAATTTACAGATACCTGCAGTAGAGTCACGCGCGCGGGGATATGCATTAGCATAGCGCGTTGTAAATTTTCGATCAGCCATTGTTACTGAAAAGCGAAAACGAGGTAATTAATCATACCTCGAGAGATATTTTAATCATTATGTTTTGTTTTCTGCTAACCGTCAGTCTGTATACCTATATACATATTAAAATTCATAAATAATACCATCCAACAAACTTTCTAACCAATTATAAAAGAAGATATAATATAACGCACTTTTCTCAGAACCACTTCACCCACTCTACCATCGAAACTTCAAACCGAAGAAGCGGCGGCCCTTAACCCACCGATAGTTCGCCGCTATTTTACCCCGACTGATTTCCTATAACAATCGAAGGCCGTAACCCGAGCTGAAGATGGCTCCTCTTCGTGACGGTTAATCCTACTTCCCCCGCAGTTCCCCGTCAATTTCAATTATCGCCGCGACCCTTTACGAGGCCATTAATTCGCGCTCGTAGCGCTCGCCCGCGCGCTCGTAGAGCCACTAATTGTCGCCGCGCAGGCTCGCGTGTAAAATTCGACCGGACGCACATACCCGCGAGACTCTCTACTTCCTACGGAGTTTTATGGATTTTTTATGAGGTAGAGAAGTTCCGTGCGGAAGGAGGGAGAGTACTAAGCGTCCTTTCTTTCGAATATTGCGTATGTTTTTTCGGAGGGTTGAAGCGAATGTCTTTGTTTTTGGTAATACTCGTTAAAGAAATGAAAGAGTTTTCTTACGTTACTTTGAAGAATAAAGTTTTTCATTTTTCGTTTCAGAAGAATATAGTGTTTAAAGTATAATAATATGTGAATTTAAAGATTGATAAATGGATCTCATAATGGTAATGTATTATTGATGTAAGCATTAAAAATATATCTATGTAATATCGGACTAACAATTCGAATGATATTCTAGATCATACATTAGAGCGAAAATTGGATTTTAAATTATCTAGGAAATATTAACGTATATCCCTCAAGAAAACGAATTTAATATTGATTTTCCCGACGGCACAGAATTTTAATGAAAGATAGTACGACGCCTGCCTATGAAAAGATTTACGTAATCCATCTTTTGTGAAAATGTTATTATTCGCGTATAAAAATGCCTTTTGACACATTATCCCACACGTGATGAATATCCTAGAAAAATACTCTCGCTTATCCACGATTAAAGATTCATCTTCTCTGCACCCTACTCTTTTTGACTTATTCTATTCTTAACTTCGCGCGTAGAGAAAATTCACATATAATAGAATACATTACATTCTCTTTAAAAAATAAAAAATTCTACATTACACGAAAAAACTGTTTCTCATCTCCGACGTATAATCCGCTGAACAATTCCTCAAGCTAATACCTCAAAGCTTGTCTCCTGAAATCGCTCCTCAAGACTTCCCTCCTACACGACATAAAGCCACTTCCGCGCCGTCAAA
Organism: Torymus aiolomorphi; assembly: GCA_036365515.1. Lineage (NCBI taxonomy): Eukaryota > Metazoa > Arthropoda > Insecta > Hymenoptera > Torymidae > Torymus > Torymus aiolomorphi. The sequence goes on along the minus strand of CM070873.1, from coordinate 58,851,429 downwards.
TCTCTGCCACCTCGTCCCCCGAAATTCCCCGAAATAAACATACACACTTGCACTGCCGCATGTGTACATCGCGCACGGCTCCTCGCTCCGGATTCAAACTCTCCCCGACATAATTAATCGGATTTCGCGCCTCCGCGAGTACGCGCACGCGTGGTGAGACTGCTGCAGCAGAAAGAGCGACACGGCACTTGTTGCCCACGCGCGCGCGAGCGCGAGCGTAATCCGAGCCGCGAGCGCTGACGAATGGCAGGAGGTAGTGGTGGTGGTGGTGTAAGCGAGACAGACGGACAGCTGCTGTCAGCCGCAACGGCGCTGTCAACGGGAGATCCGCGCGTGCAGGATTCTCTTTTTTCTTTTTGGGTGTATGTGTATGCGAACGCGATTGATTGTTTTAATGAAAATGAGAACGGCAGGGGGCGGAGGTTAATTGGAGTTTTGTGATTTTAAGCGAGGGAGAGAGAGGGGCTACGTTCGACGAGTGCAGATGGGGCCAGGATGGAATTTTATATATATGAGCAAATCCCAGAAACTTTTAAAATTTTATGTAACTCAAAAATTTTAATTTTGAAAGGCTGTAACTCAAGTTCTTTACGAAGCACGTGACTGAATCAAAAAAGAAAATGTTCATTTTTCAATAGAGTAATAAAAAAAAAGTTCAACTTGATGGTAGAGAAAGACTTTTTTAAGAAAAATTATTAAAAGAGCGAAAATGTGTCCATTTCGAGTATTTTTATGTGTTTTTCGATGTAGAAAAAAAAGTCACTTACCATCATTGTCAAATTTTTAGAGCTTTTTCTTTATAACAAAACCTTCAATTTACGACTGGGTAGATCGATGTGCCATGAAAAATAGCCCAGATATAGGAGATTTTAACTTTTTACTTCTTGAGTATTGGAAAATAAAAACTCATATCTGGGCTATTTTTCATGACTCATCGATCTACCAGGTCTTAAATTGAAGTTTTTATTATAAAGAAAAAGCTCTAAAAATTTGACAAGGATAGTAAATGACTTTTTTTTCTACATTGAAAAACATAAAAATACTCGAAATGGACTCATTTTTCGCTCTTTTAGTAATTTTTCGTAAAGAAGTCTTTCTGTACCATTAAGTTGAGCTTTTTCTTTATTGCTCTATTAAAAAATGAACATTTTCTTTTTTGGTTCAGTCTTGTGCTTCGTAAAGAACTTGAGTTATAATCTTTTAAATCTAAAATTTTTGAGTTACATAAAATTTTAAAAGTTTCTGGGATTTGCTCATATATGTAGGAAGAGGGCAGGCTGATGAATTGCTTTAACGATTGCGCGACGGATTGGTTTAATGTTTGCGTCGTTTTTTTATGGAGGAGGTGTGGAAGGGTGGTTCTGTGATTTGATGTTGTTTATTGGAGGATGCTGATAACGGAAAAAAGGTTGAAAGAATGATCCTTTTCAATGGTTCGATGAAATAATTGTATACATTAGCGGATGTTCTGTAAACGAATGTTATTTTGTTCAAATATGTTATGTTGTTTCAAATATGTTCATATCATTATAATTGATTACATTGTAATTTGAAATGAATATATTAGTATGCATTGAATTATATATGGCTATAGAATAATCTGCATAAATTCAAACGATTGATTTCAAAGACAAATCCTTTCAAAATCCAGAATTCATTTCATTTTTAAAATTTAACCAATGAAGTATATCAACGAAGTTTCGTAAATAATTTAATCACACGGTCGATGAAATACACAATTTCCATTTTTAACGATAATAGAAAACCACGTAATCTTTTTATCCGCGTACTTTTCACCTTTAACCGACAGTATTTTCCGCGCTACATATTTCAAATTCGATTATTACCTCGTATATATATACAACGGTGCGAAAAATCCGTTCAACTTTTAATCCATAAAATTAAAATTTTCCCCCAAAAACCGGATCCATTATTGAATGGCCATCGACACGATAAAATCGGATGAACGTTATCGCGCAAATACCGGAGAGAGCTGGGGATCAGTTGATTTTCATATTACGGCTCGCGCCGGATACTACAAAGAGCGTAGCGCCTGCCTTCCATTCATCGAAGAATAATATTTGTGTCCGGTCTTTTTACATTGTTTCCCTGTACACCGGCGCGCGAGAGTTGCGCATTGAGCTACGCCCCCGCTCTAGCGCTTCGCTTTGACTCCTGTATCAGATTGTGTACGTGGGAAATTGACTTTTTTAATGAAAAAACGATAGTGATTGGAATCTCGCGTGCTTTTAAGCCGTCAAAGTCGCTTTTGAAATGGAGCTCTGGCCCGAAAGTCGACGTTTTTTTTATTACTTTCGACGGCAAGGGCATATCTTCAATTTTGAACTTCGGTGCTCGCGAGGATTGAAAATTTGGGCTCTATTAAATTAGCATCATTTGAGCGGTGATAAAAAAGATTTGTTTAGATTCCTTCATAATAGATATTCAGCGCATTTGTTTCATTCAATTTATACACTGAAATATTTGAAATATAAGTTACATAACTGTAGTAATTGGCACCGCAATTTTAAATCTGTATTACATTTATTTTTTACAAATTAAATAATATACTAAAGAAACCATGAGTGTAAATAATTATTGAAAAGGCTGTTTATTCATTAATTTATAGTTAATTATTTACATCATTATTATGCTGCATCGATGCTGTTATGAATAATATAACTATAGATAGCTCTTGGTATATTTATCTTTGCATATAAATATTTATCAACTTTGGCCGAATCCATCTCAAATCTGATGGTCCGCGTATGCCTATGTCACCTATCATTTTGAAATTAAAATATTTATGTTCTTCTCCAAAAATTATTTGACAGGTATTTTTTAATTTTTTTGTTTCATCAAAATTTCATGCGTTCAGCGACGCTGAAAAATTCCGAGAAAATTCATACTCAGAAAAAAATTTGTTCAATGTAATTTTCAAACTGCTACTGTTTCACCAGCTTTTTAAGCTTTTCACTCAGTTCTGAGCTCTCTTTCATGTCCTTTATGTTACTTTCAACAAAAAAAAATAAAAAAATGCACGAGTTATGCACTTTTTACTGAAAAATGCATTTTTCTCGAAAACCCCATTTTTCTTTTGCTCAATTTTCCTTTGTCGTGATAGAGGACGTAAATACCTATCTAAACGTATTTGTGAGATTCAGGGGATTTGAGCTGGAATAGCGATCACTAATGAGATAACACACAAACACATTTTTCACGCTTAACGCTTATATATAGTCAATGATATAACAAGGTGTTTATCTTTGTGCGTAAGTAATATACAGGTACACATAAGTATGTATTTTATTTTTTATTTTTGTCTTTCAGATTTTTTATTCTTATAACTACCTTTGTTTTTCTGCTTCAATGTTCTTACTTCAGTAAGCGGACGATCAACGGTGTTTGCTGTCACACAATGTACTTTATCATTACATATTTCTTTAATCCATAAATGAAATTTTTAAATTCCAGGATATTTAGGAGTAGCAAGCGAATCAACATTTTTTACTTTTCTAAACTCTTCTATGTCAACGTCTTCTAAATGTATTATTTTAATTGCATCTGTATATTTTTGAACGTGCTCTATAAAATCATTAGCATTTTGAATGGATTTGTCATGGGGCTCTCGAAGTTTATGCGAAGTAGCATAATGCTTTAGAAGTCCACCCACACCATCTACAGCTCCTTTGCCGTGCGCAGTAGCAGAGATCAACAATTTTACATCATGTTGCTCGTTTTAATTCATATAATTGAAAGCGATTTTTAAAGTGGCTAGCGGCGCCGACTAATACAATGGCAATTTTTTTTTTAATCACAACAATTTTCTGTCAAGTGAAAAGCATACGCTGAATCATGTTTTCGGTCATCACTTATGAATGCGAAACTATGTGTCGAATCCCCTTGATAAGACACGACTGTGTAACACACAACCGAGGAGAGTTGAGCTCCTAAAAATCGCATATGACTAATAAATAGATGACACAAAAAACATACCATACAAAAGAAAAGTCTGCAGCAATGGTTGTTGTTCACTCGCTGTACCAGCTCTACCTGTAACAACTAGAGGGGAAGGACTGGTGGAAACCTTTAACCGTTGTTTCACTACTGGAAATAGCTCCAGCGTCGTTCTTCATCCTCGCGCCAAGATACGTCGTTCTTCGTCCTCGCGCCGAGATGCGTCGTTCTTCATCCTCGCAACGAGATACGTCGTTCTTCATCCATGCGCCGAGATACGTTCTTTTTTCGCTCATCCGTCGATATAGCCAATGATATAACCGTCAATAAAAAGGCTTTTATCTGTGTGCGTACGTAAGTAATACATATATGTACACGAGCATATTTGAATGAGTTTATATACTTATACATTGGTCCGCTAGATGGCTATCGTTAGATCTTTTATGTACCAAGAAAAGTTCGGTTTCTGCTATATATTACACCTCAAGTATTTTTTAAAACTATCATATTTTTCAAAATTATTATGTATTTCACCTTATTAACTCAATGACGATGTCTGGATGTTACTCAACGAAGAGAATCAAATGTGCAGATTCTTTATATAAGCACAAAAAAATTTGTTACGAACCTGATTGCGTACGTTTTAAACAACTTGAGGATCTTGCTCATCCACTGAAGCTTCTCTATCCTGATTTACGTTTGACCCCCTCTACATATCTGTGTAAACGTTGTTACAAGCATGTTTTAGAATTGGTAACTAGCACTGACAATGGACTTTCAACGGATAATAATGTTATCGACAACGGAATCGATAGAGATGAAGATTTTTTGCCAAGTACTCCAGAACGCGTGGAAGAATGTAATAATGAAATAAGTACATTTTTCTCAGGATGTGTATCACCTCTTAAGAGAAAAAATCTTATACGTGAAAAATCAATTGAAAATTACGCAAAAAAGAAGAAAAAAAATATACTTTCAACATTGTCTAATACTCTCGATGAGAAGTTGAACAATGTTTATGACGTTTCTATAAAAACAAACGAATCAACTGTATACCATTGTACAGAATGGGTACAAAATGTTGGTTTAGCATTGCAAAAGTATTCTCCAGTATCAAAAAAAATAAGAATTCTGACTTTGCTACCTTCATCCTTAACAAAAACTGAAATTTCATCCTTATTTCCCGGCATAACAATATACATGATAGAAAGAACAAAAAGTCTTGTACAAGAAAAAGGAGTTTATTCGGAACCAGAAGCATACACAGGCCATCCAATTGATGAAAGCACTGAAAAAATTGTTATGGAATATTATATAAATGACGATTTTAATTGTTCAAGACAGAGTCCGAATAAGAGTGACGTTATTACCGTTAAAATAAATGATAAAAAAGAGAAGAAAGTTAAACGTTTTCTTACTCGAAGTCTGAAAGCAACGTATAAAGCATTAAAAAATGATTATCCGAAATTAGGAATTGGTAAATCGAAGTTTTATAGTTTTCGACCAAAATATATTTTACTTAGTCCCATCAAAGAAGTTTAATTAAGGGCGAAATCTCTTTTCTATTTCAGATAAAGAGACCTAGCCATTTCTGAGGAAAAATTTATTTGTCTGGGAAAAAGTCTGGCATTTTTCCTAGACTTTTCAAACAAAAAATTGTATTCGTCTGGGAAAAAGTCTGGTATTTCTCCTAGACTTTTTAAACAAAAAATTATTTGTCTGGGAAATTGGCCGTTGCCAGACTAGTGCTACACATCTGGAGCTAGACTTGCGCCATATTATTGCTAGACCATACCCAGACAAATTTTGCTTCCTTAATGAGGAAGCTTTGTAACGGTGAACACAATTTTTCGGACAAAGAAGTATTAACATGTTTTAAGAATAGTGGTATAAAAATTTTTTGATTTTGAGATAATTTTGTTTCCTGTTGTGCGCGCGCGAGTGTATGTGTGTATGTGTGTGTGCAGAAGATACTCGAGAAAGAATCGGTGGAATTCGACGGGACAATGCTTATTCTCTTCGAGTTTGATGCCGCTTTAAAATCCACAAACAGTTTTGAAAATTTATAGAATTGCTTTTGTTTTATGATCAAAAAACGATTTTGAAATTTCAATGTTTCTTATTTTTTTATATGATAGGGAATTTTTTTTTTAATTTTTTGAAATGCATTTGAAAGGGCATTAAATTACCTACATTTTCTTTTTTTTTTAAATTTAAATATAAATCGTCCTTCATTTGTTACGAAGGTAAATGTGTAATTTTTCTCTATAATTTTTATCTCAGAAACTATTTCATATTTTAACACGAAATTTATACCCGATATTAAGTATAAAAAGTAATTCTACCTCTAAAAATTTCAAGAGGTTTTATCGATTTGTTAATGAGAACAAAATGATCAAAGAAAAAAATTGCACTTCCGTTGTCGCACGATAACTGGAGTAAAAGTCAATAAATTTTTATGAAATTTCGCAGAGGAGTAGCTCTTTTGTACTTCTGAAGCCCTTTCATTGGCCAAGTAAAAATGTTCATAAAATTCAAAGATATTTGAGGTTACATATTTTTTTTAAGTTTTCTTTTTTTTTAAACAATGCGTGTCCGTTGTCGCACGGTAACAGGAGTAAAAGTCAATAGATCTTTATGAAATTTCGCACATGTGTAAATCTTTTAAACTTCTGAAGACGTTTCGTTGGCCAAGAAAAGCTGTTCATAAGATTCGAAGATATTTGAGGTTAAATTTGTTTTGTAATTTTTCAAATCTCATTTTCTTGAAAACGATTGGACAAACCAATTTTAAATTTATAGACTATCTAGCTCACGTTATGAAGAATATATGTACAATTTCATTAAGATTGCACAATTATTTTTGAAGATATTCGTTTTTAGAATTTGGGAATTTTTTTGGTATTTAATTAAAATTGTGTTATTTTTTTTAATACATATTGTTTACAGTTAATTGTACTTTTTAAAGCAAATAATTTATGTAATAGCACAAAAATTAAGTTTGAGGAAGCTAAGTACCAATTGGCAGTGGTTTTTTACACGGGAAGAATAACACGATAACAAACACTGAACAAAATTTCGCATGTGAATCCTTCCCAAGCCGAGACAGAGATCGCCCCGCTGATTGCGTACGTCTGTCGTCCCGCTCAATACCTCTGCTGTGCCAGTGAGGGGGCTGTCCCATTTACTACACTGCCGCACGACGCACTCTCGGCACGCCTCCTGCCCCGAAAAGGGATTATACACTGGCACAAGAGGCGTACGGAACGAGGCAAGAGACGTACTCAAGGCGACCTCCGTCGTATGCACAGGGTCGGCTCATGTGCCAAATTTTTTTCGGTGAAGCCATAATTTTTCTCTGGTGAAGTTCGAGTGAATATCGGGTGAAACAAAGTGAATTTCACATAAAATTCATGTGACGTTTTTGGAATTTCGACACGTGGAATCCACTCGAAAATCACATAAAATTTTCGTAGATCTCACATGGGCTTCACACGAATTTTACGTGAATTTTAGGTGAAAATTCAGGTTAGAATTCAGGTGGAAATCCAGGTGGCAACCAGCAGAATATTTGCAACCGGGACCCTTTACGCAACTCCACCCCTGCTTCTTACCTGACCCAACCTTCATCGACTGACTACACCTTTCCCTACTCTTAGCTAACCTAACCTTTCACGACTGTTTAAGGTTCTCCCACCAAGGGCCCCAATTAATCAGCGTCTACCATGTCTCTTCTTCTCTCTTCTACATAAGCTTCGACTTAGGTTCGCACGACTCAGTCGATTGCTTCTTGCACGTTGGTCAACACGTCAGAGCTACGTCAAACGCTTAGATTTCTTTACGCAACAAGTGACCTTTTGGTATAATCACAGCAAAATGGCTTCTTTCGTTTCAGAAGTAGCACGTCACTGCCCTTGTGCTAAAGAGTTACCCAGTGTCGAAATAACAACGTCGTTAGAAAAACAAACCTTGCATTATAAATATATACTTATAAATGCAAACAGATTCTACAGGGGTTCTGTACGGCAGAAAAAACACGTGAGTATAAAAATTTTCCGATCACATTATTTTTGCAAAAATAAACAGATTTTTCTATATTCATGGCAAGAAATGTTTGCTTAAGTATTACTATAATTTTGATGAAAAATTTCTATAACGCTATACCAATGCGACAAACTCGCGCTCCATTAAATATTTAATATTTTATTTTTTGTGAAATTTACGGTGAAACAGAATTTTGTTACATCTCATTATGATCATTTTAAATAGATAGTTAAATTTGATTTGAATATAGAAATATTACATAATATATTAAATCTGAAAAAGGGAGGTGACAGTGGAATTTGAACTCGAGCTTGCAGATCCAGAAGCCGCAGTCTTACCGCTACACCATGTATGCGCTAGATCGGAGTTTTAATCTACTAATTTCTTTTTCAGATCATATGGTGTTTGGAAATGCTCTCGCGGTTATCTATGACCCAACCTTTCTTGGAGTCCACAAATATCCTAGATACGGTCGAGAGGATCGAGTATCTAGGCGAGGAAGTGGCTGTAGCGGCTAACATGCTACTACAGCAGTGGACGACGATGCAACTACAACATGTTATGCGTCGATACACCGAAGAGGTGGACGAGGGCTGCATCTCGGACATAGGTTCCGACCTCCAGGAGGAGGAGGAGGAGGAGGAGGAGGAGGACAACGAAGAAGATGATCATGAAATAGATGTCGTAGGTGATTTGACGGATGAAGAAAGTGTAGCTTCATCGTACGATGAAAGTGAAGCGTACTGGACGGATGAGAGCGATCGATCGTACAGTTCAGATGAGTCCAACTGGGCGGATGATGAAAGCGATCTCTCATCCAGTTCAGGTGACGCCGACTGAATTGCAGAAGAAAGCGGTGCGTCAAAAAATCATAGATTTGAAAAAAATATCAATAATATTTGTAAATAATTGTATTTGTACATTTAGTTATGTTGAAAATAAAAATATTTTAAATTAAATTAATATCTGTAATAGAAATCATGATTTTTTTTGCTTATTTATAGTACTAGTCATCTCTAAGCGCGCTTCGCGCGCCGTAGTGTTAGCACAACTCCGCGCCATTTTAATTTTTGTAACCTAGCAACCTATTACTCCCACCAACCAAATCACGAATAAATTGATATCATAACAAATAGGTTAATTTTTTGAAGATAGGAAATGCAACCTTATTTTAGCTCCTTGGCTTTGTTTCCTTTTCAATTGAATTTGTAATTATTTAGCAGTAAAATTAAAAGACTTTGCTATTTGTTTGAAGTTATGTTACTTTATTCGTTTATAATTATACATATTATACATATTTGTACATACACACATTTGTACTACATATATTGTATCAACCAAGGGGTAACTTCCGTTTATTCTTAATAAAATAAAATACAATAAAAATAATTGTGCAAATATTTGTAACAAAAGTGAATAAAAGTGATTATGATGGTAGACGAGAAAAACCTAAATTCAGAGTTTATCAGCATTGAATCAAAACATGATTAAGAATGTATTTTTAAAGTCAATTATAAATTCCGAAATTTTCCCGGTTTTTTTGGAAACCTTCTGAGAAAATCAATATTTTTCTACCTATCGATTTTAATACTTTATACCACGCTTACCTCGAAATCACATCTTTGATATGATTTTTCGGCGCTCGTGGTATAAAATACGGTTCGAGACTAGTACGTAAATAATCTACTTCCGCACCCATGTCGAAAAGTACTATTTCTTTCATTTTCATAACATACATATTTCCAAAATTATAATTATAATCAAGTACTGTTAAAATGATGCTTTGTTTCACTATAGTAGTATTTTTTCAGAAATAATTAATACATTTTTATCAAAACATTAAAAATATATCAGCTCATTTTACAAAACTTCTTCGAAAAATGTGCAAATTAACAACATGTACAAATGTACAATCTTCACAAATTCTGTAACTTTGAATGTCTTGTGTGAATACCTTTTGTTAAAAAATGTTTTCACACATGCAAAGCTCGTTTCACATACCCAAGTTTTGGTGAGTTTTAGAAATGTTCATTCATACAAGTTTTATATGTAAAAAATAAAAAATGTTAAAGCTTAAAATTTTAATATGAACCTTGATTAAAAAAAAAAAAAAAACACAAATCTAGCCTCTCCTTGAAGAAAAAAACATCACCCCAATGATTTGCCTAGCCATTTAGGCACAAGCTTTTTTGCACGGGGAATTATCCTGGAAGACGAAATGAAAGGAGCTTCATTTTTAGATGGCAAAAATCTCGTCTCGCAAAGGCCCCATAAAAGTTGACCCTATACGCACAGTCCCACAAACTACTCTCGATTTGTTTGTCAGATATTGTAAACAGCAAGGTAATTAAGCGGCAGCTTTCTCCTCCATTTGTACTTTGACGCAGCCCGACGATGGACGCATTATCGGTAAGTATAACCATAAAACTTTTCCCCGTCATGTAAATCTGTACTATGACCTGGGCAGAGTTAGTTACTGACCTCCACTGCGGGGTACCCGTACTTGGCCGATAATCCGTGCAGTCGGCTTGTGCTCGGTATTGAGGCGTCATAGAAAATAATTTGGTTGTGTATGAACATTACAAATGCGTCCCTGCAAACGTGTGTATATGTGTCGAGACGTATCATATTAGTGTGGATTCCGTGAAAAACTTTTACAATAGATCTCATTGAAGCATATAGCGGACAGGTTACTGTGATTCTGGTAGGGATTTATTTCTGCAAATGCAATATATTTATTAACATTAATAAAAATCAGTATTAATAAATAATAAATAAGTGTAATCAGAATGTTAATAACAAATTATTCTGGCAAAGAGTGTCGATTGCCTCCGGATCACGCATCTGTATGAAACTTCACAGAAGATTTCATTAGCCTAAAAAGTCGCGTTTTTTCTTTTTTTAGGCTCGACCGCTACTCGGGTGAACCTTGTAATTTCACCATAGCGAAAATTGTCTGACTTCAAAAACTAGCAAATTAATGTATAAAAAGTATTTTTGACCCAAAATAAGTACGTTTTAAGCGTTTTCTGAGGTGTATGTATGTATGTCTGTACGTCCATATGTAATCAAGTTTCCAGTTTATCTCAATGAATTTTCGATCGATTTCATCGGAATTCCGGAAAAATACTCCTCCAATTACACCTAAGTGCTGGTTCTCTATTGAGAAAGATCGATGAAAAACTTTCGAAATGCGAGCACAAAGAAACATTTCACAATTCGATTTTTAAGCTTAATGTCTAGAAAAATTAATTTTAAGCTAATGTCTATAGATCTATCTGCTAAAACTAATTAAAATACACCTTTTTCTGTCGAATACTTTTTTCTACGAGCAATATTTGCCAAGATAACTGCGAAAAACGGCAAAAAAAGGTCAAAAATGGACGATTTCGGCTATAACTTGACAGGATTTGATTTTACACAAAAATATTAAATGGTCGAATCCATCTCAAATCGAACAGCCAGAGTATGCCTACCACACCGATCATTTTGGAATCAAAGTATTGCGGTTCTTCTCGAAAAATGATTCGACACGTATTTTTTCATTTTTCGATTGTACTAAAATGACATCCGGTTGGCAATGTCAAAAATTTTTTACAAAATCCTAACTTACAAATTTTATTTTTCAAGGTCATTTTCAAACAGCTGCCAATTTACGAGTTTTTTAAGATTTTGCGTATACTATACGCGATCTTACTTAGATTAGCGCCTTTTTTCATGTCCTGCATGACATTTGCATAAAAATAAAAAAATGCATATGTAATGCAGTTTTTACTAAAAAATGCACTTTTTGGAAAATGCATTTTTTTCAAAAACCACATGTTTTTTTTTTATGAAAATTTAGATGAAGATAGGGGGGGTTAATACCTACAAAACCGTGTGTGTCGGATATTGTATTTTTGCCCATAAAATGAGAAAAAAAATTAAATAAAATACAATAAAATTTTCATTTATTACGATGGTAGTCAATAATAATCAATATAAACGAATGTTTGTACATATCTAAGTAATATACACATACACATTCGTACTTACACGCTATAGCTGTTTTTATTTTTTCATTTTCAATTTTCTGTATTTTTTATTTTATGACTACCTTTATTTTTATTTTGTTTTGTTTTAACTTTTGTTAGTAAATAATCGGCAGTTTTTGCTGTACAACAATGTGTTTTATTATTACATGTTTCTTTAACCCATAAATGAGTTTTTTGAATTCCAGGGTACTTTGGAGTTGTAAGCCAATCAATATTTTTTGCTTTTCTGAATTGTTCTATTTCAACATCTTGTAAATGTATTATTTTAATTGCATCAGTATATTTCTGAACGTGCTCTACGAAATCATTTTGGATAGATTTTTGGTGGGACTCTCGAAGATTATTTGAAGTAGCATAATGCTTTATAAGTCCACCCACACCATCTACAGCTCCTTTGCCGTGCCCAGTAGTAGAGAACAACCATTTTATGTCATATGTTTAAAGTGGCTAGCGGCGCCGTCTGATAGAATGGTAATTTTGTTTATTGAATCACAACAATTTTCTTTTAAGTAAGTTATAATTTTTTCTATTGCTAGCAAAACATACGCTGAATCATGTTTTCGGTCATCACTTATGACTGCGAAACTTTGTGTCGAATCCCCTTGATAAGACACTGCTGTGAAAATAGAAATTTGATCATTAACCCAATGATTTCCTTGAACAGCTTTATTATGAATCACAGCCCAGCTTTCAGCGAAGTCTATTTGAAGAACTAAATGATGTGAGTCTTTTTTAGCACTTTCTCTTTCTGCTTTTATAGCTTTGCGTTGTATATTTTTTAGATACATGTGAGTCATAACCTTCATGGTCCAAACCGAAAGTTCATCTTTAAAAGCAGAAATTGACACTGTTTTTTTAATCAAGTTTCCATTATCCCACATAGCATATATAATTTCTTCTGTGCCTTCTGTATCTTGCAGTTTTAGAATACGGAACGTAATCCCGTTACTGGCTGGGAAAATTTTACATTATTGTAAATAACATAAATCAGATGGCTCAGAACACATTGTTGCGTTTATTATTTGTGACCGAATTTCATCCAACTCTGTAACGTTACTCCCTCTGAAATTAATTAAAGTACTACAGTTAAATTTTTTTTTTGGATTCACCTAAAAAATATAAATGTTGATCAGAAATAATATTTTTTATATATATATTATACTAATATAGTTTATTTTTTATGAAATAGGCCCTACCAGAGGTCTGTAAACTTCCATTTGATCCAAAGATATTGAGATTTTGAAATTTATACCCTCCGTAACCTACAGGCTGAACCATTGGATATTTTTTAATTGGATACGGCCCAAAATCTTTGATTTTTATATCTCCTTTGACTGAAGCTATTAGCATCCCTTAATTTTTTCAATTAATATTTTTAAATTAAATTTAAATTATTTAATTAGGTGAATCCAAAAAAAAAAATTTAACTGTAGTACCCCCTTAAGCTCATAAGAAATAAATCATAATTTGCGAAATAGATACAGAGAAACTTCTTTGATGGGGCTAAGTAAAACATATTTTGGTCGCAAACTGTAGAACTTCGATTTACCAATTCTTAATTCCGGATAATCATTTTTAAATGCTTTATACGTTGCTTTCAGGCTTCGAGTAAGAAAACGTTTAACTTTCTTCTCTTTTTTATCATTTATTTTAACGGTAATAATGTCACTCTTATTAGGTCTCTGTCTTGAACAATTAAAAACGTCATTTATATAATATTCCATAACAATTTTTTCGGTGCTTTCATCAATTGAATGGCCTGTGTATGCTTCTGGTTTCGAATAAACTCCTTTTTCTTGTACAAGACTTTTTGCTCTTTCTATCGTGTATATTATTATGTCGGGAAATAAGGATGAAATTTCAGTTTTTGTTAAGGATAAGGGTAGCAAAGTCAGAATTCTTGTTTTTTCTGATACTGTAGAACACTTTTGCAATGCTAAACCAACATTATGTACTGATTCTATACAATGGCATACAGTTGATTCGTTTGTTTTTATAGAAACGTCATAAACATTGTTCAACTTCTCATCGAGAGTATTAGACAATGTTGAAAGTATATTTTTTTCTTCTTTTTTACGTAATTTTCAAGTGATTTTTCACGTATAAGATTTTTTCTCTTAAGAAGCGATACAGAACCTAAGAAATATGTACTTATTTCATTCTTAAATTCTTCGATGCGTTCTGGAGTACTTCGTAAAAAATCTTCATCTTTATCGACTACGTTGTCGGTAACTTCATTATCCGTTGTAAATTCATTGCCAGTGCTACTTACCAATTCTAAAGCACGATTGTGACAATCTTTACACATATATGTAGAGGGTGTCAAAGGTAAATCTGGATAGAGGTGTTTCAATGGATGAACAAGATCCTCAAGTTTGAAACGTACGAAACTAGATTTGTAACAGATTTTTTTGTGTTTATGTAAAAAATCTGCACATTTTATTGTCTCTGTTGAGTAATATTGGGACATCATAGTTGAGTTGATAAGGTGTAAATACATAATAATTTTCCAAAAGAGAATCCCTTATATAAATTGAGCATTCGAGATAATCTATTTTGCCCTCGAACGATCTCGAAATCTCGAATAATCGAATCCGTCTCGAATCTCGAAAGGAGAGAAACAAAAGACGAAACAGTGGCGCGCGTAGCGCGCTGATTGACGCTAGTAGTTTTAAAAAAGACTAGAGGTATGATATATAGCAGAAATCGAACTTTTCTTGGTAAATGTTAAGTTAATCGATAGCCATCTAGCGGAGAAATGTATTAGTACATAAACTCATACAAGTATAGGCACATATACATATGTATTACTTATGTACGCACATAGATATATTTTTTTATCTTTATATTAACATCTTTATTTTAACATCTTTATATTGACTGTTATATCAACTGATAAGAATTTTTCCATCGGTCTTACAGTCTTATAAATTAAATTAAAATAATTAATATTCATGGCAGTCAGATTGCCCTTGTTTATAATCACCCCTGCAGAATCTGAAATAAAAACTTAATTAAAACCTGGAAAAAACTTTATTAGTAAAGGACTATCTGACTGCCCCTCACCACCAAATTGTCCAACGTTTCGAGCCCGATCGAAACTGAGGAGGAGTTCCTGAGGAGGAGCCGGAGCGGGCTCGAAACGTTGAGCAATTGGGTAATTTGGTGGTGAGGGGTAGTCAGATAGTCCTTTGCTAATAAAGTTTTTTCCAGGTTTTAATTAAGTTTTTATTTCAGAATCTGCGGTGGTGATTATAAACAAGAACAATCTGACTGCCATAAATATTAATTATTTTAATTTAATTTATAAGACTATAAGACCGATGGAAAAATTCTCATCAGTTGATAGTAAGTTGCAGTCGACATAAGTAATATTTTTAATGACTGTTCTATCATTGTTATATCACTATATATAAGCGTTAAGCGTGAAAAATTTGTTTGCGTGTTATCTCATTAGTGATCGCTATCCCAGCGCAAATCCCCTGAATCTCACAAATACGTCTAGATAGGTATTTACGTCCTCTATCACGACAAAAGAAAATTGAGCAAAAGAAAATTGGGGTTTTCGAGAAAAATGCATTTTTCAGTAAAAAGTGCACAACTCGTGCATTTTTTATTTTTTTTTTTTTTTTTTTTTTAAATAATATAAAGGAAGTGAAAGAGGGCTCAAAACTGAGTGAAATTATGTGATACACGCTTAAAAGCTTAAAAAACTGGTGAAACAGAAACAGTTTGAAAATTACATTGAAAAAATTTTTTTGTAAGTAAGAATATTCTCCGAATTTTTCGGCATCGCTGAACGCATGAAATTTTGATGAAACAAAGAAATTAAAATATACGTGTCAAGTAATTTTTGGAGAAGAACATAAATATTTTAATTTCAAAGTGATAGGTGACATAGGCATACGCGGACCACCTGATTTGAGATGGATTCGACCTTTATGCAATCCATCAAAAAATGTCTGTATATAGTTGACATATTTTGCTAAAGACTTGACATGTATCATGTATATGCAGCAAATGACAAAACTACCTGTTTTGTTATTTCCAATAAATAGTAATAAACTTTAAAATAAAAACCTTATCTAAATCTTATCTTTTCTTCAAACGTTAAAAACGTGTATAATCCTCACTATAAGAATCCCAAAACAATCTACAGAATAAATCAGAACCGACAAAGTATCACCATCAAATCCGAGAATTTTTCACTCCTACCTCCCGATAATCAGCGCGCCGTCCTCACTCACGTATAGACAGGCAGGCGTCAGCCATATCCACAGCGCAGCCACCGCACACATACCTCGTCGCCCTCTCCAATCGATATATAACCCCCTCCCTTCTTCCCCTCTCATCTGCCAGCGTTCTCCAGCTTCCGATACAAAATTCAAATTATCCGCATCTCGTTTCCATAGTTCGAGCAGCTCGCGTTCACGTGGATGGAAAGGCAAAAGCTCGGCGGCTCGTACTCGTCTCATCGGGCGCAGAGCGAAAAACACGTCGTGGTCTGCAGCACGACCCTCCAGGCCGACACCATCATGGATTTCCTTAACGAATTCTACGCGCATCCGCTGCTACAGGTGAGTAGGTAGTAGTAGTAGTAGTATGTATGCGAGAGCCGTGCAGCAGGGAACGAAGGAGTCTGTTTGTTCGGAGCTTATATTCACTTAGAATTTTAAAGAAGCCGGGAGCCGTGTGTGGGTATGTATATATATATAAAGTTCGCGCGGCGCGAGATTAACGCACGCCCTAGCCGGCGAGCGGCCGAGGAAGCGAAATCCATAAAGTAATCAACGCCTTTTTTACGGCGCTACGCGTTTTTATTGTAGAGAAGGTGCGGGAAGAAGGTGGCCGGGCTGTTTAGGTTTTATTCGCGAGAGGATTATTTTACACGTTTAACATGATTATAGAATTATAATAACAGAATGATGGGTGGAATTATATATCTTTGTTATAGGGTTATTGCATTAGGTGAGGCGAGCAGTGAAATAGATGCTGTAGTGTTAACTTGAACCGTGAAACTTTTACATGAGCTACATAAATTTTGTTTTTATAGCCAATATAATTCTTGGTTGATATTTTCTTACATATATACAAAATATAGTTAAATCGTACAAGCTGAACCTACAAGTATATACAACCATCCGATTTGAAAAAACGGTTTTCATTGTAAATTTAAATTAAAAAAGTTCGCACCTCGACAGATATCGATTACTGAACCCAAAAATTAACATCTTTTATTCAACGCCCTCAAACTCCAAAACCACCTTTCCAGGATTACTACGTAGTGCTGCTATCGCCGATGGAGCTGGACACGACGATGCGCATGATCCTGCAGGTGCCGATCTGGGCGCAGCGCGTCATCTACATCCAGGGCTCGTGCCTGAAGGACGGCGACCTGGCGCGCGCGCGCATGAACGAGGCCGAGGCCTGCTTCGTCCTAGCCGCCCGGAATTACGCCGACAAGACTGCCGCCGACGAGCACACGATCCTGAGGTATATAATCCCCCTCGGCTCCGCGTGAAAATGTGGCGCGGGTAGATAAGCGAGGCGCGGTGCGCCCGATGGACGCCGCGTCATAATGCCTGGACGACTCTGCGAGCCGGTCGCATGCGCAGGGATGGGTTTTGACGGGTGGACGGTTTTTGGAAGGGGTGCGCGGGTGTGGCATGAATTGTGTTTGGAATTTGGGATTGAGAGAGAATGTTTTTAGAGATGTTTTTTATTTTTATTTTCTGCCAGGTATTATAAGAAATGTTCTGGTTATTAAACATGTCAGATATATTGATAAATATTTAAAAACATTTTATTTTAAATTCAAAAGTATTCCAAAAAATATATTTGTTTCGTGTATTATACAACTGAAGTGGATATATATTGATTTCTTACATTACATATTAGTTTATTCTTAATATTCCTATATTACGATAATTCAAAGTAGACAGACGAATAACATATGTTTCTAATAAACTAATATACATTTTATATTCTTATAAAATAATGTCAAATTAAATAAAATATTCAAATTCCCATCATATTTTACAACATAATCATTCGTGTAGATCTTGGGCTGTGAAGGATTTCGCTCCAAACGTACCGCAGTACGTGCAGATCTTTCGACCGGAGAATAAACTGCACGTAAAATTCGCTGAACATGTGGTATGCGAGGACGAATTCAAATACGCACTTTTGGCGAACAATTGTACGTGTCCCGGTGCCTCGACTCTCGTTACCCTACTGTTGCACACGTCGAGAGGACAGTACGTACAAAAACGTTTTAATAATATATTTCAATTTTTCTTCTGTAAATGACCTAGAAAATATTATTTAAAATTTTAAAATTTTTATGGATTTCTTAAATTCTAAAATGCGTTTGCAGGGAGGGTCAACAATCGCAAGAGGAGTGGCACAGACTGTATGGCAAGTGCTCGGGCAACGAAATCTATCACATAATCCTCGGCGACTCGCGCTTTTTCGGCGAGTACGAGGGCAAGTCTTTCACTTACGCGTCGTTTCACAGTCACAGAAAGTACGGAGTTGCCTTGGTAGCGGTTAGGCCAGCAGAGCTTCCCGAATTTTACGAAGACACTATCTTACTCAACCCAGGTTTGTGTTAATCATATTCCCCATTGCGGTATAATTTTTATAGTAAAAATTTGTTTCCTAATTTTTCTCAAATGAGTGACCATGAACGAGGAGATTTAGAACGTACTGTATAGTAGGGCACGATACTATAGGAGATTATCAGAAATCGATGTATACATTTTTCATAACAATTAATGGCTCTTCTTTATTCATTAAATGCTAAAATTTCGTTTTTTGCCCATCCTGCAGTTGTGTGTCGGAGTGCGCTTCGTACAAACTCAATTAAAATTCGTTTGATGTACAAAACTTGGTGAAAGAAAACGAATATTAAAAAGTATTAAAAAATTCTAATGAATGCAGCCCCAATATCATTCCCTTCCCCTTTTTCAGATTAACAGATGCAGCTCCTATTCAATTAAATTCACTTTAATACTTTGATTGCTCTGGTTCATTCCTATTTGTAAAGAATAATTCGCTAGAGCTCTTTCTACGAAAAATCTGTTCGTGGAAATTAACAAAAGTTCTTTAAAAACTCAATAGACGCTTTTTTTCATCGACAATACTAGTACGGTATTATATTCATCATGCAAATGAATGAAAACACAATTTTTTTGTCTTTGAAATACTAAAGTTAAATTGATTCCAATTGAACCACACGAACATTCAATTGAAAACTAAAGCTGTTTTCTTTTCATATGGATTTAAACATACCCCATACGATTCCCAAAAATAGTATCCCTTCAATTATAGAATAATGAAAAAATAGTATGCCCCAAAATCAATAAACTACTGAGCTTCTAAAACCCCGCAACCTTCGCTGCCCATCCACCAGGTCCCAGACATATCATGAAGAAGACCGACACGTGCTACTACATGAGCATCACGAAGGAGGAGAACTCGGCGTTCGTCGTCGCGAACAACCAGACCAATGCCGCGGAGCCCTCGCAGGTGGTCGTCGAGACGAAGGCCGATCCGAACAATCCGGCGACGACGAGTGCCGCGACCCCGGGCACCACGACGACCCTGACCACAGCTACGTCGGTCGCCACGACGATGACGTGCGGCAACGCGCCGCCAGGAGCGCCGACGGGCGGCAACGGTACTGCCAATCCTCTGCCACTCTGTCAATTGAGCGTAATAACGACGACGGACGATGACCAGGAGACTCCTACTACGACCGGGACGGCGACGACCTTCGACGCGTCCTGCCCTACGAGTGCCCCCTTCACGGGGCAGGACAGCGTGGATGTCGCCGACGAGGCTTTTAGCCCCGGTACACCCGGTACTACTACTGCCACTCACGACAAAAGGGCCCACAACTACTACCACCACAACCACCACCATCACCACCAACACCCCCGACCCCCTCAGGTTATCTTGCAGGTCCCCCCTAGCACGCCCACACCACTCCAACACCACAACCTACTACTCGCATCCGATGTCCACCGTGAGTGTTGCATGCGGGCTTTTCGTGTATATAATTATATAATTAATATACTTTTCCTCCCTCATGTTCGATTTCTTTCTTTCGTTATTCGTTCTTTTATCGTATATATACTTTCTATTTTTATGCTTTGACGAGCTTTTTGATGGACTTTTTTTCACTCTTCGTTATTTTATTACCTTTTTTCTCGTGCGATTAATGAATTGAAGAATATTGAATTAAACTCCTCATAAATCAAAGGATTCATTAGACTGGCATATATAGCGTCAAAGATAATGAAACGAAATGAACTTTTATTTTCGCTAAAGTGGATATTAATGCACATCCTGTTCGAATATGAAACTTTCTCTAAAAGAATTTTCGTTCAAATTGCAAATTATTTCGATATTCAATGCTGTTATTGCAAACTTTTTTGATATTACATAACTTTTCGTTCTTGGTAAACTACATATTTCCTTTCAAAATCGTAGAGATGTTTTCAATATTGTTTAATTTAGGCTTAATTTACTGTGTAATTGTGCAGTTTTATTGCTTTAGGTACCATGAGGTGGACGGTACGTGATGATTTGTTTTCCCATTTCATTATCTGCTTTTCATCGGCTTATTGCATACAGACGTAATCATTTTAACCAATAATTACTAAAGGGGCATTTAAAGTTTAGAACATAATTGCTGTTAATTCGTTAGTTGTTCAGTACATTTTGTAATTAATTACATTATATTGATTGGAAATTCTGCATCAATCGGATGGAGTAAAATTTGTAATTTCGTCATATAGAATATATAATTGATGATGTAAAATAATTAAAAAAAAATTAACGAGTTAGTGACAGTGTAAAATTTAAAACTTCATAATTCCAGCGTTAAATAAAAAAATAAATACGTGCGCGAATTAGTAATTTATTTACTCTAAAATGGAAAATAAATAATTTACATGTATCATTCACCTCGTTACCATTAACATATCATTTTTTTCCTTAACTTACATTTCTATTCCGTAGATTTGAGAAAAGTATACATTTGAATTTTTCATCAGTTCACCACAATTCCGTAATATTTGCTATAATTGAAACTGCACGCCGAGTCTAAACATGCGTAGTTTATCAGCTTGTCATTAGTTCGCTTGAACATTGTTATCGCATATTGCTACGCTACACCGAGTGCACATTCATACATTTTACGTAAAACAAAGTCTCATTTTCCTCTTTTTTACGTCAAAAAAGAAGCTTCTACAAATTACTTAAAAACATCGTTACTATTTCAATGAAAAATCGTCGTCATTTAAATTGACACGCTCAAACTGGCGTTCATGCCAATAAACGCGAGTATGTACTCATCTCAAATGAAAATGCCTAGCAACTCAAAAATACCGGGCATTCAATAAAACCCAAATTTGCGGAAGCTCTCGTTCTTGACAACCTTCATCACTCCACCCATCACACACATACATACACACACACATATATATATATATATATATATATATATATATATATATATATATATATATATATATATATATATATATATATATATATATATATATATATATATTGTACACCAAAACATCATAAATCCATTTCCACTTGATTTTATCAACTCGACTCCGCTTTCTCTCTTTTCCCCTCTCGCGCGCCTTTAAGTGCGGAAGCTGATCTCGATATTTACACTCGTGGGCCAATTTCTCTCGCGACAGCCACCCACATATATACAGGGGGAGAGAAACACACGCTCAAAACGTCTGACGAAATGACTGACAGTCGCGCGCGAGCGAACATCGAGCGGCGAAGTGTGCGGAATGGCGCGCGCGCACAGGCCGAATAATTTCTGGGTCGCTTCCCGCGATGCTGAGAGACAGGGTGAGAGAAAGCCGTATACCGTGTATTTCTCTCTCTACCTTGCTAGGTGCATTTGAACGGATGTCTGATACTCGTATGTCCCTGCGCGCGCTGTATGTGTGTGTTTGTACCATGTAGCAGACGGGCGATGCACTTCGCGCCATTTATCGTGCACACAAGCGCTTCGCGTCTGCTTTGTTAACCCTTTCGGAGGACTGAGCTTTAAGTATATGAGCTGGGAGTTGGGGGTTTGGAAATGGGAATAAATTTTGGGTGAAATCTCACGTTAAATCCTTAATTGGTACTTTGTAGTACTTATGTACTTTTTCAGATGAAAATGTCTTGTGTTCATTCACTTTTGTTTCTTGAATACTTGGAGTAACAAAAGTGAAAATAGTAAAGATTATAAAATTTAATTTAATTTCATCGCGTAGATAGTGGTACCTCCGAATTGGTCAGGAGATGTTATAAAATTTAAGTGATTTTCGCATTGTACGTATGTATGAGGAGAATCAAAGACTTCTTATTCAGAATTAGTTTTTCTTTTATTAAAAAAATTTAAAAGCATGCTGTATAGTTTCATTTTTGGAGAACTTATAAGGTATTTAATATCAATAGGTGAGTAGTTCTACTCTAATAAAGTGAACTGTATTAGTGGAATCTTAGCGAAATATATAGACAACCAGTGAAATTTCCGTATTGATGGAAATTTATTATTAAATGTAGCGTTCAAAGTTAGTTTAGTTGCTATTCAAAATTGAAAGATGTATGAGTTGTAAATTTTAATTGTAAATACATGTTAATATTTCCTTTTTTTCGTTCTTAAAAATGAATTCTGAGAAGAAGAAATTCTCTTTTAATTATTAAGTTTTTGCAAAATAATTTGCTCTCTAAATAATTCTATATACTTAACAAAAGTTAATGGTAATAAACAAATAGTACACTGTACGTTATTAATCGTGTAAATATGTACATAAAAAGTGAGTAGATTATTTGCTATTTCAAATTTAGCTTCGCTTTTAAAATCTCCATGATTTATGCAATTTTGCATTTATCTGTGCAAATATGTAAAATTGACGAATCGCAGAGTTTTTACCAACAGTGTGTGGAATTGGACGCTACACTCAACAAACTATATACACTTGGCACATTCACTTCTACACATATATGACCGCACACGTTTAGCAAGTATTTAAAAAACAAAATTTTATATCACACATTTTATGCGACTCACTTATACGCAACACTTTGTACAATTTTTCACTGCAAGATACTTAAAATTCGCTATACTATCTTGATTGAATAACTTATCTATGACGTAATTTTTAGTATGACTTCTCACAAAGTATATGAATATTATCTTTATTTGAAAAAAGTCTATAAAAAGCATTTTGTACTTGAACTTTATCCTAACGAAGTAGTATAAATATTGGCCTATTACTTGAAAAAATGGAGGTAATGCATTAAAAATTTTTGTAGACTTAACTTTGAAGTAAAGTAGACCACTATTTCCTTATAAATACTTATCTTTGAAGTATGGCTATCGCTAGGACTATTTTCCCGTATCTCTTATACTAAAATACCACCATTCTTTTCGTATTTAGATATACGTATGCGACTTTTCTCTTGTACAATACATGTATATAGTATATCTACCTTACGTGCATCGAGAAATGCAAAAAGAATGCATATACTTGTATATGAAATCTATATATATATATAACCGTAGACGTTTGACGAAGCTCTGAGGTAGTACCTACGCTTGCGCGGACGCGCGCACGCGTCCATCTATATATGCGTCCAAGTTTACCCGGACTTACGTAATATCGTATGTTTACACTGTAGCAACTTATCTCGATCCCGGAGGATTCGGCGACTCGAGGCAGTGTTTAAAGGACGGAAGTTCGTCGCCGCAGACGCCAATGACCGGAAATCATCTCGATGTGCCACGCTCGCTCGAGCCAAATCCTAATCTGCTCAGCCCCGAAATTCTCACTCAGAGGAGAGGTAATCCAACGCGCCTGGCCCAGCCAGCTACCCGCACCGACTTTGTCGAGACTTATTGCACGGCATTAGCACGCTCTCTCGTGGACGAATTTAAAAGCTATAGCGGACCGCCCACGTGCGATAGTGAGTTGCGGCGCGAAAACAATTTCCGCGCAGTGGAAGAGAGAGAGGGAGGGAGATCTCTCTTCCTCTTTCGGTTTCTCTGGCTGGACGTAGATTCGATCGAGTTATTGGAAGTGTTTTAAAGGGATTTGATATTTTTAGCTTTATCATTTGTTGGTGGCTTTAATTAAATTAGTGCTTAATGTAGTTGAATTTACGTTCATTTACAGAGATGTATAAAATGTTTTTTTTTTTATCTTCTTTAACTCGATTTACTATACAGTATTATAGTTTTACATTTAATTACTTTCAACAGTACATTATTTATTAATTAATTCTTTCGTATTTAGGGGAAACCGGGGCTAGTTGGTCCACTTTCCACATTTTATTTTTTTCTGCAAAAAAGTATTAGTTAATTAACAAAACTATTTTAGTACATGAAAGTACTTCATATAGAACATCTTCATGATTTTTTTCAAATTTTTGGTCAACCTGCCCCATAAGCGGGGTAAGTTGGCCACGTGCCTGTGATAAGTTCACTGATAATAAATCATTGAGTAAATAACGATATTATTATATTATATAAAAGAATCACATATATGAGAATGTGACATTGAACAGAAAATAAGCTATAATCAGCTAAAAACTATAAATTACCCAAAATGTATAAATGGAGGTTTTATTAGACTTCCTTAGACTTTTTATATCAACATTCAAGAACTTTTATATGTAAAAATAATGTTGTTAATTAGGTATTAAAATAGTAAAATGATTAGTTAAACAATCTGCCTGTTCTCAATAGGTCAGCCAACATACCCCAAGCGAACACTAATTTGAAAATTCTCCTAATGATATTAAAAATTGAAAGATTAAAAAAAAATACCAAGTGATAAAATTGTAAAAAAACAAAAAAGCAATACTATCATTTTGCCCTACGATAAGAAAAAATAGATTAACAAAATGTTTCAAATTACATGACATTTTTCAAAATGTAAAATTTTCACCAACATCTCAAATAGTTTTAAAACTTGCATATTTCCAAAACGCATTATGCTTTCCGACTAAAAATAAAAAACAAATATTCCTGATTCCATTTTACGTTACTGATATTAATAGCCTTGACCTCTGTTATTTCAATCACGAGTTATTAGCATTTTTCCAACCTGCCGCGTATGCCAACTAGCCCCGGTCTCCCTACCTTCTATTTTCAAAAATACTAAACGAATCGAATACATTTTTATTTAAAACAATTTGAATGAATTCAAACTACTAACAGTAAGCATCAATTAACTTATCATTGTATCATGAAAATGCACTTTATGTTTATAAATGAATTTCAAACGTTCAAGTCGGTGCTGATTAAAGTTTCCACAACAATGATATATCAGGTTTGATGGCCGCGTGGGCCATATAAATATAATATATATATATATATATATAATAATATTATATATATATATATATATATATATATATATATATATATATATATATATATATATATATATATATATATATATATATATATATATATATATATATATATATATATATATATATATATATATATATATATATATATATATATATATATATATATATATATATATATATATATATATATATATATATATATATATATATATATATATATATATATATATATATATATATATATATATATATATATATATATATATATATATATATATATATATATCTTTCTGAAGCTAAAACAAAGACGTTAACATAAAATTTATTACCCTGACCTCTGTTACCAAAGCCACTCAACTTTCAATTTCGTTGACGTAGCTTCTACATTACACCGATCGAAAAGTTCGCCAATATAACCGCTTCACAATCACGCTAAGTTTACCGGCCCACGCGGCCATCAAACCTCAATTTGTCTCCCTCCCTCCCTGGAGAGCGAGGAGGAATATACACGAAAGGCTTCGGCAAATCGTGTGTGTCTGTTCGCTGAATCGCATTTGTCCGCAGGGAGCCGAAGACCGAGCATCCTGCCGGTGCCGGACATGCTAACGAGCTCGACCCTGCACCTGCCCGGCCAGGAGTCCCTGGATCACGAGGGCGACGAGTCCGAGGACGAGATGGACGACGACGTGCCTTGGCGATCGCCCAGCGAAAAAATAGCGTGAGTAGAGGGCATTTGTCCGATTCTTGTCTATGTAGTCTCTATGTGTGTGATGTGAGCGCGTGATGATGCCATTCATGTATACACATATATATCGCACACACACACGCGTGTATAGGTTTCGTCGTGTGGTAGTAAGAAAGTAGAGAGTGAGCCGTGAGGTCGTGTGCTTACCAGCGTGTGCGTGTGTGTGTGTCGTCGAACTATCTGTTGCTTGTTTTCACTTGGGTCTCTTTTGGATCTTTCATTCATTTTATTATGTGGATCATGGTAACCCGTTTTTCTTTTAGACAATCTATTTGTATAATCTTTTACTCTCATTTTTTATTGTCTTAGATCATTTTATTATTTTAAAATCTTTATTGCACACTCTCATATTTGTACTCTTGCAATATTAATTCACGTAGAAAATGTCACTAGTGCCCTCCTCTGTACAAAATCACTCGGTAATTATCGATGAATTATTAAAGTAACCTAATTTCGCATAATGGACCGTCGAAAGTTAAAATTTGCTCAGCGCGCGTAAAAGTATATTTGACGGGTGGCACGAAATCAGCTGCTTATCGGAATCCGCGTGCTTTTAAAAGCGATCTTTAAATGTGGCGAAGGAGGTTTCCTTTGTGAAACGGCTATAATGCTCGGTCCTCTTTTACCCGTAAATGGATTTTCGTGACGTTCGCTTTAAAAAGTAATTTTAATAAAGATAGTCTTAAATACCGAGTGGTGGGCGCACAATTAATAGTAGAAGGGAGTAAATGTCGAATGTATTGAAATAAACGTTAAAAGCAAAGCAGATGCAACGAGGAATCGGCTTAAGATTTCGATCCTTATTTCGCGTTATCTTCTTATATATACAAAGCTAATCCGTTTGCTGCAAACCAAGACAGTTTTGAACTAAAAAAAAGATGTAAAAATAATATTTCACGAGAAATATTCTTTACGAACCTAATAAAGTAATACTCTTATTACACTATACACAAAATACATCCAAAATTACCTATACTTATGCTAACCCTCATGCTCTCGCTCATACGAGGCATCCAAGACATGCACATACATATATATAATACCACCCGACATAAAAATCGCGTCACCCCGCCATAACCGAACATCCAATCTCGACAAACGCGCGCCACCGCGGCCACATATCCGCATGCCACCGCATCATCCGACTCGCATCTGCATAATCCGTGCGCATTGAATCGCGACCCACGGATATGACAACGGAACTGCACATCATCATCATCATCGTCTTACGGGGGCGGTACGACGATCGCGGCCGCTTCTATATGGGGTATAATACCAACCGCGCGACGACAGCTGTCACTCGCCGTCATATTAGCTTCCCTCGATGTAATCGCCACGGCGGAAGGTCGATTTATATGCTCCGCGCGGCGCGCCGCTTTTACAATTTTACGAGGGGGGGTTTAGGGCCGCGTTAAACGACGCGCAAGTGCGCGTATATATAGAGCGGTTTATAATATTATGCGCGTGTAATACCGCGGCCACTTATTACGCCGTCGCGTACGCGCCGTTTTGTCGCGCTCGCGCGCTGTATGAGAAGGTGTGTAGAGGTATATAGGATTTATATATATATTTATTTATTTGTCTCACACCTGTCGCTATTGCACTTGGGATAGATATATATATATATACATACACATCGTGTGTGCGCGCGCGCGAGCTGTGTGAGAGTGGCTATATGTGTTGTAGATCAGAGTACGTGCGATGAATATCGGAGAATTTGCTTTTACAATATGAGAATCTGACTTCGAAGAATATTATTTTATTTAATATATATTGTGGAATTTATTAGATTAGGTTTGTAGCAGAAATATCGATGCGGTTTTGAAATTTCTTATAGATGTAAAAGCAAGTTCTTTTAATTTATAAGTACAGATGCAATTTTGTAAATATGGTGATGTTTTTTCAAATGATAATTTGGTAAATTTTTTAGAACATAATAAAATTTGAAAGATAAAACTTCGCAAAAGTAGAAGAACATCGTCATGTTTAAAATAAACGTAGTGGCTGATAGAGAATTATCTCTATCTCATAATTTTAATATATTTTCTTATCGTACATATCAATGTTATTTGAAGTAGTAACTTTATTACTTATTATTGTATTTATTGTAATACGTAATGAATTTTAATATTTATTGTAGTGTAACATGTATTAGTAGAATGAAGACTCGTCTCCTTATTAATACATAAATCAAAGAATATCTAAATACGAAGCAACATTTAAAAAACTCACTTAAATTTTTCAAAACTCGCTAAAAATTAATTTTTTAAAACTTATCTAGAAAATTAGAAATTTAGTATGCTACAAATTTAGCTTACTAGTTCAAATACTCGATTCTCTTATCATACAAGTAAAATTACTTTAAGCAACATTATCGCATTGAGATTATGGTATATGCTTGTCACAATCCTTCTTCTCTTTCCATATTACAATCTTGCAAGTACGACTTTTATGTCCATGCGAAAATGCGAAGATAATAATGAAAAAAAAAAAAAAAAACAAAATAAAAAAACAAGCGAGCCCCCCTCCACATGCCTGCGTCCCGACACCCCCACACCGCCACTTTCTCCACACTAAGTAAACAAAAAAAAAACGTATCTCGTGGATGTTTTTGATGTCTTCCTTATATCTGCATCGTCTTTGTGCACCTCTCGTCCTCTTGCCGCACGTCGCGCGCTGTCGGCCTGTGTCCCGCCCGCCCCCCGCAGCTTCAAAGGGTGAGTCTCACGCATATTTCACTTTCTCTCCTGTAGTTGTGTGTATGTTTTTTTTTTCTTTCTCTTTTTTAATGTAGCGTTTGTACTCTATAGTCTGTCACGGATTGTGCCCACCTTTTTTTTCTCTATCTCTCTATATATCTGTATCCTCTAACGCTTTAAGTATGCAAGCGATCGTAACTCTTGTATCGAGAGACTCCGTGAAATAGAGATTTCGTATGAGTGCATGAATTTTATGAAATAATTTCTTTCTATTTTAAATATACCTTGTATAACATTTATTTATAACAAATGATCTAATACTTATAATATTAATACTTCACAACTAACAATACTCTTTTAAAAATTCATATTTTTTAAACCTTGTTAATACTGTTGAATAACTTATTTTGTAAAATTATTTGGGTTTTTAATTAATTGTCAATCAGAGAATGATTTATTAAGGGACTATTACCGTTACAAAGGCAAAAAATAACCAATAATTAAATTTTCTTTTTCTCGTTTCCTTTATTACAGAACTTTGTACAACTTTTTTTATTTTATTAATTTACTCTTCAAAATTACAAAAATTTTTTTTTTTTTTAAATGTTACATAATTTTATAGAGCTCGTCAAAGTTGAGTGCTGAAAATGACACTACCTAATGGCCCAGGGTTAATCTCGAAATTGGCAACTCTGAAACAAAAAATTCAAAAAATTTTTTAATGAGGAAGGTGTCTTGCATCGTAATTTACCACCTTTTATAAAAAAAATCATTTTAAAAACAAAATGGCGATTACGTGAAAAAAATGTTGTAAAAATTACATTTTTTCCGCCCTTTTTCCCCTTGTCAATTTTTTTTCCAACTTTTCTGCGATTTTCTGGTAAATTACGGTAGAGGACATCAAAACGAACAAAACTCACTAAGAATTAAAACGATACATCGAATGGTTGTGGAGAATAAGTCTGGGCCGATTGAAAAAACACCATTTCGAGAATATCGCGTTTAAAGTTTTTTTACTATTTATTTATGTAATATTTTTAAAAAAATCAAGTTTCAACACTTACAATTGGTTAATCAGCAATCCCTGGTCCATATATAAAAGAAGTCCCGAGTCGATAAATGTAAAAAACAAAAATCGATTTTTTCAAAATTATAACCGGTAATAGTCCTTCAAGACACGCGATAGCAATATTTATAATTATGTCCTCATACATTCTTATAGAAATTTCTCTAATTTATATTAAATAGCATCCTCTTTTTGAAACACGAGCAAATTTAAACTTGAATATTTGAATTGTCTATTGATCTGTAATCAATAATTGGCTAAGGCGAAGTTATCCATGTCATTTTGAATCTCTGACAAGGACTTTCTTTGCTTTATCGGCACAACAGCGATGGCTAGCGGCAGACCAACCGCACCGAATAAAGTATAGCAGATGAACGCTACGCATGAATCGACATATTGACTTATTGTTCTGTAAGTTATGTCCATGCAAAATGCCACCAAATATATTAGACCCATGCAAATGCCCACTGCTGTGGTTTTCATCCGACAAGGAAAAATCTCACCCGTCACTATTGGCAGAACTGGTATCAAGCCAAAGGAATAAATGGCGTAGTAGATGCATAGCATAACCACTGTTGTGACCTTGCGATCTATAATTATCTGCCGACATAAATGAAACATCAAGACTCTCATAATCAGCGATAAAATAATAGGAACAATAGCTTAAAAGAAAAAACGAAAAGTCAGAAAACTTACTATCATCATGTTACACCCGTCTTCGCTTGCCAGCTTGTCGATAGCCAGGAAGAGGCAACATAGCGCCGAGCCAACGATCGTTACCACGAGAATAGATTTGCGGCCGCAATACTGCATGGCGAATAAACAGAAAATTATGGAGACCACGTCGATGGAAGAGGTGGCCAGTTCACCCATGTGCGGAAATATTTGTTCGACGAGTCTTTGCGCGTAATCGCCTATGGCCACAACACCGAACATTTGGCTCATGCAGAGTATCGGTACTGTGAGCGAAATTAACGGATGCAAGGTGCTAGGAAAAATGGACTCCAGTAAAAGTATTATGGGCCTTTGTGTGATGGATGAGTTGAAGAATTCGCACATTGACTTGTACTCCTCGTCGATTTCCAGAACGGATTTACGATCGTGGAGCTGTTTCAAGCGTAACTTCGCTTCTAAAACCTAAAACAATCGGGTTAGTTCGGGAGATACATTAGAAAGAATATTGTTTTTGATATCACAGCCGTAAAATTAGATTTTACCGACTGTTTTTAGGCCGTAAAATGCGATGTCACGAACCGAGTGTGATCACAGTGCATGAGGACCGGCGCAGCCGCTTGCGAGTTATGCCTGCTCACACGAGGCGTGAAATCTTATACGGCCGAGTGACGAACAATATATTTTTATATAGTAGACCGTGAAATTCGATTTTATGAATTGTTTTTATGGTTGTCAAATTCGACTTCACGGATCCGTATCCGTAAAATAAAAATAGTCCGTAAAATCGACGGAAAATTTACGGACTATCCGAGAAATCGAATTTTACGGCCTTAAAACAGTCCGTAACATCGAATTTTACGGCTACGATGTCAAAAAATACTATTTTGATATACAAACTATAGTGACGAAAAATACTATTTTATTATGGAGAATTATGAATATGTGTCTTACCGTACCCTGTTTGAACAAGTAATAGGGCGACTCGATCATCCAGAAATAAATGGTTACCAGAAACGACAGCGGCACCGCCACCATCGCGCTCTGCAGTGTCTTAATGTCCACGAACGTGCCGATCAGATTCATCCCGAATTTCCCCAGATTACCGGAAAACAGAATGAACGTACCGACGAGTCCTCGATTACTCGGCGACGATATCTCCGCCACGTACACGATCGTCGTCACGGTGAAGATTCCCACGCCGACTCCCGCCACGCAAGCTGCGGAAATGATCATCTGATAACTCGTAACATTCCAGCCCTCCCCCAGAGCCAGCCGCGTAAAAATCCCTAGAAATCCTCACTATTCTATCCCCGCCGGAGTTGATCAGGAACAACCAGAAGGCAGCGTGGACGCCGGCCGATACGGCGAAGGAGACGCGCCGGCCGTAAAGGTCGTTGATGAGGATGGAGAGGAGGCTGCCGAGGCTCGCCCCAATGTTGATCGTCGACTCCATCCAGGACTTGTCGAGATAGGCGAGGACCGGAGAGCCGATGCCGTCGTAAAGATAATTGAAGGACGGGTTCGGCCAGCCCATCGCCATCCCCGTGCTCAGCGCGCCCAAGCTCACTAAGAGGAAGAGAGAGAGAGTGAATATAGATTGAGTATTTTCGACGAAGCGTGAGAGAGAGGGGCAAATTGAGGATGCGCGGGTAGATGAGAAATTGAAATTTCGAGGGGATGTGTGTATGGGCGGATGTAAATACCATATAGCGCTCGCCTGCTGATTTGGTAATTGAGTGCGGGACACGGGTCTTGATGTTCCTGATGCAAATTTGATGAGGGAAATGTTTCGAAAGATTGTAACGCGTACTTACGGGATCCGACGGTGCCGCAAAAATGCTTGTTGCTCTGAAGAAGCTCGATTAGCCTCATAATGGAGAAAAATCAAAACCCAAATAACTTTCGTAGCACTTGTTTGGTTGCATGCTGTTTACAAACTTGGCGCACACGTACTACTAAACTAGTGCGCTTGACTCTGACATTCACGACCGGTCTTGTTCAAGTGCGCGCGTAAAAACCGATAAATACCCGAGATAATCGTAAACTAATTTTCTTCGACTACTAATATAGTTGTAAAAAAAAGAAAAATAGGCGTATAAGGAAGAAACTTCCTCTTTTGACAACGCAGCAGCGCGTGTATATATGCTCTTTTAATTTGTTGGTTTCAAAAGTATGTACGACATAAGTTATGTTTTCTTGTTGTTCGAAAACTGTAATAACACTTCGTTTTAACGAATAGTTTTCCTTTTACTTCTCGAATGGCACGTTTAAAAATATTATTTAAACATTTTACTACCAATACGTTATCTATGACTTGTACATAAAGACCAATTGGCGATATCTACGTTATAGACTTTACGGTCTTGCTCAAACAAGAAAGAGAACTTTGCTACTCAAACGCTAGTTCGTTCCTCAAAATCGTGAAATCGAATCTGCATTTTCACGCAATCATCACTCTTCTCCTCTCGAAGTCGGAGAAAATACCTCGTTCCAAAAAGTTCAAAGAGTATATGATCCTATACGCGCGCGACGTGTATCGATGACACGTCTCAAAGACAAAAGGGAAGGAGAGAAGCGCGATCTGGCGCGAGAACACATACTGACGCATTCGAAACAATGTTACAGGATCGTCAAGGGATTCCCGCCGGTCTCGCCGTTCATCGGCGTATCGCCGACGCTCTGCTACCTGCTCAAAGAGAAGAAGCCGCTCTGCTGCCTCCAGCTCGCCCAGGTACACGTGCAATTTCTCCTCTCCCCCTCTTACTCCTTCTCCATCCTTTCTTTCTTTCTCTTTTTTTTTCGGCGCACCGCGCAACTACCTACTATGTACGCCCACCCACTGGTTTAACGAGATTTCCACTCCCGGATCTCTCTCCTCGTCTTTCATCTCTCGCGAGTTCTCCACCCGCCCCCGCGTCTTTTCTTCCTTGCGGTGCGGGGTTATGGTATATAGCGCGCGCCTCGGCCTACTTTGCGAGCACGCGGCGCGCGTCTCTAACCGGGCGCCTTCCTTTGTTTCAGGTCTGCGAGCACTGCAGCTACAGAAACGCAAAGGAGTACAATTGGCAGAATAAAACGATCATACTGGCGGCGGACTACGCCAGTAATGGCATTTATAATTTTATCATACCGCTGAGAGCTCACTTTAGGTACGTATAGTTGGGAGTTAGGGAATGAGACCGGACGCAAATTTTAAATTCGATCAACCGCGGAACGAGAGAGGACGGGCCGAGTATTCCCTTACGAGGGATTTTTTTAAATTGCCCTCGTTTTTTTACGATGCGCAGATGCCCCGCCGGGATTGTAAATTTTCCAGATAGTTTTTGAGACTTTTATGAGGTCGATATGGGTATAACGGTTATATTATTTAATTGTAGGTGATGATGTGGGGCTTATGAATTTCTGTTAAGTGAGAGTATTATAAGTTGCGGTAGGGAATAAGAATTACTTTACAAAATTATAAATGATTAGTAAAGATAAAATATGGATAATTTTACGTTAAATGGTAGAAACTTTTACTTAGACGTTGAAAAATTTAATTTGATTACACTCACTTAAAAGTTTAAGGCTTGGTTAAATAATTATACAAATCATTCGTAATTTAATAGTAGACTGAATAAAGTAAAATGGAAAAATTATTTATTGGTCAAAAAGATACCATACATTTTTTATAACTTCCAAATATATAGAATATTTTAGAAACCATCAAAACAAACTGGATACGTACTTTAAACAAAACGATTCGAGTAATTTTTTGTAAATTAATGCTGAAAATAAAAAAGAAAGATACTTGTCAGCTCAATGAAATGAGAGAAAAAAAAAATATATGAAGGAATAGATATACCATAAAGAGTGAGTATACTGACGTGCGCGGTTGGCGCTGAAATCTGTTTCCGCAGGTCGAAAACCTCTCTGAACCCCATAATTCTGCTGCTGGAGAGGAGGCCAGAAATTGCCTTTCTGGACGCGATCTCGTATTTCCCCCTCGTTTACTGGATGCTGGGCTCGATAGATTGCCTCGACGACCTGTTACGTGCCGGCATTACGTTAGCGGAAAACGTCGTCGTCGTCAATAAAGAACTGAGCAACTCCGCCGAGGAGGACACCCTGGCGGACTGCAACACCATCGTCGCCGTACAAACCATGTTTAAGTGAGTATTTTCTCGCCTCGGGCGCCGCGCCGACGACTACGCGCCCACCTATACGCTCGATAAATCACGGCCAGAGGACTCGCGCGTAAGAGTGGGAGGATCTTGAATGACATTTTTATCTTTCCTTTTTTTTCTTGTTTTTATCACTGGTACAATTTTACGATACTTTTATTGTACAATATTTGTCGGCTTTCGCTGTATCTAGACGCTTTGAAGTTACATCTGTAGTTATTAAATAAACCATTCAATTCTGGGTAAAATAGTCTCGCGCAGTGAATTGCCGCGCGTTACGCCATAAAAGAGAAACGACGTTACGCGCAAACGAAATTCAAAATAAACTTATCAAGTCGCTCTCTCGCAAAACTTAAGAGCGAGAGTTGCGATGCGCATTCGTGAGAGAGATGGAGAGCAACGCTAACTTTGTAAAATATTTGCCCCGACAGATTCTTCCCCAGCATAAAGAGCATCACGGAACTGTCGCAGTCGAGCAACATGCGCTTCATGCAGTTCCGCGCCCACGACAAGTATGCCCTACATCTCAGCAAAATGGAAAAGGTACTCCTCAGTACTACTTCCGGTGACAACTACCCCGCTGAGCCTTCGCTGGGCTCCCCGGTAACATGATAAAACTCACTCTCTGATCTCTGATATATTATATGATGATATGACTGAATTTATATATATATTATATATATGCAGATCGATGGATCAATGCGATTGATTGCCGATTGATTTGTCGATTTGTCACAATAGGTTAGGTTAGCCAGTCTCCCATCTTCGCTGCGATTTTTATGAAGTTTAACGATGCTGCGTTAGAACCAAGTTTTCATAAACGACTTTTCAATATTATTATTATTGTTGCAAAAGCAAATGTTGCGTTGATTTTACTTCATAGCGTCGTTTACTAATGACTTGGTTCGTGCATTAAATAAATGAATTTTAATATATTGATTATAATTCTTTCTATTATCTTTTCCAGTAAATTTTGAAAGCTCAAAATAATCATTAAGTATTTAATAGTCGATAAATAACGTATTTAAAAATATAAAACATTGGATAATTTTTCTATTATTCTGTATGATATATAACACAGCAGAATTTGAAGTTATTTTGCATGAATTTTAAATGACTACTTAGAAGTATTCTTGTAATTTTGTTTACCCAAGTAGACAAACTTTTAATGTCTGTATATTAAAATAGTTAACTTAACATATTAAATAGCCTAGAGTAAACTGATTATATAGTTTCGTAAAACTATATTCCACTTCGAGAGTTCTCAGCTCCTAAAACCCAGTCCATCAACCCCGAAATTCCTAAATTCCTTAAAAGCTCCCACCTCCACCGTCACTACTCGCGACATTCTACCGTAAACTGTTTTTAAACAGCTGATGGCGCACAGGAAGCGCACCCATCGGGAAAATATCTAATAAGGAGATTGTGTCCCGAAAGCTCGAGGAAAAAAAAAAGAAAGAAAAACAGCAGAGACGCTCGCGCGAGAGTCATCGTCGAGTCGCTCTCTCTCTCTCTCTCTCTCTCTCGGCTCGCGATCTTCGGGTGCGTGTACCTACGCCGACGTGCCCCGGGATAGAAATCCACTTTATCTAAAGTGCTCCTTCGGCCGTGCACTTTGGCCGGCGCTTATCGACTTTGCGAATAACTTCTTTTACGCGGCCGTAAAACGCGTCCGAGTCGCGGCCCGTCGCGAAAAATGCGATGCCCCGATGATTGAAATATAAAAAGTCGAAGGTTCGAGGTAGAATGGAG
This sequence comes from Torymus aiolomorphi, assembly GCA_036365515.1. Taxonomy (NCBI): domain Eukaryota; kingdom Metazoa; phylum Arthropoda; class Insecta; order Hymenoptera; family Torymidae; genus Torymus; species Torymus aiolomorphi. Next base: position 58,814,887 of record CM070873.1, on the reverse strand, counting down.
GAATGTTTTCTGATAATGCAATTTTTTGTATCTTTTTTTTGTAGTAGTCTCTTGGATTATAGCGTTGAGTAAAAGTTGAAGTTTTAAAGGTTTACTTTTCCTTGAAAGTTGAAAGATTTTTGGTGCGAAGATGGGAACATAGCTATCTAATCGACGACAGTGGTCGAGAAGCACTTTTAGATATTATACATATGATTTGCTTGACTGATTATTTAGCTAATCCATTTCTTTTATCACCCTAGGCATGAATACTTTTGTCTGACTCAAATCTTACTTTTTACACATATATATTTTTCATATTTTTATATTCTTGAAATTTGTCCCCTTAAATATTAATTAACCTGAGCAAATAATAATAAAAATAAACTATAAGCATATTATAATAAAATGTATAATATGTATTGCAATAAATTTTCTGCACTTTTTAATCTCTATAACAAATAGGTTGTTATTATTCTATAACAATTATTTTGTTATTTTTGGTTTATTTTACTCTGTAGTTTTGAGCACAATTTCTTCATAAACCACCCTTTCTTTTACTTTGTCAATACAAGATATACCACTTAGAGACAACTGAGAATGTTTTCATTCAACGTTTTTGATACTTCATGCCTAGAAAGTATATCAATGTCATGCTCGTTGACCGAAAATGGCTGTTATTCTGAGCAGACAGCTACAATAGATAGAACAATTAAAAGTCTTAAGATAATGCATTTTGGTTAGATATATTATACGTCAGTGTAAGCGCTAGTATCTCTTAGAAGCATGAGAAGGTTAGTAGAAAGTGACTATAGAACGGATTTTCGGCATACAATCGAGAAACGGTGGGAAAAGAACTCGTTTTTTTTTGTCAAAATTACTCTATAGCATAATGCACACATCATCGCTGACATTTTGCCTCTGTAGCCGCCAGCCTTATAAAGCACTAATTTTTTGCCATTATTAAACGAACCAGCTGTAAACGAGCGAAAAGACGTTAACTAAATTGGCGAAATGTACCGGTGGGCCCACAGCATGTGCTTGATCGTGTCTTAGGCTGTATGAAACACATAATTGTGAATATTATACATACAGATACGTGTATATATATACTTATTATGAATCTACCATTATGTATTACCTGATAGCCCTGTGAATATAAAGTAGATTCAGAAAGACGTAGGTGCTCTTTTTGTTTAATCGCTGGATCGTTAGCGCTAAAGAGTCGCGGCTTGCTTTTTGTTTCTCCCTATATGCATGTGAACTTCGGCAGAGGGAGAAGGAACGGGGCTCGCACATATCGTACATGTTCCGGCTGCCGTTCGCCGCCGGCAGCGTATTCAGCGCCTCGATGCTGGACACGCTGCTCTACCAAGCCTTCGTCAAGGACTATGTGATAACCTTCGTGAGACTGCTGCTGGGCGTCGACCAGGCGCCAGGCTCCGGATTCCTGACCTCGGTTTGTACCCTTGTGCATTAATTTTTGCTTTTGACGCATTGCTATTATCATTGTTGGAATCTGATACTAAATAGTTAACAAGGTCAATGATTCTTAATTAGTATCACGTGATATAGAATATGGTATCTTATTTAGTTGATACTGCACGGAGAAAAATATAACTAATTCTATTGTTTAGAGAGTTGATAAAAAATTAGAATGCAAAGTTTATTTTACTTACAATAACGTAAAGACGGCATTAAAAAATGTAAAAGTCTTTTTTTGTTAAAGTTGGATTGGCATTACATCCTAATATATTGAAACAGATTTAGAACAAATCGACTTTCTACTTTTTCCGAAAAGGAGTTTAGTCGTCTTGAAAAGATTTTTTGAACGAATAGGTACTCCTTTTTGAAAAGAAAATTCTCCTTTTTTTCAATGAACTTTTTAAACGCAATAAAAACTACATTTTAAATATAATGTTATTTTCACTACCCTGGTGGAAACTGACTTCATTATTTGCCTAATAAATAGTTGGTTTTAGTGGGGTATAGCCAAAAACTAGCCACTTTTTTTGGATATTTCTATCTATCGATAAAACGATTTTTCCAACATTATTCGACCATTTAATAGATTGAATATAGAAAGACGTTTTTTAAAGATTTACACAAGCTTGTTCTTAACTATTTCAAAGGTATTAAAATTGAGGAGAAAAAGAAACTGTTGGTCAGTTTTTTTAGTTAGGAAATGGCTAGTAGAAGGCTTGTTCTTATGACGAGGAGCGAGAGAGACAGAATCTAACAGAAAAATATGGGTTTAAGTTAATATCTAAGAAAGAAGTTCTGTAAACGTTTTTTTGGTTTGTGTTTATTGTTTACATTTTTGTAAGCTAACTATTACAGTTGAATGCTCTTAAATGTAACGTACGCCAAGTCTATGAGTAAATGTATATTGAATATTTTGAAGTTATACCATTCTATTTCAAATCTATTAAATGGGCAAATGATAGGGAAAAAAGCGTTCAACATGGCCATTAACTAGCTATTTATTCTAGCTATTTACTGATTTTCTGACCATTTCGTAATAGATAGACAAATTTCTACCAGGGTATGAACAAAAGTTATTTCTACTTATTTTATAATACCATTTCAGCATTTCTGATACAAAAAGGTTACGTTAACTATAAATTCTTTTCCGTGTATTATTGATAAAAACCAGAACAAAGATAATATCAGTTAGTGTACCAATACATGCAAAAACCTAATGGATGTTAAAATTATCCTTCAATTTCATGTCAGATTCTAATTCTCACTGCTTATCACCTTTCTCTGTATTGTACTTTCAATCAAAGAAATGTTCAAAACTCCTTATTCAACCCTATTTTAAATTCAAAATAACTAAACTCCAACATCATTAACTAATTACCCGATAAAAGCATCGGATATTAAACGAAAATCTGAGTCGAGAGCAATAAGAGCTCAATTAAAGAAAGCCTTTAAATCAATAAAGAGCCGGGATGAGTGAGATCGGCGAACGCCACGTCGAGAGCGTTATTGAGGTTCTAAAATAGAGCGTTCGCGCTTCGGCGGCCGCTTGGCTGGCTGGCGGATATCTGTTACAGATGAAGATAACGAAGGAGGACATGTGGATAAGGACTTACGGTCGGCTGTACCAGAAGTTGTGCTCGACGACCTGCGAAATCCCTATCGGTATTTACAGGACGCAGGACACGTCGGTTGTCGACACCTCGCACGTAAGTGTCTGCCGCCCGTGTCGGGGCTAAAGTGCTTTAGGCGAACAACATACACTCCCGCACATACACACACACACGTATACACGATCGAGCGCGCGCGCGTGCGCCCCCCGCACATGTATACGGGGGCGGCGTGCACACGTTGGAAAAGTCCAGTCAGTCGCCCTGTGTCTCTCTAATGCGTTCGAAAGGGGGCAGCTCTTTCTCTCTGTCTCAGAGAGAGGGAAACCCTTTGAAATAACCCCCCAGTGGTGGTGGCTGTGTGAGTAGCGCATGATTGTGATGGTCTCGCTCGCTCTTTCTTTGTCTCTGATCTATCATATACCTGTTATATAAGCTATCCCTCCACGTTTTTTTTTCTTCAATTATTGGACTAATGCCTCTACCTCGTTAACACACTCTTTATATTATATACTCGTGATTATATATATAAAGAGAACTGTCGCTCTTTGGTTATATGACATGAGTATCCATCGTCCTTGTATTATGAATGAACGATCGGATACGCATCATAACGTTATGTCTATCTCTTTAGGGGAACGAGAATACGTTTCAAGCTGACCGCTTATTTGAAGTAGATTGTCAATTACTGTTACATTAAGATATTCTGCAAATCGATATACATATAAATGGTGCTATCTCTGTGTAGGGTGTAAGATGTGCTTCTCTTTCTTGCAGTTAATTGGTGGTTTTGTTACTTATTTGAGTGTTTCTCTATATCGAAAATCATATGTATACTAATAATTGGAAGCTATAATCTGTGCGCAATTAGTACATTTTGATAGTATGGCAAATTGTTTAAAAAAATTTTAATTTCAAATGATTTGGATTTGATTAATACCGAAGGTAACACCAACTTTTTTTTAGAATATAAATCAGTTGATACGAGTATAATAATCCAAACTACAGAGCAGATGCTGTAATTTTTTACTTGACTTCTTTGTACCGCACGCAATTAATATCCTAGATCGCAACAAAACTATTTCAAGCCAGTGATCAGCTATGTATAACAAGAGCACGCACGTTGTTGCGAGTCATGTTCTCCACATTTATTCTACAATTATTTGCTCGCCCTTGCATCGTGTTAGATATCCATTGTGCATAACAATAAGACACGTGTAAAAACATGAGCTCCTGAATATCGTTTACTTTGCTAAAAAAATAAAGTGGTAGATTATTCAAATTTTAGTGATATTCGTTAGTTTAACTGGAAGTAATTATGTAAACTTTATTTTAAATCAAACATATTTGTGCATTCTGACAGAAAAATAATTCAATAGAAAATGTTTCCTTATTTTTAACAAAATATGATTTGTGAGTGACAAGCATGTCCATCTTGTTGAAATATAAATTGAACTCAAATAAATATTTAAACTAGGTCGAATATACCAATATTCATTCATGTATTTATACAATTTAAAAATAGAATTAAACATTAAAGAATCAAAAGTTTTAATTGTTAGTCATCACATATACTCATGCCACGAAAACATTTTTCTCATCACTATTTCCAAAGAAAACGAATTTCAACGAACCCTTGCCAAAATGAGCACATTATATATCAGTGGAGTGAATCTGAAATTAGCCACAAGGAAAAAAAAACAATGTCATGACGAATGATCCTGCACGTATTAGAGAATGAGACTAAGATATACATTATTATCGATCTCAAGTCAAGAGCGAAACGCGCGATGACAATGACGATGATGAGACGATGGTGACACACGTACAAGAAAGATGCGATTCTCGATTCTGTCGCGTGAAGCGAACGGGCGCGCGAGCGAGAAAAAGAAACGGCAGTTAAGTGTAGAGCTATGCTTGTTTTGTTTTTTCTTCTCGACAGGGCGACTCGGACGCGGAGAGCGACGCCGGCGTCGGCGTCACGTACAAGATGCGCCACTCGGCGGCCGCGTCCTGCTTAGCGAATTGCACCACCCGCGACAAGGGTGCCTCAGCTGTGAGTACGGTCGATGTATGTGCATCACGAAAATTTTTTTTAAGACTTTAACAGACTCTTTATTACCATTTTATTATTGCTATTATTATTATTACCACTATTTTATTATTATTATTATTACCATTTTATTATTATTATTAAGTAAAGTAAAAACGTAAAACAAATAAAGTCTTCTTTCAAATTTTCAATATTTACTCAATTTTTTGTCTCTCTTTGTCTCTGCATTCAGCACAACTACTACTCTGTGGCCCGCTGCGATCGACTCTCTTTCTCTGTACTTGAATATATATTTACTGTTGTATGACGTTTCTCTGTATTTTTATTTTTTTGTGAACGTTGATGTGATGTTGTTGTTGTTGTTGCTGATGTTGATGTTGTCTGCCGTGTACATATATACGTATAGACATGTGTGTATGTTGTTTTGTGCTCGACTCGCATTCTTTGAGTGCACTCGCTTTGTCCTTTCTCGCTGTTTTTACATACTTCACTTTTAGCTGTTTTGCGCCCGCGTACGCACGCAATGGTGGAATGAAGTTGCGTTTTTCGAAAGAAAGATGTTTCAGTCATATTATTCTTATTTATATATGCGTCTGACCTTGAACTAATTGGTATAGGTTCACTGCAGACCAGTGCATAAATATTGATTTTACGGGAGTGATGTATTTCATCGAAAGAGTATGAAATATTCGCGACTCTCCAAATAACTGTAGTATTTTTTTTGTATAGTAATATTTTGGACTATCTAATCGAACTTTTCAGACATAAAACTTTAAATTTTAGTTTTAGAAAGAAAGAATTTTTCGATCCGTAAATAACCATCACATACTCTTTTCAAAGTAAAGTCTGTACAACAAAAGCTCGTATTGATAAGAAGAGAAAACTTCAGAAATGAGATGGCATTTTATTTTACGCTTTGGCTGAATCTCTATTAAAATTTAAAGCTTACTTTCATATTATGTAATCTAATAAACAACTTATTATTCTGAGTTAATTGAGCTCAGAATCGTGCTTATGAGCTTTATCATGCTTATGAGCTTAAGGCAACAAAGCTTTCAATCAACTCGCCATAAAAATTTAAATAAATCCTGCGATATCCTACAAAAACAATTATGTTAAATTTTCATATCATGCTTGCATGAAAGTACACTTGTAATCGTCAGCTTAATTCGTTGATTACAACATTGGAAAAGCTCAACTATATCGCTGTCATTTACTCTAATTATTTTTAAAACTTCAATATCGATATTTTCATTGTCTCCGTACAAATTCGATACTTATCCTACATTTTCCGATATCACAACTGGTCTTTTACGTTAGACATATTACTCGACAAAGATCCATTCCGAAAAAAAAATAAAAACTTCGCCGTAATTGCGGAAGCTCTCGTCTATACACTGCCATTCGCCTTTTTACCATTTCATTGATGCTCCGATCGTAAATAGAGCTCTGGGAAAAGAGAGAGAGGGAGAAAAAATATATTGGGAAGGTAAATTAATAGCAACCGCTCAGGAGCGATAAAGGCATTGGTATAATGGTGTCGTAGTCGTAAACCAAAACGCGTATACGAAATTATTGAATCAGATGAAGCTAGAGATAGCACGTTTACGGCTGCCGCGCTATTATAGACGAGACCTAGGATGGACGTTTAATGATCTCTCCCACCTTAATGAAGTATGCCTTGGTGCTTCCATTTAATTGTCAACTCCTTTATCTTTTTATGTACCTTCGGAAATGTGGCTTATGGCCAAAATAATAATCAATAAATATCTATCTATATCTCTATTACTCAAACTCCTGTTAAGATAATAAGAAAATAGCTGGCGTTAAAATAATAAGTAGAAAATTTAACCTAATATAAACATCTAACTTTACAAAACTTTGTTTATAATTAGAAGCTTTTACCAAATTTACTTCTAAAATCCTTAACAAAGAACCCACGAAAAATTCATGAAAAATCACATTTATTCAAATGACCATTTTTGCCATCATCGCGACTCTAACTAACTCTCATAACAGCTTCTAATTCACTTAGCTGCGTATATTTTCGCACGGTAAAAAAGAAAAACACAAATTTATCCATCTCTCTCACTCTCTTCTCACGCTTCTCCACACCACATTTTTCCAGCATTTTTTCTATTTCCTCTCCGAGTTTATCTCTTAGCGTTCATCTCTCTTTTTTCAATTTTAAATACGACTCTCTCTCTCTCTCTCTCTCTCTCTCTCTCTCTCTCTCTCTCTCTCTCTCTCTCTCTCTCTCTCTCTTTCTCTGTTTCCTCTTTGCCCGCCTCTTTTGTCTCTTTATTCGACACTGGCGCGAGCGTACCGCATGCGTAAACGAGCAAAATGACGTGAGCCCGTACCGTACGTACGTATGGAGGTACGTACGAGACGGGCGGCGGCGCAGCTTTTACGTCGGCCGGCGCGTAGGTATACTCTCTATGTGTGCAGCGCCCGGCGCCGTCGCGAAAAAACGGCGCGAGGGCGAGAGAGAGAGAGAGGGTGCGCGGGAGAGAAAAGGAGGAATGATGACGGATAGGAGGAAAAAACAAGAAGGAGAGAGAGAGGGAGAGCGGCAATGTGTCGCGTTCCCGAAAAAAGAACCCCTTTCGCACACGTACGCGATACGTATATGCGAGTCGGTGTGTGTATATATACTTTGCGTCCGCGTCAATCTGTCTTTCTCTTTCTCTGATTCTCCCTCGCTCTTTTGCCCGCGTGCGCTCTCTCTCTCTCTCTCTCTCTCTCTCTCTTTCACTCATATACGCTCTTTCTCACGCTGTGTCAGTGTGGCAGACTGATCATTTTGCCGAAGCAGGAAGTTCGCGCTTTCAGGTTTGCTTTCTCTCTCTCTCTCGTTTCTTTCTCTCTTTCTTTCTCTCTCACTCTCCTCACTGCGAGCGTGACTCGGGAGGAATCGAGTGGAAAGGCATTGATTTCGAGGACGACGACGGCGACGACGGCGATGACGGGCTACGACGGGAGCAGAAAAGAGGGAGAGGAGAGGATGTCTCTGTTTCACTCTCTGCCTCTCGCTCTCTCTCCCCCCGGCTACGACTTTGTTTCGTAAGAGTGTTCCACATTTGCATTTGGAAATTATTCAATTATTTTTATGTCTGGTTTATTCGGGAGTTTCACATGGAAAGGTGAGGCGTTTTAAATAGATGACGGGTAGATGTGCTTTAGCCACTTAGACGCAAACGAGAGTTTTAGATTTAGAATTCATGAGAGGGGATTTCAGTTAGCGATGAAAAGAAAAAAGATGATATTACTCTTTTGAACGAAAATTGATTCGTGAGCACAGGTTTTTTACTTACAAAATTGTATTTCTACACTTAATGTTTGTACACCAGAGTGTAAAAATTTTTTTATGTATACTATCATTCATTCATGATTTTTTTGAAACTAGTTTTGCTTATTTTGGTAATAATTTTCGCCTTGTTACATATTCATACGTATTATTAATTTTCTTGTACCCAGTTGAACCTTTTGCTTATAATTTTTATTGTCTATTTTTAATTCAATGTATCGTATTATTTTTTATTTCCAGTTAATATCATCTATTATCGATGATACATTTTACCAATCAAAATCTTCATTAAAAATTTTTGCACGCTTGTGTACGAATAATTGATGTTGTTATTTCACTCCTGTACATATATAATTGTTTTTATTCATATTGTGTATTTTTTAAATACTAGTCAGTTATAAATTTGTAGTAAATGAGAAATATCTAATTAAATTAATACAATATAAAGATCAAATTAGTCTTAATAGTCTCAGACTAGGTGTGACAAAAGTGTTTTGCACATTTATAAATGAAATCGTTAAACAAGTACATGACGATCGACCGAGTCACGCACGATTTTGCTGCATATAATACAGCTTTGTTTTATTTGAATGGGAGGTCATTGTAAAAAGCAATCAAAAACTGAATTTTCACATAAAAATACTTTATTGTTAATCTAAAAAGTAGCTCGTTTGAATACATATTTTTAAAAATATCTAAATAAAAAGTGAAGTATCAGTCGAATAAAAATTCATTCATAATTATTTAATAATATTATATACTTTTCTGTAGTAATTTTATATATAACCTATACTTAATTGTCTATACGGTAAGAAATTGACTGAAATAAATTTTAAATACATTTAAGTTAGAACGTGTAACAATATTAGATCTTTCTATGTAACTGGTCTAACCATACTTAGCATTTTCTACTTGCTATATAACTCTAATGCATGAGTTACTAAAGTAAATTTTGTTCTTTACTACATAGACAATGATTTTTAATTACAATTTCTATTTTAAAATCCTCAGCATACTTTTGAATAAATCGAAAGTATACATAATCGAAAAATTCAATTGAAAAAACGATTCTTTTTACGATGTGTCACTCCCCGGTTTTCAATCACCAAACGACGCCGCTTCTCTCAAAATCTAAAGTAGCCCGCCTCTCTTCTGTTCCGCTTGCGCAACTGGATCCACCACCGTCAACAGTACTCGGTGAGCCTGGGCGACGAGGCGCGCGACAATCACGCCCAGCAGATCGAGCGCGCCGAGATCGCCAACCTGGTGCGCTCGCGCATGGAGTCCCTGAACCTGCCGATCGCCGACTACGACGACGTCTCCGAGAAACGCAACAGCCTCTCCTACGTCATCATCAATCCATCCTGCGACCTGAAGCTCGAGGAGGGCGACATTGTCTATCTCGTGAGGCCATCGCCCTTCTCCGCGCAGAAGACGTTCGAGCGGCACAACTCGCGGCGCAAGAGCAACATCAGCTTCTGCTCGGCCCAGCTAGTGGCGCAGATGAACGCAGCTGTGTCCTCGGCGGGCGGGGGCGGCGGCGGTCCGGGTAGCCGACGCGGTTCCGGTATTGGCATCTCCAGGGCGCCGCCGCTCAGCACCACCAAGTCCAACTCGTTGTCGCTGCCGGATAGCCCAACGGTCGCCGGCAGCCTGCGCGGCCGCTCGAACTCACTGCGCGTGGTTGATGACATTCTCCTGAGGCGCAGCAACTCCCTAAGGTGAACACTCGTAGATTCATGTACTTCTTACTTCAGTTTGAGTGATTATGATCTTTGACGGAGTCAAATTTTTTAAGGAATCGTAAGTGAACATTAGCTTGAGAGTTAGTTTACTAAAAATAACGTAGACGTTGATTGTTGGCCGTCAACTTTGAGTGTCCGAGTACTTATAAGCGATTTGAGAGGTTAATTTCTGTTAAGCGATTGTTAATAGAAATAATTTTTACAAATTGCTGAATAAGTAAGGTAATACAAATGTGTAATTTAATTTAGTTTTAGATGTTGATAATTGAAAGCATTAGAAGTGTTGACTTTCACTAATCAACTTAGTCGCTTTGAAATTTAATTTAGAGTTTGAGTAATTTTAAAGTTTAGTATTTTAGTCAAGTTAATTAATACAAGATTAAAATGAATTTGTGACAAACTTCTCAAGAAATCGAATCTCACCCTAACCCTAGTAGCTTTTCTTATATATATTTATTTTAAGTTAGAAAGCGTTGGCCATGGTAATCGTCTGCAAAATTTTTTATGGCCAGCGGAGAAATTTGATAAGGAGTACCTCTAATTATTTTACGTGGTGCCGTGACGTCGCCAGACAGACATTAATGACGCTGATAATTTTTTAATTGGGTTAAGTAATTTTTTCAATGTGTTTTTTATGCATCATGTTGTGCAAAATTGGTGGCTTTTTATTCTATATTATGTAATTACGTAATTAGCTTTGCCTTACTAGTTAAGCTTAAGTCATTCACTGTTTATTTTTATATTTTTCATAACATTTGCAACTAACATAAAAATTTAGTTGTCACGATCGAATCAAAGTACATATTTTACAATAATCGCAGTAGAAGTTACTACAATTCGATAATCTTTTAAATATTGTTAATATTTACTTAAAATTTTGGATATTTAAAAGACATGGTAATTGAAAAAAGAATAAATAATTAAAAATCATTTCATAATAAAACGATAACAATAACACGACATTTAATCATTAGTGACTGATCTTGGCTTTTTTTCTAATGCAAGTGGAATTGTTCTGAGAGTTATGCCCATGGTTACCTGTTAGCATATTAAGGCAAATCCAATTATCAATAACGTCAGGGTCATCTCTTCAATTATGAGCATAGTGCTATCGATATAATTTACTGAAAGTTACATTGGCTGTTGCATAATTTTTTCAGCCACGTTTTCTTACTACTTACTAAAATTTTCTAACGTATGAGGTGTTACTTGAACGTAATTTTTATCATAACTGATTAGCGGTGGAGGATACCAGTTTCAAAGACAGTTCGTGTAGAACAATTTTGAGAATCCAGAGGGCTGGCATTTTACAAACTGAAAAGTGTAAAAAGCATGTAAATATAGCTCACCTCGTAGTCGTTCTCACTCACATATACATATATGCAAATATCGATGTAAGTACATATCTATAAAACGTAACCAGATAACTAGTGTAAAAGTTTTGACACATTTGTAACTTTCCAGTCTTCTCAATAACGACATGAGTATAATTTAACTAAAATGCAGAATGTATCTTTGAAACTCTGGTACCATCTACCGAACCCAATTTTCATCCACAACCAACCTAACCATATATCTCTTCTTGGCAATCCCCCGTTACAGGCAGGGTTTGAGCATCCCAACGCGTCGGAAGAGCAGCCTGGAGGATATCGGTCTCGGCGCCCTGTCGCACCCCTCCAACCACAACCCCATCAAGATCGCGCTGAACGGCTCGATTGGTCTGGAGGTGACGCCACCAGAGGAAGGCGGGTCGCAGGCTGGTAGCACCAGCGCCAGCAACACCGGCATCCTCGACGTCGGTCTGCCTTCGATGCCCGTCCTTGGGCCAGGACTCTCCTCCTCTGTTGGCCTCGGTGGCTCGATGGGTGGACTGTACGATCCACCACCCTCGTACTCGGGACCCCAGTCGTCAGTGGGTGGCTCGTCGACTGGTCAGCTACAGGGCGCCACGCAGGATCCTCAGCACATTCAAGGGACGATAGTATGATACAACCTTATGTGGGGTCGCAGGCTCTCCAGCGTAGTGCGAAACAAATGGTTGTAGCGTGCCCCACGTGCTTTAGGACTAACACTAGTTGCGGTTTAGCATCGCATGTACTTACTACAAAGCGTTCGTCATTAATCTCGTCGAATCGTTTAGTTTGTTGAAAGCTTGCTGCTCATGCCGACGCGTTATTATTGTAATTATAAGATTTACCTGTTGTTATGCGGAGGTGCTATGCGAGGATGTTGAGTTTGCTGCTGCTGATATTAACTTTGTGTTGCTGTTCTGTCGTCGTCACAAGTGTGTAGTTGACGAAGAGTGAGCTGATGGTTTTCTCGGGAGATTTGTGTTGCCATCTGTTTACGATAGGGCGGTCTATCTTACGGTTTTTAATACTTTAAAGATAAAATGAAAATTTTCCATTTCATGAATGTGGTTCAACTGTTCATTGGAAAAATCATATTGAAATAGTAACAATATATTTGATTTTGTTCTGCTGTTTTATGGACCAGAAAATTCCTGTACCTAGGCAATGACCTCTCAAGTTGTTCGGAACCAACAATGATGGAGCTAACATCGCCAATCTAATTTATGATTGTTTTCTTTTTTTTCTTAAGTAAAATAGTATCAGATAAATAATACAATATTTGTATCGTATTTTTGGATAGGATATTTTAAGTAATCAGTAATCACAACTTTGATATGATTTTTCAGTGCTCGTGGTATAAAATACGGTTCGAGACTAGTAGATTATTTACTTCACGTGACTTTTCGTGAAAAATGTCATATAAAGTAAATAATCTACTCCCGCGCTTGTGTCGAAAAGTACTATTATTAGTGTTTGAAAATGTTGTGCGTTCTTTCAAATATTTCTAAATGATAATTGAGTATCCTGCACAATTTTGCTTTTTTACAAAATGATATAGAATGAGGCGATAACATTAAATTAGGTACAAGATTTTTTTGAACATACAAAAGACAAAATCACCCCGGACAACTTCATGTAAGCAAAAAGATAGATCGTCCTATTACTGACACGATTTGATTTGTGTGATTTCTGGAATTTCATTTGTGATTTACGCGATGATTCCACGACTACGAGAGAGAATCACGCATGACTCTTCGGACCTTAAGAAGCTTATTATCGCATAAAGCTGGCAGTTCTTAGCCACTTGAGAAAAAAAAACTAGTGATTTTCGTTCGATTCTAGGATGTATATCAAACGACGGATGGAGCGTATGAAAGTGTGATTTCGAAACGCCTCGAATGCGGAGAGAAATATATTATACATTCGCCATGAGAAAATACGACACGACAACGACTTTCGTTGCGTTACGCGCACACACTATATACGTGCGCATTAGTGGATATTGTAACGTAATTAAATACTCCCAAGGAACTTTACAAGCTTTAGCGACTTCGAGTGCCCTTTAAAAACGAATGATTATGACATCCTTGTCGATAATTTTGTACTAGAGGGAAAAATATATACATTAATTAAGAAAATAAATATTAAAACAAAAGTCTATATATATATAAAAAGATGATAAGCTAAGAGGTTAATAAAAAGCGAGCGAAATGAGAAAGACGACCATTTCAATTCATATCACGCGAGCGTCGTGCTAGCGTATAAGTTTCGTTTAAGCCTGCGCGCAATGACACAAATATGAATGTGAATCGAGATCGTGTATATGTATAATTATAAGTAAACCTCGATTTGCGGTGTGCGTGTAAGAGTGGTTATACAAATATATGATATATAGGTCATTTTTCGAGTATTAAAGCGCTTTGAAGCCATATTATGTCCCTTCTCTTAATTGTCATAATTTACAGAAAGCGTACACCCACACATTACACACACCTTTGCGTTCAACCGTGAAGTCTGATTCAATGCACATCAGGATACGTATATGTATAAGCCGACACGTGTACTTTTTAATTGCTTGAGCACTTATTCGTACTTTTTGTAGGGGAAGTTTCCTCTTCAAATTTTGCTAGAATAGAATGATAGAAATCTTACAATCGTCGTTTTCTTATTATAATTGAGACCATTATTACGTCTTTGTAATAGAAAAGCTTCATTTCAATGCGCAGACATGAAATCGTTGAAAATGGGACCTTTAAAGCGAATGTAGTTATTCTAACAAATCAATGTGAACAAATTGGACGAATAAGTATCTTCTACGTGATAACTAATTATGAAATTATATGAATTGAATTTTATTTCTAAAAAAAGTTTCTATATTATTTATAGATTTAATTTTATCAGTAAATAAAATTATAAAAATGTCAATTATTATAATTTGTATTAGAATTATTTTGTTAGAGCAGAATCTTCGTTTCTTATTTAATTACAATTTACATCCAGTTATTTTGTAAACAATAGGAAATTTTTATTTCAATACCTTTTTATCAAAGTAAATGTCTGTATAGAAAATTCTGAACATAGAAGATACTTTTTGTCCATGAGTACGATGATAAGAAAATATGAAACTGATTAAAAAAGTGATGTTATACTTACTAACTTAATTATTCAATCATATATTACTTAGTTCAAAGCCATTTAATTAAAATGAAACAATATTTATAAATATATTTTAAATAATACAATTTTCTTTCGACAATCTATTTTATTAAAGTTCAAGATTACACATATTTCTAAATAACAATAAATTTACTTATTTTAAAATTCTAAACTATTAATTAGAACAACGGCTCTCCAGTATGCATTACTATAAAAAGTCTCTGCACATCAGTGCAAGTTTTTGGTATATGCAAATACACAATTTTTACATATTTTGATTAAATCGAAGATCGTTATAAAATTTGATTGTGTATCGTGAGCTCAGATTGATATTTAATGTATTTTATTGAAATCATATATCGCTATATCAATGAAAACGGATACTGTATTTATTCACAACTTAAAATTTGGTGACCAATTTTTACACTTTTTCATACTATACTCTTAATTTGTTCAAACTGGCAATATTCAGTAATATTTTGTCGGTTTTATATACTTTTTAAGTATTATTGAATTAATATAAACCCTTTAAGATTATTGCTTCACCATAAATGAACAGCAAATCTACAATATATAAATGAAAAATAAGTAAAAAGCTCTCCATCACGTTTTCAAGGAGAGTAAGAACAAGATTTCTCGATTATCGCCTGAAGTACCATAAAATAGTCACAGCGTTAAATATATTAATAGGGAATTATATATATATAAATGCATATACAGATTCGAAAAAAGATATAAAATTTGTAAATAGATAAGGCTAGTCAAGTATTTTTTGGGAGAGACAATTTTCTATTTGCGTCGTCGTCGAGAGTGCGCAGAAAATATATAATGAAGCGCCGAGTGCCCGGTATGTATCACGGTTTTAAGTAACAAAAAAAAAAGATGAATGCTCGAACCTTTATAGTGTCTTTCTTATAACAAAATCAATATACATATATACTTTGTTATTTGTAAAAAATATCCCTGTATTTTATCTTGATCAAATTTTTACTGATCGATTTCCACAATTATATCTCTATTGTACACAATTTAATCTTTAACAACAAGATTATTTTCTCAAAGTTCCAAGATAACGTTAATTTAAGTCTTGAATCAATTGCAAGATGTAGCCTAATTGTTAAAAAAAAAAGATTTGTTGGTACTCTTATTGAAAGTTACTATTATGTTGTATATTCTTTATATATTTTAGAAAATAAATTACAGAAAACGTTATTATTCAATGTTTGTTAAAGATAACTATATAGTTTATTTCGTCAGCTGAAAGTTCTCATTGATTTTTCGAATATTAAGCATGAACGAACGTTTCTTGTTTTCAAGTAAGCTTATATGTGTCCTTCAATACTCGATAAAATATGTAAATCGTCGATGAATCTGCATACAATTACAGCGCGCCGACTTTTGTCTTTCACTGCGTCATTGATATTCCAGGAACATTTTTTCATGTATCAAACAAATTCCTGAAATTTTCATAAAAAAAAAAAAAAAAAATGAGCTATAAAACGGATACTAGACGCGTTCAGTTAATAAAGAATATAGTAACTTTTCTTATCGTGAAATGGGACTAGGAAAACAAAATAATACGTTGTTTAGTGTTATAAATAATGAAAAGTCAAGTGAATCTTATTCGATTAATAAATGCAAAGCGTACGAGAAAGAACGTTATTGCGGTGGATCAGAGGAAAATCATCTTTGGATCCCATCGTATAGTATAAACTGTAGTGAGTATTAAATTTCTAAACATATATATGCAATTTTTGAAATTTAAATATCAAAGTATATAAAATAATTATTTTTTATAAAATTAAAATTGCGTTGAAAACCGGGACGACTGTTTTCCTCTCTAACGCAGTAACGTTTCACTTGTCGAAAGAAACTAAAGAAAAAAAAA
Source organism: Torymus aiolomorphi (assembly GCA_036365515.1). Taxonomy (NCBI): domain Eukaryota; kingdom Metazoa; phylum Arthropoda; class Insecta; order Hymenoptera; family Torymidae; genus Torymus; species Torymus aiolomorphi. The sequence goes on along the minus strand of CM070873.1, from coordinate 58,798,312 downwards.
ATTAGCCTATAGGTAATCGATATTACGTAAAAAGTGCGGGAGGAAAAAATCGTATGACCAATTATTTTCTAGCAGATCACACGTACATACACCAAAAATATATAGAAAATTCGCTCGCAACGATCGATTTCCACAAGATGATCCAATAAATCAATTCCATTGTTTCCTCGTACATTCGCGCATGTTCATAAGTTCCATGCGAAGTAATTACTATAATAATATGAATATAAGAAATATACAATGTAACGATTTTCGGGAATTTCCGAGGAAACAATAGAAAATAAAGTCCTTAACATTTTTTTTTTTTTTTTTCAGAAAAAAAATCACACTCCCTTCGTGCGTACCACAAACGAAGCGAAGTTATAAAAGAGTGTGATTTGCATATAGGATACTTACTGTATGCGTATATTTGAGCGACCTGCTTTTTCCAAGAGAAAAAATAAAACCAACAATGTGCAAGTCTCACGGAAGCATCGACTATATTTCTCCTCTCACCCTTTTACGATTCCATGTAGGTTTTAAGCGACTATCCCAAGTATTTCTTCGACCACATCTCGAGAACGAATGAGAAAACACAGAGAAGTAACGGAACAAAAAAAACATGAAACGATAATTACAAGATAACAAAAATTAAGTAAAAAAAACAGACACAACTGTAAACGGCTGTACGTAATGTAAAATAACAGAGATGACAAAATGTAAACTATATTACGTGTGCAGCGCTCGGCAAATCCGTTCGCGTGCATACTAAGAAAAATTTATTAAATAAATTATTATAAAGCAAACGTATTTCTTTATTTTAAAGCCCATAATCTTATTTTGTAGAAAATTAATTTTTTGTTTCATTCCTTAATGCTACCAGAAACATTGTTGATATCTTTGCATGCATTTTAAGGACTAGAGGTTGCGCAGTATTGTCAAGGAAGTAAAGGTGAAATGAATTTTTATAAGAAAAAAGGCGATTTCAGTATGTAAACGAGATTTTTATTTTACGTATTAAATACATAATTACGTCAACGTAAATCAAGGGTGAAATTGGATAGTCATATCCACAACGATATTGCTTTCTCATCATATAATAAAATATCGATGACCTACGTTAATTCTCTTCAAACCTTCGTCTTTCGTATCTTACAACGGCGCGCTCGTCCTTTTGAAACGCGCGGAATGTACGTGTGTTTGTTTAGTTATTTTTTTTTTGTTTATTTTCGTCAACTTTTGTATACGTGTTCAACCACGCTCGCAGTCGTATTTACAAAATACGCGTATCATTAATAATTAAAGTTAATAATTTTTTGTTTGTCTGTTTAAGAAAAAAAGTTTTCGCAATCGCAAAAGCTTCGTCTACGTTTGGTGTAAGAGTGTATAATACACATCGACAATCGTCGCTCGACACTACTTACTCTTCTGCTTTACTGTTTCTCAATACAAAACTGACAATTTGTATGTAAGGTTATATCCGTCGCGAGACATTTTTGCTTATTTCAAAGTAGACGCTCGTTCGTTCGGCATAATAGCACTCGAGTCGATTTAATCGTATAAGTTGCGCAATACGCATCTAAATCAATAGTCAAAAGTATATAACGAAGTTAAGAGAAAGAGAGCGATAACGATAATCCTCAACTTTGTGCGTTACACCGGTCACTCGTCGTCATCGCTTCTCTCTGCCTTCCGTAATCATAAATATACAAAATTAATCAAATTCGCGTGCGAAGTAACTAGCAATACTAGGTAAACAAACTACCGTTAAAAATACTTCGTCGTAGTCGTCGTCGTTCACGGTCTACTTCCAAATAACGAAAAAAATCGCCTACCCTGAACGATCGATCCAAAAAAAGAAAAATAGAGAAAAAACGAAACGAAACGAGAAAAACGTGTAATAAATCATCATTCTCGTATATACCATTGGCAGGCGTACAGCTGCAGTAACGTTAGCCAGTACGCGGTGCCTGCTTTACCGACGGCGGGCAAATCGAGACTAGTTGGCGGGTGTCGGTGTCGGTGCGGCTGTCGTCGACGCGGACGTCGTCGCCGTGGAGGCGGCGGCGCTGGCGGCGGCTGAGCCAGCCGCACTGGCTGTCGGTCATGCGGCCGCCTTCACTGGCTTCGGCACGTTCTCGGTGAAGTGGCCGACGATGTTGCCTCGTGGATGGTAGCAGGCAACCACTACGCAGGTGCCGTCGCGCTTCGCCATAGCGATACCCATGTCCGTCGTGCTCCTCCACACGATCTGTGTGAAGTGACCTGGTGGGGGGCGATGAGATAAATGTATGTTAGAGTGAGGCTTTTGTTTGTTGATTGATCTTTGATAAAATATCGAGAGTTTTTATGTTATTATCGGAGAAAATATCGTTGGAAAAGTTTGAGTTTATAAATATTCGCAGTACTCGTTTAGTTTTTAATAACGAATAGAACGCGAGGCTTTTATATAATTTTAAATTCGTCTTATCTTTTGTTTTACAAATGAACGCATTTTAATTAGTAAGAAAATTGTGTAACATCTTTTTTACATAGGTAAATAATTTTTGATTTTCTAACAATTAATTGCACGTGTTTACTTCCATAGTTTTTTTAGCTTATAATTACACGATTGCTTAATATTTATAGATGATAATTTCAAGTAAAGAATGCAAATCGATCACTACTCACATGTGTTGAGGATTTTAGGCTCGGTACCAAATTTATGTTCCTTCCTTTCAGAGTACCATTTCGAGATGACTTCTCGAGGTGAAACGATAAGCTTGGGATCTGAACATTGCATCGAGTAAATGTTCTCTCCGTATGGTGACGACGACTGTGGTATGAGTTTATTGGTATTCAGTAACGTACACGCCCATGACTGCGAATAAAAATATATTTATTAACGATACGATAAAACTTATTAAATCATATTCCTTATATTATATTTACGAATAAAGATACTTAATCTAAAAATCATGCTATGTGCGCGTTTAGAAAGATAGTTTGAATCTTGATTATTCGTCAAAAATTGATAAAATTCTAGACAGAAAGAGATAACGCTTATCTCGTAATAACATTTTGATGTTTATATACGTTATCGATTAAAATTTTGTCGGTGCGTTTTGATTTGTTATAGATAAAAAAAAATTTTTCGAAACTATATACGTTATTAAAGCATTTTTGTTTTTTATTTGAATGTTTTCCTTTATACTTCAGGTGATTGATTTAAAATAACGAGCACAGAGATAAAGGTTTTAATATTTATGGTTGAGTTTTAAATCGATTTACATCATGTGATATGCAAATAGATCTATTACGTATTGTACTGAATAAAGCGGTAGATACAAAAAATTGATTTTCGTGAACTATCAGCAATTATTTAAAATATTTAGACAGTTTTGCTAATTGCTCAGATTATATTATTCAATTAATTTATTTAGATTCATAAAAAAACTTTGACATAAAAGCTTAGTATACTGCTTATAAAATACTTTATGTGTAGTAGAAAATTTACATTTTCTTATAAAAACAAAATTTAATCATTTGGCAACAAGTAACTTATCAGAATCTGAATTATTCTTTTTATAATTATTCTTACATTATTTGGAAGTATTTTTTATTTAATATACTACTATATCTATGTCATTACTTGTATTATACATATAATAAACTAGTATTGGAAGAAATATACGATTCGCTTTCCTAAATTACATTCTGAAGATAAAGGATAACAACAAAATAATCAAGAAATACACTTTTTTAGTATGGCGTTCCTCTTATAAATGGAAACGTTGCCCAGAATATCAAAAATAAAGACGAAGACTTACAGTAATAGTCTATTTATAACTTATCTTACAGCGTAAATAATAAATATCACAGTATCAGAAAAACAAGACCTCCTTTATACCTCCCTACAAAAATACCACACCTCTCCTTCCACCCATTCACAATTTACATTACATTCTCAAAGAATCCAATACTCCCCACCCCCTCCCCCTCAAACCCACGATCGCACGCAGACGACGTTCACCTTGGCCGATGAGCAGAGATCCGCGTTGAGCCTCAACTCTGGCACCCTGTGCTTCTTCCTGTACTCATTGTGAATCTGCAGCGCCTCGCGCTGCCATTCCCTCTCGTCCATAATCTTGGGTACATCCGGACTGAGACTTTTTCCCGGCTGAGGCGATGACGACGTGGACGATACATCTCGAGGCGATAGGACGTTCTCGGTGAAGCTGCCGAGGAAGTTACCCGCCGGATTGTAGTTGGCGACGACGTAGACCTCGCCGTTGCGGTTGCGCGCCATGCCGACGCCGAGCTCGGTCGAGTCGCGCCACACGACCTGCGTGAAGTGGCCGGTTTTCAGGGTCGTCGGTTCCTTGCCGTACACGTGCTGCGTCTCCTCCGCGTACCTGAAGTTGGATTTGCTCGTTTTATTCGTGGCGAGGGGTGATTTATATGGTTGCAGCGGCGACGTTTATTTCACTTTGTGTTCGCAAACAGGTTCCCTCTCGTATGCAATTCATTTGGGGGACGTGCTTTTTGTGAAATGAATTTTTAGTTGTGTTCTTCTTTTTTTTTGTGTAAAAAACGTCAGTGTACTCGTTTGTCGGATAAAAATTTGAAATGGCAAACCAGTACATTCATCACTTCTTGCGCGTAAAATCTTTGTTAGTTCGCGTTTAACCGAAAGAGTTTATTGAAACCTGTAAAGTTCTTATTCGGGTTTCAGAAAATTTAATATTTATTGAATTGTAAATCCTCTCTAGTCATTTACTGATATTTTTGGTACTACTCGAACACTCTGTGTTGAAAGCGGTCTCTCCAAGTCATTACATGTACTTTAGGAGACGCCGCGGCATCCATCATCGTTAAAGTCGCGCTCGTAAAATGGTAGTTACAAACTTGCTAGTAAAAGGGATTCGTAGGCTCGCGAGCGAGCGAACGGGCGCTTGCATCGCATTATTCGTGAGTATACCGAGTTCCAAAAATAAATAGAACACACGGTGCAGGCCGGCAACACTCAGCGCGGCGACAGTGAACTGAGCTTTAAAAGGATATAATTAGGCAGTTATGATTGATCATTGCGGCATTTTGATGCGCGCAAATGGAGGTTAATATTTTAACGGTTCTGAAAGATTAAAATTTAACGAGCAGGAGATTAGTAAGAAATGGAAAAATTGACCGTAAAATTGAATTGAGATATAAAATGTCGTGCTTTGAGCGTGTGCGAAAAATCTTTACCAGCGTTTTAAGTGAGTCACAAATTATTTATTAAATTAAACTGCACTGGAAAATGTGTATATGGTAATTCTCACTTTACGCTATCCTTAATTGTTGAAGTTGACGTTATAATTATATGGTAAACACAACTATAATAAAGTAATTGCTGTTATAAAATATGGTCGTGAAAATTCTACACTACATGTCATTTTAACGGTCTCTAGGTTTTTTAGTCTCAGTATTTTGAACATTTGAAAAAAAAAATTAAAATTCTAAATTATTTTACCCACACTGAAAGAGAAACGTTATGTAAAAATTACAAAAATTATTACACTGTAATTAAGGAAACCACAGATTACAAAAACTCTAGATGTTAACATATTTTATAAATAGAAATTTCCTGTAAACTATATGATAATTTTTTGGTGTTTTTACTAAAATTTTTTCACTACACTAATATTTTAAATAAGTATAATGCACTTCACTCTCGCAATAATAATCAAACCAATAACTCACCATTCATTGACCGGTTCCTCACCACCGACGACCGTCTTGGGATTCGAGCTCCACATGCAGTAGAGATTCTCGCCGTAATCAATGTTCGCCCGGTGCTCTAGCCTTCCCCGCGTTGCCAGCACGTTCGCCCACTCCTGACTAGCCTTGCACAGCTGCGAAAACGAGAAAATTATATGTTATTTAACGGTGCTTGGCGCAAAAACAAGGCTAATTGCTATTAATTGTGAGCGAGAAATCGGGAGAAAATCGCTTTATTACAAATGTATGTTTAAGTGCGAGGAGATAGCGGAGAGAGATAAAGATATGTAACCTGTCTGCTGAGCCGCAAAGGTGGGACGCCATGACGGGCGCGGTAATAGTTGTGCGTATCGAGGCAGACGTTGACGAATTCCTTGGACGGGCCCGATCTGCGCACAGACGGTTTACGTGGTTCAGTCTTTGTTATCTATAACATACATGGAGAAAACGTTGTCGTCAGAAAACAAACGTGGTTAACGCCGATTATTTTCAAACTGTTCTACCGTTTTTTTGAAGTGATTTTTCTTTTTAAGGATACAGTATTTTGATTAAAAAATTCTATGAAATTATCGAGTTATTTCTAATTTGCAATGTTTAACTTATTAATAGGAAATTCGGGTCTGGAACAAGGTTGGTTATTAAATTTTGCCCAACGCGAAACCCCCCATTCATTTTCTACTTCTTTTTTTCCCGCTTTAGAAAGTCGATTTATGCAGTCCTGCTAATTTGTAAACCGTACTTCACTAATACCATCGCGTCACATATTTCGACCGGCACTTAATGAACCGTTTCATAAACATCAACGTCGCCGGTATAACGAGTCGCCCCGACGCGTAGCAGCAAAACCACTTCGGCAGTAACATTGTAAACACCAGTAGCCGATCGCCACCGCACACTAGCCGACCGCGCCAGCACTTCCAATATTGTTAACCACTCGGAACACGCGCTAATTCGCCATAGACAAACTTTCTACGAGCTAGTTAACCGTCGCGCGGAATTCAAGTAGGTATACACAGATGGACGCGCGCGCAAAAAAAGGAGGCATGAAAAATAAAGAGCGGAGAAGAGATAAAGTGAGAGAAGAAAACTGACCGGTTGCATAAATTTCCCATCATCGCGTCGGTGAAATCTTCATCTTAGCGTGCCGCGAATGTATCCTGACACACATGATGGACTGCGGAGCGCGCGCGCCATGTATAATGAAAATAGACGATCGCCACGCGCAGAGCATGCGCGCCTACTTCCGGCCGTATTATACGCGCGACGAACGTCATCATTACGCGCGCGCCGACGCCGCTAATTGATATAGCGAAACCCCCCAATCAATTATCGAGAGTAGTACGATGGCAGTGTAGATATGCGACGAGCGGGGACAGTGAAATTTTCTTTTCTTTTTCGAGTTTTCTTTTAGAACGGAATGAATGAAAGTTGCGGGGAGAGGAAGTGTTACGTGCCTTTTTTGTGTTCGTGCAGAGTAAGTAGCGGCGACGACGACGGCGTCGGATGTGTATACTCGGGCATTACATTGTTCCACTTTTAACGCTCAAAGTCCTGGTAGGATGTTTGTCAAATAGCCGAAGCGCAAAAGTGTGGCATGAGGTAGAAAGAATAGTGCTAGGATATAATGGATCCTCTTTTACTCAAATTTTTTAAGATACAAGTTGCGCTTACTTTTAGTTGTAGATTAAATGCTAACGAAATCGAAGCTGATACTAACCGTATTTCTTTACTGTAACAGCGAGTGAACTGCATAATAAAGTTTTGCTATGCTTCACAAATTTTAAACATAAATATGGAGGTTTTTTGATTATACTTTGACTTCAGCAATTTTTTTTTCTGGTACAAGAATAAATTTTATACGGATACACATTCATATATTCTAGACCGTGACAGCGTAAGTAGAAATACTTACGTAATAAAAGGAAAAAAAGGACAATTATTTCGTATATACGGGAGAACACTTATGTAAAAATGATGTAGTTACCGGTTTCCGCGAGCATTTAGTCTCCAAATGGAGCAATTCTCTGAACGAAAGCGTTACCGTGAGAAATCTGGCCAAAACATCCGCTGAAAAAGTCGTTCCAGCGGAGTACGTCTACGCACAAGTTTCTCAATATAATCAAGATTAAAATAAAGATACTCCTTTATTTTATGCGAAAAAGTTGAACTCGTAATTTTACATTATTTATTAATCTCACAAAAACCGTGCCTTTACAATTCTCTATAGAACGACAAGAATAAGCCGCACGACCAGGTTATTTTACCATCCAAAAGAAAATCCCTTCATTCATCTCGAGACTCGTCGAGGAAAAAGTTCGCGTTCCACTTGCGCGCGAAAAAGCCCGCGTTAAAAAGCCGCTATCTTTCACCTTCTCCGCGCGAGCCACTATCCTGAATCGTACTTACTGCCCGTAAAATAGTTATAATAACAACGAGAACCGCAGCAGCGCGTACGTCTCCCTCTTTCTCTCGCTGCAGCAGCGCGCGATACGCTTTTACAAATCGCTCCGCTTTTCGCGCGCGTCGTTAGCACCTGGCAGCGCTGTACATATACCTTCGATTCTTTCATCAAGCGCACGCACGCGTTCCCATTATCATGGCTCGACTTTTTTCACGGCGAGTGAAAGAGAGAAATAAAAGGTCCGAGAGATGTTATTGTGAGACGCGGCGGGATATCGTTGAGGAGGAATTGCAGATGGAAAAAGAAAGAAAGAAAGAGAGAGGTATCGGTTTTAGGTCGATGGAAAGCAGTAGGCCGTGCGGACGGGGGGACTTTTATGAGCCTTTGAAATCTTTGTGATAGGCGGCGTGTATAGATATAGTTGGCGCTTCGGAAAAGTGTCTTGTCTTGATGAGCGATCGTTTAATGGCGGTGATGATTGGGAATGTTGCTGTGTAAGAAACTTATGTATATATAGAATATATTTTCGTATTTCATTGTTGCTGTTAAATGAATATTTAGGTTATTCACGGTAATATTTTGGAAGAACTTGTCGCTGTTAAAATGGATACTTAAAAAAAATCGTTATGACTTATGCTATCGATTTGGCAGTTATTGGGGTTTTCCTTCGTGCACTATAATACCTTTAGAAAGTAACTATTTTAGTTTATAGTTGCTTTCATCTATTAAGGTTAAATCGTTAGGAACATATAGCGTTATTAAGCCCATAGCAGTGCATCATGTGACATATAATCCTGCGGGTCATTATTTCTTTGTCGTTCCTTCTTTTATTATAACGAGAATTAAGCTCAAACAATAAGAATAGTAAAAAAGTGCGAACGAAATGAGATTCGGGAAGGTTTCCAATTTCAAATGTCATACGATAGTCATCAAATTAAATGGCGTTAAAAAGAATAGTTTAAATTAATGACAGGTGTAAGGAATTTGATTGTTCAAATAAGCTACTGAACAACGAACTCACTTTCAAATTTACATTCGAGCCTTACAGGTCTTACGCTTCTAGTATTTTAAACGAAATTTGCCTTTTAAATGGGGGAATTTCACTTCGCTTAAGATGCAGACAGCACTAATCCAGTTTAGACAAGATATGATAAAAAAAATTGAATAATATTTGAGTTTTCAACGAGATTGAATAATCTGATAAAGTAATCAAATGTTCTAAATCTTTAGAGTTTAAATGGATCATTTTTACTCTTACAGTGAAAATATAAAGGTAAACTTTCGGTCTTAAAATAGCGAACATGCTTGATTTAAGTGTCCGTCAGTTTACGCTAATGCAACGAATCAATTTAAATAAAAACAATGCCTTTTCCGCCAAGTGACTAACATCAATTAACCTATAAATACCAAAATGACCATTGTCAAGCATCAAGTTTTCCTCTTTACCAGTTCGAAGGTTTTGCACTCGAATTTTAACAGCTACTTTGCATTTACAAGAACTTTGCGTAGATATTCTCTTGAGCGGATTAAAATGTTCCAAAAAAATAATAAAAAATAAAGATAAGTAATGAAAGCTAAATGGAGAATTTAGTTAAAATGATATGTCGAAGTTTGTTTTAAAAAAATATTTCATTAAATTTTAGATACTCAATCTTTAATCAAAATCTCGCAAAAAAAACATTCATTTCATCTTTTTATATTCTGCCATGTCAATATGTTAATTATATTCATAATAACACACATATCAATAAAGCACATCACCTGTGAGGAAGAGTATCTCGCGGAATCCGGAGACGCCGAGGACGATCGTGCGCTGCTGCATGACATGCCGTCGCTGCCCAGGCTGCTGTGGAAGCTGCCGTGGAACGAGTTGGGCGAGGCTGGCGACGCCGTCAACGGCGACTTGGACCTCACCGACTCGGCTCTCGATCTGCGAACACAAGTCCCGTCAGTACTACCTTTCGTTTCGCTTTTATACGCTTAGACACGTCAAATTGGAATTCGCAAATTAACAAATCAACGGGTTTGATGGATGTATATAGGCGCGACAGCTCGTGTAATACGATACGAGAGAGATGGAGAGAAAGTCACGTTTACACTGACAGAAAGGAGGGGAGGAAGCTGCGGAACAGAAAACAGATAAGAAGCACAGAGGAACGACGATGTATTATTATAATAAATATATTTATGCGTTCGCGTGCCTTCGTGACTTCTTGACGATGAGGGTATCGGTTTCGGATGAAGCGGATGACGGGATGAGTAGAAATTCAGTTGCCTGCGGACGTCAGTAGCTGTAGGAAGCTTTTTTTTTTCGTAACCGTTGGTTTCGAATAAAGTGTCTCGCAAAAGTTGGTGTTTAATTACCTAGTCATTCATGCATAAGCTTTCAATGGTTTATTAAGATTTGTAAATTTAAAGATAATATCGAAATAAATAATGCACTTTACTGTCGGAGATAAATCTCATTTACTTATTTTACCATGACATATTCGCATCGGTTATGAATAGTCGAAGCGAAGCGTAACTGTAAAAGGTCAAAGTAATATCTCAATATATACAAGACGATAATCGTCGACGAAGCAACGTAGAAAATTAACGATCTTTTGCTCGATATTAGTGACTACTTTTTTCACCGCGTTTTTAATCGCGAGAGACCGTCAAACTGCACTCGGAGCTCACGCAAAAGTTCCGATTTTCCGGTAAAAAGAAACAAAAAGTGCAGCTGAGCGCGGAAAGAAAGGCGCCTCCCTCGAGGCAGAAAACCGCCGGCACTTTGCGGTTTTTCCTATCCGCGCGCGTGCGCGCGAATCGTTGCAAAAAGTGGCGTCGTTGCACCCAGCGACGACGGGAAAACCGATTATACGGACGATTATTGGGATGAGGAATGTCGTCGAACAGCGGCGACGACGACGACGACGTCGATGTTACCGATTTCGCGCTGATCGGCGAAAGTTGCTCGGATTAGATTATGCCGATCGGGATATATATATACATATACGTATGCGGAGGTAAAGTGGAAGTTTAGTTGGAGTTTTCCTGGTTTCCATGTAAGACAAGGCGTTAATAGAGAAAAAAATGCGGAGGTGAAAGATTTGCGGTAATTGAAAAGGGTATATATATACTGTTTAGCGGGAGGTATATATAAGTATACATGTAGACATTATAAGAAAGTGTAATTAATTTTGTAATTGGAAAAAACAAGCGGCTAATTCGTGTCAAGGCATGTAGGCAGGGGTATTAATTTCTACTTAACATAATTTGCTTTAATTACAAGGCTTTGGACGGTAATTATTATTAGAAACTATAAGTAAAGCATGCGCGTTTTACTTTTTACTCGGGATATGAATGTTTCTAGAGAGATGAGTATTAATGGATGAGTTTTGATGATGTGGAGATGAATGTAGACATACAAATGAATTGAAATTTTCCCGTTCCTAAAGAATTTACACCAAGAGAATGTTAATAGTATACTAGTATACTACGCTAGATAATTATTAACTATAAAGTATTCTACTCTCTAAATGTTTACTTTCTAAAGCTAAAATACCATTAATCGAAAAGGAAAACCATCTAGTTTACAAGATTCCGCAATTATTTTGTCCTTTTAAAGTCGAAAAGTTTTTTACACACTTGATCGTATTACGTAATTCCCGTAATCACCTTTCCGTCAGTGATGTGTTGCTCAGGTAGTTGCGATTTCAAAAGGCATCCTGTTATTCTAAAACTGATGTTCGTGAATTTCGTGCAAAAGTTTTCCTGTATCGTCATCGCGGTATAAAAATTTTATTGTTTTTTTTAGACATGAATTCATCAACAGAGATGCATGCTTCGGTGGATGCACTGCATCTCAAAATAAAAAGTGAGCGTACGACGTAGATTTATTGTTTCAGTTTAGGCAGTCAAAACAGGTACCGCTGCGTATAGGGGAGACCGGGACTAGTTGGCCAACTTCTTACATTTCATTTTTTTTTTACAAAAAAGTATAAATTTAATGAACAAAACTTTCTCAACATTTCGAAATACTTCATCTAGAGAATATTTATGATTTTTTTCAAACTTGTAGGATGACCTCGGAAAAAGCTAGAATCAATTTTTTAACCGGACGATTTTTGGCCAATATGCCCCACAAGGGGGGTAGGTTGGCCAAGCATCTGGGATAAGCTCACCGATGATAAATCTTAGAATAAAATACCAAAATTAACGATATTATTATGTATAAACAATTAAACTCGAGAACATGAAATTGAACATATAATAAATAATTCAACAACAAAATAAGCTACAATGAGTTAACAACTATAAATGATCCAACTTTCATTAGCACTGTTTCTACAAGACTTTGTTGGATTTTCTGTGTTATATCAACCATTTTTATCTAGTAGTGAAGTGATTATATGAACGGCGAGCTTGTTCCAAACAAGTCAGCCAACATGTCCCAATAAGGGGACCTTTTACTTTAAAAATTAGGCTAATAATATTAAAAATTAAGAACTAAAAAAATAAAAAGTCGTAAAATTATAAAAAAGCAATTATTCCCTGGTAGAACTTCATCTATAGGAAATGGCCAAGAAGTTAAAAAATAGCTAGTAAAACTAGCTAATTAACCGCTACGATGAAACTATTTTTCGGCCATTATTTGCCTATTTCTTAGATTGACGTAACAACAAAATATTCGTATCTGATTTACCTACTAATTTTATCTTTGATGAAAGACCATTAAAGACCATTAGATGGCTTACCAAAATATAAATAAATAACATTAGCTAATAAATCACTTGGTGTACTCATTCTATGAATAATTCACCAAAACTTTTATTTCTCCATCTGATTCTGTCATGACAGCAAGCCTTCTGCTAGCCATTTCTAGACAATAGAAACTGATCAGTTTTAATACCTTTAAAATACTCAAGAATAAGCTTGTGCTCGTCTTCGAAAAAACTATTCTATTTTTTGGCCTATTAAATATTATATCTATTAAATGTCCAAATAATATGAGAAGAAGCGTTTCATCGGGAGCTAGAAACTGGACAAGAGAAATTCCTATTTTATAGCAAGTTCTTAATATAAATGGTCAGTTATTAGTTATAAAATATTTTGGATTTCCACCAGGGTTATAACCTCCATTAAGTGAAATAGATAATTATAATTTATTTAAAGAATCCGGTATTTCCTAAAATGCAAAATTTGCTCCGACATATAAGAAAATTTTCAAACTTGCGTCTTTCCACGGCGCATGATGCTTTCCGACTGAAATTTAAAACAAATATTCCTGATTCCATTTTACGTTACTGATATCAACAGCCTTGACCTCCGTTATTTCAATCACGAGTTATTAGCATTTGCCCAACCTACCCCATATGCCAACTTGCCCCGGTCTACATGCGTACATCTCGAGTTATTATGATTTCAAAACAATAGTATACGTTCTGTTATGAGCCAAACGCGTAATGCGTATTATATGCATCATAATACATAATATTGCAGGTCTTTAATTTCCTCCGGCTCTTGTGTTTCCTGCATCGTATCGCGTATTCGTTTCCCTACTTTATTTTATATCGAATATGCTCCAAATAGATTATTTTCATTGAGTTAAGTATATAGATTATTTATAATGAAATAATAGGCATTACAATACATGTAGCCAATTAATTTATTCTTGAGCGATATATAATACATTTATAACGTAAGATTATTATGAAATTTACGATTCGTTTCAGCAAAGTGTAACAATCATCAACCAATTAAAACTTTGAACAATATGTAGGTGCAAAAAGCTTCTCAAACACTCAAAATTTAACCTAACAAGGTTCAAGAACCATCTCGAACTTCTACCACTCCGAAATAATTAAATTTACCAATCGCAATAAACGCAACATCCTCGTCACCGTGTCTACCCTCACGCACCTACCGAAAAATCGATGCAGCCACTCTCCCCTCCCCCCTTAGCTGCACGTGAACGCGTCGTCACGCGGCCGGACGAATCCTTAAAAGAATGATGAACAAAAAGACGAGCTCTGTCTCGCTCCCGCTCGTAAGTCTAAGTACCCGCACATGCGTCACTCACACGCGCGCGCACTCGACCCTGTTTCCCGCGTCGCGAAACTAGGCGAGAAGCCAGCGATCCTGACCTGCATCTACATGCACTACGCTGCGACCGCGCGGGAATAAGCCGTTTGCGAGGGGTCTCGGGCTTTTTTACCCCCCTGCGCGCATCGCGTGTATAGTTGGCTTATACGTGATCCTTTTCCACATTCCATTATCCCATGTACGTGTAGCGGTGGTGAGTATTATATGTATGTGTGTGTGGGTAGAGGCTATTTACATATAGCGCATGTAAAGGTGGCAATGTCAGTGTCATGAGGGAGAGTCGAGGTGAATAATATTATATATATATATATATATATATATATATATATATACGGAGAGAAATTTTGTAGTGAAAATTACAAATATTCGAGGCAAAATTGCCAGTTTCTATGGTAATGGATGGACAGACTGACAATTTCAAACTTTTTACCAAAGTGCCTTGGTAAAATTTTTTTTTAGTTAATTTAAATTAAAAAAATTAACTTTTTTTATCTATATTAATGGATATATAGTATTTTAATATAGAAATAGAAACAGAAACAAGGATGAAAAAACATTAAACTGAAAAAAAATTTTTACGGAAGCGGGATTCGATCCTACGATCTTTGGGTTGAGAGTCCGACGTTCTACCGACTGCGCCACGGAAGCTGTTACCAACAGTCATTTGAATCGCCGTTATTACTTACTGAAAATATGTGTATTGTTTTCATTTTAACGTCGCGCACGCCTCTAGTATCAATCTTCTGAAACACAATAATGTGCAGTGCACATGCGCGAATACACAAATACCAGGTTATTTGGCAAAATTTATCAGTTTTCTTAGTAAAAATTCTTAGGTTACCCTGTAAAAATGACTAGATCTCAATTTTTACCAGTGTGTCTGGTAATTTTTATTCCGATAATTTGGTATTTTTTTTAAGTGGTTATGGTAGTTTTTCCTGGGAAACTTATAAATTGTATTAGAAACCTGGGAATATCACGGCTTTTGACAGTCTATCCATGCACCACCAAGGCACCTTGGTAATTTTTACTCTAAAATTTCTCTCCGTGTACACACGGCAGTTCTCTTTTTTTTTGTTCTTTTTCTTTCTTTGGAAGCGAGAGGAAGTCGATCGCCAGCGCAATATCGTGTGTGCGCAGAAACGCGATATTTGCTTATATGTTACGTGTGTATATAAATATATATGGTAGTACAGGAAATATATTGTCTTGTATACGACTGCAATGTAAACAGTGTGTTATTAACTCAGAAATTTATTGGGGATTCTGTTATCGCGACAAGATTGTTTACAGTCATTATTATTATTATTATTATACATATAAAAAGAATTTGGCTATCGTGAAATATTTTAGATAAAAATATAAATATTTTTTCAGCCAAACAGACACTTAATAAATTTTTGTTATTACTTTGTTGGGAATTGAAATATCACATTTTTAATCTAAGAATTTAAAATTTGAGGCATTTTACAGTTATAAAATTAAAAAGTTGCACTGGCAAAATAATAATTCTACTTTAATAATAAACATAAGCGAATTAAAAAAAAATTATCGGGAACAAAAAACCAGCAGCTTAAGTTTCTCAAAACCAGCCCAAATTTATTCGTTTTCACTTCCATATACAACCCGTTCGGTGAAGAAATATAATACTTTTTTAATATATCGATATCATGTATGTAAAAAAGATGACAGAAAAAAATCCTTATTAAAAAACCGCATACATTTCCATGTATTATTCGTGACTGCACATTAATCTCTAAATTTCACAGCATATCAAACATAAGTCACTCTCAAATAAGAAATCATCGCGACTTCTCAAAATTTCTTTCCCGTTCCAAAAACTCAAACCACAATATATCATCCCAAATTACTACTACACAAACCACAAATTACCACAAACGACACCCAAACTCAATAAAGCAATCCGGCTTACCACAATAAACTTTAGACTTTATTCCTCGCCCAATAAATAAATAAACGCGAGCACACTTCGTGTGCCCTTTTTACGTTCTCTTCTTCGAAAAAAGCGGTACCACAGCCAGCCGCCGATTACGTGCCGGTCTGGATCTCGTTCTTTTTTTTTCCTCCTCTTCTTCTCCTTTTTCGCGCTCCGCGTGCTCTTTCACTTCCCTCTTCCCGTTAGGCGTTAACGAAAGTGTCGCGGAGTCGCGCACGAACGGCCGATAACGCGTGACTCCGTTCTCGCGCGGACGATTTTTTGCGGACCACGGCGACGAAAGTTTTAGCGAGGAATGAGAGGACCGCGACACGCACCACCGACGGACTCTGCTGGTGGTATAGACAATACGACGGATTAGAAGATTACGGGAAGATTTTAGGGATGTATGGATTTGACAATATAATTTCTGACGATAAGAAAGTAATGCGAAGAAAGTATGTTGTTTATATTACTCGAGTAATTTAGAAATAAATTAAAAAGAAATTATAAAAAGAAATAAAAATATTCATCAAATTAAGCAGTCAGTAGCTACTCCACCAACAATGTCTCGAAAATAGACAGTAATTATATATAATAACGTGCAGATATTATTATAAAACAAGTAATTATACTAATTGATGGTACAGCCAGTGCTTCGTATTTCTTCAAATTTGAGAGTTCATTTCCATTTGATTACACATTCACGCGCCTCAAAAAAACATTATATCTTTCTCGGGTAAATGATAGACAACAAAGATGTCGCCCTGGCGATCGGCTTCCGTGTAAATAATTTCAACGTTTACTTGGTGTATAATATGATTGGCTGGCGCTTTGTCTTAGTTTTGATACCTTTCGGGTGACACTTGGTCGACGAAGCCGACGACTTTTTTTTTCGTCCCGTTAACGCTGAGCGAGGGCATACTACAAGGGGAACGATAGTCTGTGTATTCAGCTATTACAATAAACATGTTTAAAGTCTGGGTTATTGAGAAAAACGCGAGAGAAATGTATGTATACACACTAACAACAGGCCGTGCCTCGAGCGAGAAATTCCCCTACGTTCTGTATTTATACGTGTTTCATTCTGGCGCGTGTGTTTGAAATGAAGACGTCACAGGCGCGCGCGGGTATCCCGAAAACGACGGAATCCCGTAAACAGTTTCGTTAAGACAATGAGAGGTTCTATTAATAGCCTTATTTTCCACCATAATTGGGTTTGTGCGTTTAATATTTACTATCAAACATTAGTGTCTACGCGAATTAGTGGCATGAATAACATTCTTCAGTTTGTTTTTGGTTGAAAAATCTTTAAAATCTAAATTTTAGTCTTTTGTTTAACAAATAATCATATATCCTTTTAATGAAAGATATTACTTTTTGTTTAAGATGTACAATTTCTCGCTCGAGACAAACTGTTAGTAAAAAACAATTTCTAAACTTTACTAAATTACTGTCCAACTCTACTCCTAATTTATTCATTTCATTATATTACTAATACATGTATAGCTTTACATTCTGTTCTGTATAGAAAGTGTTCTTGTAAAAGTTTATCATTTATTTCTACTCTACTTTTTCTAGAACTTCTTAACAATTTAAATAATCAACAAGTTCTAGTTTCGATAATTATTCCGGAAGAAATGTCCTGATTGTAATCCAGCGTCTCCACTATAAAACCAGCGTATCCACTTTACTTTCTCAAAAAAAGAAAAAAGAAAAACGGTATTCGAAATATTTTCAATCCTGATTAACAGAATCTCGCCAAGTTATTCCACCGGCAACAATTTATATTCCCCTCCGCAATCTACTAGAAAGTTTAAAAAGAACTGCATCACCGATAATAGCCGCACTCTATCAGATAACCGTAATCAAGATACGGATCTCCCGATAAAATCCCAGAACTTCCAAAAAAAAACCACCCATCCATCCCACAAACCAAAACAAACGACAAATCACTTCCTCCTCTATACGGAATCTAGGCCATCACCCATATACACATATCCCTCCCAATCAGGACATCCTTCTTCCTCCTCCCCATCAACAAAAAACCGCCAACACATCGTCGCGCAGCTCACCTGTTGGACTTGGGCGTGACGATGTCCCGCGTCTCGGACGTGTACTTCCTCTCGGCGCGGCCTCCATTGAACAGCTCGACGGTCTCGCGCGTCACGGTCTCTAGGAGGGGCTCGCCTCCGGCTGTTCTCCGGCCCTTGCTGAAGGTCCTCTGGTCCGTCTTCCGCACCATAACCACCCGCGACAGCGGCTGGTTGAACTCGTGGCCGTGCATCGTCGGCGGTATCATCGCCAGCGACTGCGAGAGCGGACCGCCGACCCTCGGCGACCTGCAATCAAGACAAGCAAAAAAAAGAGTGGTGAGACGCTGCGGGGAATTGTGTGTAAGAGAGAGAGAGAGAGAGAGAGAGAGACGTTTTACGAGTCGAGCAAGGGAGTGTATAATGAAATAAAGGTACTGTGGGCTGTGGTCTGGAAATTGCAGGGGGGGGGGGGGGGGGGGGGGAGGTTGCCGAGAGTTGGTTTTAATTAAGTGAAAAAAAGTATTTTACATTTTCTTGGGCGAAGTTTCAGCGTCATTTTTTTGATAATGAAAGAAGGGGGTTTGAAAATTATGCGGTATATGAGGTTTTAGTTGGGACAGGATATGAAAGGAGAGAATACTAAAAATATAACGTAACATTTTATAGTAAAATGGTGGCTATAAAAGCGCCTGTCTAGTATACGGCTAAATTTATGGGTGAAGTAACACCTTCGGTTACTCCCATTTGAATAACGCCGCGCAGTTAATTCGCTATTCCACCCATAGGCTCAATTGTATATTATTTTGATGCTTGATCATAGAGGTGGAGCTTAATTTGGCTAATTTGCATAATGTAATTTATCACTGGCATAGTTACATTAATGAAGTCGCTAAAGTACAGTACCATGATGGGTCGAAAAATAATATTTTTTACAGTAATTGCAAATTTTCGTGAATTAACATTTGACGTACCGTGGATTTCATAAACAGAAACAATGTTACAATCCCTTCATTCTCTATTCGTATAATTTATGCTCGCGCTTCATTTAACACTTCTGTTATTTATTACACCGCTTGCGTTCCGTGTCATACAAGCAGAACAGTTACATGAATATTTATTCTTTCCCATCTCCTGATTGTAATAATAACTTCTATAAATGGAGTGTACAGCGTTCCTCTACGCTCATAAATCATCTCAAAGTCCTCCCGTTTCGAATCAATCACTTCAAAGTCAATGCCACCATTCGCTTTCTAATATATTTCGCCTGTCTTACACCGGTGACTTCGCACAATTCGCAAAACGAATCACCTCTCTTCCCTTCCCAAATCTGATCTAATTGCAACAATTCAAGTTATCAATTTCCCGGACACATTTTTTCCCCTCATCTCTTGTTCCTCTGCTCCGAATAAATCTTAAAAAAAATCCGCGCTCGAATTATTTACGATGAGGAAGCAGTTCCCCGGGCAGCGGCTTGTTTATCAAACGAGCTATACCCCCCAATGTAATTGCACGTTTAATGAATTTCGTATCCCCATTAATTTCGCGGACGCGCGCGATCGGCATCGCGTGTTATCCGCATATATACTCGCGCTATAATATACTACACACACGTGAACCGTTGCGTAATGCGCGCATGATTATTCCGCTGGCGCGTACATAATATGCATACGAAATCGCGCAGTAGACCATCCGTGTCGTGATACTGCTACACCTCCTCGCTTTGCATTATTTTATACACTGGCCAATGAATTACATCGAAAATGAACGGCGCGACGCGGAATACGCGCAAATGCGTATTTTTACGCGCGGGCGAGTGTCAGAAGTCAAGCGCGCGGAATATATAAGTCACGGCTCTGCGCGCTTTCTAGATAATAATAAGAAAATCCCGCGGGGCGCGCGCGCTACAGCGCAAGTTTCTTTGTTTCACTGCGGTGAGCACAGAGCAACCGGCGAGCGAGCGAACCTTCGTCGCGAGATTTTTCCTTTTCGAAACGAGCAAAACTTGCGCAGTATGGTGGGTATAATGGTGCTATTGTGCGCACTGCTGCAACGCGGGCTGGCGAGTCCGCGGTGCTCTACATTTTACAGTGTTTAGAGATTCGGTGCGTCGTGTGTAAGTATATAACTGATGGTCGCGAATTTATCAGGGGGTTTATGAAGTTTATCGTTTTAGTTCATCGGTGAAATATAAACCCGGGAGAGGTTGAGTAATTCGCTGGGTGAATGCAGAAAACGAAACTTTTGTGGTTTAAATTTATTGTTACGGATGGAGCGAATTAAAATGTGAAAAGTGGAATTTATGAGAATTAAGGTGATGCGATACTGACACTATTACCCAAAATTTGGTTCCCGTTTTTCTCATTCAATTTTTAATTTTAAGAAAAAAACTCTTTGATACGTTGTAGTTCTTTATTAAACTTAAAACGTGTCAAAGAGTTTTTTTCAAAAAGTTTAAAATTGAAGGAGAAAAACGGAAACCGATAATTGAGTAATAGCGTGGGTATCACATCACCTTAACGTAAAATAAAATTTATACAAAATTGGTAATAGCAACTATTTAGGTGTAGTTTATTTTTTCTGTAATTGTGTTTTAACTGCAATAACTTTTAAAAATACTGCTATCAAACAACCGATGATGCAAAAATTTTTTTATGACATAAACGTGATGTTGCAGAGTTAAGAAACAAGCTTATCGTACGCTGTTATTATTTTAAACAGCACATTACATATAGTTGATTTGCAAATACACTTTTTGAAGAACTGACATATTATTTATAAATTACACACTACATTAATTACAGTTTATCATCGATTATTGATAATTATCAAAATGTCGGCTAATTTATGATCAGGGAAATGCTATCGTCATTATTCAATATCAAAAAGACCACAATAAATAAGACTTACATAAGCGTGCCAGAGTTTAATATCAATTAACTAACGTTTTGTTTCTGTAATAAATCTTATGAATCACGAGAAACAAGAGCGTAAAAACATAAATAACAGATGAGGCATAAGGCGTGTAACAAACTATATCTATACAGTTTCTTCGCTCGACTTTTATCCTATAACGCGTCCTTTCTAATCATATAGAATACACTGTTTATATTTTGTAAACACATCTAGAGCTGATGTTCGTGACACTATCACTTAGAAGGCTGTCCTTGTGTAAAATTGATGTCTTATTCAAACTGATGTTTTTTCTTTTTAATTCAATTTAGTAGACATTTTTTCACGCAAAACATTAAACTATGAAGGCTACCATTAAATATATAACTACTGTAACAGAAGTATTAAAATTTTAAGCACGAATCTTCACTTAACATCGTTAATACTAATTGTAATAGCTACATTTAACAATCAAATTCATTAGGAAAGTAATGTCGATAAAGGATTTTTTGTTGGTAAAAAATGCTATCTCTAACAAAAAAACCTGACATCAAGACGTAATAAAAGAAATATCAAATTTTCACAATACGAACTCTAATAGCATTTACATCGACCAAATTTTCATTGAATAAAGAATGACTAGAATCCAGCGGTTTTTGCTCCTTTTCACCTTACCAAGCCCGGGCCAAGCTAAGCAAAAACTCATACCTCACATCCAAATCGCTTTTATTCAACCCGAAAATCCAACAAAAAGCAAACCCATCGAACGATACCTTTACATAATAAAAAAAAATTTCTCCGACCTACTACACCTAAACCCACTATACGCTTATCTCCCCTTACAACCGCAGTTCAATCGATTAGATATACCACTCATACAAATCCCCCCCCCGTCACTCCGAACCCCGAACTTACTATAATCAATCCGAAAAGCGCTGCTGCTGCTGCCTCGAATTCTTTGCTCTCTCCTCGCCACCTTCGCGCACAATCAACCGTACTCACACAGCTCTCATCGCACACTACACTTCGCCTCCTTCTCGCCGTCTCTCCCTTTTTCTTCTCTCCCTATACTCCCGAGACCCGTTCCGCTCCGTCCTTACACACACCGCGGCTATACATCTACTGTAGAGCTCGCTCGGTGAGAACGCACACAGAAAGACGCAGACGAACGTAAGAGAGCCGATGGCCGGCGGCGGCGGCGCGCGCGCGGCGAGCGAGCGTCGTGAACTGACGGCGGCCGGCGCAGCTGTGGCCAGCCAGGAGAGGAAGGCATTCTTTTCCAGTCCGGAGAACAGCAGCAGCAGCGCTCGCTCTCCCCGGCCAATTAGCCGTTATGTACCGAGGAAGCGGGGCCTTATCGTGCCTACGCGCGACACGCCCTGACCGCTCCGGTCATCCCTGCATTATATACGTGGGTTAAAATTGTCGCGATGCGCGCGCTCGGAGGTATATAGGTGGGTTGGTAAGGTAGGTTGTGTACGTAGGATCGATGATATAGGAGAGGATGTGCGCGTGGGGGACGACGGAGTGGTTGTAAGGTGAGCGCGTGCGAGTGCGTGTGCGGGTAAGAAGGATGTGGGGAGAAGGAGGAGGTTTAAAATGGTGGGTATTTCTTTTCGGAGGCGGAGGTGAAGGTAGAGCGCGCGTGTATTATAATAAGGGGTTTTTTCTTGCGCAAGTGTGTAATTGCTGTGGGCGCAGGCGGAGTGTGCCGCGCTGCGCCCTTGGAGAAGGCGAGCATTTTTGCACCTTTTGAAATGGTCGAGGTAATTGATTTGCATCTGGGGTTATTTATAGAATAGTTTTTCGTGTAGGGGAGTAATTTTTTATTGAAGGAGGTACGGCTAGGAAATTAGTATTATAAAATAGTTATTATTAAATATAACGGATATTGTAAATGTTCTTTGCGACAGCTCCTATAATTATACAAAAATGGAAAAAACTCTGAGTGAACGTGAAAAGACTTTTGCGAAATTATCACGTTCATACATGCTGGAAGAAAATAACACTGTTTTAAGACAAAATCAGATTAGGACCTTACCCAGCCCCTCAAGAGTTAAGTCGACAGATGGTCAAATTATATACAGTTGAACTTTTTTTTTTTCATCAAGGAAACGTGTCTATACAGATAGAGAAAAAAGTCAGGATGTAATTAGAAAAAGTATTCCTCGATAAAAAAAAAATTAAATTAAAGAAATGCCTTTCATACTATAGGTATACACTTTCTCTTGCTCTTTATTTTTACAATTCCGTAAACAGGAATCAAACAAGAAAATAAAATAAATTTGTGCAACGAGCTTCTATTAATACACCAACGCCACCACATACTAAATTCCATTTGATAAAAGTACTTGGAATAGTTCAGCACTATACCGAGCGCTATTCCAAACACGAGGAAATTGTTACAAATAACAACTCGCTCTCTCTCCGTCCAGCTGTCTCGTCAGAACCCAGGAATCCAGAGACCGCGCGATAAGTATTTTGAAATAGACTCGCTAGTGGCGATGCTTCACAAATTGCCTCCTATAGCGCAGCGGCGTCAACTCCGCCCATCAACAGCTACCTTACAAATATCTCTCTACTCGTAGTGAAATCCGCTCCAAAAGAGCCACTACGCGAACCAGCAGCGACAAATTTCAAACATCCACGCGATACAAATTTCTCCCTGTGTCGCCGCGGGTCAGCGACTGCTCTCAAGATTGATCGCGACGCTCTACCGCCGCCGCCGCTGGCGGGAAGACCGATGGCGTGTGCACTCGCGGTAGGTGTACTTTCTCGGCCGGACGTCTTCATTCGTATCGCGCACGCGCCTGCGTCGTATATACCTACAGCTCGAAAGTGATTCGCAGAGTAGAGCGTATATATGTATATACATATATCTTTTCGGTAGGGATCGGGTGGTAGAGATGGCCGGAGGGTGATATTGTTACGTGGCTGGCGGAGATGAATGGACGCGAGCTGCGGGATTGATTCGTTACGAGCGATCGGAGTGAAAGAAACGAGTTGATAATTGCGATTATGGCTGGCGGATGAATTAAGAGGACGTATTGATCGGATGTATGGCGACCGAGATATAGAGGTGGACAGGGGGATTGGCGCGCGGTGAAATGGAGATAGAGGTCTGATGTTATTTTCATGCTTTCTTGAGGCGAGGTAGGTGTAGCTATACCTACATCGCGGAGACAGTGGAACAAAGTTATCTGGTGAGTGCATATAGTAGAAACCTGTGTACAGATTAAAATCTGGCTTTATCGAGTTTTATTCGGCGATTGCGCGCTGTGATAAGCTTGAATTTCGTATGGAATGCGCGCGGTATATGGTATATCGCGCACGCGGAAGAAATCGGATTTAAATTGCGAGAAATTGCCGTTTATTTTTAAAAGGAACTGGTATATTGGAATTTAAATAATATAGTTTTAAAACGTTGTTTTATTATGTTGTTTTCACAGAAGATCGAGGTTTACCAGTTCTCTTCTCGTTCCTCAAATATATAGAAATTCCAAATAAAGTATAATTAAAACTATACCACGTAGCGTTTAATATTCATACATGCGTTTTTTCATAGATCGCTAATTTCTCTCCTCTCAAAAGTGCATAAATAATGTAGCAACGCGCGTAAAAGTCGAGAACCATGTAAATACTTACGAGGAAGCGCGATTCGTCGGGGGAAAAAAATGTAGACCAAACTGTTCACGTTCCACTTAATTTTCGCCACACCGCGTGTATACATATACATATATATCCCTCGGAAATACCTCCGAACACTCCGTATCTAAAAGTCTAAAAAGCGCGATATCTCTCAATCCCGCAGCCTTTCCTCATCTTCCTCTCTTTCTTCCAACCTCTCGTCTCTCCTATCCTTCGCGGAAAGCGGAAACCCCGCCGCCCACTAATAAAATCCCTCCTGCCTCCTCCTCCTCCGCACGTTAATTGACAAGAGCGCGACTCTCCTCTTCCTCCTCCACCTCCATCACGCGACGCTGCAGCAGCAGCCGAGGAGAGCGCGAAATAATAATAGTAATAACGAGTGCCCGCGGTAGCCGCACCGTAGGTTTATATATACGGGAGGAGGCGAGCGTGCGGTACCGCTATCCCGGCTGACCGGAATCACTGCTCTGGAACAGCGACCGGCGAAGACGCGCTCTCTCTCGAAGAGAGACTTCCAGCTCGCGGCTACCGGCTGTTGCAGTCGTGGGCGACGAGAGGAACACGTGTTTCTCGTTTACGAGCGTGTAGAGGTGCACGGGAGGCTGCATGCGGTGCTTTGTCGGAGGTGAGCTGGCTTAGGGAATGGCGTGTGTAATTGATTTTTCTTTTAAGCTGGAGTAGTGCGTGTGGGTTTAATGATTTTTGTCGGTAAGCGCTTAGGTGTGGTACCGTATATAACCGAGAAAGCGTTTTGCTCGGTTAGGTGGATAAATTTGCAGAAATACGGCGATAGATTCGTGAGTGGAAGCCGAAAATGTGATTTTGCTGCTGTTCGAGTAGATTGTATGCGTAAATATTACGCGGGTATCTGGTTCAAAACTTTCGAGCGATTAGATTAATTTATAACTGTAATTTTGAATATAATCGAATTTTACTTCAAGGAAAAGTAAATACGTGAAGTAAAGAAATTCTAATGTACAGAAATATATGTTGGTTTTGTATTTATTTTATTATGGACATCCTGCTTTATTCGAACCAATTGAAAATCCATTGCGAATCCCATATACAATCTTATATCATTTTTATACGCTTGTGAATTCATTTCCTGCCATTCAACCTCGATAACATACGTATTTACAGATCTATAAAGTTTACGGTAAATTAGATTTCCGTAGCTCGAAACATATAACGAGTAGCACCGAGCGAACTAAACTTTTTTTCCCCGATTAACCGCAAATTAAAATTGACTCTGTATATTAAACATTTATCCGTGAAATTAAAAAGCTGTTATATACTTTCTAAAGCTGGGCGCGCGTACTCTCACAAATACACAAACACCTGGCGTAAAAATTAATTATTAATGCCACTTCATTTCTATCCACTATATATACCCTGCCCCACTTTCCTGCACAATTAATTAATTAATCGGAGTGGAATCAATTAACGGCCAACAATTTTCTCCCCCCCTTGGCCACCGTAATCCGAATAATTTCTTTCCGCGAATAGCTCCTACGCAACCTTTCACCGAAAAAACCTCCGCACACCATAGTCTCGTCGTTCGAAATATATATCCAATTACGAGAAAAAAAAAATTGGAGCGGCTTCCATTCTCCGTAAAACGCTCGATCGAATTAGTGAGAGAGAACTGAAGCTGCGCATCACGCACGTGCGTGATTATACCCCACTATATACGTGATGCCGTCGCCTCAGCACGCACACGTGGTTCGCCGTCGCTACGCCTGTCGCTGTGTATTATCCGTGGCGAATCTCGAAGAGAGGAAGGGACGAGTATTTTCCCGTTTCTCGCGTATGTGGCTCTTCGTTTCGGCGATTTCTCAAAATAGAGCGGGAGCATCACGCGCGTATCGCGAGGGTGCAAGAAGTTTATCGTCGCTGACGATTAATTCGCGATTTTACGGAGCTGAAGAGGCGAGGTGAGGGAGGAGAAGATTGTTATGAAAGGTTTTTGTCCATCGCGCGGTAGAGGTATTCGCTGAGTAATTGTGATTGTCACTTTTTAGTCGAGATTTGACGGAAATAGTTGACTTTTATGGCGCTATTGTCGCGTCATACAGCGGCTGTAAAGTTCCGAGGTTATCTGTCTTTTTGCAAATCGCAGGCTGGAGTCTGTTACGTAGACGAAACAAGGATAATGTATAACGTTTCATGGAGTCATTGTTTTGGCTATGCAAATGCCAGCTGTAAATGTGTACCTATACGTATATCTTTTTTGTAATCTGTTTTGTAAGGACTAGAATGATATTAATTAATAAATATAATAATAATATAAACTGTAATATAAATTTATCGAAACTCTGAGAATTATCTATACAAGAGAAACACTAAAAGCTTTTTATCCTAGTACAAAACTTACAATCTACGAGATTTAATTGTCGGAATCCATCATAATAATCCATTAACCGATGGCTATCGCTCTCTTTTTGCCGGCAATTTCATAAC
Organism: Torymus aiolomorphi; assembly: GCA_036365515.1. Taxonomy (NCBI): domain Eukaryota; kingdom Metazoa; phylum Arthropoda; class Insecta; order Hymenoptera; family Torymidae; genus Torymus; species Torymus aiolomorphi. Next base: position 58,771,137 of record CM070873.1, on the reverse strand, counting down.
GCCCTCTCCATTATCAAAGCCCTCAAAAACATAAACAAACATCTCCCCCCACACGCGCAAAAACCCAACAGCACATCGTATCAGATACACACAAACACCGTGCAAACACGCACGCGCGTGCATGCGCGTACCGCTGCTGCAGCAGCAGCAATTACGCAAGTCTCGGGAATCTTCCTCTCATCGCACATACATACGCTATCTTTGCACAATCATCCCGCTTCCTTTTGCTTTTTTACTACGATTCCCTCCTCATTTTCCGTCGGTGCGGATATCTGGGTCACCGCAAAATTACGTAGCGAGGACTGCACGTAGATAAATAAATACGCGCGTGCGCGCGATCCCTGACCTCTCGGGAGGTATGGGGATTCGGACGTGATGGGTGTGTGGATATATATATATCACGTATGCGGTTGATCGTGGGAGCAGGTGATGTATACGTGACTGAGGAGATGGAAACGAAGACAGGGGTGGGTGAAGTTTACCGCAGTGTGCTGGAGAAGTTGACCCAGAGGCGAAGCTCGGTTGGAAGATGTTTGGGGAAATGGAGGGAGATAATCGAATGGAGATTTATGGAGATCTCATCGATGATTCTGCAGTAGAGAAACTGAGATAGTTGATTAAATTTCTTGGAGTTTAAATCCACTGAGGATAAGGTATGTCATGTTTGTAAATATCAATTTGGATAATGAGGTTTGGACTAATTCAATCCAACTTAATTATTTTCTAATAATATCACTTATACACATTACATTTTCATTATTACCATAGACGTGTAACATTTATACATAACAAGTATTGAAACAACGTTCGTTTAATGAGAAGTGTGTCGAAAGCCTTGTTCCATTGCGTTTCTATGATTAATCCCGTATCTCAGGTGAACAACTGATACACTAGTACGCGTTTTATGACATGTCATCCTCCATCATAATCTTTACGATACGTGAAGTCAGACGTACAGCCGTATGTCACGCCTGACACCTGAGCTCGCTAAAAGTAGATCAACCGCGACTATTGCCAGCATGTCGTCTGGAAGTGGATTCGACAAGTAAACCGGCAATTTCAAATCATCCAAGATGTTACCATGCAGCGACGCGTTATCGTTACCATATTATGTTATACCGTTGCTGGTGCAAGTGTATGAAACGTCAGCGAGTTTATGCGATGATGATTGATGTGAAGTAAACCATGTGCTCGTATGATCCTAAATGTATTACTTGAAAATATTGAAGAATAATGTACGTCCTTATACTGTTTGGAGTAACGCAACCATTCTATAGAATAACATCACGTATTTTTACGTAACGATATTGATCGCTTCAAAAGAAAATATAGGGTGACTACACCAGTATTGGAACAGTCACCAGTTAACGAACATTTTCTTTATATATATTATATAAAAATATCAAGCTTTCTATGTATTGTTTATCTAACATGACGATAATTTTCGAATCCTTGAAAATTTTTATTTCATCTTATATAAAGATTCTACATAAAAGAAATTATTTTGTTAAAAATAAAATCATAAAATCGCCGCTATTAAGTGTTTATTCACTGGTGACGTATTCCTTCACTGGTGAAATGTATTTAGATACTGAGATTGCGTGTTCCTTTACTGGTTTTTACGAGATATTTACAGATTTTCATTAAATAAAATTTTTACTTTGATTCTTTATTCAAAATTTGCTCACCGACGTAAAGTTTGAACATTTTAGAATATAAATTTCAGAAGGGTTTTACTTTTAATCCATTTTTAAACCACTTAATTAAATAACAAAAGTTACAATTTCCTTATTCGTTCCTTCACTGGTGAAGTCACCCTACCAATAAGAACATTCCAAAGAGAAAAACAAAGATTGCCAAAGTGCAAATCCTTTGTATTTGCTTTTAATACAGCCACTTATTAACCGTGAAGATATTTTGTAACACCCCCTCTCGCGCTCACAATACCATCATTACCGGCGCGCAAAAATAAACACTATGATTTACATCACACCGTGCACTTCACGCGCGCGCGCGCAATTTATGCGAATTTAAACTCCGCGCGTAAAAACCGTTAGGGGAAAATTGCTCGCGTATCATCGCTGTGTCGGCGATAAATTAGGCTTCAACCCGTGCGCGCTAGCTCGCAATAATAAATCCTCGCGCAAAAATCGCTCTCCTCGTTACGAGATATACCCTCGCGTTGCTCGCGTATATAAATCCTCCAACTCCCGGAGTGACAAGTCTCTATGACTGTGATGTGCGCACGCGCAGCGATCGCGTTAAAAGCGAACTGACAATTTAGCGGCAAGTTATATTATGCGAACTTTCGCGCGCGGCGGCGAAGGATCGATCGTGTCTTCGGTGCGCGCGCGCGAATGTTGCAACATTCGTAGATGTCGAGGTGTAATTAAATTTTATTCCGTTTCGTGTAACGAAGCTGAAAGTTGTAATCTTCGTTTAGTCTGGGTAGCGTCGAATGGGAATTGATGTTAAGAGACGTAGGCTCGTACAGCCGTATAACGTTGCTTAATTGTTTAATAGCGTTAATTAAAATTTCAATTTGCATTTTTTTATAGATAACTGAAGTTTTGTTTGCGAATGTTTGAATAATAATGATTTGAATACTTGCGTAACTGCAGAAAATCTATTCGAAATGAAAATTTAAAAGAGGACAGTTTCGTAACTGTGTAAAATAAAAAGATAAGGTGCAAGCTCTTCCCTTCTAATCTAATTTCTAGACGTACAACGTAGCTCTCGTGTTTGCTGTCAAAGCCTATGTATAGCTATTCAAGCAAATGCTGAGTGTAGTTGAGCTTCGAAAGTCAATAACCTTAAGAGGACTTTTGAAGCTATTCGAATAAGAGTTAAATAGAATGGTTGTACCTATTGTTCGAGACGAAAATATTCGCTGCAATACGATCGTATCGATTTCACACGGCTAGCTTTACTGAACGCTTGAAAACAGTTTTTTGTGGAGACCAGCGTAGGTAATGACTTGTTTCTTGCGTCAGTTTCAATGTCGGAGTCTACTTCGGGGTTATACAGGTCGAATCGCTTACGTAACTTTAACAAAAACACTGGCTTTGAGACTTTTAATTGAAGTAGAAAGACAATTCAAGATCGTATTTTTAACTAAGCAAGTGAATTTACTAATTGCTTGGTAATACTTTAAAACAAGAATTTACTTTCTCGAAAGTTTGGAGAATGTATTTTAAAACTTAATAGAATAAAGAGCAATTATCAATTTAGAAGGCATAGACCTTCATTGAATTTTCTGTACAGACTATCGGCGATTTAAATTTACATTAAGAATTGCTGAAAAAATGATTTTCAAAGCATAGCCTTTTCAATGGATTTCTATATAGTACACAGAAATACCAACACAATAACTGTATATATTATCAAATTGAAAGTACCTATCGCAATTCGTCTTCCAATTACAATCAAATTAAAAATCACACACCACTATATTCATCCAACAATCCTAAAAAATTTCAATAACTGTACTTCGAACCCCGAAAAATACCCTGCCCCGTCCAAATCCTTTCTTAAAATTCAATTACTTCCCAAAAAAAAAATGACGATCAAAGAAAGAATCCCGCAGATCGAACCTCTACAACTAACGATCGATATAGCTCTCATTCAGCCGCTTCCGCGTGTGGTCATCGAACGGTCTAGGGATTTCAGCGCTCGGTGAATGGACACCGCGGCGGGCAATTACGGAGCACCGCTGGCATCTTATACGCAGCATATCCGTAATGACCGATAATTAACCGGCGCGGCCGCTTGCTCAAGTCCTGCCGCCGCATGCGTCGCGCTCTTTCTTTCATTGTCTGCGCGCGTTGAGAGGTCCCTTCGGGAGAACCGTTTGCCGACGGATAAGGTAGTCTCTGCGTGCAGTAGCTCGAGGAGAGTCATTGACACGTGATTTCTTGAACTCGCGCGAGGAGAAATTGCGGCGATATAGATATATGCGGTTTGTTCATGGGATTTTCGTGATTTGTGAGGTAGACCTTTTTGTTGGAGCAGGTGTTCTATAAAATTATTCTTTATGGCGTGGGAGTGTTCTTATTCACGTTACCTTACTTTCACTTTTTTAGGACTATTGCGACACTTTAATTGGATTTGAAAAGATATGATTTCATTTTTAGTTTGGCAAGAGAATTAAATAGGTTGTGTCAAAGTTAAATGGTAACGTTCGTATAGTCTTGAACTAGATAGAGGTTACGAAAAACTCTTTTTGCTTTCTCCTAGAGGAAGCTTTGTGATAGTAAAAAATAAATATTTTTGAGAAAATGTAAGGAATGTTGTTTAACACATTTAGAATCGAAATACACTATTTTTAGAAAAAGTCCGTATGGACGTGTGCGTGTGTGTGCGTGCGTGTGTGTGTGTGTGTGTATGTGTGTGTGTGTCCGTATACGCTGATATCTCATGATCTACTCGACCAATTTTAACCAGACAGGGATGATTTTTTTAGATTTGCCTTACACAGTTGGGGTCAATATTCTATTTTTGTCAAAATCTGTGCGGCAACCTGTAGAAGTGTGTTCACTTAGTGGATGGAGGGGAAGGCCCTGGTCAGGGGGGGAGGAGGGTGTACTAAATTTTCTCTGTAATCTGATCATGTATTTAAAGCCAAATATTAAAAAAAGAGCGCTAACCAAAACGTAAACAGGAATTATTGGTATTCAATTCGTTTATAGTACTGGTTCAGGGGATACAAACGAAAACAATGATTTTTCCGTTTGATTATGTCTCTCTCACTCCTCGCTATAATAGCAAGCCTCTTATTAGCCATTTCCTAACTAAAAAAACTAGCCAACTTTAATATCTTTTAAATACTCATAAATAAGCTAATGTAAATTTCTAATATTCTGTCTATTAAATGGCGAATATGATCGGAAAAATCGTTTCATTGATGGATAGAAATGGCTAAGAAAAGTGTGTAGTTTTTGACAATTATTGGGGAAACTAGCTATTTATTAGGTAAATAATGGAATCGAACTCGTCATCGGCTTCGCCGGCGCCGCTTTGACTAAACTATTTCATTAATACTAGTATTCATCCAATTTTCTGTATTTTCTCAACGGCTTCTTTTTTCTGAAAATGATACTGATTTTAATTAAATTGTCTATGCACACAGAGAAAAACATTATTCTACAAGTTTACTACTGCTTGGAAAATAGTACTACTGCATGCTACGTGATTTGGAACAGCATTTGTATCACCTGTCAACCTGGATGATTCTTTAAATTCTTCTCTCTCTCTCAAATTTCTTCTTTAGATTTTTGGAGTGACCTTTTCACTCTTCGATTGAGTGACGTCTCACTGAGATATTTAAAAAAAAAATTAAATTATAATTATAAAAATTGCACAGGCCCACAAAAAAAGTACCTTGTGCTGGGGTCGGGACCTCACTATCCCTATGTATTTTGGCCTCCTGTTTTTCACAGTGTCGATGTGCTGCTATTTCATTGAATACCGTCGACCGAGAGCATGCTTATTATATGCGGGTATGAAATTCTTTTTTATATTAAATTCCATGTGTACATAAAAATGAGATCACATGTGGACGATATTATTAAATTATTAGAAAATATATATATATATATATATATATATATATATATATATATATATATATATATATATATATATATATATATATATATATATATATATATATATATATATATATATATATATATATATATATATATATATATATATATATATATATATATATATATATATATATATATATATATATATATATATATATATATATATATATATATATATATATATATATATATATATATATATATATATATATATATATATATATATATATATATATATATATATATATATATATATATATATATATATATATATATATATATATATATATATATATATATATATTATAACCGTTTTTCTATTTATCTTTTTAACAAGGCTTTAGCAGAGGTACTAGCATTATTTTCTTTCATCATCTATAGGTTTGAAAACATTTAATCAAGATATACGGACGCAATTGTCTTTTTATTACTATTTGCAAGACACCTCGGCAACCGAGAAGAAAAAAAACCAAATGGCACTTCGAGTTTGCTAAGTCAATTCACACCGGTAGGTGATAAGAGACTCGGTCATCTCTTCTCCTCCTACTGCCCTCTTTTAAAAAAAAAAAAAGTTCTATTCTCTTCTAATGGTTGCGAGAAATCTAACAATTGCATAACGCAAATAAAGTACTTTTTATTTAGTGTGAAACTGTGACGCGCAAGCCTTGTAATAAATAAGAAAATGTAGGTTAGAGGAAAATTTGTATTATTTTTAGTTTAAAAATAAAACTGAATTTATGTTATCAGCAGTAACGTAAATTCTAGCGCGAAATCTTTACAATTGCCCCTGTATTTCTGAAAAAAATCTAATGTAATAAATGTTTAATATCGCTACCAAATCGTATCTCAATGATTTCCTTCTCGAAGATAACAATATATTCCTAATATCTTATGATTCGTATAAAAGTGCCTCAATCCATACATCATATACACCATGGAATATCACGTTTCGCCTTTGCAAATTATATACGCGTATAGAGCGAATAAGAGATCTCGCGGCTGCACGCGTGTAAGTGAAACTTTTCGCGAGAGAAAGAGGCGAGAGATAATCCTCTCGACGTGAAAAAATTTAATTAATCTTTCTCGTGCGTCCGACTCTTAAATCACTTTTAGAGTGAAGTCAAGTCAGTCCACTCGCGCGTATAGCAGCGTATATCTCGGGGATTTCATCTCGGGTCTGCCTCTGCGTCTCCCTCTTAAAAGAGACACTTATCCACGAGAATCTCGGAGTGCATGCAGCGCGCGGAGAAAGAAGTTGGTACAGTAGTCAGTTGAAAAATGCAATAACACCAATTAAAAAAAAAGTAGTAAATCCTATCTATTTGAAAAGTTGGGAATCCTAATTTCAGTGATAATATTCATAATATTATTAGAACGAAATTTCACAACAATTCACCTTGTACCAAATGCATTGCAAGTTAGTTAGCCCTTGACCCTCATAATAAACAAACAACCAAAATAAATCGATCCTTTTTATCCTTTATTACCCTACCTACTTCCTACACCACAATCCAAAACCTCATGCAACCTAATTACTCGAAATATGAAATTTAATTAACCACATCGTTTACACACACACACACACACACACACGCGCGCGCGCGCACGCACGTACACACACACACACACACATGCCCGTTTCTAAAGCTACTTCTCTTCACGCTCCTTACCTTCTCCTCTCAAATAAAACCCAGCAGTCCGATGTGTGGTCCGCCGAGTAGAGCTCTAACGAGCTGTTTTGCTCTCGTGACCCCGCGACGGCGGCGTCGTCGTCGTTAAAATTCCGTCTCTGCACGCTTTCGAAAAAGAGAGAGAGAGAGAGAGAGAGAGAGAGAGCACTATACGCTGCACCGATTTTATTATTACGGGCGCGTGCCACGATGCATCGACTATATATATGCGGCGACGACGACGACTCCGAAGTAAGTAATGGCTAGCGGACGACGCGAGCCGCAGCGTCAAGGTTTATAAAGAGGAGCGCGGGCTGCTGCGGCTGCACGTCAGCTGTCGCCGGTGTTATTGTTATGTGAGTGCACACGCCAAGTTCATGGCGCCCGATGAAGGACGGCCGCGAGAGTCACATGCGCGGAAAGTCACTTTCGGCATAGAGGCTGCGTTTTTTTTCCGAAACGGATGCGTGCGGTGGAATATTGGAGTTCTGTTTTGTTTTTGTTTGGTTGGTTGACTTTGATGGAGGAGATTGCGAGAATGGCAGGATTATTATTGGTATTGTTGTGTGTGTAGCACTTGTCTCACTTTATTTGAGGATGCGTGGTGTAAGAGGTCGTTGCGAATTGATTCGTACAGGAGCGATGTAAATATGTGTTATTGATTATGCCGACTAATTTTGTTAACTTATGAAACAAATATGTACATAAGGATGATAAATGTCTGCTTTTTCGTTACAACTGGATGGTTTGTTTTTGCAGCAGCAATATAATTCTTCTTTTTCGGGCTTAATAAAGCTAAAAGTAACGTTCAAATCCATTAGTCACCAGAGTACCATAAGAAACATTATGTCATTTTTCACATAATAATTGTGTTGATTTTGCACGCTCGTTGAGTAATTTTCTACTATTACATGAATTCCGCGTTAATTGCGGGTAATTTGCTAGTACAAGACAAACTTCACACGTTTCCTGCGCATAATTGAAAATTGCAAGAAACGTACATATAAATACGTTCGTTTTACGTAATTTCCAAACAACAATATTCTCATTTCTCCCAACCACACAGATTTTCAGGCCACTTCTGCGGTTAAAACTAAAGTTTATAAATTATTCCCGAACGCTGAAAATCTATTTTTACTTCCCCTCCTTAACGCGTTACTCGATATCCTTTAATTAAGCAACCAAAGCAATTGCGTTTCCAATTAATTGGAAATACTCTTCCAGAAACTCGGAATACGCGAGCGTGCTTCTGTATTTCTCGTGTGCGCTCGGCGTAAGTAATAAATTTACGAAACGAGTGCTCCCACGCGCACGCGCTGATGCGCCTTGAATACCCCTTGCAAATAAAAGTAAATACACCGAGGATTTTTCTACCCAGCGCGTCGTCAGTGGGAGCGAGCGAGAGAAAGAGAGAAAAAGGACGATTGCGTGACGGTGAAAGAGTGGAAAATCGTGTTTCATGCTAAAGCCGTCGAATTATCAGCGCGATGAGTATTCCCGCTACCATTGGTGCACTGCAACCTATACACGTGTACAGGATTGCACGGTCAATAAGGAGCGTCGTTTATATTCGCGCGGAGGATTATTAATGCTTTCGAGCGCGGCCACGAGGATTGGCCATTTGCATAACCGATTGTATATTACACAGAATGGCTCGTTCGGTTGACAATTGGAAATTGTAATTGCAATTTGCGGAATCAAAAAGTAATTTATTGCCTTTTCCGTTGAGGTGTACGCGAAACCCGTCAGACTGTGTAATTGTACTTTTAATTGCCTGTACATGCAGGAATGCTGATCGCGTGCCAAACTGTGTATTTCTCGCTATTTGAAAGCTAAAACCTATTGAATGACACACGTATGTGTATTATAACTTGCTGAACTGTTCAAACAAAGGCCTAGGAGATAAAAAAATCTAAACGCCCGCATAAATAAGACACTCGCCCCAACCCTTACAACCCCCCTATACTTTTTCACCACGAAATCCCCTATCTCCCCAGAGTCCTATATCCCCAGCCTATCCCCCATCATTCATCACTTTGCCGGAAGCGTTTCAGTAGCCCCCGCCGTTATCACAACTCGCGCGCGTAATCGCAATCGGCCTCCTTGGGCTCCTCTACAGAATCGCCCGTCGTTTGGGCGCGGCTTTTTACGATCATAGCCGCGCGCGATTTTACGGTCCGCCACGTAATTTATGTGTATATCTGCCTCATGTTCGGCGAAAATATCGCTTATATATGTACGTATTTTCGTGACGGACGTCGATCGCGCGCCCCCGTATATATAGACGGACAGACAGACGGTTCTCTCGCAATTACACAGTATAAAGGAAATGGTTTTTAGAGCTGAGCCCGCGCAATTAGCTCGTGGGTAGTTTGTGCGTGTGTGCACGCGTATGTGTGTGTGTATAAGTAATGGGTGAGGGATTGACGTACGACGGTGATACGCGGACGGAGTGGCTTTACGAGGCAATAAATTTGGTTATAAAATCATTGCGGCTGTATTGTTGCGCGGAATCCTTTTAATTATACGCAATTTTGCATGCTCGTAAAACGATGCGGCCGTTATTGCCGCTGGTATTATTATTATTTTGTAAAAAGGAGCGACGCGTGTTGTAACGCTACTTACGCGGATACGGGGAATGGGTCAGAGAGGATAGAGTTGGAGTGCGTATTGGAATAAGACGCGAATTCTAAAAGCGTGAGAATGGCAGTGATGTTTGTGTGTAAGAGCCGTGTTCGTAATTTTCAGAGAATCGGCAGGGACTTTGACATTAATAACGTGCGAATAATGATGGCAATTATAAAAAGATTTTGAAAGAGGATAAATTTTTCATGCTCATTGTACGCGAGCTGCGCGGGACTCGGCTACAATCATCATCCTTCGAAGCAAAAAATTGCACGAGAGAGCCTTAAAAATAATGACTCGCGCGTTTTGCTATTAGTTTTGAAAACGCGTTGTATATCTGCAAGAGAGCAACCGATTTTTTTCCACTCTAATTCAGATAATTATATACCCCATTGATCCCGCTATAGTCATTTTTTCTTTTATTCACAACCTCATATTTCGCAATATTAATCGAGTAATACATTAACCTCAGACACCTATAGCTAGCAGAAATTTTTACGAACTTAATTCCCTAAGGTAAACATCTACATCCGTTCCCAGCAGCTCGCCGTGCAATAATTATCGACCTCGAGATCAATAAACCAGGCCTGGCGCGCGAAAAATCCAAATAATAAGATTAGAGCGCCGCTGCCGCCGCCGCCTGCCAAGCTCTCTATCTGAAATTGTACATCACAGCCGCGCGCTTGCTCGGCGGAAAATCGATTAGTCGCTCTTGCCCGGCCGCCGCGATCGATCAAAGGCGCAAATGGACTTTATGAGCGCGGAAAGGAGCCAAGGTATATTTATTGCACCGACACGTCCGCGATCGTGCAAACGTCCAAGTACACACGCGCGCAGGTTCACGGACGCGCTGCATCAATCTTCCTCCGCCGGATTCGTGTATACATTGTATATTATATACTTTTTTGTTAATTGTAGTTTGGATTCTTTGCTTTATGGAGTTATCTTAATGATTAGCTGTATCTGTGCAGAGTTATGCTGGGAAGAAGAGGTATATTTAAAAAACGTGCAATAACGGAGCATCGCCGGTGTTGTCGAATTTTCGATTGACACTTAACATGATTGTCTACATGCCCCGGTAATTTTCAAGTCAGCAAAAAAGCCAGTCGATTCTACTTAACACGAATTTCAATGAGGCACGAGAGGCTGTTGAAAGAAATAGCGAAGAGGTCCATGATCCCAATTTCTTTTATCTTTTTTAATATTACAGGTACATCCAATAACTACGAGAGAAAGAACGGAAACAAGAGCCTAATTTTAGAAAGATATCAATGACAATTCCGTTATCAAAGCGCGTCTACACTCAATTTTTATCACTCTCAACATCGCATTGCGTGAAAAGTTTTGAATTCACCGGAAGAATGACTGGAAACTCCGAAACACTTATGTTACCCGATCCCCCGATAAAAATAACTCCAGCGCACTTTACACCCAAACTAGCCTTCCCAAAGCCTCCGTATAATATTCCCGAAACTTCCAAGACCAAACCGTCTCGTCATCGTGCGCCCCACCAGCAACTTTTTGTTTCGCCTACTCCAACCGAATCCTCACTCCGGGCACGTCCGCAACAACAAGAGAGCCGTACTTACGATTGTCTCCGAATTGGAAAAGCCCATTACCGAGGAGTCAAACGCATGACGCGCGCGCCACAAGTCGCAATTTCCTTACGACCGGCGAGGAGTTGCGCAATCCTCCTCCGCTTCTTCTTCTTCTTTCTTTTGTGTCTACGGCGTGTGCGCGGGCTCGCGGGCTTATTAACCGCGACGGACACAACATCCGCTGAGAGGGGACTGGCGAAGTGTTTGCTTTTTCTTCCAGCGCAAAGTGTATCGAAGGAGCTGGCGTCGTCGTCAAAACCGACAGCGAGTATAGTTAGGTGCAGCGCATCGCTTTTGAGAATGTGGAGGAGGTTTATCGCTGCGGCTAATTAGCACGAGCCTCGAGGTTTATGTATATGTGTGTAGTGACGTATATATACCTTTTTTGCATGACACTAGGTCCTTTTGTCGATTGGCCGCGGAATCAACATCTCGCGTACTTGAGAAGAGCACGAGTACCTACTTGTTATGTTTTGCATGGATTGTCAGTTTACAAAGCCGGTGTTGCTTTACGTTAAACGATGTTATTTGTTTTTACGTATAATGCACGCGCAAGGTTTTGGTTTGTAAATTTTACGGTTGGATATAAAATATCAATCTTCGTGCGGGTCGTGGCATTGAACTGTCTGTATTTTTATTCAAGCGAGGAATTGAAAATCGTAAATTGTTGAATTAAAGGCTTTAAAGTAAATAATGTCTTGTAGTTATTGATTTGATAGTTTTTCTAAAACGTTTGCTTTCATATCACTTTGGAAAGTTTAAAGAAAAATATCCTAAACAGGCATGTAATATTTCATTATGATTTATCGGAATCGCTTGAAAGACGAATGGATGATTAATAGATTTCATTTTCTATGGAAATGAGAAGGGGAGAATATTTATTACAGTTATTACGATCACTCAATTATCAAGTGTAGCGTGCCATGTGCTATCGAATGTGTACAGTTTAATACGTTTAATATATGAATTATTTTGAAAGGGCCAAATTGTAAATAAACAGTAGACGGTACATATAAAATAAAAAATCATGTAGAAATTACTATATTAACGAACATATTATTGTAGTTGATATGCCAAGGAAAGAGCATTAATTAATTTGGATAATAAGACTCGGGTGGTGATACTATCAACTTATTTATTCACTAAAATAAATAACGACGTTTCGGTCCGTACAGAACGACGTACGTTACAGGGCCCTGATCAGGTTCCAATTTAGTTATTTCTAGAAAAAAAACTTTCGGCAACACGATAGATGGTAGAGCGGTGATCACCCAAGTCTTATTATCCAAATTAATCGATGGCTATCACTAGAGTCATTTAATCATTAAGCATTAATTAATGTATACGATGACAACATGTAAAACTTGATATTCAAACCTCACTCCGTAAGCAGTTTCAACTGTATTCCAAACCGCTTCCTCAAAAACAACTCGAACACAAAGGTCAGCAAAAAAATTATATCCACCTTCGCAACGAAATTAGCAAAAAGTGCAATAATTTCCGCGGCAAAAAAGCGCAACCCAGCCCGCGAAATCACGACTTTTATATCGCGCCGATTCGCATTTCCCAGAACGGCGAGCTGCATCCATTAGCATCCCGCCCATCCTCTCTTACCCATCCATCAAAGTTACCTACCTCCGCAACAATGCAATTTTCCGTAAAAATGACAGACTCGCCCGCGGGCTACCGCGTATCTCAGGGCAGAGGCGCGCTCCTAAGAGCGAGAGGGCAATTACATTAGCCTCTCTCTCTTACTCTTCTGCATAGTGAGCGCAATGTATGTACTTGCAGCTCAGCGGGCGAGCGTGGGACTAACTGCGAGGCGAGCGTGTGCGCGTGTACAACAATGAGACTAGCAGAGAATGCCGGCCGACGGATCAGCAGTTTCGGTCAGTGATACGGAGGTGTGGTGTATAACGTTATAGTGCCTTATGCTTGCGCCACACGGGGAAAAGTGTGAGTATAGCTGAATTTTGCTGCGGATCTGAGAATGAGAGAGAGTGTAAATGGTTCGGGTTTGATTATTATTGCCGCTCGTCGTGTGAATGCAAGTCGGCGCCGCGTCGATGGTTGATGAGTATAGCGGAGCGGATTCGCTGAGCGAGGTGTTGCCGACGGTGTGTACTGGGAATGCTAAGTTTAGAGTTTATTGAACTCGGGTTCGGTGAATATGAAATGATATGTTTCTTTTCGTAATGGTAAACTTTTGTAAGAGAAATATAAAAATATATGTTTTAGTATTTTGTGTGGTAAACTTTCGATTCCTATAGGAAAACAGAATATTAAACTTATGTAAATATATTCTTATTGCTATTTAACTGTTAATTTATCTCGCTGAAAATTATGTTTATCCGAATGAGTATTAAAGATTGAATTCTAACGTTAAATTGCGAAAAACCATCGAACTATCATTCAAAACCCTATTTCCACGTGAATTATTTCCATGTAAGCCGTTAAATACGAATAAACCGCCACAGGACATGTATATAATACATTTAATCGCGTACGTACGCTTAATACCTATATACGTAATCTTTCAATTTCCCTCTCATAAAGGCATTTCACTTTCTACGCTTTAACCGAACACGTATATAATACCCACCTCGTTAATTCCACGCTCCTTTATATATATATCTTTCGCATCGCGCGCACAATACCTCGCCATCGCATATAGTACGAAAGGTTACATCTTCTCGCGCGCTCGAAACAAACAACACCGGGCTCCGCTCATTCTTTTGTTCCCAATTCCCATTGCGCAAGTCGGGCTCGCGCGCTAAACTACTTTTTAGCGCGTTTACGGCGTAAACACGCCGGTCGCACTTAATGAATCGTAAATCCGCGACTCGGAAATTGAAACGGGCGCGCGAACGAGCACCGAAGAAAGAGACAACGAGGAGGAAATCTGTGTATATGTACATGTATGTGTGCGCGGCGGGCGGGCAAAGAGAAAAGAAACGAGCGCAGGCGGCGGGGACGTCATCTCGTCGGAGCATCGTAAAGTGTCTGCTGCAGCTGCGGTGCGACTGCGGCGTTGGAGCTGAGAGGAGAGCAGAGAGAAAGTGACAGGCGAGAGTATGTAGGGGAGAGAGAGAGAGGCGAGGTTTACTTTTTCCCGTGGACCGGGAGGAGCGATATGCGTTTTTGGGTGGCGGGCGGGTTTGGCTCGGATGTACGGTTGCGTATAAGAGCTTTGCGCGGTATGCGAGTGATTTCGGTGGTGTGAGGAGGAAGATTATATAGGATGAAGAATGGCACTGCGGTTCTTAGCGTTTGTGTTAGTAGAGAAGTCAGAGGTAAGATTGAAGATTAATGTGACATAATTTTTTTCTAGAACGAAGGGAATTATGGTTAACGATCTTAGTGATAAAGTTTTTCAACGTTTATACAATTAAATCGAAATAATAAGTTGTAGGGCGTGCTAATCAAATTGTACATCGAATTTTTTTATAAAAACGAATTTTTTCATAACAAGAATGAAAGTCCAAGATGGAGAACCGATATTTCTTTTGAAAAACTTTCAAGTTGTTCTTCTACCTCCATAAACGTCTGTTATAAGGTTGCGTCATCGACCGCGGGTATACAATCATATATAATTCATCGAGATTGGAATCAATTTTCATCGGGATCCGCGCACGCACTTATATAAATGCATCTTGTAAGGCTTTATAATAAATGATATCAAGTCACTTACGTAAGCCAATAAAATTCCGACCCATAGCTTAGCCCACATTGTAATTCGATTGGTTTTCATTTCGGATACACCTTATCGCATCAAATGTCACACAGACTCCAATCCTATTACCACCGAATAAACTTTCGAATATACCCCCCTAAAAAGCTTAAAATCCCCACAGATCGATACACACCCACCCCTCCCCCACGAAAAAACAACGACAAAAGAAAACAGAAAATCCATTAACCACATTAGCTCTAAAAATACCACTCAGCCCCTATCCCTCCCCCACACACACATACACTAATTAGCATTCACATACGTGCGTATGTCTAGGAAAGAGCTTACCTCGTGGCGTAGGACCTGGCGGACTGTTTGGTGGAGGCCATTGCACTTTGCGAGCCGCCGCCGCCGCCGCCGGCTGCCGACGACGACGCCGACGACGACGCCGGCGTGCAGCAGCGAGCCGGCTTCGATCGATTTTCTTCTCTCGTCGCCACCGCCGCTGCCGCGTCGCCCCTCTGACGCGCCGTACTGCCGGACTGCTTTTCCGGAAGCTTCGCTGACTCTCTCCCTCGGGAGAGAGATAGATATTATCCCTCGCCGGGCTTTTACAACGCCGGGGGGCGGCGCGTGTAATTCCTGCGCACGCCCGCGTTACGGAGAGCTGCTGTGCGGTGGTAACAGCATCCTGTAAGGAATGAAAGAGAGACGTGAATAAATGGAAGGTTCGGTATTATATACGGAGGGTATAAGGTTTGTTGGCAGCGGCGCGTGCGGATGAAGATACTTTTTTTTTCATGGTCGGGGGCGAGGGGTGATTGATGATTCGATGGGAGAGAGAGAATGTAGGTTAGAGGATTTTATTGATTTTGCGAAGGTAGTGGAGGTAGGGTGAGGGGGATGAGATGCGAATCTCATGGTGGTGGGTGAGCTTTGAAGGCCGGAGATAAGTACGTTTGTGTACGTTTCGGAATGGTTTAAATGACGATGTGTAGTGTTCTTTTGCTTTGGAAATGAATTGGAATATTGTGGGAGAAAAGCAATGCTATTTCAAGAAAATTGCACACCTATCGATAATTTTATTATTGTCGTGTCTATTGGAATGCTACTATATACTTTGAGTTGAAAGGATCGTATGACTGCGAGTGTTTCTAAATGCTCGTTGAATATTGTAATCAACGTTTCACTGCACGAGACATTTATTATTCGCGCTGCGTGTGCGAAACCGTTTATAGGTACAAATGTATTCGTTTGCTCAGTTGGAATAACAGCGAACTGATAACAAAGAGAGACGAAAGTCTCGTCTCGTTTCGTATATATACTGGCTTAATATTTATGATAAGGTGGCGAAATGAGACATGACGTGGAATTGAAATACGTAATATTCTGAAAACATTGTCCAACTGAACTTTTTATTTTTAGAATTCAAAATTTATTACATTTTTAAGCGTAATTAGATTTAAACAGCGTTTAGGAATTTTTTAAATTCAAAGCAAAGAAACAAGTTGATCGTGGTTAATTAGCGAAAACGATAAATTTATATCCGAGCAGCAACAATCTAGCGCTGAGAAACTGATTTGACTGTAGAAAATAGCTAATGCACGAAAGTGCTCGTAAAAATCACTCATTATCCGACAAAGCGATAATTAACGCCCGTTACGGCATCCAAAACTCATTAAAATGGAGAAAGTCATCAACCATAACGCACGCCTGTATAAGCTGCTTCTGAACTAAAAGAATCACACCCTCGGCCCGTAAAGACTTTTGTGCTTGCATAAATAGTTTTATAGGCCATTCAACGAATATAATATAGTGCTATTGACATTCGAAAGTACAAATAACAATTAAATCGTTATTTAACTTGCGGGTTTTCCTTGATTCATGTACTCTTTCGTAAAAGTTTAAACAAATATTGACTAACAATTGTGAATTTTCAATAAATACAAAAAATTATAAGGAACAATAAATTTTTAAACTTTATGATACGGGGAAGCAGCCATACGTATAGGTGGTTAGAGATATAATTTACGATTCAATACATCTTCTGTCTCCGACTTTAAAAAAAACTAGCCTGGATCTACTTTACAGAAACTGGCGCCCATTCGGGATGATTTACGTGAAAATTCATGAGTTAACTTTCCGTACAAACTACGAAGTCACACTAAAACTCTCCGACACTCCAACTGTCATTAAAAAAAGCAGCTATAGGGAATCTTTATCGTTGAGCTCTAGAGTTAAAATTTTAATTATACTCTACTGACCTGCTAAGTATAGCAGAGATTTAAAAAGAGTTTCTCTTCCGGTACGTGAATACTTAATGCACTCTATACTGCTCAAGATAATACATTTTCTTGTTCCCCCAAGCCTGCACTTTATTTAACCCTTAATCGGGTCACACATCGGCGTTAGCTACGTACGTACAGTCCTTGCAAAACTTCGCAATTATAATATCTACAGCGTGTACCGTAATAACACTCTCTGAATAAATAATCTTATCTTTTCTATGACCCTTAATCGGGTCACTCACCGGCGTAGTTATAGGCGCTTATAGTCTTTGCAATTCTGTTATTATATCTATAGTTTAGTATAGTAAATTTCTTCGCATGAATAAAAAAAACGTATCTTTTCTTTACATTATACAACTCCACTACTCTAGATACCAATAAATAAAACACATAATTTTTCTAACTCCCAGCCATCAACTATTAACAACTATACAAGTACCCTGGTAGAAATTCATCTGTACGAAATGGCCAAGAAGTTAGAAAATAGCTAGTAAAACTGGCTAATTAATCGCTATGATGAAACGATTTTTCGACCATTATTTGCCTATTTCTTAGATTGACGTAACAACAAAATATTCGTATTTGATTTACCTACTAATTTTATCTTTGATGATCTTACCAAAATATAAATAAATAACATTAACTAATAAAAAAAGCTATTAACTATTAACTTATACATTTATTAATAACATTAATCACTTGGTGTACTCAATCTATGAATAATTCAGCAAAACTTTTATTTCTCCATCTGATTCTGTCTCTTTCACTCCTTGTCATAACAGCAAGCCTTCTGCTAGCCATTTCAAGGCTATAGAAACTGATCAGTTTTAATACCTTTAAAATACTCAAGAACAAGCTTGTGCTTGTCTTCGAAAAACACATTCTATTTTTCAATCTATTAAATTGCCAAATAATATGAGAAAAAGCGTTTCATCGGGAGCTAGAAACTGGACAAGAGAAAGCAAGTTTCTAATATAAATAATCAGTTATTAGTTATAAAATGTTTTAGATTTCCACCAGGGTACTGCATCCCTCAAAATATTCTTAAAAATTATTTCCCAGCAAACTCCCACCATCTTCATTTATTTTTCTTTTCACGCTAGCACAAAAGTCTCCACGGCACCTTCAATACCCCCGGCAAAACAAAAGAAAATCCACTTACCTTTCTTTTCCCTCTCCTCCGTGTACCTCCCTCGCCCAGGCGCCCTTAAAAAAGCGCTTAAAGCTCGAAAAATCGATAACCCGCAGCGGCAGTAGCACCGTCTCTCCTCCTCTCCTCCTCGCAAAAACTCTCTCCTCTCTATAAGAATAATACTAAATCCTCCGGCGAGACGCAATACCGGCGGCGGCGCACCGGCACGTTACATATTATCCTTCTCTTCTGCGGACGTCGCTACGCTCCGTAGAAATGGCGGCTAGTGGGTCGGAGCGCTGCTGGCTGGCGCGCGCGCGCTGCTGCGTGATGATTTTCCCCGATGAGGAGCTAGCTGCTGCACGGGGGAAAAGCCGGACGACTGGCGCCCGGTTTTCGTGATGTTTTCGCGTCGAAGGAGGGTTTGATTTTAAATGGCACTTTTTTAGCGAGGGTGGCTTCACTGGTTGTGTTTCTGTTTTTTTTTTCTTTTCTTTATTTGCACGAGCACTTTTGGTTTCTATGGACGTGGTGTGGTGAACGCGGATTCACTTTTCGTTGGAGCTGGTAATCGGGTTGAGCTTGAGTTAATACCTGTTTCGAGTAGATAGAAAAGTAGGAAAATTATTTGATGCGGGTGATAAGTTTTTGGGGTCGATAAGTGTTAATTTTTCAATGCAGAAATGAACAGTGAATGTAATGATTTTTTAAGTGGGCGAGGGACGATATAAATATGTTCATCTAAAAGCTAATAATGACTGGTGTGTTATCGGTAGTAACGACTATTTATGCTAGAAATAATGGATATCAATTAAATTTCCAGAAAATTTATAGCCAAAGAAAGTATTTATTATGTACATGTAGGTGAAACCGGAAAATCAAACGTATCTATGTACGTATATGTTTTGAATTTTTATTGAAACGTTGTTAGAATATGGGGCTGTAAATTTTCCCGAGAAATTACATACTAGGTACTTCCAAATGGAGTACAAATCTAAATTTAGTCTAATTTTACCGTAATTAACTTATATTGTAATTAATTACTTTGATTGATGGTAATCGCATGAGGAATGAAACTGTCGCCATGTACTGTACGTATTGCAATCACACGGTATTGATTTATTTTCACGGCAGTGGTTGTAAATTATTTAATGTGTTTTTCCATTCCGTGCTACCTCTAACGCCTTTAGTGCGCCACTCAGAATGGAAAAAAAAACTTCAAAAGTGATATTTTACTGTTATTGCAATTCCAACAGACGTTTACAAAGATTTTAGTATTTCAGTTGTAACATACAAACAATAACATTTATATAGAAAAAATTCAACATTACAAGAGAAAAATATATATATCAGCAACTCGACAATGAAAATATTTCAACACTTCGATACAATAAATGATTCACGGTTTTCGTTATTATTTCTTTATTATTGCAATACCACTTATCATTACAAAATAAATAAATGCCATCTACAACAATCATAACTTCAATCTCACAATTTCCTACGCACAATTAAACCGTAAAAGCTTGCAATTATTAAATCAAAAAAAGGATCAACACACTTACAAATCACTCCGATCATCCCCTAAATATCACAAACAAATCACGTCCGATTACCACCACCTTGGCAACTCACAAACCATTATTCCAACAGCGTTTTCTCAAATCTCGTCCCCTGCCAAACAAATCCGTCACATATGCGCACCCCTAACCTCCCCGCACACACACCCGACAAAAGAAGAACCTCGTCAACAAAACTAGGTACAATCCGACATCCAGATTAGCGCCACCTCGCCCGCAAAGACACAGAGACGTCACTAAAATATTGCCGTCCCCATCATCGCGCGCGTAAACACCTCGCACTAGCCGCGCCGCGCGAACACACTATCGAGCCGCGTATAGGCTAGCCAAGCAGCAGTCAGCATCGGCCAATTCGGGGTCACGTTGCACTTTCCATCAAGGCCGCAGCACACGTACATATATATTTAACACAGGTATCTCGCTGACGCTGTGCTGCACGTACCCATCGATTTTCCGCGACGCCGCGTGTGTCTCTATGTATGTGTGTGTGCAGTCCTCTCCGACGCGTCGATAATTCGCCACCCCCGAAAGCTCTCTCTCTCCCCCACTGTACCACCTACTCCGAACCTCACAGCCTCTCTCACGCATGCACTCTTCTATTTATAAACAGTACTATATATGTACACGCGCGAGATTAACGAAGGTGTACTAACATCCTCGTCCTCGTCGCGGCAGCGCACTACACAGTACGACAGGCGCGGGCGTGTATAGAATCGCGAAAAGCGACCGACGCCGACGACATCCCGAGTTGGAATGAGCCAGCGGAGAGCAGCAGCGCCGGTACTAGCAGCGGCGGCTGCGCCAGCGGAGAACGGCGCACGCGCGCGCACCGAGCTATATAGCGGGAGAGAAGTCAAGAGGGTGGAGAGAGAGAGTGAGGGGTCGTTCGCTCGCTGACGCCCCCGCGCCGAACGAACGGACGTGCATAGCTATGCGGCAGGGTTGTGTGTATGTATAAGCACGTGGAACGCCGCCGCTCGATAACGCTGTGGCGGTGGAGGTGGATATATATATAGGTGGTGCGGGTGGCGCAGGGCGAAGGAATTTGTGAATGACGTGAGGGTAAGAGTGGAGAGTGTAGGAGAATTATTGGGATGGTTAGGATACAGAATTTGTAGCAGTAGATGTAGGAACAAATTAATTGTTGAGTTGAGGATGTGCAATGCGAGAGGCCTGTTGCGTATATATTGATTTGAGGTATACTTGGCAGGTGGATATGGAATAAATGATGCTTTAATAATTTTAACAGAGGCTATATCGTTCTGCAACTCCTCGGGCGGCCGCCAAAAGTCTTATCTGTGTTATCATTTCTTATCTGGATGAAATCGTGTGTTATTATTTTCGATATGTGGCAGGTTACTTTTGTTCTATGCCTGTTGATATGCTTTTTCTGTGCTATAATTACTCGCGTCGGATGTCACATTAGCTTTTTACTTTTTATAATTGAAAGATGTACGTTTTGTTTATAATTACGAATAAACTGTTTAATTGAAATGTATGGCGGAAGAATCATTATTTACTGTAACTGAGGAGCAACGAAAACAAGATAAAATTATATTTATACATTTATCGCCGATTGTAAATTTGCGTGAAAAATAATAATATTTGAACACGTGGAAGATCTCGGTTTACCTTACCTGAACGGAATAAGTAATATACTCATTGAAACTATTATTGCCTATGTCACTTAAGAAGATAAACAGACAATATCTAGAACGTTGGCCACGTATATTAATATTTATGTTATAATATGCGAAAGAAGACACCTTTTACTTTCATATAGTATCCTATAAATCTTTTTTATCCAACGACCCATAAACCGCTGAATGTATATATATAAAACATTAGATCGTATTTCACCTCCATAGAAATAAGACATTAATGTCCAAGCAAATGAATACCCTGAAGGAATCCATCGGGATTTTCACATTTAACGCGTTATTATATCCACCAATCACCTCACCGCGCATTCTACAACAACGATCAGCACAACCTAAAAATTCTTCATTCCATCCCAACTTATCCCAGCCAATTTTCGAAAAAAATATCCATGTATACTCTTACCCAAATCCCCCTTTTCCCAACCTACTAAATTCACATCAAACTTCCCAATCGTATACCCCAAGGCATCTCAATAAAAATCTCTGTTCCTTCCTCTCGCTCTCGCTCGGGGTTATTTTGCATGCCGTTATATATGATGCGGCCGTTTTTTACGGATCGATCGCCGAGATTCATCCTATGCTGTACACATTATACATACATACACTCGCGTCGCCGCCGCGCCCCTCACGACGATCGCATCAATTTCGATCGCATTCAAGGAGAGAATGGCTTTTATAATGGTGATTTGAGTGTGACCCGCTTCGCGACGGGGTTATACATATATACATATACACGCGCTGGATGATGGGAGTAGTCGCCGCGATGATGACGACGATCTCGATCCTCGAGAGAGCGGATGCGACTTTCGCTCTTGCGTGCGCACGCGAACTGCGCGGGGATACATTTATATCGGTACCGTAATGCAAAGTGAGAGAGTGGCGATTTTGACCCTTTTTTAGTGGGTGCGGTGGTGGTTTCATTACGGAATGAATCGTGCCGGTGATTGTCGGGGATTAGGGTAAGTTGAGAGGGGTATGATTCAATTTGATTGTATGCGCTCTTTTTTTAGTGCTACTGTGTAATTTCTAAAATAAATAGGCCGATTGGAGTTTCTTTTTCGTTGTATACGACCTTGAAAATAAAATTTATATCTTCGGTAATATAACGTTATACGAATTCTAGTTTACGATTAAAGACTATACTACTGTTTTCTATTAGAAAGTTACCACCCAGAGCTATTATTTCTTCTATAAAACAATGTTTATTTATAAAATGACCACGTACGATATATATATTGAATTTAAAAAACATATACTATCTCGGTTTAGATTTCAAAAATAGAAGAAAAAAAAACTATCGGTAATACCTTTGGAATCTAATCAGTTCTATTTAAGATAAGACTAAGCGCCGAGTGCAGGAGTTTTTCTGCTTTGGCGCAATCCGTTTCGCGACTGTACACCTATTCTGTACACATGCCACGGAACGAAAGAGTGTCACGCATGTGTAAACACACGCGGAGCAGCGGCGGCGGCAGCGCTTTAAAAGGATTTATGAATGTTTTCCTCCCCCCAAGGTCTTCCGAAACGATAAAAGGGGAACGGAAATGAAATTCATAAAAGTCACGAGGTCGAAAATTTTAGCAGATGATCATGTGTTGTGGAGAAAATGGCATTTCTAGACAGTTCGGCTCCATATTGGTTGTCTTTGGTGCCATGAGAATGGAATGTTTTAAAAGCTCTTCAAAACTTTATGAGCACTAGCTATATGTTATGGTACTTAGCAAAATTTAACATCCGAGGAAAATCTGTACTACCTTGACACAACAATTTTCAATTTAATCTTCTGGTTTTCACTGCTCGCTAAATATTTTCGTTCCTCCGAACTGTTTGAAAAACAAGGAAATAAAATTGAACTTTTGTGCACGCAGCAGTGACTTATTTACGACCAAAATGAGAAAAAACATTCCCCCTCCCCCCTTCATAAGCCTTCTTTTCAAAGCAAACAAGCCCACCATTTACCGCAAAACATTGCGCAGTCATTTTTCCACGTTTCACAATACATTAGGTCTCTCCGCTCCTCCCTAAAACTGACCTCGCGCACACAGCAGCAGCGGCGGTACTGAAACTCACACCGCTCGATAAAAGCTCTCTTCCCTTACTTCTACTTCACTGGATTTTTGGCACTCTTTCTCGGCGCAATACTATAAAAGCGAGAAAAACTTCGCGAGCGCACACGTCGCCGGCCGGCTGTTATCGACCGTGTCGCGGGCGGCCTGACACTGCGCGCGAGCGCAGCTTTTCCAGCGAGATAAGCGCGCGAACGCGCGCGGCTCTCTTTGTGTGTGAAAATAGCAAGCGCGCGAGTGTAAGTGTGCGACAGCGTGACGACGCGATGCGAAGACGCGCGTGGGCGTTTTCTGAATGAATTCGGGTGCGAGCGAGGAGTTGGTTGAGATATTCGGGAGAGTTATATAGTGGTGGTATGATGCCTGGTGTTTTTGAGAGGCTTCCTGTTTTTTGTGGATGGCTGCATAGTGTTGTCGCTCTTTTTGTGGATTGGATGCGTTATCTTTCGTGAAATATTATTCGCGGGTTTCTTTGAGGAACTGTCGGGGCGAGAGATAACGGCCGGTTTGTGCGACACGTGTTCTTATAGTTTTGTGTGCTTTGTATTAATGTGTACGTAGAAGTATTTTATTCTTAGGAATGAACAGTGTTTAATTGCGCTTGTAGAGACAAGTTGGTAGGACATTGACGAGGGTTTGTATATGTGTGGTGTTTCAAAATATTTTCTAAACAATTGTTCATAATTTAAATACATATAGTTTGTATACATAGATTACCATTAGGAAATGTTTGTTGATGAAAAGCTTTTTAGAATTCAAAACTTATTCCTTATTTTTTCTTCTTCTAAAAATATGCAAATTATTCCGTCTTTTCTAATGTCTTTATTTTTTTTAGGGAATACATACCTAATTATAGTGTAATAATAAATATCATCCTTTTTTGATCTTATTTATACTTACATTTACGTATATAAGTTTGGATTTAAAATAATATTATCATGCAGTATAAAAAAGGTGTAACTAACTTTGCAGGAAGTAGGTAGTATTATCTTATTTATTCTGAAACAAGAATTATCTACTCTGTCGAATATCATTCTGACAATGCATATTAACTTTTATCTGTAACGCTTAACTGTACTAATAACTAGGAGTTATATAGCAAACTTATCCATATTTTATGCAAAAAAAACGAACCTTGACTCATTGTGCTTGTATTTCCTTACATAAACTGCTATTCCAAGAATCTTGAAAAGCATTATATTTTTCCAACAAAAGCAGGGTTTAAAAAATAATTAAAAATCGTACAAAGTGACTATTTTAAACCTCCACAAAAGATAGCTCACTGTCATAGATAAATGACTATATAAAAATGCGCATCTATTTTTAAAACAGACTTTAGTCAATAGATATAATCGCGCTATCCTCTGATAAAGACAGCTTTCACCGCGATATCCCTCTAGCCACTATTCCGTATCCAATCCGCCTTTATTAACTCCATTGTCGATATCAGACGAGCGCTAAACAGATCGGTCAGTCGCATACACTTAACTCCTTAACGAACTTTTTAGACAGCCTAAGTAGGCGCAATCAAGTGCGGCTAATTTCTCAATGAAAGTGCGCCGACGACGACGACGACCGTCCGGCGGCCCTTTAATTACCATCGGGATTATTAGGGTCGCGTGTGCTCGCGCGTGCGCTCTCTTTTTGAGCTCCGTTAATCGCAGCTTCCTCTCCCGATCTCTGCGTTTTCTATATGCTCGCTTCCTCTTCGAGTCTGCGAGACTAATTCAATCCGCCGCTGGTTGGGTTTAATGACACGGCGGTTTGTGTGCTTCGGTGAGGTTTCTTCGGTGTTTCGACTTGTGTGGGGTGTAATGTACTTTTTCAATGGTCATTGTTTCTTGGCTCTTGCCGGACGCGACGACGGCGCGCACGGATTGTGTGCGTCCGAAGAACCCGAGATCGTAATTATCAGGGATGTATCGAGAACTACCAACTTTATCTGGCTTAATTGAAACTGTTGCCTCGTGAGTCACTTGTGTGCTTAAATGTTCATTGATTTTTATCTTTTGGATGCCATTCATAATGATACAACCAATTAAAAATCTTACTGATGACCGATTTTTCAAAATTTACTTTCACTAATATATCGGTTTTCTCTTACTCTCTAAAGTTGAATTAGTGAGAAAACCATTAATTATTAGTTAAAATTGCTTGAATATTCACTAATTCGTCGGTGGAGTCATAGTGTTTTTTTCACTAATTCCACATTATAGAGAGTGCATCTATATTACCGAAGCTGACGAATTTACAGGGTGAGAAACACATTTCATAAATTTTCCGCCTCTACGTCGCATTGCCCACTTACACCTCGAAAGAGCATCAAAAGACAGACACACAGCCGAATAAACTTGTCGCACTGTCACGCGAAGACTGCGTACTCGTCCAGTACAATCCTTGCCTAATCGCTCAGACAAAGCCTCTCTCCACTAAACATCCAGTTAAACCAGCCATACCAAGTGTCCCCATACTTCAATCAGCATCATAACCCAGCTAACAACCAACCCATCAGCCGCGCTCATCCACCACCTAATCACCCTCTTCCACGCGACACAAACGTCGGCCACTAATCTCGCGCTAACACCCCCTTCTCACCCTCCTCCCCTCATCGCTCATTCCACATGCACTGTGTTATATAGCTCGAGCGCGCGTTTCGCGTCTGGACCGCGCTCTGACCCGGGTCATCAGCATATGCGCACGCACACTCTCGCGCATTCCCCGCTAATTGCGGGCTCCCGCAGACGAAGAAAGAGTCTCCTCGTGCGCATACCGCGTTCCAGACGCGTAAATCGCTCGGCGGAAAGCTATGCGCGCGAGGACAAATATAGAGGGGCGGCCGGCGAAAATATGTCGTCGTACGCGCGCGAGACTAGCTTGCCTGCGACGAGTGCGCTTAGCTGCGGATGCTGCGCGTATGCGCGAAATCGTCGCTTCCGCTTTTCGCGGACTTGGCGGCTGTGTGGTATGCTATATGGCGCGAGCAAGAGAGAGAGAGAGAGCCTTTGAGCGATTCGTTAATTTCGGGTGGCGTGTGACAGTGTATATATATATATGTGTGTGTGTGTGGAAGGGGTGGCTTTTTTGGCTGGCTCACCTCTTGACCTGGTATATACGTTGTCATGGTATGTGGTTAGGGGGAATGAGAGGCTGTGTCTGACAGCCGGGAGTAAATGATGGTGGTATCCATTTGGAACATGTAAATTAGAATGTAATGTAAGTATCGTAAATCAAGAGATTATATAGTAGCTGCCGCACTTGTGGTGTGTGTGTGTGTGTTATGCCTTTGCTTGTTTTCGCTGCAAATGTTTCGAGTAATTATATAGGATAATAATTCATCAAGGTGAAAATTTTCCGCGGGGCAGGCGAATTTTTCTTTTTATTATTATTTTGCTGGAGCTTTTGTAAAAGGAGAGATCGACGTGTGGAATTTTAAATAGAAGAATTAGAGTTCTGGGCTGTTATTTAGAATAATAGCGCTAAATGACTGAAAATCCAAAGATAATTATTATGATGAAGAAGCGCTGCAATTGCTGTGTTCCCCAAGCAGATGACATGAGGCAATTACTGGGAAGATATGCAAATTATTGGATGGTACGCTACTTTTCCGTCAACTTTTCCAACGTATGAAAAGAAATCTGAAAGTTTAATTTTTATTTAATTGTATGTAGCATCTACCCCATAAGCTTAAATATTACTAAATTACTACAATTCTCACATAATCTCAAGCTACGATGCCGAAAATATTTTCGAGAAATGAATACATCATCAAGGCACAATCCCACTGTCGACTCAATACCCCTCCTCGACAAACATCCTCATTATTTCCGCGTCGGTTTCCGCCGTCGTCCTCTATTACCTCACTCTGCGCGCCGACAGTGAGATATTTCCAGTGGAGCGCGAAATGGCAGCTACGGAGCGGCGAATCGTCAAAAGGATCGCGTGGCCGAGCGTGACGAAGACGCAAATGGACGTCTTTTTTCTCCCCTTTTGTCTATAGACACGCGCGAGAAAAGAGCGACGCGCCGCTGCTGCTGCTCACTTCGAGAGGAGTCAAGATGAGATCGGAGATTAAGAGATGACGCGTCGATACGACGATGATGATGGGGCGCGAGCGCACGGAGATACATTGTTTTCCGGCAGAGGCGCCCTGGAGTTATCTCGTGCTGCACGCGCGCTTCGATTACTGTTATATAGGAACTTTTTATCCTTTTTTGTCGAGCTTGATTGAATAAGGTCGATAATACAGTGCAAAAAGAACGTGGCAGATTGTGAAAAGAGTCAGGTTTTAAACGGTAATAATTATGTTTGTAGATTTTATTATACTACACGAAGAATTATAAATTATATTTGTGTTATAAATGCAAAATAATTCGGAATATTATTCGACGCAATTTATAATTAATAACAGGTGGTTTTTTTATTTAGTGCTGCAAACAAACACGTTTATTTTTATATAAAAACAAACTTGTTTTTCGTGTTACCCTATTATTGAGGCGCAGAAAAACTTTGATTCTCTTGAAAATCGGAAACAAACGTAACGACGGCGCTGATATTAGAGTCGATGCGTCACACAGCGCCATTTTTTTTTTTTCTTCTTTTGCACAGCTCACGGCCGATTTCGTAGATTAGATACACTGCTGCGCGCTCGTGAAAAATGTTTATTTCTTTTAACCACAGTGGATTCCAGTTTTAGCCTGTATCAATGTATCGTTTTTTTTTTCCTGTTCTCGCCGATTGTGCGTTGATAAAAAAGATACAGGAGAATGAGTGCGGCTCATTCATATGGCGCGAATTAGTCGCGCTCAGAGTTCATACGGCGCTTTTTGTCGTATTCACGGACGATGTATTTGCTCGTGTTTCGCACGCCCATAAAAGAGTGCCACGTAATTTGTCTCACTGCTATAAGCAAACGTGGTGAGTCCTTGAAAAATCATAAGTGAAGTAAAATACGTTTTATTAGTTAAATTATGTGCTAATGATTATGATATTTCTTATATTTATTATTCAATTTGGTTTAATCAGATCTAATTTACAAGATTGCTACACATATTATCGAAAACTATGCGGTGAACTTTCCCAAGTGTGATTTGAAAGAAAACGTATCCAACGAAGTGCATAAAAAATCGGCAATCGACGCTATCATTTTCATTTCCCTAAGTAGATAGCAGTGTTTATTTAATTTTTTTTTCCAAATATCGGCGTACACTACTCTTCCTGCACGATTTCACTTCATGAAACACACAGCACGTTCGCCTTATGCCAATCTCAAAAATACTGCGATGAATTTTCCTCCTATTACATCTTCCACATTACTAAATCATCGCCTCTCTCACTCGAACCTTATTCAATCCATACTATATATACATTCCACTCACCAACAAACCTTATGTAAGCTCCAGCCCCATCGTCGTGTAAAAAGCCACAGCCGCCAACGGAATTACCAGCGAAAAGCGCTAAATCAAAAAGAAGAGGCGAATAATCGCCGAGGAACATCTAATTCTCCCCCCATCGTTTCGACGCGGCTAATTCGCAAAGTACACATACACTCGCGCTCGCATGCGGACAGAAATAAAACGGCGAACAACTTCCGCGACGCATGCGCGCGCGAGGCTTTCTAACTCGCTGACGTATTTACAAGACCCAATCAACGCCCGCGCGTGATTGACGATGGTTGCATTCGCGCGCGCGATATTACGTGCAAGGATCGCATAATCGCGCTCGCGAGCGAGCAAGTGCGCGTGGTTAAGCCTCAGATGATAAACGAGATAGATGTGTGCAGCAGAGTGTGCGTGCCTTGAGCAGTCGATTCGCGGAAATGAACGAGAGTCATCGCGGGATGAGAGGAAAAAGGGGAAGCCCGTTACGCACGTGATGGTACAGCACGTGCAGATTTATAGGAAAATCGAAGAAATAATTTTATGATTACTTTTATTGATAAGTCGTTACAGTTGAATGAATATTATTTGATATGAAATTTTGAAGATTTTAAATCGTTCTAAGAAGTGATAGCATAATAAAGAGAATATTTCTTTTGGCATTACATTTACGATCTTTCTGGGGAAAATTATCTTTTCTTCTATCATTTTTCTCTTGTAATGTTTTTTTGAAACAATAATTTTCCACGTGAAATGGTGGAAAATTCATTTTGTAATCGTAGAAAACTGGATGATTTCCAAATAGCTTAGAAAGAGAGAGTTTATTAGTTAAAAACTTCAGTTTTTTAATGTAATCAGATAGCAGTTTATAAACAAATAAAGAAAATACATTGATTTCACATTATTTCTGCGCATCAATTTTCGAATCGTGGCTATATTTATTGAAGCAATGGTAACATGCCATACTCAATTGCTGAAGTTGCTAATTTGCATATCTGATACGAACATAATATTTATTCTCTTTAATATCTATCGTGTTTTGTCTTTTCAAAATCTAGATTGCATACATTTTGTACTATATAGAAAATTCACAGCAAGTTGCTTTCAATTTAAAGTTTGAAACTCTTTGATCATCCGAAAACTAGCGCATATTCTTTTAGGGAAATTCAGAGCGCAGTCGTGGCCAATATTCTTTACACACTTCAACTATCAAAGAATTTTTAACTGGGACACTCAGGGGCGTTGACATCAACGTTGGCTTCTGTTCTCACCAAATTTGTAATAAGTAAAGCTTTTCCAACCACACAATCTCTCGAATTTTTGTAACCTTCCTAAAAAAAAATTCACGATCACTTGTAAGAACACCATCTACCAAGTATGCTCAATTTCTTGGATTACAGCGAACAAGAAATGCGTAAACAGCCTCTATTCTGAGACCAAACTGGAATATCGCCCACAGCCAATACGTAATGACTCACACATCTGCACGAATATACCGCGAAGAATCCCAGAGTTCAAAGAGTCACCCGAGGAGCCTATAGGTGAGAGACACAAGCGCGTGCAGAGAGGTATATAAGCATATATATGTACACTACATACGCTGCCAGCAATGTGCACATGCACGATCAGGCTTCGCCCGGGGTCATCGTTACTCCCCCTCTCTCTCTCTCTTTCGCCGTCGAAAGGTTTCCAGAGACCATCCCGAAAAGGTTAACTGCGTTCTTTCTTTCTCTTTCTCTCTCTCTCCCTCCCCCTTTCTCCGCATTTTACGCAGCAGAACGTTCACTTCTCTGGCGCCGCGTGCGATTGCGCAATGCCGTGGCAGCGCTATGTGTATGATGATATTAGACGCGGGGGATCGTATCTGTACACGTATAAATGAGCTATTTAAGGAATTCGTGAGCTCTTTTATCTTCTCGCTTCTCTGGAATGGATGTCGGCGGGGATTTCGCGAGTACTGTTAAATGAGCCATTGTGTGAGAGCTGTACGCGCCGGCTGTTGATGGAGCCCGCGGAGAGCGTGGAAGGTGAGAGAGAGATGAAGAAGGAATTGTGCAATTTCGAGATGATCTTGGAGGATTACGACGACAGGTTTTTGAGTGGGATGAGAGAGAAATGAATAGGCGAATCATATTTGCGATCAAAGTTGATGGAAAAGAACAAGGGTTTGCTATTATCTGCTGTAGATTGATCTGCAGTAATAGTGCATTATATATCGTCTATGGTTTATCATTTACGGTTTATAATCAATCTTAAAAATGTGAATTATAAAAATTAGATGTTTATGGAATTTGTATCGATTATTTTTATTTTAATGTTACAATAGATAAAGCGAACAAATAAAATTTACGTATACTTACCAATATTTTCTGATGAAATGAAAAGACAAGTTTCACAAAAATGAATTCATTAAAAACAAGTTTACTTGTTAATAATTATATGTATACATAAGATTCTACAAAGAAGCGACTGAAAATTATTTCAGTAGGTCAGAATATAGCCACGCGTCAGTAACTGAGACGTTTACTCACCTCGACATTTCCAAAAGGTGTGACCCCACACGTGTTAGCCGCGCGTGACTCAGCGAGGCTGCACCCTTCGCTGTTATTTTCTATTATTTGCTCTTACCGCCAGAACTTTCAATATCAAAAGCTTTTCTTTTGGAGGATATTAAAGGAGACTTTGACGTAACTTTTGTGAACATTCCGAAGCCTTAATCTATCAAAGCACATCTCATAATTCATCTACAGTAATATTTCTCTACATCTTTATATATATTTCTCGATGTTTTCAGAGCTCGCACATTAGGCTGTCACAGTTACCGAGTGATTGTTATCGCATCAATCAGCTCTTGCTACAATTTAAGCACTACGAAACGATCCCAAATACCTTCACCCGAAATTTCTCCGACGAGCAAACAGAACCTATTCCAGCCTAAACCAACAGCACAAAACGCCACAAAAGAAGCTCATCAATCGCGTCAGCCAGCTCCGACAAGTCCACCATACATTTTCAAACGTTATATATACACGCAGTTTACAATCCCACGTACACATACGTACACACTCTTACAGCCAGTATCAAAGGATCCCCCAGCCAGCATCTCGCCCAGACGTGAAAGCGTGGGCGTCCCTCTCTCTTGGAGATCATCGATCCGCCTTGCGCGCGAGCGTCAGATGTTCGCGTAGGTCATGCTTGACCCGCGGCTTCGATTTACGACCGCGTGAACCCACCCACTGTACGATTTGGCATACAGCCGAGCCCACACCTAGGGGAAGGGGAAAAGCAATCTTTATAATTGATCGTAATTTATATGCGCGCGTGTGGCTTTTTGGCGGCGCGAAAGATAGCGCCTACTTTCGCCTTGGTAGACGTGTAATGCAAATTATTGTGGCCGGATGGGTGGCACGCCTGTTGTAGAGATAGCTGATGGGTTATGTATCGGCTGGTGGCGGTGAAAGGTGAGGGTGGTTACTGGTTAGGCTTAATTACGTTTGATGAGCTCAGGTTTTATTTGTGGAAGTGAATTGGCATTTCTCGCTGTATTTATTTGATGATTCACGAATTAAAAAGATTGCTTTATCAGCATTGCAAATTTTAATTAATTTTTCAATTATAGTGCATTGATTAAAACATACCAATGAAGTTTTTGCTTATTTATTATAGTAGTTTTCATAACATTGGCGTAAAATAGAGTTTTACGCTCTGAGTTGTATCGTCATCACGCGTGGGCGAAAACTATACGCCGCATTGCGAACAATATTTTTCGATTATGAGCAGGGGTGGGAAATGAGTTTTTACTGTTTATATTTCGGGGTGTAAAATGGCGTTTTACGATCGCGTGGGCGTAAAATAAAAATTTTACGATCACGTGTTCGTATTCATGTTTGTTGATTGTTTTTGTAAAAAATTAACGATATTTCATAGTAGTCAATGTGTTAATTAAATGGAAGTATTTTTAACTAAAATCATTATGTAACAATAACACAGCGCACTTAGAAGTATACTAGCAGTTAAAATATATCTCGATATTGTCAAATGTAAATGCCAAAATTGACTTTAAATTGGTACATAATTATTAAATAAAAGCAGAATATTGTTATTAGCCATAAAGTTAGCTGAAAAATAAGTAATTTATGGTTAACACTTCCAACAGGGATGGTTTGAGAATGTTCTTCATACATTGTGAGTAAAATTACGATACACTTTAAAATATTTTAAAACGTATAAATTTCATGGCACGGTGTCTACTGCTCAAAGTAGATTTTATTAATAAAAATAAATGAACGTATTATATCAAATGATTTTAAAATTTTATCTCGACCCAAAGTCACTATTAACTATTATAATTGAATATAATTCATTTGACTCAAGATGCAAGATTATTGATCGATCAATTTCATCCAAATTTAGCTCCAATTTCACTTCCAAATTAATTTAAAACAGCTCTGTGCGATAATCTAACAAAGATCATCTAAACGACTTCAGCTGCAAGAATAAACCCTCGTTTCAAAAAAATATTTGACCAGATAACAAATCGTTCGGAACTTACCATAATGACATACATCCGTGTAGCTAATGTCGATTGACCGCAAAAAGTAATTCCGCCAACATTGTAGCAAACTTAATAAACGTCCGCAGAATTTTCCTTCCCACCCATTCTACTCATACCTAGACGTACATCGAAACGTGCAATCCGATACCTACAATGCGCGAATACGATCATCTTTTCCCATTAAAACACGAGCACAGAGCGCTTGAAAGCTACCACGCCTCCATCGCTTATATTAGACCTGCATCGGTCACGAAAGCCGCCATACCCTCGCCTCCGTAAAGCAAAGAAAAAGTCCATTGAGCGATAAAACGCAAAAAAGGAGAAGGGAGCGAGAAAGAAGTTGGAAGCGTATTATATTCGTGGCCGCGCGCACTGCACTCTCTTATCTGCGGTGGAAAAAGTAATAGATACGGTGAGGATACAACTGTTTCACGGCGCGGCTCCCTTGTTCGTGCGCCGAAGAAATTACACTCTTGTAGGCCGGAAAGGCGGCGCTAATGCATCTATCATTCTAGCAGCGCATAAAAGTCGTAACCCTCCCCTCCACCCCCTGTCCCTGCACGTAATCTGTTTCACGCACGAGATTCGTTTAGTATTAGGAGTGGGCGCGAGCCCGTAACCTTTGAGGTCGGAAATGCTAATTTAAGTGGAACGAAAATCTGAAACGAAAGTTCTTTTGACCTTTGGCCATGTGTGAGGACGAAAGTGAAACCTTTCGTCCGACCTTTTCGCACGGCCAATGTTAGCGTTTACGTCAAATGGGTGTCGGTTACATCGTCTATGTGCGTAGTGAAAAAGTTGGGAATAGTTTAGAATTTTGCAATTAAAAGCGGTAATGAAAGTTACTATTAGTTTGCACTGATAAAATTTAACCTTTTTCAGGTATGTGAAAGTGATGAATATCTGAATGAATGAATTTTTTTCTTTCACTAGCAAGATCACGCGCGCTTCGCGCGTTTTGTTTCTTCCTGCTAGAAGTTTACAATTTAAATTTAGAATTACAAACAGTTATTCATTAATTGAAAAGAATTAATTTCTTACAATTTGGTTTAAGCATAATATTAACTTCAGCAATAATATTTAATAATATGAAATTTTGAGATTAGAAAAAACAATTAAAATATTCTTGATTATTACGATTTTAACTGAAAATGTCTGAAAATTTTCTTAATACTTTCTTATGTTTTAAATTCAAAGTTTAAATATTTAAAAATTAACTGGCTTTTATTTTTTTTTTTTTTTTTTAATTAAGAGAGGATTCAGCAACAATTAAACAAAATATATGACACTGTCACAAAACATGATACATTGTCTACAGAAGACTACGACACAGGTCGTTTTATACACAGATTAGTGTTAACAAATCAGCTCAATTTTTAAGTACAATAGCCTCGCGTCAGTCACATCAACGTCAATCAATCACAAATTTATTTTGATCGGACTTAGCCAATCACAAACATCTTAAGACTTTTTTAAGATAGGAGAATTACTAACAACTTTTGTTTAATATAACTAATAGTTAAAAGAATATTAGGTCCTTTAAGAAAACAAATTAAATAATTTTCTTGAAGAAGATTTCACAAAGTTTTTCAATATCTTATATATAAAGATTCATGTATAACCATCAGGTGGACCGTAAAAAATAGAAAGAGATAGATAGAGGTGTATTACTAAGGAGTGAAAGAGAGAGACAGAGAGGCAGAGAGAAACAGAGCGAGAGAGAGAGAGAGAGAGATGGGGTCAACAGGCTTCAGATCGTCCTGATATTTGTGCGCGTGTTTTTCACTTAAAAAAAGAATATTTAATCTCGCGAATAACAAAAGAGAAATATTTTGGCGAAGTTTCAGCTCACGTACATGTAGTCGAATTTAAGAAATGAGGTTTACCTCATACACACATTTCAATTACTTTAAGAGATAAATTGTCTGTCGTGAATGATATTGATAAATTTATGTCTGCTGAAATTTCTGATTCTAAGACAGATTTAATATTGCATAACAATGTGGTTAAAGTATGATTCATGGTCCATGTGATAGCAGATGTATCATTGACGGTCAATGTTCGAAACATTACCGAAAAGAATTTCGAGAGGAAACTATTTCATCTGGTGTATATCAGTATTATAAACGAAGAAATGATGGAAAAAAATTACGCGTAGAAATCAAACTCTAGATAATCGATGTGTAGTACAATATTGTCCTAGATTATTACGCATACTCAATTGTCATATAAACCTTGAAATACTGCCCAGCGTAAAGTCCGTGAAATATTTATATAAATATGTCTATAAAGGTTATGATCCTGTAAATATCACAGTTGGAGAGTCAAATAACGAGAGAGTAATTAATCACGATAATGTTCGTAGTTTTATAGAAACGCGATATGTTAGCCCAGTTGAAGCATGTTATTGTATCTTACGTAAATCATTACAGTATAAAAGTCATAGTATCATACATTTAACAGTTCATTCACCTCAACAACAGTCAATTATAATTAATGATATTGATGTACATCAATTGCTACATGCAATGGTGGGTGCATTAAATCGAACCAGTACATTATTTGCCTATTTTGACTTGAATAAACAAGATTTTTCAGCTAGACACTTATACTGAAATTCCGGCTCATTATGTTTTTAAACAACATAATGAAACTGGTAATAAAGTTTATAGATGGTCAAAACGGAAATCTCATTATTATTGTATTGGACGTATGTAGTCTGTAAGCCCAAGTCAGGAAGAGTTATTTCGATTAAGATTACTTTTATTAAATTGTAGAGGCGCAATAAGTTTTGATGAATTAAAAAATGTAAACAGTGTTCAGTATATAACGTTTTTGGAAGCTTGCTTAGCATTAGATCTTATAGATGATGATGATATGGAATGTAGTCGAGCTATGCAGGAAGCTTTAAGTTGGATGATGCCAGGTAATATACATCTGTTATTTGTTCATATTTTGATTCATTGTCAACCTGTGCATCCGGACGAACTTTGGAAAAATTTGAAAGATGCATTATCAGAATACTTTCTAAGATTATACGGAGATCATAGTAGAGCATACAATTTAGAGTATTTCATCATTTGTGTAACGTTGATAGCGGAAGGTCATCATACTGCGAATTTTCTATCGATGCCTCAACTAGTAGTGAATAACCACATTGAGTATAGTAACGAATTACACGTTAACTTAGCAGATATAGGCAATAGACAATATAACATGTTAACCCTTTCGTACCGAGACCCCTTTCCCGGGGAAAAAGTGACTTTTTTTTTGTATACTATAATTATGGAGGCTTTAACTAAGATCAATCGACAGTTTTTTTTCTCCAAAAGTGTCGATAAGTACTATTTTCCAAGTGGGTCCTGGAGGACCCATACAACCCATACCCGCTAATAGAATTATTTTATTGAACTCGGATAGTAATAAATTCTTAGTACGTTGTCTCATTAACAAGATCCATCACTCAAAATAAACATTAACCATTTTTTTATTCTAAAATAAATCATTCAAGATCCGAATTTTCGTCAAATCCCAATTTTCATTGCCGAGCCCTTTTTTAATGTACTAAACGAAACGGAAGAAAACAAAAAAAAATTAATTTTAATGGCCAGAGGGGCTTCCCCTTGAATAAGAGAATACGACTAAATAAGTAGATTTAAAAAATTATTTAATTTCAGATTTCTACAGCATGTTGAACAAAGTGGGTCCTACAGGATCCATACGGTACGAAAGGGTTAAACAGTGATCAAAAAGAAGTCGTTGATAAGATTTTAAAAGTGTCAAATGTTATTGATTATAACAGCTCTATAGGTGTTTTTATATCAATGGCCCTGATAGTTCTGGCAAAACGTTTGTATATACAACATTATATAATTTATTAAAAATTCAAGCAAAAATGTTTGTTGTATGGCTTTTATTGAAATCACTGAAACGCTACTACCTAAATAAATGATGGTTCATAAAGTACTAGATTTGCCTGTACCTTTATTATCGGATCCTTTATCTAATATTGCTGTGCAATCAAAGGAAGGGTCTTTTTTGAGACAAACAGATGTTTTTATTTGGGATGAGGCACCAACGACTCCGCGTTACGCATTCGAAATCATGGATAGAACTTTGAAAGATGTTATGAATAATGATTTATTGTTCGGTGGTAAAATTGTCATTTTACAGATGAAATACGCAAAAGCGGATTGCGAACACGCGGTTGATGCGACGGATTTTTTTACTTTTCAGGTTATAACATAAACATCGACTTCGCGTTGTAGCGTTGGCAACAAACAAATACCGGCGGCAAAACTAAATCGTACCATTGGCAGAGCTATACAAATACATTTTCCGCATCTGACTAATAGTGCCGTTACATTATACAAATAAATAGACTGCTTCAGCCGTCTGTTAGGGTAAATGATCTGTATAGATAGTGTTAGTACAGCAAATCGAAACTACGATTTCTACAACCTAAAATTTTTGTCAGTGTTTCTTTAGATTTTCAACTATAATTAATATTAATAATTAAAAATAATACTATAATACTGATAATGCAGGTGCAGCTGAAGTTTGTCTTTATTGTAATATATTACATTAAATAAAATACATTAATTGTAAATAGTAACAGATACACACTGCACCCGTGTTAGAGCCCTCTCCGCTGTCGGCTCTTTTCTAAATATATGTTTTTTATTTCCCATGCTCTCCTTTATCGGCCATATTCGAGATCTATTTGCCTTTATTTCTATGTTAAATCAGAGTAATATGAAATAAACGGTTGATTGTACCATGCATCAAGAATTAACAACACGCTAACAAAATAAATTAATAGCATACTTTAACAAATACATTTACGTTATGATTTACGTTATGATTTACATTACATAACTATGGTAGTCGTCTAAAAAGAATACGGCAGCCTTGAAGGCGCGCGTAGCGCGGCCCAGCATTCTAGTTAATATAAAAAATTCAAATTCAATACTTCTTATAAGCTGATTTTATATAAACTTTGATTTGGACACAATGTACAAATTCGGAAATCTTGAGAGCACCTATTGAAGATGCACCTTATCAATAACTTATGGTAAACAAAACATTTTTTTCAATTTTATCACATTTTACACTGAAAAAAAGATTAGTAGTTTCAAGTAAATATTTAGTTGAAACAACTAAATGATTTCATTAAAGCCTGCCAACTAAATATTATATTGAATCAGCTAATTTAGTTATTTAAAATAACAAAATATTTAGTTACATGAACTAAATATTTACTAAAAATAAAGAAATATTTTATGAAGTTAACTACACGATTCATTGTATCAACTAACAGGTTATTTAGATTGATAAAATATTAAATGAATTCTATAAAATATTGTATTGAAATGACTAAATATTTAATTAAAGCAACAAAATAGTTTATAAAATTGACTAAACGATTCATTGCACAAACTAATTAGTTATTAAGAACAACGAAATACTTAATCAATTTGATAAAATATTTTATTCAAATTACAAAACATTTATCTGGAGCAACAAAATAATTTATGAAATTGACTAAACAATTCATTGCATGAACTAACGGGTTATTAAGAACAATGAAATACTTAATCAATTTGACTAAAGATTTTTCTGAAATTACAAAATATTTATCTGGAGCAACAAAATATTTTATGAAATTGACTAAACAATTCATTGGATGAACTAACAGATTATTAAGATCAATGAAATACTTAATCAATTCGACAAAACATTTTACTGAAATTACTAAGTATTTATCTGGAGCAATAAATAATTTTGTGAAACTGAC
The DNA here is from genome assembly GCA_036365515.1 of Torymus aiolomorphi. NCBI lineage: Eukaryota > Metazoa > Arthropoda > Insecta > Hymenoptera > Torymidae > Torymus > Torymus aiolomorphi. The sequence continues at coordinate 58,731,508 of CM070873.1, read as the reverse complement.
TAAACGATTCATTGTATTAACTAACAATTTATCTTGTTTGATAAATTATTCAATTATGTTGACTAAATACTTGTTTGTAATTACTAAACATTTAATTAAAACAGTGAAATATTTTATGATACTAACTAACCGCTGCATTAGATTAACGAAATATTTAATAAATATGAATAAATGATTTGTTGAATCAACTAACTGTTTAGTCAATTTTACAAAATATTTTGCTAATTATTTCAACAAAATTATAAAAATTTTTTTTTTAATAATTTTGAAATAAAAGTTTTTTCTTCCTTGTAGCCTTTTCGTACAACCATCCGCATTGAAGTTGGTGATTTTTCCTGAACTCCTGTAACTTAATATGGATTCTGCATAGTTATTATATAGTAATTTTATTAATATTAAATCAAATTATTATTACATATTCGCATTAATTTATATTAATTATCGCTCGCAGTTTCGCATTTACATATTATCTAACAGAAAAAAACGCAGAAAAAATTTTTGACCTAAGGTGGGGATCGAACTCGGGACCGTCGGATTACAAGGCTAACGCTCTAACCGCTACGCTACGCAACGCTTGTACCCTACAAAATTTCAATTTTAACTAAGTATAGAGTTGCATGTAAATGTAAAATATCGCGCACATCAATCTAATAATTAATTATATTCTTATAATTAATATACATTCTTAATTACATTTTAATTAATGATTTATAAACTAAATAATATGTGTGTAACTCATCATTTGTAACTAACGATTTATTTGAAACTATGAAATATTTAGTAAACTTTAATAAAAAAGGCCGTGTGAAGTACCGACACGATCTCTACCTTACCGGCATCAACATTTTAGATTGTAAAACCTGTTAGTTACAGTTACTAAATATCTTGTCGGCTTAATAAAATGTTTGTTTAAAACAAGTAAACATTTAGTAAGAATGACAAAATATTTGGATACAAAGACATTGGCATTTCAAATAATTTATTAGTCAGACCTAACAAACATTTATTTAAGTTGACTAATTGTAACTTAGTAATCGCGAGACAAATTTTTTAACCAATATTTTGTTGGTGTGAGGAAATAGTTTTGTAGATAGAAGTACGCAGTTACTCCTTTTAACAAAGATTTATTTGAAACTAAGAAATATGTAGTCAAATTAACTACATACTTTTTTATTATCATAGTGCTGTTTTAACTAAACATTTAGTTAAATTTAATAGTTATTTATTGTAATCTAAGAAATATTTAGTCAAATCAAGGAAACGTTTGATTGACGAGAGAAGAAAATCGCGAATCATTTTCGTTCAGATCGCAAAACCTGTTAGTTACAGTTGCTAAATATCTTGTCGGCTTAATAAAATGTTTGTTTAAAACAAGTAAACATTTAGTAAGAATGACAACTTATTTGGACACAAAGACATTGGCATTTCAACTAATTTTTTAATGAGACCTAACAAACATTTATTTAAGTTGACTAATTGTAACTTAGTAATCGCGAGACAAATTTTTTAACCAATATTTTGTTGGAGTGAGGAAATAGTTTTGTAGATAGAAGCACGCAATTACTCCTTTTAACAAAAGATTTATTTGAAACCAAGAAATATGTAGTCAAATTAACTACATTCTTTTATATTTTCATAGTGCTTGTTTAACTAAACATTTAGTTAAATCTAATTAATATTTATTGTCGTCTAAGAAATATTTAGTCAAATCAAGGAAACGTTTGATAGACGAGGGAAGAAAATTGACGAATCATTTTTGTTCAGATTGCAAAACCTGTTAGTTGCAGTTACTAAATATCTTGTCGGTTTAATAAAATGTTTGTTTAAAACAACTAAGTATTTAGTAAGAATGACAACGTATTTGGATACAAAGACACTGGCATTTTAACTAATTTTTTAGTCAGACCGAACAAACATTTATTCAAGTCAACTAATTGTAACTTAATAAGAGTAAGAGAAAGTTTTTAACTAAATTTTGGTTGGGGTAAGGAAATAGTTTTGTAGATTGAAGTACGCAGTTTGTCCTTTTAACAAAATATTTATTTGAAACCAAGAAATATGTAGTCAAATTAACTACATACTTTTTTATTGTCATAGTGTTTATTTAACTAAACATTTAGTTAAATCTAATTAATATTTAGTATCTTCTAAGAAATATTTAGTCAAATCAAGGAAACGTTTGATTGACGAGAGAAGAAAATTATCGAATCACTTTTGTTCATATTGCAAAACCTGTTAGTTGCAGTTACTAAATATCTTGTCGGTTAAATAAAAGGTTTCTTCAAAACAAGTAAGTATTTAGTAAGAATGACAACATATTTGGATATACAGATATTGGCACTTCAACTAATTTATTTATTTGAATCTATGAAATAGTTAGTAGTAACAAGTAAAGATTTTGTAAATTAGGATTCGATTCTTTAATAAATCCTTTAGCTAGTTGAACAAAATCATGCTGTCGAAGTTACTAAATAAATAGTTGAGTTAACAAAATATTTGTTAAAGGAATGAATGGTTTAGTTAATGCGTCGGAGATATTTCCTTGTTTTTAATTGTTTAAATCAACCAAATATGTAGTTGTTTCAAACAAACATTTATTTGTTTTTAGAGATTGGGTTCATCAATATTTCAGTTATTTGATTTAAGTAAATATTTCGTTAACTCTACCAATTGATTTTGCTAAAAACAATAAACATTTATTTGAAGTTATTTTCTTGTTTCAAGAAAACCAATTTAGTTCTTTCAATGAAACCTTTTAATTGAATCAACCATATCATATTTGAAGTAACTAAATGTTTAATTAAATTTACTAATTATTATTTTAACTAAATAATTTAGTTGATTTTACTCTTTATGTAGTTGTTTCAGAGAAATATTTAGTTGATTTAACTAAAGATAACTTTACTAAATATTTTACTAAATATTTAGTGGAAACAACAAATCTTTTTTTTCAGTGTATTTACTTCTTTCAGAAAAATAGAAAGTTAGAGCAATAAGTTGATACTGTCAATTATATGGTAATGTTTCGACATACAATTTAAAATTCTGATAAAATAAAACTTTTCCATCTTAGTATTTTAAACCGTATTGTGATAAATGCATGAGAATTAGTTGAAACATTATTAGATTAACATTTTTGTTCTCGATAATAATTTTCAAAAAGCATATAACTTATTTGACAGTATCTCAAAAAATTTATTGTTATTGCACAAGACTCACAATTAAGGAAAAATGCTAATTCCAACGTTTCAAGCTTCTCCCTACTCAACTAATTTATTATTAGCCAATTTTCAACGTTAAAAGATAAGTCTTGCCATTCCGATAAGGCATCGCACCAGACTTGTATTTAAATGTTCGCAAGTGAAAAAATTAATGCAGTCTTTCAGCTGAGCAAATCAAAGAAACATCGTCGAATAGACGATCAATCATGAATTCTTCAATATTGCTCGTAGTTTTACTTTATGTCGTGAATTTGTGCCTCGCTGAAGATGGGCCAAGGGTTTCAACTCCTCTAGGAGTTATTAAAGGTCACTATTTGATTTCTCATCAAGGAAATCGTTATGAAGGCTACGAAGGGATTCCTTACGCGCTACCACCAGTGGGAGATAAGAGATTTGAAGTAAGTTTACTCGCATCATTAATTAGTTTTCAACTTTTTGAATTTGACTTTTTCTAACAAAATAAATTATTTTTCAATTGCTAAGTTAGATTGTAAAAAATGCAAAAGGTACAAATATTTATAGAAACCCAAGAACATAGTTATTTAATTTTAGCTTTCAGTAAAAGTTTTCAATTTAATATTACTTACGAGTAATATGTGATTCGTGTAATGTAGCAAATATGAAACATATTGATCATATGTCACATGTATAGCAGTGAATGTATTAAATGCGTAAATATTTCTATGATGAAAATTATTTTCTGTTGTAATCTGATTAAGATAAGTGCCACGTCTCCTAAGCAGACAACGTGAGAGAATTACTACGGTTTTTGTTTTGAATTGATAGCTAAAAAAACATTAGATATGAATCGATAGCTAGAAAAACATTAAATATTAAATTAAAAATATCATACTTTACAAGTTTTACAATAATTTAAATTTTTTCTTTTTAAATATTTGAAAAATTTTACGATTCTCTATTTTATGTCAGGAACAAAAGCGCTATTTTTAAATCTGAAGAGTAAACTAACGAATGAATGAAGATAATTAATCTATAGTCAATTTGTATACTCCCTTTGCATATTTCCACGTTAATAACCCACATTAGCACATTGCGATAATTTAGACAAACATAAACACATTTGTAATATTTTGCTGACCTCTAATTAATTTATTTTTCTTTAGCCACCACAACCAATTTATCCGTGGCAAGGTACTTTGGATGCGACCAAAAAAGGCAATAGATGCCTACAGCATCTACGCAGTACCACCACCAACGGGGAGTACGTCATTGGCGATGAAAATTGTTTATTCATCAATATTTATACGCCGATAAGAAAAAGTAATGAAAGCTTACCAGTGATATTTTGGATTCATGGAGGTGCTTATCAATATGGTGCAGGCTCAAGATTCGGACCTAAATATCTCATTGACTATAATGTTATTTTGATCACGGTTAATTATCGTCTCGGTGTCCTTGGATTTTTAAGTACAGAAGACAAAGTTGTACCCGGAAATATGGGTCTCAAAGATCAAAATGTAGCCTTGCAATGGGTGCAGAGAAATATTGAATATTTTGGTGGTGATCCAAAAAAAGTGACTATCACCGGGTTAAGTGCAGGAGGTTCCAGTGTACACTATCACTACCTATCGCCGAAGAGTATTGGGCTCTTTCGTAGTGGTATTTCATTCAGTGGTACAGCTTTCGATTGTTGGACGCAAACTGAAAATTCTCGTGAAAAAGCATTCAAAATGGCTGAATTTATGAATTGTCCAACCAGCAATGTAAAAGAAATGGTCCAGTGTTTCAAAAATCGATCCGGTAGAGAATTAGTGAAGGCTGAATTTAAATTTATGGTAAAAGTAACACCTAAATTTCTAAGAATATTAATTAAATCTATTAGTATTTTTTACAAATACAACTTTTAATTTAATAATCATTAAACAATTATTAACAACAATTTTATTTACAGCCATGGCGATTAAACCCGTTTACTCCATTTGGACCTGTGGTAGAAAAGTTTTCAGATGATCCATTTATCAACCGTTCACCAATCGACATAATTAATAGTGGTGATGTGCAAGATTTGCCATGGATTACCGGTGTAGTTAGTGAAGAAGGACTTTATCCTGTAGCAGGTAACTGAACTTTTACCTTTTTCATAACAAACTATTATTATCATACTTTGCTTTTTTAGAATTCGGATTGAAAGCAGATGCTCTCAAAGAATTAAACGATAATTGGGAATCGATAGCACCTTATTTATTGGATTTTTATTACACTATACCAAAAAATCAACACTCTCATATTGCTAGACTCATTCGTGAGAATTACTTAGGCAACGAAACTCTTAGTAGACAAAATTTATTATCTCTCACGCATTTAGTTGGCGATAGGTTATTTATTGTTGATGCAGCAAAAGCAGCACAAGCACAAGCAAAAGTTAACCGCAATCCCGTGTGGTTTTATTATTATAATTATAGAGCGACTGAAAGTATTAGTGACGATTTATCTAACAGTTTAGAAAACTTTGGTAAGATTTATTTTCTTAGAATTAAAACAACACCTGTCAGAAAAAACGTAGACTTTTTTGTGTTTTATTTGAATTGATAAAAATTTAACATATTTTTACCTATTCATATTCTTATTTTTGAATATAAATAGTTTATTTTATTTTCAAACAATTTTGTAAAATTCAAAGTAACGTTTTTATAAAATTATAAATATTGGATACGAAAAATTTTGTATAAGTTCAAATTGAAATCTATATGAAACACTTAAATCACAGAAACAATAATAAAAAATAATATTTTATCGAGATAATAGGTGTGTGCCATGGAGACGATATAAATATTGTCCTTGAGAATGCACATATAACACCAACGAAAACAGCAACCGACTATGCTATGCATAAGGATCTAATTAAACTATGGGTTACAGTGGCTCGAAAAGGGTTTGTAAAATAACTTCAAATTATTATTTTAATATAAAAAATTTGTTTTCTACAGTAACTTTTACATTTTAGAGTACCAAAGTTTGGACCTAAATGGCCAAAAGTTAACCCATCAAAAGAAAGTCTAGATTACATACATATAGCAGGGCCAGGTGATTTTAAAACTAAAACAGATTCAAATTTTGCACAAAAAAATTTTTGGAACACTATCGATTTTGATGAGAACAAAGTAAGTTTTTAAAGCAAATACCTTGAATATTGTAAAATGAAACCAAGGTTGACATACAATTATTTAAGATGACAAATAACAGACTGGTTTAATTAAAAAATAAATCAATTGTATATTTCAGTAACTTACAAATGTAAATATCTAAGAATAGAATTATACATAAATATAGTGTTAAGTAATGATTTTTGTAAATTATGATAACTATCTTACACATAAATTGTGTGAGTGTTTGCTTTATACAAAAGTATTTTTACTGTAAGTTAAAAAGAATAATTTTGTAAATAAAATGACAAGTATTAAATAAAACACGAGAGTTTGAATTTAATTATGAATATTTAATTATAATTTCAGGAAAATATGCATCCATACTTACATCCTGGAAAAAGTTCATTGGATTCTCCTGCATGTCAAGTCACATTTATCATTGCATGTGCTGTACTACATTACAACAATATATTTTTTCTATAAATTACACTCATATAAGTATTCCAGCATGTATTAATATTATTGGGGAATATAATATAACTTTTCAGACTGATTTCAATAATTTCATTTTGATTTAATATTTATATGTTTTTAATCTTACTAATTCTTAGTTTTATAAGAAATGTAGATCTGTTTATAATTAGTTTGGAAAACAGATTAATTCTGAAAATTGCTGTATATTTAAGCATAATTACTAAAAAAAAAAATTTAATTAATGTTTCTAGCTGATATATTTTTTTTCTCTTTCTTATTATTGAATTTCTCTTAAAAATTGTAAACATCTTTCTACGATTAAACTTTCTAGTCTAAACGGCCCCGAGCAACTACATGTCACTCGTGCACGCTGGGTTCTCAGTTCTTAAAACGGAATCATTACAGCCTCAGAAATATTCCGAACTGGGGCTTCACGGCCACAACATTACCGAAGTAATATCGTGCACTGAGAGTCTCGTCTTTCAAATCACTTTTATTTTCAGATATAATTTTGATTTGACGTTTGAAAGTTTACTCTCACTTTACAAGAGCAGTTGTTTACAGTATAAATAAAATACCTTGACTAAGAATTAATGATCATATTTATCAAATGTTATCTGATATGCTTGCGCTATTTATAACCAAGATAATAAGTATATTTAAATAGGCAGTATTAAGATACTGACCTCAGTTTGAATGTACCTGTAAACCAGAGCAGATGGACGTAAAGAAAATGTTTTTATTTCGAACTTCATTATTAATTTTAAATTTCTTTGGTGTGGTTTTCTCGCATCAATCGTTTACATTTATTCAAACTCGATTAGGAGGTATAAGAGGGTTAAACAGAGAATCATTTAGCGGAAGAAAATTTGAGGCGTATGAAGGCATTCCATATGCATTACCACCAGTTGGAGAAAGGCGATTTGAGGTATTTATTGCCATTTAATTTTTCTTACAATTAATTCTGTTAATTAGAAATCGCTTAGGTCATAAAATACTTTTTTTATTAGCTAATTTTCAAGTGCCTCTGTATTGCATTTTTTTAATTAATATTAGATTTAATGGTGTTTAATGCATTTTTTTATGATCATCATATCAATTTACAGCCACCGAAGCCAATCGAACAATGGATGGGAACCGTATCTGCAACTAAGGCTCCTAATTCCTGTATACAATATTCACATACACCTGGTAACTTTATGTACGATGTCCTAGGAGACGAAGATTGTCTTTATCTAAATGTTTATGTTCCTGCTAATCGTGATAAACCGCTACCAGTTTTGTTTATAATCCATGGAGGGGCTTTTCAATTCGGTAGGGGATCAACTGGATCGGGATTCCTTATGGATAAAGACGTTATTATGGTATCAGTAAATTATCGTCTCGGAATGTTTGGTTTTCTTAGCACTGAAGATGAAAATGTTCTCGGTAATATGGGATTGAAAGATCAAAGTTTAGCTTTACGTTGGGTAGCAGAAAATATCGAAAATTTTGGTGGGGACCCAAAAAGAATTACATTACTGGGAATCAGTGCTGGCGGAGCAAGTGTTCATTATCATTACTTATCGCCAATGAGCAAAGGTTTATTTCAAAATGGAATATCATTAAGTGGTGGAGTTTTTGGTCCTGGAAAACAAACTGAAAATGCACGAGAGAAAGCATTCAAATTAGGAGCACTTATGGGATGCCCAACACAAGAAGCACGTGAAATGATAGACTGTCTGCGGTACAGACCACCACGAGCAATGGCTCAAGCAACGCAAAATTTTATGGTAAAATTTAAAAAAGTTTGTTTCTCCGTTTGTTCAACAAAAAATTTAACAAACATACTTTTGTTGAACAAATATTTTGGTTATATGTTCTATGTATAAATATAAAATATGTATCAAATTTATCATTAATAGCCTTGGTTATATAATCCTTTCACACCTTTTGGACCGGTTGTGGAAAAATCTGGAGATAAGCCATTCATTGATCGTTCGCCAATTGAGATTATTAGTAGCGGAGATGCAGCTGACGTTCTTTGGATTCACAGTCTCACAAGTGAAGAAGGGCTTTATCCAGTAGCAGGTGTGTATTATTATTTACGAATCAATTTCAATTCATTTTAATTCATTCTAATTCTTTATCTGATATTCTCAGAATATATTAATAATGATGAATATCTGGAAGATTTAAATAAAAATTGGGAGAAAATAGCACCTCATTTGCTAGATTATAATTTTACCATTTCTTTGGAAAAACATGCAGAAGTAGCGAGGAAAATTAGATATCATTACTTCGGCAACAAACCGATTGACAGAAGTACGATAAAACAATTGACGTATATGGTTGGCGATCGGCTGTACGCTGTCGATGGTGAAAAAGCAGCCAGATGGCAAGCTAAGATGAATAAAAATCCAGTATTGTTTTGGTACTACAGCTACCGAGCTCTTACAAGTGTAAGCGATTCATACAGCCAGTCTATGAACAACTACGGTATATATATATATATATTTTTTTTAACAACATTATTTAATAAATTTTTAAAATAACTATAAATTTCACAATATATTTTTCTGTAGGTGTATCGCATAGCGACAATATTTATATGATATTAGAAAACCCCTGTATCTATCCCCCAATGTCAAAGAATGATAGAACAATGCAAAAGAAACTTATAGACTTTGTCGTTTCTATAGCGGAAAAAGGGTAGGATGAACGATATTTAAAAAAATTTTTGTAAACTAAAAGCTAAGAAGATTCAATTTATTTTCTAGCTATCCTGACATGAACCTTGATTTTGAATGGAAGAAAGTTGATCCAACAAAGGAAGAACTAGACTTTTTACACATTGCTGGTCCTGATAACATTTATATGGATAGTAATGATAATGTGGGACAGAAAAGATTTTGGGCTACTATTGACTTCAATGAAAATAAATTACCTACCAGTTGAATAAGAAAAAGCATATGTTTGTAATAAAAGTATTATAATTGACGAAAAACTGTCACCGTTATTTATCATTTATAAATATAAGCAGTACATTGAAAATCTAACCAAACATTTTCCGTAGAAAATTCTTCACGCATACTTAAAACAATACTCTGGAACAACTATTAGATCTCTCTAAGGAGAAAAATATGTACAGCGTCGAAATTTGCTCTAACCACGCACCGGCATCAAACGATTAACCGTAATTGCAGTTCATTACAAATAAAAAAGCTATCGTTCAAGCCTCGCTATTCGCATATTAAGTTTACTTTCTAGCGGAGCACTCGAAACGCGACCCCAATGTGAAATGGCACCTCGTTACGTGCACTTGGCAAATCGTTTCGCTCGGCATTTTCGCGCGCGCATGTCACGCGGGCGTAAATCGTATTTACATCGTATATACACGTATACGCGCGTCAAGGTCGCCCCGCTGCCAATACGACGCTCCGCATTTCTCTATTTTTCCCGCTGTTGATTAATCCGCTAACTGCACAGAAAGTGACTGTTTGCTTGCTCGAGCGCGTGAACAAGAAGCGATATTAATATTCCAATGGTGCGAAAACGTCGTCGACCTGGTTATTAAGCGCCGGCCGGCTGAATTAGTGTCAACATCTGTGCGGTGTTACGTCGACTGTTATAATGGACCGTAAAGCGGAAGCTTTGTGCGTACATCCAGTGCGTGGGTCGTGTAAAACTGTCTAATTTTGCTGTCACGTCTAGTTGACGGATCCCGCGGCAGTGAGAGTATTTTCCGAATATATGGCTTCTTGCAATTACGCTAGTTGCGGTGTGCGATCTGTTGACGAGGGTTCCGTGGCTACGTAAACAGCCTATTATTCGACATTTAAGAGAGTGTATTTTATACGCTTATTTAAATGTATTACGTAATATTTCATTTTTATAGCATTTGTATTTGTATTGTTTTTGTATTAATATATCATTAAAATGTATACATTGGAATTTTTAAAATGTACATAAAAAATAAAAATTCATTAAAAATCAAATTTAAATAGGAGAGCGTTGCCCAGTGGTGGCATCCATAGCATGTTTAGCCATAATTTTCGATGTTATGGGTCAAAATTAACATAAAAAAAAAAGAAAATAATCCTTAATAAATAAAGAGATGGATTAGTTTTTTTTTCAATTAATGTAATAACAAGAAGTTATTTGAAAAAATAAAAAAGTTGGTTTTTCACGATCCCCAAAAAATGTTCCCCGGTTCTGGCTATCTTAACTTTTCATGGAATTTTGATTTGTGAGATTTCTGAATACACAGTAATGAACGTCAAATGTTTTAAAAGTATGCTAGAACATCCATATTAATTATTACGACATTTTTTAATTATTTTTATAACAAAAAATTTAATAAACGAAAAAATACATTATTTACAGTGTACAATTCTTATACATAGTTATCACAGTAAATATTCATTTTCCTTAACATAAATTTGAAAAAAGTAAGATTTATTTTAGTTGGAATTAACACTCGATATATACCCATACGTAATACACGGCTAGTACTAAGCACTAATGGTGCGACCAATACTGAGCAAAAAAGATATTGTTTTATTTGGAATCATACTCAGTTACCAAACGGTTTTATCAATCCTGAGACACGTTGATTTATTTCTGAATTTAAAAAAAAGTAGAAATTATTTAAAAAAAATATTAGATTAACTGTAGAAATTATTTACACGTTTAGATATAGTTAACGTCTACACTTCTTCTTATTAATAAATACGATATTAATCAGTTATTCTTCGAGCGGATAAAAAAGTAGCTGTAATGATGTATCAAAAATGATAGATACCATCATACAAAACTAGCTTTATTCCGATATTATTTTACAGCCAAATTTACTCGGAAACTTTCGATAAGATATGTTTATTTTTGGTATACTTAAATCAATCATCAATATATACATACACATTCGCTGACAATTAAAAGATGATTATTTTTACTCCCGATAACATTAATTTCATCTACACCAACAGTATGCATATATTTACAACAAGAATATTTATTAAACAATATAAAAATTGTAATTTTCATTTCTAACAAGCGATTTTTAACCATTTTTATACATCAAAAGCAAATTTTTATTTCACCATTTTGATTTAAACTTTCTTCATTTAAAAAATGATGCACATCCATTCTACGATCGCGTAAAAGCACCCATAATCTCGCAAAACGTCCTACATAACCAATCCATCTTCTACTTTTCCCTGTCCCTCCCCGCAAAAGCCCATAATTAATATTTAAATACATTCCAATAAATCTCCAAGCCATTGACACCCAGCTCCCATTACTTGCGATTACAAGCGGCACGATCAGCTTCCTTCGCAAAAAAGTAGCAACCAAACCGAGCCGAATGATGAATCACGCGTCAAGTGAGATCGCTGCAGCTTCCTGCGGATAAACTTGCGCGCATAAGAATCACGCGTCAAGTGCGATCGCGAGCAAAAATTTCTCCGCGAGAGAAAAAGAGAAAGACCGCTACAAAGGTGCAGCCGAGGGTGCAGCGACTCGGAAAAGTGCAGACTCTTGCTTTCCTCGCGCTCACGTATGCGCTCAGCTCGTACGCCCAAAACCGGTTTCTCTCGTTCTCACGGACTCCGTCGTCCCTTCGTGTCTCTCTCTCTCTCTCTCTCTCTCTCTCTCTCTCTCTCTATTCTGGTCATTAAAACGGCGTTTCCGCAAACCGCCGAGCCGCGACGACGACGCGAGGAGAGACCGCGAGGAAGACGCGACGAGGTATATTATCGTGCGGTGAGGCAAGGTTGGTATAAAGTGCACGTGCAAATCGGCTGTTCTTTTTTTAAAGAGTCTGTCTAGATGAAGAATCGTTATGATGAAAGTAAGCAGTTACCTGAAAAAGAATTCCCTGGCTTACTGAGATTTAGGGGTAACTCTGTATTCAATACGTGTGTTGCATGATGGAAAGAGCTTGGCTTATTTTTTATATGGAACAAAATTTCACAGGAAATATGTAGAAATATGAAATAATAAAAAAAGAACACATAAATAAAGCCACATTATGTAAGGCTGCGCGGTTGTCTTGGGTAGGATGCTGAAGGAGAAATATGTAAATCGTATGGCCATGAGGATTGAATGTACTAAAATAACGACCTAACTATCGTATTCAACCGAGTACTCAAAGACTACGAAAACCTATATAGAGACCGACTGTTAGGCGAAACTAAGACTTTTGAATTTTTTCCTACCGTTACCTGATGGAAAGTCTAAGTATAGTTTCTATGTTTGATCAGAATTGAATAGGTTATTATATATAAGTTATATATAGGAACATAATTTGGGGACTTTATGAGAGGATTAAGGACTATGTAATCCTTGCAGGCTGAAGGTTAAACAGGGTTTAATTCTGTAAAAATTATACATTATACTTTACGTTAGATACACAACAATATTCGACTATAACTTACTTTTATGATAATAGTTTGCCTCTCACTTGTCACCTACACCAAGCAAACGTCGAACAAACAAAGTCAACTTTACAACCATACATGCTAATATTTGTTTCATTGCATAAAATTACTTTCGATTATTAGCCAGAGGTAGAAAGAGAGGGGGAAGGACATGTAAAGGTCATCTTAGTCCATAAAGCATCGACTACTTATAATAAGCCAACTTCTGTAATTTCTCCCACCTCGAACATTGCGTGTACACGACATGTATTACGACCTGCAAATTCTTACATCGTAGGACTCCGGTTTCAAGATTCAAATTTGTTAGTAGTCGTGGAGTGAATAACGTGGAGTAACGTATTCGCCTTGAGCTTTACCTGTTGTGCAGACCTCCTTTTCGTCTGTCTAATATTTACTGTTTCTTTCTCACTTTCTCTTCATCTCTCTTTTTCTCTGTTTTACTCTACTACAAATCACATTTATATTATTGTGTGCACGACCCCTGACGTATCTAAGAGCTTTCTCTCATGCGAGTTTGTGTAAATGTGCTTGTTACGCAGAATAAATTTGTTAATTATAATATTTTTATTATAGCATATACACTTTTGTAGGAAAAATTGTAAAAAAAAATACTTGTTAATCACACAGGAAAAAATTTTGGTGTAATCTTTACTTTTTTTATAAGAAAATTTACTATTTTCCACAGTAGCGCTGGGACACACTTATCATTTGCCATTTTTATTTTTTAAATGGTACTTTTTATGATTTTTGTAGCAAATTTTACTTTTATGATATTTCGTTTGAACAGTCATAAAAATTACTATTTAGAAAAGTAAAATTTGCTACAAAAATAAAAAGTTATGATTTTAATAAAAAGTTATCCCTTCTTTAAAAAATGATGAGCGGCCATGTTGAAGCATCTAAAGGCTTGATTTTGATTGGTCGATAAGAAGAAGGCGCGAGAAATTTACTGTTTGAAATTTAATGTTTCAATTTTTTAATGGAATTTTTAAATTTAGAGTAGTATAAAAATGATTAAGTTCTGACTTTGAAAAAATACTTAAATAGGTTAAAAATAAAACGTAATGAAATAGCATATATAACCCCAAAAACAGAAAAGTACGCGCGAAGCGCGTTTGAATATCGTTTGTGATTTTAAAAAGTAAAAATCACAATTGACGAGTGCGTTCCAACGCTACTGAGGAAAATAGTAAATTGTCTTATGAAAAAGTGAAGTTTATACAACAAATTCCCTGTGATAATATTAAACTATGTGTAAGGTTACTGAACGCTAAAGGTTAAATTGACATACCCAAATGGCCCCTCGAAAAATCATCAGATAAAGAGCTTCTGTTTCGAAAAAGAATTGAAATATTTATGAAATTGAAACGTTAAATCACTATTGAATTAACGGTCTGCAACAGACACATACTAATCACAAGCCCCACTTCTCAGCTGTAAATCTCGAGATTTTATCGAGCCTTCTGAAACGCAATAATAGACAGTCGCTCAATGCTCTTCCTTTCTTTCCCCATCTCGCGCACGTCACTCGAAATAAAATCCACGTCCAGAATTCATCACCCGTAGCAGCGGCAACAGCCACTTTCATCGGAGTGCCATCACAACTTTCGAAAGAGGTGGAAGTTCATTCAGACGCTTTGGTTTTTACTAGTTTTGCCGCTCGCGCGCGCGAGGATCCCTTTCATTCCCACGAGGCGACTAGTCGCGCCGGAGGAAGAAAGATTTTTTCCGCGGACTCATGCGCGCGCCTGCGTCAAAGGGATCCGCGCGCGGGCAACCGTGAAGAGGAGATTACAAGACGACGTGAAAAAGGTTTGTTGTGAGGCTGTATCTTTTAATTGACATTAATTTTTTCGCTGGTGTTGATGGTTTCTTCGGTGCTTTCATTGTTTGCGCATCGGTGTAATGATTTCAAAGCAAGGAAGTAATATTTTTTTGTGGCGTTTTGTTATTCCTGAACCTGAAAATGAGCTTTTGGAGGTTTCGACAATCAGATATAGGTTGCCTTTCAATGAGAACTTCTCAATGCTCACCTATCCGAAAGCATTCAAACTTTTACTTTTAACCTTTGCATGAGACTTTGAACACTGCGAGACGTATTATAGATTAAAAAAGTTTTTTCGGCAAAACGAAATCTGATATGATCATTAAAATACTAACTAATTTTTAATCAATCACTTTAATTCTATACTTATCCAGTTATACACGCAACACCTGAGCCAAGCAATAATTTCCAGCTGTTGTCAAAACATAATTAAATCACAATCAATCACCTCCTAATACAATCATTACTAATTTTAAACAATTACGCATTTTATATCACGAACCTCAAACCTCTCCTCATGCAATCTATCATTAAACCATCTAAAAATTCGCATGCTAACCACAGCCCGTAGGCCGACAAAAACCCGAGAAACAGGAAGAGCCAACACCGTATCGAAGAGAAATTCCTCATCACGTGCGTCTCTCTCTCATCTTCTCTTATGCACCTGTGTGTGAGAAAATGCACCGTCTTCGACAGTGCAATCGATCTCTGGCGCGCTTTATGGGAACGCTCTGCACTTTCCTCGCGTGCACACCCGCTGATTTATCGCGCATTGTCCGCCCAATTATTATATTCTACGCGTAGGATACACACATACACACACACTCGCTCCGCGCGATTATCGCATTAGCGAAACGTGCGGACGGCCGTGTAATTCGCAATTAACTTGGTTTCTCCTCGACTTTTCGCGCGTGTGTGTCTCGCACCTCCTTTTCCCGAGTCGTTTCTTTTCTTTTTTCGCTGGCGCGATAACTAGGCCGTGACGCAGTGTTTCCCCAAATGCTCGGGACGGAAGAAAGCGCTTTGCGAGCTGGGTTTATCTCTGCGAAGTGCGAACGGTTCTGAAGTTTCTAGAGCTGTGGTGATGCCTTAGACGAGAGATGAGTCGACGCGGCGGGGGGGGGGGGGGGGGGAGTCTGACTTTTGGAGCGATAAGGGAGCGGAAGATCTCTGTGGGTTATCTGTTCTTCCGCGTCTAAACTGTTCTATGAAGCCAGTTCTTTGTGCAAATATTGAATAATACGGATATAATAGTTGAGTGTTTAAAAGGCGGTAAAGTTAAGCGCTTTCTTGCTGTTGTTCTGTGTGAACAAGACATAAAAGTGGTTTATTACCATTTTTTTTTCTGTACATACAGCATTTAAGAGCTGAATTCCCCTTCAATTAACGTAACACACATGAGATACAAGATAAATGCTGCAACTTCATAAAATTACCATACACTTCACATATCATATCATTCGCTACTTGCTTCAGCCTCGTCGAATCCATCCCCGCCGTCAGTATATATCCTCTCACTCGTCAAATCTCTCTCGGACCACGTCAGATACATCATCCTACTTTTCTCTCCCAACCTCAGCAACCGCACTTCAACCACAAACACACATACACACCTCTCGCTCGAAAAAGAAATCAATCAATCCGCTCACTTATATCCGCCGAATCGAATACCACCCGCGCCTTTCGCGGCGCGCCCGCGTTCCTCGCGCGTTTTCGGCCGGCCGTAAACTGCGCTAACAGGCGACCTCGTTTTTCGTCGATTCGGCCCGCCTCGCTCGCGCGCCATTTTTTACTAGCTTCCTCGCGGTGATGTCGTTATCAGTGAAAGTAGGCGCCCGCCCGAATACTGTCTCGGCCTTTCGATTTCGGGCGACGGCTTCATTTTAGCCGGTGAAGTATTATATTATAGTGCTGATGGGCGATTAAAGGCGGGGGGTGTGGATTCTTGATGGGAGGACAATAGAGGCTTGATTGAAACTTTTGATATAGGAGGTTTTTGTGGGTTGGGAGGTGGGTTTTGTGGATGGAGGAGGGAGAGTACGTAGTTTGGTTGATGATGGTTATATAGTGGTGATTTAAGGGCTTTTTGAGTGCGCACATAACTGATTTCATGTAAAGGTTGATTGTATCGTCTGAATTTGATGGTTCTAATCTAAGAAGGTGATGAAAGTTACGTAAAGTTTTGTAATTATGTCACGTAGTTGTAACCGGGGCCGATAATAGAGTTCATAGCGTGCATGGTATACAATATTCGTTAGAGATTTGCCACAGGTACCGTAAAATTAAACACAAGATTTATTTATATGTATACAAAACAAGTAATATCAACAAACCTGGTAAGATTAATTGAATGCGTTCGCTACTGATCTGATCAGAGATTAGATCGATTAATCAAATGCAGCGATTAATTACATTATGATAATAAATGCACGTTTCCAGTAAGATACATATTATACTTTATATTATATAGACGATGCACTTTAATCGCTTCATTGCATTTGACATTATTATCTCGGCAAATACATAAGACCTGCGTGGCTCACCTTGATTCTTTAAAATTTATATCTGAACGCGTTCACGCATAATTGTTATACAATATTTCGTTCGCTTATTTTTTCCCACAGGGCTATACATCTCGACGTCAGCTCGACGCATCCTTGAAACTTAATCTCCCGCGTGCATAAAGAACGCATGCGCGAGAGAAACGTCAAAGATAATTGTCCGAATTATCAATCCATCGGAAATTCTTATACGATTATTTTTACAAGCGCATGCTACGAGATGGAGATAACACCGAGCGCGAGTTTTCTCCGGGCAAGATCGACATGTACGAAATATACGGCGCGGCATTATGCGCTGGCGGAGACAAGATGTCTTTTCGTCTTCTTTCGACACGAGACAACGGCTCCGTTGAGATATATCGACTCATACTCGATGTCGATTATAATGCACGCTAGCTGCTTTCGGCGGTTATCGTGCGGCAGTCAATCGCGGAGCTGATACTATATCTAAAAGCGTGCGTGCGTGCGTGCACAATTTTACGATCATCTCTTTGTCATGGTCAATCACGTTCTTTTACGTCTTTTTTCTTTTGTCAGTGTTGCTTAGGTCGATAGTATTTATCTGTGGGGCATTACGCTGATGTTATACAAGTGATTATCTAAGCTAATTGTATCGTATAAGGCGTTGATAGGGCGACATTAGTCATTTCATTTTAAGCGCTATTTCCCTTTACGCGCTTTTTTCGGAGAATCGCAGTTGTAATTTCCATGAATGCGTTCACCGGAATGTTAAAGAATTGATAAAGCCGGTTTATCTCCGGCGCATATATACAATTAGGGAAATAGCTTTAATCATATCGTCGTGCAAAGTGCTTGACGTTGCATATATTTTATCGTATAATGATATCGACACGAAATTTCTTCACAGCTAAGAACGTAAAATGAAATACACACGTGTCATAAAGAATTATGAAGAGCCGGTCGTGCTAATGACTTGAAGAAGTTTCTAGAAAAATAGGTGCTCGCCTTTGTTTACTCTATTACGCAATCTTTACGGTGAGAAAACGAGAGCATCAGCGACGTTTACAATAGTACGTATGTGTCACCAGCGCAACCGTCCCACCATCACTTATACACCTATAAAGAACAATTTTCTAAAAAAAGAACTGTACCGGTCGTCCACCCGCGCCCGGCGTACACTTTCAGCTATTATGGCACATAATTTCTCATCGCGTCTGCGCAGCCGCATGTAACTTTAATCGAGGCTCATTGGCGCTTCCATGTATATATATAAGCCCCCGCGGTTTCCGCTATATGGGCCGCGCGCAGCGCCTTTTTACTCACTACTGGTATTGCCACTCTCACTTCCGACAATTAACTAATTCACGGTTTACGTGTGAGAAAGAGTAGTTCACGGGTTTTTTTGTCGTTTATGGTGAGCGTCGTCAAGTTGCAATATGGCGAACTGAACTGGTATATTGATAATAATCTTTTTCTTGAGAAGAGCACATATTGATATCGTTATGGCATTGCGGTTTCACACTTTTTTCACACATTATAATATGATTAACCTTCTTTTGTACACACATCGCGTGCGTTTAATTAATTACTGTCATATTTTTTAAATATTGTGCAGAGAGTAATATGCATTTAACGATAACAATAAATTAGATAAGAAAGTTTAATTGCGGGTACGCAAAGATGCGGTCATTAATTTCTTTCTAATATCCAGCACATAAACCACATTTTATACATAAAAACGATTTCTCAACTTTCACAAAAAATCTATGCAAAATGAAAAAATCTCCCTATATAATATTAACCAATCCCAACACCACGAAATAAATCACTTAAAAACGACGCACAAAGCGCTCGCCCTTCGTCGACATTATATATTTTAACGCCTCTCTCGCGCGATCGGATAATAATATCCGCGCGGAGGAAACTCTGCGGCGCGCGAAAAAAATGCAAATAAGTGCGAGAACGCGCGCAGTGCCGCACACGTTCCGCTTTGGGGTTATTACACCTACACGCAGCCTTGGGCCTGATGTCGAGCATCACGCGCGCGCGCGCGCATACTTATATATACGTATATGCGTTTATGCGAGGGAGCATGCGACGCGACGCGACATAACGGAATGATCATCGTGCAAGCAACGTGCGATTTTATTATGAGCACTGTAAGCGCGAACTGATGCGCTTTTCGCGCGGCCAATGTCGGTATGAAAAATGTTGTACGATTTGGATGTTAGTTTGTGGAGAGGTATTGGGACAGGTGTTGTTTTTTTTGTGAATTATTTTGTTGTAGCAGATGGTGGTAACATTATTGTAAAGATTCTTTTTTTTGGAACGTTATGATCGAATAATTATAATGTCACCAGAAATTTGAAATGCGAAAAGTAATTTAAATTTAAATATATGAGCAATCATTTGGTCATTGAATAATTTCATGATCTTTATTTAATACATTTCTGAAATGTTCAATGATTTAAATATAAAACATTCCTGGTAGAAATGTTAACCATAAATTACCTATTTTGTTAGCTAACTTTATGGCTAAGAACAATTATTCTGCTTTAATTTGATAATTATGTACCAGTTTAAAGTTCAGACGATCGTCAAACTATAATGAAGGTACCGCGCCTCCAGATTTTATAGTCTGAAGAAGTTGGCGATCCAAGCCAACAAAATGTCGCAAATTATAAAAAATTTGGTTTGTTTATTTCCAAATTTGACCTTGGCTCTCCAAAGGTCCTAAATTAATTGTACAAATATATAATTTAAAGTAAATTTTGGTATTTAGATTTGATAATATTGGTATTTTAACTACTTTTAGCTCCTGTGTCATATTGCTACGTATTGATTTTCATAAAAAATGGTTTTATTTAATTGAAACATTAACCATAAAATATTGTTAATTTTCTACCAGGGATATTAACAAATTTTTATAGCATAGTAAAAAAACGATATAGACTTATAAATCATCACTACAATTCTTCTATTGGTATTGCTTATCACTATAGCGTTTAAAAGTGAAACAATGTCGTTCTAAATCATAAAAAAACGTTTTCAGCTATAGTGCAATCAACTACTACAAATAATTTCTCTAATTTCTCATCGTTATCTTATGTAATAATGCTTTTATACTCATGCTGAAATAATTTTGAAGTTTGAAACACATAAAATTTTGTTGCCGATAAATTAAAAAACTCCGAAATGTTTGTTAACCTTGACTGTTAGAAAAGTTTACCAAGCTTAGCCCCTTCAAGTGTTAATTACTTTAATGTAGTATAAAGCACTATTATCTTGATTAAACAAAACTTTCACTTGAATGTACGCATAGTTTGGAAAAGTTTATTCAGTGAATTCTATTATAGAACAAATAATTTATATATATGTTCATATGCATATATATAGTACAGACACTAACTTTACGATTAAAATTAAATAGATAGAAATCAGTTCTATAATTTATCATGATTTGCTATTATATTATTATTATTATTATAAGATAAAAACAATAACTCTTATGAATATATTATTATTTAATTATGTTTAGTAAATTACAATATATTTAGTAAAAAAATCATCCGAAATAAGATTGCATAATTAGCAAAACTTATATTAATATAAGATGATATATTAATATTAATATAATTATCTTTATGAATTCAGATTTTTACTTTTATAATGCATGTGAATTTGAAAAATGATTATTCAAATTTATTACCATCAACTGATTCAAATTCTTGTTATATTTTACTCACTTACCATTTGAGCTGATCTCTAAATAGCTTTCGGTCGATAAGAACGAAAACTTTAAGCTGCAGTGATGTTTAGCGCCACTGGCCAGCGGTGTCTATTTGATGAACTTTCAAAACGCCGTTGCTGTATGTAAAGTAGTTTGCGATTGCGACGTAGATTCTTTTCCATGCGCCAGTCGTTTTGAACAGCGCACGTGTTGATTTGCATTTAGTTTTTTGTGTTATTTGTAATAAATAAAAGTGATCAGTGATCAGGCGATTCATAATATTGGGTAAGGTTTCTTTAAGCAGTTTTTGGTCATTTAAAAATATTGTAGTTTCGTGAAATTAGAGCAAACAATAAAAATTGGGCTTTAGAGGTTATGTTTTTAATTGTAGCGTGTTTATTACAGCACATTTTAGACCGTATTTAGTTCATGTTTATTTTGTTTTACTAACTTGATAATTTGTGCTTCTTACAGAAATAATTGAAAATGGCCAAGTCTCTGAGAAGTAAATGGAGGAGGAAATGCAGAGCTGTCAAAAGGGTTCGCTATGGTGAAAAGGAATTGGCCAGACTAAAGAAAACACTTGGAATTGATGAAAATGGAAAAGATGTAGAAATGAAAGATATTGAAGAAATTGCTACTGGTAACTTTCATAAAATGACATTATATTAAAACACTTCGATGAAAAGCATTATTTCATCTATATTTTTAATCATTTTTAAAAAATACTGCTGAAAGCCATGACTTAAAATTATATTTTTTATTCAGTTATTAGTATGAAATGTCATATTTGCACTCCATTTAATTATAAATTTTTACATAAAATTATGTTTTTAAATATTAGTTACAGAAAGTCATAGAATATTTGTAAAGGCCCTTGCTAAGCATCCATCAGATTAGAGTACATTACTTCAGTATAGTACTTAATATTTTAATATTTGTTTTGTTTTGACCTTTGACTAAAGAAACTATAGCTACTAATATATAGATATACCTTCAATACAGAAATCTGATGGACGAATTAGCAGAGGCAATTTGTAAACTAAATAATAGAATAACATTGATATCAACATTTTTATCATAATTTCTTTTAATCTGCTAATTTTTTATCTACAACTATAATAAGTAATTTCGTATTCAGAATTTTGCTAAAAAAATATTTTGTACTGTAAAATATTATAACATGATTTAATTTTTATTTTACAAAAGATTAAATTTAAAAAATATTCTTTTTAGTTGTTGATGCTAAGGCAATTAATAAGGACAAAGAAAATGAAGAAGGAAATGATGCTAGTGAAGAGAAAATGGATGACGGAACTGCTAGAGTTTATAACAAAACAACCATGAAAGATCAATATGGAAATTATCCGGTTTGGATGAATCGCAGAAAAGTCATGAAGCACAAAAAAGGCAGAGCAAAGCAACAGAAAGCAACCACAAAGAAAGACAGTAGGTTAACCCGCAGAGACAAAAAGAAGAAGAAATCATCAAAGACGTAAATCAATTTGGTGATAAAAAGTTAAAGATTATTAAAATATAGACTGTTAACATAATATTATGTTTTTTAAAGTGATAAACTATCAATTTCATTTGATCATTTTATTACAAAGTAATTATACAATTAAATCTAGCATTTAAGGTATAAAAATACTACTTTTTGTAGTAAAATACAAGAAAATAAATGCATCTTGGCAGTAACAATGACCTTGGTCCAAAAATACATTTTGTTTCTAAATTATTTTCTTTGATTACAAAAAACCTTACAATTATATTTAACGTCGTTTATGGCGGTTCCGTATTGCTTAATTCTATTAAGATCACTTTATAATTAATTCATTTAAAAAGAAGAATATACACCAGATCTGCATCGTAACCTCAATCGATTTTCAAGTTCAATAACTCTGTTAGATAAGTGCTGTATCTTTCTTGCTTCAAATTCGTACAACTTCAGTTTGTTTCGTAATTCATAGATTTCTTGCTGCATCACTTGCTGCAAAAATTAAATTTTTTAATAAAATTTATATTCTGAGTATAGAAAATTTTTATTATTTATTTTCTTACCATATTTTGTACACTCCTTCTAATGTCATTTATGCTATCAATAGCTGCTGCAATCCTCATGGTAATCTCGTTTGTTTCAGTTTCTCTCTTCTTTCCTTTTGCAAATTGCTGCAAATATAATCATATTATAAGAAATTGCATTATTAAAATTTTTGCACAGTATTTTAAATTAATAGTTGATTTTTTCACTTGAAAGTAACATAATTTCTTTTTTTTTTTTCATTTTTTTAATATACATTAATTAACTTTTTTTCTATTTATTGTAATATGCATTTGTTAAAAAATATTATGAAAAAAGTTAATTCTTTTCTTCTTTAAAATTTGTTATCAACCACAAATTTAAATTTATTTCTGTCGGTAAGCTTCTCACTATCTCTCCGCATAATAACAAAAGTAACAACAAGCCAACAACAGTTGAAAAAGAGACGTTCATGCGGCGTCCTCTCACCTTTTCCAGCTTGATAAGTCGTCGGAGCAGCTCCTGGTAACTGGTCTCCTCCTCCTCGTCGCTGTCGCCAACCTCGTTCTCCGTATCTATATGAAAAGAAAACAAAAGTCCTCATCAGCGTCACTCTGCATTCACGCGTAATTTTTGGCGCGCTCGAAAGAAGAGCTGCGAAAGAGAAAAACGTAAACATCGGGCGCGCGAATATCCGAGCGCGAATGAGAGAGGAAGAGAAAGCAAAGGAGGAGGCGGTAAAGCAGTGACATCGGACTCATATTTTGCCTCCCCCGAGAGACTTAAAGATAGAATTCCCCTGGAATTTCCATCGGCGGTTTCGCGCGCTCGAGAAAGACGGAGAATGTGATGCTCACCGCGTAGTATCGGCCGCCTCGTGGTTGTCGTCGTCGTCTCCTCGTAGTCAAACTCCAAATCTCGCGCCTCGAGCGCCGTGCCGTCGCTATCTGCAGTGCGGGAAATACAGGAACGTGTTGAGTTTTATAATATTGAAATTACGTACGTGAGAAAAAAGTGCAGTGTGTTATAGGTGTGACTGTGATATTTGTGTGATTCACTTTGATGAAATTTACGGATTTAAAACACCGCGAGTGTTTATAATTAGAAGAAAAATATTTAGTGAATATCGTATAAAGAACTGACATTTAATTAATCGCTTATTTGAATCTGAATAGAAATGTAGACAAATAGATTACCATTTTTTCTGCACGAGTTTCGATCGGGTTGCAGCTCATATCCGGTTCTGCAGTAACATTCATAGGTGCCAGGTACGTTTCTACAAATCTGATCACATGGCTTTTCCGTTACACATTCATCCACATCTGTAAAAGTAAACAATACGTTAATTTCGTTTTCATATTTTGTGAACACATAAATGTTTCTCAGATAAAGTCAAAAAGATGTTTTCTATAACGAAGATTTGGTTTACGATATTGCTATCCAAAGTCCAACTAAATTGATAGTTCAGGATTATTTCTACTATTTCAACGTGGTTGCTTATTTATTTGAGTAAATTATCAATTTTTCGGTTATTTTCGTTCAAAGTAACTTAAATTCAATAAAATACATTCACTTATAATACATCTTTTTAAACCATTACTTCAAGAACATTAGCAATAAGTTCGCCTCTTTATTATATTACATATATTTACAAATAAAAAACGTCTCAAATAGAATGAAAAACGAATATCAACTCCCACCTATCGCAGTATAAATTCAAATCAGCGTTGAATCAACGTCAATTATCCACACCTCTATATAGGCTGCAAACACAACATTTATTCTCCAATTATTGATTGCCCATTGCCGATCTTCCGCTCATCGCCGACGTGCCCGATCCACGCTCACCGATATATAACTCTCTCTCTCACTATCTCCGCAACCACCGAGTACAAAAAATCTATATATACCATACTCTCTTCCCCACTCTCACGCGGAGAGGAGAGAGGAAGTGCGCCGAATCGATCTTCCATTCAGGAATCGATTACACGCGAGCGCAGCCGAGCCCCCGCAGCGCGTGCATCCGCGGAACGAAATATCTTCTCTCGCCGCTACCGCCAATCGAATTAGCCGATCTGAGCTGCAGCAGCAGCAGAAGCTTTGGCTCCGATCTCGAATCGGTAATTAGAACACATAGTGACGCGCGCGCTGTGCTGTGGGGAAAAAGGAGGGGAGAAATCGATGTATCGCGAATTCCGCGGAGCTGCGCGAACTTATATGGGGTTGCGAAGTGTGTGTGTAGAGGTGCAGAGTGTGGATTCGCGGCGGAAGTATAGGATAAAGAATTCGAGGAGATGGAAAAGAATGATATGAATAGGGGAAGAGGAAGTCGGGAGATGGGATTGAGGATTGAAAAAGGAATTTACCGTTGATGGTGGATTTATGTACAGCATAAATTACGTTAAATAATATAGTTATAGTTAATATATTATAAAAGTTTATAACTATCTTTTTATTTGTTTATTAAACTATAACGATTTTAAATAAAAAAAATAGAGACATCTAGATAGTTTTTCAATGCGTGACTCTAATTTCCAAACCATAATGAAGAGTTTAAAAAGTGCAATTAAATAAAAAATCGCTGTACTTTACTTTATAACTACATTCTATTTCCTTTTTTTTTTTCTATCGAGTTTTCTCGCTATATTCACTTTCGATTACTCCCTGCCGTTGAGATTGCTCTTAAAATTATGGCATTCTCAACCGCACTTTTCCTCCCACTCGCCGTCACATTTCTTTTTCCCCACAAGTGTATTATTCATCATAATCTCGCGATTGCCAACAAAATCAATGCAAAGCGCGCAGATTAAGATCAAGCACTCACTATACTTGCGCGCGACTTCGAGAGCCACAACGGAGGGTAAAAAGAAATCGAGTGCCCAATTAAAAAAAAGGGCAAGGGAAAAAGAAGAAAAAACGAAAACGAGAAACGACAATCCCAGAGCACAAGTGACCATCGATCGGCGCAGCGCGCGGATTGTCGCGAGCTGCCTGCTGCAGCCGATTTAATTACGTCTAACGATATATACTGACGCTGCTGCTGTGCCCTAGTTGTGTGTGTGTGTGTATACGTGCGTCTCGATTATCTCGCGATTCCGCGGAACTCTTCGGGAGGCGTGGAGGTAGTAGGCAGTGTAAGTACGTCAGCTGCGGATCGTTAGACTCTGTATCCGGCGAAATAGTTCTGAGAGTAACTCTCTCTTTCTCTTTATATATAGGTATACGACTTTCGTTCCTTCTTTGCGTCGTTAGCCTCACAAGTTCCCGGTTTAATTCGGCGCTCGAAATGTTTCGTACTCGTCTGGCAAATGGCGTGATTACGTTTAATTTTCACTAATTAATTTTCTGGAATACGAGCGAAAAAGTTAGTTCAGATATATCGAACGTCATAAATTATTTTAGAGATTTAGTTTGATATTATATAATATAATAAATACAGAAAATATTGAAGCTCTGACTATCTTTTATCTTACATTACACTAATTACTCTACATTTTCTAACCATTTTGTTTCTTTGCATTCAAACAAACCGTCAAACGCACACTTATATTACAAACCCAAAATCCTGCGACCCGTACCCACACTCCACGCCACTCTTCGCTAATTTATGTTTCATTTCTGTCGCTGAGTATCCCTCTGCTCGAATTATCGACACACACATATGCGCGTACCCCACGCACGAGGCCATTAATCTCAAGATCCTTGCGGAATCGATCATAAATTGGAGAGCCTGCGATTAATTGATTGCGCCGGACGCGCGCTCCCGCTGCACGTGCTTCCGACGGGGTGGCCCCGGCTGCTGCTGCTGTGCGGCATATTGAATTAGACGGCGCTGGAAGACTATAGGCAGCGCGGCGTGGAGATTTTAATGTTTACGATATGTACACAGGCGCGCTCGCGCGGGGATGAGTATTACACGAGCGTGCGAGAAAGCAAAGTCCGGTGTACCCGTGCGGTAATTAAGTTGGAAGTGGTGTGTGTGTGTGTCGTAAACTGGATTATAAATTTATTATCAAAACGGGCGTAAATCATGATGGGAAATGCGCGAGCGTGCGGATTACGGCGATGGTTTATGGGGACGCCGGGCGCGAGTGCGTAAAAATTCGGGAGATATGCTTACTTGGTATTTTATCGACAGGAGGGTTATCAAAACATTGATGTGTTTTTTTTTTAAATAAATGTTTCTTTTTTTTTGTATTTTATAGGTATTTTAAGTCTTCCTGGAGCTTCCTGAAATCTTATATATATATATAGCTCTGTATTGCTGCAAAAATGAATACACGGGTTATGAGTAATTCATTTTGAATTCATTATAGACTATAAAAAAGTGTTATAGAATCAAGTAAACCTGACATGTTTCAAGTAAAATTCCTCTCTTAAAAAAACGATGGCCGGATGTTGTGAAGCACTTAAAGAGTGATTTTTATTGGTCTGCAAGCAATAGGCGCGAAAATTCTCTACTTCCGCTACATTTGAATTTTTGAAATTGAATTTTTATTCTTAACTATTTAAAACTAAATAATTAAATCAAATTAGAATAAAATGATTAATTTTTTCATGCTTTGAAAAATGATCTGATTATCCTGTCATTTAAACCAATTAAAATGAAATCATAATGAAAAATTATATATTCATAACCTAAAAAACAAAATAATACGCGACATGAAAGTTGATTTACAAATTTATTTGTTTGTTCTTATACCCCCAAAAATTGACACGAGAAAATGTTTTTCCTCTCAGATTTTACTCATTCGATCCTCTTACTCAATATTTGCTCATCTATCAATTTTAGTATAAATATCAATAAAAACTAATAGCAAGTACGAACCTTATACAAGTATATAAATTTAGACACAAATTGAAATTCTTTGCCGTACACGAACCTGCAGTAATCATCCCCACCCCACCGCAGCTTTCTTCTAAACCACTTCACCGAGCTATAAAAACGCCCTCTAGCGTTTGATCTACTTCCCGAAACTAAATTAACAACTTCCCTCTCTCACATCCCTCCCATCCATCCCCGCACGACACATCGTTTCCGTCAAACTTGCGGCATAGTTTTAAGGAGCGACTCTCCACCCACGTGCACTTTATCACCAGCCGCGCTCGAAATTGATCGTATAGAACACCCTCCTATATATCTCGCTCGAACTGTCCCGCGCGCGCTCTTTGTGCCATCTCTCGCGCGCTTCCGCGCGCTTGATGGGAAATTCTCGGCGAGCTTAATACGATTATGTACCTACCAGCGCCTCGCTGTCTCACCTATTTGGCAGTAGTTGCCGGTGAATCCCTTGGGGCAGGTGCACCTGCCGGGAGACGAGCAGACTCCTCCGTTTTGGCAGGCCAGCGAGCAGACGGCTGAAAGCAGGGCAGATTATGTATTATAGAAGCGTGAGTAAGACGATGCAAGGAGCTTAGCAGGAGGAGAGAGTGTTATAACGGGAAAAGGAATTGATTTATTTCGAGTCGATGGATTGATGATGTAATGCGATTTTCAGGATAGTTTGTGGAGAGGAGAATGAATTTTCAGGGTGTTTGGGTTCGTTGGGGAAGCTTTTGTTATAGAAATATAGTATTAGAGAATTTTGTACTCTATGGTGTATTGTTGAGTGAGTTTTCAGAAAAAATGATCATTGTTTTCGTTTTCATTTAAAAATTTTCGCAAGATGTGTTGCTATTATTGAAATTTTCGATTACTTGTATTTCTTTATTTATCTTTAGACATCAGAAACAAAACATACTGATATACAACAAAACATACTCGTAAACCAACCGTTATACACAGTTATTTTTGAATACTACACGAGTGTTTGGATAATATCAAAACATACTGATATTTGATACAAATCAAACCCATTATTTGTTATGTAACATGTGTAACAAAAATTTACACTTCTAGCAACAAATTAATCATCGAAAACTTTCAAACCATTACATAATAATATTCTTATATCCCTCGCCACAATATCACTCCCTCATATCTATATCAACCCAATAGAGACCCCGAGGCCTCAAAACTCCCTGCTCACGACACATTACACCACCCACACACACTAATAATACACCGGTGTGTGCCAACCACCCAGCCATCACAACATGACGGATTTATGTACCCACTCTCTCTCTCGTCTCACTCACGTTTGTTGCAGCCGAAGCTCAACCGCGTGACCTGCGTCCAGCCCGGGCAGCAGAGGAATCCGGACGACGTCGAGGGCAGATCCGCGTTGTAGGCCAGCCTGCACGGATCAAGAGAATCATCGTTATAAGACCGCGTGTGTATATATGTCGCAATATATAATCGCGATGGTGCGCGGGAGGGAGAGCGAAAGCGCAATGGCTCTGATCGATCGGACACCCGTTCTCGCGCAATCTCGCGCATCGATCGCCTTATTTCAGTGAGCGTGTGAGTGTATATGATAGGTATACGTGTAGGTGTGTGGGTTGGCCTTTGAGCAATAGCAGAGGTTGTTTGATCTGCGAGCGAGCGAGAGCGCGGGGCTCTTTATCGCGCCGGCAGCGCGCGAGTTAGTTTCGCTGAGATGACAGATGGGTAATTGGATGGTATAGTAGTAGTCGGTTTCTTCCTTCGATTTTTATCAGAGAGGATTCTTACGTAAGGTGTGTTAAAAAGGCGATAGCTCGCTTTTGAGTAAAAATTGTGGATTTTTTTTTTCAGCGAAATATAAAGGGCCGTCGCTTATTTTTCTATGTTGTTTTATAGATGTATTAAAATGTAGAGTTTTTGCAAGAAATGTTGTGCAGCTGTAATTTGAAATTCTCAAGAGCTTTTAAAAATGAAAAATGTATAATAATACAGAGTTTGATCGTAGTATACTATATTTATAAAAAATTAAATAATATTTTACATTGATAATAATTGCAGATTTTTTAATAAATAGACTAATTAATGAAACGAAAACTATAAAACAGAAACCTAATCTTGAAAGTTAACAAAACTCAACCATAAATCCAGTTTCCCGAAAAACCTTAACCACTCAAAAATGTCCATCCAATTAGGAGAAAGTCAATCGGCGGCATGCCTCCCTCCCCTCTCTAATTAATTCAACCGCAAACAGACGTGCGCACATCGCACACACACACTCACCTGGCCTGCCTACTTCTGTGGTGATGCGTCGCGGCGACCGCCGCCGAGCTGGCCTCCGAGGTCCTGGAGCAAACTCTCCTCCTGCAACACACATGCGCGTGCGCAAACGTCAGTTCCATTAGTAATATTAAAGCTCATAAGGCGCTTTTCATTAAGGTAGTTCTCTTCATATTGCAAAAACTGAAAAAGCTTCTGAAAAAAATATAAAAATATTCCTCAAAGTCACAGAAATGATACCATATGTTTGTTTACATACATTGCGGAACAAATTTTTGAGAAAAAAATTCTTGAAAATGGTTATTTTTACATGAGAGTAAATGAGTGCTATATCAACTGTGACAGAAAGTAATAGAATTACTCATCAAAAAAACTGGACTTCAAAAAGAAAAACATAGCTTAAGAAATATGAAATTCGGCTCTTTCTATTAAGTTTATCAAATATGTGTCAAGCCGATCTTTTTAAAAAGATATTAATGATTATAAACACAAATAGCAGATGACGTGCACGAGAGCGAGAGAGACAGAACGACGCCCATGGTATAGTTTGTGCTCTCGCTGAGCAACAAACTGCAGAGCCCGAGGAGAACCCCCTTAAATTATACGAGTGAAATTCGTCGTGGCGGCGGAAGATCGATCGAGCGTGGAGGAAGAAAGAGGAAGAGGGAAAAGGAGAGAGAGAGGATGTGTAATGCATGTGCGTTTATAAACAGAGGGGATACGGGGAGAGCGATTAGTTTTTCAGTGCTGCGCGTTATGTATGGGTATCTCGAGTTGGGCAAGCGCATTTGTCGCGATGATTAGGTAGTTTGTACGAGGGACGTTTTAGTTTTGTTGGATGCAGTGTACGCGGGGAACTTTCAATTCGCGTGGGTGACGATTAATTGAAGAGAGCGCGATATTGTCGTTGCAATGATTATTTGTATAGATCTGTGAAATATAGGTTTATGCAATGCTTATTTATCGACGTTTCTAATCAGTAGTATACCTAGGAAGCGTGACGTAAATTTAGATGATATTAATGATACCATTTATAAGAATATAAATATATTCTTATACCTATCTAATACATAAAGTATCTTGTCTTGAAGCGATTTTTCATTTCACTCTTTAAATCTCTGGAAAGCTCCAGTTTGCAAACTAAATAGAAAACGCATTTAAACCATTCTCACGAATGTATTTTTATATATTCTTGAATATTTAAATTAAGCTCCCTGGCCGCTAGCCAAGAGTCGGGCAAGCGATAGTTTCCGGTAAGCGGGATTCCCGAATGCCAGGGGCGTGTGAGTGTATAGACACGACAATATTTTGAAATTAAAATAACAAAATGTTAACGAACACGAGCCGCTAAATATCAAAACAAACGTGGCGCTGTCGCGGAAATAGAATATTAATCCCGCTATAAATACTTGGCAAGAGCGTGAATTCATTCCCATCTTTTCAACCACTCAGATCTGGATAAAATAAAAGTAGGTTATCAAACATTTTCATTTATTTATTTATTTTTTATGAATATTCACATCATGCTATCCATGCAACAAAAATAACTCCAACCGCGTATTTCCTATTCATCAACCGCGAACTTCACAAAAAAAAACCAATATCCCCGAGAAACAACAAATTCTCCGCGCGCCCTGCATTATCAAATTATCCAGACTCGCCATTCTTCCTTCCTCACGTCCGCAATCTCCGTAATCCAATCAAGAGAGCCTCGGCCGCGCGCGTCGCCCTAGGCTTTGGAAAATCCTCCTCGGTGCGTGTCGCGCTTTTCTCTCGCGCCAGTATGGAAAATGTAATCCTATCGCGCGGCGCGCACCAATCGCTCGCGATAAAAAACGCGAGCCACTTCGTCATCGTCGCCGCGAAATTGCATTCCCGACGCGTGTACGACATGCGCGTATGTATATATATGAGAGGTGTAGTATAGTATGTCGGTTCTGAGATGTGAGGTGATTCGTTATATAGCGCGACGAGTTGCGCAAAGGATGTCGAGCGGTTTTGTTTGTTGGAGTGCAGTGTCTTGTAAGCCTCTGAGTGGCATGAAGATACGAGTTGGCTGTTTGCTAATACTTGTTTTAACGCGCGATAATATTATCTTTAATATATGTATACCTACGCGGGTTTTTTTATGTCCTGCGCTGCGGTCTGTATTTTTTGTAATTGGTAAATATATTTTACTTGGAATTTTATTGCTTTAGTATTTCTTTATAAACTGTATAGTTAATTTTTTTGTCAAGAATTTATCCTGAGACTTGCAGGAAGGAAAATGTAGGGTTATGTCAAATTGATGTAAAAATTGGTATGATAATTATGTGTTTACAAAATTGTCTACCTTAAATAGTAAATTATATAAAATTATCATATTCCTGATAATATTAGAAAGTAATATTTGAACGTGAAATTCTAATTTACTTTCAATTAATAACTATTTTTAATGATTTGTTAACGAGGGCTTGACAAGATATTCGCAAAGCGTAAACTGATCGATGGCTTCCTGCTTGTATACACTTAAGACTAGAAAATGCCGTGTTTATTTCATATATTTCTAGTATTCCGTAAAAGACCGAACTATGTTTTATATTTTATGATTTGAATTCAATTAGTCATAACTTTGCAAATTATCCGTTATAAATTCAAAGTATTTTTCCCATAAATAACTAACCCGAAGTATCGAATTTCCCTGAAGTTAGGTGCCTTCGGGGGATATAGTGAATAGATATTCTATTTATGCTTAATAAATTTATCGAGTACATGTTAAAAGTGGTTCAATAAACGCAAGTTTATGTACTGTCGGAGCTTATCAATTTGTATAACTGTTAATCCGAAATAGTTTTATGACAGTCGTTACATTCGAACCCCAATCATAAATAATACAAGTTTCAAATGAAACCGAAATATTTCTATAAATGTTTTCCTAGAAAATTCTATCTATATACATAGAATTCAACAAAAATTAACCTTCCAATTTAAATACCACAAGACACCAGTAAAATTATAACAGTATACAACGTTTTTTCCCCACGTTTATTATATCCGCAGCATCAACGACCAGCCCCATTAAAAACACGCGGAACAACAACAACCGCACCCGCCGACACACACCGTTATACCCGCGCGTCGCGCATTATATACCCTCGCAGGAATGCCACCTGCCTCCTCGAGAAAAAAGAAGGAGAGAGAAAGAAGCAAGAAACAGCCAAGCGCATTCATACTCCGGGGCTAAATCCGGCAGCGGCTAATTTTCGTATAAACAGTAAATTAACGCGCGTGTGATAAGGGCCTCTCGCGCGCAGAAGCCGACGCGCCGCGGGCTAATTCTCTCTCTCTCTCAGCGATGACTATCGCGCGCGTGAGCGCGTATATGCAATTCTCGGGAGAGTATAAGGGGGCATATAAACCGCGTGGCAGGTGCAAATTAAAGCTGCGTGCGTACTGCTCGGACGACGATTATG
Organism: Torymus aiolomorphi; assembly: GCA_036365515.1. Taxonomy (NCBI): domain Eukaryota; kingdom Metazoa; phylum Arthropoda; class Insecta; order Hymenoptera; family Torymidae; genus Torymus; species Torymus aiolomorphi. The sequence continues at coordinate 58,697,636 of CM070873.1, read as the reverse complement.
CGATCGCTTTGGGAGAAATAGAGGATGCGTATATATAGTGAGGAGGAAGAGGATGCTGAGGATGAATGAATGCGATTTGTCGTGAGGAGGGAGGAGCAGTGTGCTGTTGATGATTGTTTTTGTCGTGGGGGTTGGAGAATGGAGTCTTGGAAAGTAGTTTAGGTCTTGTGGTGAGAGTTTTTGTCGATTGAGCGGAATGTTGAGCAATAGAATGTATATTCACGAGAAATAGATGGAGTAGACTTTATTAGAATTGAAAATTAAAGAACAAAATTGGATTATTTATCCAAGACAAGTTGTCGAAAAAAGTTGTACTGTATAGATGAAATTGAGAATATAAATATCGAACCCTTGATTTCAAACTTAAAAATTCTTCAACCTATACCCACAATTCTATACCCAGAACCGTATACTTTCAAATATTGCTGAAATCTGTGTAAACCGGGAAAACAAAAGTTTGTTGCTGTTGTTTACTTTACTGAGGATATAAAGGAGAAAAATAAAGGAAAAAATCTTCGTATATCGGAGCATTTAATTTCACTTTACGAGTAAACTGCTCGTAAATTGCGTAAACTAGAATCTGCGAACAATGGCGTAAAACTGCCATATAACCCTAATGAAATGCTGAATAAATCGGCGGTAAACTCGCTTATTTCGCTCAGTCCAAATTATACCGGAAGAGGCGTTCATAAAATCACAGGAGAATGATGCGAATCTCCCGAAACTTATCTCGAATTTTCTCGGTACTCTTATAAACCGGCCGGCGTTCTAGAAATCAAGTGCCATGCGATTCAATTAAAATTAATTCGCAATTAGTTCATAATTAAGAGGATTATCTGCAATTATTAGAGCTTATAAATAGATCTCTGTCGCGAATCGAGCCACTATAAAGGAATAAATGAATCAAATTCATTGAAAAATCGACCGAATTTTAAACTTTATACTATTTAATTGCAAATCGCTATACCTTTTCTGCACGAAACGTACAACACGAAACCGTGAAATTAGATGTATCCAGACCACGAAACATTTCAAATTCTCGCCTTTCTCGCCGCGCATACCGCATTTTTAACCGAATCACATTCCCTCATTCCCACAAAACTCACGCAACCGCACATGGAGAGAGCAAACAATATCCCCGCAACGTATTCACAACTGCACTCGGCTTTGAATTTCAAATCTCCCTTCGAACCTCCAGTCTTACACGCAAGCTCGCCCGTACATGGCTCTCTCGCCTGAATCTTCGATACTCTCTCCCTCCCTCTTTCCGATTCCGCATATAACTACACCCGTATGCCTAATACATCCCGGCGGCAAACTCTCTCTCTCTCTCTCCCCAGGTACCGACGGCCGCTGCGCGTAATTGGCCAAGATCACCCGGGGGAGATAGTAGCAACGCTGGGGTCCCGGCGCCGAAGCCTCGGCTGAGTTAGCGCCGAGACGCACATCCGCGCGAGTCGTCCATTATTCACTGATTGAAAACTATTAGCCCTCGGCGTCGAATGGCGGAAGTGCGCGCGTGAAATAAATCAGAGTACGGAGATGGGGTAGATGGGTGTGTGTAGTAGTGCGTATGTGTAGGGAGAAGGGGAGGGAGTTGGTTAATCATTGCGGCCGGTAGTGATTAGGACGAGCGAGCCTTGTGATTAGGAGGCGAGAGCGTGACGCGCACGGTCGTGATTTCGGGGCTGTTTTGGTAAATGGCTCATGCGGCTCTGTGCTATATACTACGATGCTTGATTGCGGTACTATTTTGGCTGTAATATTAATTTAATAATTTTGATGTATATTTTAATAAACGTTTATTTATGTCACGATATTGCTTATTTTTTACTTTAGATAACTGTTGGATTTCGAGCAAAAAAGTTCTATGAAATTTCAAATTGCTACGTTCCTTAAATAAAAAGAAAATCCAACGCAACGTTCAGATTAACATCCCTGCCGAAAGTTAGTTTTTGACGTTAAAATAGTGATAAATAATTATGTAAAGCAAAAGATGAATTTTTACTTCCTGCGAACTATATATAAACGCAATTAGAATATTATACGCTTTAAAAATAGAAAATCGAATCAAAATTGTAGAATTCGCATATCACTTTTTAAAATCGTCAAAATGCACAAATTTAGACGAAATAACGAATTTAGCTTATTATAATATTCCAATTGCATTTATACACAGATCGCCAGAACTAAAAATTGATCATTTGCTTTACCTAAATATTTATCACAGTTTTAACGTCAAAAATTAACTCTCGGCAGGGTCATTCAGAGACATTAAATTCAAACCAACTCAAACCCGACAACGCGCATTCCGTGTACGAAAATATATTTACATATTCATATAATAACTACCCAACTTCTTCCTCATTACCAGAACTAAACAGCCATTCTTTTCCCATCTCTCTCGCCGACTGCCTCGTAATCCGACCGAAAATCCAAAATAATTGACTCATTAAAAAGCCGTTACGCGCTAGCCCACGTCACAAAGCCCACCGCCGCCGCCGCCGCTGTCGCCCTCTCACCAGCGACATTCATGCGCGCAGCCGACCACAAATGACAAAACCACAACACTCAAGCCCACATCTCTCCCTCTCGCTCTATCTCTCGTCCCACACACAGCCCGTGGCATCTCTCCGCAAGAATGCGTATACCGACGCGCGAGCGCAATATCATCGACGAGAGGCTGCCGCCGCCACTGCCGCTATCTCTAATTTCGCGCAGCACGCGGCGGGGCAATGAATATCGCGCGTGTTCCGGAGATATGCTCGCGCCCCGGAGACACTAGTCAAGCGCGCGCGTGGGAATACCGGAATATCTTATGAAGCGGCGCGTGCAAATAGGTATGCGTGTGTATGTGTGTTGAGGAAGATGGAGAGAGTTAGTTGATGGGAGGGAAGAAAAGAGCAGGGAAGAAGAGTGTCATTGTTGGAGGGATGTGCAGTTGGAAGGATGCGGTGGAGTCTTTTATGCAGAATGTTTTGAATTGGTTACCATAATTTTTTAATTAGAAGGTGCGTCAAAGGAAATTATGTGTAGGGTAAATGAAGGTATTATTGTGGGATGTCACTGTAGCTTAACTTTGAATGCGCTATAAAAGAGTATTTAGAATGAATAAATATGATTTTTGTTGTAATCAATTGAGAAATTAGATTGAAGATAAGAGACAAAATTTGAGGACGTTTATTAATCGATTTTATTTAACAAAAGGCGATATTAAATGATTGTCTCGATGCAGGTATTCTTGCGGGTATACATTTCAAGGTAATTTTTTAACAAGAATTACTACTTTTGAAGTTTTTATTGAATTAAAATATTAAATACCGCAATAATAGCTGTACCCGTAACAATACCTTCATTTACTCTAGTAGATTGTGTGAGGAAAAACGTGTAAGTAGAAAAACTGAGGCATGGCAAGCCATCCGATTTGTCTACGTTCTGTTTCGAACTAAAGATGCAGTTTATTTAGTTTGAATAAGAGCAATTTTATTCACAATACACTTCGTGTATTCGTCCAATTATTATAAAACATTAATTTTATAAAAGAAAAAATCTAATTCCACGTGTAATACATCCAAATGGTAATACTATAATTCACTGAAATATGGAGTAATTCAGCGACCGCACGAAACGAATTTTTTTTTCTCCCTGCGTAAAGAAGTGCATGAAACGTTCATTTATGCAATATACACACCGCCGCCAGAAAAACCTGCACCACGGCGATAAAACTTCAGCCCACAGTGATACTCTTCACGCATGCACGGACGAAAACAGCGCGAGTGCGCGGTCGGCATACTCGCATCTGCATATCAGCGGCGTGCAGAAGTCACCCCGCGATTTCCCGCTTTTTTGCCACCGCTAATCCCTTTTTCGTGTGCTCCCACGTGTCTGCCCGTGCACCGATTGCGTGGAGCTATACATGTTCTTTTTTTCTGTTTTTGGTAAAGCCGCAGAGTTAATTGATAAATCGTCGTCGTAAATCAGAACTACCCTATGCAAATGAGTGACAATATATATACTCCTCTCTCTCTCGCTCCCTCTCTCCCTCTCGCTCTCTTTTCGCACGAGCGCGAGATTCTCATCTGACGTTTAACAGCTCGCTCGAGAATATGCTTATATATACTGTGCTGTATTGAAATATCGTTTTTAATGGAGCCACGTGTACTTTACGAGCGTTTTTTGGAATACGTGTGCGCAGCTTTAATGAACTTTTTCTGCTGCATCGAATCGTAAAGTAAATTAACGACTGCGCGAGAGAAGAATGGGGCGGGGGCAAATACGTACATATCGCGCGGACACGCGTGCGTTGTTGCGAAAGTTTCGTATACTAGAACGGTATTCGGTTGCCGATGATTTATTGATTTTGAAGGGAGGGGAGAGGAGAGGAAAATGCATTTTCTCGCTCGTAAATAATGACGGATAAAAAGCGAACTTTTACGCGAGAGTTGCAATTAAAAGGTCGCGCATAGAGAAATGAATCTTGACAGGAAAGCAATTCAGACGAAGAAGTAATAGATATAACCAGTTTAGAAGGCGTTACATAACGTTCGACATCGAAGTTCATTGTTGTATTACGTATAGCGATTACATTGGGAAAAACAACGCCGACAAGGCTATATATCGATATAGATTCATTAAATAATGAATCAACACTTTTGTCTCTCCCGCATGAACAACGGACCATCAATTACACAAACGGAGAAATTATGTCGCGAGCGCGCGCGCGCGCGAAACTTCACTCGCTCCTATTACAACCGCGCGGCGACTTTAAATATGCATCGCGAGAGCTCTGTCAATCTCCTTGCGCAAGCCTCGATAAATTTTCTCGCGGGGAAACGCGCCGTATTGCAGGCCCACATATAGATACCGCAGACATCGTTCCCCTACAAAGCTCGACTCAACCTAGAAATTTGCGGGTAAAAATTTTCTTTCGACTATACATTCAATTTTACGTTGACAAAATTGTTGTTCATTATAAATTAACGAAATTTCGAGAAGAAACTCTTATCACGACAAAATGATTCCACCTATCAAAAGACCTCACTTTCCGTCCTGCGTTCAAGCCCTCGCGGCGTCGATCGCGCGTCTGCGCACTCCGTAAATCAATCGGTCGACGACGCGCAGCGCTCCGCGGCGCAAATTAGCGCGGCCGTTCGTCCGTCAGTCGCGGCCTTAAATCTCCGACGGCCGCCGGCGCATCGATACGTAGCTACTTCTTCTTCTCTTCCCCATCGCGTCGCTGCCAGCCTGCAGATGCCTGAACAGATATCTCGATCCTTTCTCCTGCCTCCCTCCGCATATTTTTTTCTCCTCGCTTTTCCATTTCCTCTGCTGCTCTTGCTCGTTTTTCTCCTTTTTTGCCCCCGGATGCTTCCTGGATTTTCTTCCACAGTATATATACAGTAAGCACGCTGTTGCTGTTCCGCGCGCAACAGTCATTGTGCGGGTTTTTTTTTTCTTTCGTCGCGTCCCGTTTTTGGCGCGGTATATATTTTTTAATTAAAGCTGGTTTTCAGCGAGCAATCCGAGTGCGTTTTGCTTAAAAATATAGTAGTGTGTGTGTGTGTGATGTGTGTTACGGCTTTCAACCGTGGCAGCAGGAATATTAAAATACACTGACGCGTTTCGCGTTTCTCATACGAATAATATTTACCTCTGCCATACCTTTTTTTTAAAAAACTTTTTTTATTATAACAAACACTCGTCTATAAAAATCTTGCAACGCACCAGAACGATAATTACGAGCAATCGCAGTGGTCGGAAAAAAGAAGCTCGCTGCGAGCCCTGCACTTAAGCGCACAGCTCTCTATCTCCAAGGGCATAATTAATCTTTTAATGTTCTGCGCAGAGAATCCTCTCAAGGAGCATTGCCAAACTCGCGTCTTCTCCCCGCTGCTGCTGCCCTACTTTCGTAATTACCCCGCTACTCTCCCGAAAAAGAAAAGTTTTGCTCACGCAATCTAATTGTCGCACAAAAAAGAGAGACGCAGTGTAGCGCAGAAAAGTACGAAGGGGCAGGACAGAGAGAGAGAAAGAGAAAAAACGAGAAAAATCTACGCATTCCATCCCTTGCGGTCGATCTCGTTACTGTCTTCTCCTCCCCCCTCTGCTGAGGTCAACGACTCCGTTGGCGCGGAACGTCCTCTGCATTCACGTCGATTGTCCGACGAAAAACCATTAATCACGAGTCCGCGCGAATCGCGTTACGAGGAGGCGCCTCTTCCTTAGGACTCTCGTCGGCTGGTACAGTCGTCGACGGAAGTTTGGCGGTTTTCGAGCAATTATATTATCGAATAGATGGTGTTATAAGTTTGACAGCAAATTTGTGTTTGAGTGAAAATAGGTTTTTTCATGAGATTGCTTTTATATTTGAGTGCATGATGTGAAGTGCATGAAACTTTTTGTGATTATTGATATCATAATTGTTTAAATTCAAGTTTAGAAATTGAATAAAATAAAACTTTTGGTAAATTAGAGTGGAAATATTTTGAAAATTAAAAATGTTATTCATATATAAATTGTCTGAGTAGGTTTATCCTCAATCTAATGTCACATATTCGGTATATCGAATGAAATTCTATCTGAAGTGACCCTAGTGGCAATAATCAATTATTTTTACATTATAATAAGATTTTTTCGGTATATTCTCGAATTTTCTAGCCAGTTCCCCAACTAGCTTGAAATACGAAAAAAATAAGACAAAAATGTCAACAAAAATGACACCTGTCCAATAAAAACCACCAATCTTTTTAAACACCCAATTGATATTAGATGTAACATGTTTTCCTATATACATAATTAGACAATATTATTCGGACCCTACAGTCTATTCTAGCACAATATCAACTGGGCAAAAACATTATGACCAACTAATTCACACTCCACCTTATCCTACTATCTTCTCACTTCAATATCAGCCTGTACATCCACAACCATATAGCATCAGCGCTTGACTCCCGCGTCTGTTCCTCCCGCGGCCCAAAACATTCTCGAGCATCACCGGGCCGTCGAACCGCATCACTATATAGATCTCCTCCCCCCCTCTCGGAAAAAGTGAACGTCCGATTAAACACGAGCATACACACACACACACACACACACACACACACACACACACACACACACACACACACACAGACACACACACACACACACACACACACACACACACACACACACACACACACACGACGACGAACCGCCTCGCGCGTGGTGACACCTCATTTTTCCACGTCGTCGTCGTTCCCAAAACACTCGAGCGTCTTTCAATCTATTTCGGCGGGCCGCTTAATTGGATTTCGTCCCTTTTTGCAGCAACGCTCCGTCAGTCGATTTCGATGCCGCCCGTGTTTTTTTCTCCGGTGTTTTCGGATGGCATCGAAGTCTGCACGTGTATACCAGTAGTGCGCAGGCTTTTTCCTTACTATAATACAGGGAATTAAGTTTGGTCGTTGGGTTGCAGGGATGTGGGAGAGGGTGTCAAGGATGATTAGATGATTCGTTGAATGGAATTGTAAGGATGGTGGAGCTCATTAGGCTTGACGAGAGGAAAAATTTTGTATCAAATCAAGGGCTATTCCATTCTTTCGAAGATCTTATAAAGTTTTCTACGTATAATATATACATATAATATTGACCCACTACAAAAAGTTGCGGATGGTTTGTAAATAATTCAAATATATATCAACATAATAACACTCAACACATCATTCCCACACTTCTCGCACGTCCACATCAAACTCCCCATACAACTAAACTCTCACCGCAATTCGTAAACCATCGCAATAAAAAGCTGTAAACGACATTAGTGAGCAATAACCGCCGACCACAAAAAGGCCACTCTGCGCGACGCAGCGCCTCTTCAAGGAAGTACATCCACGCGTATATCCTTCTCCCCAGCCCATCCGTTACCGGCGCAATAATATTCACCTCACTCGCGGCTACTATAATATCCGCGCGCACGGTCCAAAACGGTTCAAATATTTATCGACGATATATTTGTAGCCGCGCGCGAGTAAAAACGTCCCTCTGCCTCCGTCTTCCGAGAAGCTTAGACGATATTGCGCCTGCGACGTGTGTAATTGAGATACGCGCGCTTTCGGTTTCTCTCTCTTTTTTTCTGAGGAGCGATTTACGACGCGGAGAAAGTGCACGCGTTAATTGACGCGCCGGGGCGAATGGGGAGTTTTCGGCGAATTGTTCGGTCTCTCTTTTTCGGAAGGGCGCGAGTGGGTAATTGTTTTTCGTATTTTTGGAATTTTTCATGGCCCCGTAAAAGTGGTTTACGAGCCGGCTGTTAATCATTTATTCGAAACGGACGATTTTTTTCACTGATACTAGGGTTTAAAAAAGAATGATTTACGAGATTGCACTTAACACTTTCAATTACGATTTTTCGAATTCTGCATACCTATTGTGCAAACACGTCAGCAATCGCAAAATGACCTTTTCCCTCTCAAATTAATTCTATTTTTAACCTCGTCGTACCACCGCTTTTGAGCTCGAATTCTCCTCAAAGAGAGGCTTCAAATTCACTGACCACAGCGCGCGCGCATTCTAATTACACGTATTCGCTTGCGCCTCGGCCGCCCTCTATTCCTCAAAACAGGTTTAACTCGGCGGAGAAGAAACCTCGTAATACCTCGCGGCCTTTGCGTAAGCATCACGTTCATTTCGCTTCCTCAAAGAGCGCGCACATGCGCGAGAGTGAGCATTTTCATTTGCGCTTCTCGGGCACAGAGTTCAAACACAGTTTCGGAGTTGGAAAGAGAGGTGTGTAATTTGTACGTACGCGCACACTCGCGATGTAAAAACTGGATGTCCATCGGGGAACGAAGGGGAAAGTGATTTTGTTTTCGGTTGGGTGAATGCAATTGGGAAATGTGTATCGGTGATTGGTTTAATAGTTCGTGAATGATAAAAATGTTCTAATGATCGCGCTCGTAAAATTAATGCGCGCGTACCACGATAACGAGCTAAGCTCCATTAGTTCGGTTGTGCGCGACTTTCTCTTGCTTTTTTTTTAAGTTGTAATGCTGAATTCACTTTAATCAATTACAAAGTTTTGGCGGGTCTTGTTGATTTTTTTTTAATTTTATGTTTTTAATATTTATCTTTGTAAAGTATATTAATAGGTACAATATAACTTGAATAATGACAATGAACGCAGTGTATATTTTAACGAGATTGATTTAAACTCGATTTTGTTCCTTTATAACATTATAGTAATTAAACTGTATAAATTACAACTGCATTTATAACACGATTTTATAATGTAAATATTTTTCCTTTGATAACGAAGCATAACTAAATTGATTTTTCAATTTTCAATTTAAATTTATTCGGAATTAAAAATATTTATTATTATACTGTCTCTTATACAAAGATCGCTTTAATCCACTAACACGTGTTGATAAATATGGAACAAATTTAATCCTGATTTACTCACCTACAGCAACTATTCTATAAACGAACCTTTAACATTTCAATTTTAAATCCTCATAATCTCGCTTTACAAGCATCCACTTCCATCACGCGCCGTCCGATAAACAAGTCAATCCCTTTGTCCACCAAAACGAGCCTCGCAATTTATTATAAAAACACTCTCCCTCTCTTTCTCTCTTAAAAAACTCCATCACCGCGCGCACTTCCTCCTCTACATACATTTAATGCCGAAAGTGCTTCTGCTGCTCTTACTCTCTCCCCGCAGAAATCATTTATCCGCGGCGAGAATTAACGGCCTTCGCCCGATAATTTCGCTCCATATATTCGCCCAGCAAATTCCGCGCTCCCAATAATTCTCGCGTATATACGCGCGTGCATACATCGTATCCGCATTAAAATAAAGCGCGAGCGCGAAAATCCTTTGCCAGCGCGCTGCATCTCGAATGCATTGAAAGCCAGCTGCGAGCGCAGCCCGTTCACCTTCGATAACGCAAGAAAGCAACGTCCGCGAGCGCTTTTTTTCCTGCATATTTTATGTGGGCACGTATGTAGGTATATACATACACGCGGATGATGAAGTGTCGATCGGGAGCGAGAGGAAGCTGTGTGTGATGTCTGTGCTCGTTTTTAGAGCGAGAGAGAATGCGCGGCATATATACTGCACTGGTGCAGTCGGAGTGGGTTTCATGCGGACGGAGGATGATGCAGCGCGGATGATGGTGAAATACGCCGAGAGTGTGTGTGTAGAGAGCAGTGAGAGAGCTTTCCGCGCTGATGATGGGTATTGGAAAGTGGAGATTATTTTTGGTATCGGCTGAAGTTTGGCGGATTTTTTTTTTCAATATTGTAAGACTGTGTAGTTGGAAATTTGATTAAAAGTTTGCAGGAATACGGGAATTTTTGAAATATATAATTGGAAATATTTATTTTCAGTGTTTAAAAATTACATGAAGAAATTTTTTCATTAATCAGACCCTTCATCGACTCCATAATATACGTTTACTTCAACTGAGCAATTGGAGTTTAATTATCGAGTGGATTTTAATTATTTCCAATCATTCCGTCAAATACTTTATTAACTACAATGGACGATAATTATTTCTCAGATAATTACATTCAATTATTTCTTTCCCTTTCTTAATTAATCTTTTCAACAGCTATATTAATGAAATTCAAATTTTTATGCACGAACGTTGTGCAATAAAATTACGTCAAATCATTGAATTATGTATATCATCACCATGAATATTTATAGTACCGCCTAAGTTACCTTACCATGTATATAATATTGCACTTATTTTTCAGTAAATGAAACTTCCGTTATTATACATAAGTATATAATAATTACCAACGTTCATCCATTTTTCACGCGTCGTATTCCCTCTTTCCCCACCGGCCACTCTCACTACATCTTCCCCATAACCAAATCCGTCTCTGCACTCACCTCACACACGAACGACTCCCTCCGCGAGAGATGCAAAAGCCGCGCCGCCTTTGCTTCGCGAGGGTCACCGCTTGCGATTCCGCGTATGGACATGAGAGAGCGCGCGCCGATTTCTTTCCCTTCCGCGCCGCGTTTTATTATACCCTTTTCTCCGTCCGCGCGTACTCGGCTTTTATTTAATGCGCACTGTGAAACAATGCCGCACGCGCCGTTTTAGTGCGGGGCCCAAGATTTAAGCGGCGATTTGGCGGCAGCGGTGTATGTATATACTACTGTCGGCGAGCGGTAGGATAACGATTTTTTTATTGTTTCGAGTCGTATTTGGCGCGCGAGCGCGCAATTAGGAGAGCGGCGTGGTGGAGGTTTATACGCGGGGGTTTTTAACGATGGGCGGAGAGGAGGATTTTTGCCATTCATTTTTGAGGTTGAATCAATTGAGGGGTGATTTTTATATGCAATTTCGGTTATTATTGCTTGTCTATAAACCCAATAAATGAAGATAGTAGTAAAATAAAAGCCTATATGGGAGTGTTAAAGTAAGGAGCTTGGTTGCGCAATTAGTCGAGTGTGGTTCTTGCCGTTATATTGTGCAGTTTATAGGCTACCATACACGATATTTTACTACTATCCATAGGAACACACTTGTAATTTTATTTTATAGCACTCTTACAAAATAAATAAATCGCCTATTTAACTATCCATTTAGCAATCCCTAGAAAAATCTTACAAACAGCTTAACCACCGTTTTACAATCTCCTCGTATGTAAATATAAACGCAACCACACACCGCATCATCCCGATAAAGAATTTTTTCACCCTTTCCCTGAAAACGAGCTCGGCTTTTCATCCTTCCTTTATTTCATCTCAATTAGCCGCTCGCCGAGCCTATACTACATTTTCACCGCCCATATAACGACGCGTGCAATAAAAACCGACCGCGCGATAAATAAAGGACGAGCGAGCGACTGCGGCTAATGAGGGTTGACTCTCTCGCGCGCGCGTGCGCATTGACATACGCGTAATTGCGGGCACTCTCTTTCCTTCTCTCTCGCTCCTCGGCAACCTGTCATCGAGTAATTTCATAATTTCGACACTTTGCGCGCTTGCGCACGTGAAAGTGTATAAGTACTCGAGGGTCGTTGGGAGGAGAGAGAAAACAGGCGCGAATGCTTCCTTGGAAGCGTGTTCTTTTTTCTTCTTTTGTTTTGGGGTGAGTCCCCCCGGTAGTAAGTGGTTTTGTTTGGATGTATGCGTGACGTGGCTGCCAGTTATTTTTAGGTGGAAAAATGTGTGCTGCGGATATTGAATGACGTATGATATGGTGAGATCGTGGAGTAACAAATAATTAGGTGTTTTACAATAAAAATAGAAGTGCTGATCGTGTTTAGTCAGCAGAGATAAGTGGCATGTGATGGTTCAGATCTCGAGACAACCGATAATTGGGTGCTTTACGATAAAAATGTTATTGCTGATCATGTATATAGATTAGGTTAAATGCATGATATGTATAATTATATTAGTCTATCAAAAACCAATCGCTTTTCAAAACTTCAAAATTGAAAATTATCTTGTTATTAAAACATCAGATTATAGCTTGATTATATCTTCTTATTTTTTTGTTTTTTGAGAAACATATAATGTATTCTTCTACGTACATTCTTACAAATATGATATTGCAAATATGACATTGAATCAATTTACAAAATAAGGATGTTACGGATTCGAAATATATTTCAAAACTCAAACTACCAACATTCATAAAATCAGAACCCATCACTCTGACCCTTCCACTCCCTTCGATTCATTCCCAAACCGCACTTACATCTCCCGCACAAATTCTCCTATAGCCTCATAAACGCCAATACCATCCCTATACACACACTCATATAACGCAGAGTGCGCCTCGCAATTACGCGCCGTAAATTTTCCGCACACCCGTCCGATACGCAAACTTCCTCCTCTCCTCTCTCTCACTCTCACAGGGCAATTAAGGCTGCTGCCGCATGCGCCGCCTAGAAAAAGAGAGGAGAACATGGCCTCGTACAAGGGATTTCCGCGATCGCGAGAGCGCGCCCGCGCGGCTTTAACAGAGTCTCTCCTAGATTAGACTCGCGGCGAGGTTGCGTAGATTTCTTGCGTATTCGCATTTTATGGATATGTATATGCGTATGCGTATATGTGTGCGTACAGGTGATACGCATCGTTTGGGCGGAGGCGCTCGCGCTTGTACGACAAGTGTGTAGGCACACGGGATATTACGGTGCAAGAGAGGTGATGTTGCACGCGTACGCTCTTGACGTCCTGTTTTTACGCGTGGATATGGGTTTACTTTGGCGAGCAGCGTGCATGTCGTGCAATTTGCTTGTAAAAGTCCGCGGAATGACGTTGAATTTTCCGCTTTTAAGTTTTTCCATTTTTTTCTTTTTTTTTTCATTCGCGTCATTACTTAATGAGTGCGCGTAATTGTGCGCTTTAAAGGATGTTACGAATAAAAGCTTTACTTCGGTTACACAATAATAATATCTTCTTTAAGAGAGCTGCTTGCCTTTATAATTGGAATGCGTCGGCTTATATAATATACACCGCAAAATATATAAATAGGCAACCGCTATTGTTTTTACGAGAGCAGGGAAAATTGCAAACCAGAATTAGGGATTGTCTCCGCCACAATACTAAGAGACCGCAACAGCGGCGACGAGTGCCTTATGTATATACGTGTAAACAATTATTATTATTCTTGGCCTAAAAACTTTTCCAATTACTTTAATACCTCATTATCCGGATTCGGGTGTAATGCCCGCGAGTACAAACAATACTAGCGGGGCGTCCTGCGCTGCACCCCTTTTCTACCCATTTACTTTTTCCTTCCACTCCGGTGCCTTTCGTACGTTTCCAAGTCCCCGGCGAGCGCGCTGTACTCGAGTGACTTTTCTGCCTCTTATTTTTCCTACTCATTCCCCGCCGGCTGTCTTTAAATTCTCCTTCTCCCCCGCGCACCAGGGCTTTTTTTGCTCTTCTTTTTCAACTCCCTAGAAACTTTTCTCTATACTCGTTACCGCTTTTTATATTTTTCCATTCTCCGCTGTTTCTCGGCGTGCCTGTATATATAGCTCGTCGTGTACAATATTTCTCTGTACCCGCCGCCGGCCCCCGCCTTTTCACGTTCTTTAGTTCGGCCGCACGCGGTAGTGTTACATAAAAAGCCAAATTTATCACGATGCTGATAAAATGTGTTTTAAATTACTTACTGCGCGTGGAGGTCGTGTGGACAAATGTTACTAATTACTATTTACATTGAATTTACAAATTGGTTTTTTTATTAAATCCTTAATTATTGTGAGAATCTGATATTTCTAGACCGTTATATCGTCAAATTATATTTTTTGTGTTATTTTACATTATATTATATTATATATCGATACAAGCCTTTTACTTTTCTATGATAGCTAAAAGTTTTTACCTTAAGGTGGTTCTTTCACGGGGATTCCCAGTCAAATCAGTGCTAAATGACAAAGGTTACCTAAGATTAAAAAACCATAGTTACTAATAATTATAGTTTAATCTAATAATAATACACTAATACTATAAATATAGTGTATTTAACATGACTAAAATAACTTTTTTAACAAAATATCGATATTTTAGAAACAGCACCAACAATTATTGATAAAAAATCCCTACCTTTCTTGTTTCTTAACCGATTTTAATTATCAAGGTCTCATTTTGTTCCTTAAGTAATTTCATCAGGACTTACCGAAGGAAACATTTAAAAGTATTCAAACCCCAGAAAGTTATAGCTAATTGTTTATTTATAAATTGTGAATGAGATTACGAAAATAATTTGTTTTCTATTGGCTATAACTTTTTGGGTTTTGAATACTTTTAAATTTTTCCTTCGGTAAATCCCCATGAAATTACTTAAGGAACAAAATGAGACCTTGATAATTAAAATCGGTTGAGAAACAAGAAAGATAGGGATTTTTTATCAATAATTGTTGGTGCTGTTTCTAAAATATCGATATTTTGTTCAAAAAAGTTATTTTAGTCATGTTAAATACACTATATTCATAGTATTAGTCACTATAGTCATAGTATTACTATATTCATAGTATTATTATTAGATTAAACTATAATTATTAGTAACTATGGTTTTTTTAATCTTAGGTAACCTTTTCATTTAGCACTGATTTGACTGGGAATCCCCGTGAAAGAACCACCTTAAGTGATCTCTCAAAAATTCCACGGCTGAACGCAAATATGTGCGGCATCTTAAGACTTTCGTAGATGTCCTTTTTCGTTCACATCGCATACACGTACTGTTATAGTGGATACTTAGATAATGCAGATTACGTAAAGACACGGATAAACATAAAACATCAATTATTTATTTTAAAAATTTAGTGTAAAACCTCCTTTTCTAAAAAAAACCTTTCTTTATCAAATAAATTAATACAATTGAAAAAAGCTCTAAATTAAATACACGTGTTCATGCAAGGGAAAAAACTGCAGAAAAGGGAAAGGAAACGATACAGTGTAATATCTCACGAGTGGTGTAGCAACAGCAGCAGCTTCCTCACTTGAAACTCGACAGGGAAAATACCGGACGTATTTTAAATCTTAATCTACATGTAAATGGTTTTACGTCCTCTCTCTCTGTCTCTCTCTCTCTCTCTCTCTCTCTCTCTCTCTCTCTCTCTCTCTCTCTCTCTCTCTCTCTCTCTCTCTCTCTCTCTCTTTCTCTCGCTCTGCCTTCGGTTCTAAGCATCTTTCTTGCACCTCTTTGAGGGCGGATCGGCGCAAAGCTTTCTTTAATATGACTTCGTCGAATTGTCGTATATCACTGCTACATAATTCAGGAGGTAGCTCTGACGTGGATAGAAAAGCAATTCGTATATTTTTAGATTTCACTTGCAGCAGTGAAAACTTAATCAAACCGAATTCAATTTCGCGTCCCATAATTACCTTTTATGTTTAAATTTAAAAACTGCTCTTCAACATACTCCCGTCAAATTTGATCTTAAATTATGTATGCGAACAGAATGATGGATAACACACTTCGTCAATTCATTACCCACGTGTGCACATATGATTTTCTGAATTATTGAATTTTGTTTACTAATTCATCATCGCGAGATAAACGCCGCTATACCTATAGATAATGCGCAAAACCATTGTGCATTTTATACATATTTCAGAGCCTCCGCGAGAGCGTGCAAGAGGTAGCATAGAAGAGCCGGGACGAGCGAAAGAGCGAGAGAGAGAGATAGATAGACGAAGCGTTCGAGGGAGAGAGAGAGGCGGGAATTCCTCGCGTTCGCCCAATCCATCTCCCGGGGCTGTACTTCCCTAATCCATTATTCGCCCGGTATTAACCCATCGGGGCCTATCGAGCCGGCTGCGTAATTGGAATTTTCAGCATTACTCCGCGTAGAAATTCTCTTTTTGCTCCCTCCCTTCGTCGCTCTTTTTATTCATATATATATATATAGGATGTATATATGTAGGATCGACGACGACACGGGATTAGGGTCGCTTTATCGCTTTTATCGAGCGGCCGGGCGCATGGGAATATATATGTATATGTATAGGCCGCGGTGATAGAGATGGATTGGGTTATGGAGATTTTTTTCACGCGCTGATAATTCGATTATACGACGCTCGCGCGAGGCTGGTTTGAATTTCAGGAAGTGAGCGATGACGATGATGGTTATGCAACGCGTGCGATGTTTCGAACGAGTTAACGGCCCGAGCGCGGATAGGTTGACCTCTACGTATTATAGGTGATTTCGAATTGTGTGTTGGGAGGGGAAAAAAATGGGAAATCGTGATATTCGTTAAGTTGAGAAAAATTTTTAATGCGTTATTGTTGGGAGTGCAGAAACGAGAGTTTCAGATGAAACGATCACTTTCTCCCGGGATGATGCCGAGGATAATGCTGGCGAAGGTGATTGGATTGGGGATACAGTTGAAAGAGATAGTGAAATGAGATATATCGGGAGTTCAGGTGTTTGTATCGAGCTTTGTCTGGCGAAATGATACCTCGAAAAGTGTTATAATTAGAAAATGAAAAGGAATTTACTCCAAACATTTTTACAAAAAGCCACTTAGTGTCAAATTACCTATTCGCACACCTAACAATGATAACCCTATATGACATACGTTAATTGTAGCAAATTCAGCAGTTTAAGCATTCGCAAAGTCCTTTCAAAAATTTCAAAACTCTTTTCTACTCGACGCGCCGTTACAGTCTCACCTCGCACTCTTTTTCCCATACTTACACAGAACTCACTTTAGAGAAAAAAACCCTCCTCAGCACCTCGCTACATCCACATGTACTCACACATACACACATACAAACCTTAGCAGCCAACGTATGCAAATAACGCATTTACTCTGGCTCGCGCCATCGAAAAAACTGACTCTGGCAGCGTCGGGGTGTATATATATATATATATATATATATATATATATATATATATATATATATATATATATATATATACACATGCAAACGAAAAATTACGAAATGCGCTACCGCGGTGAAACGAGCGGCGCTCGCTAGAAACAAACAGTAAAATCCTTTCATACTCTGTACTCCGCGCTTTCCGCACCTAGCACCCGTGAAAAAGATTCTCCCTCTCTCTCTCTCTCATTCTACCGTACGGCTCTAAACTCTCGGGGCGTAAACTCTCCGCGCTCAATTTGTTGCTCATGTCGCTCCGTTACCTCATATATATACCTCGTGCACCGTCAGAGCTCTTTCTCTCTCGATAGTTTCGTCTCTCGCTAGACATAGTCATAGACCTTCCCCCTCCCGACACACACACATAGGCCAGTCTTTGTGCGCGCGCGCGCGAACGGAGAGATGAAAAGTGCAGCGCGCGGATGTGTAGAGGCTGTCTTTGTCGGTCCATTACGCCGAGAGAGTCGTGAGAGAGAGAGAGAGAGAGAAGGTATACCTATATATACACCTATCCTTTGTCTCTATCGTGCCGGATCGTGTACGACGGGCGAACGTACGCGGCGTATATATATGTATATCGCGCGCGAGCGAGCGTGGATATTGCACACCTATAGTGCTTTGACTCTCGCGCGTTGTTGATGTACGTGTCTCTGCTGCTGCTGCCGCTGCTGCTGTTGCTTATCGCGCGCTCGACTCCTCCGCTTTCCTAATCTGTCGTAACGCCGCGTATGGGAGAGTTAGTCGACACGCTGCTGCGAGTGATTGACACGCGCGCGCGAGAGAGAGAGAGAGAGGGAGATAGAGCGCTTGTTTCTCACAGTCAATTTAATAAATGGAGGGGTGTAATGCGAGCGAGAGACGAGAGAGGATACAGGGTTACGTGGTTCGGTGGTGTGGTAATTGCTGAAAAATGGTTATAGTTTGGTTGTAGGAGTAACGAGTAACTGTATATATATATAAGAGTAGAGGGGGTGAATTTAATGGACGCTATAATGTTGAAATGATATAGAATATCAGTATTTGGAAATCAATCAAACTAAAGTCAGGGAGAAGTTTTGGCAAAGTGTCACGAAACTGGCTGTCACACACGGCATTCATCCGTTTCTACTGATATGAGTTCTATATACTAACAAACTTAGATCGTCATCAAATATGAACTTTGCATTCTAAATGGTAAATTAACTTATAAATTTTTACAAAAGAATTAAACTTCAAAGCCCCACAATCATCTTCCACATCTCACCATTAAATTTGTTTCTATATAAACGCATACTTCCAAACTCCCCTGTAAAGCCACAATCCAGCCATATTCAATCACGTTAACCTCTCTCCCCTTTCCCCCTTTGCCATTTCACTCACACTTGCGCTTAACCTTCGCAAATCTCTCAAAAGCACACATATCCGCATTTAGATTCCGCGGAAGCGCAGCGCCGGGGCCCGCGGAACGTCTGCCACCCGCTTTATATTTAGATTTCTAGCAAGTCGTCGCGCGCGCGCTCTTGCAAAAAGCCGTAACGCTCGTCTGTATACGTATACACACACGTTCATATACGTAAGTCGTATTTTTGGTGCTGCACCTTCCGAACAAGGGTTGAACGTCCGCGAGTGAGTAAAATCGCGAAAATCCACTCTATTTGGGGGCTCTCTCTCTCGGTTTATCTCCGGAAGGAAGATAGGCGGCGCCGGCGCGCGCGAGTTCGTTCGAGTGAAAATCCGCTCGAATTCGTTTTGGGAGAGAGAATATAGTATAGAGGTGCGGATGTTTGGGTTTCTCGGGTTTCTCTTCTTGGGATTAAAATTGGAGAAGAAATTCGAATTGGCTGAAGTTGACGCTTTTGGCTTCGGGGAAGCGAGATAAAGGGATAGAAGCGATACTCGAATGGTAAATGGAGAAGTATGAGATTATTTGCATTGAAATGGAAGGGGAGAAGTCGAAGGCACGGTGAAATGATAAACTATTCGATCGATCTACAGTGGACTATTTTATCTTATTCAAATCATCTCATCAGTTTTTAACTTCCTTTTTCACTATTCAAAACAAAGAGTTCCAGACATAATATTTCGATTTATAAAGTGCGAGGTACATTTCATTTCGCGAAGAATTAAACACGTCACACACGTGTATATTCGCATGCATCAACGAGCCTAACTTCACGTATATATTTATCTTCCCTCCTTCCCTCTCTCTCTCTCTCTCTCTCTCTCTCTCTCTCTCTCTCTCTCTCTCTCTCTCTCTCTCTCTCTCTCTCTCTCTCGGGTTTGTCTTTTTGCGCGAGCCTTTTCAGTGTTGACGGAGCCGAGGGTCAACATTCCGGCCATTTTGGTTAGGGGGTATAAGTTTATAACGGAGTTCGCGGGCGGCGCTAGCATTCCTCGTCGCTCTATCTCTCGCTCGTATACTATATATAAGTACAGGACGAAACTGTTTCGGATTCCGTCGAAAGTTGGGGAGACGCGCCGGAAGTTATCGCGCGTTGAGGGCAGTTGAGCAGCGAGTTTATTAACGGCGAGTTGTCGGCAATTTATCGGGCGAGTAATTTACGGTAAGCTGTTGACAAAGGATAATATAAACTGCCGCTTGTATTTTTACTTGCAGTTTTAACGAGACCATTCATTGTTATAGGTAGAAGAAAAAGAAAACTTATATAGAAACAAGTTTCACGAACCTCACCTACAACAATCCCCGGTCTTATATTCCTCGGTATAAAAAAGTTTCATAGATTCTAGTAGGAGCTCTATATATATATGCACACGTAGGTCCTAAAAACTTTTCATCTGCCCGGGACGTTTAATGGAAAAAAAGGGCAGCGCTCGAGCGAAATATACATATTTCTTCACCGCGCGCGCGTACTTGCACTTCTCTTACACTATGCAGCGACTCCGTCGCGAACCACACGTGCACGGGCGGAGGGAAAAAGAAACTTCATGCGCGCGTGCGCGCGCCTCGACGATTATAAGAAATACGGTTCAAGAGCAAAGTCAAATGAAATGTTGCGGTGTATATATATATACACACACACACACACACACACACACACACACACACACACACACGGGCGACGCGTTTCCTTTGGCTCCGGCCCAGATATCGCGTACGTTCGTCGTCATTCTGCGCGAGAGAAGTTCGGCTGGTTTAAAATTAAAATTTCACCCCCGCCGCGGAACAATAAACTTTTTTCCCCCGCTCGAAATGGAAAGTTCTTTATTTGCACAATAAATGCTGCGTGGTACGAGGGAAAAGATTCGAGCGGTGCCAGGAATAAACTTTGCGCGCAGAACGATGATATTATGGGGGATAATAATTTTATCGACAAGTTGTTTTAGCGGTTTCTGAAATATGTGTCGGGGAAGCGTCTTGTCTAATAACTAATTTCTAATGGCTCGTTAGATCGCATGGATAAAATAAAGTACTAAAGAGACCTGCTCAATGCCGTCGTATTTTAATAATCTGACGTTTAATTACGAGCATAACAGCCCAACATGTAACCGTAATTTACGGCATCATAAATACATTAGCCTCTCATAAAAACGTTATAAAATCTGATTGATTATAAACATCGACGTAGCTCTCTCTCTCTCTCTCTCTCTCTCTCTCTCTCTCTCTCTCTCTCTCTCTCTCTCTCTCTCTCTCTCTCTCTCTCTCTCTCTCTCTCTCTCTCTCTCTCTCTCTTTTCTTCGTTTTCCTATCACGTAAATACCAACGCATCATCGATAGCTGCACTCTTCAAAAACTACCTCTAAAACCCATCCTCACATTCACTCTTCAATCTCTCTCTCTCTCCTTCGCACACTCCGACTTTCCTCCAATAAACAAAAATCCCACGTAGGTTCCCCAAGAAATATATGTCTCTATACGAGATACCGGCTAATAACACCATAAATACCTTCGTTCGCTCTCTCTCACATCCGACACTTTAGCTAATGCCATTGCATTACGGCCGCCGCGAAATTATCCGTCGCGCGCACGAATTCGCTCTTTCGTAATACCTATCTCTCTCTCTCTTGCGCACGCCGCATATATATTTATAACCATCGGTTGCTCGCGACGAAAAAAGGAATATATCCGAGCTATACGACAATCTCCACAGAATCGCTGCGAGCGCAATAAGTTATATACGCGTGTGTATATCGAACGCGATCGGTGCGATTCTTTATCGCGCGAGTCGCTGCTGCTGCTGTGGTGCCTCCGGGGTATGCGCTCGAAATTACGCGGCTGTCCGACAACTTAACGCCGAGCGAGCGATAATGCGCGGATACGAGGGTGCAGGTTCGCGTGATCGTTTTTGAGAGAGGAAGAGATCTGTGGAATTTTATTTGGAGCTGTGTGTGTGTGTATGTGCGGGAAATGGGGGAAAATGTATAGGTGGCGGATGGTATATAGTGCGCCAGATGATGAGATGGATGCTGCTACGATAAATTTATGGTTATTGGTATCGATGTGCTGGATAGCTGTTATCATTTACGATAAAATGGAAAATTCGCTCGGTTTTACGCGGAATGATAAAGCTGAAAATTTGTTAGAAGCTGTTTAGCGGTATAGATTCTGAGGGTGTAATGGAAGTGCAATTTCTTTTACGACCGCGCGATGATCGACTATGGGTTCTGCGAAACATTATTTTTCACCTTTATCTAAATTCGCTATCGGTTTCGCTGGGTGTTACGTAAGAATAATTCGAATGCAATTTGCGACTTTACCTCAGTTACCGTGGACGGACTCCGCTCACGTGCGCAAGTATGGATGTAATTAGAGGCTAGATTCCGATAATTTACTTAATTTCATTAGGAGACTCATTTTACAAATATATATACGAAGCGTTTTCTAGAATATCCTACATTTAATGGTTACTCGATCATAATATCGATTATTATAAAATTAAAACAGTTGTGGTGAAGTAACCTGTACGTGAAATGTTCCCCTTTAGTATTAACTGCAATGCACGAGCGATAATTCAAACGGATAATAACATTCTTTTCTTTTACTACGTTTCAGTAGAGAAAACATTTTTATATCGACATTGAAATTGAATTATGTTGCAACGATTGCCATTAAATTTAATTGCTTCAATCAAACTATATCCATCCAAACAAAAAATAAAATACTCTTCAAAACTTATCAATTACTTCCCAAATTCAATCAACCACTGTGCCAGACACACGCGCACTACCGCTTCAAATCGTCGAAGAAACAGTGTTGTACATATATACACACGCACTCAGCGCGAACGAACCTCGCGCGGCTATACTCATCAGCACCCGAGAGCACACCGCGTTTGGCCGTCGAAAACACGAGCGGCGGCGGCGGCGGCCAAAGACAGGTTTTACGAATTTTTTATCGTGTGCCCGCGTGTATACATACGCGCGCTCGAGCGTCGCATGTATATGGACCGGGGTAACCCGATCGCGGCCGGCACCGAGAGCGAAATTGCGTATTCGGGCTAAATAGTAACGCGAGAGGTCTCTCTCAATTTTTCATGTTTTTCCCGCATCTGGCGCGAGTGAGGGAGTTAATGAATTATTCGAGCGCGGCTGTTCGTCGCGTTTTAATTGAAGCGCGGATTGACGGTCCTATGCTGCTTTGCGATTGAGAAGGAAGTGAGGAGATTTTTTCGATCGAAAGAATTTTTGGGTTTTATCGATTTCGTGAGTTAATTTTTTTTTTGCTTTTAAGATTTATATTATGTTATAAACGTTAGATCGAATTATTCAGTGAGTGTGCAGGAATATGAATTTTCTGACTTACCTGCAATTTATTATTCCTATAGTAATTTTTAATTTTAGCGACTAATGTAAAAACATATTTCTCAAACGTAGTCCTTTGCTTAAAGTTCGCGTATACCATTCAAGACCAAATAGCGCGTTCTTTTCGCGCATTTGAAAAAGATTCGGTACACACAAGGTACCAGCATTTATTTATTCTCCATTTCGAAACCCATTTATTTACCCACGTTTCCGCGTACATTTTCATATTCCAGCGTTTTGAAATAATGGCGAATTAAGAAAACAAACGACCGGTGCACAGTCCTACTCGCGCTAAAATGAAAAATCTCGTACAAGGGGGAAAATAATTCGATACCTAACGGTACCCGCGCTCCCTAACAAATGCGAGCCATAGCGCGTACACAACTACAGAAATTGAAGTCGTACACACACCGCGCGCATAGTTCATCGCGGAAACGCAATTCCACAGCCGCTGGTGAATCGATCATCCCCGATAAATGATCTCGACGGTTTTTTTCTCTCGCTCCCTCTCGTCCCTTCAAAGGGTTAACTTCGCGAGCAGAGCAACTTCATGAAAGTAAAATCGATTATGAAGTTTGTAGCTCAGGCTCGTGCGTACGTACGTATACATAGACCGGTTTGCGCTGAGCGGCGGGTGAGATTTTCAATTGAAGCGTTGATTAAGAAATGAGCCGAGCTCTCCCGCGCGCGCGCGCGCCTCTGAGCGGCGTAAATTAAGCCGAAACGATCGTTAGCGCTGAAACGTATCGACGAGCGAGCGAAGAGAGTGTGGGGCGCGGCTATTTGATCAACCGATAAATTTCGTTTTATCGCGGGGCCGCAGAACGTGCAATTATGATGCGCTCTTTCGGTATTTCTGCCGAGTTCGAACGGAACGTTTTGTGATGCGGGATGGAAAATTGAATCGTCTCGAACTTGTTTCGCAAATGGCCGGGGTATTAGGATCGTAAATATGGTTTTTAGTAGTGTGGTAATGAGGTGGATTTTTCGATGCTAAACGTTTAAAGTTACAAATTTGCTGGAATTGCCGTGTAATAAAGTCAGTCGAATATTTTATTATTATTATTCATATAAAAACGAAAATAAAAATTTATTTTGAAACTTTATCGTTATTTTTCGAGATCTTAATAATGGCAGTCACGTGTGCATAGTTCGCGTTCTCATCTTTAAAAAATGAACTGTCACGATTTGAAAATAGAGAGCGTCATTTATTTTGGTATTCAAGACATCAAAATGCAATGCCATGGTCTACCAATCCACCATCATAAAACAAGCTCAGCTATCTCATCGTAATGCATAAACCGTCTTCGCCGTATTTTTCACTCGGATGCTAGGGTACGTAAACAAATGCAATAATTTGTTAGCAATTCAAATGGAATTTGCAATTTCGTATTTACATTATTATAGAATAATAAAATTTTGGTTGTAATAACGTTTGCATACAGATTTTATTATTATTAGAAAGCTAGTTTCGTAAAGAAACCATAGATCGTAAAAATCTAAAACCACACTATACTTTATTATAAGATATTTCGAGCAAGAATATGTCAAATCTTCTTATACTTAAAATATATAGTTATATATAGTTAAAATTTCCTATATGAAGTATAATAATTTTTTGGATATTTACAGTCAGCGATTATTTCACGGAACATTATATATCTCTTACCTAACTGTTTATAATTTCAACAAATCACTATTCCGGAACTCATAACACCACACATACCTAAAAACAATCGTCATTCCAACACAATCAAACCCTAATCCGAGACTAAACCACTTACAACCTTATCCCGAACCAAACCAACTCCCACATCTCCCTGAACTCACCCAGGCTGGAACATGGGGGGCAGCGTGGGCACATTGATGCTCGGATACATCGGCAGGAGATTCTCCCTCTGATGATGATGCTGCTGCTGTTGCATTTGCTGGTCCTCAATGGTGCTGTAAGCTACAGTCCTACTGGCACTCGGCTCGATTAAAGCACTCAGTCTCTCGTCCCTAGGTCTGCCGTATCCCGAAGACCTCACGTGGTTCCTTGACGTGGTCGTCGTCGTCGTCGTCGTCGTGGAAGGCGTCGTAGAGGCTGTAGAGTGCGAGAGACTCCGATAGCCGAGGAGACGCGAGTCGCTGCTACGCCGGAGGAGAGAGTCATGGTTGTGGTGCCGGCTGTGCGGGTACTGAGCCGTGTGGGCGTTGTGCCGGGTCGACCAGCTTACCGGGCCTGGATTCTGGAGTTAGGAATGGCATCTTTTGGATATGGTGGAATGTGCATTTTTCATTTGTATAAATTTCTAATGAAAAAAAAAAGTATTGTTTCTAATTTTGCAAACAACATTAATTTACTACAAAGTTTACAAAACAGACTACTGAAAATGATAAACAAAAACAACTTTATAACACACAAAAACCCTCTGAATCTTGGGCAGCTATTTGCATATGAAACCTTAATATATCATTATAATGCGGTTAAAAGTAAATATATTTAAATTCAACAAACATAACAGGAAATAAGAGTATTCAATTACCCCTAAAACACAGAAGGGTGAGTAATAAAAATAGCTATCTTAAAGGGGTTTTAATAGGTAACCAAATGAACTAAAAATTCTAAATGATACTTCTTATAAGAAAAATAAGTTAAAAGAGTGGATTACCAAAAATATTTTATAGTAAATAGTGAATAATAAATTGAGTACAAATTAAGGATACTTGTTTTGTGTCACTAAAAAAAAATGTTTTAAGTTTAAATATATATCTTTTGTTAAAAACGCATTGGTTGCACTATTCTGCGTCTAGTGACAATTTTAGACGATATTATAAAAACTGTTATATTAATATTTTTTCTTTAGTCTTAGTTTCTAGTTTTAAGTTAATTTTTGTAAATCTCGACCGCCCAACGAACAGGTAATTGCGTTTACCTCTGCGGGATTTTACTTCATGTAAATTTTGGTTGAATAAATAAATAATAAAATAAATAATAACCATTCTTAGTATATTTAAGGGGGCTAGACACCTTTTTTCTGAAATAAAAAAGTCATATTTTAATACATAAATATAAACTAATTATTTCCCACTTTTTACACATAAAAGAGGGTATATTTACCTCACCTGAGACCTTGGTCTGGGCCCTTTATATTGTCCAGAACCATAGTCATCGATGAAACAAGTTTTTTCACTATCCGTAAGCTTTGAAATTTTCCTGTGGATGGATTGATTTCAGATTTGAACTAAATTACTCCTGAATAGTATAATTCTCATATGAGTGTAGGGATTTTTGATCCGATGAGAAAATAAATTTTGTGCTATTTTTCAAGAAATTTTTAATTTTTAAAAATTTTTTCAATTTTTTCAAAATTAATAAATCCCTACACTCATTTGAGAATTATACTATTTAGGAGTAATTTAGTTCAAATCTGGAGTCAATCCATCCACAAGAAAATTTCAAAGCTTACGGATGGTGAAAATACTTGTTTCATCGATGACTATGGTTCTGAACCATAAAAAGGCTTATCGGAGAAAGTTCTAAGGTAAGGTAAATATACTCACTTTAATATATAAAAAGTATAAAATAATTAATTTACATTTATGTATTAAAATACGACTTCTTATTTCAGAAAAAAAGGTGCCTAGCCCCTTTAATATTTTCAATACAATAGCTATTTTATACTATTTCTATGAGATTTGTTGTAATTACTATTAGTAGTTATAGCCAAGGAAGTAGCTTCGTGGAACGTTAGAATCTGCATTTTTGTGTTGAACGATTATCATTGGCATGAATCACTATTATACTACCTTTCAAAGTTATATTAAAATGTTACTCTGATTGGTTGAGAAAAGACTCATTTCCGGTAAAGAGTTTTTCATCATACCCATAAATCAACCCAGCTAATAGCCTTATTTTTATCTAAGATAATTAATATCCCGGATACAGGAATCGGTGAATCACAAGCAAAACAACATATACACACACGACCATTTCTATTCAAATCAAACAGTCACTTATTATACTCATCCCAAACAGGTTTTCAATTAACCTTTCGACCGCTTTAAAACACCTATTAAATCATATTTGCTGCAATAAAAAGACTCTCATTATATGCGCTATTACCTTGTGATGATGCGTCGATCCGTGATGCTGATGACTCGGGCGATTCGTCGCCGGTGCATCGCCAGAGACGAGCAGCAGCGGCACGAGGGACAGGAGCAGGAGGCGACGTGCCGCGGCCATGCCGCCCGTTTTTGCGAATTATCCCTTGGGCACACCTCGGCCGGTGCGTCACATTTTTCAGTCTTTTTTACGGGCCCTTGCGTCTTCCTCTCAGCTGCTCTGCAGCGCGCGCACACTCGACGTTTCGCGGTGTCAGTGACCTGTCTTATTTACTTTGCGTATAGGAAGTTTTGAGGTACCTGAGGATGGGCGGGGTAACGCGATGGTGGTAGTAGTAATGATTAATGCAAATCAATCGCCACTACTTTTTGAAATTTGATTTATTTTCATGAGTTTTAATTGGAGCATCTATGATAAGTCAAATTTCAATTTATGTGGATAGCAGAGCAAAGATAAATGCTTGAATAATACAATCAATTTTTTATCACGATGTTTTTGGTTTTTAATAAAATGCAAATTACGTAAAATCAGAAGAAAGCATTGTGAGAAATTATTAGTGAATATTCTCCTAGTAAAGAAAATACAATCGTACGTTGTTCAATCGAAACCCAAGCTATCAATGTACTCTTTTTTATAGAGAGCAAACAATAATCGATACAGTTCTCACGTTACTAAAAACAATGTATCTCTGATACAGTATATGAATGCAATCGGTCGGCTTTCTAATTTTTAACAATCTATTTCGAAAAATACAATAGTTATATAAAACGGAAAAGTAACAATAATTTATTTTTAAAAAATTTAATTGAAAAACGACGCTTATCTTTTACAAATCGGTAGAGTATACCGGTTGAAATTTTTACGGCGAACAGTTAACATCCGAGTAGTGTATGTAAATGCAATGTAATGAATTGAATTGACTAACAGCATTCATCTTACGTAAAAGACAATAAAGCTATTTTACATAGGCTAAAGACAGACATTATACTGTCTTTTATCTTTCATGTATCGCACTATCAAGCCATTTATCACTATCATTGAATATATATTCGCATCGCCCAGCATTTTCCTTTAAAATTAAATTCGACTCATGCATTGCTACCCTATTATATATATCAAAAAGCCATTGTCGACCTCGAGAAACTACCGGTTACCCAAACGCGAGAAATAACAAATATTAATAAACAAAATCTTTTAATAAACTATCGATGACCCATTCAAAAGTAAACAAAACTTAAATTTCTCTTTAAAAAATCGGACTCTGATCAACCACACACGTAAAAAATCAATACCGATCATAATAGAAACACAAGAAACTTACTTCTTACAAACATCTAATTATTAATCAAAATCACCCGAAATCCATACAGTTAAGAAACCTTCCACTGTTATCAGTAACTCACAAATTACACAACTCAAGCATGCATCGTTATTCACAACATCAGCCCTCGATACCGGTCACCCAACGACCACCACAAGAATCGTCCAAAAGCCTCGGAAACCTTCCAAACCTCACGCAATTATCGAATTCTATCACTGTCAACAACCGACAACAACAGCAACAGGATTCAATTGACCGTGCACCAACGAGATCGCGCGCGCAGAGTCGTCGGCGCGTGGTGCGCAGCTGCTGACCAGCGCGCGTACACTGAACTGCAGACCGAGAGAGCGAGTGAGATTCTGCTGTGTGCACGGCGACGAGTCTCTCTCTCGCTCTCTCTCTTTCTCTCCTTCTCTCTTACCGTGCAACTCTGCTCTCCACGTGCTTGGCGATCTCTTGCACGCTCACTTCGCCCGCTCCCTCTCTCTCTGTCTTTGTGCTCTCGGCTAAGAGAGCGCAATTGCAGCGCTAGCGCTCTCCTTCCTTCCTCTTTTTCCACATGCATCCTTCCTCCTCCTCCTCCGGAGAGAGATTCCTCCTCTGTCTCTTATTCTCTTCCCCGCCGCTACCTCCTCTTCCTCTTCTTCTTCTTCTTCTTTCTCTCTGCGCATTTTCTTTTTGCGCCGAGCGTATAGAGACTCTTCCTTTTTCCCCCAAGGACGGGCTAGAGCGAGAAAGAGACTGTGGTGAAACTCTTGAATAATGCCCCCGCGTCGTCATCTGCGTCCGATATCTCGACGAGGCGTTTAAGAGCGTTCTTTGTCGTGTACAGTAACAGCAGCAGCAGCTCGTATACTCTTTTTTCTGCGTGTGTGTGTTGTGGGCACGCGGTGACGCTTGTAATTACGCAGGTACCTAGTGCCGGCTTGTAAAAAGGAACAGGGTGGAGAAAGATAGAGAGAAAGACACGAGTAGGGAGGCTGTTACTACTGATTCGGAGTATCGACGGTTATTGGGTCGGGATATATATTATTTTCTGCGGGTCTCGTTTCACCGAGTTGTAATTGGTTTGCGGGGCCGCATAGGAGTGGATTTTATGATTTACTTTTCTTAGACACAATCCTGCGCGCGCTTAACAGATAAATGAATTATGCCGTGTGTAAAGAATATTAAAGAGGTGCGCGTAAATAAATTATTCCGAGTGGATTGATTCAATCAGCAATATATTTATCATACTCGCTATCGCGTGTTGTGTGTGTGTGTGTACAACTTCTTTTAAAATACACTCGATCAATTAAAACTACTTGCTGACCGAATTAATTAATCGGTTAAGTATGATATTTTTCTGCGATTGTATTAAGAGCGCCATTTTATAGAATTCATTCGTGCGAATAGCGTTCTCAAAATAATAAATTTTAAAATTGTTCATTGTGGAGAATGGAGTTAACGAGATACTGTAAAACGTATATAATTGATACGACTAATCGCAAGAAACTCCAACTTTATAAGATATGGCTCAATTATGGCGTAGAACAAAAACGCTTTTATCGCTAAACGGTTTTCTCTTTCTGCGTTTAAAAACACGTGTATGATGTGAGAAACTTTCACTGTTACATTGCACACACACACACAACATACACAATGTGTACGAATATAATCAAGAGTTTAATTATATTCGCGATGTATGTGCGAAAAAATAAGTTATTACACTAATAAAGTTATAAAGTTATGTTTGCAAACTGTCGTGAAGCTGATGAAAATAAATTATGTCTGCGAGGATATTATTAAAGTTTCATATTTCGTTAAATTGTTTCCTTGAAAATTTTCACCAAACGCATCTGCTTTTTTTAAATTTCAGCAAGTATATAAATTACAATACGTTACGTGAAAAGTACTCCATGAAAAAGAATATTTATAAACGTAGTTTTAATCGGTACAACAACTGATTTATTCGTTAATGTTATTTATTTATATTTTGGTAAGCCATCCAATGCACTTTAATGCTCTTTCATCAAAGATAAAATGAGTAAGTAAATCAAATACGAATATTCTGTTGTTACGTCAATCTAAGAAATAGGCAAATGATGATCGAAAAATCGTTTCATCATAGCGATTAATTAGTCAGTTTTACTAGCTATTTTCTAACTTCTTGGCGATTTCATATAGATGAATTTCTACCAGAGTATCAACGAGTATTTATTGAAATTTCGCAATACAAAAACGCTAAAGTACCCATCGTTTCAATAATCTCTTCCAATCAATGATTCTCAATTTCCATAAATGCGACTTCCTCGCACTTCTTCGAGCGTGCATCTTTTCCAACAACAACTACCACTTTCCAAAACAATTATAACCACCTAAAAACCATCCCTCTTCGACCGCATTCCGCTTATTCCTTCTCATCGAAATTATTGCGATCGGGTTATCTCGCTCTCCGCGCGCGTGCCGCGCAACATTCGCACGCGCGAGCGGCATTTATATCTCCCTCAATAAATTTATACGCTCGCTCGCGCGAAATATCTCCCAGGCCAATCATCTCTCTCTCTCTCTCTCTCTCCCTCTCCCTCTTGCCGATTATTTTGTCCCAGCCATCCACGAGCAGAGCTCGCGTGCATGCAGGTACGCGAGCGGAGAGAGAGAGAGCCTTTATCGGAGCCTCAGGACAGGACAATGCGCCCTCGTCTATGTTTGCGCGACGCGACAATAACCGCGTGTCCCCGCCGCGCGATAAAGGCGTTATACGACGCGTGCGCAGTTGCTGCGCGCTCTATACGACTGTGTATCTGTGTGTATGTGTGTCTAAATCGGAGACGAGAGATACGGTTTGCGACCGGCTCGTTACTTTTTTCAGGTGCATGTAAGTAGGGCTTTTTGGGCTAAGTGTAATTTTGACCGCGAGGGGAAGTAGGTATACGACGGCGGCCACTGGGTAACAGAGTGGACAGAATGGGGTTGGAGGATTTATGGGAGGTGGGATAGGTTTCAGGAGGATTTTAGGCTAATTAGTAAGGGGGGATGAAAAGAACGTTAAAAGTGCTTATTGAAGATTGAGAAAAAATGTTGATATGACATGAATTATATTATTTCTCGTTAAGCTTGTTAGTGTGTCTGCCATGATCGTAATGGTATTTACGTATAATTTAATATCCACTAATTTGCATCCGTGAATTAAATGTAGGTATATTTGTGGTTTGTAATTACACGTCTTAAGTAAATAAGCCTTGAAAGTAATTTGCAGTCACTGGTATTATTCCTATGATTTTATAAAAAATGTTGATAAAATTGGTAAAAGTCAACTTTTAAGAAACCTTGGATTTTTAGCCAAATGTAGATTGTAAGAATGTAAACTTCCTGTAAAGTTTTATCTTGCCTTTATATAGATTTTAAATTAATTCTCATACCTTAATTATTTATGCTCACACCTAGTTTTACTTAAACCTATAAAATATTATGCTACTGCTATTTAAGTTTTAATTATTGCCTCTTATATAATTAGTAAAAGTTGATTTATGGACATTAAAGACTGATGAAATCATACATTAGCTAAATATTTGTTTTTCCTTCTTGCTGAGTGATTAATTCTTCTTTGTTAGGAATGATCATAATACATTTCTAAGAAACAGCGAAAACACAAAGACAATAAGAGTATCCACATGTATCAACTCAAGATCAGATATAAAAGAAAGGATAAGCATCAGCAGCGACAATCAAAATATGTTTGCACAAATCTGCTTTTCAAATTTTTTCATGACTCAGAAAATAATAATCGAACATTCCATTGTTGAATATAAAAACATGAAAAACGCATACTTGTACATTTTTCAAATTACTAAATCTGAACCCACCACAAAAAATTACAATCGCACAAGTCACGACTAAAAATCTCTTACACAAAGCCTAGCATCAATAAATTTTCCGAAATCCTAATTTTTCCATCCCGTCGTGTAGATAAGATTATTACATTAACCCGATTAAAAAGTGGCCAACAGGTTTGCGCGCGTTTCCCATAAAAATCGAGCGTATGACACAAGCTTTAATCTCCTTTGTACGGCGGCTGCTCCCGCGCAAACTGGTTTTCGCCACGCATTCTGCAGACGCGTCTGAACCGAAACTTATACCCGAGCGCGCACAAAGCAACAGCGACGGCATATATATACACGCCATCCGCCAAAACTTCCTCGCCTTCAACATCAGCGAAATGCTTCCAGATAAGGTATACAGCCACTCGAAGCGAAAAATTTCTCTCCCTCCCCTTCGTGCATCTTCACGAGGTTCTCGAGAAATCCGGTGAATCACTTAGAAGGATTCCAATCTTGCGCGATATTCACACCTCGATGGAGGAGCGCAGAGAGAAACCGTTTAGCGATCTATCGGGGATTAATCGGACCTTGGATTAGCGAAAGATATAATACTTTATAGGCTGAGCTTGTTGTTTTTTTCTTGCCGCTTATTTTTCACGGTCAGTAAGTGCATCTTTTAGATATACTTATTGGCGATTCGTCTTTCGGTTATTTATGGGCTGCTTTCTTTGTGAGGTGGCTGAATTTGAAACGGATGTAATTTATGATGCGGTCGGAAAGACGAAGGTTTTTTATGTATTATGGGCATTGGCGATTTTTGAGTTATGGCCGGGGAATGCAAATGGCTGTGGATTAAAAATGTAGAAAACGGTTCATAAATTATATGTTCGTTAGAGATATGGAAAAGGTATTTAATCGAAAACTACATGGGTTACGCATGTTAAATAGAAAAAGAATTTAGGAATTTTATATTTGCATAAAATATTTATTGAAATTCATACAATATGTCGATTGAATTATAATAAGTAATGTAACGTAGAAACTTTACCGTGTGTATCTGTACAGAATATTATATAAAATTGAGAAACTTGTTTATGCTCTGATGAAGCGAATAAACAATAAATGAAATTTCGTTTTTCATTCCCAAAAGCTCATGTAACATACATTATACACTGTTATTTTAATAATGTAAGTAATTTACAAGTAAATATTGTGAAAGTATTTGTATTTTATAATCTGAAAATTATTATTGTTAAAAAAGTATACACCCACTCGTTTATTAATATAAAATAAACCCACTATATTATACTCTGTATATAATTTCTCTTATTCAGTTCAAAATTAACATAATTGCACAATAATTTGAAAAGTAAACGCTCTCTGCATTTAATTTAGATTAGACGTTTTCTTTTTTTTTCGCATTTGAGGCCAGGCGCTAATAAATGAATTAAACGTGTTGACTTAATTTAGCTGGAATTTTAACTATTTTAAAAGCTTCGTAACGAGAGATTAACTTACACTATATATTCCTTCTACTAAACGTTAAGAAGAATAAATTAGCTTATCCAAATTCGCGAAAGAACCTTCGTACCTCTAAATTCCTTGCAACTCTTTATTTCCATTCCTGCTTACCAATATTTTCCTCTAATTCCGAATTTCTAAACACCTTTCTTCGTCTAAAAACCATCATAAACCCACGTCGCCCTCGCTTCACCTGTCGTCGCCCACGCGCGCTCGGATAATCGCTCTCAGCCGCAGAAATCCGCTTTTCGCATCTCTCTCATTATCTCTTTCTCCGCTGCTCGCGCGCGTCTTTTCTCTCCCCTCTCGCTCTCTTCTTATTGTCTTTCATCCGCCTCTCCATCGCGTTAATCCATTCAGCGCCGCTTTTATTTTATTCGTCGGAGCAGCGCACAAGAGATTATGCAGAGGACGGGAAATAAGATTTTCGCGCCGGAATTCCGTAGTAAAATTTGATTAGCCCGAGCGTCGTGCTTCTTCTTTTTTTGTTTTGTCTTGGAAGGTTGACTTGGCGTGTATGAGGCGATGCATTTTTAAAATTGCGCGCGGCGCGGTGTGGTGGAAGGTTGTAAAGTCCGGGAAGATTAAGGGATCTCCCGGAGTCTCTTTGTGCGACGACAATGGAATTTTTCTCGTCGAGCGTAAAAATTTGATTGAATTCGATATGCGATGTTTATGCGCCACGAGTAAGTGTAGTTGTTACGAGGACATACAGAGATCGGGTTTCTCAAGTTTTCTGCATTTGCCGAGAATAATATTTGAATGAAAAGCAGATGCTTGTATGTTTGTAGCTTTATGCTAAACTCAAGTGTTAATAAGATTATACAAACGTATTAGGATAAAATGTATTTAATCCTTACACTTAAAACCTTAAATAATAAACTTTATGCGAACATGAATATTAATTAAAACTTTTTATACAAATCTGTTGAAACACGTCCACACACTGTGGTAACAATATATATAGTTACTGCTACAATAATGCGAATAGTGCAAAATCGTCACTACCTTATATTTTATAGTAAAAATAACTACATTATAGTTGCATTTGCAATAATTATAGTTAAAACTACTATAATATAGATAATATAGTATATTTTACTAAAAAACATAGACATTCGACGATTTTAACGGCATATTATAGTAGTAACGTCTGCGCATATTTTTCTCAGTGCACGATTTCCGGAACTATTCAACAAATTGCCAACAATTAATTGTCGCCACAATGTCACGAAAATTCAAAACATTTTTACTTCTGCCAGTACAAATTAGCGCACATCCGCACATCCGCACATCGCTTTCGTCCTTCTCCCTCAGCATCTCATAACCGCACGAAACTTCGGAAACCCAACGTCCGAGAATGCCAATGATTTTTCCTTGTAAATATAAGCCATTCGTTATACCACCGCCGCCGCTACCGCCGAGCTACACAGTCGGCGCGCATACCTCGCATATCCTTAAATACCGCGCGTTTCTCTTGCTTTGTTAACTCTCGCGTTTATGTTCTCTTACTCTCCCTCCGCACACTGGCGCCGCCGCGGTTCTCGTGCAAAGCGCGGCCGCTCGTTTCTTTGTTTCGACCGTGTAAAGAGTAATTTTTCCCCATCTGGTTCACGTGTGTGTTATATGTATAGCCGGAGGTTGATAGTGCCACTCGTCGAGGTAATGATGAATGGTCAAGCGCGGAGGAGGATTCATTGTGTGTGTTCGAGAGCGAGAGAAGGCCGGTGGACGGATTCTCCCCCGTCGAATTGATTTTTGCGCACGATATCGCTAATTGCGCCGAGGCTCTTTCCGTCGTTTTGTATCTCATCGTTGTCGATGATAGTAACGAGAGATTCTCTATCTATTGTGGGAGTCGTTTTCCTTTGTTCGCATTTAAAGAGGCATTAATTACTCGCTGGGAGGAATTTTTTTCACCCCCTCCCCTCCCGAGATTCGTTATACTCGTTTATCATAGAGATGCGATTGCGCGCGGCGGATTCGCGACCGCGGCGCGCGCCGGCGCGTACTTTCAATTTACTTTGCGCGCGAAGTATGGAAGGAAGCAATTACCGGGCCCTTTTAAAGGAGTATAAATTAAGCTGGCGCGCTGAGACGTTAATCGTCTTTTAATTTTAGAAAAGCAGATGATTATCGTTCTTCTGGGCTCTGCGCTATATATATATAAGAATATCTTCCGCGCTTATGATTTATATTACTCTTTTTTTTCTTAATTTCTGGCTCGCGGAACTTTAACCACCCGGCGAGAGAGAGAAAAAAAACCATTAATAGTTTAAATCGATTTGGAGTTATATGGAGTTGGAAAAGTCATTTCCTCTTTACAAGAGTTCAAATTGGAAAAGACGGGGCGACGTGCCTCAAATCTGAAGAGGCAAATAAATCACCCTTTTGGCCTTTCGCTGAAAGTTACAATATATATATTTACGCTGCCTGTCAGCTTTTAAAGTATCTCCGGGACAAAATTACGGAGAATATTGAATTTGCCGCGCACACGCGCTCTTTATATTACTACGCACAGTCGTAATAAATTTGTTCTGAGTATTTCGCATTTCATACGCTGCACTATACGTTATATATTTCTATATTCAAATAAAATATGCGCACGTTCAATTTAATTTCGTTCAATTTTCTTTGCATAGAATTTAGATCACCCCCCCCCCCCCCCCAGAAACATATTTAACGAAGAACAGCAATAAAGTTACTCTTATACATGTTCGAAAATTTAAATGTAAAATTACGAAATAAGAAAATTATACTATTAAAATTGTTTCGACATTCGCGATAGCATATTAGTTACTTATATTAGCCGCACCAAATAGCGTAAGAGAAACATAGCATTAAATGCGAAGGAAATTATGCCATTACGGCAACCGTGTTATTTCCACCACGTGAAACGTACATTTGCAACTCGCCCCGGCTTATCTGCGAAATTGGCCTGTATAATTCTTTCAAAGATACGCCGGCTAATACACCAGAACACCCGCATGTTTTCCATTAATTATCCCGCCACACATTTTCAAATCCTCAAAACAATTATCCTCTAATAACCTTCCCGTATACATCAGCCCGCGCCCTCTCTTTCCAAATCAAAACAAAAGCATCG
The DNA here is from genome assembly GCA_036365515.1 of Torymus aiolomorphi. Classification (NCBI taxonomy): domain Eukaryota; kingdom Metazoa; phylum Arthropoda; class Insecta; order Hymenoptera; family Torymidae; genus Torymus; species Torymus aiolomorphi. Next base: position 58,660,693 of record CM070873.1, on the reverse strand, counting down.
CTCACGACACTCCCAAGTCCGCCTCGTAAATTTTATCAGCTGCAGCACTCGCTTTCATTTTCGGCTCTCCTACACCTCGCCGCGCATCGCATGACTCCACCTTCCATTTCATTAGCATACACACGTATACATATACGTAGCATTGTCAGGGGAAGAGAACGAATGCGCCGAGTCGTGGCCTCCTCAAGGGCGAGTGTATGTGCAGCGAGCGAGCGCGCCACGCGACTTTACATTCCGCGCTCGTTATCGATCAAACTTGCCCGCTGCGCTCGCGCGAGCTTCCTTACTTCCATTGCCCGCTCGCGTGGGTCACGGGCTCCGCTTCGCCCTTCAGCAGTGCTCGCTTGCACGGCCGAGAGAATTATCGTGACGTGTGGGAATGGCTGGTATAAAGGTAGGTATATAGAGGCGCGCGCCGTGGGGGACGAATTGGATGGAATTGCGGAGGTGGGTGCTGTATAGTCTTGTTTTTGTTTTTTGGCTGATGGGCGAGGGTTGATGAGGATTTAGGGTTTGGTTTGATTTATATAAGGGAGTGCGGGATGGAATGGCTGGAAAGATATACGTGGGGACGGTAAATTCGAATTCACTGCAATTTTAAAATATGATCTTTTACAAATTTTTTTTTACTAAAGAATATATTAAAGGTGGGACTTTGAGATATGGATAAATTCTTGAATGTATCGTCATAAGTAAATATTATTTTTTTTTAATTACGATAAAGTATAGTAGTTTCTTGCAAGAAAATGTTTCCCAGTAAAGTAAGGGATTAATTATACAAGTAAAGTAATACGATAAAAAGTCTGAATTATAAGAATAAGTAAAATAAATAGGTGGAACTGGAGCTTTGAAAACAAGCATAATTTCCTCGAACAAATTTGAGCTTTCGTTTTAGGTTTAAAGGGAAACTTCCGATCCTCAATTGGCCTGAGCTTGTTTTAATTGCAGTATTTGTTTTGATGACCTATTCGAAAGCGAGCTATCAAATGAAAACCCTGTAAAGTATATATTCCTCGAAATTATTCAAAGCGCAATTTCACTTCTGAATGAAAGCAGATTTATTCCTTGCACAAGCCATTTCATGTTGATAGACGGTGTACATTATATAAGGAAAACTATGTCTGCACAAATTTGTACACTTTTTTTAATTAAAGATATTTCCATGACATTTCAAACTTATTGGATATAATGTATTAAACTTATTTTATTAGTTTTGATTAAATTGAGCTCTGGCTTAAATTAGTTATATAGACTTATGGCTTGTGCTATATTTGTCATCGATATACATGTGTCATGCATATACACGTGCGGATAAACACGATTCAACTTTATATCTGATTATTATTGCCAAATATGATCACGTTACATACACAATCCTGTTAGTTACATAATTAACAGTCAGTTTAAAATATACAAATAAAGCAAATATTAATTTCAACAAAACCTTATTTAAAAAATTGTATTTTCCTATTTACACGTCCATAAATTACACTTCTAATCTAAAGACACCCACCCAATTCCATACAATTCGCAACAACAGCGCCAACAATTGACAGATCCCATTACCACCCTCATTAAACAAACCCCGCCAACTTTCACATCTCCATATACACACACAAACGTGCATCTACCGCACTCAAACGCTCTAAAATGCCGAGCTTACAAAGACCTCAGTATACAACAACCGGGCAACGTGATACACAAACCACCTGGTACCCACTAGCGGCAACAGCAGCACGCGCTTGCACGTGCGCGACTTCGTAATTGTCCAATTGAACGGATGGCCGGCAACGAAATCCGACAATCGCGCGCCTCCGCCGCCGACGCCGCGCGGATCGATAACTTCTGGTGTCGCGTGCGCCCTCGTTACATTGTTGCGAGGCTATATCGCCTGCATACACTTTTATATATATATATATATATATATATATATATATATATATATATATATATATATATATATATATATATATATATATATATATATATATCGGGTCATTACGGATTTCGCGCGGCGCGCAAATGTGTCGCCACGGAGTCTATATAGAGGGCTCGGCGATTATTCCCGCGACGGTTCGACGATTGTTCACCTGCGGCTCGTGCGGTCGTAAAGATCTATATGTGTGTGCGAGTGCGTAGATGATGGGTTCGTGGGTGGAGAGCGAGTAATTGGTAAAGAGATCTTTGGGAGGTATTGTTCGTGGTGTTATTGTTGCTAAATTATATATGTTGTACGTTTTTTCATTGTGTATATTTGGAAAGTTAAATTAAATTCCTATTGGATTGCGAAGAAAGTTATATAGATAATAATTTAAGGATACACTTTGATTGCTTTAATTTTGTTATTGTTAGTAAAACTTTACTTATTATAGGAGAGGACCAGGCCTCCGGATCCCGAATTCGGCTCGAACTTTCGAAATATTAAGAAAGTTGCAATATTAAACCCTAACGCTAAAAAAACTCAAGTTCTCGACATTTTTAGCTTGATTTTGAAAAATAACTTGTAAAAGACTTTTCTTAAAAAGGTAACCATTTCATCTTCGAAAGCCCTAAATATTATTTCAAAAAAGAAAAAAACTAGATAAAACAAGCAAAAATTTATGAAAATTCAAAGTTGAACGATGAAAATGCACATTCGCTGTTTGACATTATGCATATTTTCATGCATTTCCGTTGTTTAACTTTTAACCTTTCATAAAATGGAATGAATATTTTTCAATTCCGAAAAAAGCAAATGAAAGCTCGTTTTCTCTAATTTTATTTTTTTTTAACTGATGTTTAAAAGGCTTCCTGAAATTAAATGGTTATCGTTTCCCTGCTGGAAATCGTCCATTTTCCGCCCATTTGTGAAACGATTTTTCTCCCATTTTCTAGCCATTTTCTAGCGGTTTCGGTTAACTCGCCATTAAATGTCTAGAAAAGAGGAGAAAAATCGTTTCACAAATGGGAGAAAAATGGACGATTTCTACCAGGGTTCAAGAACATACTTTTTTAAAGTTTTCTTTCTACATCCAAAAATATGTCCCAAAGTTTCAGCCGAATCCATGATTCAAAGGTCTGACCTTCTCCCGCATAGAAACACGATATTTTTAAATTTATTATATTCATTACTAAAACATTTTCGTCCTCTATATTTTTTACGAACCAACTGATTATTGACAATTTCCCGCACAGTCGTAAAACAATTTTAAAACACGTGATTAGAACACTAGCGAAATATGTAAATTTAAAAAAGTATAATTCCCGGAACTTGATGGTAGAAGATAGTGTTTGAAGCTAATCGATGGATGGGATGTGGCCGGCGAACATAGAGTATCCCTTATCGGGGGGGGGGGTAATTTGTTGCGACGGCATTACGGATAACGTCGGAAAAAAAGGAGTGAAATTTACAAGACACGCCACGTAGGATGGCCTTGTACAGGATTTAGCATACACGTATATATACTTATCGGGCTAAAGGGATTCACTCTATATATACTACAGTGTACACGTGACGGTCCATCAGTCATGCAGCACCAACTTTTGGACATTAAATTGTAAACTGCGATAAAACTATAGCTTGGCCACGGCGTCTGAGCTTCCACATCGATTACAAGATAACTTTTCAAAAACTTGAACTTCGCCTTAAATCAGCCGCGGAATCCCTTCATCAGCGTAATATTTCATACCGCTTAAACGCGAAATCAGTTAGTGAACTTATCACACCGGGTTTCCTCCACGAAACTTGCAACTTTTCGCTCAAAAACCCTCTATACTTATATCCTCGTTCTCACCTCCCACGTCAACTATTTCGCAATCCGCTCTCGTCGCAGATTATTTAATAGTCTCGGCTCTAATGGCGCTCGGATATGCATCACACTCTCGACGATTTAATTTAGATTCTCTCCTCGCAGAACGCGGCTCTATCGCGTTTTCGCGCGCGACGAAAAGTACGCTCGCAGGCATGTAGGTATAGGTACGTACCGAGGAAATCTCGCGTGGGCGCGCGCGCGCGCGCGAGAAACGTCCCACGCATTGCGTCGTCGCGTTGTCGATTATCTTTCTTTCTCTCTTGTCGATGTGCTCATTGTTTCGTACGACGGTTCTTTCCGTGCGGTGCAATAAACGCGAGCTCGCGTATATAAGACGAGAAAAGAGTTCGGTGAGATTTATCGGCGATGCATGTGTGCGGTAAGAGAGAGAGGTTCGTGGTAAACTGGAAATTTATGCGGGGGACCTTGACAATGAAGTTATTGGAAGGAATTTTAATATTCTATATTTTTAAAAGTCGTGTTATATGTGGTGCAAAATAAATAAATTTCCCTTGAAACTATCTTTGAAAATTTCCCTACGGAGGGGCAAGTGTTCATGCATAATGTAATTCATCGCGTCTCCTAAAGGAAATGCGAACCGACCTAAATATTTAAAGAGCTTTTTATTTTTCTATTTAAATTCAAATTAAAGTGGGCAGTTTTGCAAATGGAACGATCTCTAGGAACCGCGCGGTAAATTAATATATTAAAAGTAGTGTATATAGTGCATTTACGTCACTTAAGTTTCGTGCGCAAACTTTTCTCTCAAAAACCTCGCTTTATATATTCGGTGGGAACCGAGAGCCTACGATTTTACCCAACTTTATTCCAGTTCAATTTATATAATACGTGTATTTTGCGCCTTTGAATAACCTATTCATGAATAAAATCGCTCCACAAAGAACCAGCCAAGTGATATAGTCGCGGCCGCAGCAGGTATACATGCAAGCACTTGTTAGTCTACCGCGAAATTCAAAGCCAGCGCGCTTCGATGTTATCTGCGCGTCGACGGTCGTTTTATGGGACAGGCGCGCGAGACACACGAAAACGACGGGGCGTGAACGAAAGAGGGAGAAAAAGAAACAGAGACGATGACGACGACGACGACGGAGACAAAAACCGGAAACACCCCGAGAATTTTAAAGTTTATTCAGCCCGCGTGGGAATTTTTCGTTACCATGTTTCACTTATGGATGAAAAAAAATTTGTTGCAACATTTGCAGCTTGTTAGTTTTTACGCAAAAATCAATTCGCTGAATGGCATCAGTCGATCGGTATAATAATTCGTAGTTTACTGTCTGTTTTACTGCTCAAAACATAATAGTAAAAGCGGTGATAAAAAAAAATTAATCCTCTCCGACCTTGAACAGTAGACCTGTGTTACGTATATAGTAATACTATCTGCGAAAAAAGAAGCTACACAAAACTTTTTGGCTTCAACCCAAAACCTGTAATTCACTCTATCAAAAAAAACAATTCACTCTCTAATCTTCAAAATTCAACGGTTTTCATTAACCTTACAACGAGAAACCCCGCATTCCCACTGCGCATTTCAATTCCCACTTCACCCCCTCTAAAAACACCTCTTTCCTACCCGAACAGCTCCACCCACCACCTACACTCCAAAAGCGAGATTTAATTACATACTTAACGCCGAAAATCGCTCTCTTCAACACCGCGCGCTTATAGCCGCGCGCAGCTATAAATTAAAATCTAAACGTCGCAAACTCGCGTACCTACATACGCGCAAGATACACACACAGGTATACACATACACGTAGCGGCGGTGGCGGCTATGGTGGGGGCGGACGCTGAATATACGATCGCAAGGCTGATTCTGGACCGCATTGCGGAGGTCTCGCGCTCGCGCGCGCCCGGTCCAAGGTCAGCAGCGGCGCCGCATATATATACATATATGTGCAGTACGTGTACACGCGGAGACTTTCTTTCTCTCTCTCTCGGTGTGTGTTTATAAACGTGTGCGGTGAGTTTTACAACGAGGCGCGCTTCCGGCTGAGAGGGGTCGCTTTTTTTACGGTGTTTTTTGGGTGGGAGGAAGGGGTTTATCGCGAGGTGCGATCGGAAGTGATTCATGCGGTTGTTGATGTGGTGCCTTGCGAATGAGTAATGTTCGATGGGTTCGTGGCAGGCTTCCGTGATGCGAAGTGAAATTTTGTTTTCTTCGCGATTATATAAGGATTTTAAAATGATTTCGCGCGAATGCACATACGTGACTACCGTTAAAAGCTACAGTGATCTTATTATTTTAAGAAAACCTTTATCCTAGAATTTCAACTGAAGTTAAACAAGATAAAGTTACCCGCGCATGCACCCGTATAAAATAACAGAAGGAATCACTTTCATAATAAGATACAGTACGTGATACCACGCGCATTAATACTTCACCATCACTCGCGCGCGCGCGTAGACGACCTACTTACAACTGCCTCGTAATTTTTATCAATCCACGTACACGTTCACCCCATCTCCTCGTCTTCTTCAAAGTCGCATAAAACACACCACTTCGTCTCGCGCAGCTTGTCCACGTCGCTGTGTCATTTTAACGCTCGGATGAATCAACGTGTCCCCCGCTTCTTCCCACAACTCGCGATTCATATTTTATCGTTCCTCGTTGCCGCTGCGATGATAAATCAGACGCAGTTAGCGCGGCTACCGACACCTCGCGCGTGTATTATGCGAAAGCGACGACCGGCTGTTATTAATGCAAACACGAATTTTGAAACGCAGAGGAGACAGGAGAGGATGTGTTTGTTTGAGACAGCTCTGCGTTTGCACGAGCAAGAGAGAGAGAGAGAGAGAGAGAGATAGAGAGAGAGAGAGAGAGAGAGAGAGAGAGAGAGAGAGAGAGAGAGAGAGAGAGAGAGAGAGAGAGAGAGAGAGAGAGAGAGAGAGAGAGAGAGAGTACGTATGGTAATGAGAGTGATTATTCAATTGCGGTACTGTGCGCGAGTGCGTGGGTAGTGATTAGTCGGGGAAAAATCTTACGGGGGAATGGGAAACGCGAAGTTTGAGCTTCTACGTGTTTTGTACGCGAATAGTGATTCTATGTGTTTTCTACCTTTACATATAAATGTTCTTTCGCATCTTTTACACTGAAAAAAAAAATTCTATTTTCAAATAAATATTTATTTGAATACTACCATATAAATATTTATTTAAATTAAAACAATATTTATTTAAATTTAAAAAATATTCATTTAAATTAAAAAATGAATTTTGATTAGAGTAAATATTTATTAAATTTAAATGAATATTGTTTTAATTTAAATAAATATTTATATAGTAGTATTCAAATAAATATTTATTTGAAAATAGAATTTTTTTTTTCAGTGTATGTAACTTTTTTTACAAATCATTAAAGTTTCATATCAAGTAATAAAATATTAAATTTATATTAACCAATAATACTATATTAAATTTCTCTATAATACATAATAGACCACATTCACCTAAGGGAATGATAGACTTTAGTCCAGTGTTACATATTAGTACATTTCGACACGGGTGCGGAAGGTGATTATTTAGCTTGCGTGACGTTTTTTGCACGAGCGAAGCGAGTGTGAAAAGTCACATGAGCTAAAAATCTGTGACGCACCAGTTTCGAACTGTATTTTATACCACGAGAGCCGAATAATCATATTGAAGTTATGATTTTGAGGTTAGAGTTATAAAGTACTTTATTTCCATTCCCACTGTGGCCACTTCATAGATTTGAAAAGTTATTTTGTATTTATGTGTTATAATTTTTTTAGTTTTAACCCAATTCACCATAAACGTAAAAAATTAGACTATGTTACTTTATTCCCTCTAATTTACTTTATTCCCACATATGCGCGAATAAAGTAAAAGAGGGAATCAGGCACCACTTTTGCCTCGCTTTTCAGGCTATAAAATGGCCATTATAGTATAGAGATGGGAATAAAATATTATATGATTTTATCAAATGCAATCCCACTTTAATTTACTTTAGTTTACTCTTTAAGGTCTTAGCTTGCGAGACGCCATCCTGCCACTACCACCACCATCACCCATGCTTACAAATGTGCGAATATAAATTCCAAGAATCAAGTGCAGCTGGTCGCACCTGCGCGCCTCTCTCAGCCTTTTATTTTCCAATAAATTTCTGCGCACGAAAACGAAGCGCGCATTATTCAAATACGCAAATCGCCGCGACTATTATGCCCTCTAAAATTAAACCCATCGCACATCCATTTCAAGTTCATGCATAACGGAAACATATCCCCCGCCTCGACTTACATTCAATTCTTATGCAATCCAGGCCCCGCGCCTATAACATAACCGAATCTAAAAAAACATCACGTTGAATATCGATTACCCTCTAGCTACCCTACTCCTCGCGCGCCACGGGAGAGACGTACGTCGTCCTTCTGGCTGCAGCAGCGCGAGCGCGAATCAAATTCACCGGTCGCCCCTCTCTCTCTCTCTCGCGCGCGTCCCTGGGGAAAATTTGGCGAGGTTCCAATTCGAAAATCGCACGCAACGCACTCGCAAATCTTCTCTATACCTACCTCCACAGCGCCACCGCCAGCGCCTTCTTCCAGCATCCCGCGATCCGGCTGAAATTTGCCATTTCAGCACAATGTATACGCCGCGCGATACCGATTCAGGACACGTTCGCAGGTTATACGTGCATGTGTGTGTGTGTGGGGGGTGTATCTGTGTGTGGGTAAATCGTAACGAGTTTACGATCATCCCGAAGGCAGACGGCGAGCGTCTTCGGAAGAGAAATCGTAAATCGGATCGTGCGCATGAATATTTCAAAAATCCCGGCGCGCAGGGATGATGCGCACAATAAGAGGCTGCTGAGTGAGAACATATATGTGAGTGTGTGTGTGCGCGTGCGTGCGTGTGTGTGTATGTTTTGAAACGGTCGGATGTGTAGATTTTTGTAATTCGGAGAAACAAGGTGCGTGGAGTATTAAAGTATCGATCTGATAAAATAAGCACTTTTTGGTTTACGAAACATCAGTTTATTTTGGTTTTCGAAGTAAATAAACTGCAACTTTGATCCGATTTTAAAAATACACTCGGATTCAAAGTTTTTATTTCATAAAATCGCATTGGTCAACAAGTGAATGTAGTAAAAAGTATTCATTACGTTTGTTATAATTATGTTTTTAAGCTTATAATGTATAAGTTTCATCATAAATAAACCTTTAATATATTTTTTTTTTACATAAAATATTATTTTCATTTTTCCCGTTTCCATATTTTTCCATATTTTTGTACGAATTCCGGTTGCTTATATTACATTTTCCAAGAAACATTTTTATCAAAGTAAAATCTCGCATATTCTCTGTTGCACTTCGCATGCACATTTGTTTAAAATGAGAATACAAGTATTAGAAATCTTTTTTTTTTTCATGATACCCACTCTAAATAATAGTTTGTAACGTTCTCTACAATCCCAAAGAAGCCATCAAAACACCAAAATACAAGTTGCTCCCTCAACAAAGAACACGCGCATTCATCCTATGCCATTACCACCTTTTTCAGATATTTACCAAAACCACGCGCGAGCCGCACCGCTAAAATAACTATACACCTGCAGCTCTGCCTATAAAATCCTCCCGTGAATCATCGCCGCATCTATATTCTATTCCTCCGTCATAAAAGAATTCCTCTCACATCCTACCGCGCACATCCGAAATAAAACAACCATCATCATCTCCGGCATCATAAAACCTTCTTCTTCTCCTTCTTCTTCTCTTCCATTCGCACTGACTCATATACGAAAGTAAATCCGATGCGCCGCGCGCGTCCCGCAAAATCAATACTCCCTCTCCGTCGGTTCAAAATCACGCCGAGCCTTTCCCCTGCACACGGGGACAATCAATTAGTCGCTCGCTCGCAGCATGATGCATGCATATATATGTATGCCGCGGCAGCGCGCCTTGCGCCATAAGTGTCTGTAACGCTAAAAGTCCTATACGTCTATGCTGCTGCTACTACTACCAAGAGAAGGAAGCCTTTCTCCTACACCGAGACGAAATTAATTTACAAGAGTGTATATATAGTAGTCGCGCGTAATCGCTCTCCTTACTCTTGCGCAATTTCGCCGAGCAGATGGAGCGAGACAAAGCGGCGCGCCGCTAATTAGGGCCGCGCGCACGATTGATGCCGTAATCTTCGTCCTGGTTCCTTCGTTCCTTTTTTCTTTCCCCCGAGAGCGGGCACTCTATACATATACACTTCCGTTGCACTATATATGCGCTATGTAATTAAAGGACGATTGTTGAGACGATGATGAGGTGTTCGACGTCAGAATTAATTGAAAATTTTTTTCTTTCCGAGGCTGACGACAAGGGCAGCAGGCAGTAGTAGTGCTATGGTGATAAATGGCGAGAGCGTATATATACAGTGCGAGAAAATGAGAAAGCCCGATGTTTAATTGATAAGTGCGGAGCGTTTTCCTGATACGTCGCCCATGTGTGTGTGCCTGTGTGTTTGTGTTATACACGCCGGTTTGATAAATGATCTCTGGCTATCTCTGTTTTTCAACGCACGCATTCTCGAAACGGACTTTTTTTTCATGGTCCGGCCATCAGCTATATGAGTATAACCGGTCGGTGACAAATCGATTTCGCGCGCGCAGACACTGTATCGTAAACCAGCGCGACCGAAAAATAAAATCTCCTTTGCATAAATATAACGAAAAGCCCGCATATACATATATCTCGTTTACGCGTTTGCATCTAGATAAGTAACACATTTTTCCGTGCACAATGTATCGGGCAATATAAGGGGTAGGTGGGAGGGGGCGCCAGGCATATATAACAAAGTCCCCGGGGCGCGATCGCGTTGATTAAGCGGATAAACGGCGACTTCCTCGTGCACACACGGCGAGCGCGCCGCGCCAAGTATTTATACTTGGAAGCACATGCTAAAGACCCAATTTGTCTGCAAGGTCGGCTGAATTTGCGCTCGCTTTCGCGCGCGCCGAAAATGCCCCGGCGCGTATAACAAATACCTGCAGTGGTATAAATTATCCGAGCACGCGTGTATGCAAATAAATTTAAATTATGAACGTGTGTATAGTTCTTATCGCCGCGGTGTTTTATCTCTTACACTGTACACAATAGCTAAATATATATATAATCCCATTTATATAGACGGCGGAAAAATCAAGATCCTATCTCTCTTGCATTATTTGCATATAATCAATCGGAATGATATAGCGCCAAATATAGATCTACCGGAGGGGGTACACCTTGAAATGCAAACATTCGTGCGTTCACGCACGTACGCGCGTACATATGCAAACAGAGACAGTAACATGCCATGCGCACGATACCCATATATATGTGTGTAAACTAACACGTACGCTCGGATACGTATACCACGCGTCCATCTTATACATATAGATCCTATTACATCACACTTATATGTATTCAGACTTGGCTATATGACCCTATCAATTCTCCCCTTTCACCTCCGAACTCTCGAGCGCACCTGTACGCTGCTGACCTTCCAAGTTCCGCGACTTCTCTTTCTCGTGCGCAAACTCAACGACCTTGCAGTGTAATACGTGCAGGCGTGAGAAAGAAGCCGGAGATAGCCGCTCTCTCTCTCTCTCGAGAGAGAGAGAGAGAGAGAGAGAGAGAGAGAGAGAGAGAGAGAGAGAGAGATGTGCGAGAACAGATAGGTGTACAGCTATATAGCAGGAGCACATCGCGTGCGACGACCGTAAGCGCGGTTGCGGGTGAGAGAGAGAGAGAGAGAGGAATAACTTATCGAAATCTCGGCGAACGGGGGTATATGCGGTGGCGAGTATAACTGTAAATGTATGACCTGTGCGAGAGGATTATGGAAGAATTTATGGGGAAAATGGAGAGATACCAGCTGGTGTTGCGAGTATAACTCGAAATATGTGTTTCGTTGCTATAATGAAACTTGGATTTTTATCGAGCTACTACACCTTAAGCCGATTGCTCCCTTCCAACAATAACCGCTGTAACTCTGCATTTCTTTGCAGTTCTTTCTCCAAATTGTAAAAATCGACGTTACTCACCTCATTACGGAAAATCACACGTCATCTCCGTAAATTCTCAAGACCCCGCCGCACGTCCGCCATTATACACCGGGTTCACCCGTGTTCCGCGCGTAATTCATCCGCGAGACGTATTCGCGAGGACTTTATCCAGTTGATCCCCTCACGGACGCGCGCGATAGCCATCGGCCGCCGCGTATACGCTTGGGAAATCGATGCGGGAACGACCGGCGGCGCGCTGCCTTGAATTCAGAGAGAGAGAGAAAGATACGCGATCGATATTGTGTCTGTGCGCACGGCCCGATGCACATATACACGCTGGTCAGCTGTTTGCTTGGTGCTTTCACGGGTCTACTGTGCGCACGCGATATGCCGATAATGTCAAGCGTATACACGGACAATTCTTTTGTTCTCTACTCTGTCTTTCTGTGCAGCGCGACTTCTTTCTTGCGTTTTTGCGGACATTCATCATCGAAGAACTGCGCGAGGTCTTGACTGGTGGATTTTCTTGGAAGTGGTGGTGGTGTGCGGATTTTGATTGCTAATTGATAACGGTTATATTGTACGTGTGTGAGTTTGTTGTAATGGTTGACTGATGATTAAGAAAAATTATTATCGTTAGATTTGTTTTTAATTGTTTTGGACTTGCTTATAAGGTTTATTGTGAATGAAAATTGATAAATTCTTGAATGTTAGAGAAATTAGTTTTCCTAGAATTCCTTTATAAACTGTAGTTCTGCCGCGTAATATTTTTTTTTATATATAATTTTTCGTTGTTTTATGTACCTATTGTTTGTTAACAAAATCATAAAACAGATTTTAAAAAATTTCAATTTGGTCAAATTACATTACATATTTTCATTTGATTTTAGTCACCAGCACACGATTTATAGAAATTGATGAAATTGAAAAGCTTTGTTATCCATTTTTCCATTGTGATCGTTGCGTTTATTCTTTCATTCATAAAGTATAATACTTAAAATAAAAAAGAATTTTTCAATTCCTGTCTTTAACACTCCAATCAAATTTCAATCCAGTGAGACTCAGTCAATAGGTGAAAACTTTTGAAAGACAGGAGCATTATATAAAAAGCAAAAGCCATTAGAAAAAATCAATCGATTGCTTTTACAGTCTCACCTTTCCATTTTGCAAGATAAATATTACACGTTATAAAACGTTAAACAAAAATACTTTTTAATAACGACTATTACGACACATGTAATCTCTCTCTAATGATGCGCCGATCATCTTTTAATAGCATACTATGAGTAAATTCATCCAAACAGGAACTCGACTCAGCGGATATTTTTCACCCGTCAAACTTATGCAAATGGCGAATTCATTTCACCTTCCCGATTTAAGGCGAACTTTGAACCAATGAAGCTTTTAATTGCAAATGAAAGGGTTTCCTACGACGCGTGCAAAAGTGAAAGCGGAGAATTCAAACCGACAGCGCGTATAAACGAAGGATTATGAAATGAAAACTTTTCAAACATCATATACACACGCGCTGTGCACTTCATGTATATTCAGCGCGCAATGGGCGACTGATAAAAATTGCTCGTGACAGTAAAATTTTCCATTAAAATTTACAGCTCGAGCGCGGGATTGCGCAAGTGCTCGTGAGAGTACAAGCATCGTGACAAACGCAAACACACACGCGCGCTCGCCTGAAGCTAATTTGCCGAGATATCAAACGCGATCGTAATCGTAAAAGGCGCGCCACCGACGGCGAAAAATTTGCGATTCCGATTTTTCCCTTCCGCTGCCGTCGCTGCCACCGCCGCGTCAAGTAGTAAAAGCCGGCGCGCGTCAGACCTCGCTTGTGTGTAAATGTAAACCCGCCGACATCGCGTAGGAGCTAGAGAGATTCGCTAGCTATTTCTTTGGATTTGCGTTTTTGCATCGCGCGCACGCGAGAACGCGTCTACCTGTGTTACTTGCGCCTGGAGTAGCACACGCGGTGCATACACGACACGTTGTTACTGTAGGTGCATATATGTAGCGGAGGTATACGCGAAAATGAAAAGTCAACGGTGTATGTGCGTGCGTGCTTAATGAGTAGGTTTTTCTTTCTTTTTCGTCACGCGAAAATATTAATGAGCATATGCATATACTTTTTGTTACATAATTCGTAGGAAATGAAATGACAAAATCTATAAAAATATTACACGCGACAGTAAATTTTCGTTAGTCGTTAAACAAGAAGTGTCCAAAGCGCGTACAAGTCGAGATACACGTACACATTCGCGTTCGATTACAGCCGCGTCCGATGTAATTTACCAACTGAGTGAACGCGATGCGAGTTAGGCGCTACTGCAACGGAAACCTTCAGCTGTGAAAACCCGTTACGAGAAGCCACCCGCGCATAATCAGAAGATGCTATTTGCATAAGTAACTTTCTCATTATAACCGGACGTGCGAGCAATTAAAGTCGCAAGAGAAAGACTTTCGCTTTTCACGTAAGATGAGTAGGTGTGCAAAATAAATATTGCACATATTTGATTGCATTGCTAATAATAATTTTATAACTGTACATAAACATAACGAAAAGTAAAAGTTTTTCGTTCACATTTACCTTTTTTTTTCTTGTTTAAGAGATTCATAATAAGCATATTAACTTTTTATATAATTTTCAATCACAAGTATGATCAAATTTTTTTTCAAAATTTAATGATTCAAATAAAATCATCAAAATCGATACTGAGAAGTGACAAAATATTGTCATAAAAGTAATAAATGGTGCTACAAACAAATTTATCAACAGATTTCCAACTGGGTCATCTTGAAAATCTTCCAGCTCTCCTTTTATTAAGACTTAGTAAACAAACTGCAATAATGGGACTTATGACAATAAGAGTAACCATAACAATAATAGCGATAGAATTGAATGTATATTGTGGATACTCCTTGATACTTGAAACCTGAGATGTTCATATTACATACAAACAATGTCGTCATATATCTTGAAGATATACGTATATAATGATAAATCAAATCATTTCTGTGAAACTAAGGGAGAGTGTTTCAAGAGCTGATTCAGATATATTATACTTCAGTTACATTTAAATTCGTGGTCTCATATTTTATTTGAATAACTCCCTGGTAGAAATTCATCTATATGAAATGGCCAAGAAGTTAGAAAATAGCTAGTAAAACTGGCCAATTAATTGCTATGACGAAACGATTTTTCGACCATTATTTGCCTATTTCTTAGATTAAGGGGATGTGAGTACCGACGTTATTTTTCAAACGAGTATATCTCATAAAAATACCAATAGAATCATCCAAAAAAAATTGTGAGTATAGTATTTACATATATACGAAGCGCTAGACAAATGTGTTTTTCCAAAAAAATTATGAGAATTTATTTAATTAAATAAAAACCATACTGTCGGTTAGTAGGAATCTGCATTTAACCTACTTTTCAAACGAGCATAGCTAACGAAAATGCTAATAAACTCACTCAAAAAAATTTTTGAATATAGTGTTTACGTGTACGGAGCGCTTGACAACCGTCTTTTTCCAAATAAACGTTTGAATGTTGATTTAAAAAATATTGAAATTAGGGTTTCACATCACCTTAACGTAACAACAAAATATTCGTCTTTGATTTACTTACTAATATAAGTAAATCAACTCCGTACACGTAAACACTATACTCAGGAATTTTTTTGAGTGATTTTATTAGCATTTTCGTTAGCTATGCTCGTTTGAAAAGTAGGTCAAATGCAGATTCCTACTTACCGACAGTACGGTTTTTACTTAATTAAATAAATTCTCATCTTTTTTTGGAAAAATACGTTTGTCAAGCGCTCCGTATATGTAAATACTATACTCACAATTTTTTTTGGATGATTCTATCGGTATTTTCGTGAAATATACTCGTTTGAAAAATAACGTCGGTACTCACATCCCCTTAACAAAACTGTGTTAGAATTTTCGGGTATAAATACTTAGAAATTGTGCATGATGATGAATAAGTAAACGTCAAAATCACTTTTATCTCAATACGAAATTGTCTAATCATATAAGTGAACATGTAACACCATAGCGTTTCCGCGAATACAGCAAAAACCCGCTAAGCATCAGCGGCGGACTCTCTAATTAAATCTTCCTTGAACCTGCAACTTAAACACACCGCTCGGAGCTTAGATTACATCAACTCCCGTTACGACTTTCTTAAAAAATCGTACTGCTAAACGTTCGTAGAGACAGCCACGCAAGTATTTTCCGTGAAAAGGTTTCACGGTTTTTAATAGCATATAAAAAGTTTTATATTGAAAAACGTTATTGTTAAAATGAATGCAATTATTCAGAAAACGTTTTTCCTCAATAGTAAGTGGAACAGATTTTTCAAAAATATTCTCTTATGCAAAAATGATGGCTACAATAATAATATTTGATAAGTTGTCCGAAATTATTTTTATTTAGTTAGTAAAATTTCAAGATAAACATACGTTGAATGAAATTCAGGTAATATCTTTTAGGTATTCTTTAGTTATTACCAGAGGAAAGAATAAGTAAACTTTTGTTTTTTTATTTAATCTTTTATTACTTAAATAAATGATAATACAATCGTACATAAATATTGTATTTGTAATCTCAAATACCTATAATATAAAACACAACAAAACCACTCAATTTCACAAATATTTCAACCAGTTCAATAAACTCACATGCGTGCAAAAATAAGTACATTCACTCAATGTCAATCTCTCCTGGCTCTCCTAATCATACACTCGACTTTCTTTCTACAATCCACTTCCTGCCGACAAAAATTTCATGCATACGCAACAAACACTCCCGAGAGCGTAGTGCAGTATGTACAATCGTAAAAGCACTCGCCGACGAGCTGTCCCGCGTGTCCGTAAATATACTCAATGTCCGGGTATTGGTATATGTGCATGCGGTAGTCGCATACGCGAGCATAGACGTCGATCTTGAGTCTCTCTTACTCTCTCTCTCTCCCTCTTGCACATATGAGCATTCCGAGGGCGTGTTAGACGGCGCGTCGCTCGTTTATCTCATTTTCTCGTGATGCCTTGTCTCGCGCGATGCGATGTCTGCTATGCATATCTCATTTTGCCGCTCGCGCGTGTAAGATTCATATTATGTTTGCCCGAATCGAAGGTGGCGTTGTACACGTCTCGACGTTGTCTTTGAAAACATTCATGATTTTGGTGTTGATTTTGAACTTGATTGTGAAAAGTGAAATTGGAAGTATATAAATGAAATGAATTCTTGAGAAATATAAGATTAGTAGTCGATTATTATATTCTACAAGGAGGACTTATGGAGAAAATGAAAATATAAATTGAAAGATGATTAGCCGTACTTATCAGTCTTCGAGAGCCTGGTATGGCTCATTAAAAAATGAATTAACATTTATATATAGGTTTCTAAATTCCCTATAAATGCAACCTATTTTCTATCAGAAATTGAGAGAAGAAAACCCCTAGTAGAAATCGACTCTATATTTTACTAATAAATAGCTAGTTTTACTGGGGGATTAGCAAAAACTAGACATTTTTCTTAGCTATTTCAGATGAAACAAATTTTCTGACATTATTCGACTATTTAATAGATTGAAAAATAGAAAGCTTTTTTTACAGATTTGCACGAGCTTGTTTTTGCCTATTTTAAAGGTATTAAAAATGATGAAAAAAAGAAACACTTGATCAGTTTTTTTAGTTAGGAAATGGCTAACACAAGGCTTCTTGTTATGGCGAGGACTGAGAGAGACAGAATCTAATGGAAAAATATGAATTTCAGTTAATATCTCCAAAAGAAGTGCTTTAATGTTTTTGCTTCCCCCTAAAGGAAGCTTTGTGATAGTAAAAAAATGTTTTGGAGAAAATGTGTTAGGAATGTTGTTTAGCACATTTGGAAACGAAATACACTATTTTTAGAAAATGTCCGTATGGATGTGTGTGTGTGTGTGTGTGTATGTGTGTGTGTGTGTGTGTGTGTGTGTGTGTGTGTGTGTGTGTGTGTGTGTATGTGTTCGTATACGCGGATATCTCATGATCTACTCGACCGATTTTAACCAGAGAGGTATCATTTTTTTGCATTTTGCTTTGACAGTTGGGGTAAATAGTCTATTTTTGTCAATTTCGATTTTCTTTTTTTTTTTTTTATAGCCATTTTTCAATTTTGAAAATTTTTATTTTCGTATTTTTAAATCTTGAGAACTAATATTCTTAATATATTATGAATGCACTTTATGCAAGATAACATTCTCTACATTTAAAAAAAAAAGTCGATAGCTATATTCTGTCATAAGTTATTGATACGAACATCAATTCATGAAAATAAGTTATATTTCGAAATTGAAAAAAGATATTGACATGAATATTTTTCTGGTTAAAAAAAATATTGAGTACTATAATTTTCTAAATTTTCAAGTTTTTTTATCGATTATTTTTTAGAAAAAAAATAATTTAAAAAAAAAAGATTTTTTTGTCGTTGCATAGCAAGAGTATAATTTACTAAATCGCTTTGAAATTCCGTGTAGGGGTAGATTTTGTATACGAATCGAGTCCTTTCTTTGGGCAAAAACTAATCTTAGATTGTAAGATATTAGCATAAGTTAATAATGTATATATTAGTTTCTAAGATTCGCAAAGCCAATGGCTATAGATTTTCTGGTTTAGGTTAGAATGGTAAAAGAATAAAATGTTGGTAAAGTATTGTTAATTTAATTACAAAATTGATTTTGATGGTAGATTATGCACCAAGGACGCAAAATGTATCATTCTTGACGAGTGCGAGGTTGGGGTCGAGCGCAGCGGGGCCGCCAAAACTCGCACTCGAGGGAATGATACATTTTGCGTTCGTGGTAGCATATACTATTTTATTTTCAAAGGCGGCAAAATGACTTTTCGCGGCCCGTATAGAGGCCACAAAATACTAAATGTAAATAATGCTCGCAAAGCCAGTGGCTACAGATGTTCTAGTTTAGGTTAGAATGGTAAATGTATAAAATGTTGGTCAAGTATTGTTAATGTGACTGTAAAATTAAATTTAAAACAATATTTATACATAGGTGCAAGTGTCAATAGGTTTTATAGAAACACTCTTAATTTTAAATTCTATTTTATAGTTACATTAACGAATGTTTCTATAATAGTATATTGTGTACCTAGGGCGCAAAATGGGCCTTTTGAGACCGAGTGTGGATTTTGCAGTACGAGTTGTAGGTGAACTAGCAGAGCCGAAGGCGAGTGCGTTTGCGAACCGAAGACGAGTACTGCAAACACACGAGGTCAAAAGGCCCATTAAGCTCTAGGTGCACACCATATTTTTTGTGACTCATGTATTGATTTTCGCCGTTTTTGAACCAAAAAAGCAAGGCTAAATTGAGTTTTGCTTTATACGACAAGGAAATACTTTTTTTAACCAAAATAGTGTATTGCATATATTCCTGAATAAAAAAAAGTCATAAAAAACAAGCATTCACAAATTTATACTGGATTAAGTTTAATTTTTGCGATTTTATGGATTTTTGCGCCCGCCTCGGGCGTGAATGGATTTTTTTGTCCAATCGGTCGCAAAAGAGTCACTTTAGGACCTCTTTTTAGGTCGGAAATCGACAAAAATCGTGCATGTGTTACAAAAAACCTATTGTGACTTCTATCTATTTATAACATTTTGTTTTGATTGAAATTATTTAATTATTTATTTTAATAAAATTTTCACGCCTTAGGATACATCACATCGAGTTTAGAGAATATATAATTTTAGGCGACAGTATCAATTGCGACCTATACTGTTTAAAAATTGTATCTTAAAAAAAATTTAGATTTGGTGCAAAACACATTTATTCTTTATTTAACCAAATAGTTGGTTGATGTTTAATCAAATTGGTTGGTGGGGTCGCTAATTTTTGAGGGTCAAAAGTTGCTCAAAATTCATTGCGCGATTTTTTACTTGAAAAGTGAAGATAGAGCATTTCAATAAGTATCTGCATAGGAATTTTAAAACATTTCTCCTCCGTATAGAAAATTGTTGTAGTTCGATTAGAGGCATTGTAGGACATGTACTTAAACAAATTTTCTTTAACAATTCAATAAACACAAAGTAATTTATGAAATGATAGTACTTATGGGATTTTTCGGATTAGAACAATCCGATGCTAGCTGGATCCTGATTGGTTGGATCGGTCCAATCAGGTACGAGCTCGTCCCTGATTGGCCAAAAGCTGATCGGGTTCGTGGCCGGTCCTGATTGGCTGACAGTCGTCAGCCAATCACGTGTGTAGCCGATGGGTATATAAGGGACAGCTGGAGTCCCAGGCGTCACTTGATCCAGTGCAGCTGAGGAGTGAACAGGTGCTTGCAAAAGTATCGCCATGGATTCGTTTAAGAAATTACTGGGCTATATCGGCATCTACAAAAAACGCGTCGACTTCATCAGACAATTGCCAACAGAAATCTCTCAGATAATATTATCGAAACTCGACACTCAATCTCTATACAATGCTTCCCAAGTCTTCCGCAGTTGGCTGTCTGTTTGCAAATCTACTCCCACATTCCGACAACGCATCCGCCGCTCAATACGACGACGCAATCGTCAACTTTCAAGAGCAATCATTCCCACTACTTTCAATCTCCCAGACGTAAACACTTATCGTCCACCTATAATCTCAGCTCCACAACCAAAAAGGTGCCTTAGCCACACCAAAATGATTAACGTCAAATCTCGCCCTCGAATTAAACCCTACTGCAAAACTGACATCTCTCGCCCGAGAAAAACTAATCTTAGATTGTAAGGTACTAGCATAAGTAAATAATGTATATATTATCTTTTAAGAAAAAACTAATGGCTACAGATTTTCTAGTTTCGGTTAAATGTGGGTAAAGTATAAAATGTTGATAGAGTATTGTTAATCTAATTTCAAAATTGAAATTTAAAATTAAGGTGGTCTTACACCTATTGTCCTGTTTGGTCAAAATTACCTAAAAAAATGATAAAAATTATTATTATAATATAATAATCAAGATATGTTGTAAATATAACTTCTTTTGAATAAAATGAGCCGAGGCAGAGATCCTTAAACTCATTTTATCCTTAGTTATAGCATTTTCAAGAAAAAAATTTTGCCGTAACTTTTCCAGACGACACGATGGATTTTCATGGGACGAAGTGCAAATTGTTCCTAATTTATGTTGTTATGGGCGTAAGAGTTGCAATTTTATAGTTTTTATGTATAAGTATTTTTTTTTCACGGCAAAAACTGATTTTTTTGCAATAATTTTTTGCATTTTTTTTATTTTTTAGGGTTTTTGCCATGAAAAAAATCCTGAAAACCTTATAATTGCAACTCTTACGTCCATAACTACATAAATTATGAACAATTTACACTTTGTTTCATGAAATTTCATCTGTCGGTCTCAGAGAAAAATTACGACAAACTTTAAATAATGATATTTTGAGAAATAAGGCTGCAAAGAAAAATACCATAAAACTCCAAAAATAATCAGCCATTTGATCCCCATTCTTTTCCTTCTTGAAACTCATTTTCCTATATATCTGTCATCTGTTGTCCCATACAAAGCCAATGGCTACAGATTTTCTAGTTTAGGTTAAAAATGGTAAAAGTATAAAATGTTGATAGAGTATTGTTAATGTAATTATAAAATTGGAATTTAAAATTAAGAAAAACATGCTTTAGCAGTACAAAAATTTAAAAATTAATTTTTCAAAATATTGACTTAAATATTTTTTTCGTTAAAAAGAATATTGAATACTATAATTTTCATAATTTTCATGTTTTTTATTGATTATTTATTTAGAAAAAAAATAATTTAAAAAAATGATTTTTTGTCGTTGCATAACTAAAGTAAAATTTACTTATTCGCTTTGAAATTCCGTGTAGGGTTAGATTTTGTATGCGAATCGAGTCCGTTCTTGGGGCCAAACGATTGGTTAAAATTTTTTTTACTTTTTTTAAAACGTAATTTCTGGAGAACAGATCGATGGATTATTCTGAAATTTATGGACGAATTTTCATTTCAGATGGGCAATATGTGTCAAAAATGTGATCATTATTAATCGATTATTTTCAAAGATATTAAAGATTGAAAATTATCAAAATTTTTTAAACAGTTTTTTGAAATTGCAATTTATTGAGTACGGTTTGTTTTTATATATAATTTAAATATTTTAATTATTCGAGTCTCAGCACACCGCGTCGGCACGCACTAATGCCCGAAAGGTAAACATCTCTCAACCTTACGCGAAGGACAAGGCCGAGAGATGCTTGCGCGTGCCGACGAAGTAGCAGGCAGGCAGTATCGTTTCGGCGACAGCCCGAGAGCCGGTTCCCTGTGAACACCCGCGCGTGAGCGATATCGAGAGCAGAGAGAGAGAGAGAGAGAGAGAGAGAGAGAGAGATCCGCGCGAGTTTATCTCGAGAAGTGCGTAGTAGTGAGCAGGTGCAGCAGCGAGTGCGCCCGGACTGCAGCAGCACAGCCGAGAGCTCGAGAGGGAGAGAGAGAGCAGTCGTCGGCAGCAACTGCGGCGGAGGAAGAGAGAGAACCGCCGGCAGCAGCCAGCGTCGCCGAGGAGGAGAGAGAGGCCCTCGGCAGCCAGCGCAGCGGAGAGAGAGAGAGTGCGAGAGGGAAAGAGAGACGACGCCCTCAGCAACCGGTTCCCCGCAGCCCGATCTACCGCGGCAGCAAGCTCCGCGAGGTAAGTCCTGGCCAGGCGCTAGCGCGCTCTCCCCGCGGACGACGTGCGTCCGGAGAGCGACTCCCGCGCGAGCGAGCGAGGCTCACCGACGCGCGCGCGTGTGTCGATCGCGCGCGGCGATCGACCAACGTCGGCGCGGGCCGCTTTGACGAGTGCGTGTGTGCGACCGCGCGCACACGTAACTAGAGCGCGGGCGCACCACCCGGATCGGCGCGTACACTGCCTACGCGCCGCCTGTATGTTATTCTTTGCGCCCGAGGGGCAATAAACTTCTTTTATTTTCCGTCCGAGTTCGTGCATTATTTGGCGCGTAGTCCCGGATCCTTTTTCCTAGTCGATGGCGCGGCGGTATAGAATACCACCGGCCTCCGCGGGCGCGAGTATACGGTGCTCGCGCATTTCTGAGCAGCCGAGTAAGCACGCACGAGAGAGAGAGAGCGCGACAGCGAAGTCGCGCGTTGTAACGCCGGCAGGTACGGCTGCCGAGGAAGGCAGCCGACAGCAAGCGACGGCGCGCAGGCGAGAAGGAGGAGATTTCGCCGAGGGTTGGTACGAGCAAGTGCTCGCGCCCCACTGCATTGTTGCGCCGTTCATCGGCAAATCCGCTTAGAAGAAGCGAATAATTGTGCGACGCCTACCCCGTTACATCACACATAAATTTAATTCGAATTATGTCATAAATAGGTGCATTAATTTTCAAATTTAGCTTTAAAAATTAATTAAATGAATGAGTAAATTAATTTTGTGGAAGCCACGTGCCAATGATTTAGCAGCGGTTTTTTAGTCTGTATTTATTGTCTACATTTTTGTAAGCTATTTATTGCAATTGAATGCTCTTATATGTAACGTCTAGTCTATAAGTAAATTTATTTATTCTATATTTCCAATCTATTAAATGGGCGAATAATAGGGGAAAAATCATTTCATCGCTAGTATAAAATAGCCATATTTCCGACCTATTTACTGACTTTCTACCTATTTCGTAATAAAGAAATTTTTACCAGGGAATATATACCTATTATGAACATAAATTGAATGTGTAACAATATAAGGAATCTGAAATATGTCCAAACGTTGTTAGACTTTTTCAAAGAAATAATTATGTTCAAATGCACTAATGTTCCCACTTTCAGGCTTCCTGTTTTAGAAGACCTGAAGACTTGAATAATAATTACAAAGAAATGCTGTTTCTGACTGTAATAGAAAAGAATTTTACTCGTTGGATTCTAATTATGCGATAATTACATATCTAGTAAAAGAAATTTCAATATGACCATAAAACTCAGGTTCCAGCACGCATCAATAAAGAACACGGACTCCATTCCGCGTAAAGCTACCGTACAAATTGACGAGCAACCATAAAGCTGCTCGAGAATTCCACAATCGCCGTTTCTAAACAATGATAAATAGTAGCTAGCCCCCGTAGTATCCTCGCATACGGGATAATAAAAACACGAAAGAAGAACGCTAGATGACTACTCTCTGCTCTTTCTTTCCGCGTGTCTAACTTTCCTCTCTTACAAGTCTCATTCCATTCGTTCTCTTCCTTGTATCGTTGAGATAAGAATCCACCATGTTCATCTTTCTCACAGGTTTCGCGACTGCTTAATTGCACACATGCTGAATGCAAAGACCGTAGGTTATCGTCTTTTCGTAGTCCGAGTTTATTGCTCTTTGTTTGTTGAGGCCACAGATAGCTGTTAGTCAGACAAGATATCAACTGCATACACAAGAAGAAATTTATTTGCTTACAGACTAGAAGTTTTTAAAAAATGTTTAAATAATTCAAAGTAAAAAATTACAAAATAAAACAACAATAACGCAATATATTTATAGTTAATATATGAGATATTTCACATGAAGTCTCAACAGAAGGCTGAAAATTTTAAAATCGCGTAGGCTTGGCGAGTTTACAGTTTTTGGTGAAAAAAACATGTTCCTAGATTTTTAGACCAATATTTTAATATTTACAAAAGTTATTCTACATGAAAAATTGTTATTTTTTGCCATTTTTGGGGAAAACGCAACTTTTGTCATTTTTTTTACTTAAAATCCTGAAACTTTTTGTATAGCAAATTGATTGGAAACAAATTTGCATTTTACTTGTGGGATGTGGCCATATTTATTTTTTGACTCATTTTGAAAGTCTCTGATTGGCTGCTTCTTAGTATACTTCATCTAAAAAGAAAAATAGTATGGTAAAATATTTTTTGTTCGACAAAATTTTTTCTGATCGAGATTGGCAAACCCTCTTGAAAAAAGTTATATATTTTTCAAATATCAATAGAAACCAATAATTTGTATTTTTGACAACCGGATGGATTTGAGAACTTAATATTATTCATACATCTCATGTCATGGATCTTGTCACTGAATTTTTGCTAAGTATAAAAAATACATTAAACATCTATTTTCAACAGTATTTTCAACAGCTAGGCTTATAATAACATTTGTATTTACTTTCCTGAATGTTCAATGGGAGCCGCTTACACTGCTAATACACTCTATTCGCATTCTTCATAAATACTCAAAATTAAATTTCATAAGTAATCTATCATTATGCGTACAAAAGCTAAAGGTAAATTACTATAAAGAAGAAGATTTTAGGTTGTAGAAACCATATTTGTTTGTATAATGTAACGGCACTATTAGTCAGATGCGGAAAACGTATTTGTAGGTACAGCTCTGACAGCGGTACGATTTCATTTTGCCGCCTGTATTTGTTTGTTGCTATCGCTACAACGCGAAGCCGATGATTATGTTATAACCTGAAGGAGTCAAAAAATCCGCCACATCAATCTTGTGTTCGCAATCCGCTTTTGTGTATTTCATCTGTAATCCAGTGTATTTATTGATCGAAATTATTTTAATGAAAAATATGTATGTATGTCGAATCATAACCTATTTAATGCTCCGATAAAAGAACTCTATACATTAGTGCTTTCGTTGTATCTTGTATGGTTCTTACAACTGTACCATACAATTAATGTACCTAAAAAATTCAGCCAAAAGAAAATCAACCAAACGTTATCGTTCTCAGAGCCGTACTTTCAGTTCTCACAACGTAAAATTTTTTTCAGTGTACACGGAGAGAAATTTTAGAGTAAAAATTACCAAGGTGCCTTGGTAGTGCATGGATAGACTGTCAAAAGCCGTGATATTCCCAGGTTTCTAATACAATTTATAAGTTTCCCAGGAAAAACTACCATAACCACTTAAAAAAAATACCAAATTATCGGAATAAAAATTACCAGACACACTGGTAAAAATTGAGATCTAGTCATTTTTACAAGGTAACCTAAGAATTTTTACTAAGAAAACTGATAAATTTTACCAAATAACCTGGTATTTGTGTATTCGCGCATGCGCACTGCGCATTATTGTGTTTCAGAAGATTGATACTAGAGGCGTGCGCGACGTTAAAATGAAAACAATACACATATTTTGAGTAAGTAATAACGGCGATTCAAATGACTGTTGGTAACAGCTTCCGTGGCGCAGTCGGTAGAACGTCGGACTCTCAACCCAAAGATCGTCGGATCGAATCCCGCTTCCGTAAAAATTTTTTTCAGTTTAATGTTTTTTCATCCTTGTTTCTGTTTCTATTTCTATATTAAAATACTATATATCCATCAATATGGATAAAAAAAGTTCATTTTTTTAATTTAAATTAACTAAAAAAAAATTTTACCAAGGCACTTTGGTAAAAAGTTTGAAATTGTCAGTCTGTCCATCCATTACCATAGAAACTGGTAATTTAGTCTCGAATATTTGTAATTTTCACTACAAAATTTCTCTCCGTGTAGTGTTTTTGAAATAGATCACATACAAATACATTGTCATTTCATACTTTTTAGAAAAATATGAAACCTTTATAAAAAAAAAAAAAAACCACTATGACAATCTTTTAGGAAGACAAAAAGATTGCAGAGCATCTTCTTTAAAATTTTACAAATTTCTACGATACATCGCATTAGCAAAATAAATGTTAATTGTTATTTTTAAGACTATAGCATCATAAGAAACCCCCAGAAGCCGTTTCGCGCTTTACAGGCCGTATCTGCTGCACGGCTGCTATACCTCGAGCGAGAAAAAAAACTTTCGCGTAACTTTATATATCGCCCACACACATACACACACACACACACACACACACACACACTACGGGCGAAAACGATTTTGTCGCGTGCAAAACGACACGGCGCGAGAGAAAAGTGCGTTTCCCGGTTTTATGCGATTACGCCGCGCGCGCTTACATACGCTGCGAGAGGGGGCGAGAATAATAATTACAACCCGCGCGAAGGTCTTATTCTCCTTTTACGCGTCGCATTCATTTCGACGATCTAATGAGATTTCGCACTTTGCAAAAATGCATTTTAGCGCAAGCACTTTTGGTATAATTTGCGAATAATATTTAGTCGTGGCAGTGCTTTATTTTAAGGAATAAAAGGTGAATAATCCGGGCATTAATTTTTAAGAGGGTCTCGCCGGCGCGAACGTATCGTAAATAAAATATCGGAGAACCGCCGGCTATTTTACGGAGGATAATGAAATTATACGTGCTAATTAAAACTGGAGAATAAACAAATAATTATTATGTCGATCATAAAGACGGGATTGCCCGCGAGTCGTTCGATAATTAGCCTAAAAACGTAAAGCAGGGCGCTATATATTATATTATTGTATTGAAAGATATATATATGGGCAAATCCGCGGACTACAGACAACAACTGGGGTACAAAAACGGAAAAAATTTTTTTTGAGGGCACACCTACCACATAAGGTTTTTTCGATTCTTTGGGGGTCCCCCAACATGAAAATACTCGTGTACACTCATTATTCGTTGCCAAACTTTTTTGCCGACGAAATCAATTTTTCTTATGGAAATTTAACATGGGAAAAATGGACGAAAAGTAGTCATTGATGATTAACCAATAGCAAACTATTAAAGAGGCCAAACCAAATTCTACAAAAAAGCGATTAAAGTTGAAGAATAGGGGCTTTAATTTGAGATGAGAATCGTTAAAATCGGTCGATTCTGTGCAAAGCTAGGTGAATTTGAAAATGGCGAATAATGACGAAAATGAGAGATATTTTTCAAACCCACGTAATTCTTCAAATTTTTGTCATTTTTCGCCATTTTCAACTTCACGGAGCTTTGCACAGAATCAACCGATTTTAACGATTCTCATCTCAAATTAAAGCTCTATTCTTCAACTTTAATCGCTTTTTTGTAGAATTTGGTTTGGCCTCTTTAATAGTTTGCTATTGGTTAATCATCAATGACTACTTTTCGTCCATTTTTCCCATGTTAAATTTCCATAAGAAAAATTGATTTCGTCGGCAAAAAAGTTTGGCAACGAATAATGAGTGTACACGAGTATTTTCATGTTGGGGGACCCCCAAAGAATCGAAAAAACCTTATGTGGTAGGTGTGCCCTCAAAAAAAATTTTTTCCGTTTTTGTACCCCAGTTGTTGTCTGTAGTCCGCGGATTTGCACATATATGTGCGAATACTCGTCAACCATTTATGTATATAATCGAAAAATAGTCTCATCCATACTCATTATATTGAAATCAAATCCTTCAGCATTCGCAATGAAAAATCGATACCCAGATAATCACGATTCACGTCTTTCTACCTCCCTTATCCCCCGCATCCGTGCATAATCCACCAAATGAATCAGAAACATCTCAATCCCGTCCTCCCTCTCTTTTCGCACGTCCCTTCCCAACTCATTCATTCCACCCACAGCCTGGACAAAAACACGCCAACCCATTCGCTCAAATCCTCTCCCTTCCTCCATCGCCGCAGCATCACATAATCGACAAAAGAGCACGCGCCGAAGCAGGGAATATTCCGGCCCTCGTCAAGCCGCGAACAATCGCTAACGACTTCCGCGTTACACACTGTGCGAGCTTTTTCCTCAATACACTCAGCCGCGTAAAAACTGCTGCACCACCTCCCCCTCCCCTCGTCTTTATTCCGCCTTAACCTTGTTCGCGCGCGGCGTTATACGAGAGCTCCGAGCGTGTTTTCTCTCCTCTCTCTTTTTCCGGGGACACAAAAACTGCGCAACACTGCGCGCACGCGCCGAGGATTTGTTCCGCGCTCGCGGATAAGTTTCATTGAGGCGTCGACTTTTGTCTCTCTCTCCCGATGCGCGTTTGCATAGAAATCGCGAAAAATAATGATGGCGCAGCAGCAGTGTGTGTGTGTGGGTGTGCAGGGACTCGTGCGCGTGAGGGATTTGTGTATACGAAAATGATGCACAAGCCGCTTGTTCGGGGAGTTTTTAGAGAATGGCGTGGCACACGAAGAATAGTGTTTTTCTCTCGCCGAGAGATATTAAAAGGGAGGAGCCGGCGTGGACTTTTTTAAAAGTGTACACGTGTATATTTATTCGGATAAATGTGATGGTGACGTGGTTATATAATATATATGTATTTCTCGAGGGGGATTATATTTTTAGCGAAACCATCACAAGCGCAATTTCACCGCTAAAGATTTTCTCTGCTCGCAAGAGAAAAAACATCAGCTGCATTAGCTGCTTTTCATGTTTGTAAGCGTAAAAAAGTTTTAGCTTTTTCATTTCGGAGCCGGAAAGTTTTGCCGGCTTTTATGCGTATGAAAATAATTAAACAATAGAAAATTAGTTATTTGTGTTTTATAACGCTTGTGTTTTAATAAGAACATTGCCGCGGTTTTCTCATTATAATTAGCAGCGCATTATCATTAAACAACAGTATTAAGTGTATTAAAATTTTAAAATAAGAAATGTTTATGGCACTGCGTTCACTTTCAGCATTTAAAATTTTAACGTGTTTCAAGCTAAAAAAACAATACTTTCAAAGCATTACGTCCATCATTAGCTTTTTCAAGCCGCACAAGCTATTCTTAGGTGCGCACAACATTTCTTAATGACATTTTCATTGTATACTGCCGCTGTAATTGCACAACGCGCGCTATATCTCGGTCTAATCTCGGATAAAAACACATCATATACACATACCCGAACACGTGTGCGCAAGGGTATATCGCAATTATACCGCCATAATTCCCGGAATCATTATATTCCCATATAAACCTCATCGGAAGAAAAAATCACTTTCACACGCATTCGTATAAATCAAAGCGTAATCGCGCTTCCAATCGGGTCGATTACTCAGCCATTTGCAACATTCACATCACACTATCTGAAACTTATTATAGTATATAATTCCCGGATTCGACGAAAAAAAAATCGAGGGGGGGGCGATAAATAAAGGAAGAGTAGAATGGAAGAGAGAGAGAGAGAGAGAGAGAGAGAGAAGAGCGCGCTCGTCTGCTGCGGTGTGTGTGATGGATATGCCAGAGTCGTCGTCGATTTTCGAAATGGGTTAATTGCGCAGACGCTCGCGCTCTCACGTATAGGTATATACAGTGACACATACGCGCGCGACTCATCCGTTTGCCATTGCCTCCGCGGTGACAGATTAATGACGAAGAAGCGACGCCACGTGTGTGTGTGAGAGAGGCCTGCAACTGCGATACGATGCGATGCAGTCGTTGTCCTCGCCGGACGCGGACGAGGTGCATTGCAGCGCCTCGAAGGCTTTGACAAATACATTTGCTCGCTCTCTCTGATTATTTATATGTTTTTGTTAATGGCTGGAGGATTGATGGTTATCGTGGTTTAATGTATATCAGTCACGATGAGTTTATTTTATTGAGTAAAGGGGGAATCGATTGTTGAATTAGAGGTGATCGATCGTGCAAGAATGTAAACAATCAAAATGATTTAGAAACATAAAAATTATTTTTGAACTATAGATTTACTATTTTTTAAGTCTGTTGCATGAGATATTTTTGTAGATTTTGCAAAAATATTTCGTGAAAGTGACTTAACTGGGGCACTTTTAGATTACATAAAAAATTCATTCGAATAAAAATTCATATGTACACAATACACACACACACACACACACACACACACACACACACACACACGGTATTTGGATAAATACGCAGGTGCATTACTCAACGATTTTACCCTTGAGAAGTTATAGGTTAATGTTTTATTACACTCGATGGTTACATCCGATTGTGAATTTTCGGATTAAATTTTCACATTGTTGTTGTAAATCCATTTATTCAAAAATACTGAAATATAAAAATTTCAAGCAAATCCGACACTTTAAGCTCATTTTTTGGAATCCATGTAAGCTCATTTATTTACTCTCACTGAAACAACGCAATACCATTTCGAACAAACTGAATGATACATGACTTTATTCTACTTTTTTGAAAGTCCGTAATTCAGCGATGAATTAAATTTTTTTCACACTGTACTTCAAGCATTGTCGATAACCATTCAAGCGCAGCAGTAATGAGCATAAAAAGCATTAAGAGCGAACTCGACATGGCAACACACTTGAAATATCGAAAAAAAATATTCGTGCAAATGAGACCGATACTTAAGTTTGCCAAATCAAGTTCCTGTTATGCTTGAAACGCGACAACGATTTTAATTACGATACAATACGTTGACGTGATCTCAATAACAAGGAGTGTCTCAGGGAAGCGGAATTTACGAGGAGAATAAAATTGTCAATCGAACAAATTAAATTTTTAAAATACGCTTAAGAAAAATAAATAATAGAGTATAATGAAACTAAATATTAATAATGAAAATTAAAACTAATAGGAACAGAATAAAAATAATATTACGCGTTCGCGGTAATAAGGATAAACGCAGTTCATATAGCGCGCGAGAATCTCGACAGAGCGTCGTGCCTTCACCCTGCGACACCGAGTGATCTCGGCGAGTGTCGCGCCCTTTTTGCTGTGAGCAGACGAACGTCCTCACCAACCGAGGGTTCGGGTGCTCCTTGTGCCAGTGGCGAATACGCCTTTGACGCAAATCAGGCGATGACTGTCTCTCGTGAGAGTCTGGTGTGTTCTGGCTTTCCTCCGCCGACGCAAGGAGGAGAGCGACTGCGCTCCGAATTCTTTTTCGGAGCGAGCAAAAAACTTTTGGGGGTACAGGGGAGCGTTTCCCTGGCTGCTGATTGGCTGCCGTAAACGGCGGCGTCAACTGCACGGCGACAACCGTGCAACAGCAGCGACGGGAGACAAGTTAAACCTCCCCTCTTCTGGCCCACGAGGTGCGGCAGGCCCGCGAGTGACATCGCCGAGCTTCCACGAAGCTCTAGGCGCGAGCTCGGACCCACCCTTATACCGGGAAAAAGTCGAGAAAAGAAAATGAAATAACCTTTTCCTCACACCGGGCCGAAAGTGTCTCATTCCCGCCCGGCTCCGAAACGGAAATATGGCATTTTTGGCCTCGCCTTCGGCTTGGGTGGCAATTTACACGACCTGTGGACTGTCCAAGTTTTTTCCTCCCATGGTGCGTAATATACTATTTTTTTCAAATTTCTATGACGTGCGGACGTCAGCATCAGAAACGTTTTCAACGCACTCGTATCCAATTATTTATAACATCAAACGTCCCTCCTTTTCCACTACAATCGAAGGTAAAAAGAGCAAATCAGAATATCTCAATTTCACGTAGACACAAAAGCACACGCGTGACGTCGATCCGATGTTTGCAGCAGATGGCCCGTCGTTAAAATCAACCCATTTAAAAAGTGCAAAGCGCTCCGCCTCTACGCAGTACAGGCCGCGCGCTCATAAAAAGCACTCCATTTCAGACGCGGGAGATATACGTCTGCGAAACACGATCAAAATCCCTGATGTAAAAAGAAGAAACTGCGAAACCATTTCCTCCCTCCCGTTCCAACTCACGCTGTAACTTCCCTGCCAAATATAACTCCATTATGGGGTCCATAAATACGGGTAGCATTGCTAAAAGGTCGCCTTTTTTTAGGATGCTGTATATTTCGGAAGTTTTAGGTTGTTCGGAATAATTTTAACAGAGTATTGATTCGTTAAGGAAATGATTTGCTTTCGTAGAAAATATCAATGCATTCGAACGATGTGATATGTCCGTTCTCGTATATTTATTTTTATCAATATTGCTGCATACTCCCTGGAGGAAATCGAAAACATTTTATAATTAATGACTGACTGATATTAGAAGCTTACTATAAAATGGGAATTTCTCTTGTCTCGTTTCTAGCTTCCGATGAAACGCTTTTTCTCCTATTATTTGGCCATTTAATAGATTGAAAAATAGAATGAGTTTTTCGAAGACAAGTACAAGCTTGTTCTTAAGTATTTTATAGTACATTATGATACACGTGTGGAAGGCGATTATTTACCGCACGAGACGTTTTTCACACGAGCGAAGCGAGTGAGAAAAGTCGAATGCGGTAAAAATCACCTTACGCACCAGTGTCATACAAAATTTTATACCACGAGAGCCGAATAATCATATTAAAGTTATGATTTTGAGGTTAGAGTGGTATAAAAGATATTAAAACTGATCAGTTTCTTTAGTCTAAAAATGGCTAGCAGAAGGCTTGCTGTTATGACAAGGAGTAAGAGAGACAGTATCAGATGGAAAAATAAAAGTTTTGCTGTATTCTTCATAGAATGAGTATAACAAATGATTTATTAGTTAATGTTATTTATTTATATTTTAGTGAGCTATCCAATGCACTTTAATGCTCTTTCATCAAAAATAAAATAAGTAAGTAAATCAAATACGAACATTTTTTTGTTACGTCAATCTAAGAAATAGGGAAATAATGGTCGAAAGATCGTTTCATCATAGCGATTAATTAGCCAGTTTTACTAGCTATTTTCTAACTTCTTGGCCATTTCATATAGATGAATTTCTACCAGGGCTTTTTCACGTCGTATTTTTATAAAAAATAAAGCAATCGCTAACTGTATATTCCTTTTGATTTTAAAATAACTTTACTTGAATAGAAAACGCCAAAAGCCATATAAACGGCTGCGTATGATTTTTACATGCCAGCTTAAAGAAAAGTCAATTTACTTCGTAACATTTTTTTTTAATCCTTCGTTAACTTGTAAAGCTTTGAAAAACAAAACTGAATTGAATTCCAATAGAACCAACACTTACTTTATTTCTTGTTGTTATTATTTGATTACAAAATACGACATATCTTCTATTATGATATTAGTATTATTATTATTATTGTTATTAATAATATCATTCGTCACCATGTATAGCGTTGGTTTGATGCACGAGTAGATTATTTAACTACGTTGCGTAATATATAATGTATGACAATTAGGTTCCAATTAGGTCAAACAGTGATTTATGCTTATCTCGTTATTAAACACTGTATAATCGCACCTTAGAAATAATGTCAATTCCACGGTTCACTGCGTCTTCACAAAACGATATTATACCGAGATAGCACACATATATCCAACACAATGAACGAATCATCATACGCAACATTTAATTCTCACGTTCCTTCAAAATTAAAAAAAATAAAAGAATTAAAATATTTGATAATCACCGTGACATCCAAGCCCATATAACGCATCAGATAATCCAAACAGAGCAAATCCCTCAGCTGCTTACAGTCATCATATATACACAAATCCTCACGCTTCCGCATCACCCTTACATCTCCGACTCCAGCACATACATATATATCCCTTAACTCCATAAAAGAAAAGCGCCGCTGCATCTCTACTCGTAGCCAGCTCTGTATACCCCTAAAAGTCAAATCGAATTCTGGCTGCCTACGTCTGCGGCGCGTGCTCGTGCACTCGGGCTTTCAATCGCAGGCTGCTGCGCGCGCGGCGAGAGCGCGAGATGCAGCGAGTGTGAAACGTAAGCCGGCGTATATATCCAGGTTCTGACCTACTGACACGATCCCGTGACGTCACGGGAGGAGAGAGAGGACGACGACGCGTGAGCGAGCGCTACTCCCACTCCGCGCGTTTTACTCTGACCTACCCGACCGACGCTCTCGCGTATAACGCAAGGGTAGGGGGTAAGATATGACGTGTATGCGTGCGAGGGAGTCAAGAGAAAGGGGAATGGTTATTTATTTGTTCATTCGAATACGCGAGTTTGTTTGGTTTTCGTTTGCCGAGAGGAGCGTGATTATGTGATGGGGTGGAGAGGAGAAAAGAGTTTAATTCGAGACACGGATATGACAGGTGGATGTGGATTGTGCGAAAGCTGACGGGTTTCGAGATGAATATATGTATATTTGATACAATGTGGTTTGATGCGAGTTTGCGATTCGCGGTTTTTATGCTTCGGTGATTAAAGTAAATATTGCGGTTTAAAATCGTCAAAGAGCGGGGTTTCGATTAGTGCAGTGGGATTGATGGAAATTCGTTAAAATTCACTGTCGTTTTATTGGAAGAATATGGTTTAGATAGATTTAGTAATGTTTTTCTTTTTTATATAGGTTGACTCTTTGAAACAAAGCGTTATTCGATAACAAACGTCCCTTTGTGGAGTTGCAGAGGTGAAATAAATTATCACGTTTCATTGATTACGTATTTAATTCACTGATTTCGTGACAGTAGCTTTGACGCGATCTCATGCGTAACTATACAGATGAACGATTTAATCTATAAATCTCGATATATTAACATTTTTATTTAAATAATACAAAGGAAAAGAAATAACTAATATTTCATTCTATATATTTTTAGATAAATAAAAAAATCTTTTCCACAAATAATTGTCATCATTACAGAAGAAATCTTCCTATCTAAATAGACAGCCATTAAATTTTATGTAAATTACAATTAGTCGCCATGCGCGCGTGTTCACTTCGCGAACGAAAGCGAGAACACAGGCGCGCTCGCGTAACCACGTTTTCGTTAGTTAGCTTAATTATCATAAAGTACTTGAATTCGAAACTCATGCCGGGCGAGCGTATATATTTCAGAGAAAGACCCACTACACACCGGGGGAGAGAGAGCGGAATTAAAATCTACTCTTACACTAGCTCGCTTGACGCGATAAAAGTATATACGGCCGGGCCGAGGAGGAGGAGGGTATCTCTGGAACTTTTCTTTTTCTACATTAATCAACTTGATGAATGCAGATTACCCGGGGCTCGTTTTCCGCCGCGGAGCAAGCGATGATGATAAACTTTTCTCTCGGCTCGCTCGCTTGCTCGGCCTTGTTTCGAGTTTAAGATTCGCTCGGTTATAAATCGAGTGTCTTTGCCGTGCGACGCTGCTGCTGCTCGTTGCGAAATTTCGTGCTTTTTTTTAATGAGCGGGAAGAGGAGCTGCGTGTGGTGCGTATACACTGAAACGCAGGATTTGCGTTTTTGTGATTAAGCGAGTGGAATTAGGATTTGCCGGGATTATTTGTCAAAATTGTTTTTACACGAGTATAAGCTCGAATGCGTTGTGCAACTAATGCGATATATTATAAACGGTCGTTTCTCATTATTAAATTAAAATAACGCAGTGCATGCGCATTACACAACATTGCATAACATGATCGTCAGATAAATAAGTCCCAGCGGCATGATACAACTAAGAATTGCTTTATTTTGCATCTACTTTCGAACATTTTACACTATACGATATCGGCGCGCACGCTCGGTCAATTAAAGCTAAAACTGCATAGTTTATTGCCTCGGTTGTATCTATTGGATTACAAAGTTCCCCATCGAATTGCCAATGAACAGTTTAATTCGACGTTATGAAAGTTATGTACTCTCGCTGTAGCAACCCTTTCAGATCCGTTTCCTTGAACGCCGCTCTGTACCTCTCGCGTCCTGTGTCCCCGCACCCCAGTGTTTGTCGCGATAATTATCGAGCGCCTCTCGCGTTTAATTGACACTGTAAGTTAGCAGTCGACTTTGGATACACGGGAAATAAAAGCAAACAAATATTTGCAAAAGTAATTAAGGAAGTTTATCCCCGTAAAAAAAAGTTATTACCGCGACCCCGTATCTTTTGGTAATAATATGGATAGTTTGTTTACATTGTATAATAATTCTCCATTTTATTATTAATAAATATTCTTATTTATACTTTGTAATCTCGGTAAATTAAAATTTACATGCAACGTCAAACGTCAGCTCCCATCTGCTTCATAAAGACTGAATTTATCTTCCTCGCTGTAAAAATAAAAAACCATCCCGTATAACATCCTTTTAATTTTCAACCTGTCGGAAGCAGGAAAGAAAAAACTTCTCAACGAAAATTCTCAAAGACCCATTCTTCTCCTGCGAAATCACTTCGCCGGCGCATGCGAATATCCTCCCGCCGTGCGCCGCACTTCTCTCTCCGGCTCTCGAAAACTAGCTCGCTTCCATTACAAAAGAGTCCGAGAACGGCAGCGCGTTTCCAAAAAGCCCCTCTCTCTGGAAATATCAAACGGCGCGCGCAGGAGGTATAGGTACACGGCGAAAAATGTATCGATCCCACACTCATTCGCGCGCCAATCTGCGCCGCAATTCACGAGGCCGGCGCTCTATGTCCCTTATCGGCAACGTCAAGTCCCTCTTTTCTCTCTCTCTCTCCCTTTCTAACCGATACCACACACACGCGGCGTCCGGTCATACATTTTTCTTTACTTTCTCACATTTTCCCTTCAAAATTTTCCCGTCGACACACGTATACGTTTGTTTTAGTCAAAGTATAAGCACGCGGCGCTCACGTTATAGGCGAGCAGAAACTAACCACAAAAAGGGAGGACACATCGGCGCGTGACGGCGAACGACGTCTGTTTGCCGAGAGAAAACAAGCAAGGACAAAATTTGTAGTTCGAGAGTGACATATAACAGCCATGCGGGGGTCCAGGAGCGCACTTGCGATCGCCGTCGGCTAGGCGAGGAATCGATCGCCGCCTTTCCCTTTGCCCCCGTCGGATTTGGAACTCGGTGAAGGAGGAGGAGGAAAGAGCTCGCACGGCCGAAGGCGAATTAACGGACGTGTCGCGCGAGTAACCCGGCGAAATTGAAAAATCCATCTGCGCACGCCGTGTGCAGCGTCCACACCGAGTAAGGAGGCTATAGTTGCTTTTATGTGTTCTGCGCGAGCGCGTGTAATGGATTTTTGTAGTAGGTTGATGCTGCGATTATCGCCCTGTATTGTGACGTGAACGTTGCGATGCAGTTTATTGAATTGTTGCACGGTTGGAGATTTTATTCAGCTTATTGGATTGCGCGATGGCAATTTTTTGTTAAAAAATTGTTAAAATAAATTTTGAGGTTAAATTTCGTTTTATTGGTTCAGAGTTTGAGTACTTTGCAGTTTTTACAATTTTATTTAACCTTTAATTTTTACAATTTACCATGGTTGAGACTGAAATGTATTTCTTTCGCGATAGAATTTCGGCTTCTCTAAAAGTTGTTAGCCACTTTGTAGAACTAGGTTAACGAACGCCTGCATTTTATTCGTTAAGAAAAAAAGGTTATCATAAAACATTCTTTGAAATATAACGAACATCAACATTACTTTTGCCCCAGCAATATTTCACAACATAACTTTTCATACCATATTTTCACCATAATTTATTATCAACTCCCATTCATCATCAAAATCATCAACTATTCCATGCCGCACCTCGACCCACATTTAACAAAAACATCTTATACCTCCCATTTCAATTACGCAAGTCTCTAGCACCGCGCGCCCCATCCCCCGGCCAACCAATCATCCGCCCTCAAAAAGTCCCGATCCGCAATTCGTCACTCCTCATTCACTCATTCATCCCTCCTTCTTATCCTTCTCTCTCCCTCACACAGCTCCCGGCCCGCGTAATCCAGGAATCCTCTCGCCCTCGCCCCACACGCTGGCTTTCAGCGAGCGCGGGGAATCGATCGTAACGTCATTTCCGGATTATATCGGCGCTGAGTTCAACGTCGTCGAGGGGAGAAGGAGGAGAGAGAAGGAATATAGAAATTCTCTATACTGACGCGACGCGGGATCTATGTTCCGGAGGGCCGCTCGCGGCCGCGCCAGCAGGTTCCTCCGCCTCACCGATTGGATTCCCAAGGTCTGCTATGTGGATTCTTTATCATCGGTGTATACGAGTTTTGTCGGGCGGCTGCTACTGCGGGGTATTGAGAGATGCGAGTGATAGGGGGACACACGGGGTGAGATGATTTTTGTGATTGAGCGAAGTTCTTTATTTTATAAGGAGGAAGGGGGAGGAAATTCGATCCGATCGCGAGGTATGTGAAATGTAGTGAAGCTTTTTACAAAGGCTTGTGTATTTCTCATGTTGTTATAGAGATTATAGTGAATGGGCGGGCTTCGGTTTTTGTATTAGGCACTTCATGTTATGTTCTTCATGCATCGTTAACCCCTGTAATGGAATTTGTAGTTGAAAAAGAAGTAACTTACAAACCATTTCTTTTTAAAATTGAGCATGAAAAACTGGCTATTTTGTTTCCTTTTATACACTGAAGTTTCGTGGTAATAAAAGTATGCCGGTTACAATAGCTACACTGGCATCTGCAACAATTACATTTACCGTATCGTTGTTGTCTTTATGAAGTTCCGAGTCGTATAGGAAAGAGCGACTAATATTTTACTGCGAAGTTTCCTGAAGTGCCCTCGTAACTATTCGAACTGTTGATACGACACTCGATGCGAATCGATCGTAAACAATTTTTAGTATTTCCTGGTAATATAAACGGATTTCTGCTTCGGAGCTTAATGGTTTTGGACATTTTATGCGAAAATGAAATGTCACCGTCAGTTATTTTTTTAATAATAAAAATTGATTCTGGAAGGAAGAAAAAAAATTCCGGAAACTCTAACTCAATTTTAAACTTGATATTAGAACTTTTTATTATATGTTTTTAAGTAAATTAATGCATCATCATAAAACAATTACTAAAATTATCCCGTTTATTCATATTACAATCAATACTTTACACTTTCCGTTTCTAAAAGAATTATTTAACCTTCATCTCTTTCTTCCTTAAAAGGTACAGCCATTTCCTTCAAAACAGCTCGAAATCATAAACCTCCTCTCACGAAAAATTTCGCAGCCCCCCCCAATCCTCTGTACCAAAGATCCTTCCTTCCTGCCACTGCCAAATTTCCAAAAACCACCCTTCCCCTTTCTCCTCTCGCCTGTGCCAAATGGGTCATCTCGCACATTGCACACATACGCTTTCTCTTCCCTCCGAAAAGTCCGCGCGAAGGTCGCGACCCTGGCCATCCGTACGTACGTACACACGTATAACGTATACGAGACGCTCCGTTGAACTTGCATAAAAGTGCGGCGCCGGACCTTCTAACCGAATTATACGCGAGGAGGCGCCGTCCTCGAATTATGCTCGACATTAACCTTGGCTGTGCCGCCGTCGTACTCGCCGTCGCCGTCGTCGCGGCCCCGATTTCAAGTAGATTATACGTCGAGATTCGTTCTTCACTCGCGACTCTTTGTCTCGATGCTTTATCGCTTTATTTCGATGCGCGCGACGGGGGTTGCCAGTGTAAAGTAAGCGGATTTACTCGCG
This sequence comes from Torymus aiolomorphi, assembly GCA_036365515.1. Taxonomy (NCBI): domain Eukaryota; kingdom Metazoa; phylum Arthropoda; class Insecta; order Hymenoptera; family Torymidae; genus Torymus; species Torymus aiolomorphi. The sequence continues at coordinate 58,620,787 of CM070873.1, read as the reverse complement.
CGAGGTGAGGGTTGAGAGTTGAGTCGTCGTTGTGTGGATTTCCGTGAAGAGGGGTATATATATATGCGTGAGGCTGTGTAGTGTGTGTGTGTGTGTGTGTGTATGTGTGTGTGTGTGTGTGTGTGTGTGACGGCTGATTTTTTCCGTCTATTTAGAAGAATGGCTGTCGAGGGGACGGCCGCCCCGTGATGATGGGATTGACGGACGTGTCGAATTTTTTTCGGGGACGGTGAGATTGGGTGGTGGTTGATGGTCTCTTTCTGGCTTTGATTGGAATGTTGCAAACTAACGGGAAAAATGAACTAAGGGTTCATTTGAATATGTCATATTTGGTCATGAAATAAATTCAACGTTTTGTACGTTAATAACAAGAAAGTAATGAATGCTGTTATAAATTATGTGATTTTTCAAGTGGTTTATACTACACAAATCAGCAAATATAAAAGTAAATTGATTTTTAATTCAACTCTATTTATAATATCAATAATTTAATAAATGATTTTATTGAAAATTGCTTATATGCGCGGGCATACAATAACAATGTTTATTATACTTTTAAATTAAAAATTCATACAAAAACGCTCACTTTTCTCTGGTTTTTAATAATTTCTTTTTATAATGTCTGGCTATTTGAAAATTTTATAGTTCAGAAAAATATTAAAAGTTTTAGAAGAACTTCGTTAAATATTCAGCTAAAATTTTTAGTTTGCTAATAAAAAGAGGAAATATATAAAGTATTCGAATAAACTTTCGAAAAATCTAAATCTACAAATATATACCGTTTTCTGAAAGTATCTGGGTACATGGGTTGAAATTCCCAGTATTGCATTTCACTGCAATTAATTAAGAATTACCTACAATAAAGTTTTAACCCAAATTCATGAAATGCACTTTTCGTTCTTACTGCCGTAAACCCCTGGTAGAAATTCATCTGTATGAAATCGCCAAGAAGTTAGAAAATAGCTAGTAAAACTTACTAATTAATCGCTATGATGAAACGATGTTTCGACCATTATTTGCGTATTTCTTAGATTGACGTAAAAACAAAATATTCTCATTTGATTTACTTACTTATTTTATCTTCGATGAAAGAGCATTAAAGTGTATTAGATGGCTTATCAAAATATAAATAAATAACATTAACTAATAAATCATTTTTTGTACTCATTCTACGAATAATTCAGCAAAACTTTTATTTGTCCATCTGATTCTGTCCGTCTCAATCCTTGTCATAACAGCAAGCCCTCTGCTAGCCATTTCCAGACCTTTAAAATACTCAAGAACAAGCTTGTGCTTGTCTTCGAAAAACTCATTCTATTTTTCAATCTATTAAATGGCCAAATAGTAGGAGAAAAAGCGTTTCATCGGGAGCTAGAAACTGAACAAGAGAAATTCCCATTTTATAGCAAGTTTCTAACATAAATGGTCAGTTATTAGTTATAAAATGTTTTGGATTTCCACCAGAGACACTTTGATAGATTAAGATTATCGGGTTCTCAATAAGAAACAGCTGTTCTCCAATTTCGAGATGGCTATAGAGAACAGGTCTTACAAGCTCTCAGCGAAGTCGGGCTGATTACAACCACTTGCATCCGAATATTGCTCTCATATATATAGCTGTCAAACTCCAACAATTCGAGTACCTCTTAGCTCAAACACAAACAAACCGCAACTAACTACAAATAGACTGATGAAAATGACAGCGGGATGTATGAGAACTCGCTGGATTCCTTAGGCTAGATCTCGAAGTATTTCAATGTTGGTTTCAACTAATACATTAATCTAAAGTTAAATTTTACAAACGTTCTTGTTATCTGACAAATTTCTACATATAATAGAACTTAATTAAAAGCGTAATATAAATGTACGTTTTCCTATAAAGTTATTTGATAAAGGACAACATTTTCTATCTGGAATGAAAATTTCAGGAATTTTTCAATTTGATTAAATCTAATTTAGCATTTCCAAGTAGAGAAATAAGTTATTGCGAAGAGATAATGAAAATATAAAACTTCCACGAATTGTTAATAAAGTAATTATATTCTTGTTTTAATTATCCTTTGTAGAAATAACTATAGCCATATAACATTTGAGCTTAGTATAATTAAACTAAATTATTTATTAATACTATCTGAAAAATTGCTTTATAAGTACTACATTTTGTACACAAAAAAAAATGAATATTAACAAGGATTACTTAGTTAGTCAAATGTTAATAGAATAAAAAGTTTCAAAAGCTTTCCCACTTCCTGAAACTTTATTTTTTAAAATTTATGATAGTATATATATTTTTTTTTAATTTCGACGTTCCTTAATGGTGTAAACTTGAGACCCATTATTTAAACAATACACATGATAACCACACATAACTTTGAATATCACGCTACTTTCCAACAACCCCATGATCTTCACCTCAACTAACCATCCCTTCACATCCCATCCCCAGATGTTATTCCTCTGGTCACGCGAGCCAGCCACGGCGGCGACAGTAGCCGCGAGTCCGCGCGCCGGCCCGTGGTTCGCGTGGTTCGCCACGGCGGTGCTGCTCTGGCGGTGCCGCAGGCGCATCGTCCGCGCCGTCCTCGGACCCGCATCGCCCCTTCGAATGCTCAAGCGCCGGCAACGCGGTGCTACCACGGTCGTCGTATCCAAGGCGCATCATCATCAGAGGCGGCATCATCACGCGTCGGCGAGCGCGCCTCCGACGTGCGCTGGAGAGCAGCAGAGGGTGTATCAGCAAATTGTGAGTTGGGTCGTGCTGTGGATTGGGAGGGAAAGCATAATATCTGACTAGGGTAAGTGTGGGTACTACTGCGGACGTGGGTATTATTGTGTATGTATTACTGCTGTATTAACCGACCATAACCGACGCATTTTTTGGGGTTCTGCGCAACGCGAGCGCTCTCCCTATGCTTTAACATGGCACCGTAATACCAACGCAGTAGTTGAAGTAGCTTCGCAGTAACATCAGCAGAGAGATGTTGTTTTTAAAGTCATCTTATACATTTATTTATCAGTTTTTGTTCTAAAATTGTACTTTAATCGATAGATTTGATACCTAAGTTTCGTTATTAAAAAGAATCAGCATAATTTTTTTGCATGGAGACGAAATATAATCGTTTGAAACCAACCTGAAAAAAATACCGCCGTAGTAGCCACACTTACCCTATGTCATATACGTTTTTTTGGAATGACAGTATTGAATTGAGAAAACATGCAGTTTTTGATGTTTGTTTTGACCGTAAAATTATAGGTTTACTGAGAAATTACTGTACTAGTGGAATGGTAAAAGAAATACGCAATATAAACTTAAACATACCAAATATTCAAGATATCTAAACAAAAATATAGTATAACAAAGTTTATTTAGAAAATTATAGGTAAGTTTATTTAAAACCTGTTGCGGATGAAATAGTCAGAGTATAACCCTGCTGCAAATCGTCCATTTTTCTCTTATTTGTGAAACGATTTTTCGAACATTTTCTAGTCATTTTATGGCGAATTGACCGAAATCGCCATAAAATGGCTAGAAAATGTTCGAAAAATCGTTTTAGAAATGGGAGAAAAATGAATGATTTCCAGCAGTGAACATTTATATAAAAACTACCTAATTTAATAAATGATTTTTTTTAATATTTCAATCTTTCAAAATAGAGCACTTTTCTAAAATTTTGGTAATAAACTTATGGAGAGAACCATATAGACAGACCCATAAAATAATAACTATAGTTTGTTGACCTACACGTAATATTTTACAAAAAATGGTCGCACTACTCTCAAAAAATGAATAAGTGAATAGTTTGGTTCAAGCAAGTGCAAAACTAATTCTTTAGGAATATTAATTTATTACGAACTAAAAATTTCATTCCACTGCCTCAACAGCTGAATGTTCACTAAAATATTAGTAGTTTTTTTCACTTATTTGCACAAGTAAACGACTTTTTACATCTTCATTTTTAGAGAGTACATACTAAATATCATGCCAAAAACAATCTTATCCCACTCATCCCTCTTAATCGACCCCTTCCAGAAATACCACCCAACCAGCCCCAGTACCATCCCGAACGTCCAAAAGCCGAAGCAGCTGTCGAAACCACAGCCCGCTGTGCTCCGTCGCTGCGACGTGAACGCGGCAGCGGCGGTGGCGGCGGCGGCCAAGTCACGATTCAGACGAATGGCGCAAGCGGGCGACGGGCCGCACATGACGGTAACGGCCGCGACTGCCGCCGCGGGCCGCAAGCTCGCCGTGAGCGCGAGCTGCGTTCAAATCAGCCAGCAGCTCTATTACCGCGTGACGCGCAGCGGCCGCGTCTACGGCAAATATCCCAGCAAGCAGCACGCAACGACCGTCAAGTAGATGATGACACGGGAGCCAGGGGAGAATTCTCGATTTGAGCTGTCCGGAAAATTGCTGGCGAGCTGTGGAGACGAGGGAGAGAGTGATGTGCACGCGATTATATGCTGTAATTGGAGGGATGATTATTGTAGGAATTTAGAGAATAAATTTTGTGTATTATTTTGTTGTAAGTGGTGGCTTGAGATTACTGTAGCGTATTTTATTGTCTGCTTTGGTGATGGCGAATTTTCGATTTCTATTTGTAATAATTTATTCATAATTATATGTACGTCCGAATCTTTTTGTATATTTTCATTTACAAATCTGTGTGTAAAAGGGAAATTAGAAAAACTTTAATTATAATTCGAAGGTAATAATTATACGTATCCTGTAATTGTAAAAATTTCTATGGGTGAATCAAACATTTATTCACTAATTCCTCAATTTCATTTGATTCTTGATGGGTGAAAATCATTAATTTGATCCTTTTATATCAGACTTCAAAATTGTCATTCGCAATCGAAAGTAATTGATATCTGCGTTTAAATGTTGATCATGTCCCTTGCATTGCAAATAATATCAATAAAATTCTTACATATTATTTTTACAATATATAATTATATTGATTAATTTTTAACAGTTCATTAGCTGAAAAATTGTTAGAAACGTTACCGTAACAGCCAATTATGGCCGAAACTTTCGATACAGTAATTTTTTTTTTATTTTAGGTAACTTCTTCATTTTATTAAGTACTACTTTGATTACGGAGTCGCGCATCGGGCATGGTTGCGTAATGTACTATTATAAGGTGGTAAAGAAGGCTACCATGTATCGCGTTCGGTTCTCGCATTCCCCGCTCGCTGAAGTGAGCTTCCATATATTTCTTTAATGCCACATCCACATGATGTACGGTTTATCTAAAGGCACATTCTTCGTCATCGTTCAATGTCGCTTCTTCTTCAATACTTAATAAGGGCAGTGTAGATATTTGCAAACAAATAATACAGATATATTGTGGTATTAATAGTGTATTACACACCTACACTGAGAGAAAAAAAAGTAAAGAGTATACCGAAGAAGGGCAAGTTACGAACAAACGGATACTATCCGGTACGCTGCACCGGAGACTTCGGTAGCCACTACCGGACTACTCCGGTTTGTCTGTAGTAAACATAACCTCTTAAAATGTTAATAACATAAAGTTATACCTTGTATCTTTCTTTATCTCTAAAAGGATTACACTCATTATACTTTGGAGTACTTTTGTTAATTGGATTAAAAATTTAACATAAATATTTTAAATAAATTATCAAATAATAACAGAAGATTCGTACAAAATGTTATTAATAGCAGTATAGACAATTCGTTAGTCATTACTGAAGTTTGTCCGGTAGCTAGGGTGGGTCTAGAAAGATACAGAATGTGATACACAGATGCCTTATCATTCAGAAAATTAAAAATAGAATATTTGCGCCTCATTAGCAGATGCACGACTACCCCAATGCGTTTCCATCAGAAAGTACAATTACTGGAGAATACAAATATAGAAAAACATTATAGAATTGATTTAATATTACAATACTATATCCGAAATATAGAAGTTAGAAATAATAAAAGTAGAAAGTATATCTCAGAATCTAGAAACCAAGAAAACATATAGTACGAAAGACACGTTTATAGAAAATACTCGGTTCGGAAATTGATGCTCGCGGATTTTTGCTGTCGCTTATCACGAATCCGATAATGGATTCGTAATCACCAACTTGAAAACCCCCATCTACCATTTTCAATGAAAAACGGACAAACACAACTCGAAATCACGAGTCACCATAATTTCAATAAAAAACGTATATAAGATATTGCTTCCTCCTAGAGGAAGCTTTGTGATAATAAATAAAAATTTTTTGGAGAAAATGTATTAGGAATGTTGTTTAGCACATTTGGAACCAAAATACACTATTTTTAGAAAATGGCCGTATGGATGTGTGTGTGTGTGTGCGCGAATATCTCATGATCTACTCGACCGATTTTAACGAGAGAGGTATCACTATTTTTCATTTTGCTTGCACAGTTGGGGTCAATAGTCTATTTTTGTCAATTTCGATTTTCTTTTTTTTATAGCCATTTTTCAATTTTGAAAATTTTTATTTTCGTATTTTTAAATATTTAGAACTAATATTCTTAATATATTATGAATGCACTTTATGCAGGATAAAATTCTCTACATTTAAAAAAAAAGTCGATAGCTATATTCTGTCATAAGTTATTGATAAAAACGTCAATTTTTGAAAATAGGTTATATTTCGAAATTTCGAAATATAACCTATCAAATCTTTTTTCAATTGAAAAAAGATATTGACATGAATATTTTTTTGGTTAAAAAGAATATTGAGTACTATAATTTTCTAAATTTTCATGTTCTTTTATTGATTATTTTCTTATAAAAAAAATAATTTAAAAAAAAAGTGATTTTTTGTCATTGCATAACTAGAGTAAAATTTACTTAATTGCTTTGAAATTCTGTGTAGCGGTAGATTTTGTATACGAATCGAGTCCTTTCTTTGGGCAAAAGGATTGGTCTATAAATTTCAGAGATATTTGACGTTAAAATTTTTTAAACTTTTTTTTAAATCGTAATTTCTCGAGAACAGATCGATGGATTATCCTGAAATTTATAGACGAATTATGTGTGAAAAATTTGATCATGACTGATCGATTATTTTCAAAGATATTAAAGATTGAAAATTTTCAAAATTTTTTGAACAGTTTTTAAAATTGCAATTTCTTGAGAACGGTTTGTTTTTATATATAATTTAAATAATTATTCTTACGTGTCGATTATTTTATTTTAATTATATATTGGGCAAATTTTAGAAGTAAAAAGTTTGATTATTATGCATTAATTATTATTTATTTCTTCTAAAAATATAACATAAAATTCTGTAACATTATTTATCCATTTAAAATCGTTGATTATTATATCATTTATTTGAATATATTTATCATTCTTCATTAGTATATTAGTATAATGTCCGTCATTAATTGTATTACCATGATGAAGAATTGAACTTACAATTTTATAATTTTTATTGCCTATTGTTATATTTATTTGTGGTATAATTTCAATATTATAATTTATTATTTTTTTTAATTCATATGAATCATTTATTATAAATAAGGACAATTGTAGAATTAAAATTGTATTATTTTTTGGTTGTATTATGTTTTGTTGCTGCAAAATACATTTACAAATAATGCATTTTCCTTCTATCTCTGTAAAATGTATTAAAATTACAATTAATTATTTCTTGTAAGTTATAATGTTTATTTTGATTTTTAAGTGTAGGTAAATCTAATATAATCACATTATCATTATGTGATTGTTCATTGAAATAATTGCAATTTTTACATTTTCTTTGCACGATCAGTTTGTGTTCTATTATATATTTTAATACAGGAGATTTTAAACATATATCCATAATAAATTCAGGTACATCTTGTTGACGTTTTTTAGCATATTTTTCATCTATAAATTTTCTAAAATTATATATATCTATTTTATTTTTATTTGTGTATTGTTCCGTTATAGTTTTTAAGCAATCTCCTGTGACATCATTATTAATATTATTTCTTAAAGTTGAACAATGTAAAAGTGATTGAATTGTTGCATTAGCATAACATGAAATTTTACCTGCATTCGGTAATCCTTTAATTAAAAAAAAATATTATCTACCTGATTTTCTTTATTATTAAACGTAAAGTCAGTATATAAAATATTTAATACTCATACATAAATTTAATTCGAATTATGTCATAAATAGATGCATTAATTTTCAAATTTGGCTATAAAAATGAATTAAATGAATCAATAATTTAATTTTGAGGAAGCCACGTGCCAATGAATTAGCAGCGGTTTTTTATTTTATTTTATTTTTAGACATAAAATACTCATGTCAGTCATGAGCCGCCATTTTTAAAAAGGAATTATAAAAAATCTAATGACAGATTCGTAATGAGTAACCCAAAAAGAGATCATTAATTTTTAATGGCGGATTCGTCATCAGTGACCCGAAAAACCCTTGTATACCAATTTTCATAAAAATACGATTTAAATATATATATATATACAATAATAAATTTTAAGTTTAAATAAATTAATGTTTTACAACATACCTCATTCAGATAGGTTACTTTTTCTTTCAATTCTTGAATTTCATAATCTTTAGAATCTGTATTTTTTATTGATATATATATATTGATGTATAAAGATATAGTATACATCAATATATCGATGTATATAGATATAGTACATTTGTTACGGAGCGACCGAACGATCCTAATGTACCCTAAATCCATTTGTCTTTCTATACTATGGAGAAAAGTAGGGAGGGGAAATGATAAAAAAACAGCAAGTGAACGCCGGCGGTAAAATTCGCGCGGTTTCGCAGAATGCGCACACTGCCTTCACCTCTGCCTAATTCTCTCACAATTTTGAGCCCATTCTTGTTTTTATCTTGTAAATAAAATTACTTGCTTTTGTTCTCGTATCCAAATTACTATTTTGCTGTGAATCTCTGCGACCAGTTGCGTGGTTTAGACTAGACCTAGTCTTCCTCCCCTAGTTGTTGGCCGGAGGTGCTTTGATGTTTCCAGCGCTGCCCATTTTTTTTCTCAGTGACTGAAAATGTAATGTTAATAATTATATTTAAATACACCTTTAATACAATAAATAATAATATAAATACAAACCTTTTCCCGCAGAATTATTATTTTTTTTTTTTTGGTAAGACGTCCGGCATTTCTAGTGTGGTCTGAACTCGGCTCTGAACACAAAATAACCAAGTCACGGTCACGGCTATAGCTATAGCCAGCACCGCCATGGCACTAGCGGGATGGTTTTTACGTGAACATGATCAAATTAGTTAGTTTGAATTTAAATGTTTGTTTTAATTAATTTAAATCATACGACAGTAACGTAATTTTCATAAATAAAATAATGAAATTTTTCTTACACTATTTTAATTATTCCTTTTGAAATACTCAAACTCAAGAATTCGATCTCCAAAATTAAAAAATTAGATTTTGACTCCTATATACACCAATCCAATGAGTCAATGACAACCAATCAAAACAGTCTTATTGTAATAACCGATTTCATCCATCACTTTAAAAACAAAAACTTTACTCGATGTCGCCGTCGTGTTCACGATTAAGTTCACTGCATTTCTGGCTCACTTGGGTTAACATTCGTCATTCAATTCTGGCATTCGGAGCCAGAAATGCAGTGATCCAGAACCGGCCTGAACTAGAACCAGTCTATGAGGCAGGACCGGCTACTTGAATTCTTTATACAATACCAGTTACGTCGATTCGTCAGTCTTCCACGTTCTCTTCCGAGTTTAATATTATCAGCTGCATCGGCTATCAGTGTTACCTTGGGCATTTATTCAGCGTGAAGTAGACTTGAAACACTTAACGGCATCGTATTATAATGCCAAAATGCGTATGCGTAAATTGTATAGATACAATCTTCTGTCAAAGTGAATTGTGTGCAGTGTCACTGTGTGTTATTATGAATTTCGTAACCCGAGTAACCGAAATACTTTATAAACTATTTCGCTACAATTTCAAGTGACATAGTTGTTGAAAACCGTAATATGTAAATGCCAAAATTGTTGTAAAATATTTTATGAAACTTTTCAGAAATACATCCTTTTATTGTGGATATATTTGAGTAATAAATTTAGGCTGTCGTAAACAATAAAATTTCATATTTTTGAAAAAAAAAGAGAAAAATGCCATCTAGTGAAATAATTTGGTTTAATAAATAATATAATAGAATATTTAATTTTATTCAATAATTAAATTTCAATAAGTACCTCGACGATTTATTACGAAAGAAAAGTTCAAAACAAGTGATAAACAAGTATATTTTCAATCGAATACTTACCCACATACATTGGTCCATCAAATTACAACTACGAAATCCCTCGACAAAAACCTCTGTAATCGACTCTCATCAATCGCGAGACATCACTTCCAAACTCTCTCCCATCACACCTTCCCTCCTCCCCTTCTCCCAAAAAAACAAACAGCCTCTCCCCCAGATATTTACTTCTCAAACTCTCTCTCTCTCTCTCTCTCCCGCTCTGTATCAAAATAATTTCTTCCCACTTGTCTCTCTCTCTCTCCCATCCCCTCCCTCCTCTCCGTAAAACTTCTTAATCGAGTTTAGCCGGAGATCAAGTTGCCGGCGCGAGCGCACGCGCGCGCTAACGATCACAGCGTCTTCCTAGCTGGGAAGTATAAGCGCCGACCGATCTCTCCCTCTCTCTATCTCTCTCTTCCACGCGGCCTCAACCCAGTTACGCGCGCACGCGAGGGCGCGGAAGGTCAGCGCTTTTTGGCTCCTCGCGTCCTTTTTCGGCGATATAGCTTCTGCTGCATATGGAAGGATCGATAAGCGACGCCGGCGCGAGGAGTCGGTTTCACGGTCTCGGACGTGGTGGTGTGGTGTACGCGCGAACCGGGTAGGATGTGCATTTATGTGCGATGCACATTTTGGGTTTTTGCGAGAAGGGAGGAGGGAGAGAGAGAGAAGCGGAGGATTGGCAGTGGTGGATTTCAAGGACCTTTTGTTTTGCCGGCTGCGGGTGACATTCGGAACGAAGTTGTGATAAGTCGTCTCGGAAATTTAGGGAGAGAAATGCGCCCCGCTCTCTGGAATTTATTGGCGCTTCGGTCTTATTCTTTTTCGGGCTTTAAAGTTTTATGGATTTATTCTTTCGTTAAATTGAAGGAAAATAGAAGTGAATTGGCTCTGTTATTATAAGTATATTTGTGATTTTCCATTTGTTACTTTTATCATTGTTGAATAAATGATTATTTATTATTGTTATTTATTAAAAGTAATATTAGAATTATGTCTTAGGCATGTGTAGCTTAGTAACAAATAAATTTGAATCTTGTAAAGTAATAGTTACATTGTGTAACAACGCGTAACTTTGGGTAATAGCCAAAATATTCTACCTAAGGTCAATACACAGAAAGTGTGCATCGTACATTTTAAGATGGACATATATTTTTTCAAAAATATAATAAACACTATATTGTGTTGTTTTAATTAATTGCAATATTCATTGAATACTTTGCTTTCCGATTAATTTGTAACATTTATTTATATAGATGCCTTTGATTGTGCACTTTAGATTTGTAACAAGAATCTCTGGACTTTATACTGACTACGAGAGGCCACGATTTTCAGATAAAGATTTGGCTTAAACTTTGAAATATAGGGGGTGCCTCACTATACTAACACGGTTTTATCAACGGAACATCTAAAAGTAATTAATGTAATAAAAGAATAGCGATTTAGGCCTTGAACAAATTCAGTTGCCCTGCGTAATCCTGTAATATATCATTCTACAAAGTTTCGAGACAATAAAACAATGACACCTTTGTTTATTCTTGGAACAAAACTTAACGAAAATTAATCAAATTCCGTTCCAGGAATAAATAAAGGTGTCATTGTTTTATTGTCCCGAAACTTTGTAGAACGATGTATTAGAGGATTACGTAGGGCAACTGAACTTGTTTAAGACGCAAATCGTTTTCTTTTATTTATATTAATTATTTTGACATGTTTCGACGATAAAACAGGGTTAGTGGTAAAGTAGGACTATCGCACCCTCTTATTATCTATAAAATATTTAAAATTTTAAATTTAAAATATAGTAATAAAAATGGCTTTTTCAAATGATCATACCTTACAATTGTGGCTTTCTTCATTTTTTTGCATCTAGAAACATATAATATGGTTTAGACCGAATCCGTAATGCACACGTTGTTTCTCCACCCAGCAAGCGAAAAAATCACTGATAAGTATAGTTTGTTTCCGAGTCTAACCAAACGTCGATTTTCAATCGACTTTCTTGTACCTCTCCTTTCTATCGATACAATTTAAAGACAGATTTTACAAATCCGTATCCTCGTATTTTGTCACGAGATTGCGTCTCACAAAACCTTATTCCAGCCCTTATTCTCAACAATATAAAGCACCGAACAGATCTACAACGCAATCTCGTCCAGCCTTCGAGCTATCCACCTCCGGTATCGACCTTTAATTTCGCAAAATCGAAGTAGAAAAAGTACATCGCAAATATAAGAAGAAAAAAGCTCTCTGTACTCCAACTCGCTCGTCGAAGACGACCGATCTTTGTCTTGTCTATTTGCACCGGCGGCGTACTTCCCCTCTCTCTCTTACTCTTCACCCGCTGTCCGTTGAAAATCAATATAAGCCCGGCTCTTGCTTGCACTTGAAGGGTCTAGGCTACGGCGTCGGCAGCCTTCGGCATAATGTTTACTGATCCTGTTAGCTACGTGGACCGATTGATCGACTTCGGCTCGCACTGCGTTCTGCGCTATATATAGATACATACACACTGGCGTTGTAGCGCAGAGCGGTATACACACACAAAAGCCGATCCATGACGATACCAGACGCGATTATCGAATTACCACGTGTGCGCGCGTGTCCGCGCACGATGATCTACTCGCTTTTGTTCTTCGTTGCGTTTATAGGGGGGGGGGGGGTAAACAAGCTTTTTATGGTGATTCTAGGTTGATAATGGCTTGGGTGGAGAATCTTCGTGTATAACGATATTGATGCGTGAGTACGTGTAATCTGTTCTGCGGCGGATATCGATTTTTTAATGGGTTTATCGCTATGGTGTATTTTTAGATGTGGGTGTATAGTCACTGAAATGAAAATTGATGGGACGTAATGAACCTATTTCCAAATCATTCGTATGGAGTGAGCTGTCGCTCTTCCGAAATTAGGATATTTTTCATTTCCTTTCGTGGGGTGCTGTATTTATACAATGATAACGTCAAACTATGCACAGCAAGTGTAAAATGAAATCGATCTTAGTTAAATACAAACTAAAACTTGAGTAGTTTTTATAAGTAAAAAGATAATTTTTTCTTTGTTCTAAGGCCTGTACAAAAAATTTCATAGTCTATATTGTTAGTTAAAGATTAATATCAGAAAGAATGTAAAATGCTTGTATACCTAGAGACAAAGTAAAAGCTAGAAAAGTTTCAATTTTATTTATTTGTTCAAACTAGTTTACATAATTTCGGGAAACTCTGACGGCGTAAAAATTTACTGTAAATTGCACGGACGGGAAAATGCATGTTAAAAGGTTAATTAACTTTCATAGTTAGTTTTTTTAATTTATTCATGGAAAAGGGACTCAATTTTTTTGGAATTAATTCTGTCATCCTCGGGAAAAGCAATTTCTTTTCCAAAGTCTATATATACAATATATATATATATATATATATATATATATATATATATATATATATATATATACGTAAAACGCGATCCAATATCTGGTAAAAAACGTTATTTCTGTAATTCCACACTCCGCTCTAAAAATACGTTCTTACAAATGTTAAAAAAACCAAACCACCACAAAAATCCAACAGAAAAATACTTCGCTCTCCGCTCATCCCTCACGATCGATCGCCTAACAACGACGAAACAACTCAACCTAAACAAAACACCACCACCACCACCACAAAAGAAAGAAAAGAAAAACCTCACCCGCGCGGAAAAAACACACACACACACACGCACACACACACAAAGTACACCGTCGCCGGCAGCGACGCTAGGGGACAATGAGCCCGGCGCAAGTTTCCTATCAGCGATGTGCCAATTTTCGCGTCGCGCGCGCGCATAATGCAGCCGCTCACTTTCAGAATGGGCGAGTGCGTATACCGGACGCCCGCACAGAAAGAGAGAGAGAGAGAGTTGCGCGCCGCTGCCGCCGTGCAACGAGAAGAGCAAACTGTGCCAAATTTAGAAGAGAGAGTTTGTACACGAGAGTACGGGCAAACTCTACCTGTCCGTGTTTACAGAGGGGGCAGTGTTGATTTTTCCCTTCGCGCGTGATGCAAGCGCCAGGCGCAACTGTATATGTATATATATACGCGTGCGCTCCTCTTGCTTTATTCGGAGAAGCGAGCTGCGCTAGTTTTGTGTATATCGCTAATGAATGTTTATTCTAAATTCCCAGCGGTCGGGGAGCGTGTAATTAGCAGGTGGAACGAGGTTTGGCGGGTGAGGTTGGGAAGTGGTGGGTTGGGAGAGGAATGGAAGGATTTTCGATGGTTTTTCCGCGGTTTCTGTTTCACGTTAACTAGAATTGGTACGGAATATTAAGTTTTTGAAATGACTGTTTTATTCACTGGTAGATTGACTTCTGCCGTTTCTTGAAATTCAAAAGCTTATAATTTACGTTTTAGAATACTTGAAATATGAGAATTTAAATGAAATTAAAAACATTACAAATACTCATCTGACTTAATTTAGAAATATACTATATCAAATCTAATCTCCATTTTCTCGTCTAATATTGATTAGAAATCTCTACATGCGTTTGAGTTGAGTCAGCCATCTAAAATGACCAATAAAACACATTAAAGTCGATTTTTCATTATAGATATTACTTTGTTCACAGTAATTTATCTGGACGCAGATGATTCGACTATGAGAATCTCGCAAGCTCTGCAGTCAATGTCACCGTAGCGAACTAACAATTCCTCTTCCTTTAATCACTTTATTCCAGAGGATTTACTGTGAAGCAATATCTTATTATTATAAGCCCACGTTCCTCCCATAGAATACGAGCGAAACTTACCATAAACGTATATATATGCGGTCCCCTGGTTTCGCCTGGCGGCCGTTGATAGGCCTGCACGGAGCATAGCTCTCTCTCTCTAATTCTTCCGCACAGCTTAGAACGCCCCGTGACTCCCGGTCGGCAGAGCGTATAACATATTGTTCAAAAGAGAGTAGATAAAAGCTCTACTCCCCTAATATTCCGAACTAGATCTATCTTCCGTTTTTCCAGCCGGGGGTTTAACCATCTTATATAAAATTTTTTTTTCATTTAATATGGCGTGTCGTTATTATACTCAGGTTTATTCGATTGCTCATAAACCGTTGCGAGCATTTGTATAGAAGTTTTGCAAACGAGAATTTAAAGGATGCAGCTTTCGCTTAAACAAAAAACGACCGGCTATTTTCGTTTAATACTTCAGCTTAAGCAAATTTTAAACTTTCCCCCGCGTGAGCCAATTTCCCCGTCCGAATTAAAAACTCCCCAAGTTCCCTGAATAGCCAAGAAACTACTACAGCATGGCGCACGTAATTCAATTAAGAGTCGCACCAGCGGTATCAAACTAACATCACCTCGCTCGCTTACACGCACATCCACGAGAAACTTATATCATCCAATTCGGACTCGAATTTCGCTCTCGCTTCCATCAATTAAGGGCCACACGCGAAATTTTCGATTCGCCAATTTAGCGCCCCGTTGAATCATTCATACACCCCGCGGCGGCTAATCGAGAAATTTGCATTCATTTTCTCTCTCCTCCCTACAGCGCGACGTGTCCGATAATCCGCAGAAATTGAACGCGTCATAAGGCGAGGACGGATGACCGAGTCGTGTCTCTATATCTCACTCGGCTAGAGTGTATAGAGTAATTCGAATGACGCATATATATATATACGGGACAAGACGAGAGGGGAAAGGAGCATATATGGGACGGACTTAAGCGGGGATTTACCCAAACTGAAAGTAAATGTCCTATTTATTTAGAATGCGCGAGTTTAGAGAATGTGTTTCGGGCTTTTTAGGCGAGGTGGTAGCAGCAAGTGACGTATATATCGTGACGTTAAAGTGTTTTAATTAAATCTGCTTAAATTTCCGGGTAATGAGTACGGCGTTTGTTTAGTCAATAATGGCGTTGGTATGGTAGTTTTATACTACGAGACTTTTCTATGGTAAATGCAAAGTGTCACTCAAAAATTAATTTACGTTTTATACGAGCACATAATACGTAACTTTGTGAATTATAGCAAGCGATAAATTTGAAAATTTCAACAATTCATTGTACAATATCTTTTATTTTAATAATTTTTCAAAGATTAGGAAATAAATTCAATTTTTTTTTTACATACTATAAGTATGCGATTGACTTTTAAATTGTAGCAAAAGACAAATGCCTTAATTGCACTTTATCAGTCATTTTATATGCAAAAATCGTTAAAATTATAAGGTCAAAAAATACATTTTTTATTTAGCACATTTATTCACTGCAGAGCCGTATATTTAATTAGTAAAATAAGATAAGGTCGTAAATTTTTACATTGAAATGTAAATGAATTTTGATAAAAGTTTACTTTTAATTCAATTTATAATTTAAATCATGTAACAAATTAATCCTTTTTACAATTTGGGCCACAGTTGAATAAAATATTATTTTATACATATTTTAGTAAATGGACTTTCATTAAAAATTTACGACATTATCTTATTTTACTAATTAAATACGGCTCTGCATTGAATAAATGTGTTAAATACAAAATTTATTTTTTGACCTTATAATTTTAACGACTTTTGCATATAAAATGACTGATAAAATGCAATTAAGGCATTTGTCTTTTGCTACAATTTAAAAGTCAATCGCATACTTATAGTACGTAAAAAATTGAATTTATTTTCTAATCTTTGAAAAATTATTAAAACAAACATATTGTATCAGACACAGTGAATAGAAAATTCATAGTGAATGTTTTTTTACAAAAGCATTATTCCTTCAACTTCTGCCATCGCTGAAATACAGAGTCAATCAATTTGAAATCTGTCCAACTGACATCAGCACCATACACCGCTATCAAAATACATTCAAAAAGCTTAACATTTCAAAAAAGCCGTCATCTGTTATCGATTTCATGCGCGTTATCACCCCTCGTTCGCTCACGTTTTTAGCACTACATATATATACGCACGGTGAACAAAACTCGCGCTTCGTTATAAAGTCGCGCTGGTGGCCCTGTTACGCGTCAGCTCGCGCGACATCGTCGCCGTCGGAATGAAAACGTCGCACTCCGCGCGGCAAGTCAATTTCGAACTTTTTCGCGAGCGATGAAAAAAAAGAACTGCTTATATAACGGAGTAACAGCTTTATGACGATGCAACTTTTATATACAAGAAGTTGCGAGTTCGAAGCAAGCGATGAGGGAGATGGTTTTGTGGAGAAATCGCGTGTAAGAGCGTGATTAAGATGGGAGAACGGAGAGGACGAGATTTTTCGGGGCGAGTTTCGTACGAAATTCAAGTTACTTCAGGTGCGGCTCGCCGCGGCGCATGCAAATGGGAATTTTATCTGAATCGAAGCACGAGGGTGTACGGACGTTTTCGAGGAGATAAGATAAATTGTGAGTGCATTATATTGTGGAAAGTTTCTTCATTGTGACGCGTGCTGCGCCGAGTAGTTTCTCAACTTTTGTGGGTTATGCAAAATGTGCGAAGTAGCTGCTTGAAGATCGATTTGATAGTTTCAGTGAAAATTGTTGATGTGAGTTTTTAGTAAAAGTATTATTACTCTGGAAAACTACGTGAATTCTTTAAATTATTATACTTAGCTTTACAAAATGTAACGCTTGCAGAAATGATTTATAAATTCTCATTTTCTTCTTTAAATATTATCACTCAGTGTATGATTCAACAAAAAGTTGAAAATCAGAACTTCAAACTTCTCCTAAGAGAAACTACAACTTTGGTATGTAAATATAATCAATGGTAACATAGAAGGATTATTGTAATTTCTTCGTTGATTTAAAGCTTGTAAGTTCAAATACACTCGGAAAAGTGAATATTTAACAGATTTTGAATTAATCCTTTTATTAATGAAGGGATTTTGGTCTTGTACAAACTCAGTTTTTTATACAGTTCGCGGAAAATATAATTTCGATTTGAAATTATGTAAGATATTACATTATTTATCATAATTCACAGGTAGTAAACTTTTGTAGTTGTAGTCAACTTTTCATTTCACGTGCAAAAATTTATGTACTGGAATGAACGGATAAATTTATGGGTCAGGCCTTTCAATTTCACGCATTAATAATTCAGAAATAATGACTGGAACCCAAACTGCTGAAGTAAACAAATCGGACTAATATATTACCATATGTAACAATAGTTATTGATCTACGTATCATGAAAAATTGAAAATAAATTCATGCTTTTCGAATAATTAATCACTGCAGTTTGGAAACCATTGATTTATTTTCTATTTTCTAAAATATTTTGTTGCTATCGTAAAACGCTTGCATAATTCAGAATACTATTAATAACACTCTGCTTCTCTCTCCCTCCATCCGATGGTGAATTATCAACAATCGATACTAATTTATTTTTCAATTCTTATATATAATTGTTCCAGTATATGAAATCAGACATTGTCACGTGCCGTGCATGACACGGTGAATATCGGAATTTTCATCAGGAATAGATTTTAGTACATGGTGTGATGGTTAAGTAAATCAATATCAAAGTAGTTGACACAATTACATATTGGCTACTAATTATAGAACAAAACGGTAGACATAGATTCTTTGACGATATTTTATTACAAAAAAAAAAAACTTCATCTCACACCCACTGCGCGTTACAAATAATATGACCGATGTTTTAATGTCACTGATCAAAGAATCTTTATTTATTATCTGCATGCAAATGTCAGAAAATAGAAGAATATTTTTAGAATAGATTACACACTTATTCAGATGAATAGTAACTCGAAATCGTATATATACGCAATAGACTAAAAGGTTATGTTTGCAGAAACATAATAATCGACGTTATTCTGTCAAATTCTAATAACAATAATTCTTACACATAAACAATTTATAACGAGTCACGCCAGCAATCTCGACACCCTTAGCGTCTAATTAATTTGCCTTTTTCCCTCCAACGAACCAAGTACGCGAGCGCTCGCGCGTCATTCCTATAAAACGCAAAAACCCGTACGTAATTAACACACGGGCGCGGCGGCGCTTCTACTCCGCTTCCCGCGTCGCCACCCAATTAAATCACGAAAAAAACTCGACCGAACGAACGATTCAACGTCACGCGCGTCACCTCTTCGTTATCACACACAACACAAAAGAATCGTACGACGAGCAGATTGATTCGTCGTCAGATTGCTGAACAAGAGAAGCGGCGCGGCCCGCCCGGCCGATCCGTCATTAGTCACGATCTTATTCAAGGAGGCTCCGCCGCCGTGCGCGATCGCTTGTCATCGCGGCCGCGCGCCGTCATCTGCATACCTATACACCCCTACGTCATCTATTCAGCCACCGCACACACACACACGCGCGGTCCTCTCCATATAATATATAGGCGGCTGAAGTGAGCGCGGGCGCGCGAGAGGCTTTGGCGCACACTATTGATTTTGGCACAGGGACCCCCTTTGAAGTGTCGGCCTTTTAACTACGTAGAAAGACTCCCCCCTCCAGTCAACGCGCGCGAGAGTTTGCGTGGGCGTGTAATCGGTATAGAGAGTGAGCTGGTCCGATGGTCGTCCGTCAGAGTAGCCGCCGCAACCGCCGCGTTTATTCGATAAAAACAATAATGCGGGCGCCGCTGCTGCTACCGGCGGTCAGCAGCTCTCTCTCTCTCTCTCTCAGGCTTTCATTTTTATATAGATATATTATAGGTGTGATGAATGGAGCGTAAACGTTTCCGCGGCGCTGCTTGGTGACCCCGGGCGCGCGATATCGCTCGAGCGTGAATAAAAAATTGTTTATTCGAGTTCGGTGTAATGAGCGAACGCTGTAGAGAGGAATGGAAGTGTGTATATGTGTGGGTACGTGTTGGATACAGTCGTGCTTTTACTTTTTATACTTTTCAATCCGGTTTTAACGAAGGGGTCGTTTGTCACCGAGGGTTGGTTTGATAAAGTAGATTTTTATTAACAAAACGAATAGTTGGATATTTATTGGTTGAAGCTGCTACTTGTTTACTGGAAGTATTTATGCATTTTATCTTTGTAAATTATACAGGTTTTAAAGCATATTTCGGAACCCTGGTAGAAAATTAACCATAAGTTGGCCAGAATACGCTTAACCAGAATATGGCTTAGCCATATTCTGGCTAACTTATGATTAATTTTCTACCAGGGAATGAATATCGTATATTTTGAATGAAGTAATATTTTAAAAGATAAACGAATATTCAGAAGGTTAGATGTGCGGTTAAATCAATGTGTATTTTTTCGGTAAAATTGAATTTTCTAAAAATACGCAATTCAATCAATTTTTCGCAGTATGCCCGCTACGCGCAGTATCAAAAAGTCCCGGTTTAATTTAACGGCGCCAAACCAATATTTTACTTTCACTCCATTCATTTTAATCAAAATTTCAGTACCATCAATTCCTGATAATAAGTTGACCTTTCAGCCGAATAAAAATCAATCTAAATTTTTTTCATTTAAAACATACACTTCCACAGACAATTGACTACGACTTTCCATCCCTCTCTACGAATAAAATATCTCTTCCTCCCTATTCAATAATCCCGCCCAATCCCTGCAATTAATTCCAAAGAACGAACTCTCGCAGCTGCGTCTTACCTCTGCCGCGCAATACCTTCTTCCCTCCGACTGCAGAAAAATTTAATATATTTCTTATTAAGCGAAATCAACGGATGAGTCGTTTCCCCTCGATATCTCTCTCTCTCTCTCTCTCATTGAAAAGAAAGGCGGGGGCAGGAGGGGAAATCGTCTGATATCCTCGTGGCCGTTTACTGTCGGGCGGCGGGCCCAGGAACTGCCAGATAAGGAAAAAGGGTCGGCGCTCAAGAGAAGAAGCTGATGCTGCCACATGCGAGTGTATATATAAATTCTGCCTCGTCAGCGTGTGGTCAGCGAGCGGGGAGAGAGAGAGAGAGAGAGAAAGAGAGAGAGAGAGAGAGAGAGAGAGAGAGAGAGAGAGAGAGAGAGAGAGGAAAAAGGGCTGAGGACCGCTGGACGTTGGCGCAGAGGTGCGAGAGATGCAGCCTGAAATCTCGACTATAGAGTACGTACGTACGTGCATTTATGTGGGTCGTCTTATTTGGGAGGGAGATGATGGACTTGCGTTTCTTTCTTCTTTTTTTTAAGTCTTCGGAATTTTAGTGTTCTTCGGGAATTATATGGTTGCGCTGTATAAAGCTGGCCCGAGGAAGGGTAAAATTTTTTATTATTCGGTGCTTGGATTGATGGGAGGCTGTAAAGAGGAGACGATGTCGTAAAGTATTTGGATGTAAGGCATAAATAATCACTGGCGGTGCAGTCGTTTTTTCCTTTCTTTAATAAAGATTTTTTATAAGGATTTGGAATCACTGCCGCAGACGTTGGATGAAAGGGTAGAAGGATAACGTATATAATATTTTCGCTACTATACGAGCCATAACTGATAGAAAAGAAAATCGTGAATTATTCTTTACGACCTTTTTTATTTGTCGTATAAAAGAGGTAGAAAATTCGTTTTTTGAAATTTCGCAACCTTTTATACAAGTTTTACAACAAAAACCCAAATAACTGAAAAAATACACTTACGTCTTTATATATAAACGAAAAAGTTGAATTATTTAAATCTCTGACACCTTGATATCTACAAATAGAGGCTAAAAATAATTATCATTACGTAATCATCAATCTGAGCTAATTTATTACCCACCATGGTTTTTTTTCTTCATAGACAAACTTATTCAGCTCGCTATCATTCCTATTCAATCAAATAATTCATTCACCTCCAACTAACCCCAAATTATTCCCAACACACCGACCTTCCACTCCCCAAAAAATCACAAAAACTCCCTGCCAATCTCTCTTTCTCTCTCTGCACTCGAATCTCACAGTCCTGCCGATACGGTCTCTTTTTCCTCCCTGACCTGCACACACATACGCAGAACGGCCGGAATAATTGAATCGACGCTGCAGCGACGCACAGCGAGACCCTTGGCCTTATCTGGTGACCGATGCATTTTCCAAAGTGCTTCCGCTCTATCGCGATCGCCTCCGTGATTCATGACTAGTGCCTTCGAGACTCGCGACTGGTGCAGCGCAGGCGGCGAGAAGGACGAGTGTGTAAAATGTTTCGCCGCGATTGCCACTCGAGCGAATTTAAACGGCTGACCTTTTGGGCCTCTATATATACACGGTAGCAGAGAAATATGAGGTTAGAGAGAGAGAGAGAGAGAGAGAGAGAGAGAGAGAGAGAGAGAGAGGCAATGTAGGTTCTTACAAGTCAGTCGGAATTTCAGCTAGGAAATTTCATTTTGTCGTTTTAAACGATAATGTAAAATACTTTAAATCGATAATCAATTATGTAGTCCAACTCCAATAATATTTCAAATGTTAATACAATATTTTAATATTTACAAGTCTGTTATCGATCTTAACATTTAACGACTCACAAATATATTTAATTTACATAACTGTCGCCAATTTAATGATTTTCAATTATACTTTGACTAAATTTATATAAGATACTTCCACTACGCAAAAAACACTTTCATTTTATATTCTCAAACACCAAGTCCACAGATATCCCTCTCTAAAGCAACCACTATACATCTACTCGTACATCGTCACCTTATTCTATCAAAATATTCCTCTCCACTCACACTCGCGCGCAAAGTCGTTAAAAGGCTTGATCAGCTCCGCGCGCACCCGTCCGATGCTATCAGACTCAAACATCCGACGTCACAGCATATACCCACTCTCTTTCATCCACACATACACACGTATCACCCAGATTCCGCTGACTATTACAGAAAATACAAAAAAAAATTGATACCATCCTCGTCGTCGGGCGCATTATCTCCTTTCTTCGCGGCACGTCGCGCGCCTCCGGCGCGTATAAAATGTCCCCCCGCCCGCGCGCGTAACTTGATACACCTATATATATACGAGAGAGCCGGGGATATCGGCAAATTGCCCGCCGCCGCCGCCGACGCTTCTTCTTTTTTTTACGGCAAGTCGTGCGAGAGATATACGGGGCCGGCGGCGGCGTATCGGCTCGCGGATCGGATTAAAAAGTTTCGTCCTGCTGCTGATGTATCGGGGGAGGAGAGAGCGAGGACGGTAGTCTCTCTCTCTCTCTCTCTCTGTAATTTGCTCGCTAAATATTGTGGCGGGCGCGGGATGTGGGTGAAACGGTGCAGGCATGTGTGCGCGGGGAGGGAGTGAGAGAAGTTGTTTGTGGCGGTTAATTAACGGAAAAGTTTTTCAATTAGGACGTACACGTGTGAGTGCGTGATATAAAACTGTGCATTGTTATAATAAATTAGCGGTGAATAAGATATTTCGGGAGTTATTAAGGTACTTATTGATGCATCATTTTTAATATATCTTGTAAATGTGTATGTTATATTGTACCGAATAATTTTTGTGTTTTAAACAGTTGTTACAAAAAATTGTGAATTTTGCATGGTTATATACTTTTTCGAATGAATATTATTACTGAAATGAATATCAAAGCGCACTCCCAGTTTTATGTGTTGTATAATAGTTGATCGATCTGACGGAGGCGATGAAAGGGAAATCAAAAACATAAGATTTCCTTGTTACTTGAAGCAACGTTTCGTTGGTTCGGTCTGACAACCTCTTCAGGCTCAATTTATTAAAAAACAAAATTACAAAATTGTTATAACAATAAATAATCAAAGCTCTAGCTCGCTTTAACAATAACAATTCCTACCTCTTCCTAGTGTTCGATGGTACACTAATCGTCAACGTAAGAGAATAAAACGATATCACGCAGTATTTATAGTCGAAAATTACCAGAGTGTTGGTGCATGAGTTTGTAAACAAGACACATATATACACTGAGAAAACTGTCGTAGGAAAATTTACTGAAAAACTAACAAAAATTACTATATTTGATAGCAACGCGGGATATAAGCAAATTATAAAAAATTTTGCTATAGTTCAGGAATATTTACAAGGTATCTTAATAATTTTTACTACTACACATAGCAAAAAGTGCCCTCTACATGTAGTACTTATTGCGTGCACGCCGGGAGCACGTGTCTGATTGAGATTATGTTTCTCCCGCAATTTGAGATTATCTTCCTTTTAAGTTATCAAAAACATCGACAATATCGATTCAGTTGTTTTATTTTTACGTTGTGCAGGTGAGCTATGAGTTATTTCTTTATATTATCATAGTTATTTATTGCTATCAAATAATCATCAAAGTTCTCTCGTAAGCGAAGGTAGCCAATGTATCAGTTCCAAAATTTTGTACTCAAGAAGGTCACGTGGGTAAGAGGTTAGTGCGTCTGCCTAGCGTGCGGAGGGTCCAGGGTTCGAATACACAACCACCGTAAAAAAAAAATTTTTATTTCCTTATTTATTTCTTGTATAGCTAAATTTAATTAATAATATATTAAATATTGTATAAATATTAGGTATCCTATAGATATAAAATCATGAAAATCAATTTTTTTTAAGTTTAAGCTTGGCTACAAAAATTACTATATTAGTTAGCAAAAGTACCTAAATTTCCATGATATCCCATCGTTGCTATAAAAAATAGTAATTTTTATTAGCTTTTCAGTAAATTTTCCTACGACAGTTTTCTCAGTGTACATATACAGCAAAAATAAAGATACGTATGATCAGTTCAAAACCTCAATAAGGGAAAATAAAAGGCGTTTAAAAATTTAACGTCTTCTTTTTGTTGATGTTATTATTATTTCATTTAATATGAAACATTTCTGACAATAAACGCTTTTTATAATTAGGCTCTATATATACTATATATATATACTAGGAAGAGGTATGAATTGTTATTGTTAAAGCGAGCGAGAGTTTTGATTATTTATTGTTATAACAATTTTGTAATTTTGTTTTTTAATAAATTTAGCCTGAAGAGGTTGGCAGACCGAGCCAACGAAACGTTGCTTCAAGTAACAAGGAAATCTTATGTTTTTGATTTCCCTTTCATCGCCTCCGTCAGATCGATCAACTATTATACAACGAATATTATTACTTCTGATGCGAAGATGGCAATCTCGAAGGGAATGGAAAATTTCCATCTCAAGTTCATCGAAGTGGCAGGATTCCAACGTTTTTTTAATGGCGAGTCTGAAACTGAAAAAAAAAATGTGTCAGAAGTCGGAGAAAGTCGTAAATCCAGGGACTTTTCCTCCGAGTACAATGGTCTTTTCTAGAGTTCGAATTCACACTTATATCCCTCGATAGAATTTTTCGCTCAAATGGTCAATAAGACTAGGAAAAAGTTGATAAGCCTTTGTTGTGGAACAATGTTAGATTATTAAAAAGTTGGATATAATTCATTACTGCAGTTAAATTACGCATACATAACTTACATCAATGCAAAGGATTTGAATTAGCAGTTTTTATGCTCCAATTCATAAAACATTTCTCACCCCGTTACCGTATATTCTTACGCATCAAGAAACCACTTCTGAAAAGAAAATCTCTTTCCGTTTCCTATTCTTAGCACCTCCGCAACGAATCTCAAGTCGCACTCGGCCGATCGATATGTTAATTTATAACCGTTTTAGGGAATGCAAAACAACGCCTAAATAATTTAGTCCCGATTGATTCTCATTAAATCCTCTGCTCTCTCTCTCTCACTCGCCTGTCACCTTGACCGAGTGTGCAAAATATAAAAACACGTCCTTCCGCACGCGCACGTGTACGCGAATGTGTCTTTGTAAATAATTCACCTCTTTTTCGGAAACTTCTCGCGAGTGCGCGAGTACGCACGTGTGCGGCTATATCCGTGGCGCGTAAATACAAATATTTTGCGTGCGGCGAGTATCTTCGGCTCTTCTGTTTGTCTATAGCTCCTAGACGGGCGCACGATGGAATTCGCCACTGCGCAGTGGTTTATGAAAGTAAATAATTGCGCAGAACTAATGAAAGTACTCCGTGAACTTTTTCTTTAGTGTACACGATGTTTATTAAACTTCGGGGTATTTGCCATTTGCCTTGAGAGCAGCAAGTATATTATTATTTAGTACTTATAGAGTTACGTGATGTTTGCTTTTGCGGGAGACTTATGCATATACTTTATAATTGCTTTCTTTTGCGAGCGTATCTTCTTGCATTAGATTGCGGACTAATTCAAGTAATTGAATATCATTTTTTGTTATCTTTCTTTAGTCAAAATGAGGGAAAAAATGTGATACGACGAAGTAGATTTTTATTTCCAAACATTTTATAAAATTTCTTTAATATCAATTAATCATTTTCAACATGTCATGTCATTTATTATGTAAGAAAATATTATTAAATTAAGTAATGATCAAAGTATTACCATTTCAACATTACAATAAAATATTCCTGATAATGAATCAATCAGAATATGCAATGGCAGACAAGTCGAAATAATAAAAATATTACAATATTAGCTATCAGTTAATGTGTTATAGATATAAACATACATTTCTAAGAAGAAAGATTTCTAGAGAAAAGTTTTGGAAAAATTACTATACTGTCTCGTAAAGCTACCACAGACTGTAAAGACCCGAAAAATTACCATACTTTCCAGTAAATTTTACAATAAAGTATGGTAATTTTTTTAGTTTTTACAGTCTGTGGTCGCGTTCCCTGCACAAGATGGTAATTTTTATTGAACGTTTAGTACTTTTTCCTGTACTTTTTTTTCAGTGTATCAAACAAAATCTAATAAATAATATAGAATAAAATACAATGTAAGATACAAAATGATTCTGAAGAGTACATGTAAATATAGAAGTTTTTTAACTGCACAGTTGAGAATGAGATCCCGTTTTGACACAAGTTTTGTGTTCAAAAACGGAATCAGTAACAAAACTTGTGTAGACTGATGTAAAATAAATAGAGTTATAACACAAATTTTGTGTTTTATTCTACACACAATTTATGTACTCGTTTGTTAACTCCACAAAATACATGATTTCAACGGTGTGTAACACTACATATTAAAACCTTTGTATTTTTACATATTTATTTGAATAGTATAAATCCTAAATCAAATCCCACTTCACGGTAAACATCGAAAAAACGGGACTACACCCACTTTTCCTAACCCAATTAAAAAAAAAAAAATTAGTCAAACTATTTCTTACAAACCAACCCCAGCAACTCGTACCCCGACGCTCTCCCCCCAATCCAATCAAAACTTATCATCCAATAAACCGTCTCGAAAATCACGCAGATAATCCCTGTCTCGCAACCTGGCCTTCGATAAGCCTCCCAAGAAAAACGAAATCATAAGCAACAACTGCCCCACATGCTCTCTCTTTCTCTCTTCCCTCCCAAAAAAAAGAACTCGGCACGCGAGCTCATAAACCCGAGGTCTCTCCGTCCTAGACCCTAAATAAAGAGCGAGAGGGAGAGAAAAAATCCAAGAATGAGAGAGAGAGAGAGAGAGAGAGAGAGAGACTGTCCAAACCAGTCGGTAATTGAATTGGATCCCCTTAATGAAGTCCTCGGGTCCCTCCTCCGCCACGAGCTCTAAAGCCAGAGGTATAGCCTCGTGTCGGGTCGCTGCCATAACTCATCGACACTCGTGCTCGCGCGCAAGGACGATAGTCTCACACTCCCGCCTACCATCTCCCACCTCCCGAAGGATATGACCGCGGCATCGATCTGTTTATTGGGAGAAATGAATGTGCGCGCGGAGGTGTTTGGCGCAGAGGTGAATGCGTTCGGTTGAATTTGTGTTTATGTGCCGGGGATTAGTCGTGGGATTCTCGGCATATATAGTAAGACGAGAAAGTCGAAAGATCGGGAATTCGGAAAGTTATTTAAGAAAAGGGAAAAATCATCGTTTAAACATATTTTTAATTGATTTTTTTAAAAAGAAGATACATATTTTCTTTTGAGAAATTGGGGGTGCCCGACTCATTATGCATTCAGCGCAATAAACATTTTACTTACATTTGCATTTGAAGGTTTTCCGCGAATCGCGTAATTATAAAATCATCGGAAGAATTCTGAGAATCGTTTAATAAATCACGGAAATTACACTTCTAATGGATGAGCAATTTAAAGTCTTAATAATAATAATTATAAATTGTATTAATTAAATGGATCGAAAGATTATACAAATCTATATGTAGACGAGTGGCTAACTCAATTAAAGTTGTGAGTACGTTCTAGCTCTAAACGTATATCTAAATCAGTAGAAACAGGTAGAATTTAGTCAGACATTCCGTACTTTTTCTATTGAGTATGTGTATAATAGACGTATGATCATAGCTTCAATAACACCTCTTATACAAATTAATTTTCGTATCATAATTGTAAACGTAAAATTCTTTTGGCGCTCCTCTAATTTAGATACAATATACTGCTATAAATTATCATTATATCATAAGATACAATATGAATTACTTTCCATGCATTGATCTACGTGCAACCAATAAAAACTCCAAAAAATCGCTAAAACAAAAAAATTCGTTCACGAGCAAATATCGTGCTACTGCATATCCGACACCCCGTCTACAACAAACCTTAATAAACTTACGCTCCCGACTATCCGTATCAATACCAAAAATCAAACGCATTCATCCGCCACTCCCGATCATTCACACCCTCCCCCACCCCCGTTCACCTATTTTTAACTTCCCATTCATCCTTCCTCAGCCTCCCTGAAAAACCTCCCAATTATCTCCCGCACCCTCTCACGCACACACCTCCCACAGCCATAAACTCGACCTAGCAACCGGAAAACACGTGTCCGCTACCTTTTCCTCCCTCTCGACAAAAGAAGAAAAGAGACAGAGAAACCCTCTCTCTCTCTCTCTCTCATATCCTCAATACACGCGTCCACGTGCCCGAGCGCGCGAGCGCGCGTTATATATCTTGCCGCAGCATCAGCCGTCGTCGTCGTCACGAGACACGCCGCACGACGGTCAACGGGGAGCCAATGCTGCCTGCCCGGGGGTGTACTCCGCGCGGGGGTGGCGCGCATGCGCGGTCGCCGTATCGACGCCCGGGCGCAGGCAGCACTACTACGCTATACATCAGTGTGTGTGTGTGTGTGCGCGCGCGCGTCGAACAAAGCGCGAGAGAGGGTGCAAAATTCGCTGGAAAAGAGCGCTCGCGCGGCCGCCTAGGGTGGGGATAGTGAGAGAGAGAGAGAGAGAGCGGGAGAGAGAGCGCGCGCGAGAGTTCGGCCGCGTCAGTAGTAAACCCCCCGCCCGATCAGCCGGGAGCCCCGTGCTGGCGGCGCGCAGCTCGCTCTTACTCGCGTGTGCAGCTGGCTTCTGCTGCTGCTCCACTATATACTCGCACTTTACTCTCGCCCGTGGCGTATAACATTGCAGTTGTTGTTTTCTTCGACGAGTCGAGGCACCGTATCGCGCGGTGCTAAGGAAGAAAGAGGAGTATAGTGTGTGTGTGTATACACACGTCGTATCCCGTAGCCACAGAGCGAGAGTCGGCTCGTGCGAGGTGTTTTTTCTCCCTCTATCTCTCTCGCTGTGTGTGTGAGAGAAAGCATTCATCACAGAGCCGTGTGTTGTGTCGCCGCGGAGGGAAGCATCGTCGTCGCCGAGGAACGAGAGAAGGAGAGAGAGAGAGAGAAAGAGGAGGCTGCAGCAGCGCGGGCAAGATCTAACACGGCCGAGGAACGAGCCAGTGGTGCGCGCGTTGAGCGAGGCTGCGGGGCCAGAATGAGAGGGAAAAGGTGAGACAGTGCGCCGTCGTCGTCGTCGTCAAAGATGGCAGTCTTCCTCACGGAAGGGGGAGCGAAAGAGAGAGAGCAGTGTAGGTGGTAGTCTACTCTCTCTCTCTCTCCCTAGCGCGCGCACGCGGGGGAGGCGAGTATACCTATCCCGAAAACGGGCTGCATGGACCGCGGGCGGAGGCGCAGCAGCGCCAGCGGCGTCAGCAGCATCCCCCGTTGATGATACGTCGTCCTACTCCCGCGTGCTGAAGCCTCTCCCTCCCTCTCTCTTTAGAAAGAAAAAATCCAGAGAGAGGCTGCGAGAGGTCGTTGTGCCCCTCCGACGCAGAGTCTTTTAACTCCCCCGGGTGTATAGATGCGGGGGGCATAGTAATTTTTCGGGGTGGTCGATAGGAGGGGCACGAGAGAGAGAGGAGAGGGAAAAAGGTTAAGTCGCGACCGATCGAGTGCACTCGCTTGTTTATTTGCGAGAAGTGGTTCAGGGTAGCGTGATTATGCATAGTTTTTCATATAGAAGGTGGAATAGACGTGTGTGCGAGCGAATGTTTACTTTGCCATGCACGAGGAGGTGGGGTAGAAAGAGAAAGAGGGTGTGTGTGTGCATGTGGAGTGGACCACTTTTGAGATTGTGAATTTTCGCGTGTTTTTTCCCCCGCTACGAGGGTATGAATTGGTTGAGGGCTGTTTACATTTTGATCGTTGCTTTTAAGGCTCGCCGTGTGTGTAGGCTTTTTTTTAGAGGTGCAGTTGAGTTTTCGTTCTTTTTTTTCTCAAAATGATGAGAAGTGAGAGAGAGAGGGAGAGGTACAAATGGTCTATTTTTTGAAGCTCCGTCCGCGCGCTCGGATCTTTTTTAATTCGGAACGTGGTTGGCAGATTTTTCGAGCGAATTCGTTGTCAGTTGGCTTTTGGTTAGTAATATAACAGGTACGTTTACGAGGTATCAATGATACTGTTGTTATTAATACTTTGATAACTCTGGGAATATCGAGAGAGAGAGAGAGAGAGAGAGAGAGAGAGAGAGAGAGAGAGAGAGAGAGAGAGAGAGAGAGAGACGTTTGCAAATAAACTTTCGTCAGCGAGCGCGAGCCCTAGTTTCGAAATTCGCTCGAGTTCTTAAAAACACTTCAAAATCAAGTTACTCTTCCTCTCCTCACACTCTATAGTATTTCCGGCAGAGTGTAACATCCGTTGTTTGAGGAGCGACGGGGGAGGGAGGCGAAGACGCAGCGAGAATTAAGGTGGATCGGCTGCTCCACAGATGTTTACCAACGATATTCGGGCGAATCGGAGAGTCGGAGTGGAATTCGAGGAGGTTTTTAGGAACTCGATCCCGCGCGTTTGATACTGGATGATGATCTATCGACGCGTTTGATACACAAATCTGAATTAACGATTCGATAATAAGCAAAGTTTATGCTGTCTAAAGTAATCGTGGTTTCAAAGAAGTTGCGAAATGACGAAAGATTAAAGACTGAGGTTATAGACTGGAACGGTAATGTTTTCGAGGTCATTGAAGTGCACTTTTACTCATAGAACAGGAATGCAAAGTAAAATAAATAAGACTCGTTCTCTCTTACCCCAATGAAGTCATCAAACTTTACGACGTACTTCGCGAGCACGTGCAGTCATAAATTATCATTTACCGCTGAGTTCCTTCGTATACTGTTTTATCAATGTTCGGTGTATTTGTCACGTCATCTTCGACAGTATATGAGAAAATTTTTTTTTCATCGTACACAATTTTCTCCCGCCATCGCGTGATACAAGGGAAAGAAGCTCCTCTCGAGCGCATGTGGGCGTTGGGTCTAGCGTATTTTCTCTCTCTCTCTCTCTCTCTCTCTCTCTCTCTCTCTCTCTCTCTCTCTCTCTCTCTCTCTTTCTCCTTCTCGTATCCCATGACAGGTATACAGGGCGCCCAGCTTTTTTTCTCCTCTTCCTCGGCGATGATAAATTCAGGTGCTTATCATCGATATTCTATTAGTCATGCCATTAGTATTGAAATCATCCTCTTATCCCTTCCACTTCAGATCATTCCTTGATAATGTGGCATATGGGAAATTAAACATTTTCGTACGGTACACTTGTTCGCGTTAGTTTTGTATATAGGATTGTGTTTCGAGTGTTTAAATTTTTATCTATTGCTTTGTATCTGATTTCGGTAACCTAATCAATCTGTCGCAGAAATCAGTACCTTAGAAACTTATTAATTTCAAAATAAAGTACAATGCTGCTGGGAATTGACGCTGCTGCGAGTTAACCGAAATCGCCATAAAATGGCTCGAAAATGTTCGAAAAATCGTTTCAGAAATGGGAGAAATATGGACGATTTCTAGCAGGGAATTTATTATTAAATATTATAAAATGTTATTTTCTGCATCTGCTCTGCAAGTAATTCATAAAAAGAAAATTTTATCCACCTCTTCAACGATTGAGTAAACAAACAGCAAACAAAACTTTACACTTTACTGCCACTCTGTAACACACTAATTTTATCACGCGGAACAACTATATTTCCCTCTACGACCATAATCTTGGAATCTTCTCTCTCCTCCCCTTACAGCATGAAAATCCTTATACCCAGTTAGCAGCAGCACGCGACTTTTGCACTTTCCTCGAAACTCATTCAACTTTGAGACTGTGAATTGTCTCTCTCTCTTTCCTCGGGATAAAACACCCTATTACAATCTAAGAGCCGGGAAAATTTAGCGCAGCTTATGTCGCTTCGCCCGAGAAGAGAGAGAGAGAGAGAGAGAGAGCGAGAGAGAGAGAGAGAGAGAGAGAGAGAAAGTGAGATCCACACAAGAGTAATGCGCGATAAGCGGCACACATTCGCGTCGCGCGTTTATTTCTCCCTCGACTGCCTCGATATTTACATTTTTATTGTCGTTCATAGAGGGGAGAAGCGATGCTCAGGTGATGGCGAAGTTGTGAGGAAAAAAAGGGATAAGGGAGTAAAAAGCTGGTGTTATCGTGTTCATGGGTTTGGGTAACGGTCGTAATGAGATGTTTATTATTATTATTAGGATGTGCCGTACAGAGTGTTTTTGCGGTTTCGTTATCGTGTACTGAATTTTCATGTACAATAACATTATACGAAAATTTGTAAAATTTACTTTGCCAAGGGAAAAGTTCAAAACGACGTTTAGAAGAAAATATAGATCAAAGCTGTGAAATATATTTAAGTTCAAAATATTTCCGTCGATTTCGCGTGCGGCGAATATATCGTCGTCTGCGGATATGTGGAAAAGTAATTTCTTCGACGGCTGACGCAAAATTCGCCTCGACGAAGAGGTTAAAGTTTCCGCGAGATATAAATTGGGCACGGGCGTTCTATACATATATATTTATATGCATATTTTTAGAAGCGCGCGGAACGCGTCGCGCGAAAACGACCGATATTTTCCCTTTGAGATTCTTTTTTTCCTTCGCCGCAGACACACACGTACACATACACTCAGGCTTGTGCCCGTATATGAGAGAGAGAGAGAGAGAGAGAGCGAGGGTTCATTTTTTCTCTTCTGAAATTCGTGTCACCGAAGCTGACACAAGTGGGCACAGCTACGTTTGTGATCTTGAGGTTTTATCGGTCATTGCTCGAAAGGCCGATGCGCAGCTGTTTTCAAATTACCTCGCGAAATGACTTTTTGCTCTGCCTCGCGATGATGCTTGGATGGATCCTAGGTTGACTGGTGAAAAATAATTTGTGGATTAGGGTTCCTTTAACTTTTGAGATCTATATATCAGACGATCGTTATTAATGGTTTAACAAGTTTTATTACAACTTTATCTTTAATCGCAATACAATGTGAAATAAATATTGACATCAGCTTATGGCTTACTACATTTTTCTTGATAAACGAATTAAAATATCATTCTTTTCTCGGGCCGGTCATTCTTGAATATAATATTTTTTCTACCATGAAAAAGTTGTTTACACCTATTTATTTTCATTTATCACTTATTATTGAACTTCAAAATAAACCTAATTAGTTTTTCAACAATTTTAAAATCCAACTACCTACCAACATTACATTCATCTCAACTTACGATCAATAAATACAACCGTCTTTCCAAAATTAGAATATTTCATTACACTCCACCCGAACCATTCCAAAAATCAAACCCCCTACCTATCCCGCACTTTTTCACGACCCGTTAAGCTCTCTGATCGCACGCGCGAGCTTCCATCCGACGCGCGGAGAGCTCGCGGTATGGCAAATATTCGGTTAACTCGACGAGTGCGCGTGCCGTGCTATATACATATCGCCGCTCGAAGAGTTTCTCTCCTCTTCCTCTCTCGCTCGCTCGTGATGCACGCGGTGCGCGCGCGGAATGCCGCGCAAGTTTAGCGGCGGCGAAGGCCCCTGTTTTTCGCTGCGCCGTAATAGTTGCGGCGGAAAATATGGCTTTACTATGGGGGGGGAATGCGCATGTGGGCACGGTTGATGGAGAGGTTTTAGTGGCTGCGGAGTAATTGCGAGGTGGATGGTGATTTTCAATTGTTTTTCGAGTTTGGGAGCAGCTTATATAAGGGGTGTAGAAATTTAGATCATAAATAAATTGTATGTGGCGAAAATTAAATGTTGAATTGTTAAATGATTGCCTGATGAAATGAAACATACTGCTTCTTCTTAAGTGCATCGAAATATACTCATACTTGCAAACCAAGATGTCATAATACACGAGATTATACCTTTCATAATTGCCTTTCAAAGAGAAAACCCACAACTCGCGTATTTAGACTGCTTTCCTCGATTGATCTGACGCGCGCGCGAGGCATTTTCTTTCCCACCGAGGAAACAAACTTCCTTCTCGCCGCCAAATCGCCTTAGTCGCGGCTCTTCAACGTTTCCCCATTTTTAAGTACTTAACTCCACCTCTTGATACATACATAATTTAAACCATCGCACGTTTCTATATACATTCACTCGACCGTTCTAGCGCAAACTTTTTCCCGCGCGCGCGCGCTTTCGCTCCATTTTTCAAGCCAACCTTCTAAACAAAGTTTGTTTACCCTCGAATCCCCCAAGGCTCGTATATACCGATTCCCACAAATCAGCCGGGCATCCGATTACCAGCCCCAGGGCCGACCCGTCGCGCGTCCCTGCACATCGCGTCTTCCCTCTAAAAATACACTCGCCGAGGCATCCACCCGCGCGCCCGCTGCGCGCCTGTCAACAGGCGAGTCATCAGCGCTCGCTCGCCACGGACAATTAATAATCCCCGGCGATTGAATTTCCAGCCGGTGGGGTGGTGGAAAATATCCGCAGAAAACCGCGCCGGAAGGTCGAGAGAGCGAATAACACACGAAGAGTAAGAGAGGGAGAATGAGCGGAAGGCACGCGAGCTTAGTCTAGCGCTCGCGCGGGAGCCACTTACATTATTTGCCGCGCATTCAAACGGATTTCCTTGAATGTGGCCTGATTCGTCCGATTCCTTGGATCGCCGGCCCTGACATCTACTCGCGCGCCCGCGCGTACAGTCGTAAATAAGAACCCCCGAGAGCGCTCGCGAGTCGTCGTCGTCGCGGGTTCGCTCGATATTTTGCCGCTAATGCCTTCTCTATACACTTTGTTCGCGAGCGCGCGTCGCGGGGGAAAGAGAGAGAGTGAGTAAGCTTGTCTCTTTAGCTCCGTCGTCGTAGTCGTCCCTCGGTCTTTAAGGTGGAGGCTTTGGTACAAGCGTGCGGTCGATGTGTGTCTGTGTGTATGTATGAATGCCAGCCGCGTGTGTGTACGCTTTGATTGAGGATTGCGGAGCAGTCGTTATTACTTAATCGCGTACCAGGGACTATTCTTGTGTTTACGCTGCTGATGCGATATTTTTGCTCGGCGTCGATTGCTGTGGTTTTCTCGTTTTTATGTAGTTAATTTATTATATATAAACGGTATTTCTGGCGCGAATTAGTGTTCGTCATTTTTAGTGGCGAATAAATGTTTAGAGTAATTAAATAATAATATAATTTAAGTTGTTTAAAAAAAAAAATTTTATGTGAGTTTCGCGGTTATAATACTAAACATGTTCTCACGCATATAAGTCGAAATGAACAAACATAAGTATAAGTAGTAACAGGTAGGATTAGTCAGACCGCGTCTAAACTTTGAATGTGACTTTCTACCAACCGATTACGTTTATAAATTTTTTTAGCCACTAAAAGTCACCCGTGTATTCTTATAACTGCAATTATTGAAAAATATTGCGTGAAATTCCAGAATAAATATTGTACAATATACGCTTATTTGTTTCATATTTATATATGAATATTTTTCGATACTTCCGCCACTCGCGTTTCCGCGCAATAATTCCGATTATCCGAAACACCACAATGCGCATCTCACAACAAACAACTTTCGAAATTAAAACAGATTAATTACAGCTCAACTGACGCCCGTGTCGTCCATTTATTCGTTCAAACAGGCTAACCGAAACAATCCAACCCACCAGGGCAAACTTTTGCCCGGCCGAAACGCTAATCTCTCTCTCGGTCTTTCTCATTCCCGACGCATCCATCATACTCAAAACGCGCGAATTCATTTACAAAGCGCGCTGTACGCGAACCGCAATGAATTCAAAGTGCCTCGGACAGCTACTACTGCGCGTTGCTCCCGAAAACTGTCCCCTCTCTCTCTCTCCACGCGAGTATAACCGCGACATTTCCGCGAGCAAACACTGGTAAACACAGCCGCGCGTGTTATTATCACGTGTCGTCAAGGCATACATGCGAAAGAGGAGAAAGAGAGAGAAAAAGCGCGACGGAGGCGAGTCTCATCCCCAGGGCTTCGTTAAGCCGCTTTTCATGTAACGCATACTTGACCGCGACCCGAGAGAAAGATAGCATGCACGCAGCTCTTATCACGTCGCACGCACGCGCGCACGTTTATACAGCCTCGTTGTTGTTTTATTATTATTTTTTTTTTTTTCGAGAAATAGCGCGGTGGCAGCGTTTTTCCGCCACACACGGTGAGTTATATATATGTACGCATTGTCTCAACGGCCAGTCAGCGTGACTGGCGATCTTTTTTGAAGCGGCGACGACGACGCCGGCCGAGCGTGCGTGTATGTATATGGGAGAGGAGCGTAACGTGGATTATTATATGCATGAATGGGCGCGGGCAGGGAGAAAGACTTTGCGACGGTGCGGCTTATGAATGCGGTTATATAAAGGCGGCTTTTATTAATGCGGGGATTATTTTGAATGGAGAGCTGCGCGACTATGCGTTGTAGTTGGCCGGTGGAAAAGTGAATTCGACTTGAATGCCTGCCCGCGAATGTTTAGTAATTGTTTGTAATTATATGTATAATTAATGCGATAGATGGTTAGTGCGGTATAAACGTTTATTCTGTCGTTTTAATTGTCGATCGTAACGTTAGTTTATGTCGTAAGTTAATATTTAATGATAAATTATTTGGCACTATCCTTATCCAACTATAACTTCTCGGCCGCCGGGAACTGCAGGCTATTTATAACCTGCGAATGACATCTCATTCGGCGGCAAACTTATAAAAATAGTAACTTCAATATGAACCGCGACTAAAAATATATCTTTGATGAGTATAAAGTAACGAGTCCTGGCTCTCAAACACGAGCGAGAGATTAAAAGAGCCCCGGCCGTTATAACCGCGTCGCTTTTTTCAAATCTAATCTATCAACCGTCCAATTGTTTAAACCACTGCTAGCAGCACCTGCCAAGTGGGCAAAAAGGCGCACGAAATCCATTACACCGCCGCGGCGACATTCCTTCGCCGCCGCCACTTCGCAGGCGCGCAATGAAATTACGGAGCGGCACGATTGCCATCTAAAGAACGAAAATGATTTACAACGCCTTTTCGCACGACGTAAAAGCCACTCTCTCCGCTCTACACAATGTCACCACCGCCCCTAGAGCTCAAGCGGCGCGAATTCGTTCCAGTTTCAAGCTCTGACCGAGGAAAACTTTTAACCTCCCACGCGCCGCTTTCACCGCGCTCTCCTCTTATACTTCGCGCGCTGCTTAGCATTCATTTGCATCGCGTGCGAACGGTATATCGTCGTGGATGATCTTGGCACGCGCGCGCGCGCGCGCCTTACATAAATCCAGTTGCGGCGAGAGTGAAAGTGTGTATATATATGTGTGTGTGTGTGTGGCGTATAGACGCGCAAAGTTCAATGGGCGGTGGAGTGTGGGTTGCCCCTGCACTTTCGGACGAATGCGCGCAGGTGGATTACGTAGAGAAATAGAGAGTGCAGTGTGACGTCAGATGCGAAAAGTCAAGTCTAACTTGATCGCGGCGTGTAATTTGTATGTAGCGGTGGGCGCAGGGAATGTGGATGGGTTGGCGCGAGTAGTGCGTTAAAGTTTGATTAGTGTAAATGATTTTTGCTGGTGTATAGCCAGGATCTATTAAGTGCTATTTCTATTATAATATTATCGCAGGAACATATTTTTTCAATTTATGTACTTAATTTGTTTGTGTTATCAGAGCTGGTATATATATGGATAAAGATACTCTAAATCTAACACGCACGTATCTATTTATTTTATCTATTTAATATTTACCTTTCCGTTTTGTTCATATGGACGCATAAAATATAAATTAATGTTTTAAATTATTGTTTTTGCATGATCAAATTTGAATGCTCGTTGATCGACATTATCGATCCCGCGCAATGCAGCTTTTATTATAAATAATTGGATTCAACTGCGTGTGATTAATTTCGCACTATTAATTGCTTTTTAGGCTATATAACCCATTCAAATGCACATAATGTATACGGGTATATGCTTATGATGCAATATTGATAGCCTCAATTAAGGAGTTTTTTCTCATCAACTTCGTTACTCGACGAAAGTTATTGATTTAACAGAAACGGAAAAAATATTTTCAGTAACAAGGCAATTTACTTTGACTTTTTACGTATGACATACATACTGGATTTGAAAGTGGGACAGTTTTCGATAATTACTACAGAGCAATTAGTCAGGAATTATTTTATAATGCGTATGCGTAAGATAAAATTCTTTTTCGCTCCAATTAAAATTTGCATATCTTTTTTATGATTTTCGCGAGTCACCAGTAACGTAAGATTTTTTCATAAAATCTTGACACATGTGATAAATTGTACGAGAAAAGTTTACAGTGACTTTAAACTTTAACTACCATGTTATAAAAGATTTTAGGTTTCGTTGTAAAAAGAAGTACAAAGGTAATACGACAATATTTTTTACGTTTACTATTGCGATGATTAAAAGGCGGGTAAAACTTTAAAAGTCGATGTAACGGTCAAAATGTAAAGTTTCATTTATCAATAAGCACATCAATTTACGTAATTGACTTGTTTCTTTGTGATAGGTCAAGGAATTGCTTTGAAAGTGGAAGAAAAAAAAACCTCATGCATTTAAGATTAATTAACCACAATCCATATAACTTTCACTAACTTTTCCATTATCGACCCCAAAGTCACTTTATAAACTTTAAAACAATTTTAAATTGCTTCATTATTTCTTAAAAAATTGCCCTTTCATCAACACTGTCCAAAACTTTGAAAAACTGCTTACTCAAAGAAACTTTAGCGTTTGAATTGTCAAAAGAATTGATGGCTTGTGATTTCTCAAATGAGTTATTTAAAGGTGAATTTTGATTAAGTGAATTTACAAATAACGTAACTTCTCATAAACAAAGTTCTTCTCCGTAAGAAACGTGAAGTCGAATTTGCCACCTCGAAATATTAACTAACCATAATATCTATCAAATACCGCTAAAGATTGTGAAATCTCATTACCATTTTTTTAATACGCACATATGAATAATAAAATTCGCATTATTATGGGAACGATAAATAATGAAACCACAGTACAACGAAATTCTCCCAGCTTGTTATATATGCAAATGCTCGATGCTTATCTAAAACTTCTGGAATTCCCAAGCGACTCTCAAGTTAAACATACTCGTAAAATAAAATAAACACCTCAATGATATTATTTATATTACGATATATTATAATATACTAAATAAAGAAAACACACAGCCACTCAGCTTGTCCCACACGACAAAAATCACCATTCCACTCTCCTCAATCGCCCCCAGTGAATCGCCGACCCTCATAAAACTTTCCCGGCTACTAAAAGGTCACTCGCACCAATTAATTTTTCACCCCTCTGAAAAACCCGCGACTCAGCCTCAAATCAACATTCACCCCCTCTCCTCTCCTTCAACCTCAACTCCCCTTGGGAAAAAAACCCATCGACAGAGGTGGGTAAAAAGGCTCGCAGCCGCAGCAGCAGCCTCTCTCTCTCTCTCTCTCTCTCTCTCTCGCGGGGGTGGCTTGCGCGCGAGCGAAACTGGTGCAAGGCCTATGCACACGTAGGCAGTGGCGGCGGCGGCGACGCAGGTGCGCGGCACGGCCCATTCACAATCGACTCGGTTAAATTATGAATGGCGGTCGATACACACGCAGGGCGCGAGGAGAGGAGAGGGGCAGAGAGAGACGCGTGCGCGAGCGAGCTTTCCCCTTTGCAGCGAGCGCGAGCTCGGGGGAAGAAAATGGTAAAGGAAAATGAGGTGCGGTCGTGTACCGAAGGATGGGGAGGAAGGGGGAATCTGTGCTGGAGCGCGCGCGCGCGGGGCTTTTGATTCTTATCGAAGGGGTGAAAAGTGCAACGAAGGAGGTTTTGTTTGCAATAGAGGGGTTGTGTAGAGTGACTTCGCCAGTGAAGGAACGAATAAGGAAATTGTAACTTTTGTTATTTAATTGAGTTTAAAAATGGATTAAAAGTAAAACCCTTTTGAAATTTATATTCTAAAACGTTCAAACTTTACGTCGGTGAGCAAATTTTGAATAAAGAATTTAAGTAAAAATTTTATTTAATGAAAATCTGTAAATATCTCCTAAAAACCAGTAAAGGGTTGCGCAATCTTAGTATCTAAATACGTTTCACCAGTGAAGGAATACATCGCCAGTGAAGAAACACTTAATAGCGGCGATTTTATGATTTTATTCTTAATTTCTTTTATGCAGAATCTTTATATAAAATGAAATAAAAATTTTCAAGGATTCGAAAATTATCGTCATGTTAGATAAACAATACATAGAAAGCTTGATATTTTCATATATATATATATATAAAGAAAATGTTCGTTAACTGGTGACTGTTCCAATACTGGTGTAGTCACCCTATGCGAGGATGGAAAATGAGGATAGATGTTTTAATTGGAGCTCCTGAATGTATTTATGAATGCTGGCGATTTATATCTGGGTTTGTCGACCAAGTAAATTATATAATTATATGTGTAAAATAGTTTCGTGTACATTATTAAGTCTGTTGCGTAAGTAAATGTTGACCGATTTGAGCTACGGGTATACCTCGCCAACCATATAATGTACCTCGTAAACAAATTACTACGACTTAGTTCTTAAGTTTTAAAGAAACTCTTATCCTTTCTTAAGTTAGTTAGTTTGCATCAGATTACGACCCCCCGCTAATGATGAAGATCAATACATATTTGTATACTTTGCACGCAGTTACCTTATCGTGAGTCAATCGAGAGCCAGCTGATTTCGAAAGAAACCGTATCCGAGATAAGTAGGCAATTAGTATCAATCATTTTTATTACTCGGAACGCAGAAAACGGTAATTACGTTCCCCAAGTATTTTCTAACAACATGGTATAGGGCGGCAATCTATGAGGAAAATTATTGTTCACGAACTTAGTGGGAATAATTAATCATAACTTTCGGGAAACAACTCGACGACATTAAATTACATTAATGCCATATTTTTTATAAATAAAGTATTTCAAGGTATAATAATGTTTTAATAAGCAAGTAATCAGTCCATATATAGCTTATTAATTGTACAAACGACTACATTCGAAATACAAATTTAGCTCTGTTAAAATTTTTCTAACAAATTTATACCAACCTTTTGTTATTCAACGCTGATGAATAACAATGTACATTCAAACAACGCCAACCCCTATACGACAAAATCTAAATAAATCTAAATACACTAACTACACAATTCTTCCTCCATTTATATACGACACAAATTTACATCAGCTCAGACCATCTATACACCACCTTGCCCTCTCCCTCTCTTCGTCAAACAGCTACTCAACCACATTTCTCCCTCTAATCCAAAACTCAGTAGTCCCAAGTCTCGTTATATACACGCTCGTCGTGTGCACGCGCACCTACACATCGCCCTCGAAATAATTCAAATGCTCTCTAATTGAATTTATATAACTGCGATTGATTCGCGACTTCTCGTAAACCCTTACGTAAGTATAATGCCCCCCTCCGCGCGCATCGTTGCCGCCGCTACCTCGACATTATAGATTCCTCGAATCCGCATTGAAATTGCACAATCAGAAATCGATTACGCATCGCCGCGCGTCCTTATTCAATAAGCCTAATTAAATAATGAAATCGCGACGATGTATATACACACATATATATATATATGTGTGGTGCAAAGTGCGCGCACGCAAAAGAGATAGAACGCGAAAAGAATCGCATATAGTCGTAGAGCGTGCAATATGTAGAAAGGCACTTTCCGAAGCTCGTTCCCTCTTGCGCGCGCGAGAAAGGGAGAAACGCGCTCGCATAGTGCTCCTTTGTGCGCGGAACTCACTCGTGCATTATAAATTCCTTCTGCGGGCGCACTCGCGCTCCCTTTTCTCTCCCTCCCTCCTACGACTACTGCTATACCTACTACTCTCTTTCATTTTACCGCGCTCGCACGCGCGGGCGCTTTGAAAGTCCAGCTCTCCTTTTAATATCTCCATCGTGCGCGCCGCGGAAAATTCGCGATTCTTAAGTAGGTGAGGGAGAGACTCGCGCTTTTCTTCTGTACTTCTTCTTCGAGGTCCTGGGCGGCCTCTTCGGCGTCTTTTTCGGGGCCGAAATTTTTTCGGCGCGAAATTGTCTGCGGCAGGAGGAGGGAAAGACGAAAATAGAGGAGAATTAGGGCGCTTTGAATTTTTCACTTTTCAAGCTGCTACACCGGCGCTAGTTTCGAAAGATTCGTCGTTGCAGTTGGTAATAATGTAGGTGGTTCATGTGTGTGTGTATGTCTGTAGATGCATCTGAGAGGATTTTGTGGTAATTTTATATACGGATATTGATTATTGATATGCAATAAATTATTTTGCCCTCACGAAGGTTTAATTAATAAAGAGAGTGCGCGCGGGACGCAGATATAGATATCAATTTTTTTATTAATCGGATATAGAATGAAATCAATTCAATTAACAAAGAGCGGGCCCACAGAGATGCTGTATTTATGGCGAATTCGATTGCCATTCCTTTTATTTTCGTTCATATACACGAATATCCGTATTATCATCTATCCACTCATCCCGCATTTTTTATTATAAAAGCGTATAGTTTTAGCAAAAAGAATGAAAAGGCAATATGATATCTCATTTTATCTCGACGCGCTTCATCGATATTCCTTTGAATAAAAAATGCCCAGCGCCCTCCTTCATTATTTCTGTTCAAAGTGGTAATAAATAATAATCGCCGAACCGGGCACTATATTTATTCAACCCCAATAAAATTTAAAATTTCCCGACCATTTTTACCCCGCTCAACTGACGAGAGCAAACATAATCCCGCGGGCCGCGCGCAAATATTCATTAGCGAATTTCGCGAATTCTCTACTCCATTCCCTCTGTTTACTGTAATACTTCACATTATGGAGACTGATCCCTTATTCTGCCTTGTACGTTGCAGCTGCAGCAGGAGGCAGCGATGCCTGGACCGGCGCTCGGCCGCCAGCTTACCGGCGAGCATCAGCAGCAGCCCGCCCCGGACGCGATAGTCTAGAGGAGGCGAGGTGGAACACAGAGGAGCTCCGAGTGAAGCCTACCAAGGCAGAGTGTGTGCGTGCGCGCAGAAGTGTGCGGGTGCGGTGCTGAAAGTAAAGTGCAACGGGGGCTGCGCGCGGCACCTATTATAAGGGCGCTCGCGGGGGGATGCAGCGCGTAGGGGCGGCGGCATGGAGGAGCCCTCGCTGGAGGCTCTCATGCAGGCGGGCTTCATCTTCGTGGTCGGCGTCACCATCATCCTCTCGAATCTCCTCATCATCGCCACCTACCTCAACTTCCGCGGTGAGTAACAGTGTTTCTTTTCTTCTTCTTCTTTTTTTATTGTCACGGGGGGAGTGAGTAGTTTGGCGGGGATAAGAAAATGTCGGAATTCACTTTGGGAAAATCCTTTTGGGGTGGCGGGAATTCTTTTAAAAGGATTTCAGTGTTGCAGTTGCGGGAGGGAAGAAAAAGCCGCGGGTTTTAGCGGGAGGGGAATTGAATTTTGCGCGAGATGAATTGCGATTTGGGATTTTCTTGGGACGTTCTTGGGCGGTTTAAAGGGTTGATAAAGAAAAATTCATGTTATACAGTATTTGAACGTGGTATTATTTAATGGTGTATTTCCGTACAGCACTCGATTTTTATTCAATGTTGTTACAATATTATTTTAGGTGACTGGCAAGAATTAATGAT
Source organism: Torymus aiolomorphi (assembly GCA_036365515.1). NCBI lineage: Eukaryota > Metazoa > Arthropoda > Insecta > Hymenoptera > Torymidae > Torymus > Torymus aiolomorphi. The sequence goes on along the minus strand of CM070873.1, from coordinate 58,576,403 downwards.
AGTGCATAATAAAATATGAATAAAGCTTTTAAGAAATATTACCAAGAAGCATTTTCACAATATAATACCGAGCAGTATTCTTAAATATTGAAATAATATTGTAATAGTATGACTACAATATTGTATACAGGCTAATTAGGGAAATTCCAATCTTAGAATCCAGTAAAAACATTTAGAAATCTCTTATGGCAATATTATCCATAGGTTCTGTCAATATTTCGTAATACTTATATACAATTTTGTTGAATTTTGCCAGTCTTGTAAAATAATATCCTGAAAATATTGAGTGAAATTCGAGAGCTATATAGGTTACTGCTAATGTATAAAAAAAAACATCGTTGGTTATTCAAAGTGTAACATGAGATTGAAAATATATTATATTTTTCATTATTCTTAATAATTTTTATTATTATTTTTTATATGGAAAGCATCCTTTAAAAAAAGCTTCATAAGTTTCTTCTTTTGAGATCGTAAAGTATCAGAAAAATCATGACTAATATATAATAAAAGATCAACACGTTACTATGAACTAGCAAATAAAAATTTCTTATAAATCTTTTGGTAATCTTTGGAATTACTGATAAATGTCCAACTTGGTTGCCATTAGCTTAATTTTTTCTGTCAAATTATGTATTGGCACAGAAAAATAGTATACAAGCACTAATAAAATATCCGTGAAAGATTCATGCATATGATTCCAAATAAAGCGCTATTTTTTCGGAAAAAGAAAACACAGTTTGGAAACCTTCATGCTTTTTAAAAAAATATTGAGCTTTTTTGAAATGATTGTTAAATTGTTAAAAAAGAAAATAGTAATTCAATCATAATAAATCAAAAACACATTCCAATTGCATACCTGCCCTACCACCGTTACACCCAAACTCTTGGAAACCCCAACGTCCATGACTTACACCACCTTCCACCCCCGCGTCATTCTCTAAAAATAGCAACGAAAAAGAAAAAAAAAACAGCAACACTAGGTGATCCACCGCGGGCATAAAATGCACCGGTGGCAACTTGAACGCGAAACAACGCGCGGTTCGTCTAAACGTAGCTCGTATATCGATTGCAGGTCCCAGTGAGGTGATAAACTACTACTTGCTGTCGCTGGCATCGGCGGACCTACTCTGCGGTCTGCTCGTGGTGCCGCTCTCCGTGTATCCGGCGCTCGTGCGAAGATGGGTCTACGGGGACATCGTTTGCCGGCTGATCGGCTATCTGGAGGTCACCCTCTGGGCCGTCTCCGTCTACACGTTCATGTGGATTTCTGTCGATCGATATCTCGCCATCAGGTACATACAAATGCGCATGCATACATATATATGTATATACAGAAGTGGCTTCGTTCGACCCTCTTTCGACCGAGACTGCGAGGCGCGCGGGGGTTTATTATTTTCGACGCTCGCGTGCGACCTTAGCGGTATAAGTGAAACCGGGTTTATTGTGTTGATACAATGTGCCACTGAGAGTCGAGTACTTAGTACGAGCAATTGTGTGATTGAAATCACATCTTCCTCCATCTTCGTGATTGGTTAGCGTTGAATACATGAAAAATGAATTTAATAGACCGGAGTTGAAGAAAAAAGGAATGTTGATGTCAATTCATCTTTATAGAAATGAAATTTTTCAATAACTTTTCACTATTCTTTAATTATTATTTACAATTTGAAAAGTGGCAATAAGATTAGTAAAAATAAGGTAGTAATAATAAGCCACTACATTTTTGAAATTATAAAATAAATAGGGTGATTCGGCTCAAATGAAATAATACATTCCTTACAATTCACGTGAGGTTTTCAATGTTTGCTCTTGACGTCCCAACGAAAACCGTTAACTAGGTTCCAGCAGGATTCAACTGCTGAATTAAACTGGTTTTCACTGGATTTCGCCGGAATTTTGCTGGAATTGAGTAATCATTTTTAAGAGTTCAAACGGGTCTTAAAACTCGAACGCTATTTAGGGCACGAAAACATCAGATGTCAAGTAAATGATACCCATACAAAATGGAGACGTTATAAAGTACGTAATCCAAAGTAAACATCTGATTGAAGTTCGAACATTTAGTACAAAAAAATATGTTTAGCAGAGGATCATATTTTATTTTTTTCAATATTATTAAAATAATTTCTCGTAAGAAATATTTTTTAAATTTGGTGTTTTATTGTTGTTGACAGTAGTGAAATTGGTGTTGGTCTCGGTGTCTAAACTTAACTATTATTCGAGTTAGAATTTATGCAATCCATACCATAATTGAGAAGATAAAAAGACGTGACAATTTGAAGAAATTTTCTGTAGGGTTATTTGATGCGAAAAAGTTACGATAGTGTTGATGCAAAATCAGCGCTTGCCTATTGTAGAACTGTATCCATTTATTTAGCATGGAACGATTCCTAATTCATTATTACGACATAGCTTACTTGCTAAATTACTGTTAGATTTCGTGTCTTTTCATTTAATAACGATATAGGCTTTAAATAACGATATAGGCTTCAAAAGTCCCACCGACAAAATTAAAACGGGCCACACACGATCATCCCCTTTGCGGATTCAATCTCTAAATCCAAATAAAAACATTTTCGGAAGATTGTATAAACCTTGGTAGAATTCTAACGATACATATTTTCTCGACCATCGTAGAAAGCCACTGCGCTACGAGACCGTGCAGACGAAAACGCGCTGCCAGTGCTGGATGGTGTTCACGTGGATAAGCGTGGCGATGATGTGCTGCCCGCCGCTGCTCGGCTTCAACAAGCCGATCTTCGACCGCGAGGCCTTCATCTGCATGCTCGACTGGGGCAACATGGCCGCCTACACGATAACCCTCTCGATACTCGTGCTCGGGCCCTCCGTCATCACGATCGTCTACACCTACTCCTACATATTCTCGATGATGAGGAAGCTGCGATCCGGGGTGCCGATACACGACAAGGAATACGCCACTGCCCTCTCCGAGAACCTGAGCAATCCCAGCCACATAATGTCGTTCGTCCTGGTGATGGCGTTCTGGATATCGTGGGCGCCTTACGCCGGCCTCCAGATCTGGTCGTCGCTTAACGGGCCCCCGCAGGTAATGAAAAAAGTGAATCCGCGGATATAGTTATTTACATTCAATAAGTTGGCTCATTTGAATATTGGTTTGACCTCGAGCGCCTGTGAATATTTTTTCGAATAATATATAACGCGCCTTTTTATATTTATTACCATAACTTTGGAATTATATTACGCTCCGATTTCACATAATACAAATATTACTTATAAATCAGGTCAGGCTTCTAATAACAAGGCTTTTATATTGAACTTTATTCGGTCGTCGTAGTTTAGATTCATGAAAATCTTACCTTGAAGACGCGCGCGTTTTTCTCCGTTCGAATTGAGCCATCGGCTGCCTTCTTAATACTGCTAGCGGATAACTTTTAACCTACAAATTTTCTGGCCATTCGCCAGCGGCACGAACATGACAGTAAATAAGCAGCAAATAACGATTGAACCCAACAATTTCCTCGCTCTAAATAGATTTCTTCACTTTTTCTGAAAACGTTTACTCAAGCAGTACACCGAGTTCTAGTATTCTAATTCTTCGAACTGCCTAGTGCCCTAACAATATCGAATAAACAAAATAAAACATTTTTAAAATAAAAGTAAAATGTTATTTGAAAAAAAGTGTATAATCTATATTAAAAACAGCTGATCGAATGCCTTACTCTATACAACTCTAAAACTCTTAAATACACCAAAATCTTCAAACTTCACATAAGCAGAGAGCAACTCTACTGAAAAAACCCACATGGCCCCATATGGCTCCCATATGGGACCCATGTGAGAAATTGCTGCGAAAACCATATGGTTCCCACATGGGTCCCATCTGAGTCCCACATGGATCCTATATGGGTCCCATATGATTAAATTATGGCATAATTTTTAAATAAACTTATTATTTATTAATAAATTAATTAAAAAATATTACAGGCGAAGAAGGTAGGCAAATTGAAAATTTTTTATAAGTTTTGTCTTTAAACAATATATTTATTATGATAAGAATGAAAATTACTTTTTCAAAGTGAAAATCAAAAAGCTTCCATCAGTGATATATTTTTTAAATAAATTATCAATAAACAATAAGTTTATTTAAAAATTATCTATAATTTAGTTATATGGGACCAATATTGGACACTTGTGGGACTCACATGGAACTCATGTGGGAACCATGTGGTTCCCGTATCAATTTTTCACATGGGAACCATATGGGGCCATATGGGAGCTATATGAGACCCATGTGGGACCCACATGTCTCCCACATGGCATGTGGACTTTTTCAATACGGTTTCTGTTAACAGAAACCGAATTACCTACGTAATGCCGGACGACCTAAACTCCTCACTCACACTCTCTCTCTCTCTCTCTCTCTCTCTCTCTCTCTCTCTCTCTCTCTCTCTCTCTCTCTCTCTCTCTCTCTCTCTCAACGCGCTATTGAGCCATAATAACCGCTCGCGCGCTTGTCGCCCCGTCGCTGCATTGTCGTCGTCGTGTCGTCGTAGTAGAGACAAATCAGATCATATCTAAGCCATGCGCGCAAACTACTAGTGCCGCGCGCACGAATTGGAGCGGCTAATGAGGCTTTATATACCGCGCATGTGTGTCATGCACTCCCACACCATCTCTCTCGTATATATATTCATAAACCGAACGTTTCAGGTGCCGTTCCTACACTTCGCCGTCGTGTGGTTCGGGGTGACGAACAGCTTCTGGAAGGCGGTGATCCTCGGCACCCTGAGCCCGCAGTTCCGGCTGGCGGCGCGCGTCTTGTGTCTGACGCTGTGCTGCCGCCACAGGCGGCTACCGCCCGAGCTGCTTGGCCTCGACGACGACGACTGAGCCAGCGGCTGCGGCGGCGGCGTCGATCGGGACGACAATGATGATGACGAAGACGACGACGACGACCGCCGCAGTCGGGCTCGACTCGTCATCGTCGACGCGCGACTCCCTCGCGACGATCCATGGTGATAATCACCGCGACGACGGCGACGACGATGATGATGATGACGACGATGCTGATTGATGAAGATGATGAAAATGAAGACTATACTACACGCGTGTGTAGATATACGTTATACACCGACGACTTGTACCGAACGTACACAACTACTATTACTACTACTACTACTACTACAACTACGACGACGTCTCGTTTGCGTCAATATCCTTTGAACACACACCAACATAATAATTAACGTTCTCGCATTCCACAGCCTCAATATGTACCGACGATGATGTACATCAGAGCTTTCGTTTTCGAGACTTTTCTGGGTTTTATGAATATGGAAGATGCATTTCGATCTGACGACCGCGGTTCTGGAAAAATATCACGTTTATTTGATAAACACCAGGGAAAATCTTTATCTTCGTTTGTAAAGGGGCTGGAGATCTGATGTGCGTGCATGGGAATATCGAAAAGCAATAGGAGACACGTGCCAGATTTCAAGCCACTTGAATTTTCGTGCAATGTTATATTATCACTTCTGTGTCTACATGTCAATATTGTTAAAAAAACACACTTTTAATTGCCGAAGTAACTTTCATGAACTTTAAATTTCAAAAGTTGAAAAATTCGTAAAAAAAAACTGTGGAAAATAAAATAGAAAGGGAAAACAATGTCTCACTTCAAATACTGATGTACCTGCGCGCATGCATCTACGTCAGATCCAGAGCTCGGGAACACCCCGCACATATATATACGCATATATATATATATATATATATATATATATATATATATATATATATATATATATATATATATATATATATATATATATATATATATATATATATATATATATATATATATATATATATATATATATACATACATACACCATCCCTCTTGCCCGGTTTTTGTCTCCGTGTCTCTCCCTCCCTCCTCTCTCTCTCTCTCTCTCTCTCTCTCTCTCTGTCGACTACAACAGCAGCAGCCGCCACCGCAAGTGCGCGCACACACACATACACACATACCCGAACACGCCCGCACCCACCCACTCATACATAACTACCAAAAACTACTTCGCTAACTGCGCTAAATTAAAGCTGTTACCGCTCTCTATACTCACACACATTCACACTACAAGCTCGAGTGCGCGCGTGCACACACACACGCACACACACACACAAACACACACAAACACATATATATATATATATATATACACACACACACACACACACACACACACACGTATATTCATGGCGCGCGCCCGCGAGCTTGTGCTCGAACTTGTGCACGTATAAGCTTGAATTTGCATTTTCCGTTTCTATATATCTACCTTGTGTATGTGTGTGTGTGTGTGTGTATATATACACGAGGCGCGTGCGTTAAAACGGAAAACACACACATACGATCACACACGTACACGGGCGGGCCGCAGGAGGAGGCAGCGTTAATAGGTCGAGGCGAGAAAGAGAGAGAGAGAGAGAGAGAGAGAGACAGAGAGAGAGAGAGAGAGAGAGAGAGAGAGAGAGAGGAAACACATCCCTGCAGTTGCAGCTATTAGACGACGACGACGACGAAGACGAAGACGACGACGACGACTGGCGCATATTCGAATCGAATTTTCGTATATATATATTATAAGCTAATCAAACTTTTTAGCGAGAAAAGTATAGTAGAGTATAAAGAAAAAAAAAGTAAGCAAAAAGTGCAAGACGCAAACGTTATATTGTAACGCATAATATATTCATTTGCCGTGATGCGGTTGTTGTTGTTGTTGTTAAGGACAGAAGGAGTAACGTACGCGAGAGGTGCTTTCGTTGGTTATTATAGGGGCATATTATATATACATATAGATCTCGAGCGACGAGGTGCGCGAGCATTATTTCGACTTCTTAATTCGTAGCGAACGGAGAAATAAGAAAAAAAAGAAGAAAAATAACGTGTTTTTGTTATCGTCTCACACGCGAGATTAAAAAAAGTTGTTGGCGATTTGCTTTTTTTGCACAATTATAGAGTGGACTGTCCGCGCGAAGTGTTTTATACACGTATTCATACACACCCGTACACCCATACACTGCAGGCACATGGCTCTCTGTTTTTCTTTTTTGCGCGCGCTCGCGTTCACTCGTCGAAGCGTAAACGCATCGAAAAGCCATTCGTACGAATTTTCGGCATAAAAAGCCGGAGATAGAGATGATGTTGTGTTGGAAAAAGAGCAACTGTTTTCACCCGTTTTTCGCTTGGCAACCGACAGTACATTCCCGTATCTACCATGTACATACGTATTACATATACGTATACATACACCACATTATATGTGCGGTTGATTTGCATTTTTCTCACACAAGATTGCGCTCTCGCACGTACGACGACGACGGCTCGACAAATCAATTTACTTCCTACACACACACACACACACACACACACACACACACACACACACACACACACACACACACACACACACACACACACACACACACACACACACACACACACACACACACACACACACACACACACACACACACACACACACACACACACTGGTTTTTGTAAACGAATCATGAAAGTTTCTTTTTCTTAGATGCAAAGCAATTACAACAACAGTGTAAGATAAAGAAGTATATAAAAAACAGTAAGCAGTGAACTTTTCTTACGAATTATAATGACTTACGATTAAAAATATGAGAAACGCATAGAGGAGAAAAAAAATCCGAGATTAAATGGAAGAGTAAAAAAAAAAAAAACTATGAAAAAAAAAATCACGCAAAAAAAGTATAAAAATTTTTAATAATCTTGCCTGTTAACTCGACTCTTACTTTAAGGAGGGCATGGCTAAGGTAAAATCGATTCCAGCTTCGTCTCTAATCGTCTCGCTTCGCTCAATCTCTAGACTTTGCTACTTAGAATCGAGTGAGAGGAGGGAAAACAACAACGCGTGCGAACACCCAATAAAAAAAAGCAAGAACACACGACGCAGACGGGGAACTACACAGCCACGGGAATAAAAAAAATAGTAATTGCGAAACGATCTATAGTGAAGAGAAAGAGAGCATCAATATTAAACAATAATTGTTGCCTATAATGTCTACGTAAAAGAATTACCACACTCAATAAGTGTCCGTAGTAAGTTTAAAGAAATTTACTAATTTTCGCTATTATGATAACGGGAGACACATCTATAAGAAGTAAGCGCAAGCATCCGACGACAAAAAAAAATGATAAATAAACGAAACGACAATTCCGTAATAATCGATTCATGTGTGAATTTAATCGTTAAAGTGAAACGAATCGACTGAGACCGACGTCAGCGCCGTACTCAGTCGTCTCTTTTACCAGCGTGTGAGGCGTACGAATGAACGAAAGAATAAAAAGAAAAGAATATAAAAACTGTCGCTCGTTAAGTGAAGCGAAGCTATGTGTGCGAGTGCGCGCGAAATGTGTATTATAAACTGGAAAAAAAAGTAAAACTTACAGAAGAGTCTAGTCAATTAACGAAGAAATATTAATTATTATTAATAAAAATTAAATAAAAAGAACAGAGATGTTTCTGCGAGTTCGACGTGCCACATCAATGTGGAAGCTTCTTTCATCGAGGCGCGTTCAGTAAAAATGTGAACGTTAAATTTTACGTTCGTTATAAGATTACTTTTTCATCTCCAGTATTATTCCATGTGACTTTTGATATTCAATAATCACAGTTTTAAATACTCCTCATATGATTCTTACTTTATATTATTTTTTACATTTTGTTTTCTACATTACGTAACAATTATTTATATTCTTTTATAGAACAATACGATTTATGCATTTATTAGTGTTTAAATTAATACTGTAATTAATTTAATTTTTTGTTTGAGAAGTAATTAAAAGCAAATTTTCAACTTATTTAATATGCAAAAATTACTCAATTGTAATTAAAAATAAATTTATCATCCCTTTAACCAAGGACTCTAATGCGAAAGTCGATCGCGTTAATCACTTTAGGCTTTTTTATCGGATCCACTCCGTATACATGCATTTTTCGACTATAACAGTTATATTGAGATGGGCTCGATTAGAAGATGCAAAATCATTGCATGTAAATTTAAAAATATAAATATACGCTTTTTGAAGGGAGTCTCTCTTGTGAGCTTTAGTTTTGCAATTGTAATTGAACGATCAAAAAGGAGAGAGAGAAACGAATTAGAAACTTACAAAAAATGTCATTTCTATTCGATTATTATATTCGTAGAGTTTTCGACTCATTGCATACACTTTATTATTGTACAGTATTTACTTGTTAATTATTACTTATTACAATGTTAAACTATATGACTATATGATAATTTATTAATAAAATAATTTTATAGATTGAAACACGTTAAAAATATTTGATTATTAAAAAAGAAAATCTGTGAATCGTAATTTGTTAAGTGAAGTTATTTACGAGCCTCGAATAAAATAAAATTAATTCCTAGTTATGTTTTATAACTGGAAATTAATCGTCTGAATATCAACGTCAATCACAATTTGTTATCGAGTCAAAAGAAAAGGGGAAAAATTATCCAAAAATAAGGGAACGATACTTATACATCAAATTACGATTCGTTCACCGAACTATCGAAGCTACACTAATAATTCTTTAGCCGTAATCGCGAGCTGACGAAAGCCCGGATCTCGTGGTTTCGTGTATACCTATACTCGCCGCGCGCTCATCGCTCTTTGTTACACGATATTATACTGTTGAAAGAAATATTTGCGAAACTACGAGCTTCACGCACTGAATTATACCCGTTGAGCGGAGAGTTATTTCTCGATTTAAATCTATTCTACGTGTCGTATATTGCAAGAAATATAAAAATAATAAAATAAAAAAACTTACTACTTAATGGAAAAAATTTTTCGCGTAGCGCAATCAAGCAACAGTCGCAAACATCCAGCTATACTGTAATACTTACCTAATTATAAATAATTACGAAAAAAAAAGTAAAAAAAACTTGATCGATTTCAAGAATATCGCGCGATTCTTATATTATCTCATTAACGAACTACGTCGCGGTCAGACTTTGCACCCTCCGGCTATTACTTGACATTAGTCTACTTCTAATGACGATATGAAATATTAACTATGTTTGAATTGCGAAACTTTTGACACGATTAAATATAGCGAAGAAAAATCTGATTCACTTGAATCTCTCGTAGCTTCATTGAAATTTTGCTATGTCAGCATGCGTAACAATCGGAAATTTATATTCAATTCAAAATTAATTTCCGTGACTTTCTGCTATTGCCTTCAACTATACATGCTTATTGTCAAATAATTGAAAGATGCACTGAGTAAGTAGCGTTAAAAATTATAGCTATCGCAAAGGACGTAGAAAATTAAGAGACAGTGATTGCAGAGCATTTACATGTATAGCAAAGCGTTTATTATTAATCATTTCGAATGATTTTTCGAGCAAATTGCAATTTTGTGAAAATAACGATAATCACTCTGCAAGAGTTAGCATCGCGTAAACAATTAATTATTTATACATACACTTAATGACAAGCAGTATTAAAAGCTCTCGATGATGCGAGCAACAGAGATTCTAAAGCTTAAGCCATATTTAATTGCGAAAACTATATGGAAATAGAAACAAAATTAATGACGAGTGAGAATGTAATTTAAAAATTAACTGATTTACTGAAACTTATATGTTGATGTAACAACCGATAACAGCGAAAAAGAAAGGGTAAATATTCTTTATCAAATTGTAAGATCAATCTGTCACATAATATGAACAATGAGTGAAATGTATTGCAATCGTAAACTATGAATTGCAATTATGACTGCTGAATCTGGTAAAGAAGCGAAAACTGAAAATATTAATTGTTGAAAAACTTTGAATGTGAAGATCATCACATGTCCTCAAAATGAAAGTCTCTTTAAACAATTACTTAATACTTATAAGATCTTGGTAGTTTTTACTTAATCGAAAAGTTATTTTTAAAATAAATTTTTCTTTTTTAATTAAAATTAAAGTATTAATATTGGCTTCTAAATACTAAATAATTCCAATTCAAAAATATATGTCAGCTTTAATAAAATAGTGACTTATTATCAATTTATTCGCAAAACGATTGCAAAACATTAAAACAAATAACGAACAAACGTTTCGCTAAAAATAAGAAGAAAAAATAAACAAAATGTCGAAGACAGAAAAAAATGTATACCACTAACGCATTAGACGCATTATGCAGATAGGGCCGGAGGGTGCGACTTTGCCAGGTAATTATAATATAAAGCATTAGACGTAATAAGAAAAAAAAGACGACGAATGAGAAATACCACAAACGCAGAGTTGAGAGAGAGAGACGAGAGAAAGCGCAGGAATACGAGACGATAGCATAGAGCAACAAAAACCCGACGACGAAAGAAAGCGAAGTGGATGAGAAGCGCGGAAGAGGAGAGCATACACAGTTTAATAAACGTTGAAAGAGCTGATCCCTGGCAGTTTCCCGGGCGGCCTCCGTTATATTTAAAGAGATAAAAAAAATGATATAAGTAAATAAATGAAAAGAAAAAATACCTTTTTGTACCTAGTTGCTAGTTTTGTACTAGTTTTGTAACGTACCTCACCGTGGGCGTGCTGTTATTACATATTTTAAAAGAAAAAAAATAACGTGGTTGTTAATGCGAAACGATATAATAAGAGATCAAAAAAAAATATATATATATGCGAAAAAGTGCGAGGAACGCGAGAAAGCAATGCGAGTTGAAGAAAAAAAATACAATTGTAATAATAACGACGATGACGACGACGACGAAAGAGAGAAAATGGAGAAGGAAAATCGAACTTTACAACTCTTATCGTTGTAAAACAATGCGTGTTCACGTTGTATAGCGTTGAATTATGATGTGCGCGTTCTACGGCAATCGACACGACACGCGTTTTTCTCGACCGGTCAAGAGTTTACTCTCAACGTTAATAAAGTATTTGCTCAAGTTTCGGTAGTCGCAATAAATTATATCAAGTCGTCGAAAAAGTATTATTTTTTAAAGGAACTGTAGATATTGGAAAAAGTTTATTTTATTTAAAAAAATAACTAAGGACTAAGTTCATTCGTTTTATTGTAATTCAAACATTCGATTGAAAGAACTTTTCAAACGAACGACGACTATTTATGATTTGTTTATACACTATTACAACAAAGAATATAAACAAAAGTTATATACTCGGTGTGGTAACTGTACGAATCGCTCCATAAGAAAGAAAACCCTTATATTAAAAAAAAAACAACAATTCAAAACAACCCTTCGAGAATCCCTTCAAGGTATTTCCCTTCTCTTGTACCAGTACTAGGAGAATAAAAAGAAATAAAATAAAAAATTATATAGAGAATGCACGCATAGCATTGCATACCAGGCATTTTTAGCGAATAATAAACGTAGAGAGCCTTCGGCGGTCCTATTTTTTCACTCGCGCGCGCAAATTCGAGGCCAAAGCGAAACGCGGGAATCACGTTCAACAAAAAAAAAAAAAAATAATAATATCGGTGAATCAACAATAAAAGCGAATGGGGGAAAACGATTAAACGAATAAATATAATAATGAAACAAAGAAAAATTATAAGTATATAAAGTATATAAAGAAATCGAGAAAGAGAGAGAGAAGCGAGAGAACAGTACTCGAGCGAGTTGGACATACGGAGCTAAGTCTTTGTTTAAAATATATATAAATAAATATAACTATATACGAAGGAAAAATCTCGCCAAATGTAGAGAGCTTATGAATAATGCAAAAGTTGTTTTTATCACACAATTGCATCTGTATATTGTTGACTTTGTCAAATTTATTTTTATTAATATATATATATATACATGTATATTGATATAATACGGTGTTACAAGAGAAATATTTTCAGATCCCGGAAAAAATGGAAAAATTGACGAGTGTTGAGGATTAAATATGCGATATGAACGTTTTCACACTGTTAACATTGTGTTCACGAATGGTACAAGGATATCAAAAGCTTATTGTATTAGACGACGCATATATAATACGTTATGACATATGATTTCGACATATCACACTTTTCATATCCAAAGGGTAGACAAATATTTTTTATATACAATCTTTTTCGAAGTTCATTTGAACATTTGCCTCTAGCCACGTCGACAGAGAGCTCGTTCCATTTTATTTCTGTAAGTTTACTTGTTATAATGTATATGCATAACGCACATGATGCCGATGCGCATTAGTACTCGGCACCGCATAATACACAGACACACATTTCTTTCTCCACTTACAGAAAAGCTTTTGTACTGTTTTATACTGATTATCAAGGTGTGCAAATGGCATTGACAAATATTTTCAAATTTATCCACGTTATAAGTATTCGATGCAACCCGAGAGCAGACAAGTCACACATTACACACTCACGTAAAGTGAAAATATTTCTTGTTAATATATATAATATATTGTATACTTTAAAATTATTTTAAATAATCACTCAGCTCTGCTAATGTCAAGTATTGTAAATAGCGAAACAAAAATAAATTATTAAAAAAAAGTCTTTTCAGCTGTTAAAAAGTTTGGCGACGGTCGGTTCACGCGGCGTTCGAACCTTCGCTCACGCAAATGAAATGGCATACACGTATATCCGTTCACGAGAAAGAGAGAGAGAGAAAAGAAAAAAAAATCGGAAACCGTATACTTCAACGAACGAATAATATACTTAAAAGAACACGTTTACGGTAACAAAAATTTAATTATCTTTTCTCTAAGAAAAAAAATTATGTATATAATATAAAAAATTTGTAATAATTTCATTTTAATTCTAAAAATGTAATATTAGTTATCAGAATAAAAATGAATTACCCGCAACTTCGAAATTTTTTTATACAATAGAAAATATTCTCCGTATCTAATTCATTTTTACTATGGAAAATAGACTTGCACTGATCATTCTTTCTATTTACACTTTATATAATACACCTTATTTTCTGTATAAAAAAAATTATATACTGTAAAACATTCAGATTTTTACTATGTATATCCGTAAATAACGATAGACACGTACACATATCTGTCACATATAAACAAAAACAACGTTGGCATAAATCTACGAAAAAAAAAGTTTATGTGTAAAAGCCCCTTACGTATCTGCAAAATTTTCTTCTCCGAATACACATACCTATATATAGTTACAAGAACACACTCGTGCTGGTTTCCCACCGAAAACAGAGAGAACTATACCCAAAAAAGTGCAAACTACATGCCTCTTGGCCTACATACACCACGAACCGAAAACAGATGCACACAGATACACAAATACAAAGACCCACGTTCGAACGAGGATACCACACTTGGTATAGTAGCGTTCAATGGTATAAAAAAAGAAAACGAGCCGCTCGAAGCGATTTTTCGCTCATCGCGCTCTTCGCTTATACGCTTGCTCGATGTTGTTCGATGTACCATAGCTATACGAGGCGCGTGAGGAGGATTTGTTTACCTTTTTGATATAGGATTGTAATTGTTGCGATCGATATGTAAAATGCTATCGACGATTATTGGTTTCGGATTTTTGAGGGTATGGAGTAGTGTATAAAATATTATTGTGCTATGAAAACAATGTTAAAAAAGTTTTTCTAATGCGTGAAATAATGCTGAGTAAACGATTAAAGTGAAAATAAAAATCTATTGAATAATACGAATATTCCTGTTTTCAAGACTTTTGATTCTGTAGTTTTGTTGTTTTCCAATATTTTCGTTGATTTCATTTTTTTTATTTTGATTTTGTTTTGTAAGATATTAAAGAATTGATGAATAGATTATATTAATACATTCAAACGGTGCCAAATGTATATATACAAAGTAGCTTTAAATGTTGTTAAAAGAATAAGTTTTGATTTTATTATTTTTTCCATTAAAAGTAATGCCTTTCAAGTAATCTGTAGACCAACGTACAAAATTTCTGTATATATTAAGATAGAACATTATTAAAAAAATCTTATTTTTATATATACACCAAATGTTCATTTGATGATACGCAATGATGATAAACTATTTCTTGCCCTTAAAAACTGCATGACAGACTTCGTGTTCGTGTGAAATGCGAAAAATTGCAATCGAATGGGGGCAAGTGAAAATCGCGACGAGCGCGAGATCAACAGCTTCGAGTTAACACGAAAAGAAAATAATAAGATAAGGAAAATATGTGTAATATAATGTGATAATCGAGTATGACGACGGCGGGGATAAGGTATTGTATTAAACAAAAAAGGAACTATTATTGTTCTAGAGCCTAGAGTAGCCTGAAATTCAAATAATAAACGGTGAGAACTAGTAATCACTGCAATTTCTCACTACAGTACGACTTTCTTGCCTTGTGTCTCACTTATTTCATCCTTCACACTTTCTACCACATTTTTCATTTGTCTTTCCTTACATTTATTACAGTCTATGAAATAATAAAAATTATTGATTAATGTTAATTATTACAGAATAAATAAATTTCTATTTCTTAATAAGATTACATCTTTTATACTAACTAAAAATACTTTTATCTTAACAGTAATAATAAAATATTACTTCTAAGTTTGTATTTTAATAATTACAGTCATCATTATAATACAGTTCAGTTCAACAAATGATTACAAACTTGTCATTTTTTTTTCTTTTCACAAACTTATACATTGTTTTCTAAAATTGCTTTTTATTTCTTCTCAATTTCCATTATTCTTTGCAATTTCAAAACACCGCACCCCTTCGTCGCAACAGCACAAAGAAGGAAGAAGAAGAAGAAAAAGTGTTTATTCCAAAAGTGACACACAGAAGACGCCGGCGCGAGCTTTACGCCACTTTCGTCCCTCCGACTCTGGCCTTTCCACTTCTCTCTTTTCCTAAGATCAGAGAAGCTGCTGCTGCTGCTGCTGCTGCTACTGCCGGTACTGCTGCACCGATGGGGAATGTAGGTTGCTTTGTCTCTCTCCCTCTCTCTCTCTTTCTTTTTCTTTTTCTACACCCCTTTGCCACCTTCTGACTTACTCGCCCTTTAGTCTCGAGCCCCCCTGCGTTATAGCGGAATAAATCTGTTCCTTTGTTTACCTTCGCGCACTTGCACTTTGCCGAAACGCTCCTTTACCTGCGCGGAATCCTCCACCTTCTCGGGCCATTTTCTTCGTAATCTTCTTTCATTGTGTATACGGCACGCCTTTCGTCATTCCCGTACATTTTTGCTTGCTCGGTGCACGCAGCACTTTTCTCTGTTCCAGATAGGGTCGAGTAACTTTTATGTGCAAGGTGTCGAGAAAACGTCACGAGGAAAGAAAAGGTTTTGTCATCCTGAAATCCAAAGAGTTACTTGGACTAAAGCAGCAGATGATGAATCGTTTAAATGAAAAACAAAGAAATGTTTATTTACATCCTTTATGTATCTTTCATTTGTTTGGAAAATGATTAATTTATTTCGATTATTTTAACAATCATATCCATGTATACTGCATTTAACTATTGAATATTTCCTACTATAAATAAATAATTAAAAAATTATTACAGATATAAACAATGTTTTTTAGCTTCAAATACTATTGAATGTGATCTCCATTGACAAAATTAATTATCAAATTAAACATTAATCGTAATGGCATTTTCGATATTCTAATATTATTGTATTATTTATAATTACAAATTTTATATAATAATTATATATCACCAACAAAAGCTACTCCTATTATATATAAACCCCTTTAAATGCATAGTATGAATTTAACAAAAATCATTCTCCTTCCTTTAAAAACTTCAATCGACAAAGCCCAAATACGACGACGCTCGATATTTAAAACAGCCTAACAATTTGTTACCGGTTTCTCGTACATCTGAAATATATACCCTGTACAAGAGCGCACACAGCGCTCCGAGAGGCCGGCCTAGCACTGGCTGGTATTACTTGCTCGAAAAGCTCTACCGACAAAAGGGGACAGAGAGAGAGGGATGAGAAATATATATACGGAAAGGGAGAAAGAGAAGCGGATAGAGAGAGTTTCGATACACCGCAGCTCGAGGGACAACGTAACGACGACGACGGCGGCGAGGACGCGACCGTGACGAGCGCCGCAACGATAATTGCGATCTCGTGCGGGTGCACGTCACGCAGGCAACCGTAACTCGGGTAAATTCCCTTCCCCCTTAGCGATACTCTACAATCCCTACTTCTGCCGCTCATGCATATCGTATCGTAGAACTTATTTATATTAGGAAGTTTTGAATTCCTGCCAACCGGTCGAATTAGTGTTCTCATGCTTGGTCTTTTTAGGAGCGTTCTTTTGCGAGGGGCGTATACGTTTTAATGATTTCGGGGTCTTTATTGGAGATGGCAATCGGCATGGTAGTTTCGTTTAAGTTTTGAAGACGGTTTTTGTATTTAGAGTTAGATATATACTTGTTAAGTTTTAATAATAATACTTGTAAAGTGATGATTAGAATATTTTTTAATGGTTCATTATAATATAATGAAGAAAAAGTTTCAAGTGTCCCTAGGTAAGCAAAAAAAATACAACAGTCAATTTCATGATCCAGCAAAATTTGTTTTACGCGGTATACATGCTATTTTAAAAATAGAAAATTTTCAAGTATATCATGACTGTGACGTCAACGTCATATAAAACCAATTTCGGTTGCAAATTTTTTCCAAAAATTTTAAATTTCATTTTTAACCTTAACCGCAAATTCATTTAATACCAAATAATAAAATCAAACTCTTGAACATAAAGATCATCAATCCCCACGTCACATTAACGTCCATTCTACTCTAGCGATCGTTCACCTTCAAAATCACTTTTCTCAACCGTTTTCCACTTCCTCAACTCATCCAAACCCAACGTCACCCGCCCGTTCCGCGAACCTCTTAATGAAAAGGTTGAGAACCCGCGTAACCCGGGGGTAGATATCGCTGCGCCCATTAGCATAAGCGACGATCGAGTGCAGCTCTCTTTTTGCGCGGAGTGGGAGTAGAAGACAAGGAGGGAGAGGGACGTCTGAAGAAGTCGGGGAGAGAGAGAGAGTGAGCAAGACTCGCTCCTCGTACTTTATGTCGCATTATACGAATGCCGCGACTGCATAAGGACGCGGAGCCTCGAGCCGAGCGGTTAGAACGCGGCTGAGTGGGTCCTCGACGGCGCCGCGGACCCCCGCGCGCGGGGACTCAAGGCGACGGGATGATCGAGACTCAAGAGGAGGCCAAAGTAAGGGGCACTTTTCCGAATGCTTGTGTTTTTTTCTTTGTTTTGTTTGGGCTTTATACTTTTGTCGTTTTTTTTTTTTGCTGAGTGCTTTGTTGGTTGGTAGATAGTGAGGTGGGCGATGCTGTTTGGTTGCATTATTCTTTTTTTTGTGAAAACTTGATGAACACGCAGACGTAGTAGTTCAACACGTTTATACACTCATTAGCAATATGAGGCTACGGTGTTTTCTTTTTTATTTAAAATGTGACTTTAGAATGATCGTTATTAGTAGTTTCTTGGGCTTGTGAATGATGAAACCTGAAAGGTAGGCTTTAGCTTGCAATATAACGGTGGTAAGTTGTTACAATATCGTATAGATAAAGAAGTCTCATGTGTGTATATTTTTTTGAAAAGAATTAATTACGCAAGTACACGGAGAAAAAGATTGTACTCAAAATTGTTACTTTCTTTTTTTAATGAGGAAACAAACTTTCATTACGCAGACAAATTAGTATAGTCATGCTAAAATTTAGTATATTTTCATTAAAAAATAATAAAAATTATACTGAATTTGAGTTTATTCCCTTATTCATAAAGAAAGTATAGTAACTTTTAATGTATTCTTTTTCTTCGTATAGCCAGATAACAAAATTAAAATTTTATGCAATGCTCACATTAAAAATACTATCAATAATTTGTTAGAAATATAGAAATATACAACATTCAAGTGATATATACATATTGAAACCATTTCATCAATTGAATTAAATGTATTTTTCGTAAAAATAGGGTTAACGTATCGTTTATGACACCTCATTCTTTTCATTGTTTTATGATGTTAACACACGTCATCGATGCATATATGTAACCAAGTGCCTCGAGTATTTTAAGATCGACAAGGTTGACATTGAAAATAGAACATCAAATAATATATGACATGACATACTAAATATCCTGTAAAAAAATACAGAAAATATAAACTAACGAAACGTTATTTTACATACGGTAAAACAATAATCATTTTTTTAATTTAAGGATATCATCGATCGATGATTAAGGATAAAGTTTAATATATCAATTTTACCGGTCACTACAGATCCAAGAAAAAATCGTTCTTGTCTTATCTTCTACAAATCGATCGACCACCGACCGCGATCTATACTAATAAAATCTATCGTCCGTTAACTTCCGCTCTCCACGCACAAACGTGTCTCGCTCACCCCCAAACAGCATTAAATCCGGACCCAACAGACCATCAACCACCTCGGCGCGCTTATATCGGTCGATTCCCCTTTATAAACGAAAGTTCCAACACGGCGCGAGTATAAGGCATGATGCGCGTCTATATATACCTGTGCCGCGATGCGTCGCTTGTCGGTGCCAGTCACGAACTTTCTCACCCTCTCTCTCTCTCCTACATTCTACGCTTGTCTCACCTACGGTTCCTCGCCCTCGCGGCTGTTTTCTCGTATCCACGCGGCCGTGGTTGCGCTGCGTTCCGCGACAGTGGAAGTCCACCGCGCCGCCATAGCACACCTCTAAACGAGATGTCGACAGTGTTATTGTTGTTGTTTATCTGAGGGTGGTGGGCAATGTTCGTGCAGGGGCCGAGGGTCGCCCAACAGCGGTCGGATAACTCGGACGACGCGAGCGACGAGGAGGGGACGGGCGATGTATTGCAGGTAGGCCAATTGTGTGGGTCGTGAGTAATGGATGCGCGGCGGGTGCGGTGGAATTGATCCTGCATTGACATATGCATGGTCATGCGCTGGTAATATCGATTCACGGTATCGTTGCTCGCTCGCGCTTTTTCTTTGCACAGAGCAATTCAGCAAAACGCTGGTGGAATGAGCTCTTGGCTGTTTTAGTATTGCTGGAATGGTTATCGATTTCACGAATTTCAGGAGGGATATGGATATGCGCGGCACGGTGTATTATTACTGAAAAGTTTAAATTAGCGTATTTATTTCTTTCATAGAGACGTATGATGATTGTGTTCGGGCTGTTGTTACAGGCTAGAAACGATTGTTTTGTCATTAGTTTATTCCGAGGATACCTGATGAGTTCAGTTTGAAAAGATATTTAGTTATTTTATGATGTTCAATCGAATTTAATAATTACAAAACGCACTTTTTTGTCAATATAATACCTAATATCTACTTTTCTGAGCTGTAATATGTCAATGTCATGCAAATATTGATTTTAAAAAATTGATAACTTTAATGCGCATAGACGATTCCTTTTTGTCACGTATTCAAAGATATACGTATATACGTATTTTCCAACGTAAAATTTCAATCCCCTGTTAACGCTCTCCAATTTATACGTTGAGCTCGCTAATTATATATTTAAAATCAACTAAACAAACAGAAAAAATATCAAAAAATTCTTACTCGAATAAACTGAATAAAAAATGTGTACCAACAGAGACGCCGCGAAGAATGCGAGAGAAAAGCACGCCGGGGGGAGATGGACCCCCGGCTGGAGTTCGCGTTCCAGCTGCTGATAGACGCGACGGGATTACCCCGACACGAGGTGATGGACCATGTGTTCGAAGGTGACATGCTGGACGAGATCAACCAGCTGTTCTTGCCCCACATGAAGGCCACCCTCATGTGGTTCTACCAGGAGATGGAGGAACCTGAGATTCAGCGATCCACCGAGACGGTAATATTGATGATAAATTTTTACGGTTGGTGTTATTTGGTGTTTTTGATTTATTGTTGTTAATTTACGTAATGTAGGGACCTACTAAAATAAGCGGTCCGCGAGCGCAGCAAAATGCAGCTGCTAATAAAGCGAAGGAAGTGAAGGAGCCGAAGGAGCCACCGAAAAAGAAATTGTTTTTGACAGATGGTTGGCAGGTTCCATGTACGGGAATATGCGTTTACATGTTTCGGTGAGTAGTCATTTTTTAATAAGTTACAAATAAAAATAACACTATAAAAGTTAAATGAAAAAAAATTTTAAGATTTATAATACTCTACAACGCCTCCGAAAATTGAATTAAAAATTCCCCTTTAAGGCTATGTGGAGTTCAAAATCAACCCAATTTTATTATTTAATAAATTAACTTTTCAAACATTGATTTGGAAAAGCACAATTTTCACGCCCTCCGTATATAAATACTATACCTAAAAACTTTTTTCGAGCGATTCTATTAGTACTGTCATGAGATATACTCGTTGAAAAATTGGATCAAAATGACAAAAATGCAGATGCCTACTTATCGACATTACAGTTTTTTTTTTAATTAAAAAATTTTTAAACATTTACTTGGAAAAACACAATTTTCACACCCTCCGTATATATAAATACTATACTCAGAATTTTTCTGAAGCGATTCTATTAATACTGTCATGAGATATACTCGTTGAAAAATTATGCCGGTATCACACATCCCGTTAATAAAATCGAACTTTTGTGTAATTTTTCATTGAACTTCGGCTCCAATATTCTTGACCGTATATTATCCTTTTCGTGCTTCCTTCAGCATCAATATTGCAAAGCAGCTGCCGGAGGAGGGTTTTCAAAAGGACCTCTACACGGGCGTGATAGACTCGAAGAAGATCGGCGTAATACCCTACATTCAGCGCGTTATCGAGCGCGTTTTTATGGACGCCCTGGCGCATCCCGGCGTCGAGGACGAGGACGATTGTCCGATGATAAAGAGCATCCTCCTGCCGGGTCTGCGGTCCTTCTGCAGCGCTCTGAAAGGTATAAATATTCAGCGGCGAGCCTTTGAGAAAGAGATGAGAGGTTGCTACGTTGTAAAGCGTGCGCGTTACAAATGCTGGAATTTTATATATGTATAAAATTATAACTTATAGAATAAATAGGTTTCAAATGATATCATAAATAAAGTGATTAGAAAATCTTTACATAATAATATGTGTCAAATATCTTTGATATAAAAAGAATTACTTACATTATCAAAAGTTTCTTATATATAAACGTTGAATTTCTCAAAAACATCAAGACTTCAAAATTAACACGTTAAAATACCCTTTTTTACATAAAACAGTGGACAGCCTCATTAAAATCACAAATTAATTTGTTTCTTATTCAGTGTGCGAGGAAGTAGCGAACGACGGCAGCATCTTCGACGACGGCCAGACGATGATGGAAGAGGTGCACGATCCCGAGAGCGCCAAGACATTCCTCGCGTCGGAGGGTGCCTCGGAAAGAGTCGAAGACCGCGTGCGGGGCTGGATAAAGAAACTCAAAGACTTCATGCTGGAGAGTAAGCAGGTGCGCCGTGAAAACGACAGCTCCGGTCCGCAGCAGGAGCTCGAGTACTGGAAGAGGCGCGGCGCGCAGTTCAGTCAGTTAGTTGCGAGGCTTCAGGTGATTTAGATTGTTTCATTTTTATCGTTCGGAATATAATTGGAGAGTGGTGATAAAAATATTGGTATGAATACTTTTTTTTGGGAGAACTATATATTATTATCATTTGATAATAATTTTTAAACAGTAATGTCATTAAATGTAAAAATTGGTTCACTGTACTAAAATTAGCATCTTTTGAACTGTTATTTATACGTAATATTGTTAGGCTATAATAGGTTTAACAATTTAAGAATAAAGTTGCATTGTTACAGGACGACGAGGTCAAGATGTCTTTATTGTGCCTTCAAGTTTCTAGATCAAAGTTATTAAAAGACTGGAACGATATAGAAGAAGAAGTAACGTATTGTTTTAATGAAGCCAAAGATAATGCGAAGTTCATACAAGCTTTAGAAAAATGCTGTCATTGTTTGTATTTGGATGATCCTGTAAGTTTTCTTTCAATTTCAATATCATAAATATCGAAAAACAATTTAACTATTCTTTTTTCAACTACAAAGTTTAATTTGAATTTCTTCTTTATAATAATATTTTCATACTTAACTTTCACAAAGTTTTTGCAAGTATTTCCAAAAGAATTTAGTTTTCTGAATCTACTAAAGCACTTCTGCCTTTTTCCAGCGATATCTTTTCCGTTTTTAATTTATCGCTTTAATATAGGTGAGAATGCGAGATTCCCTGGTGTCTTTATTGCAAACGGTGAGGCTAATTTATAGCGTCTCCAGATATTACAACACCTCCGAGCGCACGAGCTCGCTGATGGTGAAGATCACAAATCAGATGATAGCGGCGTGCAGAGATTACGTCACGCTGCGGGGGCGCGAGACGGTCTGGGGTCAAGATAGGGTTGTCGCCCGGCAGAAACTCAAGCACTGTTTGAGACTCAACAAGTAAATTATCTTGTTTCCTAACTGTGTTCTTAATAAATTCAGCAATAGTAAATTGTAAAATTGAATTGCAAGCTATATAATATTATTATTAAACTAATTTACTATTCAGCGTTGCACAGTTTAAAGAGAATAAAATTGATGTTAAGTGAATATAAAATTTATTTTAGAGCTTATAGAGAAACATATAGATTGGTACGCTGCTCGCCTGCTATAACGGAGGAAGAATTTTCATTTTCGGAAACCCATGTATTTGGTCGATTTGATTCGTTTTGCGCAAGGATACGAAAAATCTTGATAATGTTTGATTTAATAGAGGATTATCAAAAATTGTTCGAGCGGAGAATGGAAGGTTTACTTTTAGGAGAAGGTGAATTTATTTAAATAATGTATATAATGTTCGAGTAAAACGGTATATATATTTATAAAATTATAACAAACATTAAATTTGTTTGCAGCTTTAGATGAGACTATAAAAACATTTGAAGAAGCAAAAAAAGTCGCTACAAGTAAAAGCTACGATTATCTAGACCCAAGGAATTCGGATTTTGATTCGGATTATGATGTGTTTATGTCTAAAACAGATGCGCTTAAAAGGAATGTCGGCGGGATAATCGAAAAAAATTATGCGGACGTGTGGGAGACACCACAAGGAATCAGATTTTTAACTCGTTTTGAAAAAGTAAATATCATAAATAAAATAGTAAAAATATTAATTGGTAGCATTTATAGTTTATTTTTCTGTATTTTTAGGTAAGCGAAAAAATACCTCTGACAAAATTAGATGAAAAATATCATTTAGTCGTGAGATACTGTGATAAAGAAGTAGAAAGAACACTAAAACTTTTTAAGAAACAGAGAGACGATCCGCCCCTACCCAGACATTTACCACCGATTGCTGGACGACTAGCTTGGGCAAATTCATTGAAGTGAAATAACTTTTGAATTTTAGAAATAGTTTACGAAAATGTTTTCAAAAAATTATAATTAAAATATTTATTTCTTTTAGAATACATTTGGATGAATTAGCAGCTTCAGTTTCTAATCATCCAGTATTAAAGACATTACCAACGACTGTGGATTTAGTGAGAAGATATAATCATGCAATTTCTGTAATAATTCAATACCAAAGTGATATTTCCGAGGTGTGGACTCATCAGAATTCCTGGGTAGTCGAAGATTGTCTTAAAAAGTACAACTTACCAATAATATTATTGGTTGCTAAATTATTAAAGCAACTAATGAAATTGAACTTCAAAATACTAAATCGTTTTTTAATTTCAGAAATTTATTAAAAATAGATGAAATATCGGGAAAAGTCAAGGTTAATCTCGAATCACGAATCCTACTATTGCTCCGCGAGGCTGACTGCCTCGCAAAACTCGATCTCGACATACCAATAGTCGCCAAAACGATCCTAGCGAAGAGGGATTACTTTATACTCGTCAAGGATTCGCTGCAGCTAGTTATCGAAGACTTCGTAAATACGGCTAGACGAGTAAAGTTAGAAGTCAGGCCCTTACTACTACCGCATTTAGTAAGAGTAGCATCTCTGCTGAAGCCTGCGATAGTTCAACTTACATGGACGAAACCAGACTGGAAGGAATTTTGTCAAAATACACGCGAACAAATAAAAACGTTTGACATTCTTATTACTAGGGTTCACGATGTGTATACAAATAGGTAAATGTAACATCTTTTTATTTTTAAAATATTAAGCCGAAATATTGCAGTGTAAAGTATCATTTTTCAATTCTTTGTATAACTGTTTGAAACAAATCATTAATCAACTTTTAAACTAGTTCAAATAAAGCCTATTATATTAAAAATAGAAGGCAATAAATGTTTAAAAGAAAACTTTATATCATGCAAGAAGGCAAGCAAATCCAAAATCCATTAAAGCTACAAAGTTTTCCATTAAAACTTCCAACTTCAGATTCATTTTTCACTTTTTCCATCAAATCCACGTAGAATCCTGCAAGTTCTCGCGAGCATGCAGAAGATAACGCTACACTCGCTGCCGGAGGACGAGCCCTGGAGCATCGAGGAGTTTGTGGAAAAGACAGAGGAGGCCTGCCGTACTGCCGCCGTGGATCTCCACCGGAAGAGCCTCATGGTGGAGGAGGCTGTCGAGGAAGTTCTCGAGCTCGTAAAAAATGCCGCTGAAAGTTTCAAAGGCGCCGTGGGCGGGGATCAGTTCAACTTTCTCCACGAGGAAGGTAGGATGGTATCTCTTAAAATCTTTTTAAAGTAGACTGTCACATAAAGCTTCTGTAAATTTAAAATGAATAAAACAACGCATACTGATTAATATAGTTTTAGTTCTAATAAAAGCGTATTTCTTTTTTAATTTGTCAATATACTATAAATCTAACGAAAACTCCTTTTGACCGACTTCCACTTTCTATTTTTACAGGAGATGGACAAGAGACGACCGAAGCATCTCAGCAGCAAGATTGGTCGGTTGTCTGGGCCTGCTTTGACGATCCGCATCAGCTGCTGTCAACGGCCGAGGGAAGCCTCTCAAAGGGCATGCAAGAAATGGTACGGAACGCCGTCTCCGAAATGAGAAGATACTACTCGAGGAAAGTGGTTGATGTGCTTATCAAAGTGACTAAGTCTTCACTTGACGCAATAAGGCGGCGATTTTCGAGAGAAGTGGAAGAAGGTTTGTTTTCAAAAACTAAATAAAATATTAAAAATATTTAAAGAAATATTTCAACATTTTTAGTACAAATTACTAAAAGAAATTATTTCCTAATTAAGTTAGAGCGTTAACTTATTTTATTTATATTACAGATGAAATTCCAAATCCAGTATTTTTATTAAACGCGACTCTTATGATACCATCAGTATTAATTAAACCCAATCTTGATGATGTACAAGAATCACTTATGACGGCTGGAAAAACAATAGCTGGAGTGGCTAAAGGCGTCGCTCAATGGGACGCTGGAACTAAAGACACTAAAAACGAAAGAGTGAGCAATATTAAATTTGTGAAATGATTAAATAACAATATAATAGAAAAATATTTGCGAAAGATTAAACTTTATACCTAAAATCAACATAAATTTCTATTTATGTAGCCATCGTGGCGGTCGTTGCCTTGGGTTCCAAAAAGAAATTTACTTGATATTGTTACCAAAGCACAAATGGAAGCAGAAAGACGTAATCAAGAGAATAAAGAAGATCCGAAGACACGTAGAAGGCGATTGTACAAGATTGTTTCAGAAGATAAACCAACTTTCCCAGTACAAAAGCGAAACTTTCATTCGATGATTGTGGAAAATAAAGAAATCGTGAAGATGTTTTCAATATTAAGTGCATGCACTCAAGAACTTCGACAAGTAAGAAATTCGGGTTTAAAAAGAATAAAATTCTTGCAGCTTTTAAAAATATTATTTACAGTAAATATAAGGTAATATATTTCATAATTCACAATAATATCTATTTATTCTCTTTGTCAGGATTTGTCAGACTTTTTAGATCGATGGAAACCATACAACTTTCTATGGAAAAATGAACGAAGTATGCGAGAACTTTTGCAGATATCTTTAACAGAATTTGAAAGTACATTGAGGAAACATGGTGAATTAGAAGATAAATTAGCAACAGAGCCAGATATGATTATTTTTGGAACATCCATCGCTGTGTCAACGGAAAAATTGAAATACGCTTTGTTTACAGAAATAAAAAGTATGCAAATGAAATATAAAAGAACAAATTTATAATGTAATGATAGTTGCATTAAGTTTTACTAAAATATTTGTAGGTTCTACTCACAAAATCGGACAAGCTATTAAGAAAAAGTATCGACGGGAAATGGAATATGTTTATGCCGTTATGAATGAAATGGAACGAAAATTAGATCGCCAAATCCGCGATTTAGATGACGTCCGATTGATAATGGAAACCTTAAGAAAAATCCGAGAACAAGAAGTTGATATGGAATTAAAAATCGACCCAATAGAAGAAGCTTTCAATATTGTAACTCGCTATGAAGTACCAGTCGATCGTGAATGCCTTGAACAAGTAGATAACCTTAGGTGAGAATGCACAGCATAATTTATATTCGCAGCAAGATATGAAATTACTGAATCCTATTTCTACAGATATACATGGCAGCAATTACAGTCTCGAGCTCTAGAAAGCCATGTGCAGTTGCTAACGCTACAGCCACAGTTCGAGGAAGAACTGCGTAACAACCTTGAGAAATTCCGCCAAGATAATGAGGCCTACTGCGAGGAGTATCGGTCAACCGGTCCAATGCAAGCAGGTTTGACACCACGTGAAGCATCCGATCGACAGATACTCTTCCAGAATCGCTTCGACGGCATGTGGCGCAAATTGCAAGCCTATCAAAGTGGCGAGGAACTGTTTGGACTGCCTATTACCGACTATCCTGAGCTGTCACAGATCAGAAAGGAACTGAATTTACTGCAAAAACTGTACAAATTGTACAATGATGTTATTGATCGAGTCAGCAGCTACTACGATATTCCTTGGGGAGAGGTGAATAACTTTTTAAGAAAATTTTACGCAGTTTTTGCGGAAGGCTTTTCGATCGATCGTCTCCGATTTAGCGAAATCGATTATCGATATGAAAGTAACGATTTATACATAATAAACATCATAAATAGTGTCAAAAATTAAATTACGGGTCGTATAAAAACACATCATTCAGTTTAATGTAGTCTGATTTTTATTTTTATCATACGATTGTGAGTATAATAATAGATAAAGACTTATAAATTTAAGAATTAGAACGTATCGATATGTACTTGTATTTGATAACAAATATTTTTTACATCGCATAAAACACTCACATTTTTTGTATGATTTTTTTAAATACATCATTTCATACATTTTTAAAGTTGTGTACTTGTTTATTCCTGTCCATAAAATTCTATCATTTTCCAAATAATCATTTTTTCACTTTTTTCATCATCAAAATTGTAAGTTATTATTATATTTTTTTAAATTCTTCATGAGTATTTTTCGTCTTTATAAATATTCAAGTATTTAGATTTGAATAAATAATTAAATCACAAATTCAATTACAAAGAGACCATGTTTTTCTACAGCCATAAAATCGTTAATTTGATATTTATAAATTAAATTTATAGCTCCTAGCACGATCACAAAATGTTATTCATGAAAACTTTAATCGACATGAAACAATAAAAAAAGTTATAATTTCATAGGTAAACATCGAGGAAATCAATAATGAGTTAATGGAATTCCAAAATCGTTGTCGTAAGTTGCCAAAGGGCTTGAAAGAATGGCCGGCCTTTTTCGCTCTCAAGAAGACTATCGACGATTTCAACGATATGTGTCCGTTGCTTGAGCTAATGGCAAACAAGGCAATGAAACCTCGCCACTGGCAGCGAATTGTGGAGGTCACACAATATGTTTTCGATCTTGAGAGCGAAGGCTTTTGTCTTAAAAATATCCTGGAAGCACCTTTGCTCAAGCATAAGGAGGATATTGAAGATATTTGCATATCGGCGATGAAGGAAAAAGATATAGAAGCGAAATTGAGACAAGTCGTAAATGAATGGTCTTCACACGAGTTGACCTTTATGACGTTT
The DNA here is from genome assembly GCA_036365515.1 of Torymus aiolomorphi. NCBI lineage: Eukaryota > Metazoa > Arthropoda > Insecta > Hymenoptera > Torymidae > Torymus > Torymus aiolomorphi. Next base: position 58,547,402 of record CM070873.1, on the reverse strand, counting down.
AATAATAGGGGTGAATTATTACTTAGAGGCGATACAACTGCGGAGACAATCGGGCAACTCGGTATACATTTAGTTTTATTAATACTAAATTTTAATTTTAATAAAGTAACTTAACGTTTTACTTTCTCATTTCCAGAGGATAGTTTAATGATTTTGGGCTCATTGATGTCAAATCGTTATAATGCGCCTTTCCGCAAACAAATACAGCAATGGCTTGGCGATTTGTCAAATACAAATGAAATCCTGGAAAGGTGGTTACTCGTACAAAATATGTGGGTATACTTGGAAGCTGTATTCGTCGGGGGTGACATTGCAAAGCAATTGCCTAAAGAGGCTAAACGCTTTAGTAAAATAGACAAAAGTTGGCAGAAGATAATGCAACGAGCACACGAGACCCCGGGCGTAGTACCTTGTTGCGTTGGTGATGACTTACTTAAACAACTGTTACCGCATCTGCAGGAACAACTGGAATTGTGCCAAAAGTCTTTAAGCGGGTATACATATTTCGTATTTAAATAATACTTATCTTTAAACTATTATTTCCTATTTTTATATTTTATATTATATTATACATATTTTACAGCTATTTAGAGAAAAAGCGTATGATGTTTCCAAGATTCTTTTTCGTATCAGATCCAGCGTTGTTGGAAATTCTTGGTCAAGCATCGGATTCTCACACGATCCAAAATCATTTATTATCTATTTTTGACAATACAAGGCATGTCAAATTTCATGATATAGAGTATAATAAAATAACAGCCATCATTTCATCAGAAGGAGAAACGATACAAGTTAATATGATATTAATATTTACAAAAATTTTGATAAAATTACTGCGATAGTCAGTAATTTTTTAAAACTTTTAATTTTCAGCTTGAAAGAGCAGTACGAGCTGAAGGATCGGTCGAAACTTGGCTGATGCAATTACTTCAAACATCACAACAATCTCTGCATTCGATCATACGACAGTCTTATACGATGATCAATGATCAAAATTTCAACCTTCTTAGTTTTTTAGACAAAATGCCTGCACAGATTGGCATCCTCGGTATACAAATGATTTGGACGCGTGATGCCGAATTAGCACTTATGCAGGCGCGTGCTGATAAGAAAATCATGGGTGAAACAAACAATCGCTTTTTAGAACTTTTAAATACATTAATTGACCAGACTACCAGAGATCTTACTAAAATAGATAGAATTAAATTTGAAACACTTATCACAATACACGTACATCAGAGAGATATCTTTGATATTTTGGTAATAATTTAGATTCATTTTGGGTAATGAAATATTATTAATAACTTTAATATGGTATCGTGTAAAAATTAATATTTTTCAGTGTCGGTTAAATGTCCGTTCCGTGAATGATTTTGAATGGCTGAAACAGTGCAGATTTTATTTTAAAGAAGATTTAGATAAAACTTCAATATCAATAACAGATGTGCAATTTGTTTATCAAAATGAATATTTAGGATGTACGGAGCGTTTGGTCATTACACCGTTAACTGATAGGTTGATTATTATTTTTTTACTATTGTAAATATTTGAACCCTTATATAGTTACTGAACTTTCAAATAATATTATTTTCAGATGTTATATCACGTTGGCTCAAGCATTATCAATGTCGATGGGTGGTTCTCCGTGTGGGCCTGCTGGCACAGGCAAAACAGAGACTGTAAAAGATATGGGCAAGACTCTCGCAAAGTATGTAGTAGTCTTCAATTGTTCAGATCAAATGGACTATCGAGGTCTGGGTCGTATTTATAAAGGATTAGCTCAGAGCGGTTCATGGGGCTGTTTTGATGAATTCAATCGTATTGAATTGCCAGTGCTTTCTGTTGCTGCACAACAAGTTGCTGTCGTATTGTCAGCTAAAAAAGAAAAGAAAAAACAATTTGTATTTACTGATGGAGATCAAGTTGATTTGTGTCCGGAGTTTGGAATCTTTATAACCATGGTAAGTACTTTAAAAACAATAAAAATGTTTAAAATAAAATATATACATAACTGTAAGTGAGTGCGATTTGTTTCAATTTGTGATAATAGAATCCGGGATATGCAGGAAGAAAGGAGCTACCTGAAAATTTAAAAATACAATTTCGAACAGTAGCTATGATGGTTCCTGACAGGCAAATTATTATTAGGGTGAAATTGGCAAGTTGCGGGTTTCTAGAAAATATTACATTAGCCCGAAAATTTTATACACTGTATAAGCTGTGTGAAGAACAACTTACGAAACAAGTACATTATGATTTTGGTTTAAGAAACATTTTATCAGTGCTTCGGTCTTTAGGAGCTGCTAAAAGAATAAATTCAAAAGATTCTGAAAGTACAATAGTAATGCGTGTATTAAGAGATATGAATCTCTCAAAGCTCATAGGTATATTTTATTTACAATTCGAAAACTGCTGTTTGCGTATATTTCTAACGATTGTCCCATTTTACAGACGAGGACGAGCCTCTTTTTATATCGTTAGTTGCTGATTTATTCCCAAATCAAGTTCTTGAAAAAACTTCTTACCCAGAATTAGAAGCTGCTATAGAACAACAAGTATTGGAAGATGGTCTTGTTTATCATCCTCCATGGGTATTAAAACTAATTCAGTTATATGAAACACAACGAGTAAGACATGGTATAATGACATTAGGGCCAACTGGGGCTGGAAAAACTACTTGTATTCATACTCTAATGAAAGCACTTACTGCTTGCGGAGAAGTTCATAGGTATAAATACAACCAATAAATTTGATCTTCTCATCTGTTTATTGCAAAGTATTGAATAATTGTAAACATTTTTCAGAGAAATGAGGATGAACCCAAAAAGTATTACTGCAGCTCAAATGTTTGGTAGATTGGATGTTGCAACAAATGATTGGACAGATGGAATTTTCTCAGCTTTGTGGCGAAAAACACTAAAATCGAAACAGGGGGAGTATGTGTGGTTGGTTTTGGATGGGCCAGTAGATAGTATATGGATTGAAAATCTTAATTCTGTTCTGGATGATAACAAAACTTTAACATTAGCTAATGGTGATCGATTACCCATGTCACCTTTTTGTAAGATAATTTTTGAGCCCCACAACATTGATAATGCAAGTCCAGCTACTGTTTCAAGAAACGGAATGGTTTACATGAGTTCATCAGGATTAGACTGGGAACCCGTAGTAACGGCTTGGCTAAAAGGGAGAACGCCTTTAGAACGAGAAGTTTTTGATGAATGTTTCCAAGAATCTTTTGCACAGGTACGCTTTTATAAATTTGTCAATATTCTGTATCCTTTATAAAATTAATTTATTTTCAAAATAAAATTTTAGATTTATGCTTGGAGTACGCAATCATTAGTATTTGCTATAAATGTTTTACAATGTAATATTGTCCGACAAATGCTTTGCCTCTTGCAAGGTCTCGTTCCACCTGAAGTGTCCGTTGAAGAGCAAAACATAGAACTTGAAGATGATATGGAACAAAAGAAATCAACACCGATGACAGCAGAACATCTTCGTCGGTTTTACGTATTTGCTTTAGTGTGGAGCATTGGAGCACTTTTAGAAAAGGCCGATAGACAAAAATATGATGAATATTTACGAACAAACTTTCAATCGCTGGACTTACCTTACTTGGAAAAAAGACCAACAGCTACAATTTTTGATTTTTATGTAAATGATAAAGGAAAATGGGATCCTTGGACCAGTATGTTAACGAATTATGTCTATCCTGACTCTGCGACACCAGATTTTAGTAGTATTCTTATCCCTATACCGGACAATGTAAGAATTCAATACTTGATAGATTTGATTGGAAGGCAGGATAGTTGTGTCCTACTAATAGGTGAGCAGGGTTCCGCAAAAACTGTTATGATGAAATCATACATGAAAAATGCCAATCCAGAGATAACCTTAAATAGGTCATTTAACTTTAGCTCAGCTACGACACCGTATCAATTCCAAAAAACCATAGAAAGTTATGTTGAGAAGAGGATGGGCAGTACTTTTGGTCCACCAGGAGGTAAAAAAATGATTGTTTTTATAGATGATATTAATTTACCGGAAATCAACGAGTGGGGTGATCAAGTTACCAATGAAATCGTTCGCCAAACAATGGATATGAAAGGATTTTACTCATTGGAAAAGCCAGGAGACTTTACCACGATCATTGACGTTACTTTTATGGGTGCCATGGGCCAACCCGGCGGAGGTAGAAATGACATACCTTCTAGATTGAAAAGACAATTTTGCATATTTAATTGTACACTACCAGATGACGCATCAATAGATAGAATTTTCACTGTCTTGGGCGAAGGGCACTATAACTCTAAAAGAGGATTCTCTCCGGAAGTCAGAAGTTTAGTTAAGAAAATGGTGGGACTTACAAGAGTCTTATGGCAAAATACTAGAGCCAAGCTTCTTCCAACTCCTGCAAAGTTTCACTATGTTTTTAACTTGAGAGATTTGTCTAGAATTTGGCAGGGCATGTTAGGAACTTTATCAACTGTTATAGATAGAGAAGAAGTGCTTATGTTACTATGGAAGCACGAATGTGAAAGAGTATTTAGTGACAGATTTACACTTCAAGCTGACAAAGACTGGTTTAGCAATGAATTAGTAACAGTTGTGAATGATACTTTAGGCGAATCTTATATTGAAATGGTCCAAGGAAATCCAGCTTTTGTTGATTTTATGAGGTAACATTTATCAATTGTTATAAATATTATATCAATTAATCGATTGATATAACATTTACATTTCACACATATATACACATCTTTAAAATTAAATATATTTAATTATTTTTAGAGATGCTCCAGAACCTACAGGTGAAGAAGGTGAAGATGCAGATATGGAACTTCCAAAGGTTTACGAACCTGTTTTCGAGTATCAAACTTTACGCGATCGTCTAGAAATGTTTCTTTCCCAATTTAATGAGATGCAACGAGGTGCTGGTATGGATCTCGTATTTTTTCCCGATGCAATGCTTCATCTTGTTAAAATCTCACGTGTAATAAGACATCCTAGAGGTAATGTCATGTTAGTAGGAGTCGGTGGGTCAGGCAAACAGAGCTTGACAAAACTATCATCTTTTATTGCGGGTTATAAAACCTTCCAAATAACTCTGACGCGATCATATAATGTGGCAAACTTTTTAGAAGATTTAAAGTTTCTTTATAGAACATGTGGTGGGCAGGGTAAAGGCACAACATTTATTTTTACAGATTTGGATATAAAAGAAGAAGGGTTTCTTGAGTACCTAAATAACATCCTAAGTTCGGGAGTTATAAGTAATCTATTTACAAGAGATGAGCAAGCAGAAATCATTTCTGAACTGACTCCTATACTAAAACGTGAAAATCCTAAAAAATCTCTAAATAATGAAATAGTAATGGAACACTTTTTACAAAGAACGTGTCAGAATTTACATGTAGTATTTTGTTTTTCACCTGTTGGCGAAAAATTTAGGAATCGAGCTCAGCGGTTTCCAGCTCTTATTTCTGGTTGCACTATAGACTGGTTCCAGCCTTGGCCTAGAGATGCTTTAGTTTTAGTCGCACAACATTTCCTACATGACTTCGAAATAGCCTGCAGTACTGAAGTAAAATCTCACCTTGTAAACGCTCTTGGATCTATTCAAGATATAGTTTCAGCAACTTCTGTAGAATACTTCCAACGATTTCGACGTGCAACTCATGTCACGCCCAAATCTTATTTGAATTTTATTGGTGGTTACAAAAATATTTATAGAATGAAACAACATGAGCTTGGTGAGGGAGCTCGTAGAATGGATACTGGTTTGGCAAAGTTAGAAGAAGCCTCGATATCGGTAGAAATATTGAAACGCGATTTGGCGGAAATGGAAAAAGATTTAGTGCAAGCTTCAGAAACTGCAGAAAAAGTATTGGTACATGTAACAGAACGAGCTATGAATGCAGAGTTGTTTAAGAACGAAGTGCAAAAAGTCAAAGATAAGGCAGAACAACTGGTAGCTTGTATCGCCGAAGAAAAAGCCTTAGCAGAGCAAAAACTCGAAGCAGCGAAGCCTGCCCTTGAAGAAGCTGAGGCAGCCCTTAATACTATCAAACCTGCTCATATTGCTACTGTAAGAAAATTGGGAAGACCACCCCACCTAATTATGAGAATTATGGATTGCGTATTGATTTTATTCCAAAGAAGAATATGTAACTACGACATTATATTTATTCATTTATTTCAAACATAAAGTTTATTTAACTCCTTAAGTTGAATGTTACATATTTAAATATTTTTAGATCCTGTTTCACCTGATACGACGACACCTTGTCCAAAACCATCGTGGGCTGAGTCGCTAAAAATGATGGCTAGTACGACGTTTCTTTTACAACTACAAAATTATCCAAAAGATATAATCAATAATGAGATGGTTGAACTTTTACAACCTTATTTCAAAATGGAAGATTATAATATGGAAACAGCGCGAAGAGTATGCGGTGATGTAGCAGGACTGTTATCTTGGACTAAAGCTATGGCCTTTTTCCATTCAGTGAACAAAGAAGTATTACCATTAAAAGCAAATTTAACATTACAAGAGGCGAGATTAAAAATTGCCATGGATGATCTCGCAAATGCTGAGAGAGAATTGTCTGAAAGAGAAATGGCGTTACAAGCTGTCAAATGTAAAATAAAATGCTCTAATAACTCTGTTATCTATATAATGTATATATTGATATAATGTATGAATAAATATTGATATAATATATTTTCTCTAAAACTTCAGCGCAATATGATGCAGCCGTAGCGGAAAAACAACGATTAACAGACGATGCGAATATCTGTCTTCGAAAAATGACAGCAGCTACTGCTTTGATCAACGGTTTAGGTGGTGAGAAAATTCGGTGGACAGAACAGAGTAAAGAATTTAAAGTACAGCTCGGTAGACTGGTTGGCGATGTTCTTCTCGCTACTGGTTTTCTCTCTTATTGTGGCCCGTACAATCAGCAATTTAGAGCTAGTTTAATTACCTCGTGGATGAGTATTTTGACTTCAAGAAACATTCCATTTACTACAGACCTTAATATTACAAACATGTTGGTGGATTCTGCTACAGTATCAGAGTGGACTCTTCAAGGGCTACCAAACGATGAACTTTCAGTACAAAATGCTTTGATCGTGACAAAGTCATCATCATATCCACTTCTAGTAGATCCACAAAATCAAGGCAAAATGTGGATTAAAAATAAAGAAATGACGAATGAGTTGCAAATTACATCTCTAAACCACAAGTATTTTAGAACCCACTTAGAAGATAGTTTATCTTTAGGTAAACAAATTTGATGTATCTCAATTATATATGAAAGAAAAATAATAAATAGTAATATTGGAAATAATTTATTTATAGGTCGCCCTCTACTAATTGAGGATGTCGCGGAAGAACTTGATCCAGTGATTGATAATGTACTCGAAAAGAATTTCATCAAGTCTGGCTCAATTGAAAAAGTAATAGTTGGTGATAAAGAATGCGACGTGATGCCTGGATTCATGTTATATGTTACGACAAAATTACCGAACCCTGCTTACAGTCCCGAAATCTCGGCTAAAACATCAATAATTGACTTTACGGTGACGATGCAGGGATTGGAAGATCAATTATTAGGACGTGTAATTTTGATGGAAAAAGCTGACCTCGAAGCTGAAAGGGTTGCTCTATTCGAATCTGTAATGACCAATCAAAGAACCATGAAGGAGCTTGAAAGCACTTTATTACATCGGCTTACTTCATCCGAAGGCTCATTAGTTGATGATGAAGCTTTGATTGGTTCGTATTTATTATAGGTCAAATATTTTTCAGTATTTAAATAGAAGTAATATCATAATAGAATTTTTTTTAAATATTTCATTTTTTGAACAACCATAGGCGTCCTGCGAGAGACTAAGTCCACAGCGGAATCAGTAAAGGAGAAACTTCAAGTTTCTGCACTGACTGAAAAGAAAATTACCGTAGCTAGAGAAGAATTTCGAGCGGTCGCTGCAAGAGGATCTATTTTATACTTTTTAATTGTCGAAATGAGCAATGTAAATGCTATGTATCAAAATTCTTTAAAACAGTTTCTTACAATATTCGACAACTCTATTACAAAGTCAGAAAAAAGCAATGTTACAATCGAAAGAATTAACATTATTTTAAGACACCTGACGTATGAAGTCTGGGGCTTTACTCTTCGCAGTTTATATGAAAGGCATAAAGCATTATTTACGTTGATGCTTGCCATGAAGATTGACTGTCAGCGTGGTCTAATATCGCATTGCGAATTTATGGCTTTTATCAAAGGCGGCGCATCATTAGATCTAAACGCTGTAGCACCCAAACCCTTCCGATGGATCCTCGATATGACGTGGCTAAATCTTGTTGAGATTAGCAAACTTGAGGTCTTTTCAGAGATATTGACTAAAATTGAATTTAGGTAATATCATTATATTTATTGTAAAAATGTTGACTGTGCTAAAAAAATAGATTATAATATATTAATAAACAAAAACTCTTTTAGCGAACGAGAATGGCGGATTTGGTATGAAAAAGAAAAACCAGAAGAGGAAGACTTGCCATGCGGATACCAGAAGAGTCTTGATGTTTTCCGCAAGTTACTGCTGATTAGATCGTGGAGTCCTGATCGAACCCTTTCTCAGGCGAAAAAATATATCATAGATTCTTTAGGAAAGGAATACGGCGAGGCAAAAATCTTGGATCTAGATGCAACCTGGGCAGAATCAGAGCCAAGGACACCACTCATTTGTATTTTATCCATTGGTTCAGATCCTAGCCCATTAATTACAGGATTGGCTAAACAAAAAGCAACTCGTAAGGATTACTATGGCACTTCTCATTTGTATATTTAATTTTTCATTAAATGCATTATTTCAATTGCAGAATTGAGGTCGGTATCCATGGGCCAAGGACAAGAATTCCACGCACGAAGAATGATAAACGACGCAATGATAGCTGGCGGATGGGTACTTTTGCAAAATATTCATCTATCATTGCCGTTCTGCACAGAAGCAATGGATCTCCTAGTTGAAACAGATCAAATCCACGAATCATTCAGACTTTGGCTAACAACAGAAGTTCACCCGCAATTTCCTATTGGTCTACTACAGGTATAATCTATACTGCAAGCCATTAAAAATGTACCAGAAAAATGTCCCTACTTATAAACTACCTCTCTCAGATGGCAATCAAGTTTACGAACGAGCCACCGCAGGGAATCCGGGCGAGCATGAAACGCACGTACCAGGGCGTGACGCAGGATACCCTCGACTACAGCACACAGCCACAATGGCCACCGCTGCTCTACGCTGTCGCATTTTTGCACACAGTCGTGCAGGAGAGGCGTAAGTTCGGCCCGCTTGGCTGGAACATCCCGTACGAATTCAATCAGGCGGATTTCGCCGCCTCAGTGCAGTTCATACAGAACCACCTAGACGACATGGATCCGAAGAAAGGGGTATCGTGGCCCACTGTTTGCTACATGCTCGGAGAGGCACGTACATATTAAAATTTAAAAGCAAATTAATAATCACGATACTAATTACGTTGTCTATGGAACAGGTTCAATACGGTGGCCGAGTTACCGACGACTTTGACAAGCGGCTGCTCACCACCTTCACGCACGTTTGGTTCTGCGACGTGCTCCTACGGTCGGGCTTTGAGTTCTACAAGGGCTATCGTGTGCCTCAGACGCGCAATCTCGTCGGCTACCTCGACTACATCAACGGCCTGCCCGAGAACGACACGCCCGAGGTGTTTGGCCTCCACTCCAACGCCGACATCACGTATCAGATCAACACGGCTAAGGGAATCCTGGACACGATCCTGAGTGTACAGCCGAAGGAAGGAGGATCGCAGGGCGGTGAGACCAGGGAAAGTGTGGTGTACAAACTGGCCGAGGATATGCTGGCGAAGCTCCCGAAGGAGTACAATTCGTTTGAAGTTAAAGAGGCGCTGCAGAGGATGGGGCCGTTGCTGCCAATGAATATTTTCTTAAGGCAGGAGATTGATAGGTGAGTTCATTGTTTGATCTTGGTTATCCAGTGTATTCGTAACGTTATTGAGATCTTATTATTAATACTTTCGTCAATTTTGGATGAAGGAAATAATGATTACTCATACCTCTTATGTACAAATAAAGTTTAAAAATTATATTATAAAATTATTATATTATAGATATAAAATCTTTACTTGTAACCAAAATTTACTTGTGATGATGGATAAATTATTTTATCTTACTAATATTTAAAAAAATGATGAATTCTTTAATATATTTGTTACAACAATTTGTTAAATATTATTCGTCGAATAGTATGGCTTTGTTATTATTAACACTGATAATTTACTTGTTTAGAATGTCGAGAGTAATCAAAGAAGTACGAACCACCTTGACTAATCTCAAATTAGCGATAGATGGTACCATCGTGATGAGTCAAGGTCTGCGAGAATCGTTGGATGCGATGTACGACGCTCGGTTGCCCGAAAAATGGTTGCGAATCTCGTGGGAGTCGGCAACGTTAGGATTCTGGTTCACCGAACTTTTGGAAAGGGACGCGCAGTTTAGAGTATGGTGTAACAATGGACGGCCTAATGTCTTCTGGATGACGGGTTTTTTCAATCCTCAAGGATTTTTGACAGCCATGAGACAGGTATGTAAAACTATGTCAAAATAAAAATGCATTATTCAAAGCTCAGCCATTGTTTTATTTAAAAAAAATAAATAAATTAATAATGTAACCATGTACTGACATAATTTAATAATCGAACAGATGTGATTATAATAATAACAACAATAAAAAGTTTTGAATTTCAAACAGCAGTTATGAAATAAATCATCCTAAATTTACTTTAACTCTCATTAATTTAACAAATTTTATTTTTAAATTTATTTTACAATACGCGTTGTAACAAAAATGACCGTCTATTAAAAAGTGATCGAGCATTGGTGCTATCGCATTTATTAACTTCATTACTATATACATATATCAACGGCTGAGCGGAAGAAAAAGCGGCCGTGTGTAAAAGCGCCGAGATATGTCGTTCTTCGTCCTCGCGCCGAGATACATTCTTCTTCCGCTCAGCCGTCGATAAAGGCATTAAAACTAAAGTATGTAAGTATGCCTTTATGTAAAAATGTCACCACCTAATTCAGAAACGATACTATCTCAAAATGCACATAATTTATCATTTCTTTTATATTCATGAAGTTACAGACCATTATAATATCATACGAAAGCGGTAACTTCCTCACTCATTGAATCTGCCATTCCAGGAAGTGACGCGAGCCCACAAAGGCTGGGCCCTGGACTCTGTGGTCTTACAAAATTTGATCACGCGCTACAACAAAGAAGACATAAAGGAGCAGCCGCAGGAAGGCGTCTACGTGCACGGCCTCTTCCTCGAAGGCGCGTCACTGGACCGCAAGACTGGGAAGCTCGTCGAGAGCAAGCCCAAGGTCCTCTACGAGCAGATGCCCGTCATCTACATCTACGCCATCAACACGACGGCAGGCAAGGATCCAAAACTGTACGAGTGCCCAATCTATCGGAAGCCACAGCGTACGGATCAGAAGTACGTCGGCTCAATCGACTTCGAGACAGATCACAATCCGAGGCACTGGACGCTACGCGGCGTCGCGCTCCTCTGCGACATCAAGTAGACCTTCTGCATTTACATTCGTGTATTTCTCATTCGTTGAGAGAACTTTATGGTTTTCTAGAATTTATGGCTGTTGGAAGAAAGCTTGTGATTGCAGATTTTCTATCGTACGTTATTGCGTGACACGCAAATCCGAATATCTTTGTTGAAGTTTATGTACATAGTAAGCGTAGAACAGTTGATCGCCTGTACTTTGTTTCGACAGTAATTGTTAGACATACCACAATTGTAATGGTAAATTACGATTAGTATCACAAATTTATATTAACAATAGCATTTCATAGTATATTACGATACTAGTGACATAAATTGCACTTTACGGCACGGCGTGTATAAGCGCCCGAGCGTAGCGAGTGCGCTTAACGCCGTGACATAAAGAACGACTTATGACACGTGTATCGTACATTATTTTATAGCACTGACTGCATAAATCCGCCATGTCACGCCTATTCGTGCCATTAGCAGTCCATTTTTGCACCGTGCAGTATTGACCGAGCGAGAACGAGGGTGATAAGCACGTTGCAATAATGGACTACTTATGTCACGGATAGGCGTGACATAAATGCGGATTTATGTCACGCAGTGCTGTAAAAGTATAAAATCTTTAATATGGTTCATACGGAGCTCCAATTTTATACTCAAAATACAGTACTTAAGGGGAGGCCCTTCTCAATTACAGATTTCAGATTTTTCTATAATTTTCAAAATTATAGAAGCACAAGCACAATCTGTTCATTTCAAAGAATCTGCCTCTGCTCGAATATTAGAAAAAATATTGTACATTAAAAAATAAATTTGAAAAAATCAGTGAAGTAAGGCATTCCCTTAAGAATAAATATTTGTAATATTATTAATAAAAAAAAATACTTTTTTAAACAACAAATCGTACTTATTTACATTACGGAAAAAACTTAATAAAAACTTTTCATTGGTGACTTGGGAACAAGCCTATAAAATCGCACATGGAACAAAATCAGTCCTTCCAATTTTAAATCAGATAAACAATGAAAAAGATTTTAATTGTTTATTGAATTTTTTTTATTGGATGATATCTATTTTTGCAATGTTGAAATTTCGTTGAAAAAATAAATATTATATAACATGTGAACAGACGATTGTAAACAAATTTTAGTAATGTGACCAATTGTTGCTCCCAAGCCACCTTAAAAAAAAAAAAAAAATTATACTAAGCTTACAGTAACTGGTAATAACATAATAGATATTGATAACGCTATTATGATAATAAAAATTTCATTGATTTAATGATTTCTTCTAGAGCCCTTACTTTTGCTTCATTTTCTGATTTACCTTGGCCAATCTCAATAATATCTGGAGCTGTATTTAACTGTATGCCTATTACGAAAATCGAACTTTTCATACTTTTAAGCTTGTGACATTGACATTGTACATCAATAGATTCTAAAGTATTTTCAAAATTTTCTTTGAGTTTTATGAACTCTTCAAGTTCCAAATTATTTTTATAGTAGTTTGTTACGAGATTACTTAAATTTTCTAATTTTTCTAGTATTATTTTTTGGTTATCCTGATCAAAACTTTCCTTGAACTTTTTATGAAAATTAATCATTTTGAGACCCCAATTATTTTTAGATTTAAGAATTTCTGTATTATAATTAAAACTTAATTCTGGATATTTAGCCATTGCTAGTTTGCTTGCCATCTCTTCTTTTCTTTTATTTTCATCTGTACAATTAGAAAGTAGATCTTCAGAAACAACACCAACTATCCGACTAATCATTTTTCTTGCTGCTTCATGCTTAGCTTGTTTTTTTGTTGTAGCAGTTCCTTCTTCTACAAATGTTGATACTGTACACTGAACCGTAAAGACTCTGGCATGAGGAGGTCCCACATCTCCAGTCTCTTCGTATACTGGATCTTCTAGATTATTTATTGAACATAAATCCTAAAACAATAAAAATATTGATATTGAAACATTAAAACATATCATTAATAAATAACATTTCTATGTCTTGTTATCTTTAACAACTTTTAAGTTCAAGCATGTTACATGTGCAGATGACAATTTAAGATTCGTTTTGCAGTATTTGCCAATAGCATTTATGAATAATGTTATGAAATTGAAAAAGTTTATTTCAATATTAATCTATATATAATAATACATTGTTTCTAATACAGCACAATATTGAATAAATAAATATTAAATGATCTATTTTATTTCAATTATAAATTATTTTAATTATAATCTAACTTTTAATCTTTATCAATCAACAACACACAAATAATTAAATAAATTATATCGAATATAATTACGAACAAACAAAATCAATATCAATCAGTTTATTAACATTACCTGAAGTTCACCAATAGTGTTGCGAAATGGAACATTTGCGGGAGACTTTGGACAAACTGGTAATGTCATTGGAAGTGGTGTTCTCACTGGAGATTCATAGGGAGATGCTGGAAGTTGAGGCAAGGCATTGTGTTTTGCAATTGCTGCAAGCATTGCTGTTGCAGCTTCATGTTTAGCATCTTTTTTACATCGACCAGTACCATTTGCCGAAAGACCATCACAAGAAACTTGATATGTGAAAGTATTTTGATGCGAACCACCACCATTATGAATAAGTTCATAACTAGGTGCTGTACCTTTTTTGACCATCATTTCTTGTAATATTGACACAGGTGTTTTTGGTACATTCATTTTGCTTCTATAAATTCTTTCTTTGGTTATGACTTCCTGTATGTTAGTACAATCTGACTAAACATTAGTGCATTTCAGTTTATTTGTAAAATATTTGGAAACAATATTGTAATAAAAAGTTTATAAAGGTTAGTTTTGATAATATTTAAAAATTGTTGTTTTCAACAAATTTTCATTGAAAATATGTAGCATGTAGCACAGAGATTTAGCACATTCTTATTAGTTTGAATATTTATTTAATACAATTATACAATGTATATATTTATTGAATGAACCTTCACGTTTTTATAAGGGCTGATGCTATTTGTACGACAGATTTCCTAACCTTAAAATATATCAATAGACGAAAGTACACTAGAAAATTTTGAAAATTAGCCAAACTTTGATAGATGACTAAAGAAATAATATCCCTTATTGTGTGGTAACTATTTTCTTACCTGCTCTATCAAAATTTCCGCACTCAACGATACGCGTTTCTGTCGTATCTGTATATATAGATATACCACGAATACAATCTGTCGTACAAATAACCGCGCCGTTTTATAAGGGTCGTTGTTATTTGTACGCCAGATCGCTGTAGATAAGTATACCTATATATATGTAAAACCTAACCTTCAATTTTTTTTAGCCGAAGAATTGACGCTTGACTAAAGAAAAAAAATAGGCAAGGATTGACGTTTGACTAAAGAAATAATAGTCCCTTCCATGTCAGATTTTCAAACCAGTGATTTTTACACGTTTCTAAGTGGGTTATAGGTTATTTGTACGACAGATCTGTCGTACAAATAACAACGCCGTTTTATAAGATACCTATACAGTTCAATAATTTGAATTGAAAGGAGTTATAAGCAATCAATAAATATTCAAAGTACTTTATAAAACAATGTTATTTATAAAAATTTAGTTAATTTTCATACCTTGCTATACTATATGCAATAAATGTACATATAGGTACTACTGTACTAGAGGACTGAAAGATATAGCTACGGCGTCACAATAAAATATAGCTTCTGCGTAAGTCGCTATAGGATAGACTGCTTGTTCAGTTCTACTTCTACATCATTTTAATGTAATCTTCACATATACCTACAGGTTATTATACAAAATGCTTGCGGCGCACTGCGCACTCTTTTTACACCTTTTTTTGGGATAAGTATCTGCTATAGGTTATGACCCCATGCAGCGCACTGCATTATTGTGCACATGCTATTTGCGGGATTTTAGATAGAGTAATAAAGTATATGCGCGGAACCACAATACCGTATTGAAGATCCCTCATATGTTGATAGTTGGTATTATTGCTAGTTGATAATGATGTAAACGTACATACGCAAAATAACGCAAGCTGCTCTGGGGCCTTTCTACATATGTGTGTTCTGTGTGTTCTGTGTGTTCCCGACAAAGACAGATAGATCTGTTCCGTTTATGTAAGACAGAGACAGACATAGAGAGAAGTTGGGTAGAACAGACAGAACACATATATGTAGAAAGGGCCCTGCTGTAAGGGACTGTCCACATAGCGTCTCATGTCCTTGTCTCATGCCTCAAGCGCGAAAAAAATCGTTGTCCGAATTCTTATACATTTATAGTTTATGGTAATAGAAAATTATACAGAAAAAATGACCATAGATTAAAAATTATTAAGATTGCGGACAACGATTTTTTCGCGCTTGAGGCATGAGACAAGAGACAAGGCACACGAGACGCTATGTGGACAGTCCCTAAGGAACTGACGTTCCTTGGACTACATAACCGACATAGACCCAAACTCTAGGCCTCTTTTACAATGAGTACAATCGATTCGAACCCTTTTACACTACGAATTCATGCATATTACCGACATGAAATTAAACTCAACCGAATTATTAGAGTAAATAATAAATAGGGTAAATAATAATAACAATTACTGCGATTATTATAAACAATACTCCCAATTTTATTAAAATCTTAGGTATGATTGGGGTTCTGAAAATCATTTAAATAAGGGATGCAGCACTGTCATGATTTCAGGTTAAAGAACATATTAATCAACAATATGACAGGAATTAACAAATCATGAGTATCACCGTCGCTAATAACTAATTGTTAAGGCCCTAGACACATAAGCGCGTTTGCTCGCGTTTGGCTGCGGGTGGCCGCGGTCGACCGCGGGCAGCCGCGGTAGCGGTATGGGAGATTGTACATAAGGGTGATGCGATGTGCTGCGATGTGGCGCAGCACAGTGCGGCGCCGTGCGACGTCGTGCAGCGCGATGTGGTTCACTTTCGTTCCAAAGTCTTATTGGTCTGGAATGAGTTCGTGTGTTGCTCTTCTTTATTATTTCATAGTTATCGGACGTGCTCCAAAATTTACGTACTCCAAAATAACCAGTCAGCTTTAAAACGTACCAAAATAATTGTCTAATTATTAAGCATTTTTACTTGCTAGATATTTAAAAAATCTCTAATTGGCGAAAAAATAGTAGGTGATAAATTTCTAGTTATCGTATTTATATAAAATAGTTTCACCACCTTCTTGAAGATTTTTCTTTTTCTTCTAATGCGTTTTATTAACTATTTCAATAGTTAATTCAAGTAAATTTAGCGTTCTTCTCAATGTCTTCAACTTGCTAAAATTTTACATTTTTAAAGAGGTATCGTTTTCATGTCAGGTCCTCATCAATTGTGTAAATATAATCTGAGTACAAAATTATAATAACCAAAAGTATCCCTCAGCACCGCACAGATGTACCTGATTTTTTTTTCTTTCAATACTTAAGAGGTATTCTATTTCTAGCTCCAGAGACAGACGTACCTGACGTGTACATACGTTCACTTTCGTATAGCCATAGAGTACGTAATATTAAGACGTAACTAAACTATTTGTTTTGTACCGTAATAAGACGTAGGAAAATACGGAATTGCCTGGCATCGCACAGCGCTGTGCCGCAGGGCGCCGCACTGCGCTGCGCCACATCGCAGCACATCGCATCACCCTTATGTACAATCTCCCTAAGAGCGCACGCGCTCGCTTCTCTCATTGGTCGTCGTAGGCGTACGCGTCCGCTGAGTCCGCTTTCAGCCAATGCGAGAAGCGAGCGCGTGCGCTCTTACCGCGGCTGATCGGCGTCGTAGGCGTACGCGTCCGCTAAGCTCGCTTCCAACCAATGGGAGAAGGGAGCGCGTGCGCTCTTATCGCGTCCGACCGCGGCCGACCGCGGCTGACCGCAGCCAAACGCGAGCAAACGCGCTTATGTGTCTAGGGCCTAAAATATGACGCTTATAATTATTGAAGAATGAACGGTATTTTATAGCAAACGTTGCGCGATGTATAATCGGAGGATAACAACGTTGTGCAACGTTGTGTAAATAAATAAATATAACAACTAAAAATAGTTAAGGAGTTGATTAGCAACAATCATGATGACCAACTAAAGATATTGATAATATTAATAACAATAATTTATCAGTGGGGCCTAAAAATAAACAATAGAGCGAAATATGCCTTATTATAGATAATTAACAACAAACTTAAGAATAGTCTCGAGATATCCGGATAATTGGCTATTTTTGGAGGTACTGACGCGTAATAATAACAATTGTTTATAATTAAATAGTTTTCCGGGACAATCGTAACCAACGTTATAAAGTTATCGAACTACGACCAGTTCGGGGATAATTAATGTCAATCGCAATAAATAAATAAAGGCATTGTTTATACAAATTGTTAACGACTACCAAGAAAGTTAGGAGTTGCATAATAAAATATAATTGAACGTATAATTAATTAATAACATCATAACTATAGAAACGTTAATAATAAATGCATCAAGGGTGTTTAATAATTGCCATATAAGCAAAGATAAACAATTGTTGAGGATCCACGTGATTTGATAACAAATTTAGCAACAAATTCTAGTATATTTTTATAGATAACTATTAGTTTAAGGTATTGATAAATAATATTGAAAAT
Organism: Torymus aiolomorphi; assembly: GCA_036365515.1. Classification (NCBI taxonomy): domain Eukaryota; kingdom Metazoa; phylum Arthropoda; class Insecta; order Hymenoptera; family Torymidae; genus Torymus; species Torymus aiolomorphi. The sequence goes on along the minus strand of CM070873.1, from coordinate 58,529,100 downwards.
AATTGCAATTTAATAAATAATTGAGACAATATACAACAATGTTATGCAACGTATAGTTAATAAATAATGATAGCATATAAACCTGACTTAAGAGGTTAATTAAGATTTATTAAAATAAATAAACTAAGTCATTCATAAAATCATTGTTGATCATTTATTAGTTAATTAACAATTGAGTAATTAAGGCCCCTTTTAATTAATAAATTAAGGTCATAAATTAATTAATGACATAAAAGAGAGCACAGATAAACAATTAAGATAACAACAAATTATTAGTGAAACAAGTGCATAAATTTTTAATTAATGTTATCATTAATTAAACGTCATTAAACGTAATCTAACATACATGACAATCTGTTGCAGAGTATTCTAACGGATATTTTATTCCAAGAACCCCTAGGTAGTAAACAATTCCACGAAATTACGTAGTAGGTAACCGGCCAAAAGGGGAACCAATGAGAGAAGTAGAATCGCCCACCACAGAAGAAGGGGCGGAGCCTCCTTTCAGATTTCGAGATCCTACACTCCTACCTACAGGGCTACTGCTACAGCACTTCCACAGGCTATAGATGTATTTCAAGTTTTCGCCACCAGAGGAAGAGGGATCATCCTCAACGGCTTTCAGGTCCGCGCTCACCATATAAAAGGGGGTCCAGCACACCAACGGGCAGTCTCGCTTAGAGAAAGAATCCAACCTTGAACTCATCAGCACCCACGCATCTTCAAGAATTACGCCGAATTCATATAGTTACACCAAGTTTAACGTATTTCAAAGAATCATATCAAGTTCAACGAATTTCAACGAATTCCGTCAAGTTTAACTGTTAACGTATATCAACAAGTTATAACAAGTTTTAAAGAGTTTCAACAAGTTTGAACGAGCTTCAAGAAGTTTGAACAAGCCTCAACAAGTTTCGACAAGCTCGAATGAGTTTCAACAAGTTTCAACAAGTTTGAACGAGCTTCAAGAAGTTTGAACGAGCCCCAACAAGTTTCAACAAGCTCGAACAAGCTTCAACAAGTTTCAACGAGTTTTCAACAAATTTCAATTACCTTGACAATCTTTCGACGAGTGAACTACATGAAACGACAACAAGTCAACAACAACGGAAAGATCAACATCCTCACCAATCAGAGAAGGGAGAGCTGTCCTGCCCAAGGTTTTTGAGGCTGTGCTTTCCCTTGGGACTTCAGGGTGAATACCAGGACAACAGGTGATTGAAATTGGGTCCACGGCCGTCCATATCGAAGGAAGAGTCCCAATCAACATCGAATCCGACGGATAAATCAGATAACATATACATATTTATATATTTTTTCGCAAATTATCTCGTGATTAAGAGTCTCGAGTCATAATAGCCAATTAAGAATAAATAATTTACAAATTAATTACATCTTTATATTTAACTCTGTGTTTTAAGGAATAACTAATTAGATAAGATTTTAAGAAGTTAAGATTATTAAAATTATTAAGATCATTTAATATAAATTAGACTTTATTTTAAATCCAGTTTAAAATATTTCAAATCATAATAACTAAATTCAAGGATAAATAATTTACGATTTAATGTACAATATATTATAAATCAATTAACTGTTTATAATTAATTCCATATTTTAATAACATAATAAGGTAGATAAGTCTTTAAGAATTTAAGATATAAAATTAGTAAGATTACTTGATATAAATATAAGATTTTGAGAAACTCTTAAGTTAACCAGTTAATATTTAATAATTTTATGTAATAGCTACAATCATCCACGAATGTATCATCAATTGTATGTACATCCATCTTTGATGGATTCTTGCCGAATGTGCCTGCTCAGTTTCAAAATCCTGCAATCTCATTGGATAATTCGAGTGTAACCATTAACCTTCAATTGGAATCGGCCAACGGGATTCCGGGATTTTGAAACTGAGGAGGCACGTTCGGCAAGAATCCCTCAAGGATGAGTGTACCTACGATTAATTTGTTTATTTAAATTTATACTTATACGCGATACATTAGCATAGAACTGTTTCATTTTTAAATCAAAATTCAAACTATAAAATAACAATATATGTCACTTAATTCATAATTTGAATAAGTGTAATAAATTTATTTCTTGTGCTATTTGTACTTTTGTACTTAATTGGACGACGATCCCATTACCTATATAAATGCCCTAATCACATAACCGCGTACGATCGCGTACGTCTACGTACAACCGCGTCCGACGTTAAGGAAGAATCTAGTGATTTTCGCTGTTGCCAACAGCGGCAATGTCAGTGCAATAACTAGTACTTTCGAGGAACATACCTACTCACACGAAGTGCAGTAGATCGGAGTAACGCTTGCTTGTTTATGTCTGTTGTCGTTGGTGTAGTAGCCGACTTTCGTATACGTAGGTCTGTTCCTCGAAAGTACTAGTTATTGCACTGACATTGCCGCTGTTGGCAACAGCGAAAATCACTAGATTCTTCCTTAACGTCGGACGCGGTTGTACGCAGACGTACGCGATCGTACGCGGTTATGTGATTAGGGCAAAACCCTAAGGCCATTCTAGAATGTCCTTAGTCATATATTACATTCGCTTGCCGCTCTATATTAAGACTTTAGTTTATGGCCACTGGGTTAGGGAGCATGTACATAAGCGCTGTGCTATGCAATGCTCTGCGATGCCGTATGATGCCGTTCGATGCCGCGCGGTGCCGCACGGATTAGTGCTGCATCCGATCCGTTGTCTAAATGGTTCAAAATAAATTGTAAGTTGTATCTCTGCATTATTTATTTAACTATTTAATTTAAATCATGCAGAGATACAACTTACAATTTATTTTGAACCATTTAGACAACGGATCGGACGAAGCACTAATCGTGCGGCACCGCGCGGCATCGAACGGCATCGTACGGCATCGCACGGCATCGCACGGCATCGCACAGCACAGCGCTTATGTACATGCTCCCTTACAGCGAATCCACATTACGTGCCATGATCTTTGTGCCATGAGCTTTGTGCCATAACAAAAAGAAAGTGTTGTTCGACATCTACATACTCATCACCACAGGATAAAGGGGGAGTACCTACTCTTTTATTGAACAGAGCATAAATGTCAAACATAGATAAAGTTACATAGATATCGAACAACACTTTCTTTTTGTTATGGCACAAAGCTCATGGCACAAAGATCATGGCACGTAATGTGGATTCGCTGTTAGTAACACTGCAGACTGCACTCTGCAGTTCTGCCTGTTTTCATTTTAAGTCGGCAAGATAGGTATCTTCACCGGTTCAAGTTTTTTTCTATGTCGTAGCTCGTAGCTGCGATGAAGATGAAATTCACAACGAATTAGAAGTATTGTTGTAAAAATATAAATATTCGATAGTTCGTAAAATGATATTTTTATAGATTTATCGAAGTATAAAAATAATAATTTGTAATATATATTTACAAGGTTCGTACATGACCTAACCTTAAAGTGGTGCATTAATTTTCTGCAGAATTTTGCATTATTTATAAAATAAAAAGTGAAAATGAGGAATTTTAAAGGAGTTAGTCGATTTTTTAGTTTAACAAGAAGTAAATATTCGAATTATTTTTTATCAACGACAAGAGATTACTCATACCTCTGGTACAATCGCTGTATGCCAGTCCGTAATACTGAATGTTGTACTACAAATTTTATGAAAGATAAAATATATTCACAAGAAATTTCGACAAATGATGTATTACTTAAATTTAGCTTTTCTACAACAAATTTATGCCATGCTAAAAGTAAAGATCGAGGTAAAGAAAAGAAGAAACCAAAGGCAACTAAGTTAGATTTAAGAACATTAAGTGAAGTATTTGATGTGGATGACTTAACAGCACAAATGAATCAAGCTATTGAGAATATGAAATCAGATTTTATTAAAAATTTAACTGTACGATCAACTACTGGTTCTTTTGAACAGATTCCTATAAAATTAGAAGATAAAGATTATCAGCTACAGGAGCTTGCACAAATAGCAAGAAAACCAAAACTAATAGTACTCAATATGTCTGCTTTTCCTACAGCGATACCTCATGTTCTTAAAGCTATTGAAAAGAGTGGACTGAATATTAATCCCCAGCAAGACGGAACAACATTATTTTGCCCTATTCCAAAGTAATTTTAAAAATGTTATTCAAAACTATTATTTCTAATAAAACTAAATTTATTTTTCTTACTTGTTTTTTAGAGTAACAAGAGAACACAGAGAAAATCTTTCCAGAAATGCAAAAGCAATATTTATTCGTCACAGAGATGCAATTAAGGATATTAGAAATAAAGCTATAAAAACATTAAAGAAAAAAAAAGATATATCAGAAGATACTATTCGTCAAGCACAAGGTCAAATAGAAGCTGTTTGTGAAAAATATCTTAAAGAGGCTGAAACGATTTTGGATACCAAACAGAATGAATTATTAGGTTCTTCTGAATAAAAATGTTATTATATTAAATCAGTTTTGCAAATTGTACAAAATGTATGTTAAACAACGTTGATGTTACTTTGTAGCTGCACTTGTAAAAAGTCTCACTCTAATGTAAATGCATTTACTAATGATTTTTTAAATCGTTTAATTTATATTTGATTTTCAATATATATTTAATATATATTTTAATATATATTTTAATAATATATATTAAATAAAATAATATAAAAAAATAAAAAATAAAATAATAATAATATATAATAAATAATAATAATGATATATAATAAATAATATAAAATAATATAATAAAATATATATTAAATATATATTTAATATATATTTTAATAATATATATTAAATATATATTGATTTTTTTAATATATATTTTCTAAAAAGCAAATTGAGTAATTCTAATTTTTTCACTTCTATTTTTAAATGTTTTCGTTTCATCTATATTTTTACACAAAGAGTAATGATACAGTATTGAATAACAAATCAAAATAATAAAACATAGTCAAGAGTTTTCCATAATACATTAATAAATTAATTAGTATGTATTTTTCTATTCTAATATATATATATATATGTATGTGTGTCTGTGTGTGTGTGTATATATATATATATGTGTGTGTGTGTGTGTGTGTGTGTGTGTGTATATATATATATATATATATATATATATATATATATATATATATTAAATAATTTATTTTATACCGCTCTATACTTCAAAATCATAACTTTAATATGATTATTCGGTTCTCCGTGGTATAAAATACGGTTCGAAACTGGTGCGTAAGAAAATTTTTAGCTCGTGACTTTTCTCACTCGCTTCGCTCTTGCGAAAAACGTCACATGAGCTAAATAAGTAATCACCTTCCGCACCCGTGTCGAAATGTACTATTAATAGATTATGTTCGTTTTACATTTTTCAACTGGGTAAAAAATTCAACGCATTTATTTAAAATCTTTATTTGAGATAACTTTCTTCAAGTCTCATATAGTACAAATCATTCTTAAATACATAATAAAATAATCAGTGAATAAAAAACTTTTTATCATACAACAATAACAATAACAACGATTATCGTCATATTTACATAATACTTATTGTCACTTGCTTCTTCTAACTTTGAATCTCACTAGCCTTCACTTTCATGTACTCGGCGACGGCGTTGCACAGTGTCTCGGCCGCCTTAGCAATCGTGTCGGCACTGTGAAAAGCAATACTGACTCTAATGTAGTTCTTCGATTCGCCGTGATTCGAGAATCGGGCCCCTGGTATTGCTGTCACCTTATGCACCTCCTGGCACCATTTCAGAAACGGAAGTGCATCGAAATCTGTAATGAAAACATGATGCACATTGTTGATTACACTTTTTAAACTTTAAAAAGATTCATCTAACGTAGCTAGTTTATTACAACATTAAAACATCATTTCAAAATCTCAATTGCCTTTAAAAAGTTATTTAACAACGTTTTCCGACGTGTAAAAGTATATTATTTGTATTTATATTCTTTAACTAATGTATATATAATTTCGCCGTCTTTCATATCATGTATTTAAGGAATCTCATCCGTTTAATATTTAAAATAAAGTAAATAAAGTGAAATATTTTTCTCAACTCAGGCATGAAATAGGGCCTTTTTCACGTGTGAAAGTAGGAGAGAGAATTTCGCATTTCCAGCGTATTTTGTGAAAGTGGTAAGAAATATCTATTTCTACCCTAAAAAAGGTGAGAAATGAAAAACTGGTGAGAAATGAAAATTTCTGCCTTTCTTTAGGGGATATACTTAGTTTCAGTATAATCATTAAATTAAATATGGTATATATATATTTAATAGTCACATATTTAATACACACGTAAAAAAGGCCGTCATGCCTTCTTTAAAAAAAATACGGTGTGTAACACGGGAAGAAAAGCTACTTCAGACTCGGATGAGGTGTTTTGAACACCTCACCCTCGCTAGAAATAGCTCATTTTCTCCCCTTGTTGCACAATATACCGATTCTGAAAAAATAAGACAAAATGTTATTATACATACCTTCTGGAAGTTTTATCCAGACAAAATAGCCACCTTCTGGGTGGCGGTATGAACAGTTAGGTGGTAAATGTCGATCCAGTGCATTGCAAAGGGCTCGCATTCTTTCCTAAAAGTTTTACAAATAATGAATACTAAAGTATAAGAAAATATTTTTATAATAAATTTTGTATTCCAACATATTATTAAAAAAAAAAATTACACAATAACACTCAAAATTAATACTGTAATCATTTACCCTATAAGTAATGATAAGATTATCCAGGTACTCATCCTCCAGCTTCAGCTGCAGCAGACTCGCCACCAGTCCGGAAACGTAGTGATTCACGGCTCCTCCACTTTTTAAAATACCCCTGATTAGAAAAACGAACATGCGGTTTGTTTAATAATGGGGAAAAAAGTAAAAAAAAAAAATGAAAACAAAAATTCACCGACTGACAGTGCAAGGATAATTACAAACACACGAATTACTCACGATTCTTTGAGAACTTTGGCGATGCGCGTGCCGCACTCGAGCCAGCCAACGCGAATGGCCGGCGAGAGGATCTTGGAGAACGAGCCGTTGGAGATGACGTTGCCGCCCGTGAAGTCTGGGTCCTTCGGATTGTCGTAGTTGAAGAGCCTGTGCGGCGGGTACTCGTTCTCGTAGTGCAGCAGGTTGTAAACGTCGTCGCAGACGACCGCGAACGAGTGCTCACGTGCCAGCTTCACCAACCTCCTCGACATCTCTATCATAATCGAAGGAAAATTTGTGTTTCATTGAACGGGCACTTATTACTTTAATTTTTATGTATATATAGGTTGAGCATAATTACCAGGCGATATTGTCATTCCAGTAGGATTGTGAAAAGTCGGTACTGTGTAATACATGGCCCAGAAAATTTTGTCGTTACCCACTGTATAGACGTTCCTCTCCTTCTCTTCCTTCACGATCCTCTCAAACGCATCCAAGTCGACGACGCCGTCTTTCATGGGCACTGTATAGTAACCCAAAAAATTATCATTTCCACTCATCAACATACTCACATACTATAACAATTAATTTTTGACAAAAGGACAAACCTGAAACGACCCTCTTCATGGGGAACTGCTTGAACGTGTCGAGGGCGATCATGTAGGTGACTTCGTCGACGAAGATCACGCCGTTCGGTGACATGACGCTCGTCAGTATCAGCTGAAGCCCGTGGGTCGCACCGCAGGTGAGGATCAAATTCTCTCGGGCCACAGTGTCGCCGTAACGGCGCGACAAGAATTTGGCTAGCTCCTCCCGGCATTCCCACAGGCCGGCGGTGATGCCGTATTGGAAGAGATAGTACTTGCCCTCTTTCTCTTCCTCTTCCTATTGTGAGTTTAACAAACCATTTTATTTATTATATTTTTTGTAATACAAGCACGATTTTCGCCTTTTTTTATCTGTTAAGTGGGACTACGATAGGAAAAAAATCTGCAGGACATTTCTGCAGACATTTCTACGAGAAATCCAGCAGAATTACCTGAAAGAAATTTCGACAAAGTTTTCGTCCACAAGAAAATCCTGCAGTAAATTTAATGTTTAATAAAATATAATCAAATTTCGTTGTAAAAATATAAATTATTTTCTGCTGAAATCTCTGCAGAATTTTCTCGTGGGTGAAAACTTTTAGTTTGTTGAAATTTTGTACAGGTACTTCTGTAGGATTTTTGTTGAATGCAGCTAATGGTAGATCTAGTATAAGTCTTGGATATTAAAGCTGATGGCCTTGGTACTACCAGTTTGATGTTTATTATTTGAAAAAAGGTTTTAGAAATAACAAAACATCATTATTTTACGATGAAGAATTAAAATAATGGTGTTTTGTTATTTCTAAACCCTTTTTTCAAATAATAAACATCCAACTGGTAGTACCAAGGCCATCAGCTTCAATATCCAAGACTTACTTATGTAGGATTTCTTGTAGAAATATCTGCAGAAATTTCTTGCAGATATTTTTCGTACGGAGCTCCTCGAGTAACGGGCATTCTTCAAAACATTCTTCACGGGCATTCGCCTGCTAAAAAATTTTCGGAAATTAAAAAAAAAAATCATCGATGGCCATCAAAATTTTTTTTTCTATTGTAGTAAAATATTAACTAAATATAAGAATTAAAAATACTCCAATAAGCGCGTGGTTGACGTATCTAAAAACGGTCACGTTAGCCCCGCTTTCTATTAAAAAAAAAAAAAAATAATAATAAAACGAGAAAAAAGAGTACATGGGTCACAAAAAATATAGTGTGCACCAAGGACTAAGCGGGCTTTTTGATCTCGTGTGGTTGCAGTACTCGCCTTTGGCTGGTGCTTATGCTCATCTTCGACTAGTCCTGCAAACTCCACATACGACGTAAAAAATTCCACTTTACGTTCCCTCGGCACACAATATCGTTATGCCCTTGTCTAAGAAACTTTTATTTAAATAATATAGGTTCAACGTGTGTTTAAAATAATATTTTCACAATGTGATATGTAAACATAATTAAACGTTGAATATAGTAATAAAAGAGTGCACAATAGTCACTTGTTTTAGCAATTTTTAATAATGAATTTCCAAAAAGGCTAATTAACAATAACGAAATATTTTTAGAAAAAATTTCTTTTAACGTATCAAGGAGCGCGGGAGCGCTCCGAAGGCAAGTATAGAAGAAGCCTAAAGGAGCGACCCGTGCTACATATACATTGAAATGGGTCTACGAAAAATTCAATGCGCTTTTACGTATATTGCGTTAGTTAAATATTAGCTTAAAATTTCCGTGTATTATATATTTTCGCCGGATTCAGATTGATAGTTCCCTTATCTATGATCGTTTAAAGATATGGAGAAAGATTTAGAAAAATAACTTTTATTATGCACGCTTATTTTATTTTAGAAAACAAAAATTTTCCACGAACATTCTAAGTAATTTAAAAAAATGTTCGCCATTGTAAAGCAACGTTTGTAATACGTTTTCCTGTATCCATTATTGGCTCAAGAAAATCGTGCTATCCACTAATTATAATACGATAATAATACGTCCGTGACTGATTACACTAATCACTTTTGATTATCTATAGCTTATTTTCACCACAAATTTTTACTATTTATTCAACATTCCAAATTCTATATCAAACTTAAACCAGACCAACAACTCGAAGAAAAAATTCCTCTGCAATTACCAATCGGTGTTTAGTCGCCTTGGCCAACAAACTGCTACACTGCTGCAGCAAATCTGGCCCTGGCGCGCCCACCGACAGGTTCACCACGTTCGTGTTGTAAACATTGAGCGTGGAATCAGCGTCGAACAGGTGGCGCAGGTACGGGTCTTGCATCTCCGTCGACATCTTGTGGTAGCCGTAGTTGCTGTTACCTCTGCACGAGACGCTGCAACGAGAGAGAAAACGTGTAATACCGGCGCACGCAAATGGTGGTAAATGACTGAGCTCACAGAACTGCGAGCGCGGCTCGCACTATACGCGTTCCAGATCGCGGGTACAAGCGAGCTCGTCCCCCACTCTTGGTACACGGATAAGTTAAAAATACGGTGATGAGGTTGAGGCTCGTTGCGTGCGAAGAATTGATGATAGAATTAAAAGTGTGTGTGTGTGTGTCTATAATAATAGGTACTTCTAGAAAAAGGAAAACACGGCACCGATAGATGTCGGGAGTTTGTTGAGCTTTCGCAGATAAACTTGCTATCACTTTTGAATTTATGGATAGAGGATGTTGGGTTCTAAGATGACGAGGTTTTGCTGGTTCTTTGAAATGTGATGGCAAAGTCCAAGAAAGTCATGAGTAAGATTGAGAGTAAATTTGTTAAGGAAGCTCAAGCTGTTTAAATAAATAATGACTTTTTCTGTACAATGAAAGATTATTTGAATAAAAATAACTTTGAAAATTTGTTTACATGGCATATAAGTATATTGCTATCAATTATCTGAATGTAATGTATCATTCTTTATTGATACATTGACTTTGACCAAGTTTTTTAATTTATTTATAGTCTCAAAAATCAAATATAATAGTGTCTCAGCTAATTGGACGTTATCGGATATGACAACGATGGTAGCGAAAAAAAATTATCCCATATTGAGTTAATTAGCAAATTATATACTGATTGTCTCGCACTCCTCATTAATCATTATTTTATAAATTGTTTATAACTCAACTAATGATCGAATTAACACCAGATAAATTTACTTTTACAAAGTTGCAAAGGTTCTTGTACTATATATAGCATCTGAAAATGAAGTTGTCCGTCAGTTGATACGATTCAATAAAAAGTTTAATTGTAATTTTTTATGAACTTGTAAAACCTCCAGAAATATTATATTTTCTATTACATTTTTTAAAGAAATATAGAAGTTAATGTACAGTAGAGGAAGAAAATTACGTCTTTTTATAGATTTAAACAATTAGATTAAACCCGTCATTTACATCCCATTAATATAAAGCCACGCCAGAATGTATCAACGCAACTGTTGTCGATGAGCCGTAGAAAAATGCAAATAATCATTAGCATGCATGCGCAAAGATAAAATCTACAAAGCGTCTTTACAATTGTAAACAGAAATATCTACGTAACGAATGAATCTCAAGAAACAAACGCTTGAACATTAGCGCACAACAAAATTTACGATCATAACACTGTTTCTCGAAAAATTGGATAATACCGGTTTGGTACTTCCAGAATGAACGCTCAATACGGTTTCGAGGCTGCGATTGCGAACCGAATCTTCTCAAAATACTCTACATTTATTTCTGCGCGCTTATCGGCCGGCGCAAGTATGTTACGCAGTTCATCGTGTTCCAAAAAGTGTCGCGATAAGCCAAATCAATTCCGAATTCAATCTACAATCGCAAAAGCACAAATCAATCGTGCATGAAATATCCCCAATTTCCCTCAGAACAAATTCGACTTTATTTATACGCATCACCTCAATTATCACCACTGCGCACACGTGCTCCAATACCAAAACCTCAACATTACCTACTTTCCTTCCTCGGCGCCGGATCGACGACGCTGACCAGCGTCGATCTTCTCGCACCGCTTCTGCACAACCGCGATTGAACCAAAACTCTCCGATAAACCGTGCCTATCATCGATTTTTCAAACTGTAAAGCCATAACTGCACGAAACGACTGCTCGTGGTGAAGCCGATGCCTGTCATTCGGTCTCCGCGGGCGACGCCACTACTCTGACTCGCCTCGCCGTGTTTTCGTCGCCTATAAGTTTATATAGCACCGCGGAGGAGAGCGAGCGTCACGTCACGGAGACCGCTGCTGTCTGTCTATACTTGCGTATTTCCCTCTCGGCAGCTTTTACACTTACTTATTTCGCGGAGAGCGCGCAGACTATGCGTCGAGATAAACTGTTTTTGCGCGACTGTCGGCGTGCGGATATAAGCGACGACAGGGAGTCACACAGTCGCGGAAAGTCACATTTGTGAGAATGTTTTGATGTCTGAATTGGGTGATAGCACGGGGGGTTTTCGATGCTTTTTTACTTGAATTTGGACGTGAATCAGCGCGCTTTAATTGGCGGATATTTTCATACAAAGTTGCAATTTGATATAAGTTTTTGTAAACAAAGTGTTTCCTATCACAACTATATGATTATGCGCTTTTTATGAGTTATTTCAAAAGTTGACAGAGTGATATGAAATGGTAATCGTTTACGAGGTTGTTTTTGCATTTTAATTATAGGAAATAAATGCCCAATGCCGATTTTTAACGAAATCAGTATTTGTATCGTGCTATTTGCTATAATCAAATTTATTATATGTACGAATTATGTATGTGTATATATACGTACTCGGATCTACGATTTCTGCAGCCACCTGTCAAGGCAAAATAAACATCAAGACATATTCATTTTGACAACTATAATACTGTACATTTGGTGATAGCATAGCAGGAAGAGTCTTAATTTTACAGTGTTGATTGATGACCAGAGACTTGGATATTAAACATTTAAAAATAAAATTGAACCTGTTTAACAGATTAAGCAATAATCAACTCGTGACATTTTATAAACTAGCAAGTTCAGGCGCGCTGTGCGCGCTTCTTTCCTTTCTTTATACTTGCACAATTAATATTGAAGAGTTATTAATTAAAAATTTATTTTACTTTCTAACAGCCGAAAATTTATCCAATATTTTTTATTGAAATTTGGCTTGTATTTATTTTAGTTTATTCCTACAATACCAAAATTTGAAGGTTAGAAATTTAACTGTAATCAGACCAGTATTCATAGTCCTTCATTGTTAACTACAGATAACATTTTAATACTTATTTGTTATACAAAACCAAATTTTAAGTCATTAGTCATTAATACTATTTATGACATATTTTTAGTTTAAATATTTCATAATTCCAAACATTGTGGGTTTTATTTGGACCAATCAGCTAAGCAAAACACAAACGTCACCGTCGACCAATCACAGGCTCCTTTTAAACGGACTTGACCCAATCGCAAAGGTTTTATTTCGGCTTCACATTTCCGTCATCATTCTTTTAAGAGAGGATATGCAGTGGACCTAACTTTTGACCTCGACTGTACCTGCACAATTATCGCGCAACTGGAGGCGCGACCAGTGCGGTGCGTGCAATTACTTATTATAAGTTCGCTTGTCAGCGTCGCGTGCATGCGCACAAAGGAAATCGTGCACTTTGCTACGATCGCATGAGTTATTGACAGCATTTTTGCGAACTGATTATTCACCGATTGCGCGCTCCGGCCGGACAGATGGGGCGCGCGAGCGCTATCAACAGCAACTGTGTGCCCTCCTCCCTCGCGGACTATAATGTGTTATTTTCTGGGATTTACCAGTTTGCCAACCGGTATTCGCGACGATATCAATTTATAAACAAATAACAGTCGGAGTTTTTTGTCGCCGCCACATTGTAACGATGTTCTCGAAGAGTGTTGTTATATTGTTATATGGTTTGTTACGGCTTACAATGCGGTGGTTAGTGTAAATTCAGCCGTGAGTCGGTATTTTTCGAGATAGAACTTTATTGTTGCATAAAAGAAAGTAAATATGTGAGAAAATATGTCGGTAAAAGAAATAATCTTATTTATAAATAAAAAAACATATTTTTTCAAATTTATCGTTAATGATGTAGTGTTATTTGTTGAATTGAAAATTTATTGGTGTTTTGTAAAAAAACGAGCTTAGCGAATTAATTAAAAAGTCTCTTTTTTAACTCTAATGGAGATAAGTTTTTCATAGCAAATAAATAGTCTATTTCTAGAACTTTGTTGAACTAAAATGCTATTGTTGATAATTTTAGTAGAACTTGTTTGCGCTAGATTTCAATCTTGATTTTATTTCTAAAATTATCTCTCGTATTGTTCGAAGTATGAAGATTTTTAATTTTGCATCGCGATTATAATACCTTTCAATCACTTTGACATATATAAATGTGTAATAAGAACTATAACCGGAATGATTTATAAATTTGAAAGTTTCTAGTGACAGTTTAAAAAATTAATAGTGTGATTCTTGTTTTTGGTCATAAAATATCTGGTTCACTAATAACACTGAATAATAATGAATTTTTAACATACCACACGATTCAGCAAGCCTTTAACAATAAGTAAGTACTTGTTTTGTTAAAATCCGTTCACAATTTATACCGCTATGAGCAATTAAAGAACTAACTCGTTAAAAGTACGGTCGCCCTGATCGCGCCGTGGCAGCTCGCATTAGTTTACGCTGTCTTTCCCACCGTGGATTGCACTTCTATAGATACTTCACTATTATTATATTTATATTAGCAACATTAAAAACATATAAATAATTTGTAATGTTGCAAATTTTTTAATTTATATGCTATGAATATTTTATCTTTTCATTTATAAAACTAAGTTCCATTGGAATTGACATTAAACTGAATCAGAAATAAGAAGTATTTTTATGATTATTTAAAGAACTATATAAATAATGAATCTGTATAAAATGATCTGACTGATCTATTTATTGTATAAAATATAAATAATGTAATAACAATAAATTATTCAATAACTATTCAATAACTCTTGGCATCCACAGAATCTAATACATGGAACGTTATTTGCCAAACAGCAGCAGTTTTTGGTTTTGCACTTTTTGCAGTTACAGTTCAGAATTAATTCACTTACTGGCGGTAAATTTACACTTGGTTTCTTAGGCACGAGAAAGCCATCGTATTCATCGTACCCAAATTTTACTGTGACACGCCGCGGCCGCCGCAACACACCGCGCGCACGCATCAGCGTTTCCTTTCCGCCGCGGAATACGAATTCAATTGAATTAAATACATGGGATAATTTTCAGCAGACTCATAATTTATACAGTTTTTTATTTATATAATCATAAATATACTTCTTATTTATGATTTAGCGTAATGTCAACCCTATTAAAAATAATCACGTGAGTACTCACGTGAGTACTCACGTGACTACTCACGCGAGCTCTCACGTGAGGTTTTCGACCATATTCTCACGTGAGTACTCACGTGAGAAGTGAAAAAAATAGTTTAAAAAAAATTAGTAATCAATGTTTTTTTTACTGAACTATTACATAAATATTTTAACTTTAATTTTTGCGTATACCTTTCACTCTTTAAATAGTATAGGGAGATATCAAAAGCGAGGCAAGCCTCGTAATTACAACTCTTTTAAAAGAGTCGCGATATTGACTAAGTCTTATGGCTTTATGTATTCTCGCCGGTGTTCATTTGCCTATGGAAATCGAGAAAGGGGTTGCCGCCTGGCGGTCACCGGCGGAACTGATAGGACCCGTCTGAACTCCACGTCTAGTAACTCTTTTAACCGCCAGGCGGCAACCCCTTTCTCGATTTCCATAGGCAAATGAACACCGGCGAGAATACATAAAGCCATAAGACTTAGTCAATACCGCGACTCTTTTAAAAGAGTTGTAATTACGAGGCTTGCCTCGCTTTTGATATCTTCCTATACTATTTAAAGATTGAAAGGTATATGCAAAAATTAAAGTTAAAATATTTATGTAATAGTTTAGTAAAAAAAAACATTGATTACTAATTTTTTTTAAACCATTTTCTTACTTCTCATGTGAGTACTCACGTGAGTACTCACGTGAGAATATGGTCGAAAAACTCACGTGAGAGCTTGCGTGAGAGCTCACGTGAGCTCTCACGTGAGTATTCACGTGAGTACTCACGTGAATACTCACGTGATTATTTTTAATAGGGAATTACAATGGAACCTACTTTTATAAATGAAAAGAAAAATATTATTCATAGTATATAAATAAAAAAATTTGCAATATTACAAATTATTTATATGTTTCTAATGTTGCTAATATAAATATAATAATAGTGAAGTATCTATAGAAGTGCAATCCACGGTATGGGAAAGACAGCGCGAGCCATGAATGCGAGCTGCCACGGCGCGGTCACGGCGACCGTACATTTAACGAGTTAGTTCTTTAATTGCTCATAACGGTATAAATTGTGAACGAATTTTAACAAAACAGGTACTTACTTATTGTTAAAGACTTGCTGAATCGTGTGGTATGTTCAAAATGTGGGTATTTTTATGTTTAAACATTGAAAATTGCATTTAAACAATTTAAATGCTGTTTTTTTCTTCATTTTTTTAAACTTTATACGTAATACAAATTGCTGTAATCATTAATAGTACATTACAATACGGGTGGGGAAGGTGATTATTTACCGCAGGAGACATTTTTCGCACGAGCGAAGCTCGTTACGCACCAGTGTCGTACCGTATTTTACACCACGAGAGCCGAATAATCATATTAAAGTTATAATTTTGAGGTTAGAGTGGTGTAACTTTTTTTATTTGCTATCTGTACGATAGAAAAAAGCTTGATCTACAAAATTGAGTGGTTGACGGACCTTTTGTCTTAAAAAACAACTGAGAAATAAATAAAAATAGTAAACATTGAATGGAGCGCCTTGAAAAATACGACTTTTATTGCTTAAAAATGAAATATCTCGGCAACGAATAAAGATAATTAAACAAACCAAAAAAGAAATTGTTCGTTATTAAAAATAGCATATTTTGTCGTTGGTTTCGTATCCATACGTGCAATAGTTTTACAAATAGAGCGATATAAACAATTAATTTGTTAATAACAATTAAACGTCTGGTTTTTCGTAAAAGTACCCAAGAAATTCGTAAATTACGTGCAAAAACCTTTTGATTTCCCATGAGAATGGACAAAAACTTTATACAGAAAGTGTCTGGGCGCCCGGTACAGAAATTTCGGAGCGCAAGAGAATACTTACATCGGAGGGAAGGAAGGGTGAGTTTTTTATAGTCCTCTGATTGGCCGCCGTAAAGGCAGCGGCAAAATCAGCAGATGAGGCCGCAGCTCGCGTTGTGAGTCGCGTGATCCTCTTTCCGCAAGTCCGAGGGTGTGGCCCGTCGACCGAGTCGTGACATGAGTTTCCGCGAAGCTTGCGAGGTGTGTCGGCACTCGAGATTTCTTGGGAAAAAGTCAGGTCGACTAATCCCAGTACTTATTTAAGAAAAAATAAGTTCGCAATTATTGCGGATGTCAGCATAAATTATGTTGCTTTTGTAGTTATACTTATAATATTCTAAATTCTAATTGATTAGTGGAACGGGGAACAGTGAAGTGTGAAACAATGAACCGCGCAACTCAGGACCTCGCTCAGGACTCAAGACACAGCCTTAATCATTGATACTTTCTTTAAATGTCATTGTTTATTTTTCAAATATTACACAGTGTATATTATCTGCTGGTGAGTCCATTTTGATATGTGGTCTGTAGAATATAATATCACTGTGTTTTAAACAAAGATTAATTATTTGCAGGATTATTTATTGATTTAAATCTAATACTTTTATTTACTCAGTTTCAATTAACAAATACACAGATATAATGTACTATTAAAAAATATAGAACGTAAAAAAAAAGAACAGCATGACTAGGGTCAATAAATAATTAGATATTAGTTTAAGAATGTTGATTTTCGTTTATTACAATATTTTGTAACGATATATGATATAATATAAAGATCTATAAAGTCTATGTCCACAACCGAATGACAAATGTAATACGAATTTTTTTATCTGGAGTCTTTTGCGATAGTCGATCGGTCGCTTATTTATTTTCAAAATGTACAATTTATCGCAGATGTTAGTTGTAACCATCATCTTGCAACGAATAAGCGACTGTAAAAATCAATAACTGATTCCATGGAATTATTCATTCGCCGCAGATGAAACGTAAACTTTACGATTTTTCTTACAGTATACTCGAAGTTGCATTTCTCTAACAGACTGTAAGATCGTATATATTTCTATTTATATATATTTATTTTCGTATTTTACAATTTTAATGTATAATAAAAAATAATAATTGTCATAAAATAATAGTAAATATATATAATAATTATTGTAAAAATAGTAAGAATAATAGTAATAATAATTAGCAACACTTAACGTAATGTACACAATGCATATTGACTTATGCGTAACCTTTCATATCTGTGACTTTCAAAAAATGAGCATTTGCTATTACATTTTCTAAAAATAATTTTTTTAACAGATAGTAAAATTTTTTTACACAACAACAATATATTTTAGATTGCAAATACTTATAAAAGTCTTTATAATGCGCAATTCCAAAAGTCCAGATAGCAAAAGTTTCTTGTATGGTAAATAGTTATTGTCAAATTATGAAACATGCCTCTTTTAGATCTCATTGAGATACGAAATCTCCTCGATCGAAATTTCCATTTTCGATTCTTTAATACTCTGTACAAAATGGCACATCCTACCCTATAACCATTCAGGCGAGATACATTACGCTTGGTACCGTAATATACGTTTCGTGCCCATAATTAACTAGTTGATTCAAGTACTTTCGTTCTACAATAAGGTAGAAGTTTTTTACGAGCTAAATTATCTATGTACATTCGAACTTTTATAGTAATAATTCAGTAAATATTAACATGTTTATGATCGAATTCCACCTATGTCCAATTTTATTGGTCCACAAAAACGGTGATGGCATACAATGTAGGCATATATTTTTCATTTACTTTTAGTAGAAAAAGTAGAAAAATTTAACAATAAAGTTTAAAGTTATACAGAGAGCCAGACATAGTTCTTTTCTTAAGTAAAATAATTTATTCGTAAAAATGTCAAAAATAGAAATGTATTTAATCTTCATTGAACACGGAACTCTATAATTGTTCGCTTTCCTTAGAATTTGTAGACACAAACACCCCTTATTACTTATAAATAGGCACTTTTTGTTAATGTACAATTTTTACGTATACTTTTTGGAAGAATAGTTTTAAAACAATAACAAGTCGTGAACTAGTATGAAAGCTATCATTTTTCATAAAATTGCTTTCACCAGTTATTTAATATAAGGTATTTTTAAATTGTATGTTTTGTGCTTGGTGAAAAAGAAAACAAATATAAATATTTCAAAAATATCTTTTTTAAACTTGATTAAATAAAAACGAAAACAATATATTCTAATATTCAAATAGTTCAATTTATGCTAACAAAGTAATAAAAGGTGCAAATGTCCGAATCGGAAAGAAGACAAATGCATTCGTTAATTTGTGCATTGCGACAAAATTGCAAGTAAAGAAGAAGTCAAAAAATCACGATCGTAAAGTTTTAAGTGTTCTCGAAGGATAGAATATTTCTTATCACAGTCATCGGCGACAACGAAACTTTCGTTCGAATTCGTTCAACCGAATATAAAAATTCGCGTCTATTTAAAAAAAAAGTGGATCGAGATTATACAGTCGATCGATGTATAAAAAAATCGCAATGAAAACATTTGTCATTCTATTTGCAGAGATATATTTTCTCTTTCGTTTACTTATAAATTCTAATAAAACAACGACTTACTCTGACCTTACGTTTTTTTCTGCAAACTAGTTTTACGTACAATATAGTGTTTATGCGCGCTATAATTCGTAAATTACAAATATGAGTTACAATTATTTACAAGCCACATTAATAATGGCACATTAAGAATATATTTGCACTACAGTTCATTGTGTGTCGCTGGCATGGGCGACTCATCGACGTGCAATTCATTATTTAATAGTCAAATCGATGCAGTCGCTTATGCAAGCTTTATATATAATTCCTCTTGTTATTTCGATAGATTTCTTAAATCTCCATTCACACATTTCATGCATTCGTTCACTCATACAAGGTACATTCGTGACATTAAGTTATGATCACAATCAGACACGGCACGCTTTTATATATTCAGGAAATCTCTAAGTACTGCCAAGTATTCTTCAACAAACTGTCACGATGTTTTGTGTTATTAATTTAAAAAACACGCGCCTCGGGCAGTGGTTAATTTTTTAAACTCTCCACTGTATCTCGCACATATTTTTCTCCACAAAGACATAAACCGTCTAAGTTGACTTAGGTCAAAGATTTCATTTTTATCGAAACTTTAATATAAAGCTTCAGAACCTCAAAAACGTATATAGACAATTCAATTGGTTCCCGAAAGAAAATTCAAAAATGAAATAAAAGTCAAACCTTCAACCAGTCAATCGAACATATACAAACGTTAATTCACATAGTCACCGGTCGTACGGACTCTACGCTGTCGATGTACTTAACTTTTTTTTATTCGAGATCCAACATGTGAACATCGCCATACCCGAGCGATCGAGTTACGAAACTCGCCCTCGAAACGAGCCCTCGCACTCGTCCACAATATAAAAACGAAAAAAAGAACGAATCGTCACACGAGTCCATTTCTCGCTAAAATCAATTTCACATCGTTTCTTTTTGTTCCACTGTAGCAGCCTCTTATAACACTACACACTTGAAGAGAACTCAGACCGTCGTCTCGTTCTTCCTCAATGGCTTGAGCGGCTGTAGCTCGCGCTCGAGCCGGTCGAAGTCGTTGTAGTACTCGTGGTCGGACTCCTCCTCGGAGTTGCGCTGCCGTACCTGGCCGACGCTACCGAATGCACCATTAGCCAGTACCTGATCCAAGGCATTCGGCGTCGTTGGGATACCCAGGGGTTGAGGTGTCAGGGGGCCGTCGTCCTGCGACATTATATATTCGGGGTTATCGAGGGACGTCTTCCCCGGGATCGTGAGGAAGTCCGGCTGATACTGGCGGTAGCCGTTGTTCAGACGTTTCGGCATGGTTTCTGGAATTTGAAGAAAAATGTTGTGGTTATTATGAGTAACAAGAAACGAAGTGTGTATAGGTGTTTTGTTAGATGTTCAAAATATATAGAGTTCAAATAGAAAGCCATGATAAGTGCTTATCTATTTCTGGGCATTCAATGTTAAAGAGCCAACTACGCGAGAACTGAACTATAAAACTATTCATAACATTAGATTAAATGAAACGTGTTCTTATCGCGTGTCTGATGATAACTTGAAACGCAATCAATTAGATAATTCAATATGAAAAATAGAAAACAATAATCAAAACATTCTGGAAATTTTTCGACCTACAGATGTTTTAAAAATTTAAACTAAAAATATGCTCACCAACAGGATGACCTTCACCAATAAGATCCATGTACTGGGTCTTCGTAGCCGGAAGCTGAGGAGACGGCATCAGGTAGTCGTCCTCATCGATCGGAAGATCCAGTTTCACGCCACCCACTGAGGCTTGCTGATGCACCGTGCCCTCGGCAGTGTATCCATCATCTGTGACGTCACAATCTAATGAATTAACTAGTTAAACATTCGAGTTTTGCTTAGCTAATATAGCAAAGCGATAGAAATGGACATATATTGAAATGGGATAACGTACCTCTAACGCCGACCATCTTGAGTGGATCTGAGCAGTATCTCGAGCTGCCGTTTTCGGATCCAGGTACAGCGGGGTGCTGTCCGACGCAATGTCCGTTAGGATGGGCGTAGTGCGTGCGCTGCAGCGAGTTGCCAGCTCCGTCGTGGCTTACGCTGCTGTTCCCATTGCCTCCGCTCACACTGCCGCCATTGGCAATGTTGTTGTTTCCGTGCATAAATCCGGCACCGTACCTCAGCAGTTCCCGGTCCCAGTTCTGCTGATTCTGCGGTGTAGGAGAGTCCGTGCTGAGAGACGTGCCGTTCGGCCAGCAGGTCTTCAGAGGAGTGTTCGGCGGCGACGAGCCCGATGTACTATTCGAAAGTAAGTTAGGAGGCAGAGGAGCACGACACTTGGGCTGTAAGTATTCGTCCGCCTCGACTAGTGCCTCGGGTCCGTCCATCGCCGAAGCCAAGTTGCGGATCATCTCCTTCTCATCCTGAAGGGAGTACGAAGGCAGTCGCATATACTTGTCACCCTTAATGGCTAGGTAGCGGCCAGGATCACGCGACATCTTGGCGAACTCTTCGGCGAGTTCCTTAAAGCTTGGCCGCGACTCGGCATCCAGCATCCAGCATTTGATCATGATCATGTAGACGTCGATCGTACAGATGGACGGCTGGGGCAAACGTTCGCCCTTCTCGAGGAGTTCTGGTACGTTGCGCGCGGGAACATGCTCGTAGGGCCGACCGCCGTAGGTAAGAACTTCCCAGATAGTCACGCCGAATGCCCACACGTCGGACTTGTGCGTGAAGATCCGGTGCTGGATACATTCGAGAGCCAACCATTTGATTGGCATCTTGCCACCCGCGGCCTTGTACTGCTCCTCGTTGATATCCAGCAACTTAGCCAGACCAAAGTCGGTGATCTTGACGCAGTTGCCCGTCTGCACCAAGACGTTTCTCGCCGCCAGATCCCGATGGACCAGACGACGCTCCTCAAGGTAGGCCATACCGCGAGCGATCTGCGTGCACCAGTTGAGCAGAGGCTTCGAGCCGATCTTGTCCTTGTTATTCCGAACAAAGTCCAGTAGGCAGCCAAGAGGCATGAGCTGGGTGACGAGCATCATTTGCGAGGTCATGCACACGGCGAGTAGCTGTAGCAGGTTAGGGTGCTCCACTGACGCCATGATGTAAGCTTCGTCGAGAAACTCCTTGGACGTATTCGCTCCTGTACCTTCATGTAGAACCTTAATAGCCACTGGAATCTTGACGTTCTCGCCTTCGGGTACCCAGACGCCCTTGTACACGTTACCAAAGGCACCGTAACCCAATATTCCTCCCTTCCTCATCTCCTCTTCCTTAATGATCCTCAGCTTGGCGAGATTAGGTTTGACACCCGTTGGTCTCAGCGGTTCGTTGTCGTCTAGCCCCGTCAGAGCCATCGTCATCTTGACCGTGTTCTCCTTGGCCTTGACTCGTAGCCGCCACTGGTACATAAGAAGAGCGGCAAACGAGAGGAACACGATGATGATGACACCTGCGCCGCCAAGGATGGCCGGTTGCAGCTCCGAGTCATACTGTAGACCAAAGCCGATCGGTTCCTGCGAGCAGTAGAGGTCACTTTCACCGTCAGTGAAGAGCTTGTGAGGGTACTCTGGTGGACAAGTCTCGGTACAGTTGAAAACTGTGGTGTTGTCGTTCGGATCACCATTGTCCTGAAAAGTAAAATTATCGTTGAGTTATAATTTTCCTTATAAATTTTAGAATCAAGCCATTAGGAATTAGTAACAAGGAACTTACCAAGAAGATCTTGAGATTCCTGCACTTGAAGCACTGATCGGATCCAGTACCGTAGCAACCACGACACTCCGGGTCGCAAGGACTGCAATTCTGGGTATTGGGCTCCACGAAATGGTCAGCGGGGCACTCCTCCTCGCAGTGCTCACCCTTTTTGTACTTCGTGCACACCTGGCAAACTTGTTCATGGGTACCGAAACCCGTGCACTTCTTGCAATTCTGATGGCACTTGCGACATATGGCCTTGCCCGCTAACGGCTTCAGCGCACCTTGCTCCTGGGGACTGACCCACTCGTAGTAGTGTCCATCCGGACAAGGCTCCTTCTTCTGAAGACATCCCTCAGGCACATGGCGGCCGTTCATGATAGCCTTCTCACAGCTATGGCAGCCGTTGGGTCCGATGTTGTTCTCCGGACCCTCGCAACCACCCACGCAGTTTTCGTGACAGGGCCTGCACTGTCCATTGTCGTTGTACTTGGAGGAGGGACACTCGGGTACGCAGTAAGGGCCGTCTCGAACGTGCTTGCAGGTCGTGCAGTGTTCAGGATTGGGACCAGTGCAGGCGCCGTTGCACTCATCATGGCAGGGTTTGCAATTCTTTTCATCAGCTTGGTAGATTCTGTAATAAAATATAATGATGGTGAGTAATCTATTAAAGAACCTGTATAAAACTTGAACAAGCATAAAATTAAAACATCGCTTAAATGAACAGAAGTAAACAGATTTGAATCAATTGATTTACCTCTCATCCGATACCTTAGTAAGCATTAAAAATCATTTGAAATTGTGAAAAAGTTCTCTAGATGTATAATAGATGAATAAATATTACATTCTTTTGATGCTTACCCTGGTGAATTACAGTCTCTTATGCATTTAATTCCAAGCATGAAGTTCTTGCAAACCAGACACTGATCCGATCCTGGACCCCAACAGCCTTCAGCAGAGCATTGTTCATCGCAGACCAATTTCTCTTTGACTGTAAAATAAGGGATTTTTATTAATTTAATGCTTTAAAACAAATATAACAATTACTATTCTGATTAAAACATTTGCGACACTCACTGCAATCAGTCTTATTTTTGTTGTTCGACAACAGACTCTCGTGCTCAGGGGACTTCCTGATCTTATCCCAATCGATGGTGCTCGCGTAGCATAGATTCTTATTCTCCAGAATAGCCACGGAGCCTGAGTTGATCTTTTTCAGCGAGCTCAGCCCCAGCGATACTAGCGACGTCTTCACGATGTACAAACTTGCAAAGTACTCCGTGAGCGTTCTACCGCCGATGACCTCCAGATTCCTAAAGTACGATAGATTCTTGAAGTCCTTGTGGTCACCTTGAATATTCAAGAAACCTGTGATCTCCTTTAGTGTACTGAAGACTTCAAGTTTGTCGGGATGCATAGCATCGTAGCGAGAACCAAACGAGAAATTTGAGTAGATGTGCTGGTAGCCCTTGAAACTCTGGTCTAGAATACTGATTGAACCTTCGATTATAGTGCAGTCTTTAAAGCTATCAATGTTGCCCGAATGTACTTCCGTCACACCCTGACAGGTCTTCGGACATGGCCCCTCGCACGGCACGCACTCCCCATTCTGTGCTTTCTTCTTCGGCGGACAGGAGCGTACGCAGGCGCCGTTATCTTTGAGCAGATGCTCTGGACACTTGCGTACGCACGTCGCCCCATACGCGTACTTCCCGTCTGGATTCGTCTCCCACGAGTACGTCGTCGGATTGTACTTTTGCATCGGTGGACATTCTTGCGTGCATACTCCATCATCGTAGAAATTCTTGCAAGCCAAGCAATCGCTCTGCTTGGGTCCCCTGCAACCACCAGCGCAGAACAGATGGCAGCACTCACGAGGATTAGGTCCGAAGCAGCGACCCTGCCAGCATTGGGGCGAGCAGTTGGTTTTGGAGAAGCGCTGACAGTTCTCGGGTCCATCGCCCCAGCAGCCTTGTTCGCAGGATTTGTCGCACTCGGGGCAGACCCGCTCGGGCGATGTGAAGTTGTAAACAAAGCTGTAGCGACGGCCCGTACCCGTGATGATCTCGTCCCAGTTGATCGTCTTGATGTGGCATAGGTTGTAGTTGTTGTACATACCCACGCTGCCATTCAAGATGTCTAGAAAGGTAAAACATGGATTTTTAGTTTTGAAGAAACATCGGTAGGTTTTAGTATTCCAATTATCTTTAATCAGTTTTAAAACTTAAATTATTCGATGAATATTGAAACGCTAAGCTTACCTCTGAGTGCAGGCATCTCGAGATTAAACATCTGGCACATGGTGACGAACAGGGCGAACTCATCCTCGTGTATGTTCAGCTTGAACAGCGTCCTGCCGCGTATGATTTGCAACTGCGGCAGGACGATCTTCTTCACGTCCACGTGGCTGATGAGGACGTATCCCGTGACCTCGCGAATGTTCTTGAGGAAACTAAGATCGAACTGGTCGCTCTGCAGCCACGTGATCTCAAGGTTGCCGTCGACATAGGTGCAGTTTGTGTATCGGTCGCGCAGGTTGCGGTAATGGTGCTGCTTGTTCGATGGCACTGATAGCCTGCCATTTGTCCCGATGCAGACTGTAACACAAAGAGGGAGAAAAGATTGGTTAGTTATTTTGTCCTTGTTTTTGAGGTTGCAAGATTAATACACAATTATTGGTTTATATTTATGTAACGTTAATTAGGATTTCGCATGACTAAGCAATACTTTCTCGGCAAATGGATATCTCTAAATATGGCTCTGTAATCTATTTCTAATTCAGCATCCCGTTCCCTACGAAACTTTTACATTTCAAAGTAAATAAACCTAAGTAGGTCTCGGAGGTCACAACAGTCGTCATCTCGATCGAAAAATCCAATAAGCGCGCAGCTCAACTAAAAACGCATCTATTCCATTGTTAAATGCTCGTCTCATAGAAAAGCACCGCCTTATACGAGGTAGGCGGGCAATAAAACGTTCCTCTCGCGGCGGCGTCGGCAATCGGCGGCAAAAGCGTTTCGCTTATATAGCCGCGCATTACGCAGTGTGTGCCATAAACTCTCTGTGCCGATGAAGCGAACGCGCGCGCGCGTGCGTGTCCCTCATTAATTTCCCTATTCTCGTCGTCGTGGCGGTCCTAATTAGGAAACGTTCGAACGCGGAACTGGTTGCTTGCTCAAACGCCGAGATAAGCGATTGTGTTATATACCTGCTGGAGAGGCTCGTGTAATAACGGACTTCCGAGAGTCTTTTTAGGCGCGTGTGTATAAGTTGCGTTAGAAAATCGGAGAAAGAGAGAGGAAATATCGATGGGTTGGGAAGAGAGATTTGGAATGTCGTGGTGTACGGTAGTTTTGAAGGAATCTACGCGTGTTTGCGTAATCGATTGATTTCGGCTGCTGTATGTATAATTAATGGGCGCTACTTGTTAATCTTAATTGTTTAATGAATTTTCAATTGACGGTACCGTTTTTTAGATTTATGATAACCATAAAGATATTTTATATGACATATTTTCAACGTGTCATTAAAACAGACTTTTTACGAGAAGCTCAAGAAAAACTTAATATTCAAAGTTAGAATGCGTAATTCTCCCCCCGTAAACTTAATTGGATTACTCATTTCTTAACTGTAAACAAAGTTATTTCGAAAATTTCCTCGCTCTCTTCTACGCACCCCATTCGCAATCATTTATATACCGCTAAACAAATATAAACGACCAGCTTGAGCACACTTCGCAACCGCATTAAAGCCACTGGTCACCCTCGCTCCGGACAAAAACCACATACACTCGCTCGCGAACATTGTATCTCCCTTAGGAAAGACCGGAAAAACAAGAAAAGAGAGAGGAAAAGAGAGAGGAGGGACACGATAAAGCGAGATAAAGTAATGGAAACTCTGCGCGAGCTCGCGCGACCCACCCACATCGTATACGCGCGCGCGCGAGATGTACCTCTACAGATAGGCCTCTTCCTCTGTCTTGCTCTTTCTAGGCCTGAAAAAGCCAACGCGCGTGTGTGCGTATACGTACGTAGGTACAGGTATATAATACGCCGGGCCGGAGGTGGGCGAACCACTTCCATATAGCGCGTCGTCGGGCCCCGCCGTCGCAGACACGCGTCCCGCTGTCTTGTGCAACGAGGAGAGTGCGCGGCCCGTGCTGGGCTTTCATTCACAATGGATTCGTGAATGGCTGGGGGAATTTTTGATCACTGCTTTCGTAATGGAATTGCCAGTCAATCGGTGCAGGTACGCGATCAATATTAGAAGGGAGTTTGTGGTCCGAACGGAAAATATCTAATTTAATTGATAATATTAACGTCTTGCTTTAAACATCGAAAGATATATTATTATTTTTCGTTCCTCACTCTATACCTTACTCGTTATTTCCCAATGCAAACGACCCTTCACACGCGACTTCACAAAGAGTAAAGACCAAAGTACACACATGCACGCACTCCCTTTCTCTCTCTCTCTCTCTCTCTCTTCCAACTCTCGTAATGGGTTTTTCCTCGACGATCCTCTCGTAAAGTGCGCGTACACGAGGCCTGACCCCTGCGTCTCTTTCTCTTTCTCTCTCTAACGAGAACGAGATCTCCGGGCCCATTAAGCGACTTGTCGCCAGGAGCGACTCTGCGCGCTGCGTGAAACGATGTACGCTGCGTATATACATATACGTATGCGCACACACACACACACACACACACACACTCATATATATGTAGGTACGCGTGTGTGTATGCAGCGGGGAAAGGTCATGAAATTTCATCTGGGCAGAGAGTAAGCCTGTCCGCGCGCCGTTAACGCGCCAGGATTAATTGATACCGATAGGTTCGGAGACCGCGTGATTTATTTGGTTGCAACGTGAGGTTGTTATCGAGTCGGGTGGGAATAGCTCGGCTCTCGTTTTTTTAATTGACCTTTTCGCGTCTCTAAAGTTACCGAGTCTTTTCTAATGTCGTTAAATATATTAGAAATTTCCATTTTAAAAACAGGGTGTATACATGTATAGAGTGATATCGCAACTCACGATCTATATATATAACCGATCGGCCATCGATCGCCGCGGCCAAAAACGCTTTTACAGTGCACGCAGGTCGTTTCGCCCACGTCGTAAATCAACGCACTACACACTATATAAGTTCTCTCGTAATTTGTTGATCGGAGCAGGAAAAAAGCCTTGCGCCGAACTCCTCCCGCGTGCCTGCACGCGCTAATCTCACCGGCCGATCGCTCGACTCAAAGGGCCATCATCTCGCGCTCGCGCGCAAGAAAGAGTACGAGGGGATGATAGTTATTCCTAATTAAAGTACCTGTCGGAACTATGTCGTTAAGAGCTCGTCGATATGACGTCGTCCGAGAGAGGAAGACACTGCGGTCTTTTTGCGTAAGAGACGACGACGGCGTATGTATACGTTGCTAATTAAAATTGCGCAAATTGTTTCATACGACGGGGGTTTAATGGAAGGTATATATAAGAAGGCTCGCTTTTTTTTGGCTAATTTTATTAATAAGGGGGCGCATAAGGAATGCCGACACGTTTGCATTTATATATATTTAATTATGACGACGATTATAAGTGGACTGCGGCTTTTTTCCAAAAGAAATTCCTCGCCCCTGTACTCGTACTCGTATATGTACTTGCTATAATAAAAAGTATATACATACATAGATATTACCCACAGTAAATTTTATTATCAAATAATTTCCACGTCCTTACTACGCTTGCACAGTTCGCGCAGAGTAAACAAATTCCCCGCGATCGTAAACAAACTCGTCGGCGCGTATAAAGCGAAAAGTGCAGCCCCCCCTCAGCGCTTTTCCGCAGTAGCGCGCGAAATATGAAAATGATATTCGCGCGCAAGCATATCCGGTATTTAGCTATACGCGCGTGCGCATAAAATTTAACCACGTGCATAATTAACGACGGGATAAAAAGCGCAGAGGCGCCTCGCGACTACCTATATGCCATTTCAGGCGGTATAGGCGCCGCCGCTGGTATACGGGTTTTACAGTACAAGCTTTACTTGCGCATCTACAACGTTGGGATGATTCACATCGAACCTTCATCTTGGAATAAAATAAGCGCCCTTTTTAAAATTTTAAACTACGATTCTGCGAATACGAAACGTATCATTTCACCCGACCTAAACGCCCCTTAAAAATCCATCATTAACACCTCGCACCTACCAATCGAACCTCTCCCCTTCCCTCCCGCATCCATCAAACTCGCACTTACAAACTCTCCGCTCTCTCTCTCTCTCTCTCAAACCATATACCCCGCACACATACAACCTCTCTCTCCCAGCGTTCAGAAAAAAGCCGTAACCTCAGGTTCGAAAAAAATCCTCGCGGCGCCGAAAAAAACATAGCATAAACGCGGGGCCGTAAATTTCGGCGCGCGCGAAATCGCGCACAATTTGCGGAGCCGTAATCACACGTTCCGGTTTTTCGCGCAGCACTACACAGCGCGAGCGCACGGCAGCGCTTTTAACGAGAGCCGTATATTCTTCAAACGTCGCGAGAGAGAGAGAGAGAGAGTATGTGGGGTTGGTTGGTTGCAGCGGAGATGTGAGACAAAGGAAATTCTTGTAAGAGGCTGCAGGGGTGGCGGCGCGGAACGTGATTGATTCGGGAGGTTAGTTAGGGCAAGTGTCGAGTTCATTTGCGGGGTTTTGTGTTTTTATGAGGGGACGCGAAGAGGAGGGCCTTTGATTAGAAAATAAAGGATGGGGATTTTTACTTTGCAGTTTTACGGGGATGCGGACCAATGATATAAATCAAAATAAATGAAAATAAAAAGCGTAAAAATGCCGGAGGTTGCCAAAGTGTCTTTTCTTTTTTACCCCGCGATGACGCACGAGAATACTTTTTGAATAACGTAAATTGCCGGTATACAGGATACCTCTTTAAAATAAATAACTTTCAAATATTTTCAAGCTTTTATACGCGGCTACTTGCTCTTTTCTCCCAAACCCTGTAAAAACTTCAAACCTGCGCGCTGTGTGTGCGTCTGACGCACGTCTTCCGCGTAAATAACTTTAATTCTCCCTATCCCGACGACAGCGCTCGCATTCTTCAAAACCTTCTCCTCCGCCAGCAGCAGCAGCGCCGAAAAAAGAACCTCGCGCGGCGCGTCATTTTTTTCCTCCTCTTGACTGCGCCGCACTCTCTCTCTCTCTCTCTCTCGTAAACCGCGTATAGATTTTTACGCGCAGCACTTTAGCCGGCCATTAGCGGGCCAAAGTAATACGAAAAGTAACAGTATATAGCATCAGCGCGCGGCGCCGAGCTCGTAAACATCGACGCGCGCGGCCCGCGGGTCGATGAGAGTTTTCGGGCGCATGAAAAAAAAGAAAGGAGAGAAGTGAGAGGGAGAGATAGAGCATGCGAAAATGTATGCCTCGGCTAAGCTAATTGCACGGTATTAAGGACGAGGCGAAGGTCGAAGAGAGAGGACGATGATCGATGCGTATCGATGAGCATTACGAAGATAGGTGCTCGCTTTTATTGCAAGCAGCGAGCCGCGAATGGCGAAGTTTTGAAATTGAAACAAACTGCAGTCGATTTGTCTTGCAGTTTAAGTGGGTTCTTGAAAATTCGACTAGCGTGATAATAAATGCATTGCACTTTGTATGAAATTTCAAAGAAAATGTAATTCACGTATATAAAGTGTAATATCGTTAATACGTAATGTATAATGGTATATCAAAATTGAAAATAACGTTAAAATTGATTATTCTTCTCAAATAATAACACATCCCCGTGGCATTAAAATTTAAACTTTATATATGAAAGGCCGGGCAACGTACTTTTACGTCGAAACAATCTTACGCAAATCATAATGATCCTCGCCTACGCATACTCGCGAGCAACAGCGCCTCAATCTCTCTCTTTCTTTCCTCTTCTCGGACGCTTCGTTTCCCCTCTTTCTCTCTCATATTCTCCGAGCACTCGAGGGCGCTAATAAGGGCCCGAAGTTTCACTTTCCTCCCTTTTTTCTCCCTCCCCCTTCTGTACGCGCAGCGCTATACACCCGGCGAAATGAGAGGCTGCGCGTCGTAAAGGCGCGAAATAACCACCGCGCGAGCGCGTCTCGAGAAGCAAAAAAAAAGTAACTCTCCGAGCGCGCGAAGGAAAGAGAAAGCGAAGAAGACCGCGTAGAAACAATAATTTAAGAAAGGGCTCGGGCGAACAATGGAAGGGAAGAAGTAAGGTTAAAGGAAGATAGCGCGTCCTGAATCACGGCGACAGTGATTTCCTAATAAAAGTCCGCGAGTTGGTACGCGAATGCACACATACAGTGTTGGTTGGTTTAATGGTAATAAATGGGCATAATAAAGCCATAAAAGCGACTGCGCTCGCGCGATTCTTCGCGGTGAATTCGCGCTTCTGTTCGGAGTCTGTCTCTTCCGAGGATGATCGCGAGGAGGTCGTATTTTCGTTTTTTAGCGTATAGTGCGTGAAACGGTTTTCGAAAAATGTAGGTTGCTGCGAGATGTGGCTCCGAGGAAGAGGTTCGTATGAAGTACGAGGAATGCCTCGGTTGATTAAAAATAATGTTCAATAAATGTTGAGAAAAGATCGCGCCGGTCGCTCGGAGCACCACTTCTGCGAACTATATACACTCTTCCACGCGTCAAGAGAGAAGAGGAGCAACAAAACACGTCGATTGAAAAATGCTCGAGTCGAGCGTGAACCACGAGAGAGGGAAAAGGCAAAAGGAAGGCTCTGGAATATCGGCATTAATAGCTTTATGCTTTATTGCTCTGCCGTCGCTCCGAGGCTCTCTTGCGCGCTTATTCGGCGGCGCATCGGCGTAAAAATTTTTATGTTTTACGGCACGCGCACTCGCGTACGAGTGTGTCTGTACTTATATATATCCCTTTTTTTCTCGCGGTTCTAGAATGGAAAGCGAAAACCACTCGCAAGAAAGGTATTAGAAACGCGTGCCATTTTTAGATATATCACATGGTCGGTCGGTTCGCGTTCGCAGATTTAGTTATTAGCGGTGAATTTATCACAGCTGATTAAGCTGAGCAGTGAATTAGGGTGAAAGCGCGCGGTTTCTGCCAGTCGCGACGCAGAAGTTGCGTAACGATTTGTGTATTTACGAGGGCTGCTGCTGTTTTGACGTGCGGCGAAGCGTGTATGTAAGCAAATTTTATGGAAAGTAATAAATATCGCGACTGTTACGGCCGTTTTTGCGATACTCTCGTTGACCGTGTAATTTATTATTTGGTAAGTTTAATTAAATAACGTGAAAAACGCGATATTTTCCAAAAGTTTATTGCAAAATCTCCGATAACCGGGTAATACGGCTTGGGAAATCCGATACCCCATTGGCTCTGGTAGACCGCGCGGCACTTTTGATTTCACCTCATCCCGTGCAATAAACGACATATCACACAGCGCGCGATAATTCAACGACGCGTGGAAATAACAATAACGCTCGAATCGACGAACCCCTACTCGCGTTCCTAATATACACACGCGCACACATGCGCTGGACAAGGAACAAATGACGGCGCACGGAATGCGCTTTGTTCCCTCTCTCTCTTTCTCAACTCCGGCTCGGCAATTGCTTCTTCGGTCTAGCTCTTCGTTTTCTATGCTCGCAGCGCGGGACCGTATAGATAAATGCTCCTCTTTCTCGCGCCTTCGCTCGCATTGTGGGATCGCGGCCATATACCTACGTTTTGTATAATTCTGTTAGTGCGCGTTTTTTGCGGATCGGAATTCTTTCGTCCAGTTGAGAAACTTTTTTTCTTTTGGTTGCGTTGGCACTTTACAAACTGTTTACGAAGCGATACGAGCCTTTCGTGCGTACGCACCGAACGTGGTATATTGCGTATAATTTAGCTATTTGGATCTTAATTATAACAACGTCGCGCAAACTCGTTTCAATATCACCCATTTTACACCTATCCGAGCCTAATAACTTTAATACTAACGACGCCGACTTGCAACAAAATTGTATACAAAATACCCAGAAACGACACGTGAAATTCCGCCTCCCCGTAACACCCAAATGATAGTCCTTTACTCTTCTATACCGAAGAGGCGAACAACAACCCGTGGTTTATTCCTCTCCGCCCGGAGCGCGGTATGTATACGCGCCGCAGTCTCGATTATTAACTCTCCGACCTGGCGCGAGCGTCCCCCTCTCCCTGAGGCCGGCCTTAATTTTCGCGCGCCGCGTCAAACGATGATGATGCTCGGCGAAGGGCCGAGAGACAGAGAGAGTGTAAATTAAGGGACACGGGGAACGATTGCGCGCGCCGCCGCCGCCGCGAGAGAAAATTGAATATTCGCAAGAGCACTTTAGGTAAGGGTTATAGGGCTGTATAATGGGGGTTCTTCTGTCGTTAGAGTAATGCGGGTAGAGGTATATACAGTATATAATGGCGTTTTTGGATCGGAGTGCAATTTGGGATGTAACGAATTATACAATTCGTTTTGTTATAAAAATGTGAGAGCGGTTGCATAATAATGTAAAGTCGCGCAACATCAGCCATTGTTATTAAAACGGAACGACAATGTATTATGCGAGATGATTCACGCACACGCATAACATAGTCGCGCGACATACATATCATTCTGCCGAGCCGCGCAAATAAAACGTTTATGAATATTGATAAATGCTCGCCAAGGGATAATGAATACATAAACCGCCGGCTCTCTTAATGCGCATAACACGCATTGTCTCTCTCTCTCTCTCTCTCTCTCTCTCTCTCTCTCTCTCTACCTCTCGCCCGATGTTTTACAATCCTAAAACAGTGCATAAATTAAGGTGTCCACTCTCTACCCGCCAGCTCTTTATTTTGATTTATCCGGAGCATCGCGCGCGAGCGCTAAACTCTCTTCGTCTACGCACGCATCTTATCCAGTATACGTATCCCATAGCTATATATACGAGCGCTCGCATAATTGCAAATTGCGCGGCAGAGCGAGGGATATAAATTGTCCTTAACGAGCTTGTAATTTGCAAGTTGTACCTGGCACGCGCGCACGCGGAGAGTCGCTGCGCGCATGTCTCGTGTGTTTGCACAAGGAGAGGGTATTTCGGGCGATGCTGCGCGCCGAGGCGATTGAAATTGAATCGGAGACGCGAGCGCGCGGCCGTCTGACGAGCTTTTAATGCGAAGGTGGCCGGGAAATTGGAGGCTATCGTCTTCATTGTTGTCGAAGAGTGTATGGAGAGTGAGGTGTTATTATAACGGATCAAGAGTGAGAGAGGCTGGATTTGGATTTATAAATTGCGAAATCGAGCGGCTGAATACGTTTTAATTGAATCGCTGTTTTTTTTTTTTTTTTATATAAGAGAAATGGTCGTTATAAGCGTGCTTATATGTATTTTTGAATTTTCAATTGGATTAACAAGTCGAGTCGTTAAAAACGACACTTTAGCATCGGCTCGACAATATAACCTTCGTAAAATATATTGACCGGGGCATATATAATGAAAATATTTGAAAAATGTGCCGTTGCAATCGTTCGAGCGGCAACGTCAAACCTTCATCTCTCTCTCTTTCACTCCTTTTCGATCCCAAATTAAAAGCGCGTCGGCCACGATAATACATCTGAAAAATCATCCAAAGAGAACAAGATCGATGAAGCCTTTCTTTCTCTCTCCCCTCAATCTATCTCGACCATCACCACCACCACCATCATCATCATCATCGTGCCTTACAACCAGACAAACCTCCACGCTAAATTATCGACTTTAATGATCTCGATAACACGCTGTATATGGCCGCGGCAGGCAGCGCCGAAACTAAAGGAATGCGCATCACACTTCGTAAGAATCTCGTTAAGACGCATAGCCGCGTATATAATACACTCTGACTTTGAGCGCGCAGCTGCGCACGCGAAAAAAAGAGAGACACGCGCCTTTGTGCGGGCGGCATATTGTCCGACGACCTATCGATGGCCCGCATCGCCCGTCGTCCCGCTGGCTTTTCTGCGTATATACATAAGGACACGGCTAATCCAGTGGGCCGCAGGTCCATCGTTTTGGCGTTAGCGCGAGAGACAGGGAGGATTCTCATTGTGCGTAGGTGTCTTTTGTGCCGTATAAGGTGAGGCATTGTCGCGAGGTGACGGCCGAGAGTGTGGAGATGTGATAAATATTTGGTACATGGAAGAGAGTATCGAAGGATGGGATCGATCGGTAGTTTTTTTTGTGATTTTCGGGGGGCGAGATGGATATTGAGCCACGTGAGAAAGATGTCTTTTTAGGCGAGAACGGAAGCGCACTGTAGTAAGCATTGTAGAAGAATATCGCATATCCTTGTAGCTATGTGTATGTCATGAAAAAATAGAGAATTTTCTAGATATAGAGTCGCGAGAAGTCCCCGAGTGTAAGTATTTCGACGAAGCTCGAGACGAGGGAGTGAGAACGGCACGCGCGCAATCGCAACCATTCGGATGCCTTGCGCCCCGACGACGAGACAATTACGGCGCAATTAAAGCCGCGCAAGTATGTTCAATCGTTTGTCTCTTTCCCTGTTCTTCTCCTTCTTCCTCTTGTTCGCCGACGAGTCGCCGCTAACATAGCGTGAAATACTATTCCCACGCAACGCGCACGTGGCGATTGTTTGTTAGCCGCACGCGCGCGCGCGGCTATTTCGACAAAACAGCATTTTTCGCATACGTTGCCCGTGTATTATAAAGTAAGATCGCATAAACAGGGGACAGCTGAGACATGCGTGTCAGCGTTTATTTTGGAATACAAATATTTGAGAATATTCATAGGGTGGAATAAAAATGCGCATTCGACAACTCGAAGAAAAAGACACATGTCACTTGTCACGCGTCGATATCTACACGGAGTGAAAGAAATCAATAAAAATTACCAAACTGTCAAGTAATCTTGAGGCAGGCTTGTAAATCCAAAATTTTTACCAAACTTTTTAGCAATTTTTACAAAAAGTTTAGTAAAATTAACAAAAAGTTTAGTAAAAATTGCCAAAGTTTTGTAAAAATTGCCAAACAGTTTGGTAAAAAATTTAGATTTACAAGTCTGCCTCAGGATTACTTGACAGTTTGGTAATTTTTACTGAAAGTTTGTTAATTTTTACTGATTTCTTTCTCTCCGTGTATAGATCCCTCGAACCTTTTAATTTCCCATCTGGTCTTCGCGACTTGACTTTTTCTCCCCTCATTGTGCATCTACACCCACGATCTATCAACCGCGGCCAGTGTCTCTCTCCTCCCGGGAAAAAGGAGAAAGAAAAAGAAATTGAAAAACCTCCACCGTCCAGCTGCCCGCGTGTATATGTGTGTAGACACGCGCGTGTTTCTCATGACCCCGGAAGACCATCTGCCGCTCGGCTCGCGCGAAATTTCATTTGCATGCGCCCCCGTGAGAAAAAGTGTGCAGCCTTCCGTCGGCCGGAAAAAAGTTCACGGTTGCTTAACCCCGAGAGGGTCGGGTCAACCCTTTCTCCGGAATCAGTACACATTCGTACGCGTGTGTTTGGATTTCGCTGCTACAGCGGAAGTTCCAGGTGATCTCGAGTTTGTGAATAAGTACATTTTACGTGCTCTCTTTTCCTCGAAAAAGATGGACGTATTTAAAACGTAAAACGGTATCACGGAACCTCGAATCATCTTGAAATAGCTGCGTACACAGATGTACACCCGCGGACCATTAAAATCCATCAAAAGAACGATCGATTCTCTTTATTCGCGATGACTTAACACTACCTCCTCTCCCCCTCTCTCGACCCATAAAGCATGTACACTTTATTACACGTACATATACATCGTACATTAAAAGAACGAGCGAGCCTCTTTCTGCCTATCGGAAATTAACATCGCGGGGGATTCCTCCACCTCCTCTCTCTCTTTCTCCTTCAGCTCGCGATCTGAAATCGTCTAATAAGCCCGAACGATTTTTCAACTGTCAGAGTCGGCTGCGCGCGCTCGCATGATTCATCGAAAAATCCGAGCGCTCCGAGAGAGCTGAGATTTCGATCGAGATGTGCAGCGCCGAGAGAGAGAAGAAGAGAGCACCTGTTACCCCCTCGTCGAGATTGTTTCACCGATTTCTTGGGCATATTTTACAAATGTTCCGGGCGCTGTCTCGATTAGTAAAATCGAGCGGGATCCTTTTTCTCTTTCTCCCTCTCACCGGGATTTTAATGAAGGCGTCGTTTACAGGGTCTTTTTTCGGAGCTGTCAGAGGCCTTTATCGCTTGTAAATTCATTTATATTTTTCAGATGGATTATGGAAAACTCGTTTTATTAACTCGTCGAAGGTTTATCCATTTGTCAGAGTGGACGTGCGTGCCTGACAATATCAAAATCAACAGGCCTCAAATACCTATGTTAATAAAGTCACATCTATGACTCTACATACGATTCGAAAGACTATTATTTTTTGTATGACCCTAATAAACAACAATGCGCTAACCCCGAACAAACTGTACACATATGTACAAGGGCGATACACCTCGCGCGCGCACGCGCGTACCTTTCACAACAATAACATTAAAATTCAAATGAGATTTAAAATGTCGAGGCGCGTGCGCGCGCGGGACGGTACTACAATTTCCTGCGCGTACTACACACACACACATATACACAGACAAGTCGTAACCCGAGAGACAGAGCGCTCACGATATTGTCCGACCGGTCGTCCAATAATCGCGGACTCGTGTTCGCCG
The DNA here is from genome assembly GCA_036365515.1 of Torymus aiolomorphi. NCBI lineage: Eukaryota > Metazoa > Arthropoda > Insecta > Hymenoptera > Torymidae > Torymus > Torymus aiolomorphi. Next base: position 58,491,405 of record CM070873.1, on the reverse strand, counting down.
CAACGTCAAACATCGTCCGGCAAAGAGAGAGAAAAGAGAGACGCAAGCGAGTACATGAAATATCGTCGCGGACGCATTAAGCGCTCGTAATTCATCGATGGCCGAGCTGAAAAAAGCCTCGGACTGTGTGGAGAGAACAAGGAGAGAAAGAGAGAAGAGTTGAGAGACGGTTCGAGTCCGAAGGGAGAGTCGTCCCTCGAACGTCTCAATCGCGCTGTGTTACGTGAATATCGGCAAGCGGTAATCGAGAATAATACCAAATAACGGAGCTAAATATAAAACATCTCTTTTGTAAACAAGATTTTCTCGAAAATAGCATTTTAACAGTACATTTCGCGAGATAATTTGAAATAAAAAGGTATATTCAATAGCTCGGTACTCCTATCAATACAATATCTCACACTACCGATCTCCAATAGAACCCATAAACCCGTCGCGGCTGCGTTCGCAGAAAACGAACTCGCGGCCGAGACTAGCTCGCGAAATATACGGCAGAAGCTAGCGCAGCACAACGAAAGATAACCATAAACCCCCTCGCATGCATCTGCAAGGCCATTAGACAAGGCTCGATCTCTAACCGTGCACTATAGAGACGTAAACAGTATCACGATAGAGGCTCGCGAGCGTTATTTACGCTCGCCATTCTGCACTCCCCATGCCGCCGTTATAAACGTTCGGTTTTATTATTCGCCGGTCGCGCGAGAGATCGATCGCAGATCGAGGACTTATGATACGCGCGCGCGTGGCGGTGTGTATATATAGGAAAAAGGATACGGAGCCACCCAAGACGCGGCGATTCGTCGCGGTTATTTTCTGCGTATAATTGAAAAGTCGCGATGCTCGTGTTGCGAGTTCGCGCTCGAGTGGTCGCGTAAGCGATTAATTATTGCGCGTCGGAGAGAGAGTTTTTGTGTCGGCGGGTGTCCCTTCTTCTTGTCTTATAAACGCGCCGGGGGCGCGTAACAGTGCGGTAGGTGCACGCGGTGACTATAGGGAGGTTATAAGAATGTCAGCGGGGACAATTGAGAAGTGGTACTGGTCGCGTAGGTATGTAGGGGTTTAATTGGATCAATAATTTAGAGCAACGAGCGAATGGGGTGGTAAAGTTGCATTAGACAAATTCGAAGTGTCTAGACTTTTTTGAAATTGCTTATATTAATCGGGAACTACTGTAGCAACTTGTATAATTGAGCTAATAAAGTGCTCAGTCTATATCTAAAAAATTTGTGGGCCATATATTGCCCACAGTGTTGGACAAGTATGGGCAATATATGGGCCATTGCAAGCCATATTAGAGCAATATAGAGAAATATATGGGAGATACTCGGCCCCGGCACCTGAGCCGAATTCGGGCTGGAATCGGGCCATAGTATTCCCACGAGTATCCCATATAGTTCCCATATTATTCCCATATTTTTAATTTCATAAGAACCATTAACAACAAAAAATAAATAAAATAAATAAATAAATAAGCGTAAAAAACAATCCTATTGTGCATGTACTGTGACTGTAAAATATATATAAAAAAAAAAAATTCTTTGAGTGGATTCGAACCTCGAACCTTTGAATTACTAGACTTGCTCGGTACCGACTAAGCTATTTAGTTATGTTTATATCAAAGGATCAAATGGAGGTTAATACTTAAACGACATCATCATTCGTTTCAGATTACAGCCTAGATAATCTCCATTTGATCCTTTGATATAAACATAACTAAATAGCTTAGTCGGTACCGAGCAAGTCTAGTAATTCAAAGGTTCGAGGTTCGAATCCACTCAAAGAATTTTTCTTTTTTATATATATATTTTACAGTCACAGTACATGTACAATAGGATTGTTTTTTACGCTTATTTATTTATTTATGTTGTTTTTTTTGTTAATGGTTCTCATGAAAATAAATATGGGACTAATATTGCAACTATATGGGAACTATATGGGATACTGGTGGGAATACTATGGCCCGATTCCAGCCTGAATTCGGCTCAGGCGCCGGGGCCGAGTATCTTCCATATATTGCTCTAATGTGGCTTGCAATGGCCCATATATTGCCCATACGTGTCCAACACTGTGGGCAATGTATGACCCACAAATTTTTTTTTGCGCGGGCTTTTATCTGCGGCTGCAGTCATCCGCGGCCGTTAAAAATACGATTACCCCGCGCGCTCCACATTCGCGCACGCAATTACAAATCCGCCGCAACTTATTATATTACCCCAACCCAACCCTCAACGCCCACGTATACATATCCACCCGATCGAGCGCTCTAACCGTATACACACACGCGCAAAAGCCGATAAATCGCGCGACACTCGCTCGCTAATTACCTCGGTACACCTAATCCCCTAATCGCCCGCCGACATCTTAATTACGCCGGCCCTTTTCTAGGTGCTAATGGTCGCAATAAATTTAATAACGCGAACTAGCGCGTATATATAATTCTCTCCTCCCACTTTGCCGGGGGCTAATGGAGGCGGGCCTTATCGAAGAGGCGCACTCTTCGCCTTACGGGTGGCTATCGGGGCCCTAAAAGGCCTTTTATCTCCCTCCTCTTAGCTGACGCTGCGCTTTTTCGTTTTGGACGAGGCGTGTGTGTTATGAGTCGGAGGTTGCGCGTGTGTCTGTCTGTGTGTGCATCGGTGCCGTGAGAAGGCGACCGCGCGGTCCGACGAGAGTGCGTGAATTTTACACGCGCGAAAATGTCGGATTAACGCTTCGGGTCGTCGTGAGTCCTTTTTTTCTGACTCTTGACGGGGGGAGATATTATGTATAGTGCAGCGAGGAAGAATGTTAAAAGGATTTTTACAGTCGTGTTGGTCCTCGGCGCGTTCGTTTGGGAGGGTAAACGTTTGTAATAATGGATATTTTATAAGGATTATTGGAGGCGATAAGTTTCTCGTGACTGCTGCTGCTGCGTGTTAGGTAACTTGGCGAACAATTCAATTTGAAAAGTTTATCGCAAGAGAATCGATGACTCAGCTGTATAGTGTATATATCTCCATATCTCTCTCTCTCTCTCTCTCTCTCTCTCTCTCTCTCTCTCTCTCTCTCTCTCCTCTATGCCGTTAACAGCGAAACGGCTCTATTTCCATAATCGCGCATGTGTCCGCGAGCGCACGCGCGCACAATCGCGACGCGTATATATTTCATAATGTCCTATTACGTGTATAAATCACTCGGTCTAAAATACACGCTGCTGAGATTGACTTTTACGTTTAAATTTAAGTAAAATAATATACATACATTCGCGTACATACACGTTACATACAGAGGACATAAAAAGTCTGTTGCATATATGTTGCGAAAAAAGTAATTATCGGAACGTTCGTCAAACCGCATTTTTATGAACTTCGCCTTGGGGATTTCGAGTATTACGTTTTTCGGGCGCGAACCACGCCGGCCCGATTTCATATTAAGTACACTCGCGCGGCACAGGGAAACGAAACTCGAATCGGCTCCTTAATCTCTGCTTTATTGTACCCGAGTTCTTTATTTTTTGCGCAAGTGAAGCCGCGGCGTGAGTAACAACATCGGAATGTGGTTCCTCCTTTTTTTTCTGATAGATTATCGCTAAGACGTCTTTATTGACGGTTCGTACGATTCTCTCTCTCTCTTTTTTTATATGGGAAACGATTCGCTCCGTTTGATTTTCAGGCGCAATTCACCATCGTCCCAGACGATCTTTAATTTCGATAATACGCTTTTAATGCCAACTGCCCGCTATAAAACCCCTTATCCTCGTTTCGTTTTATTGTTCCCCGCGGTCTAATAACGCAGTGGTTCGCGAGATCGGCCCACTTATCATCCAAATTCATTCATTATAACGCAACCTCACCACCTCTCGTACTAATTCCCCGTCATAAACCATCAAACCGCGCCATATTTTTCCACTAAAACGCGTGCATATATATTCCCATTTATACCGATGCAAACAATTTTGGCGTATACACGTGTGCGATCGTTACTCCTCCGTAACGGCTCGTAAAGTGTGAATAAAGGCGCGAGATGTGGGTCACGCCCCGCACGTGCCGCGTGCACGTATATGCATGAGGTCTACGGGGGCCCACGCATGCGCACATGCGAGAGACTTCCTGCTGTCTGGCGCGGATTAGACGAAGTATAAGTGCGCGAGGACTTTCTAGGAGAGACGCGCGACTCGCGGAAGAGGCTGCAGAGAGAGATATATGAGGTTAGAGAGTAGAATTTTCGAATTGTCACGGCTCAGGTGAAATGCGATCGTAAATCGTGTTGGATAATAATTGGAGTTTTTTTTTTCGAGTGCTTTTAGTGAATGTTCGAATGGTTTGTAGTATACAGCGTTGAATTGCAACATGTGGGTAAAGTGTATTTTATAACGATTATTAAATCGACTGAATACTAACGAACTCGTATTTTAGAACCATACTTAATCGTAGCGCGAGGAATTAAATCAAAGCTGAAAATAAATTAAACACGCGAAACATTCTACACATTCGCTGAATTTAATTTAGAGTACGTATATATATACATGTGTTTTCTCACACACATATATATATATATACACACACACACACACACACACCCACACACACACACACACACACACACACACACACACACACACACACACACACACACACACACACACACACACACACACACACACACACACACACACACACACACACACACACACACACACACACACACACACACACACACACACACACACACACACACACACACGCTTTGCTTTCGATTCCACAAGTTCGCTCACCACACACACATATATGATCTCAACCCATTTTTTGCACGCGAATAAATTTCAGAATTACGACTGCGCGTATACTGCGGATAATTTTTTGAATCTTAAGTATCGCCGACACGCGCTCGCCTCTCCTCCGCTTCTTGCTCTCTTTTTATGAGCGTGTTTACCGCGCGCGGCACCGCCGAAGACTCGTTTCTTTTATCTTTTTATTATTTTCTTTTCGGCGACTCGTAATATTCCGGAGCGACCGTTGACTTTCTAAGTGCAGGGCAAAAGTGGCACGCAGCCGGTGATATTTTTTTTTTGTTTTTATTATACCGCGGTGGGTGGAAAAACGGAACTTTTCGTCAGAGTGAAAAGGGCGCCACTACCCACGTCACAAGAGACGCGATGTTTTGTTACGCGACGACAAATTTGAATACATGCGTGTGTGTCATACGGAAAAATCGTAGGAGTTCATCGCTTTTGTGCGGTGGTATATTTGAGTATGCGACATATCGGGAGGGAGGGACGAAGTTTTTGTCCGCCTGTGACTTAATTTTTACGTTACGGATTTTGGAGGCCCAATTTGTCGCCTGTGGAAGCTTTTGAAATCACAGGAAATAATGGCTCTGAGAAATTGGAGCATTAGTTAAGCATAAAAGACATTCATATAATCAAAGCATAATAAGTATAGTATATTTTAAAATTATCATTGTTTTTCGGTATTAGGTAACGCCCACGCAGGTTTTACGTGGGTTCCATACGCGACTTATACCGATGTTCCCAAGGTGTCATTAAAATTATTCTTAAAATTAAATTCAGAATACACTACTATTTTTAAACTACGAAATATATTTTAAAAATAATTATGCATTCCAACGAGCATTTCCTTACACACTAAAAAAAGTTCGAGAAATTCTGTAACCAACCCTTAGCCTTGATTACAGATTTCCTACAAACCTCAGCGAAAACTCTATACGCTTCTTCCAAAGCGCGGATAGAACCCGAAACTCACTTTTTCCCTTGACAAACTCCGAGTTGAGATCAGCCTCGGCATGCCGGCAATTGTCGACGATCAGCAGGAGCAATAGTAGCGCGGCTACGCCCCACTGGAACAGCGGCCCGGGCGCTTTAAACCTCGACAGCAGGGCTCGCGTGGCGCCGTACATGATGAGCGGCGCAGCTCATGCCAGCCCCTGTCCCTCCAGCCTTTCCTCTGGCCCCTTCGGAGAAGTGTCGAACGTGGGCTCTTCACGAGGCTAGTGGCGACGTCCTGGCGGTGGGCTGCTGCTGTGGTGCCATCGCGCGAGCTCCTCGTCGTTGGTGCTGGCTCAGTCCTAATAAACCATGGTTCTGTAACAAAAAGAAAGTGAATCGTTAGTTTGATTGCTAACAAAGTAGTGAAGTTTTCGGGGGAACTCGTCTGGCGCATTGATTAGGTTCTCACGCGAGTATGAAAAGGGAGATTTATATATATAGAGACAAATTAGCAGGATGGAAAAGTGCCGATTAATTATACGCTTCTTAACTAGGGACGCGCGCGTAAATCTCGCGGCTGAATTAGTGTTGCGTGGTCGTAGAAAAAATCTTAATTCTATGGCGAATTGTTTTTCGCCCCGCAAAAATGGATAATAAGGTTGCGCGCACACACGCACACTTTACTGCATGCGCTTTCTCTCCACACCCATTAATCATATTTAAGCTCTCTGCGCTAACGATTTTCTAATAAACTTTGCGTACGCGCCGGGCGTTTCGCGTTATATATGCGGCATGCACTTTCACGTTTTAGTTGTTATACCAGCATGCGCGAATGTGTGTATACCACGCTCATCAAGTGCCGTTGATGCGCGTGTACTCGCGATGCGATTTTTAGTTTTCAAAATTCTCTCGCGCAACAATAAAGTCGCGTGAGTTATAGCCGTGCGATAGTTGCTTATTATTATACACACGTGGCGATCCGGAAAAATCGGCGAAGTGTACGTAATGTAATGATTCTAAATCATCTTAATGACCCGTATGAGACAGATTCTAGGTGTGGCGCCCCTCGTATACACACGGGATACGCATGGAATCCTTTCGCTTATTCTAACTATTCATAACGTGCAACTTTCAACGTTGTACTAAATCTCAGGTCTGAATGTGTAAAGGATATTTTTAAAACGCTAAACAAATCATGCTAAACGATTGAAATACTACAATGAAGAAATGAAAAGATATTTTCAATGTACATACGAAAAATATCAATTTTAAAACCTTCAATACCCACGACACACGCTCGTCGCCGAAGGCCGCAGCTTACAGGGTCCGTGTGCGCGTCGCTCGACAACAGATCATGCGGCGATCGTCGATATACGAGTGTTCGCTGGCCAACAGCAGCATGTAGCAGCAGGAGAATGAAAGAACCGAAGAACGACGCGAGACGAAGAAACACGGCGAGAGAGAGAGAGAGAGAGAGGAGGAGACGAACGAGAGGAGAAAGACAGAGAAGACAATGCCGCGAACAGCAGGTGTTGCCGCGCGCCCGGGGAGGATCCTCCTCTCCTTTGTTCGCTTCGCACTCCCGCGGAGAAAGACTACAGAGAGGGAAGGAGAGAGAGAGAATCGCCTTTTTTGGGACGGTAGACGCGACCGAATACACATATATATATATCGCAAACAAATGGACCGCGCCTCGTTTCAGGGGAGACGAGACTTTAATTACCGGAGACGGCTCGCGCCGGGCTGCGCAGATTTACGGGCTCTCGCGAGGCTCGCGCGTTTGTTTCTCCTTTTTCAATCGGACCGTAATAAGGTGTAATTTGGTGGTAATTTGTTGCGGTCCCGCGCACGTGATTTATTAATGTAGAGCGCTTTTTCGCTAGCGAGCGACTATGAAAATTTCGTCGATATTATTTTCAAGCGTAAATCACGGCAAACTTTGAACCACCGTTTATATACGCACATTCTCTCACTCTCCCCGTACGATAGATGAAATTCATACACCCTCCTCGGATTTTCGCAATAGACCTTGTCCCTCTCCCACTTCTTTCCGTGAATTCGCTCGGCGGAGCCGCGATCGGCAGTGCTGATAAAAAGCCTCCTCCGGAGAAATAAAGCACGCCGCCGTGCCGCGGAACATTAATCCGACAAGTCGTCGTCGTCGTCCCCTGGGGGCCGATGAGCGCGAGATAGGACGCGCCGCGGCGTAAGTGCAAACTGCGTAGACGCGGCTGATCGATCGCAGCTCGGTGCGAGCGTCAAAAATGTCGTCGACCGGTTCTCCTCTCGCGCGGCATTCCTTTCCGCTGGCGCCTGCGCGCGTGTACTTTAATTGTAAGAAAGGATCAGGCGCGAGGGGGTACGTACATATCTGCATGCGCGATGCGGTTGCCGAGATATGGGTTATTAAAGTTGAGGTTTCGGAAGTGTGTGTATACAGGGACGGGAGAAAGGGGTCGGAGAGAACGAAGGATCATTGTTCACGGTTTGATATTCTTTTGACGAAGGGGATAATATATATAATGGAACCGAAATATTTCTCTGTAATTAATAAATCGTGACTCGGGACATTCTTCCGCACTCTCGCCGGCTCCCTTGATTCACCGATTCGAAACGCGCAATGAGTTCTTATCGGGCTACACCAACAAAGGCCGAAACACACGCACACACACGCCGAAATCCAGATCAGACGCGGCAATTACACACCGCGCTCACAAAGTTATACCCGCGGCGGCGCTATAGCTATTCCAACCTCGCATCCTCCGACCTCGTACTACACGATTTTTATACCGATCCTCCTGCTTCTCCTCTTCCCCTTCTAGCGCCGCGTTCCGATACCTCTTTCTCTACGTATATCCCCTTTAATTACCCGTCGCCCGCGAAATCCGAAGCGCGCGCGCGCTCGCTCGCGCACAGTGCGATTTCGATCGTTCCCCGCGCGATCGTTATCTCATAGCTCGGCTTCTCTCTCTCTCTCTCTCTCGCTCTCAGGGCAAAAAAGCCAGGAATTCCCTGCAGGGATCCGGGATCGTGCGCGCGTGTGCGAGCGAGTGAGAGAGGGAGATAAGACTGCAAAGCGAAGGGGAAGAGGAGGACGGAGAATTAAGGGTCCGCGGCGCACGACATCCAGCCTCGTATTTATCTCTCGCTCGCTTGCTTCTTCCTTCCTTCCTTCCTTCCTTCGCCCTTTATATTCTCCTTCTCTCGCGAAAAAGTAGCGAGTACGTGAGCGCGGCTTCTTTGAGGGGTCGAACAAAAAGAGAGAGAGGAACGAGGTGTATATATATATATATATACACGTTGCTACGAGAGTCTGTGTGTTAAGGGCAAGGGCAGCGCGCGGCGGTTGCTTATGCATTCATATCCTTGTTCGAGAAGGGAAGAGGAGCTGATTGTTTCCACAAAACGCCGCGCGCTGCACACACGTCGAAATCCGTGTACGCAGGTTTGTTTCGAACAATGTCCCTCGAGGGGATAACTTTTTTTTTTCATCGACAAATCCAACGGGTGTCGATTATATACACTTTTACGTACAACTGCACTGTAAAGACAACAACGATGTTACAAAAAAAATATAGTATTAAAAAGCAGGATAAAGCACCGCAATTTTCCAAAATATCCGGCGCGTATTTCGGACGGCTTCGTGGAAGCGGCAGACCGCCGTGTTCTCCAGAAGCACTTTTCGGCCGAATTACAGCACCGACACTGGGAGAGAAAGAGCGAGCGTAATTGCCCAGTTCTTAAACTCTCCTTCTCTCTCTCGCGAGCGCGCGCGCGCAGGGGCAAAAAGTCCGAGATTCCGCGGCTCTTAAATGCCGCGGCGTTCGGCGCTAACGCGAAAAAACGAGATTTAATCGCTCTGTCCGCCAGCGTATAGAAAGCTATACGGACAGCGCGGTTATATATCCCCAGGTGTACGTACATCGACTTCGCGAATATCACGCACGACTTGAGCTGTGCAGTGTAGCAGTAGTTTTCGAGCCGAGAATGTAGCGACGGGAACCCACAAGAGACAATGAAGACGAAGTGCATGACGATCGCGCGAGCGGCTTGTGTATAACGGTAGCAGCTGGTCGCGAACGTGATAAAACTCGCGGAGGGCTCTATAAAAATCGCTGATTTAGATCGAGACCTGCAGGAGTCGAAGCAGCTACACGGTGTGTGTATAGGCGAGCGGAGGATTGCTGCTCTTTCCCACTGTTCCGTACATGGCCTAACTACCGTCGTCGCGCTGATTGGAATGGCGTGGACGAGCGATCGGGCGAAATAAAGTCCGCGAGGGGGAAAGTGAATCCCGGCCGCTCGCCGATCCCATTATTGAGCGCCTCGCGCGCGCATATCGTTAAGTCGTCCTCGCGTCTTTCTCTCGCTCCGATACGTATATACACGTACACACGCGAGATAATAAAAGGGAATTCTGCATCCTTTTCTGCAGAGTCACGACGAGCGATGATGACGAAAGCGAGCACGCGGAGAGTATATACGTTTTTAATTAAACGCGCGCGCGCGAGTTCGCTCGGTCTACCTCGCGTTTTTGTTCTCCTTTATAATATACATCGTGCGAGAGGGAGTGAGAGAGAGAGTCAGCAGTTTTCTCGCAGAAGAAAAAGGCCGAGAGCACGCGGCGTGTCTGGATCACGATAAAGAACTCGTGACTTCTTCGGACCTCCCGGGTTCGTTGGCTCTCGCGCGAAGTCGAGAAAATCCGCGAGATGTGAGCTGCACGACAACGAGTGGAAGAGGGAGATGAAAACTGCCCCGGGGAACACGCGAGTGAGAAAGAGAAGGACGAATTCAGCCAGCTGAGAGAATCAGATCGATGCCGCACGACTCTTTTAGCTGGGGGATCGACTCGCGCGTTTTCCATTGTTTATCGAGAGAATTGTTGCTCTTTTGCCGCGAGAATGCAAAATACCTTCGGCATAGACCACACAATCATCTTTCTTCTCGGAACGTTTTCCCCGCACACGCGTAAGAGCGCCATTCACCACGGCAAATGCGCCCATTCCGCTTACACCTCGAGCGCGCGCAGACCTACCCGTGTTTTCGCGTATTATATACCCCAACCAGCACGTGCGCAAAAAGAAAAGCTCAGCGTGCGGAGGGAGAGCAGCAAGATAGAAACGAATGTGGAGTAAGTGCCGGGTAAAGGCGAGCGAGATTTAAGAGCGCACGCGCGCGAGCGAGCGTGCATCCTTGAGGGTTAAAGCCATAAAGGAGCAACACGAGGAAGAAGAAGAAGGAGATGGAGGAGGAGGAGAAGAAGCGGCAGCAGCTAAGCTGGAATTTCAGGGCACCCGCGCGCTCCATCCGGGACGCGGGGTCGACCTCTCGCGATTCCGGATCGTGACCAAAGGGTCGCTCTCGCGCTCGCTCGTGCAGCGCTGATGCGCCGACGATGATTTCAGCGTTCTCTCGCTGCGCGCCTTTTTTTCGATTGTCTGGATGTGTGTGTAGAGGTATGTATACAAGAGCCGCGATCGGCTGTCCGCGATATTTGCCTGCGAAGCGCGGACTGTGGGTCTGGGCAGTTGTAATCCAGGAGCGACTGGTCTTTGAGGTTTTCAGTAAGATTTACTTGAGGTTGAAGAGTAGTTGAGGAATTGAGACGTTAACAGTTGCATGTTTTGAGTTTTTTTAATGTGAAATTTATCAGTCACGTGTGCGGGTATTTCCTTGTAGATTACAAAATGTTTAAAATGTATAATATCAAGGTCGCTGTGTTATATGGACTTACATAAGCACACAGCATTACACTATCTATAAGGGGATCTCGCATAATTAATACATTCACAAAAAAAATAGTGCTCCTATTAAATTTTTATTTTGCTACTTTAAAGTCTACAATACGTCAACAAAGCTTAAAAAATAAAAGTTGTTTAAACAATGTATAAAGTGTGTGTGTGTTAATTAGATATTTTTTTTTTTTTTTGTTAAATTAACGACGTTTAAAACCACTTCTTCCAGAATTTCTTATTGCCAAAATTATTATCTCCACTCATAGCGTTAGAGCTTGGGTCTGATGATTCGATCTCTAAATACTCAAAAATTGGATTGTTCGGATCGACTTTCTTCCACGTATTATTATAAGTATCTGGAATTCTAAAAGACGAAATAAATTTAAAAATATCGATTAAATGAACTTATTTGAGTGAAGTTTAATAATAATTGTACGAAGCGCTCTTCCATCGAGATTATTAGAACTATAATAATTAACAGATTGTTATTGTGATTAAATGTGATCTACTGATGTAAATGTAACGATAAGTGAGCATTTACGAACCCTGAAATAGCTGTTGATTCCCACATGTTCATCAAAAAATTTGACATAGCCCATTCGCTTTCGGTTTTTGTTGGATCGATATCAGGATTTTCAACAACGAGGTTTAAATCGTCAGTGTGGCAAACACCTAAATGCAAATAATAATGGCTAGAAAATATCTAGATGCTGAAAAAACTTTGCTGTTTTGATAATTGTGGATTTTTTGCAAGGTATCCTACCGTAATCATTATCAGTGTGACTAAGTTTGCTGCTATAACTCTGAGATCCTTTAAAGGAAAAGTAATAAAAATAAACTGGACTCTTGGATGCTTTAGCCTGCAGCCTAATGCCATCCTCAAAGCCTATAAAGTACCTGTGATCCGTTAGCATTTTCACTAACTGTGGTACGGTTTCTTCACTGATCGTTTCGTCATCAAAATACTCTTGCCTTGATTCTGTAGCAAGATCTTCTAACTGTGCATTTGTAAGAGTATCATTGCTAAGCTCAATTAAGTAGGGAACTATAGACTCCCAATTGTCGTTAAGGTCATTTAGAATATTGTCATGAGGTGCGTAAGCTAAAAAACGTTTAATTAATTGAAGATTTAAATGAAAATTGTTAATTAAACAAATTCTTTATGGAGGAAACCTGCTACTGGGTCGCATCCTTCTTGACTAACTGAACCATACACGGCAGGCACATCGTAAGATTCTTTAGCTTCAAAAATTTCTTTAGGAGATTTCGTTAAAAATGGCGTCCAAGATGAATAAGGTTTTTCAATAACTGGAGCAAATGGAGCTTCTGGATTATATTTCCAGCCCTATTCGTTAAAAAAAAGCATAAGTACTGCGAAATGATTTACTAGTTTAAAGAATATTACTTGAAATTGAGCCGTTGCGTTCAGTAATCGGCGGACTGGTACTCTTTTTAAACAGCTGATCATTAGGACAGAGTTATCAGTGGGGCAATTAAGTAGAGCACCAAGTTTTTTAGCTTTTTTGGCGGGTTTGGTTTGGTACGCCCATGGATTAACGGCAGTGCCACTCAAACCAACGGATCCATGAAATAGACCTCGACTCATCGGTGATAAATAGTGATACTGTACACTCGAGGAGCCAGCGCTAAAGCCCACTAAAGTTATTTTTTTAGAATCACCACCAAAATACGCTATGTATTGATTTACCCAGCGGAGTGCCATTACTTGATCCTTCATTCCTAAGTTGCCCGGAACAACATAGTCTTGAGTACTAAGAAAGCCTAAGAAAATTTGTTTTCATATCATTTATCTGTCTAGATAGAGTGAATAGAATTAGCATACAACGAAGTACCTAATAGTCCAAGGCGATAATTAAACGTAACTAAAATCAGATTCTTATCAGCTAGATATTTATGTCCAAATATATTTCCACTGGCGTACATAAAAGATCCTCCATGTATAAAGAAGATAACAGGCATCGTTTTCTTAGAAATTGGTACATAAATGTTCAAGTATAAGCAGTCCTCCGAACCTGTAATTAGCCCATCTGATTCGGGTTGACCATTTGTATCTGGTGGTACATCAACATATTGGGCGCAAAAGTCACTCTGCTTGGTAGCGTTTAAAACTCCATTTTTAGTGTTCATCCAAATAAGAGATGGAACAGGATCCTACAATTTTCATACTTTAGAGTAGAGAAACTGATGAAAAAGATGAGTTAAAATCTTGGCAAAATAGTGATCGTATTTATTTAATACCTGGAACCTTAATATGTTTTGTGGTTGTTGTACATACGGTATACCTTCATAAGCAGCATATTTTCTGCCTTTTTGTGACGTTTTGTAATATCCCATTACGGTACCCAAGTTTGGTATATATACTGTTGGAGTATCGTTTTCTTCACTACTGCTCGCACTTGTAAAAACTACCATAAAAAATCCAGATATGAAGATACACCATGCTAATTTTGAAACAAGGTACGTCATGATTTAGACTTCCAACTATAAAGTAAATAGGTTTAAATCTCGAAGAATGAAAACTGATCACGTACGATGAAACTTAAACATATGCTTATAACGAAGCAAGTAGCTTCCGAATCAAACACACACGTTTCCTGTTAACAAGTCGACTTTGTACTAGATACCTCGCGGCTATTTCGTCAAACAGTCCTCCACTTTACAGTAGTTAAAGCTAATTTAATCGCCGCGAGTTACCTTGGATCTAGAAAAATATATTGGACACATACGACGTACTAATTGTTGAAACAGGAAAAACCGGTACTTTTTTATTCCAGTAGTACGATTCACGCACGCTTGCCACGTTTTATTTTTCTGTTCAGAATGCTTTCAAATCAAAGATTTATAATATAAGCTTTTTTGTTTATTAAAAAGTATCTTCTTATATTTTAATAACTTCTTATATTTTGATTTTTGCAGTAAATTTTAAGGTTATACACTTTTAACAAAAGTAATTTCAAATTTCCGTATCGCCGTCTTGTATCAACCAATCAAATCAGTCTTATTGTGACAAATATCATTTATTACTTTTTTAATGAGAGGATTTAAGAAATCATAAGATACGACATTAAAATATGAAACGCAGATCATTTCATATATAGCTAAGGTCAGCGTCAACTAATCACGGGCCCCGTTTAAATGGACTTGCCCATTGCAAAGGTTTTATTTCGGCTTCACATTTCCGTCATCATTTTTTTTAAAGAGAGGATAATGAAAAAATAATTTTTTTCTATCTTATAGTTTAATATTATTTGAAGTTATACCGTCTTATAATAAATACTTGCAAATTTGTAAATATTGACATATTATTATTTTTTCAATAATTTATTGGTTTATTTCTGGATCCAGGCGAAAAATATAATCGTAAAATAAGAAGGCTGACGTCAAGAAGGAGGCGAGAGAGGACCAAAAAGATGAGCTAAGAGGAGGATAACGGTCTGAAATCAGTGCGAGAAATCCATAATAAGTCAAAATTCGCCATGCATATACGCACTTTAGGGGATCCCTTATACCGGCAAAGCTTGCTGTTGTACTGGCCCCAATCTTTTTAATTAAATATTTATTATGACTAACGTTTCTCAAATTTAGTGAGCTGACTTACAAAAAAAAACTTATTATCCACTCACAGACCAAATTTCAGACCAATCTATTGAAAAATAAAGACGAAATTCGAAAAATTGCAACGTCGCATATCATGCTTACCGCAAAATACGACATCTTGCGGTTTTTCAAATTTTGTCTTTGCTTTCCAATACATTTATCTGAAATTTTACCAGGAATTAGATAATAAATTTGTATAGGTGCATGTTACGAGTGAGCTATCGCAACTTTTAATAATAAAAAGTGACGGACCCTGGGATCGAACCAGAGCCGCCGACTCGCGAGTCAGAAATGCTACCATCAAACCACGGCCGTCACCGCGCGGCTTTCTGCTAATCGGCGTCATATTGTAATCGGACGCCTTGCTTATTTCGTTCTTTTCATATTCATACGTGTATCTACACGTAACAGTGCATCAGCTCTCAGAATTTAAGAAAAAGCTAATAACAATAAATATTTAAATAAAAACATTGTGATCAGAGAACTCTGTTGGTGTAAGACATTCCCTTAGAAAAAGTTAATTCTTGCATTATTTGGAGCTTAAAAAAATAATAATTTTAAACACTAGTAAAATAATATTAAAAACAAACACAAAATTATTTTTCAGTCGTTTCTTATTTATGTGTCACATTCAAGACACGACACGACTGGGATGTTTAACTCAATGAAGAGTTATGCTCTGTTAGTCCGTAGCTGCGTTAGCTAATAAACCTTGGACGAGTTATGGAAAGGAGCGTATATCGAATTCATTATAATTGTTGAAGCATAAATTTTTAACTAAATTTTTGGATTAGGATTTTGAATTTTATAAGGACCAACGGTGGATAGCCCGAACGTCTCGTAAAGATCGTTTGGCCGCACGTATCCCCGTTTGAACAAAGAATAAGGTCACGATTTTATTTGAATGTCGAGAATTTAAGATTTTTATAATTTTCCACGATCTCAGGAATTAGATTATTCTCAGATTTGCCCATCCCTATTAAGAGCAGAGCTCGCATGTGAGTTTAATTTCTATTCTATGAAACTTATCCTTCAGTAATTAATATTCTTTTAATAAATTTTTATCTCAATATAACATAGTTTCTTTAGAATTTTTCTATTATTTTTGTGTTTCCTAATTTTTTTGAAATATAAATTGTTTTCAGAGTCGTAAACTGAAATTACTTATAAATTAACATATTCTTTGTAAACATAACCGGGTAGCTTACCTGTAAGGTCGTACCACTGTCGTTATGTTTATTTAATTCTTTTCTAAACCAACAAAAGTAGGCTTAACCTGTAAGGAAGTAACAACTTTGGTTTCAAGAAGAAATTTAGAATATAAGTAATTGAATAATTTTTGAACTTAGTAATTTTTTAAAATTTTAGAAGATTTGGTAAAATGAGTTTGAAGATTGAATTTTGAATTTTGAGTGTGTGCACAGAGTCTGTAAAGCTACACGGAGAAAAATAACTGATTAAAAATTACTAGAATCTCGACTAATAGGGAGACAAACTCGATCTATCCAGAATTTCTACTATATTTCTATAAATAACTACTATATATTCAATTAAAAAGTGTACATTTATACAGAAAATATTGCTATGTTGTTTACCAAAATTTTACGTTTGAAAATTGTAAGGTATATTTCTTAATTCTAATCAAACATACAATAAATTTTATTAGAAAATATACTACAATTTTATTAAATATTATAGTAAAAACCATAATTTTTAAAGAGTGCTTTATTAACTTGTGGTTTTTACTAGAAATTATATTAAAATACGGTTAACTCAGTTGTAAATACATAGAGGGCAGTTCTCAATTTAGATGAACCGTCATTATTCGAAGTCACGTGACATGCTAACGGAATCGCGACATCGCGAGTAGCAAAATTACTCGGTTTCATCAGTACTTCCGCTTACATCGGCAAAGACAGACGCATGAAAAAATCCACACGGAATTGTAAGATTTAATTCGACATCTTGGAAAAATAAGTGCGCGTCTAACGAAGGTTTCTCGCCTCTATTTTGTCCCGCGACCTGTGGCATCCGCGGTCAAGGGCAAAAGATATTTCGTCAACGTATATGCGACTGCCTCCTGTTTCATCAATTCTTGTGTTTTTCTCTGCGCGTGGTGAGAACCTCGTAAGTATTCACTTTAAATTTCAAAATATAAAATATTTATTTCTATTTATATTCTATTCTTCAACTATAAGTATAACGTAAATTTACAGGTTATTGTAGCATGCAATTAAATTAGGTTATTGTCCGTAAAGCTGTAAAACAAATTCTGCTGCTTGTGCACGTGCTCCTGCAAAAACGCTGAACCTTCGACAGAAGCTCTACACGTCGCGAGGAATTAAGACAAGTTTCGTAAGTATTTGTGTTAATTATATTAGTTTTTGTTAATACGGAGAAAATGATGATCAAGTAATTGTTACATTTTCTTAATAAATATGTAACAAACAAGAAAAAAAACTAACCTCAATTTGTTGGTTATTTTTCTAAAATAACTTATGTTTTGTATGTATGTTTTTGTGTATGTGTTAAATGTTAAAATTGGTTTATTAGAGTTAAACCATGGAGGAAGAAAAACAGGAGGTAAGCTGCCAGTGAATTCAGCACTGATTGTGGTTGGATGTATGTGTGTGGTGACAAAAGGTATCCTTCTCATTTGCATACTTTCCCTCCTCTCCTATTTCTTGTAATACGTATTCTCATATTCTCTCTCTCATACACACACACATACACAGACATACAAACACACACACAGACACACAAACACACACACAGACACACACTCACACACATACTAAAATTTCAATGAATTCTTATATTTATTTCTTATTGCAGATATATAGTGATCCAGATATATCTGGTAATGATGATGCAGAGATAGATGATAACGCAGAATATGATAATCCTGATGCAGAGACGTTTTTGCCAAAATTAGAAGTAACAAATGAACCACATCCTGTAAATCAAGTATTAATAATCAAAGAAGGTGCCATTCGGCAAATAGGGGATAATTTGACTCCTGATTCAACAGAACATATAAGTACAGTAAGTATTATGATATTTACATTTACATAAATTAAAAGTTTAAATTTAAAGTTTAATTTCAAATTTTGGATACCCGTATCTATGCCCACACACATACCCACGCAGAGACACACACATTAAAGTTTTGTCATTTTTTATTGTACGTTTATTTTTTACAGGGACTGCTTGAATATATAAAAAAAAATCGAAGGGGAAAGAAATTCTTAAGGTATATGAAAAGTGCAGGCAGAACAAAACAGTACTCCCTAAAAATGTAAGATCTAAGCTTGTTAGGCTAGTAATTGAAAGAGAGAAGGATTGGCTAATGAAAGATATTGATAGCACCCAGCAGCTTGAAAAATTTGTGTAAGTTTTTTAATTTTAAATTTCATAATATATATTATATAATATTTGTATTTTCTATTACATTTTTATTCCAAATATTTACTAAGATTTCATTTTTTTTGCAGGATTACCACAGAACGTTTTGAGATTTTAGCTAACGAAATAGCGCACATTTTTGAAAGAGAACATCCTCGAACATATTATATTCCTTTTTGCCAGGAAGGTGATATTATTACGTACGCTGGTGGAAAACTATGGAATCATTATAATTACACAAAAGATCGTATGAGAAACGATGAAGTTTTGAAAAGAAAAAGAGAAAGAGCAGTTTACATCCCCACTCAAAGTGGTAATAATTTTTATAACTTGGTCTTAAAAAATATATTACTAAAATATAAAATAATAAACATTGTGTCTTTATTTTAAGAGTGTAGTGATTTGGAGTGGTTATCATCTCATCTTCAACCATGGGATGAGTTACTAGTAAAGTGGTCTGAATCGTTCGCAGCACGACGCCAAATCCTGCTGGGAGACGTTGCTGTACATGAGTACATAGGCCGATTTCCTTGTTTGTCTTTACAAGAAGGAAAGGAATTGGTAAAATTTTTGTTCTTTTATTAAAGTTAAAAATAATATATAGACTAAATATTAAATAAAAAATTATTTGTAGTTCTTTCGTGACTTTGATAAAATAAATCCTGGAAAAACATTCTTAGATGAAGACTCTTGGAAAATTGCAAAAGGGTGTCTTATTGGCCATTTGAGTACTGCAAAAATCAAGTCTGTTGAAGACGTGGCTTTACTGAAGCTTGTGCAATCTGAAAGCTTGATCGAAGGTAATTTTATTAAATAATTTGTAGCACTGTCGTTCTTCATGACACGGCGTTAAGCGCACTCGCTATGCTCGGGCGCTTATACACGCCGTGCTATAAAGTACGATTTATGTCACTTGTATCGTAATGTACTATTATTCAGTTAAATGCTAAAAATGTTATTAATTACATAAAAATTAATTATATGAATATGTTCTAGAAAAGGAAAACTTTATATTTTATTTGTTACCGTTTTTAATTCCTCCTCTAAGGAGCGTACAAAGGAAACAAAACGGCCATGAGTCAAGACCTCATCGACTCTCTGTAGAAGAAAGAAGATCTTCTTTTATACTGAAAGTACAGGTATCATTTCATAGCATTTTATGCTTTATTAAATTTTAGTTTTTATAAAATTTTAGAATTTTTTTTACTTGTACATATTAAATAATAAAAATTATCTTTGTAGACTGCTAACGACATTCAACCGAAACTAACTAATTACAAGGAACAGATAAGAACAAATAAACAAACTTTTCAACCTCTTATTGTTGCTGTAGGATTAGCTACAAACATCAATGCATTATACGTCACACTAAACGATCAGCTGTACAAGGTTAATACAATTCGCGATGCAATTAAGTTAGCTTTGGCTATCTTTTTTAGTTTAGACTGCAAATACCCAGATAACACGAAGACAATTTGGACATTTCTTCAACGACTATTCACAAGTATTGAACTTCCAAGCGATGCAGTGAATATTCAATCGAATATTATTTTAGGTCATTTGAAAAATTTGTTAACAACCGAAACTCAATAAAATCAAAATGTTATGTTGATTTTGTTTGAGTG
Organism: Torymus aiolomorphi; assembly: GCA_036365515.1. Classification (NCBI taxonomy): domain Eukaryota; kingdom Metazoa; phylum Arthropoda; class Insecta; order Hymenoptera; family Torymidae; genus Torymus; species Torymus aiolomorphi. The sequence goes on along the minus strand of CM070873.1, from coordinate 58,471,315 downwards.
AATTTGAGTCTGCGCTTTCGTTGTATAATCATATTGTAGCCGTACATCGTTCTGATAACAGTTTCACTTGTTGTTTTGGAAACTGTACTAGAATTTATTCACAAATTAAATCGTACCAAAAACATGTTTCACAGAAACATATTATCAAAGAATCTAATTTACAACAAACATCGTCATCAAGTGGTGTTAATAAACAGTTTAATGAAAATGTATATTTAAAAAAAGATTCATTGAATGATTTAATTTGTAAAATGATTCAAAATGATATTTTAGTTAATCATGACAGTTCTAGTGATGATGATTATGATAAATCAATACTATATAAGCATAACATACTTAAGATATTAGATACAATAGATAGTGTAAACGAATCGCCTGATGAGTCTGATAAAGTTTTTTTTAACACATGTTTGCAATTTACAGCTTGTTTATCTAGTAAAAGAAATGTTCCAAGAAATTTAATTAATGATGTGATTTTGGAAACTAGTAATTTTGTGTCGAAAGTTTTAGTTCTTTTAAAGAAAAAAATTTTCGTAGATGTGAAAGATTTAAACGATGAGACCTTACAATGTATAAATACCTTATTTGAAAATGCATCTAATTGTTTATCTAACTTTGATTCGGAGCAAAAACGTCTTACGCCTTATAAAAAGCTTAACACTTTTATATATCCAGAAAGTTATAATATAGGAGAACGAAAGGAATACAAAAGAAAAAATGGTACTATGCAACTAGTTCATGTACTCGTTAATGCTCAATTTATCCCTCTACGAAGCGTACTGAAACTTTTGTTTGAGTTACCGAATATGTATGAAGATACGATTAAATATATTGATGATTTAAATGCTAATACTACTATTGTATCTAATTTAATTCAGGCAAATTATTGGAAAAAGAGATCTGAAAATTTTAAAAATAAAATAGTTTTTCCAATAATAATCTACTATGATGATTATGAGAATAACAATCCCCTTGGCTCACATAAGGGATTAGCGAAAACAGGAGCAGTATATATAAGTATACCTGTTTTAGTACCACAGTATCAAGCTAAATTAGAAAATATTTTTCTTTTTATTCTGTTTAATACGATAGATAGAGAAATTTTTAAAAATAAAATAATTTTGACTAAAGCAATAGAGGAATTAAATTATTTGAACAATGTCGGCATAGAAATAAAGTTACCTTGTGGTACAAAAACAATTTTTTTTGAAGTAGCATTATTTATAGGCGATAATCTCGGCGTTCACACAATGTTAGGACTCACGGAAAGTTTTAAATCTAATGTATTTTGTCAGCATTGTTTGATAACTCAAACCGAAAAAAATAAAGTGTTCCACGAAAATGAGTGCATCCTTCGAACAGTCGACAACTATCAACTCTTAGTAGAACAAAATAATTACAAAACTACTGGAATAAAAGAACCATGTATTTTACATCAAATAAATAATTTTCACTCTGCAACAAATATTGCAGTAGACGTGATGCACGACTTATCAGAAGGAATATGTCGATACGACATAGCACTCATTTTGAATCACTTTATTAATGGTATCAAACTATTTACTTTAGAGGAATTTAATTTGCGATTACAAGGCTTTGACTATGGACCGAATAACAGTATTAATAAGCCCCAGCAATTTAGTGAACTTTCTTTAAAAAAGGGATACGCAATAATGTCATCATCTGAAATGTTGTGTTTAATACTAAACTTAAATTTAATAATTGGCGAACTTATACTATTGGACAATGAATATTGGGATTTATTTCTGAAGTTAAGAAAATTAATAGTAATAGTTACAAGTCCAAATGTTCACTCTTCGACTCATAAATATTTAGAAATAATTATTCACGAGTATTTATCTTCATTAACATTGTTATTTCCTGATAGTTTGAAGCCTAAACATCACTTTCTTGTTCATTATCCTCGAATTATGATGCAATTTGGTCCATTACTAAAAATTTCTTGTCTTCGCTTCGAAAGCAAAAATCAAGAAGGAAAACAAACTTCTAAAAGTACTACGAGTCGTGTCAATGTAAATAGAACTATATGTCTTAAGCATCAGTTATATTTAAATTATAGATTTTTAAAGCGAGATTTACCTAGTCCTATTTTTCAAGTATTAATACATAAAAAAACAAAAGTTACTCAATTGAAAATGTACACTCAATTTAGTCAATTGCTAAATTTAGCAATATCTGATGAAATTGTAAATGTTAAATGTGTTCATTATATGAGTACAAAACTTGCAAGAAATAATATTATTGTAATATTTTCTCAAATCGGGCCAAGTTTTTATAAAATACATGAAATTATATTAAAAGAATCATAGTGTATTTTTATTACGCAGAAACTGAATGATTGCTTTTTGAATTATCATTTTCAAGCGTACAAAAATTATAACATACAAAATTTTGAATGGAATGTATTAACAGAAAGAGATATTCATAGTTGTTGTATAATCACTCACATGATCAAGTTGTCTGATGGTTTTCACTATATTAACAAAACTTGGATATAAAAATGTTCTATAGAATTAATTTGTAATAAAATTATTCTTTAATATAATAAATTGATCTCAAAGTTATTATATTATTTATTATTTGTCTTCGCCTATTGCATAATCTGAGAGAGTCTATGTATGTGTGAGTACACATTTTCGAGATATATTTTAATATCTAAAATGATAATTTAATAATTCTAAATTCATTTTTCTCTATTTTTTTGTTTTCTACTAGAAAACTGTTTACATTTATCGCTAACATTTAAATAATCAATCACTTTCGTTTTGAATACTATCGATTTTCTTCCGCTAGGAGGCGACGTGAAACTCGCAATTGCCGAAATGACAGTGCAGTTAGTATATAAGAGCGATTTGAATGATATGAGACAGTGCGATTGCGTTAGCGGTTACTATGTACATGTTTAGGTTTAGATGGGCGATAGCGTGCGTTTTCAAAATTGTATTGCTATAGGTGAAAAATAATTTATAGAATTACTATCAGCTTATGTTGTTCGGCGCTTGGCATTTCCAGATCGGAAAACAATCTGAATCCCATCAAGAAGCAGAAACCATCAATTAGAATTTTTAATTAATATTTTATTTTTAAAATTTAATTGCAATCGATGAAAAAATTACTATAATCTTATACTAAAATTTCATAACAAATGTATTAAATTTTACTTTAGTAAAATTTTACTATATTTTCTTGTAATTTTTAATAGAAGTCAAGTTTGTCGCCCCGTTACTCTAGAACTATAGTAATTTTTCAGAGAAGTTCTTGTAGTATTTAACCAGACATTTCTCTCCGTGTAGGAAGCTTGTGACAGTCTGCTCGCGCGCGGCTCCGGCCGCCTCGCTCCTTGCTTCAACTCGTCTAGCGCGGTGTGTGTGTGTGTGTGCTTGTGTGTGTATGTATGTTGGATGAGATATGTTGCATGAGGTATGGAATAATATTGGAAAATAATATTTCAATCTATAGTACATGTCGTGTTTGGAAAACTCTGAAAAGCGGGTTTAGTAGTAATTAATCGTAACTAACTAGTATCCCCTACTAATTGTTCGTAGGGAGAGAGAACACAGATGCAAGTACAACAAAAAGATGGCACCTCTGTGAAGGTTTAGCTTTCACGATCACGAGTAATTTACGGTCGAAGGAAATCGAACGACAAAAGCAACAGTGGTGATCCGAATTCACAATGGGAGAGTTCCAAGGTCTCTTTTGCATCGGCGCCGTGCTGCTGCATGATGCTGAGAGAGTTCGCGTGAAAATCGCATCTCCATTGGCAATGGTGCGATCGGATGTACACTTTATTTTTACCTCAAACGAGAACCGAAGTCACGTTGCGGGCAACGAAATGGTCGTAATAGTAGTTTTATCTATAAACGAGGTAACCTTTTAATTATCATGCTTTTTCCCTTTGTCCAATAATTCAATTTCAATAATTTTCCTAAATTCTTAGTGGCAATATTTGGCAATTATTACACTGCGGGTTAGCTGTCTTTAGCCCTTACGAAAATCTTAATATAAGTAAATCTATAGTTAAAGACACCTCTGTATTTATGGCGGAATGCATTGCCCTCAATGATGCTACGATGTATTCCGCTGATACAAACAAAAATAAAAATATAATCACTTTCTCGGACCCCCTGAGTGCTCTCCAAAAATTAAACTCCACTAAAATAGATATAAAATGTAACGATCACATTTTTAACATTAAAAATCTTTATAATACTTTTACACAGCAAACTGAAAATAGATTTACCATTTCATATTACTGGATTCCATCATACACAGGAGTCCGAGGAAATAAAGAGGCTGATAATCGAACAAAAAAAAAGCCTCTGACTACGATATAATAAACATTAATTCTATACTGTTTACTGACTTGTATGGAAACTTTAAGCAAAACGCGTACGACAAAACACAAGAAACAGTTAGAACGATTGGTCTTACGAAGGCTAAAATGTATTTTGAAATATATTATCGAAACCACAAGAAACCTTGGTATCACAAAAAAATTTGCAAAGAGAAGTGACTACAAATTGTAACTACAAATCGTATTAGGTTCAACCACTATAATTTCGCAGCGTCTCTCGATCTGTCGTATAAATATAACAAACAACAAAAAGTGTAAATGTGGAAATGAACTCTAAGACATTAATCATGTATTATGGCAGTATGGATTGTACGTTACGGAAGGTTACAGATGATCATAAGTTTGAGAGAGTCTAGACTACAGCTACCACTGAATATTGAAAACCTCCTAGCCGAGCCAAACATCGTGGCCTGTAAATGTATTGTCAAATTCCTTAAAGATTGTAATTTGCGAATTACTGTTATTCAATCACATGTAAATTATGAAATTATACAAATAAAGTAAAGCTAAATAAACCTCACATGAAGTTTTAATAGCTCAAATAAAAAAAAACAATATCAATGTTTACTATGTAATATACCGAAATTGTTTGATCGCAGATAGTTAATTAACTATTATAATACGTATACATTTCATCATATTTAATCATAGGTCATGTTAAGATTTAAAAAATCCTTCTCTCAGTGTAGATAACTACAAAACGCTCGATTACGAAGAAAAGAGCGGCAAACAACGCCGATAAATAATCTCGAAGGTCTCGACCCGGACGCCATCGCGAAGCCAATCAATCCGCACCTCGAGGCTCTCCCCACAAGAACATCCTCCCCCATCTTTTTCACCGCGTGCGCGCGCGCCGATCGATAAGCACGCCGCCGCTTCGATTCCTCGATCGCGTTTCGCTCTCCTATATATATCTATATAAAAGCCCTCGGAGCGCGTGACGTCGATATCGCACCCTTACCATCGCTCGTGCGCGCGCCTCGGGGGCAGAGCGCGCGCCGCGGTTTTCTTCCAAGTGCCGAGAAGATCGGTATCGAGAGGAACGTTTCCGAAGAGCTGTGTGCCCGCGCGCGGCTATTACCGGGGAAGAAGCGTTCCGCGAGCGCGGTTATCACGGCTTGAGATTTTCTCTTTCAGTTTTATAACGATCATGTGCGGGGGAGCGAGTGAGAGAAAGAGAGGGTTATTGAAGCTACCAGGGAGTAGAAGAAACTACCGGTAATTCGATGTTGTAGATTGGTATCGAGGTAGTTTTGTCAATAAATATTAGAATTGCATTCGATCGAAGTAATTTTAAATGGTATCGTGATCAAACGTCAAATTCCAATTCTCTTTTATAAAGTATTTATAGAATTTAAAAAGAAAAGAAAAAATACAATTACCTATACATTTTAACGCAAAATAATATAAATATTCGCTATATACATATAGGTATAAAAAATTAAGCCTCGATTTCGTCGCCAACTTCAGGCAGTTTCAGTCTTCACGCACCAAAAATGTCACCATAACAAACCCATTCGCCCCTTTTCAAAATCAAATCACGAGTCTACAGATGTACAACGCACGCGCGGCACGCGCACCATCGAAAATTTTCCGTCCCATCAGCCGTCAGCCACGATGAATCCAATCAAGCAAATAATCGGCTCGCTTCCGCGCCACGTACCGTCGAGTTGAGTACCCATAACCTCACCTCTTATGATGGCCGTATAATATTGCGCAAAATCATAAGTTATTCCGTGCCGTAGCCTGGCGCTCGGTTGAATACAAAAAGGAAAAAGAACAAACGTGCGCGCGCGCGCGCGCGGCGGATAGGCGAGAGTGCGCGGAATAACAATAAATATGTCTCATCTGCGACTTCCGCAGGTCCGGCCGCCGCCGTCGCCGCTCAGCCCGAGGGATTGCTCAGGGGCCGGAGCTGCTTGCGCGCGCCCAGTCTGCCAGAGAATGCGCACCACAGCTCGACCTTAGCCAGGAATGGCAGGAGACAGCCGCTCGGCAATAAAGGCGCGCAGGTTGTCTATTTTTTTTGTTATCGATCGCGTGTTTGTTAATTTTGTCTTAATTTAGACTTTTTTTTCTACGTTGTAAATTGCACGAATATTTTTACTTTCATAGGCCCCTTTACACGGAAATTCAAAGTTCGTTACGTTTCACAAGCGCAATTCGTCAATAGACCGAGGCGGCAATTTCGATACCCAGTTTCAAGATATAAGCAACTCTCATCTCCATTCCGACGCAAACCAAAAATCTTTAAAAACTCTTGCGTCTAAGGACGAAAAGGCATTGCAAACTCAGTCCTCAAAGTCACCTCGTCAACCTCGAACCTACTCAAAAATGATCGCTGATTATAGCCAGGCGATGGAAAGCGTGCCGAAGAAAAAGGAGGCTAAAGGCCTGCTGTCGAAGTTACCTTTTGATTCGGTTGTTTCATCGCTCTCGAAGCTCGAGGGAACGAAGCTCAAAGGTAAATTCAGCAATACGAATAATTTATCGCTGGTGGTGAATATACTGCTAAAGGATGAGAATCAAACTTTAACAGATCATAATGCGAAAAATGAGAAGAAGGCGGTGAAGAAGGAGGCGGCAAAGAATAAATTATTGAAAGTTGAGGATGAAAAGAAAGAGATTACAGCCAAAGGTACGGAGGCACGGAAGAAAGAAGAAAAGACGGAGAAGGAAAAAAGTAATTTAATCACTGTTATAAATTCAAAAAATCTGAAAAATGATTTTAATGTTGTTTACAAGGAGACTGAAAGAGACAAGGAAAATATGCCCAAGTGGATCAAACCGAAGAGCATCAATGTCGGGCCGAATTCCGTGAATATTATTGTTGACAATACTACCGTAAGGGATTTGAAAGCCATGGGGAAGAAATTGGAAAAAGTAAATATCATGACTGCAGGTGACAAAATAGAAATACAGATACCTATAGATATGGAAGGACAGATAACCAATGACCCGGACGCAAAAGTATCCATGTTGAACTTGCAAATCGTCGCTAAAAATCAGGACAAGCAAAAGAAACCCGTGACTCCTATAAACCCTAACATAACGCCGAATCGCCGCAATTACAACACAACCGCCAAAAAAACACCTGACCTCGACAAGAAAAGCCAGCTGGGCTCTCGCTCCGCCGACCAACCTCGTAAACACTCTGCCAGAAAATTATCATCCCGAGGTCACAACTTGCCCTGGTGGGCGACATCTGAAAAGTGCGCCGCTAAAAACAAGTCTAACCTACCTGAGCTCCAACTCGAGGACTGTATGCCCGATGTCTACCCCTCGAGTCCCCCCGTAAAGATCCGGGCCAGCGAGGAAGTTACCCTGAGAGAGCAGCCGCAGACGAAAAAGGGGGACGAATCGGCGCAGAATAGCGAGCCGCAGGAGCGGCAGCGAACGTCGCGGCGCAGGAAAAAACTGACGGGCATATCGCGCGTCACGCGGCATCTGGAGGAGGAGCTGCAGGAGCTCAGAAAAAGCGAGGCGAAATCGGCGACCGCCGAGAGGGGAAAGCCGTCAGCGTCGCCGTCGTCAGGTGTCAGCGCCGCGAAGGAAGATAAAGGGGAGGACGCGAAGAAATCGGCGAAGGCCGAGAAGAAGGAGCCGAGAGAGTACAAGAAAGAGGAGAAAGACACGGATGACGATAAAGGGCCCAGATCGGTGCGAGCCGTCCATAACAAGTCGAAATTCGGGATGTACACGTGCTCGAGCGTGGAGAGGAACGCTGTTGAGGTGGCGAAAACGCCGAAGATCCCGGTTATGCGCAGGGCTGCCGATATTATAGGCAGAAGCGGGCTGAAATTTGATCGAAGAGAGAAGATAAACACAACGTTTATTCTGGAATGCGCGAAAAGGCCGCAAAAGGTGAATCACGAGCCGAAAGTCAACCCGCTGAGGCCGATCGAGAAGCGGAAGGACGGCACTTTGATCGATTACGGCCTGAAAGTGCCCACGCGAAAGCCTAGACTGAGAAAGCCAGCACCGAATAAAGAAATCAGCCCAAAACAGACGGTATCAGCGCCGCAGCAACCGAAGACCAGCGAATTTTCCCAGAGAAAAGCAATCACCATACCCACGAAAATCGGCGCCCAATCGTCCGTCCTGCAGACGCGCAGCGAGCTGCCACTGACGAGGGCGTCAAAATTACCGACACGAAAGCCCGCAATTAGGGAGAGAAGCAGCGACGACTGCGGTGGTCCCGGAAAATCCGATAATGAAGGTCGCCGCGTCGTCACGGCAATCCAGAGCAACAACAAAGGCGACGTCGAGAGCAGCAGCGGAGTGGCGAGGCGGTTAGCCACCAGAGCGGTGGATTTTCTGAAGTACCTCAAATCCCGGCAGATGTGCAACAAGGCCGAGGCGTCAAAATCGAGCGCCAGCGTTGATTTGGAACGGGCGGAGAAGGAGCTCGTCTACTCGGCCTGGCTGAACCGATTTCATACGCGCAAACACCCGATTCTCATCAATTGATGGGTCATTGTCGCGTTACCAAAATCTGCGTTGTGTATAGCGTTCTTTTATAATAAAGCCCCGTTCGCACGTCTTTAGAATGATGAAAAAAAAAACGGCGATACATCCTGCCGCTCGCGGGCGCTATTACGTCGCCTAAGCCCGTCATTACGACGAGCCGCTCACGTCGTGACCGAAAATGAATATCATTAGTGATGCTGTGATTGAACGCTGCTGTTGTGGTTATTTAAATTTTGCGTGCTGTGCGTGAAGAGGTGGATGATTGTTGTGGTTAATTGCGTGGAGAAAAATTTTTGTATGGTAAATTATTTTTGATAAACAATTAAAAACGATGATAAAAAATAAAGTCCTTTCATAAAACGTACTATTTATTCTTGTTAATGTAATTAAACGTATTTCTTTTTTGAATTATAATACCGTTAACATCTCTCTATACGAAGCTCCGAAAATGGAACACGCCGAAGGAATTCGACGCACAGGTGCGTATATATACAACACACTTGATCATCATCACCGAATCAATTCCATCATCATCATCACCATCACGATCGAACCCCCGCTGGACGCGTATACCTCTCTACAAAACTCTCTCCCCATTTTCACCTCATCACGGTTCCCTCTCGCTCAAAGACAAAAAGTCCCTATCTCCACGTGTATCAATCACGGGCGCCGTTCATCACATCTCCCAACTCCGTTTTTCATCGGCCGATCGCACATGCGCACGCACACACGGATTCAAATGACCTTTACGAGAGTCCGGTTCGCCCCGTCCGTGACCGATGATTTATCGCGTGTGTGTGTGCGCGCGCGCCGCGCGTCTTATAAAACGCGTATACAGATATATACACGCGCAAGCGAGGTAAGGTACGGTCGATCCCTCATCGGAGGAATCCCGCTGACTCCGTAAATCCCCTCTAGAGAGAGGGACCGAAACTCGAGACTTTCAGGTAAGGCTGGACTACGAGGCGCTGCGTGTATAGAACGTCTATCCCCCGTGTCGCTGGAATTCGAAAAAAGGAGAGAGAGGAGAGACGAGAGTTCCTCCGAGTCTTTCTTTCTCGGGGCGGAGAGCCGCTGAGGTTTTGGAGAGGATGCTCATTTTAATTTAGCCGTCGTTTTATTTTTTCTTTCCGAGACGGAGAGAATTGGTATGTGGAAAAAAGAGAGCTGGAAAAGCCTGGGCGGAGGAGGTTTATGATGGACGGCATTTTTGTCGGATCGATCTATCTTACGGATCTTCTCTCGATTTTTCAATCGTAAAGTAGATGATTTTACCTTTGAAAGATAAAAAACATCGATGTTTATATTTTCCGACTAAATTATAGACATGCTGCCTCTTTTAGAATTCTTAATAAAGTCAACATAAATAACGAATTCTCAATAGTCAACTTTCGAAAACCACTTGCAAAACTAAAAAGACAAAACCTATTTCGCAACGCATATTATATACCTATACACGTATATGCGTCATACGCACTTCGCGCGTGCCCTCTCGACACCCAGGTGTAAATCATAAAACAATCAGCGTTAATTACCGCTCCGTTTCCCCGAACGCGAAAACCGCGACGGCCTTTCCCAGAAAAATCCCACCTCCTCCCGGCGCCGCAGTATATAATTTACAGCGAAAAACAACTCATCCACACCTCGAAAATCTCCGCGCAAGCGAGAGGTCAATCGCTCTCTCTCACTTGCGCATCATGTAACGGGCCTCTCGCGTCGCGCGTGCGCACTGAGCGCGACCTACTCGAGAAGCCGGATCCCGTGAGCTGTATGTGTGTGTGTAATGCAGCAAGGCCGAGAAATCTTTGGGTTTTCAGATCGGCGGCGCTTTGTTTGTTTTAATTAAGAGAAGGGGGGGGGGGGATTGATTTCACGTGTAGCGGGTGTTATGCGGAATATTAATGGTATTGTTTTATCGCGCGGTAAGTGTAGTAAGAGAGGAACTGTAATAATGAGGATGGGAGCGAGGATTGTTGTTGTGAAGTGCGTGTAGTGAAAGAGGTGGTCGTATGCGTCGAGTAACGGAGATACGTGCATTACGCATTTTGATTATAGGCTGTTGAGTGTGATAAGAAAGTAAGCAGCAGCGTACACAGTTGTTATTAAAGTTTTTGAAAATTCATTCTACTCCTTTTGTCATACTTCTCTTCTTTGTGCTCATACCGAATCGAAATAAAATTTATTTCGTATACTTCAATTACATAACTGTCACCAAAAACTTCTTTCCCATCATCAACCGCCACCATTATCGCTCGATATATACCTACACCTCTTCGCATCGGCGTTACGATCCAGGCGGATTAATGCGCCACATATTGTGCCTCCCTATATACACGTCGCCGATGCAAAAATGGCGAGCCCGTGATCGATCGGCGGTACGCGCGGCTATGCGGCTGCGGCGGCCCGCTGTGAATTATATGCGCCGCGTGCGCGTATTATACGCGCGGGGAGAGACGTTATACTCTGGTTTCGCGGCGGCGGTGGCGGTGCATAAAGTAACGCGTATTTCACTCGCGATTTTTGCGCCCTCCAGTCGCCTTTGAGATCGTCGTCGTCAGTGACGTTTTTGCCGCGAGAGGGGACGTCGATGCGATTTATGAAGAAAATTGGAGAGCGAGGTACATTATGCGAGTATAAATTAGCGGGAGTTTGGGTGACTAGTTCGTCGCGATCTGTGGATATTGGATTAGGTTATTTTTTTTTCAGGTATTTGTGTAATTAGATGCAGGTAATATTTACAGCCGCTGATTAATCCGGTGGCGCGGTTTTCTATATATGTGTTAATAATCTCCATAAATCTATAATATAATAATTACGTCATAAATTCCCCGACCGCGCTCGTTATTTATCGAAACAGTCCGCGCACGCGATTTTCTCAATTGCTACGGCCTGCACCTCGAACGATCTACATTACCGGGGGATTTTTCTCCGCGCTCAGGCCTCCAGATGCCGATCGATAATAAATATTCCACCGAACTGGAAAAGCGCGTTTTTCACCCGTTCTCGCGCGGGCGCAGGAAATGTGGAGCGGAATCGAATCTATATTAACGAGCCCCTCGGCTTTCCAATACCACGAGTTTAATAAACAAATTAGCGATACGCCGCGCGCGATTGTCGCGCTGTTGTTGTTTCCTCGTAGAGTATAGCAGCGGGGAGAGAAAGTTTAAGGATCGCCAGAAGAAATGACAAATGCATCCGAATGCAGCGCACGGCGAGAGGCTATTTGCGCAACGCGCCGACTCTGGAGAACCCGTTTTCTCTCTCTCTCTCTCTCTCTCTCTCTCTCTCTCTCTCTCTCTCTCTCTCTCTCTCTCTCTCTCGCGACGTTGTTTTCTTATCTCTGGCGTTTTCTCTTTCTTTCTCGCGAGCGAGCGAGCTAGACGCTGTAGCAATGATAATGGAGCTGGAAAGGCCAGATCGAGAAAAGGTTTTTTTCGCAGCTGAAAATCGTGTTTGGAATTGTAGGCTCTTGTAAATTGGTATTAAAAACAACGCGGATAAATGTTAAGCTGTTTACTACCCATGATAATGACATAACAATTAAGTTATGTAAAACGTTTTTTCTAAGAGCCCTCTTTAATCCCGCAAATATTGCAACTATTCCAACATTCCAGCGCATTTTTTCTTCACCAGCGACTTAAGCCCCCCTCGTGCATATATACAAACCACACGAAGAGGAGAGAAACGTACCTTTGCCTTTCGAATTTCGCGGCTTTTTACGCGCTAATCCCACATCATATATATATATATATATATATATATATACACACACGTATACGTGCAAAAAAGCATGCGCGCACGATAAAATCGCGAACCTCGCGCTCGCGCAGTCCTAATCCTCTTATAGCAGCGCGATAAGAGGCGCTCTCGACTACTTGCAACATCCTTCGCCTGTGCGAAATTGTGCAAACACGCGGGAGAGAGAAGCCCCCCTCAAACTAAAAAGAGGAGACGGGACACATTCTTCGAAGTGTGCAGAGCCTTAAAACGCTGAGATTAGCCCTTATGGGGCCGGGCGAGAGTTACGGGCAATAAGAAGGATAAGAGGCGAATTTAATGCGTGTATTTATGATATTTCGCGAGAGTGAAAATGTGACGCGGCAAACGCGCCAGTGTGCATACACGGAGGAGAGGTATTTTAAGATCTTGAAAATTCTTTGGCAAAAAGCGAGCGCGCGCTAATTGAGGCGCGCATTGATACGTCTCGCGGCGCGGTGGAAATCGATTGCTCTCGGTGTACAGAGCATCGGGAATGTGCACAGCGCTCGGGAGGATGTCACTCGTTTGCTCTTTCCGCCGGGATAGGGATTTCTCGGATTTTTGCGCGATTGTAAGACACGCGATTGCTTGTTACTTCTTTCAGAAGAAACAGTATAAATATATAGAAAAGCGTTAGCATTTCTTTTTATGTACACATACTTTATTAAACAAGCATGTTCGCAGTCACGAGTTTTCCCCATCATGCAAATGAGCCTTGCTCACTCGCTTTTCTCTTTGCCGGCTATTTACTCGCGATGGTATTTGCGGATCCGTGTACACATCATCGTCACCGTTTCTCGCCGGTCATCAAACACATCCGTAAGTAAGCGCGCGACACACGACGAATGCGCCGCGGGAAAAGAAAACAACGCGATCGAAGACAAATGGAGTTACCTGCGATTAGTTACCTTGTGCCGCCTCCTCCTCGCTGGATTTACCTTCCGACGAGTAATATACCCGCGTCCATCCGAGCATGGAAAATAATGAGCCGAGCATTGTTGTTTTACCGAGGATTAGCAGCAGAGGTAAATAAGTGAAAATGCAACCGGCAGAATGGATCGGTGAAAGTTCTATTATATACAACCTCGGGGACAATTAAGATACGGATTTTTCAGCCTTATCATTCGTAATTGATAATTTTCAGTAAAAATATAAGGAAAACACGTATTTTCCATTTAAATGCCCGCGGCTCGCTTATGCTCGAGCGCCAAAACAAATAAACTATATACCTATTCATCGATAAAGCAGCTAAGTCTCTCGTGTTTTTAGGCGCGATCGTGAGAGTCGCGAAAGTTGCGTTTATATGTGCGCGCCTCTATATAACTACGCGCTATATGCGTATACGAGTTACGTGAGTGCGTGCGCGCGAGATTACGACGAATATAATAATAATCGGAGCTCTATCAAAGTCTCTCAGTACATATACGCAAAGCAATTTGCTCGGCCGCTCATATCTGTAATGAAAATCGAGCTTCCTCCTCCTACCTCCTCGCCTTATCCACGTGAAATTTCGCGGGCATGTTGCTCCTTCTTAATTCGACTGTGTGGGCATCAATATAAATTAATCCGCGACCAACAATATAATCCCAGTTTTCTTCAACAAACGCCTTTATACCTTCCCAATTTCTAAACCATCCTCTCACAAAGTATATACCGATCTCACCGATCGGCGTGCAGATCGCAATTTCCAGATCGCTCCGAGCCCGAGACACTAGCAATCCTCGGTGTATACGCGTAAGCGCAATGAAATGCATTTATTCAGGATAGATTCGCGGAGGGACTGACGCGCCGGAACACCCAGCGAGGCTTGTTATGCGAGTGGCTTAGCCAGAGAGAAAGAAGGGCCGATATAGGACCACCCCGAGGCCAATCGCGGAGCCCCGAGGTCTCTACCCTGCGCGGATATATCCAAGAAACAATGTCCTCTGTCGATCGATCAGAGAGGAGGATCGAACGAGGAAGAGATGGTGAAACAGCGGACGAGGTAGGGGATTAGAAGATCTCGGTTGTTTATCTGTGTTTTGATCAGTTTTTGTATATGCTTTGTCAGAAATATAATGCGTTACTTCGGTACTTGAACCCTGGTAGAAACGTTCATTTTTCTCCCATTTTCTAGCCATTTTCTAGCGATTTCGGTCAATTCGCCATTAAATGGCTAGAAAATGGGAGAAAAATCGTTTCACAAATGAGCAAAAAATGGACGATATCTAGCAGGGAAGAGAAAGAAGCGATTTCAAACGCAAAAAATGAAATCTCTTCGTCCGCGGCATAAAAAACCAAAGCCATAACATAACACATCGTCCAGCCTGACCTCGCCATAACCGTCCTCAACATCCGCCACCCAAAAAAAAAAACTCACTCGCTCTTTCCGTCCTCATTAACATACGGCGCTACACAACACAGACCCACGGCGGATCGGAAAAACCGGCACCGTGCGCAATCTTTCTCCCTCCCTCTCTTCTCTCTCTTTCTCGTACGACTCTTTCGCTCCATCTAAGTCGACTATATACCTGTACACATACACTATACTACCGTCCCGCTGTCCCTACACACAGCTGACGCGAAAGCATCGGATGATGTCAGAGAGACAGCGCTGCAAAAGAGAGAGAGAGAGGGACACCCACTTGCCGCACGCCCACGCGCGTACGTCACACGAGGTGCCGTCGCCGCCGCCGACTTCCTTTGGGAGCTATATAGGTGCACGAGCATAAGCAAGGAGGAAGGTTTGTCGGGTTTTTTTTTTTTTTTATTCTATACGATGAGCGCTTGCAGTGCTGGTGCTGTTTTGATTGCCGGGTTGCGCGCGGCGTGGGTTTACAGTTAGAATATTATATTGTGTGTATAATTCTTTTTTTTTTGTTTTATATACTATAATTTTTAATTTATATGGTTCGTAGATCGAATTATAGAATAATTAAATATTTGGCCTGCACGTACCTGCAATTATTTTTATCCGGAGAGACGTTATATTTTTACGACGCCGAATTACAAGAAAACAAATAAACGTAAAAGTCACCGCCATGCACCAGAGATGTAGCAACGCGCTCCGTTACTTTTATTTTAACGACTCTCTTCTCGCTTACAATCTCGCGTAATCATAAAATCCCGGATTCTCGAGAAAACAAAAAATCCTCGGGCAATTACACCTACTTAACGACACTTTCATCCGACGCCTCGTGCTTTCAATAATTCTAATGCACATCCGATCCTCCTCCTCCTCCTCTCTCGTCCACGTAAATAAACGTCGACTCCCCCTCGACTTAATTAGCGAGTCGGATCATGCCCAAATACTAAAAGCCGCGCGCGCGCGCAAAAGTATATAAACAGACACACTAGCGAGGAATCGATTTCGAATCGCGAGAGGAAGTGTGTGTGTCCATAGAGGCGCGGCGCGCGTGCGCCGGGGACTCAAGTGCCTCATAGATGACGGCGGCTATCATCGCTTCATGTGCGCGCGCGACTCCTCTCTTTGTTTTTCCTCGCGCCAGCGCGATGACTTCTCCCACGCACGCAAGGGAGTGAGTGTGAAGTGGAAATCGACGCCCGGCGCGTGCGAGCTGTGCTTCCTCGCGGTAAATAAAACAGAAAGAGAGAGCATTGTTGTCTTTGAGAGAAGCGCGAGGATGGAAGCTGTTATTTCGCGGGGATTTTCTGTTGTTCAGTCGTTATCGGGGAGTTTGTGGGTTTATCGAGGTGATGTACCGTTTTAGGTATATAATATAAGTTGAAGAGTAAGTCTTGTTCAGAGTTATATGGGTGTTTTGAAGAGGACCAGTCGAAATGTGTAATTTGCAGTGTAATGACCGGTGATAAAAAGTAAGAGGTTTGTTTTCGAAATGTTTGTTTTGCATTATGTCAAAGTCGTAAATGTAAATCGATAACGTACCCAGAGAGGAGTGATAATTCGTAGGAGCGATTAAATTAGCAAATTGCATTCGAATTATGATGCAAATAACAACTAAACATCGTTATAATACAAATGTAAGATGATTCGGCCCGATCGCACAGCTGCGGACGCAAAATTATCGGGTCCCGAATTAAGAGGCGCGCAGTAAAAAAGAACGCGCGGCTTGAATAAAAATCGAATTACCAGGCAAATTAGCTGCCTCGGCAGAAGAAAGTCGCGCATAAATATCTCATAGACATCGCCGAGTTGGGGCCCCACGTGGAGAGACAGAAAAAAAAAAGGATATTATGCGAAATTATTTCCGGGCCGTATACGCGTTGACTTCTTAATTATTTCTGTATGTTCTCAATGGATCGTTGTTTTATGGGTCGACAATTGAAATCGACGTTAGATTAATGGAAGTAACGGCTGGAAATTAAAGTATCGGGTATTTATCGGGACGTTAGATGGATTATTTTAATGTGCTTATTTCGTTGGAGCAGGAAATTATTCTAATTATGTAGAATGAAATTATATCGTATAGTTGGTATCTTTACGAGGAAAAGAGATTTTAGAATCGAAGAAACAAATTTTATAATGCACGCAGACGAGTGTTTTTGTCGAATGGGACGAATTAGTTTTCAATTCAAATGACGGCACTTACCTTATTGGTGAAAAAAATGTACAGCTCGATCGTGTACTTATACGCAAAGCTTCTTTTGGTCTAGGAACAATGTACCCACGCCACAAGGAAATGCCACTGAAAAGGAAAACAAAAATATTATAAGTATAAGTGTTGTAAACTTCATGTATAAAAAATTATATTTCTCAATGCGTTTGATTTGAATATATTTAAGTTTCGTATTCCTACTTCCTCTACAAAAGACAACCTAAACATATCTCTAAACCCTACATCTAAACCATATATAGATCCTAGTAAAAATCTCTGGAAAAGCACCGACCGACTCCGTTCACAACCACAGCAAGATCGGCGATAATCGGCGTACGTATTCCTCCGATCACAACCATAAGCGCCCACCGACAAAGCCAAGGAATAAGCATAAAGAAGCGTATATACCTCTAACCTACGCGCGTCGGTGGTTATTGTGCCACGGAAGGAAGCGCGCGCATAAGATGTGCAATAGCGTCGCGTCGCGGAACAAAGGAGATTTCGACACTGGCGCTAATGACGCGGCGAATAGGAACGACGCTGACGACGAGCAAGTGGGCGGCGAAATGACAGGGGAGGCCGGCTGGCAACAAATACGGCAGAGTGACAAGCGTCCACGACGATAGAATAAACAAAACAAATAAGTATACGTGCAACTCGATGAAACATCCCTCACGTGCGCGAACGAGACGCGAGCATCCGAAGCCTCCGCCCAGACAATTATCCACCCTATATACCCATCGACGAAAAACGAGGCGCACGTGGGAACGCCGCAGCTCTCCGCGGCCGATAAATATTTCGGCGCGGATAAAAAGGACGGCGGCCGAGAGGGATTCCGCGACGGCGCGGCAGCGTGAGTTTTTGCCGAGGCGGAGGAGGGTATGTATGCGGGAGAGAGAGAGGATGGTCATTTGAAGCGGTGTCTCCGTCGTATAATAAGACACGGGGATTGTGCGCGAGCACGGGGACACCTACACGACATGTGTCCGATCGCTCCCCATCTGGAAGGGGATATATAAGTGGACGTTGGGGGAATGTTATATGTTTAGGAATCGCGGTTTTAGCGTGTGTATTCGATTTTTTCAATATGAGGATGTGGTGGATGAGACGATAGGAAAGGAAAAGGAGGTACGAACAAAAAATGCTAAGTGGCTTAATTATTCCAAATTTATTATCAATTTGCAGGTTGAGAGAGCGTATACATACAAGGCAAACAACCTCGAGCCGTAATTTTTTTTCTCCCATCACCCTCATCACCATACCTAATTTCCCTCCACCTTTTTTCCCCAAAACCGCGCTTTGTAAAAGTGTCAACGCCGTCGATTCCGTATCACGTATACTACACCTTTCTTCTCTCCCCCTATCTTTCTCCTCTCTTTCTCTCCCGTCAATTAGACGCGACGTCGTTGCACATTAACATAACCCCGCAAAAAAGCGCGCGCGCGCGTGCGCAGGTTTCGCGAAAGTGAGGGACATTCCTCTTCCTCCTCTCGCTCCCGTCGCGATTTCCCGGGACTTAATTAAGCGCGCGAGCGAGTGGCGTTATCCGCGCAGCAGCGGCGTCTTCGGCGCGACGCAAGTCGCATCTGTAATCGAGGTAGGAAATTGAGTTTAGATATAATTTCGACGTATAAGGAGCGCGGTGTGGCTGGATTTGGCTGTGCCGAGGTCGGATAGGTATAAATCTTGATTGTCAATCGGTATAAGATCGACACGTGTTTTCCGATACTAATTATTTTTATAAATTTTAATATAAATCTTGTAAACTTTATCAATTATAACGAATATTTCGATTTCACGGTAACAAAGCCGCACTGGAACACGAGAACCGTTAACACCTGTAATCACGAGACCACGCGAACAAGACCACATCAACGCACCGTTAAACACCTCACGCGGAAATCGAACGCGCACGCCAGACCAAACATGTACCGTACGCACTGCACCACACGCAGAACGCAAATCAAACCTTAAAAAAACACGCCGGTATCGATGAATTCTCTCTCTCTCTCTCTCTCTCTCTCTCTCTCTCTCTCTCTCTCTCTCTCTCTCTCTCTCTCTCTCTCTCTCTCTCTCTCTCTCTCTCTCTCTCTCTCTCTCTCTCTCTCTCTCTCTCTCTCTCTCTCTCCACTACTGCGGTAGGCCTGCCTATAGCGCGGAATTACAGCCGCGATTGCCGTGCATTATCGCGCGACGCTTGGCTTGCGCAAACGCCGCGCCATTATACGAGATCTCGCGTTGTGTATATAGGATTTTCCGCTGTGGGCGATAGCCTCTTTGGGATATATTCAGTTCCCGGCGCGTGGTAATAACGCGCGCGGTGGTTTGGCATTTTTCTCGCGTGTGTGTGCAGTGAGCTCGTGGCTGTTTAGGAAAACAGGAAGTGGGAGAGAGGAAATCGATTGGAAATCACTCGCTGTTTGATTTGGCGCGGTGTTGTGGGGAGAATGGAGGTAAGTAGGTATAGGTACAATTTTTGTTATGGTCGGTGCAAATGGGTTTTTTGTAAAGCTAACTAAGCTGCATTATTACGTTGTTTAAAGTCATTTTGAGCTGCAATCTTTTTGGTCGAAAACACTGCGGGATATAATATCCCCGAAACGACCATTTCTCCACGCGCACGGTTCTAATGAGTACCAGGAAGACGCCGCTCCAATGAGCCGCCCTTATGTACCTGCCCTCATCTTCTCTTTTGCCGCCTTACACTCACACACATACAATGCGTAATTGCGATAAAGATTTGTTCGCGATCCCCGCCGATTTCTCGTCCATTAATCATTAGAGTCAAGAGACTAAAGACGTGCACAATAATTGCGCGCTCGGCTCGGTAATGGGGAGCACAATTGCAATTTGGATTGAAAGTGATGAGGATTTTTTCGCTCGTTATGTATACAGCTCCGGTTCGTTAAAACGTCCGTATATAACGACCGTTTGTATAACCGCTATAATATCAAATACGCGTCTACACACTTATAATGCTATATTATATTTGTACAACATAGGAAATCTCCATTATTCCAAACCAACCATAATAGCCCCTAATCTCTCGCTCGACCAAATAAGCTACCGCCATGCACAATTCCCCCCCCCCCCCCCCAAAAAAAACTGCACTTATATATTATAATACCAGAGAGAAGAAAGTGACCCACACCTGGACCGACGACTATACACACGCATACGGAGAAAAACCGGCTCTAATAATAGGAGAAACCGCACTGCTTGCGAGAAAGAGAGAGAGTCGCTGGCCAGATATGGCGTCGCGCGTACCGGTCGCGAGTCCTTGACGCCCACCATTCCTCTCCGCGCGTTCGCCGCGGAGAGTGCGCGAGAGCTGCTATATAGGATGCGCGCGTGTCTACACGCTTTCGCTCGCCGCTGCGAGTTTTGTCGTATGTTTATTGTTGTTTCGTAACTGCCCGTGTAGTGTATTTGGTTTTGCTTTAATGATTGTAATGTTTACATTCATAAATTATGCCAGTACGCGCGCGGAGAGTTCGAATTGATTTTTTTTGATCGGCTGGTCGCGATTTTTTAACGACGATATATATAAGAGCCTGTATACGTAAATTTGTAAGTGGGCAATGTCGATTTAATATAAGGTTGCTGAGAAGAAAAAAAAACGCCGGTTTCGAAAAAAATCGGCAACTTTTTCATTTAACTTTGTGAAAGTGCCTATAACCGTTCACCTCGATATATATATAAACGAGATTTTTCGCGCGCGCGTGCTCGCATGAAACCGCACAAAAACCCAAGGTATAAAGCCTCAACTACCGCCACCTCACAATCACTCTTTAAAAAAACAATACACACGTATACATACACACTTCCACGATAAAAAAGTGCGCAGCCTAAAGCGAATTGCAAATCCCGCGAAGGTGTCGCACGTCTCTCTCGCTTTCTCTCTCTCTTCTGTCCCTTCTCTCGGTGCACAGCCGCGTGCACAACAATAGCCTCCGCTTGCCGGAGAGGAGAGAAATTTGTCCCGGCACTTTGTTGCCGCCCTCCTTCTCCTCCACCTCTTCCTCCTCTGCAACCTGGTCGGATGAATGACGATTGAATGCGGGAGGAGATGAGAGAGAGGGAAGCTTCATTCAGCTTTGCGATTCGACGTGAATGAATGCGCGAGCGCGATGCTGACGTTTCGAGGTCTTTCCGTGAGCCACTACGGCTCTCTCGCGATCGATCATTATATTGGCTACTCGATTTTTTGCGAAGGGAGCGCGCGAGCGCGATGCCTTTTTTCCCTCTTTAGTGCAGTGGTGGCTGGTTATACTTTATTGGGAGCGGATTGTCGGGTAAGTGGTTACAAATGAGGGAGGCTGTGTTCAGTGTAGGTACATTTTTTTCGACTTGCCGAGACCCGGGCACAGTGTCGATCGGTTTACAGATATATCTGACGTACCTTAAATTCAGGCAGGTTTTCGTACACACTTGCAGTAGTCAATTAAAAACTGTTTACGCAAGGTATATCTAGTGCATCTTATACGCCGGCCGAATCACTGCACCTCGCTCAGTGACATCCTCCTATTCTTCTCCGAATACAACACCTGGAGCCCTCGACTTTCCACAAAAATTTCTACACATCTCCCTCCTCCTATAGTAAAAAGAAAAAAAAAACGCGGCGAGCGTGTAAATTTGAACAAGACGTCGCTCTCAGCCACGGTCAGTTCTCCGAAAACGAGGGAAAAACCACGCTGCACGGTACCAGCATATACACATACATATATATAATGCACACACACTATAAGGCCCCTTTTTAACGAGGCAGCCCTTGGGGCCTTACCTCGCGCGCTCTTGCGTCGGGGTCAGCCTCTGAGATCGGCGCGCGATATATTGGCCTGACTGGCTCTCTCTCTCTTGGGAACTCGTGTGCACGCGGGCACACAATGGCATCATGGAGACTGTATATATATGTATACGAGAGCCCTGCGTCTTCTCTCTCTCGCCTTTATCTCCGTGAGGGCTGCGCGCGCGCCCGGCTGCATTGTATCGAGGAGGAGGAGGAGGAGGAAGGTAGGTTCGAGGGCTTTTATTTTTGAATTATCGAGGTTTTTTCGAATGCGCGGAGCAGAGTTTTCAAAAGAGGGAGTTTTTAATTACGCTGTAATGGATACTTTACGGTGCTTTAATCATTATGATTATCCGACTGAAAAAACGTTCATTAATTGTTCGTTTATTTATACAAACAAAAGGTTAAAATTAATAAATCGATGATTCTGCCTCTCTCTCTTTCGTTTCTCTCAATCTTCAAAAGAATTCTAAAACCTCACTATCTCCAGCGAGTCACTCCAACGTCTCTCTCTCCTCCAGCCACAGTAGCGATTGTCTAATAGTTTAAAAAACCATCTATTCTCGTATACGCCACTATATACAAAGGCGGGATAAGAAAGGCCAGCGCGAGCACGCGACGTCGATAAAAAGCGAGGAGTGCTGCGCGCATGCATGCAGCACATATACACGCAGACCGACCGTCGTTCGCCCACGCAAAGGAGTCGAGAGAGTTTACCGGTTCCAGCGATAGGCACGCGCCGAGCGCGCGACCGGCGGCGGCGGCCGCCCAACCTTTTCTCGAAAAGTGGTTTAGCCTCTGCGCGTGTGTATAAGTGCGTGTGCGAGTCGTACACGTGCACTTTCGGTTGAGAGTGAGAGAGGAGGTGGATCGGAGACTTTTTCATTTGTGCTGCTTGGTTTTATTGGGTATGATGGTTGGATTGGTTAGCGTTTAAATATACTTTGAGTTTTTATGCGTGAATTTGTAATTTTAAATCTTATTTAAAAAAAAAACCGTATACAAACTGGAATTCAAAATAAAATTATAATATATACTACGAAACGGTCTACCTTGAATCATTGAATCTTGTTTACCGCATAAGATTGCTTACGTACACTCAAACGCGAGGAAAAAAGAGCCGCGCGCACTCTAAACAAGCCCTCTCTCCCGAGTTTTTTACCCGCAACTCGCACAAAAACAGCCATATACGGCGACCGCGGGAACACACAGCTTCCCCCCGCGCGCGCGCTATATATATTCAATTCGAATCAATTGCACACACGACTCGTCCCTCCGAAAACCTTCTTCTCCCTGGTACCAATTTAAAATCGATCGATAACACGCACGCGCACAAAAAGCAAAACAAAGTGGTGCCGCGCGCGAACGGCAAAAGATGCAAATGTCCGCGACTACCGAGATACGTGCGCTCTCCGGTCCTCTGGTCACGCGGAGAGACAAAGGGCCCGAGGGAGAGACTCGCGGATGCCAGTCGGAGATAAGAGAATCCAGCGTTCGCGTGCATGCACGCACGCACGAGGGGAACTATATATATAAGAGTGAAGGCGCGCTTAATAAGGATTCGATCGCGGGGATGGATTGTACAAAGGCGGGCTTTTGGTCGTTTTCGAGCCGGGAAAATGGGCGATTATATACAGGCGGTCGAGGGTTTAACGAGGCCGCGCGGTGAAATTAAAAATGTTAATTGCCAAGCTGACATTGATCCGTTGTTACGGAACGACGAGAGTTTATTTTCGCGCGTGATGTCATTTAGCGCGAATTGCACAATCCCGGTTGCTTGTGCGCGCGCGCGTGTATAGTAACGTTTTAATTTACGTAATTTCATAAAAACGCAGCGTTGAACCACGGCGACCGCAGCAATTGCGTTTCACACCTCGACAGCAGCGCTTCTATTCAGCGCGACCTATAGGCACTCCTCTTCGAATTACAAATCTCTCTCTCGGCGCTCGAAACTCTGGAAAACACGAGCGGCGGTGATAAACCTTCGTTGCGTAATGCGCATCTTCGTGCGCGCCGTGAGGTGAAATGGTCTCTCTCCCTCTCGCTCAGCCTCGCGTATCAGTGTAAACAGCCGCGTTTATCGTCGCAGCGAAGTATCGTAGCTAATCCTATAGCCATGGCGCACACGTGTGTTTGAGCGTGTCTGTATATACAAGAGGGAGATTCTACCCGATAGCCGATGGAAGGAGTCGTCGATCTCGCTTAACCTTTATTTCTCGGCCCCGGGATCGTGTTCGGAGAGAGAGCGCGCGGTGTAAGTACGATTGTTTTGATCGCTTTTGTTCGGCTCGGAGCAAGAACCGAGCGCTGTTCGTGATGATGAGTTTAATTTTTCCGCGCGAAGGACTCGCTATATATGTACTGCGGTGAAGGATTGAATTTTGCCGGAAAGGTCAGCGCAGCGGTAAGTCTAATCCGCGCTCTCTTCTCTCCCCGCGAGCGCTCCATTTTTATAGCCTTATCGCCGATAACAAACGCGTGCAATGTTTGTTTACATTAAAACGGTTATCTCGCGTCATTCCTTTCTCCAGATAAACACCGATCCCACCGGAGCAAATATTTCCTCAGCTCTCGTAAGTATATCTTTCACCAAAAATTCATACGCATCATCGTCCGCACCTTAAAAAAAAAAAAAAAGAAAGACAAGCAAACGACACTCCGTCGGCCATCGTCGCCTCCATTTTCACCTCTCCATATATACCAAAAAGACTCCGCACTTATACGTACTTCGCGCAAGCCTTACATCGCTGCCGCTATACACGAGCCCTTATTAGCATGCATACGCACTCGCCAGCGCGCGGCAAATTTACGGGGACATTATTGTAATTCGCGGTAAATACGGCCAATTACCGCGCGCGCGGGCCAATTGCGGGCGGCGATCAATTAATATCGCGCGGCGCACATGAAAGGGAAAAGCTATGTACTCGCTTTCTCGGCCCCGCGCGCGCGGGAGAAGATGAGAAAAAGACGACACGGCTGCGCGCGCGCGCGCGAGGACACCGTTACGTCGAATTTGCATACGTTGAACGACGTTGTGTATATCCCGAACGGAACCAATATATATATATATATATATACACGCGCCGGACGAGCGTTACCGTACTGTCGTGGATGGCGATGGGCTATGTGTGTGTGTATGTGAGTTGTACGTGTATTTTTAAAGCTGACGAGAAGGTAAGAGAGGGAGAGCGGATGGGATACGGCCAGGAGCAACGTTTTGGAGCGGTTTTAGGACAGATGAGTATCGGCATTAGTGAGAAGAGATGGGAGGATCGGACGTTTCTAGAAATTCTTCGCGTGAGATTCTTCGTCCGGTTCTTTTGAAAACTCTGCGGTAACGTCCGCATCTACGTGTCCCGTTAAAAATTAGTGGTATTGTTTTTACTCAACAAAATGACATTTTCATAACATTTAGAAGACCTTTAGCTGATACTATCCATTGAAACCATTACAAAAAGAAATCGTATACTCTCTCGTAACCCATCTCCGCATCTCGCAAAGGATCCCCGTTCGTCGTTACACATGACGGATATCGCGCGGTACCATCGTTTGCATCCTTGCGCGCATTAATCCCGCTCGACTTTAGCGTCGCTTTAACCTCATTCCTGCCGCTATATCTGACGTCACCGCGCTCCTATACGGTGCAGCACAGCGCCTTTCCCTCGCGTTATATGCACACACATACACGCAAGCGTTCCCCGGGATGTTCTATAGGCTCGCTCTAAGTATTACGTGTGTTTATTGAAAATGGCCGATAATATGCCGATCGATCGGCGAGCTAACGCGGCGGGAAAGCGTGATTGTATAATGGAGGTTTCTTGTCGGGAGGATAACCTGTTGAGGTCGACTCAGAGGGAGACGGTGGTAAGTGTTCTCGGGTCGTATAGGATGATTTTTCATGTGGAATATATTTTGAAGTAACTTGGAAATGTCACAGAGTAAAGGGATAAATTTTATTTAGATAATACCGATATAAGTCGTATTTCATCCTTGTTTTACAGCCTTGTAATATCAATACCGCACCGACGATATATATACTTATATATATATATGTGATAAAAATTTAATCGTTTGCACGAAAACAGGTCAAAACAATACCGATACCGAACAGCCTTCATTATACTTCTCTTTCTCTCTCTCTCTCTCTCTCTCTATCCATCCTCGAGTCACGGATTTACCGGGAACGACTTTACTTTACTCGATATCACACTTGCAAATCGCTCATAATACACGTACGATATACCCGTTGAAAATGGCCGCGATTATTGCCCCTCGCTCGCGCGCGTGCACGCGATCGATGAGCTCGCGCTTTTTGCAAGAAACTCGCGCGCGCGAGCGAGCGAGTGAGCGGGGCATAATGAAGGTAGGTTTTCGCTTAATGCGATATGTCGTTGACGAGACGACAGGGGAGGGGAAAATTCACGACTGGTTTTATGTATCGCCGATGTGTATAGAAGCTGTACGAGATTGACGAGTATGTTCTTGCGAGAGTAAGAGAGTAGTATATACGTACGTATGTATGTACTAAGCGGTTGAAAGTTGCAAGATGCGCCTTTCGAATGTGCGAGCAGGGGAAGCAAGCGGGATTGAAACATAAAATGTTGTCTTTTGTATCTAATCGGCAGTCGTAGGTTTGCGAGTACGGATTGGTTGGCGATTTTTACTGGCGATATGCCGCGTAGTTAAAGTATGTGATAGGTGGGGGGGGGGGGGGGGATTGAATAACGAACTTAATGGATTTTATAGGAATAGAAGTATAATTAACGTCACATAATGAAGGATATAAATTTTGAAATATAATATATTTTTGGATACACGCTAAAAATCCATAAATCATCGTATAAGAGAAACACAATACCGCCACCCAAACGCCCCAAAAACTTTTCCATCCTACCGCATTCCTATCACCGTTACTTTTTACTTTTAAAATCCCCGAGAATATTACTGGTTTCGCGAACGAAAGGAAGAAGCGAGAGAAGGAGACGAGAATCCACTCTTGGCTTCAACCGAAATCTTCGGCGTCAATACCCTCAATATAAGGGTTCTCCCCTCTACCCTGCCTCTCTCACTCTCTTTCACCGCCACGCGAAGTAAAGGAAAAGAGAAAGAGGAAGAAGCAAAGAGAAAGAGAAGATTCGCGGCAAGGTCGTCCTGCCCGTCCGGCAGGATGCAGAACATCCTCGAGCTCTCGGCCGAGTAGTCTGTGTGTGTGTGTGTACGTATACAGACCGGACAAAGAATCGCTAATTATTGCCGATTGTTCGCCATCGATCTTCCGTTCTTTCGCTCTTCCCCCTGCCCCTCGCGCGCGCTTAATGAATGTAAATGCCGAAGTGGGCGCATTATTTCGGGCATTAAACGCGGCTATAAATATCCGAAGCGCCTCAAATTTTTTGCACTTCGACGATGCTGCTGCTGCTGCTGCTGCTACGCGTTCGAGAACTAATCCGTTTTAATAATCGGATTGATTATGTTTTTAATTGAAAGACGACCGCCGAGATTTTTATTAATATTTTCCATCGTAAAAAACTTTACGAGGCGCATAAAGTGCCGCGCACGCGAGCGCGAGAGATTACAATAAAAAGCGCGTAACTCATGTCGCGCGTCCTCGGGAGAGAAAAATTCGCGGTGTTCGCGCATTCCTATATACATACACTCGGCCGCCTTTCTGTTTCGCAGAACAATATGACATTCATCAGTGCCTCATGAAAGTGCGACGACTTTAATTTGTTTACCTGTCCCCGCGGTGCTTTTTTTCTTCTTTCTCCGCCAACGATTATAATTATCGCGCGAGTCGATCGCGCGCGAGATCGAGCCAATATTTATTCTCGATGCACGCGCAACGGGTTTTTACGCTGTTGTAATAATAAGGTGACTATAACGCACGCTCGATTGTGAGTAAAAATAAAGGATTATACGTCGAGTACAGTGCACGAGTTTTACTGCGGTTAAAGTAAATTCGTGTGTAAATTTTGTAATATATATTTTGCAACGATTCTTAATATTTGCAATGAAATTTCTGATATACGAGGCAATGAAATTTAATCCTTATAATGTTGCTAAGATATTCGAAATAATAATATAAATTTACTCGTTTATATACGCATAGTTACGCAAAGCTCGCGATAAATATCGCACGACCTACGCAACTGTTATAAACGAAATTCTCAAAATCCCTCATTAACATCATCATAACATTTCCATCGAACGAATGACGAGTCGTCGTCTTCTTCTTTACACACAGTCGCGTCGAACGCGCCGCCTACCTACCGCGAATCCGACGATTCGCGCCTAATCAGCAGTACGTATAGTCGCGTGGCATAAATTTCACCTCGTATGTGTATGTGTATATATATACGCCGCGACGACAGGTCGACATTTTTCCGCGATCGTCGTCGATCGCAATTGCAGCGTTGTGCCTACACGTCTCCCGGGGCATTGTCGAGCTCATTACTCTGGGCGACACGTGGTCGACAGCAAAAGAGAGGGAGAAAGGGAGAGAGAGAGAGATAAACGGGCGAGTGCAATCTTCGAATCGGATCGGTTTCTCGCGAGAGTCAGCGAAAATCTAACGCCTGTTGACACTGCTACGTCGGGTCACGGGGGAGAGAGAGAGAGGATTTATGCGCGTTTTATAATGCGGAGGTAGAACAGTAGACGTCGTTGTGTGTGTGAGTGTGTATGTGTGTATTTTGCCTTTTGCGTTTTAACGACGCCCTATGGGAGTGAGAGAGTCTGGCTCTTGGAATCGTACGTGCCTTTTTTCGTTATTATTGAGAGGAGAGTGAGAGAGAAAGGAGAGAAAGAGTTTTACGTTGTTCCTTTTTTTTACGATGAACAGACGAGTCATTGTATGCCATGGAAGGGAGAGAGAGTCTATTCTTTTGATCGAGTCGAGATTTTTAAAGAGGAAGAGACTAGTCGATTTTATTGGACTTGTATCGGTGATTTTTCGCTTTTGTAGTTTAGCTTACGACGCGTACGGAGAAAAGTACTGAAACTTTATCACTTCTACAAATTTTTCAATTACTTGTACCGGCGTTTAATCGAAATCGAAACACGATACCTATCATTTCCCCTCTCACGTCCAACGGCGCCAGAATTCAATTTACGCCAGTCGGTAATTAGAAAAAAAAAACCTATACGTCCTAACTGTAAATCTCCTCTCTCAGTTTAAAAAAAAAAAACCTTAAACAGTATATACTCCATCCTTACGCGGCCGAACAAAAACGTCGTCAACAACAATGCACACGATAAAAAATGCCAGCTTCGAAAAGAAAGTCAAATTAACCTGTAAACTCTCCCGTCTCCCTGCCTCTCCGTTAGAAGGAAATTATGCACGATCGAGAGCCTCTACACTCTCCATCCTTCTCTCTCTCTCTCTCCTCCTTTTTCCTATAAGAAAGCGTAGGCCATCGAACGCACACGCGCGCCGACCAAACATGGCGTCACTCACGCATACACATATACAACGCGCACATCTATAGGAAATCATTGTGCGTTGTTGTCTAATTTTCACTATGCAGGATGCGCTCACTGTCGCCGTCGTCGTCGCCGCGCAGACGAAAATAAAAGGAGGAAGCGCGTGACCGAGGCGCAGCGCGCGCGCAGACTAGGCCCCGAAAAGTTCATGAGATATTCATGGGGAAGCGAAGGAGGTTCTCTGTCCTACAGCGCTTATAGGGACTTTTAGAGATGCGTATACATGTATAAATAAAAAAGTGTCGATGGTGAGTCGAGGATGATGCTGAGGGATTTCTGGAGCCTGTATACATGAAGTTTGTGAAAGTTGGCTGGGGATGAACTTTTAGTTGCACGCACGTATATATATAAAGCGAGATCGCGATGGGATTGAACTTTCGAGGTTAATTGACTTTTAATTGACAGCGTGCGAGAAAAAGGAACTGAGAGGTGCGCAAATGTGTCACGTAATTACAGCGGTATCACAGCGCGCTGCGAGGATTAGTTGCAAAGTGTTTCATTAAAGCGCGAACTTAATCTTCTTTTAATCTCGAATTGCGGAATGCACATATTACACATCACATGCATACACTGTCGAAATCAAATACTTTCTTTCGATTAAATCACGCGTTAATTCTCGTACATTAAAAACGTCGTATATGTACATTTTTTTCTCAGCACATCAAATAATCAAGAGAATGTAATTAACATATAATATACGCATAGCAATCGATGGCCACTATCGATACGTAATGACACGGAAAGCCCAGCCTAACGAAGCGAAAAGTATTTAGAAAGTACTCCCGACCAGTCCCATCTTCTCCAGTCTATATTTTACCAACCACAACAACAACAATTATCACACCAACCACCAAACTCAACGAATGCCTCTTCTTCCTCTTATATGCACCAGTCAAAAAAAGCTCTGAAAAAAATAAGAACCTTATATACTCGCGCGGGGCCTGTTGGTGTCGGTACACGTCACACACACACATGCGCGGGGCCCAAAAACCCATAAGCCTCGCGCGCGCAGCCGCCGCGAGAGAGAGCCGAAAGTTTCCGGGACGGACAATAGCGCGCGCCGGCTTCTTATCCCGGCGTTCAAGTCACCGCGCCTACTAACCGTGCGGTGAACGTTCGGGTATACACGACGAGCAAGCGAGAGACTCGAGTCGACTACTGTTGCTGCTGCTGAGCCGCGCGCAGAGAGCGACCGGAGAAATTCCTGACTTGCGTAATTCCGTGCGTATACACGCGTGTCGTACGTGTGTATAGGACTCTCGCGGTGATGTGCTGATGCTGCGAGATGGGGTCCACCCGGAGGAGAGATGGGAGTGAGATTTTCATGGGAGTATGTGTGCGGTTGTGGGTAAGAGATGAGGTGAGGTGGTTTTTAGAGAAAGAGAGAGCAGAAGATATATAGTTGGAGCGAAGGTGATGTGGAGAGAGAAAGAGAGATGCTGAGACTGGATATAGTGATGACTAACTGGACCATACATTATGAGCGAGATTTGCCTGTCACTATGGAAATAGTTTTTTCTCCGAGAGCCGCGTAAAAGAATTCTAACTGTATATATTTCTGGAGCAAAGCGCGAAGTTTTTCTTCTTCATTATATACACGCTTGAAGTTTGACCGAAAGAGTCAGCGGAGTAACTGTAAACAATGTGACTAATCGCCAGCGAATCATCACCATGTCGGCTGCACAATAAGCGATCTGTCCACCTAAAGAACATCTGCCCGACTACCTGTTATCATGTCCATGTGACAATGTCGCCGATCTCGGCAGACGCGATTCGCGGAACGACTCGCCATATTGCAATAAACACGCGATCGACGGCCAATACACACATACTCACACACACACCTATATACATCCCACTTACTATAAATAAACTCTGCTGTCAGTGCATCTCATTACCGCCTCTCTCTTACTCGCAGACACAGATATACTGTACGCACGAACATTTGCATGTCACGCTGCATGCGAAAAGACACACATATATATGCCTACAAGAGCGCCCGGGGATTTCTCGAGCGAAAATTCCCGCGCGGCGCGGCAGAACGAGGAAAAAACGTGACTTGGAACCAAGCGCATGCACGCGCGACAAAATAGGGCCACGGCAGAAAAGCGCGAGCGCGACTCCTTTTTCTGCTACGTTCGCTAAATTTTAATCGCCTGGTACACTACTGTGTGACCGTACGTGTGTGTGTGTGTGTATATAGTGGCATGCGGCATTCGATAAGAGCTCTGCACACGCGTCTCGAATCGCGCGGGCTGCACGCACAGCTCTAGCTCTCTTGGCGGGCGGTCGTTTGTACCGGTCAAGAAAGGAGAGACAGAGAGAAGGAGGTAGGGAGACTTGTTTTCGCGCTGCTGCTCAACACCTATAGAGACGCGAAGAATGTTGTTGGATTATTGACTCGTTGAATATTCAACAATAAACTCGCGCGCGAGAGTGCGAAAATTGACAAAGAAGGAGGGAACGAGCGAGGTTAGGTTGTCGTTCGTATACGGTTTTCCTCCGAAAGGATATTTTTAGACCGCGCACGCGCGCGAAAGTGCTTTTCCAGCTCCGCGAGATAACAGCTGATCTCGGCGTCGATACCCGCTGTAACGCCCGCGTTTTATTATTCGCGCTAATGAAACGTGCAGTGGAGCACAGTTTTCTGCCGGACTGTACTTATACTCATAACGATCTATATATATACGCGCAAAAAAGCTTCCTCTGATTTCCCTAATTGCCGGCTCCTTTTTTCGCGCGCACTGCCGTTTCGCCGGCGCTTTCCGACAAAGCTATTATACACACACATACACAGCATCCGCGGGAAAAGTTTACGAGAGTGGATAACAGCCAAAACAACGTTAAGAGGTTCTTAAAAGCCGTAGCGGCTCGCGCGGGCACTAAAGTTTCTATGCGCCTTTCCCCCCCGACACTTTTACAATCCGCAGCTGATTGCAACAACCGCTCAAGCGCACATACGTGTCTGCGTATGCTTGTTTACGAGATCGGCGAACGCCTGTAACCAAACAAATCAAACTCTTTCGCGCGCTCGTGTATGATATATATATAGTAGAAACACTGTGTGCAGCTGCGCGACGCGCGAGTTCGACGACATCAATTTGTTTATACGCACGCACGCAGTCACCACACGTGTGTGTGTATGTGTATATACGTGTGTAATGGCTGCTTTCGAAATCGCCGATTTTTTAGACAACAGAGCCCGCGAGCACCCGTATATATCGACGACCATAACTCCTCACACAGTCACGCTCGTA
Source organism: Torymus aiolomorphi (assembly GCA_036365515.1). Classification (NCBI taxonomy): domain Eukaryota; kingdom Metazoa; phylum Arthropoda; class Insecta; order Hymenoptera; family Torymidae; genus Torymus; species Torymus aiolomorphi. Next base: position 58,438,624 of record CM070873.1, on the reverse strand, counting down.
TACGTGTGATTGCTCCGACGAGGTGTGCGGTTACGTTATATATTGCGCCGTTCCCACATCGTTCCACTCTCCCACTACATAGGTATACCGATCTCCTCCTCGGAATCGGCAGAAAATCATCCTCTGCGATTGTATATATATATACACCTAATCCAACGTGTCCGCGTGTCGGCCGCACTAATGTGGTCCTCGCAACTCACCGATCTCTCTTTCTCCGGCTCCGCTTTCTGCTACTGCTCCGAAAACTCTTCCTCGTTCTCACACACAAACTTGCCCACGGCAAGCACACTATATATATCTCCTCCGGCACTTAACACTTTTTGCGCGTGTATATCCTACTATATATATATAATCACACGCACACTCGAGTTATGTATAAATATTGCACACAGCCGCGATCGGTCGGATGAGACCACCTGTTTGTATCCACCACGCGCACTGTTACTCCCGCGAGAGAAGGAGAGTCTTCGAGCGACGAAATCTCCGCTCGTCTGTCCGCGTCTCTCGTCCGTGTGCGCACACCTCTGCAGCGCGCCTCACCTTGCGGAGCGAGTCTCTCTCTCTCTCCTGCCAAGCGCGCCGCAGGTCCACGCCGCCGCCGCCGCCGATCTACCCTCTCCCCTCCGATATCCACCTCCCTCCATTCGCCGTAGCTGCCGTCATCCTCCACCACCTTTTCTTCGGCTACTCTCTGTCCTCGTCGCGCGACTGGTTCTCCCGCGGCGGCGGCAACGGCAGCGGCCTTCTCCGGGATCACGAGGCCCCCCTATATACACTAGAGCGTGCGTGTTGTGTAGAGGTGTATATATGTGTGTTGTATAGCCGCTGGCCTCTTCTCTAGTGTCTTTCTCTCTCTTGCACTCAGGTATATAGAGAGAGGCAGCAGCAGCCACAGCGGCGATACATACCTGTCTGACTTCTTCTTCGTTCTCTTTCTCCGTCTCTCTCGCTCGCTTTCGTCGCTCTTCGCGCGCACGCCTGCTGTATTAGAGACGAACTTTTTCGAGAGGTTGGGATGTTTTCTCTCCCTCTCTCTCTCTCTTACTCAAGTAGCCGAGCCAGGGTTTTAAAATAGTTCTTCTCCGCGCGCGATCTACGGGAAGTTAATGATAAAGCGCAAACGTGGGTACTTATATATAGGGTACCACCACGCTGTGGGCAGGGCAGAGTCGGGTGTTGGATTTGCAATTAGGCGGAGCTTTCACGGAACCTACTCGTGATAACTGGATAGGTGTGTGTGTATCTGTGCGCGCGCGCCAAGCTATAGCTGGTCGTTATCTTTTGTTCTGTGGTGGAAAAGCGAACTGGTGATTATCCCGCGGCGTTTAACATTCTTGCTCTTGTACTCTACCCGAGAACAATTCGATGATGCGCGTTTTGTACACATCGAGGCGACTAGCAAGAAGGCGGAAAGCATTTTTTCCGTGATTTAAGAAGATTCGCGGAGTAAAAAAGGCCGTTTTACCCGTCATAACTCGCCAACTCGCCGGGCATAAAAATTCAAACATTATGCGTCGTTTCGCGCCTCTTCCCGCGCGGCTCTCTCTCTCTCTCTCTCTCTCTCTCTCTCTCTCTCTCTCTCTCTCTCTCTCTCTCTCTCTCTTTCGCCGCCTCGTGTCCGACAGCAGCTCGTACGTGTGTTCTACCTGCCCTCGCACACACATACCTGCGCCTAATTTCTCACACATACACACACAGATGCATTCCTGCGGTGTGCGCGTAAGATTACGCGTGTTTTGGCCGGACTCTGCACTGTAGGCCCCCCTCGGGCATTCGCGCGCGCGCGCGCAGCTGGGCCCTATACGAAAAAGAAACAGCGAAGAAAAGGCGAAGAAGAGGAGAGAAAGAGAAGAGAAGCTTCGTGGCCTCTGATTTCGATTTGATGCCGGTAAGGGGGGCGCGATGAAAAATTAATGATCCGCACGCACAACCGAGAGGAGAGAGAGAGAGGGGCTTATTATGTAGTTTGTACTTTGCGAGACGAGGTGTTGGGTTCTCCTTCTTCCTCGGCACTGAAAAAATTATCCGCCGCCGCCGACGGTCGATTTCGATTTCGATGGACTCGATCTCCTTTTGCGGTCGCTCCGCGCGCGCAGACGCTACTCGGTTGTGCCGCGTGTTGTATATAAGTGTCATTGAGAGGTCGTTCGTTTTTTCGGACTGGATGAAAGGGTTCGCGCGCGCGCGCGAGAGAGAGAGCTCGTGGAGTAATTTTAATCGAGGATGAAGACGTGTGGCGAATGAAGTGTGCGCGGGGGATGGGGCGGTGAATTGGAGCGCAATTATAATGCGGTTCGGAGTGGCGTTGAATCTTGGTTACATGCTTCCTCTCTTTAACATTTTTGTGAATTCAAAGTATGGTGGGATTGAATAAATATTTTGATATCATTCTTGTGTCGTGTTGAGTGAAATAATAATTTTAGTATTTTTTATAAAATATAAATCGTTGCGTATGAGTGTTCTAATTTAAAAAAAAAATAGTAACAATAAATATGAATGAAATAGGTCACCGGCTTATGAATTCACATTTTCTATGCACCTTCAAAAACTATGTTTCTAGTGCACCCAAATTCCATTTCATTCCGTTACAGTTAAATTTCAATTTTAAATACAGCTCTTATGAATTTTAATTGTTTGGGAAAAATAAGGAACCAGAAATTTTCCTACAAACAAGGTTCCCACATTCCGTAATAGAAAAACTTTCTTTCTGCTCCATAAATCATTTCTCGTTCAACTAATTCCAGCATAATTCAAAACAAATCGCACAAAACCACATAGACATAAACAAAATAATCCCTCGAGTTGCTGTAATTCCAACAAATAACACCATGAGCAAAGCAAAATCAACTATTACGTGTATGTGTGTGTGTGTGTGTGTGTGTGTGTGTGTGTGTGTGTGTGTGTGTGTGTGTGTGTGTGTGTGTGTGTGTGTGTGTGTGTGTGTGTGTGTGTGTGTGTGTGTGTGTGTGTGTGTGTGTGTGTGTGTGTGTGTGTGTGTGTATATATATATATATATATATATATATATATATATATATATATATATACGCGGTTACGGTGCCTCCGTACACGCGGCTTTATTTAAACTCGAAAGCCGTGGAATTCCAAACATCAAATGGAAGATTAGAAATCAGGCTCGCTCGCTCGCGGCACATAATGTCGCATACGCGCATACCCGTCGCGTATATATACATACGCCTCGTTCTCGCCTCCTATACGTACTCTATACGTTCTCTCTCTCTCTCTCTCTCTCTCTCTCTCTCTCTCTCTCTCTCTCTCTCTCTCTCTCTTTCTCTCTCTTTCTATACATACGCACGTACGCGCGCGCAGTGCTCGCCAAGAGGTTCCAAACGGGAATCGCCGCTTACGTAAGCGCTCGCTCGTTTGGTCGCGCGAGGCGTGAAAATATGCATCGCGGCGATTACTTTTTTCCACGAAGCGCGTGTACATGTGTGTGTGTGTGTGCAGTTCTATACTATACTATTATACATACTCGGAAGCTCCCTCTCTCTCTCTCTTGTTTTTTCGAAAGACTGCTAACGCAGAAAAAAACGAGCTGCGTATTATAAGTATATAACTACACGATGTATATAAGTATATATACAGTTAATAAAGCGGGAACAGCCGCCTAGTGCGTGTGCGGGGGAAGAATGCGGAGCACGATGATCTACAATGGACTGGGAAAAGGCGGCAGCCGCCGCCGCTGCGTAAGAGTGTAGTATCGATTTCCCTCTCGAGTGCGCCCGACAATCGGCCGAGAAGTGAGCGATCGTTCACGGCTCTCTTTCACCCTCTCGAGAGGGAGAGAAAAAAAAAGCGACTGCTGCAGCCCATGGATTTTATCCCCGGGATCTCGCTGCACATGCGGCCTTGCGGGATTTTTCCCCTGCGCGTGAGAGGGAGTCAGGGTGTGTGCAGGAAGCAGGTAGGAAAAGCTGAGAGGCGACGCGCGCGCCTTTTCTTCGGCTTCTGCAGCAGTCTTTAATGCAGTGTGTCGGGGTACAAGATGTACAAGCATGTTGAAATGTTTTTTAAGGAGAGGAGAGAGCGAGAGAGAGAGAGAATGGGAATACATCATCTTTTTGGAAAAGATGCGGTGCGGGTGAGAATGGGTTCGGAGAGCGGAATTGAATATTAAAAGAGAATTTCCATATGTATATAGTAATAAATATTCAAGAGTGTTGAGTGTTATTGTAAAAAATAAATTTGAACGTACGGCATTTGTTGTTGAGCAAAATTTTATAAACATTATGGAAAATTGAAATCTGTTTTTATGTATCACGTCATATGATTAATTTTAAATTGAGGAAAAACGAACAACCTGCGCGTCCAAGAATCTTTGTTGACGTAAGAAATTATTATTAGCACTTCTTAAACGGATAATAGGCATCAGCGTTTGATTTTAATCTAAGATAGTCGAGCTAGCAGGTGTATATCCCGGCGAACACGCTAGCCGGGTAATTGAAAATCTATTAAATTAAGGTCCTTCAAAGCAGGTACAAGACCGTAGCAGTATTACGTGCCTTATTGACCTGAGCGCGCACGGCTTATATTGCTCTAATTATCGTTTTGTTCCCTCCTATGCTATCATTATATAAACGGCCGTTGTAAACTCATAAACTGCCTCTCTGAGGTTACCTGCAAATCGGAAAAACACAGAGCGCCGCTTATATATACCAGGTGTAAAAGATTTTCGTGGAGGTAGGTAAAAGTGTACTTGGAAATAAGCAGTGTGTGTGTGTGTGTGTGTGTGTGTGTGTGTATATATGTGTGTGTGTGTGTGTGTGTGTGTGTGTGTGTGTGTGTGTGTGTGTGTGTGTGTGTGTGTGTGTGTGTGTGTGTGTGTGTGTGTGTGTGTGTGTGTGTGTGTGTATATATATAGAGGTGAAGTGCGTTCAGGTTGCGCACGAAAAGTGACCTGCGGTTATTATCTTATAAGGGTTAGAAAGGATTATGTACCTGTAAGACAAGCCTCTAATGGAATGAGGTCAGGAGGATCTTAATTACGGCTATACCTGCTTAACTACAAATTGATATTAAATAAATAATCAGCCTATATATTTATTATTTTCAATTAACTTTTAAACGCAAAAATCAACTCTCTAGCAGCACCCATTACTCCTCATTCTGCAACACGACCGCCATCTCGCCCTCGGCAACATCCACATCACCTTGCCGCTCCAAAAAGACACCTCGATCGTAACGAGCCAACCACCCATATACCCCTGGATTCCTCGCGTCTGCCTGCCTGACTAGCTATCCTCCCTGGAAAGCCGCAGGTGCCTCTAACGTACACTCGCTCTGCTCTGCCCATTGTCAGTGCAGTCTTTCCCTCTCTCTCTCGCTCTCTTTTCACTCTCTCGAGTGGCCCTCCTCTCCAGGACCCATTGTCGCTGCCCAGCGGGAGGGCCCCGTCTCGAGGATTCACACGGCCGCGCCGCACCGCACATAGATATGTATATACATATATATACACACAGGCACAATGAATGACGTCGCCTAGACAGACACAGAGGCCGGTGTCAAAGTCGCGCGCGCGCACTGCATGTGCAGGGCTTTGGCGCAAGGGTGAGAGTGTGTATAAGTGAGAGAGTGTATTATAGGTACCGCTGGAGCGCGGGACACGGCTTTAAATGTCATTATGGGGCTCGAGTGCCGCTGCAGTGTAAGAAGAGAGAGAGGTTTTGAGAGTCGAGTGGGGAGTATATATAGAGTGCAGAGGTTAATGGGGGTTGATTGGTGTGTGTATAGGGAAGGGGTGGGTTTGTGATGAGGTTTCTGATTGAGGGGAGGCGATTGTATGCTAATTGCGTGTTTGTAGAGTGTATAATGCGGCGTTGACCCTTTGGTGCGACTTTGATATGATATTGTAGGGGGTTGAAAGAGAGAGACTTAATGTACTAAATTTTTTGTTATCATTTTTTATTTATTTTAATTAGATTTTTAATATTCTAAATTTATAACTTTTTGGTATTCTATATTTACGAGTTCTGTATAATAAGAATGTATTATAAATTGTTTTAATTTAAAAATAACTTAACAAAAGATCAAAAACATCACCAAACTATCACTTGTAACACATACACATTAATTTTAAAAGCTGGTACCTAACCACCAGTACAACCTAACAGCTCCTCGTTCTCCCTTCCACGTAAACAGTAATTTCCAGCGCAGCCCACATTCTCTTTCTCTCTCTCTCTCTCTCTCTCACTCCGTCTCTTTCTCTCTCCAAGGTCCCAACCTCACCTTACCTCCTAGAAAAACGAAGACGAGTGTCGAAAATACTCATCCAGCCGACGCGTCTTCTCTCTCTCTCTCTCGACTCTCGCACACGCGCGCCACTTGACGTCCCTTTGTCCCTCCCCATTTTTTTCTCTCTGTGGCCGCGACCCCCACCGCGCGCCGATATTTAGAACGCAATTATATACACGTGGGGGGAGAGAAGAGCGCGCCAGGTGAGGGCCGAGTTATAGAGCTCGCGGCTGGAACAAACGCGACTATTAATCTTGCCAACGGAGAAGCGGAATTTTTTCGTATATGGCCGGTGGCGATAGGGGAGGAGGAGGGGTTACTTTGTTTCGGCGGTTTAAGCGTGTAAAAGTTTCGGAATGACACGAGTTTTAAGGGGGGTAGGGGGGCGGGTGAGACTTGGCGCCGGCACGATTTTTCACGCGATCCAGATGGCGGATTGAAAGTCGAAAGTGGATACTGGGAATGCAGTGCGCATATATTTAGTTTTATTTTCCACCTGACTGGAGATAAAGAACAATAGTTGTCTTAGTAAAATAAATGACTGGTATATTTTTTCTTAAGTATATTATCGTGATACTGAGTAAATGTAATTTGAATCATTTCCATTAATTTTTGTCATTATGATGCTTGTTACATTTACAAAAACGAACAGTTTTATCACAAAACATACAACCAAAACACCGAGCTAATAACAACAAGAACAAGTTTTTTCTCGTAATACCAAAAAATAACACCACCATCCTACACTCCACCCCGCACCGTCTTCTCCCAAAAAAGAAACCCACTGAAAAAAAAAGACAAACCGTCCCCTCAGTCCCTTTTACGAGCGAAACAAATTTCTCGAGAACTCTCGTCAAAAGCGCGCAGGAGATAAGAATCTCTACGACCCTGATTCCCGGCACTGCGCTCGCTGCAGTAAAAATGTGCCGCACGCGCGCGGGGGAACAGGTTGTCCCCGCGTGCGTCGCCGTCGTCGTTCACCTGCGGTACTTGCGGCGAGCGCGCGCTTTGCGGTGCCAAAAGTTTGATAGCCGAGGGGAGAAGGTAAAGTGCGTAGGGCTATTATGGGGAGAGAGCGTGTAAGGAGAGAAGATGGGTGTAGGGGAATGCGGACGGGAGTGTGTGAAGTGGGTAGGAAGAGGGAGGGTTGGACGAGGGGTGAGGTGCAGGTCGTTGTTGTTGGAGGTCGGATTGAAATGTATATAAGCGGGAGATTGTTTGCGGTTAATGAGGCTGTTGATGCGAGAGGGATAGTGTAGTGGTGTGGTGAGTGAGTTAAGTAGTAGTTTTAGTTTTGATTGAATGTGTTTTTTCTTATCATTATACGTGTCATACACTTTGACACTGAGAGAAATATTGTAGTAAAATTTATTATAAACATAAGAAAAATTACTATATTTTGTAAGAACGGAGGGACAAATCGAAATTATAATAATTTTTGCTATACAACATAGTAATTTTTACGAATGACCTTAAATTTCAAAAATTAAATTTTTTCTCGTTCTTCCTGTTTTCAGAACCATTGTTAGACTCTAATTGTACAATATTGAATGTAAAAATAAATTAACATAAGAAATAAGAATATTTTTTTACGAGCGTTGGAATACAACCTGGAACCTTCACCGTGGTAATCGGACGCGCTAACCATTTACCCAACTAGGATTCTTAAGTTCAAAATTTTGGAACTTGTACATGTCAAACCATCGATTTCGAGAAAATTGTAGCAATTTTAACTATGTTGGATAGCAGACTTTCTTATGGCCTGTAGCAATTTTTAAATGTGTCACTTTTTACTATGTTTATATAGTAATTTTAAATACGCTACAAAATAAAATTTATATTCTATTCTAATAAAAATTAAAGAATATATTTTAAATTTTATTATATCACAGTTTTGCTATATGTTGCATAGCAATTTTTCTTTTATTTCGTAATACTTTCTAATCAACAACTGTCATAAAAATTACAAGAAATTTTGTAATTATTCATATAGTTATAATAAAAGTGCAGCATAAAATGTATTTGTCTCACCCTTCCTATACTTTATAGTAATTTTTATTACATTTATAATAAAATTTACTACAACATTTTTCTCAGTATATATATACAAAAACTATATAAGACATTGCTATATGTATAATTTACAACATTATTCCAACAAATATCTTATGTAGAAATACAGAAAACTACGCGAATTACACAACACCTCGAGCCTTTTCGCAATTTACAATCTTTCACCGACCACTCCGATAAATCCCGGCACATCGACAGCTTTGCGCACGCGCGGTACACATGTGTACTCGTTAGTCGTCGTCGTCGTCAGCGGCGGCGCGACAATGGAGAGACGGCGCGGCGCGGATCAACAAGTGGTTCTGCACGCACGTGCTACACTCGCCCCCTCTTATACACCCGCAGCGTGCGCAGTAGCCTAAATTTAGACTCGCCTCGCGCCGGCTGATAGAGAGGTGGAGGCTTCAGGTATGTGTGTACGGGTTGGAGAGATGGTTCTGGACAACAGCGGTGTTGATTAGATTGTTGAGCTAGAGAAGTGGCTGAGATTGGGAGAGACGATTTTGATTTTGGAGCGTGAAGATTAATTAGAGAGGTGAGAGTGGTTTTGTTTAGAATTAAATTATAGTTATAGATTTTATCACAATACTCTATTATTATTTAATTTTAATTGAGCTAATGAGGGAACTAATATGAAAATAACAACAATTTAAAATATAATATATAACTCAAGATTATTTCAACTCACTGAACCACGATTTTTAAAAGCTCTCCGACATAATATCAGAGCCAACCGGATCCTCAATCCAGCGCTCACAACCCTATACACAACCCGCGCGTAACCTACACCATCTTCCAACAAAGATAAACGCTCCTCGGCGATCTACTCTCGTGACTGCAGCCTCTCTCTCTCTCTCTCCGTGGTCAGGCGAAAATCGACCATTGTGCGCGCCCGTAATACACGTACACACACCTCTCGAAAGGGAGCAAAGAGAGAAGAGACCGTATATACGAGAGCCGCACTCTCGGTGTTGTTCCGGAGGCTGCAGTTAAACGCGCTATATAAAGCATCATCTCCGCCCGCGAGAAATAATGCCCCAAGGAGATAGAGAGAGAGGGGGATTTTCCGCACAAGTGCGAATGTTCGTTTTCAATTATGAATTTACGGCGAGCGAGCGTGATTGTTTTATGGTCGGGTAGGCTGCGATGTGTTCTATTAGGGGATAGAGCGATCGCGGGGTTAGATTAGATAGCTGAACGCTTGGTGCATGTGTGTTTGACCGAACGTGTATATATTGTTGTTTGGCTGATAAGAGTTTTGAATTGGAGTTAAAAGGAGAAAGATTTGATAAAGCGATAAAAAGTGGAAAATAAATTCTTATAGTTTGCTGGCTTTTTGCAGGTTTTGGAGTCCCCTTGCGCGATAACTTTTAATTAAAACTGCAGTTCCGAAAGTCGGCGATTCTCAGGCACGATGGGGGCCCTCGCCGAGGGGCCTTATATATATTCGCGAGAGGTTCCTCGCGTCGAACTTGAGAGGAAGAGAAAGAAAAAAAGAAGCCGAAGGTCGCGGACTTAGGATCCCGATGGACTCTTCCGATTAAAAAGCGATGAGTTTTTTCGCTTCTTCGAGGGTGGCCGGTATACCGGCTGTATACGTGCAGTTAATTCGCAAACGATTTAGAATGATTTGTTGTTTTTAAAATAATACGATACCAAGCGCATATTAAACAACGAGATTTAAAAAAAAAAACATTCTTCTCGTATCATAAAATCACTTCCCTCCCCAAACACTCAAATATTTGAGGCTCGATCCTGTTTCGAGAATTGGATTAGTGATAGTATTTCCGTTCCACGCGCAGGCCTATATATATACGAGATGCAAAACGCCGAACCGGATGTGGCATCGATGCACAGTGTATATACAGTCGCTCGAGCGTCAAGCGCGCAGGTATCTGTTGATCTAGGGTGAGGGCTGAATGCGCTCGTTAACCGTGTATATACTAAAGTTGAGAACGCCGCGATCGACGCGAGAGCTGTTTGTTTTCGTCCTGGAAGGATGTTTTCTTTGGCTAAGTGGAAATCAAAGTCGTGTATAATAGCTGATACATCTAACAAAAGTTAAGCAACGTGCGTGAAAGATTTTCAAAATTCATTACTTTGGCTAAATATTAAATATAATATATCTTTCCTGGCAACGGCGGTGTAACTTCCACCAACCGTAATTTCGCCTTCAAAAACGTTACCCGAAAATACATTCTCGGCACTTGCACGCGCACTGCACGCACACCTCTCTCACACTCCCCGGCGACCGTAATTTACCTCCATTTTCCCCGGCCAAATTGCAGCGCAACACTCCGCACTCTCTTCCTCGGCCCCATTTATCGCGCTTCTCTCTCTTTCTCTCGAAACCCGGGAGCGTCTCTCTTTTAGCTACATACGTGTGTATATACATGTATATATATATACGTGACTCGGCGAGTCGTGCGCACGCACGGCGAATACCGAATTCGTCGCCGTCGACTTATCGGTGCAGCGCGCATGGGAGATACACGGGGATAAGGACGCGAGCCGAATGTGCTGCGCGCGTCTCTCTCGTGGGATCTATCAGGAGCGCTCTTTTTGGTCGAGTTTCGTCGATTCCTAGAGAGTTGCTGCTGCTGCTGCTGCTGCTGCGCTTTTGTGTGGCTCTCGGTGTATATGTAAGTGTAAAAGAGAGAGAGAAAGAGGTGGTTAGATATATAGCTGTTTTTTTGGTGTGGGTCGGGAGGTACGTGCTCGGAAGAAGATGGAAGAGTGGCGCGGAGGTAATTTATGTAAGCGAATGAAGTGGTTCTTGTAAATTGCGGTGGAAACATGAAGAACAGTCGTTATGAATAATTTTTGCAAGATAATAAATGTTCGGACGATTAATGGTGTGTTTACATATATTAAAAGCAAAGAAAAGCGCGGAGAGGGGCCTATATATATCGTGTATTAAAAATTATTCCAGGACTATACGCTGCACATGTCTATAATTATACATCTCTGAACTTCCTGCGTCTCATTGTCTTATCCTCTGATGTTTTAATTTATCAACACTTTCTCCGCCGGGCGTTTTTCTAAACGGCCTATACGTGCTGAGAAAAACAGCAGAGATTTCGTGGACTGTGTGTATAGGTGACAGAATCCGGATGTGAAGGAGGAAATGATTCTAAAACAAAAGGAATATGAATGTAATCGCCGCTCGCGGGAAGAGCGAGAGAAGAAGAAAGACGGAGAAAAAAAAAGGAAATTGATGATTAATGGATAGTCAAAGCCGAGGAATGACAAGTTCGAATTGATGGATGGTTGTGTGTGCACTCGCGCTCCTCTCTTTTGTTTTCGTGTAATGAATATATTCCAATGTTCGAGCGCATATGCGGACTTTTTATTATGTACCGTACGATTATTGTTTTAACTCACAAATTTATTTATTGCTTTTCGACCTACAGAATATATTATTCTACACCTACATATGAATTTCTTGAAGCAGGTGTGCATTTTGATTGTTACGAGTATCAGTGTTTTTAATTTATTCAACATGTTACATATTCCTCGACTTTTTCATTCCGATTCTATCAGTGAAATCGAAAGTCCACAGATATATCCAATTATACATCATTTATTTACAAATATCACAAGCCCACGATCATTATTCAATTCCTAGTCATAATAAAAAAACACAACCGATTCGCCGAACCCAAACAACCATTTCGATATCGATCTCCAATCAAACCTCGTCTCTCTCTAAACGACCCACAGCCATTCTCTCAAAAAAATGTTCACTCACCTCGCAAAATCATAAATTTCCGCTAACAACGAAAACATCGCACGCGCCCTCATCGATCATATACACCCCCGGGTTCTCGCGCGTCGTACAAGGCTCGCTCGTTCACTCCCACGCGCGCATGCAGGGCCTCATCGCTAGCACGCCAATATTTGAAGAAGCGGAAAACGAGCGAGCGAGCGAGCGAGTCTGATCCTTTGGCGGCGCACCATTTTCTCTCGTATGTTCGGTCCCGGATTTTTCTGTTGCAACACTCGCAGGATTCTTGGTTGTGTAGGTATTACAGGAGAGAGAGTGCGTGTACGTATGGGTGTATACTTTTTGTGCGCGAGTTGTCCGCGTGTCGCGCGCGGTCACGTCGAGAGAGTGTGTGCATACACGCGCGCTGACGAGGGAGTTTTCCTTTTTTCTCTCTCACTCTCTGATTTTTCTTTCTTTTTCTTTTCATGGGAGACGCTGAAAGCACTTGAAATTGGCTTTTCGAGTGACACATTCCGTGGAACGAGTTTTTTCTTCGGGGAGTGCGAGTGTGTTTGAATTGTGATGTTAAGGACAACGTCGCGCGGTTCTTGAGAGACCGTTGTAATTAAATTAAAGAAGTGACGTTTTCGACATTATTTATGTAGGGGAGACCGGGGCTAGTTGGCCGACTTTCCACATTTTATTTTTTTCTGCAAAACAGTATTAGTTAATTAATAAAACTATTTTAGCACATGAAAGTACTTCATATAGAGCATCTTCGTGATTTTTTTCAAATTTGTAAATTGATCACAAAAAATAATGGTAGAAACAAGTTTCTTATTGCACGATTTTTGGTCACCCTGCCCCATAAGCGGGATAAGTTGCCCACGTGCCTGTGGTAAGTTCACTGATAATAAATCATTGAGTAAATAACGATATTATTATATTATATAAAAGAATCAGATATGAGAATGTAACATTGGAACAGAAATTAAGCTATAATCGCAGGTAAAAACTATAAATTACCCAAAATGTATAAATGGAGGTTTTATTAGACTTCCTTAGATTTTCTATAGCAATATTTAAGAACTGTTATACATAAAAATAATGTTGTTAATTAGGTATTAAAATAGTAAAATGATTACGTTAAACAATCTGCTGTTCTCAATAGGTCAGCTAATATGCTCCAAGCGAACAGTAATTTAAAAATTCTCCTAATAATATTAAAAATTGAAAGATAAAAAAAATACTAAGTGGTAAAATTGTAAAAAAGCAATCATTTTACGCTACGTTAAGAAAAAACTAGATTAACAAAATGTTTCAAAGAATTACACATTTTTCAAAATGTAAAATTTTCATCAATATCTCAAAAAGTTTTAAAACTTGCGTATTTCCAAAATGCATTATGCTTTCTGACTAAAAATAAAAAACAAATATTCCTGATTTCATTTTACATTACTGACATCAATAGCCTTGACCTCTGTTATTTCAATCACGAGTTATTAGCATTTTTCCAACCTGACCCTTATACCAACTAGCCCCGGTCTCCCCTAGTTGTTCCGGTACATATTGTTAATTTTAAGCTCATTGTATACTCGTGCGCTCTGAAATAATTCTCTTTTAAATTATTAATATATTCGTCCAAATATTTGGTTAATTTTCGAGTAAACATTAAGCAAAGAAGCTTTGTGTTTTACATTCGTGAAAATTCCAAGTTCGATTGGATCGAAAGGGGAGTGATCACGTGACGATAATATTGTAGAAGCGAACTAGTAAGCACTTCAGTTGCGTGCGAAACATTCGAAAAAAATTTGAATAAATTGTTGTTAGTTACGCGTTAACAACCAAAGAGAGAACCAGACCTTTGCTAACTCTCGAAGCGAGCGGTTGTATATTTACATTGTACAAATATATCATAATTAAAAGAATAATTGAAGGGTTTAAAAATATAATAGGATTTCAATTCGTCTTGCTCAAAACAGTAGTTTTAAAACAAAAAATTTCTTTTTGCCAATTATTAAAAAAAACTTTAATTTAAATAACTTAATATTTAAAATCAATAAATGAATATTTTAATTTTTCCATTAAGCCTATAAATAATCCTTCCAAAAATCACGACTACAAAAACCATTCACCCGACGAGCAAGTAAATCGCCATAATCGCGAGCTCGATCCTCCCCATTACATTCAATGAACGAATGTTCCACGGCGCAAACACACGTAGGTATACGCCGCTCGAGATTTACTCAGTCCATTCCATCACCACCATCACCATCACCATTCCATCTCTCTCTCTCTCTCCACTCGCGCGCATCCTTTTTTTCAGGCCGCACGAAACAAGGACCGCCGAGTCATAAAAGTCAAAGAGAAAAGCCGAAGAGCGGACCTCACCGCTCGCCGTAATATTTCCGAGAGTCTCTCTCGATCCAACATCGCGCTCGTCGTCGAGAAGGCGAAAAAGCGGACACGCGTAAGCGACGACGATGAATTTTTGCGCGCTCGTGTGCGCCCTTTTTTTGTTGTCGCGCGCGCTCTGTTGTGTCCCGCACGCGCGCGAATGCAGGAGCTTTTTTGGGTGCAGGCTGCGGCGTTTTGCCGCACGGGAGCTGTTTCGGATGATGGCCTGCGAGGTATGGCTCCCGGTATCTCGGATGTTATGAAATTGCGGATGCGATTAATTGAGCCGCGGTGGGCGGAATTGATTTGGAGTGATTTTTTTTCTAATGACTCAATTTTGATTGAATGCTGAATACGTAATGATTTTGGTTTGCATCAATGAAGTGATCGATACGTCAATGTGGATTTAGTTGTAATAAAAATTTATAGTTTACATTTTTAGTTGTTATAAACATTTTCGAAAATTCTTAAACAAAATTAACTTTGAAAATAATAACATGATAATTTACTTAATATACGACTTCCTTCGTGCACAATCACACCGCATCATTATTCAAAACACACGAAAATATGGGATTTTGCATACCCCATATATACACCATCGCGACTAATCCCATTATTACGCGTTTGATTGCCTTCCTTCCTCGACGCACGCGCATTACGCAGTCCCTCGGCAAAAAGCCCACAATCAAGATCATCGAAAACCTCGTACATAAACAAGCAAAAAACCGCCGAAGCGGCTACCGCGCGCGCGCGAAACAATGCTGCGCCCCTACTCGCGTGTATATACACGCGCGCTGACAAAAGCGCATCGAATCGCGACATTAGAGTTTTTCTGCGCGCCAACTCCGAAGGGAAGGAGGGAGAGAGGAAATAACAGGTTGATGCACCTGTCCGCGAAGAGGAGCAATGCGCTTTTTTCGCGCGCGTATGGAAGATGTAGCTATACAGCAGCAGCAGGGATGCGGGGAGCTCTGTATAGTAAAGAAAAATGCTTGAGAGTGTGTGTGTACACAGTGGAAAATGTGGCGTTACGAGGTAAATTATATGGTGGCTCTTCTAATAAGGAAATTATATGCCTCGCGCTGGTCGTTTTGCGAAAAAGGGATCGCGCGGGGAGCGAGATGGTGCATTCTCGCTGCTGCTGGTATAGTGCAAATTGTGGATGTTTCCGAGAAACAATTCGAAATGTTTATTATTTTTCGTTTTCGAAGTGTAAACTTTTGAAAACACAGCTTTCCATAATGTTAAAACGAGAAATATAATATTCAGAGTGAGCGAGCCAGCCGCCGAAAAAAAGCCGCGCTGCATGTATATACATACACGCGGGGGCCGAAAAATAAATAATTCATAATTCTAGTTGAAAACTAACACACGTCGCTCGGCGCGACGCGAGGGAGAGACGAGCTTACACGCGTTCTACACGCGTGCATTTGCAATGGTAATGAAAAGAAAACCAAAAATCATCGCTGCCTCATTAAGTTGACCGGAACGACTATACGACGACAAGGCGCGAGCGCGGACCTTACATAGATCATCTCGCGCGCCGTGCAAACGTAACGAAATCGTGCACCACCGCGCCGTTATGCAATGCCGCTGCTCGCCAATGCTAGAGCAAAAAAAAAAAAACGTAATTGAAAACACGAGGCGGCGAATCAGCGCGCGCGAGAGGGAGAGAGAAAACGCAGTATAACAGATGTTGCACAAGCGCGACCGCTTTGAACCATATATTTTGTTGGTTTGTTTTTTGTCCTTATTAATTTTTGTAAAAAAAAAGCTATTATTGCTTTTATATTCGTTGTAAACAAGGAGCGGGTTCTGGCATATCGTTTTGTTTGTAGTTATCCTTGTGAAAGAGTTGTTATTCCGTGTTTTGAGAAGAAAAAATAAGCATAATGTGTACGATTTGTATACGTTTCTAAACGCCGGCGATGTAACGGGCTTGTTAATCTCCAACCGATACATATTTTGCTAGAAAATGATTAACCAACGCTACCCAGTAATCCACATCGCATCACCCGCAACGTTACCATAAAACCCCCGAAAAAGGTACCGACCAATCCATTACTCCAACGACAACAACAAGATCGGCCGATTTTTTGCCTATATACAAGTATATATACCCCACGAAAGCTCGTTCTCGCTGATATTTTTAGCCCCGCGCTGCTGCTCTCTTCCTCGTTGCACGTCTCGCGGCCACTGCGCAAAAAAGCTGCCGGAGCGTATAGGTATAGTGCGCGGGGACCGCAATCAACGAAATCGGAGAAACGTGCGCGCCTCGGTTCGCCGCTCTCGGAATACAGGCAGCTAGCAGCTACTGCCTCGCGCATTAGCATTAACCGCTACCATGCGACACGAGAGGAGGTGGAGGAGGAGAAGAGATGTGAGTTGTTGTGGGTAGAGGAAGGTGTTGCGAGGTGGCGATTAGCGTGGTGGTCTCTTGGTAGCGAGTTTTGGTGTGGTATGTGTATTATTGTGGACTTGGATGATATGCGTGAAAGTTATAGAGTGGTTTACAATTTAACTTTAGAAGATGATTGTTAATGTTAAGAACATTATTTTAGATTTTGTGAATATTACAAATGTGCATTGAATACGAAATATTCTAAAATCAAGGAGCGCGGGAGCGGTCCGAAGGCAAGTAAGAAGCCTGAGGGACAACCGCGCTACTTATACGTTGAAACGAGTGGCCGAGTTTTTAAAATATTTATTGCGTTTTTAAATGGCTTCTATATAAATTCAAATTAAGTTAAGAAAATGTTATTATATGTCGAACTATGTTCCACCAAAAGTTTCGTGTAAAAAGATGCTCTCATTATATTAAAGTTATAGAATAGTGAATTTTTTTATGTTCGCTTTTATATTGTGGATTTTCTCCATATTCTTTAGTCAGATTTTTGGCCGACTTCCGGTCCCGGTCTTTCAATGCTTATATATACTTCGGAATAATTTTATAAATATACTAATTAACGGTTTAGAAATCTGAGTAAAAATATCATCAACGTCACATCACCACTTATTCAAGATATATAAAACCAATTTTGATAAAATAAAATATGAAAAAGCCATAAACTATACAAAATTCTACAAAAACATGAATAAAATAACTCAAAACACGCAATGTACATCCAGTCCAGCTCAAATCCATCCTACACTTCAGAACCTTACCGTCCACACACATACACACACATACCGCTCGCTGCGAACGAAACGGAGCTCGAAGCGACGACCCAAGCGAGCGCGCAAGAAAGAAAGAGAAAACCTCCTCTTCTCTCTCTCTTCTCTCACTCACTCCCCTCTTCAAAAAAACGAACAGGGAGAAAAGCGAGTCAGCCGCTCGACGCTCGCTCGCTGGCTGGCTGGCTGCAGCACGCGTTGCTGCTGCTGTACATCGGCATCGCGTGTTTACCTCTCCGCGCGCAGCCTCCGAACAACCGGTTCGCCCCTCCGCTAGTCTCACACCTCCTTGCACTCTCCTTCTCTCTCTCTCATCCTCGTCCTTTTTCTTACGCGCGCGCCTTCTTCGAGGCCTTTCTCGAACGCTCGCGCAGGCGGCTACTCTCAAATTTCGAGATGCCGCGACGCGTGTAGAGAAGTGTGTACGAATTTTGCCGGAGAGAGGAAGAGAGGGTTTAGGGAGAGAGAAAGAGGAAGAGGGCTACCGGTTTTTAGAGGTTGAAGGAGAACGAGAGGACTTTATACGCGGAGTTAATCGATTTCGCGTGGGTTAGTGCCGCTGTGTTCTATGTTTATGGAGGGGTTCATTAAGGAGCGCCGAATGCCGAGTAGGTGTGTTGATTGGGATTTTTGAGTTATGGGGGCGAGAATGTGCTAAATTGATAAATATTGGGGGATGGCTATTAGGTCGTTTTTGAATATTTGATAATGATGTTAAATATGTAGTGGTCAATTTGTGAATTACGATGAAATAGTAACTTTTAATTTAATTTAATTTGAATGTATATATATTTAAAAAAAAAATGGAATACCATGTGATTTATATGATGAAAAATGAAAATAAATATTGCATAAAAAACTCTGAACATAATTGATATTTACTATTGTAAACAAGCACATATATAAATCAGAGCATATATTTCATTTGCTCTAAAAATGTTTACTTTAATATGAGATATGCAGTGATATACATTGTGCAAATTACATTACGTTGATAAATGCAGCACTCGCAACGTCAAAATATATGCGCTCACCGTGCTCTAGATTTATAAGATCCTCATATTTACGGCCCTTGTATTTGTCCATTTCGATAATTTAAACTCGCTAATTGGCAGAGACTTAACGAGCCGCAGTACGTCCGTGCATACTGCGCACGCGCATCTTGTTGCGCGATTTTTAATATTCAAATCGATAAGTATACCTCACGTGTCTTTCTTTCTGTCCACCGTGATTTAAAACCCGGTAATCTCCTTTCCGTAAATTCAATTTTCGATAGTTATTGCCTCCTCCATCTTTACGACCGCCATCGCTACCACCATATTACGCGTATACAAACGCACACATATATATACATCTGCGACTCAAAACAAGGATAAAAATAAAGAATATATCCACACTCGTACAAATTGCCTCGCGATTATTTTTTTTTTCGTCTCTTATAAATGCACGATATGCAAATCCCCGCGATGTGTTACTCTAACGGGGACTCGAATTTCGCGCAGCGAGTTATTTAGTATAGCGCGCGGCGTATATATTCAAACGACCTCGCTTGATAGATGTCTTGTTTTTTTCGCCGACGCCGCCGCGACGTAGACGCGTGTTCACGGTTTTCTAAGGCAATTGCCACTTGTCTTCCGTCCTTGTTCCGAGAGCGAGAACTGCGTATTACGCGCGTGCGTATATAGAGTCGCGAGATATGTCGCGTAACTGTATATATATGCGTGTGTTGCTTTTTGAATTTTTTTTTCTTTTTTTGCAAAGAAGAGGTTGTAGAGAGTGCGTTATTTAAATTTTAGGAGATAAGGATGTAAGAGTTCAAAGATAGCGCTAAGGTCTCTATTAGATTGGTCGGAAATTTATATATTTTCGGATAAGGCCGATGTAGACACTTTCAGGATAAAGTTTTTTTTTGGAAATATTCGGTAATGTGGTTGTAGGATTAATCGCAGAATTTAAATAATAACTAAATTTAGTTTGAAGAGTTATTTTTTTAACTGAAATTAAATATACCGTAAGTAAGATATAGCGATATTTTACTGTTACAAACTTTCAATTAACTTAAAGAAATCTGATATTTTTTATTTTCCATTCGAGCAAAATGCGCATTGCTTCCAATTTAATGCATATAACCAGCACCAAGCGTGCTTTTCTTCATTAAAAACTCGTACCTCGAATACTTCTTCTTTGAATCGGAGTTTGACGTTTTTGTTAAACACGTACCATATATACAATTCTATTTTCAGGTACATCTCAACATCCACCACTCATATATATACACAAAAGTCAAACCGCTCGACAGAAATAAACCCATCATCCAACAAAAACCTCTCAAAATCTCAACTCCATGCATGCAACACCTCAGCTGTCTCTCGGAAACTCCGAAACCTTCGCTGCGTCTCACACCATATACATATAGACGACAGAGCGGCGAAATCGATCCCCCATTGTCCGCGCGCGCGCCTGCAAAGGAAAGTCAAGAGGCCTCGGCTCTGTGGAAATCGGCGGGTGGCGTGTGCATTCGAAAGTCCTTAAAACTCGAGTGCGTGCGACTCTGATTTACGGAGACAACGAGAGCGAGAGAGAGAGGGAGAGTGCTTATTGTGTGAGGAGGAACGATTTTTCTCGTTGCGAAAAGATGAGCGCAAGGAATTTTCCGAGTCGCAGGGTTTCCTTTTTTTTGTTGAGAGAGGGAGGGTTGCTCCTTTGTGCGAGGGTGGAGGGAAGAGGGTCGGAGGAGAGATTTTCTTTGTAGAGCGGCTTTGTTTGGTAGCGCGGTTGTGTGCGGAGAGACGTGTTAATTTATATTTCATATGGTGGACGTGAAGAGAAGTGGGCTAGGGAATTTTTGAGAATTCAATTTCACATGCACATGGGCTTTCGAAGCGTCTGGTATATGTAGTATAACCTATACGTTTCAGATTTACGACTTGGGCGCTAAAGAACGCCTATAGTTTTTTCGTTCCTTCATCGAATTCCAGCGATCAATAGATTGTTTCTTCCAACTATAAAAAATGGTATATACCTTTTTTTTAATACAATTCTGGCATTTCGAACAACCAAGGTCTCGTCACGATTCTTTGCGATCACTCACATACACAAATACTTTGCCCAAATGACCCTCGACGCCTTGTCGCGGGTATCTCGTACGCATGGACCATTACTTGCGGATTTCGCGATCGCGATCCGCACGTGTGTTATGTTATATGTGCGCGATACACGCGGCCGGTCGAACTTTCGCCTCGCTTAATCTTAATTAAAATCAGTTGACACGCGCGTGCGCGTACGTATATATTATTACTATATATCGTGTAATGACGCTTTGTACACGCGGGTGTGCGCGCGCGCGTTCGCGTTCCTTTTTAATTGCATTGTTATTATGATGATTTATACGGCCGCGCGTCTTTACGAGCGCGTTTACGCAATTCCGCGGCCGCCGCGACAAATTGCGATTATTCAGTGCAGCGAATCGGGCCCTTCCGAGACAATTGCACTCGGGTGAAGTATCCTTCCAATATGATCATTTTTTATACGCGATGCGATATTCGCCGAATCGATATATTAAATAATAAAGAAAGCACGAGGCGTATTGCCGGAGATCTGATTATCTCGCAATATAAATCGAGCGAGTACAAGGCACCAATTAGCTAAACCATTCGGTCGAGTGCATACACATATATATCGCACTCTTTCTCTGTAATATACCTCTCTTGTTTTATGCGCTGGCGTGCGTGTGTGTGTGTGTGTGTGTGTGTGTGTGTGTGTGTGTGTGTGTGTGTGTGTGTGTGTGTGCGTGTGTGTGTGTGTGTGTGTGTGTGTGTGTGTGTGTGTGTGTGTGTGTGTGTGTGTGTGTATATATATATACGTATTACACGCGTGCGCGATCTCATATAATGGATGTACCCGCGTGAATGCGTAAATGCAAATTTTGCGTTTTCGCTTTCCGCGCAGGTATTTTTCGCGCGAATAAAAGTTTACCTTTTACCCCCCCCCCCCCCCCCCCCCATGGGAATATCTCACGCACGTGGCTTACGCAAGGTTCTTCGATCGGTACGGTCCAGTTCTGCCGGTATGATAATGCGATTGATTTTAAGACTGCCTTGTTATATATATATATATATATATATATATATGATGGGTAATGAGAGGACGATGGTGATTATTATCCGGTTGCTTTGCTAAATCGGCGCTCGTAAAGTGCAGTTGTGTGGATATAACGGGGACTGTTATATACCGTTTGCAAATATAGTTTTTTTTCAAAATTACTTTACGTCTTCATAAAGGTATATTATATATATCTTAACGAATTGCGTTTTGCGGATAAACAAAACTTTAGTTTATATATACTTTTTGCGATTTCGCAGCCCTATGTCTCCAGGCTACAATTCACTTTCCACCACACGGCCACCATAAACAACCAAATTCCCAACCGCAAAAACCAAAGCAGCAGCAGCACACAAAGGCAGAAACCTTCGCGGCCGCATACATCGCATTCCCACGGGAGACCGCGCGATCGTAATTTCTCGATGCGCACGAGCGGATTTTTCATCCGGCATAGAGAGAGAGAGAGATGCACCTTGCGGTATTTCTGCGCGCGGAATGCACACGCGAGGTCACGCGCGGCAACTTTTTGTCCCGGGGTCGCGCAGGGCGGCGGAGATATGTCGCAGAGAGAAAGGTCGTTCGAGGTCTAGAGAATAAGAGAATATGGTAGTACACGGATAGAATTTTTCAGGAAAAATTACCGTGAAATTCACGGTAATCAGAAAATACCCAAATATTTGGAAATTTTTTTCTGTTGTCACGGTAATTTTTGCCGTGAATCACGGTAAAAATTACTGGGATTTCCGGTAAAAATTACCGTGAAAACAGTAAAAATTCCCAGAAATTTGGGTAGTCTCTGATTACCGTGAATTTCACGGTAATTTTTCCTGAAAAATTCTATCCGTATATTATACATGTTTTGTAGTTTGATTCGCAATGTGGATTATAGAATAATGATAAATAATAATCACGGAATCGGCTATTACACAAGTAGAAGCGTTCCATAAACTTATATAGTCCTCGAGCACAGTTCTGCGCTTGCAAAAAAGAATCAAACCGTTTCAAAACCGCATCACGTAAAAATTATATTTAGCCGCGCGGCTCACGCTTATCGACCGTTACCCCCCGCGCTCCTTTTTTCCTACGCACTCCGCGACTAATAACGCATATTATAATACACCTCTCTTTGAATCCCACGAAGACAGGAAAAGCGCGAGCTCGCGGGGGCGACCCACGCCGAGTGCGTTTTCTCACCTTGAATCGCCGATTATGACAGATGCGCTGTACCGGTAAAACGGAAAAATGGTAATACATTGGCCAATCGTCATCCGGTCGGGAAATGCGTTACATATATATGTATATACATACGCGGCGTATGTAGAATGCGCGTGTAGTATATCGGACGCGTGGGCGAGGAACGCGAGCGCGCGTGGCGGCAGGTTATTGGATTCGAGAGAGGCGGTTTTAATAGGATATGGATTTTTTTGATGGGACTGCGAGATGTTTAATGTAAGCGTGCGGAGGGAAGTTGATGTGGAGTAATTGGTTATTAATTGCTGCGGAAATTGGCTGTAGGGAAATCGGAATGTCGTTGCGGATAATGTTATAATCCGGATTAAAGAGCCGAGTGTATTAGCGGATTCGAACCTATAATAAAAATTGTAATACCACATAGCTATGTATATCTCGAATTCTACAGAAAATTACCCCTAACTGTGGTCGAAAAATCGTAAAAATTCAAAGTTAAAGCACACCTCCAACAACTGGTTTTTCTTATTCTGTAGCTAAAATAATGTACGAAAAGCGTGTCGAACCAAGGAAATCGGCATAGTGTTTTTCAAGAAGCTTCATTTCATTTTTCTTATGGAACTTTAACGTGGGAAAAATAAACGAAAAGTCGTCATTGATGATTAACCAATAGCAAGCTACTGAAGAGGCAAAAACAAATTTCACGAAAAAGCGATTAAAGTAGAAGAAAGGAGCTTTAATTTGAGACTAGAATCGTTAAAATCGGTCGATTCTGTGCAAAGCTACGTGAATTTGAAAATTGCGAAAAATGACCAAAAATGAGCGACTTTGCCCAAGTCCACGTAATTCTTATAATTTTGGTCATCTTTTGTCATTATTCGCCATTTTCAAATTCACGTAGCTTTGCACAGAATCGACCGATTTTAAAGATTCTAGTATCAAATTAAAGCTCTTTTCTTCTACTTTAATCGCTTTTTTGTGAAATTTATTTTTGCCGATTCAATAGCTTGCTATTGGTTAATCATCAATGACCACTTATCGTCCATTTTTCCCATGTTAATTTCCGTAAGAAAACTTAAATGTAGCTTTCTGAAAAACACTATGCCGATTTCCTTGGTTCGGCACGCTTTTCGTGCATTATTTTTGCTGCAGAATAGGAGAAACCAGTTGTTGGAGGTGTGCTTCAACTTTGAATTTTTACGATTTTTTGACCACAGTTAGGGGTAATTTTCTGTAGAATTCGACATATATCTGCTACTTTGAATAAATTAAATTTCATTTAGTAGCCCTAAACCGTCCGCGACCCTAAATTTACCATTATATTACATAACCTTACTTTCGTACATCCAATGCACCGTCTTACACAACCGCAGCCCCCCCCCTCCTAAAAAGAGAATTAATCAAATAAAAGCTGGCATAATACACAGCGATAAAAAATTCCTATTCCCGCGAACCCGATAGGTGTCCGAGAGCTCTTCTCGCGAATCGCGTCTTTGTCTTCCAGTCGAGCCATCACAGACCCGCGTATATAATACAAGCGGACAAAGGCGAGTAGTAGTAGTAGTAGTATAGAACGAGAAGAAAAATAAAGAAACGGAGCCGCTCGCGTTCGATCTCTCTCCGCCTCGCGGACCTAAATCAATCCCGGGCAGTTCGAGGCGTGACCGCGCGGCGGCCGAAAAGAGACTCGACTGCCCATAACCCGACGGCGAGTCCATCTTTTCTCGTGAGAGAGAAAGAGATAGAGAGAGAGAGAGAGAGAGAGAGAGAGAGAGAGAGAGAGAGAGAGAGAGAGAGAGAGAGAGAGAGAGAGAGAGAGAGAGAGAGAGAGAGAGAGAGAGAGAGAGAGAGAGAGAGAGAGAGAGAGAGAGAGAGAGAGAGAGAGAGAGAGAGAGAGAGATGATTTTGAGAGCGTGGTGTATATATGGCCACAGGCGTTAAATTTGTAATTTCGGGATGATTAATTGCCCACGCGCCTTCCGAGAAGTATAATATTCGCGACTCCCTTTTCTTTTTGCTCTTTCCCGCTTTCCGGCAGTTCCATTGTAATTACGCGGGGTGTCTATTTTATGGTTATTGCAGTTTACACGCGACCCGCGTTCCTACATATATAATATTTCAACTTCCTTCGCATTCCTACTACTCCTACTTCATTCCGGCTTATAATATAATTCCGATATCGATATCACCCATAAAGCACCCCATGTACATACTTCACTACTGCGACTTTGCATTTTACGATGCGGAATGCCCCATAACCCATTCGCCCGACCGCTCCTTATCGCACGCATGCGCAGGCGCGTGTATATATGTGCGTATATATATACACACCGCAAGAGGCAACCGGCCGAATGATACGCGGTCGCGAGAGCTGCGCAACGCGCGCGCGCGCGGATTATTCGCGGCTAGACCGCAAGAGCCAACCGTTCTCAACTCCCGTGGCTCGCGAGTGTTCTTTTTTTCTTTCGGAGTGGTCGGTAGGTTATACATGTCGTGCGTGTATGGGAGCGGGAGCTTGCGAAATAATCGTTTGGGTGATGATGGTGAGGGCAGGCGACGGATTTGCTGGAGTGTGGATGGAGGATGATGGGGCCGGTGTGGGTGAGTTTGTAGGTCGGTGGTTGGGGACGTTTTGACGGTTATAGAACGTTTATAGTTTGTTTCACTATGAAAAGGTCGGAAGAATAGAATGAATCGATCGAATGCACTGAGAAAAGGATTTGTTGACTGTTAACATGGCATTGTAACTGTTAACATGCGTATGTTTAAATATGAACAAATATAGGCATTGTAACACTTATAATGCCATGTTAACCGTTAAGTTACCATGTTCTCATAAACAATTTCAGTATGTTACCTGAGAAAATTGATATTGTAATAGTTACAATATGCTTATTATAGTAGCTTTTTGATCTAATGGCCAATTTTTTACCAGGATGATGTTTTACAACAAAAACGTTTGAAATAAAAACATCATTTATTTTTTACTCCAACGTTTCGGACATTTTTATTGTTTATCCTGATGAGGGGCATAAACAATAAAAATGTGCGAAAGGTTGGAGTAAAAAAGTAAATGGAGTTTTTATTCCAAACCTTTTTGTTGTATAACATCATTCTGGTAGAAAATTGGATATTAGATTCAAAAACTACAATTTACAAGAACTTCTACCATCAGCTACTTTCAAATCTGAATGTGTCTATTAGTTAATATAGATATTGTAACTATTACAATAGCATATTTTATCCTTAAACATGTCAAATAGTTGTATTTCAAATAGATAAATATGTTAACAGTATCAATATTCTTCTCTCAGTGTGCTTGTATATTTTTATTTTTCGATAAACAGCTGTGGACCTTTTATGTTGTAATCCTTTAATGTTGTAAAAGTGATGATAAAAGTCTTTCTATACAACCTTTTATGACCTCAACAGATACCATTAACGTAAGAAAGGATAGACGATAAACGCGTCACAATCAGAGATAACATCCACCGCCACAAAGCTAGCGATCAATTGACCGACAATTCGATGATCATCCTCATCACCGTGAACACATTTTCGATCCAGTCGTGCTACCGCCGCACCGCTCGATCACCGTGGAACAATAATTCAATTACTCTTTCTTTTGCGTCAGCTATCTCTCTTTCTCCCTTGAACCTTGGCGCGCGGCTATGAGTTGCAGAGGTGATTTCATCGATCCTTGATCGCATTATTAGCTGCGACATGCAGAATGCGAAGTATGCGCCGGATAGCCTATATGTATATATATACATACTTATACGACTTTTCTATACATTGAGCGAGCGAGATGATCGATTTCTAGCGATTAGCCACGATGATTTTTAACAAATCAATCCCTGTCTAATGATATCAATTGACTCGGGCTCTCCGAGAGAGAGAGAGAGAGAGAGAGAGAGAGAGAGAGAGAGAGAGAGAGAAAGAGAGGTATTTCTATTGTTTGGGTTCTTTTAATCGATACGCGCAGGCTTTTGTGGATCTTGATCGCACGACGGTTGGTTTCGTTTGAAGAGTATAAACAATAACGGTTTTTTCCGAAGACAAAAAAAAGTTTGCATTCATTGTCTTTCATAGAGATCGCTGTAGAGTTTAGTACAAGTTATAGAAAAAACTGTATATACAATCCATTTTGTACGAAGTTTCATCTACGATTCCTATAAGAAACGTTTCTCTCATGAATTTAATTTACTTCATTGTTACAAACACCAACGAGATAATCACATTTTAATCAATAAACCCATTTCGAGTACAAACTTCGCCCTCATCTCTTAACAAATCGCCATCTCACGACCGCGCAACTATACAGCACCGTTCGCACGAATCAAACTCAACATCCACATCTCACGTATAACAATCAAAAGCTTGCCCCAAAGTGCCCGCTCAATCGCCACTCCATTACGGAAATTACAAGCCTCGCTACGTATTCACACATACACACAGTCTCTCCCTTCCGAATCATCATCACTTCATCTCCTATCACAGCCTAACCTCTCTCAGCAACAGCGCGCGCTAATGAAGGGTATAAGTGGCCACGCGCGCGTGCATGCAAATCCGCTCTCTCTCTCTCTCTTTCTCTCTCTCCGTGTAGATAAATCGATAGGGTCGGCGCGTACGTGTAACGCCGCCTCATGCGGATGAGATGAGAAATTTATCGCGGCGAACAATAAATACGAGACGAGTGTGCGCATGTATACACGAGTGTGTGTGTGTGTGTGTGTGTGTGTGTGTGTGTGTGTGTGTGTGTGTGTGTGTGTGTGTGTATCTCTATTGATTGGGTCGCGCTCGGGAAGGGGGATTTATGACGGCGAGATTCTATGATTCCTTTCAGCGCGGCAGCGGAGTTTATTTTGCAAGACGGAGATGAAGAGACGGAGTAATGGCGAGAGTGAGTTAGAATTTGTTTGCCGAAGGTATGGATGTGTACGCGGTGCTCTGCGTGATTAGGTTTAATTGGTATATGCGCGCTCGCTGAGTTATGGGAAGAAGATATGTACGTTGTAGATTTAAAGACTGTAATACCGAGCTTCCAAGCTACTGCCTAAATCTTGTTTTTAACAAATTTCTTTTATCTTTTGCTTTATACATACATTAAAAATATATTATCCATTACTTAAATAACAACTTAATATCAAAAGATAAACCCTCCAAAAAACTCCTACAAAATCCCACGCGACCAACCGTCCTATTTATATACATCCTCGACCCTCGTCCCTCCTCAAAAACCTTGATCCCACTTCCTGCGCTGGCAAAAAATGCCCGTCCTATCGCGAATTTACAAATCGATAAAACCCTTTCTCGATCCGCAATAAACACACAATGAGAGTCTCGCGGCGGGGCGCTGCTGCCCGCCTGCAGCCTTTATCGTCGCGCGAGCGCGCGTACATAACGTATCGACGCGAGCTAGTTTGGAAAGCCTTATCGCGCTCCGTCGAATATATATATATATATATATATATATATATATATATATATATATATATATATATATATATATATATATATATATATATATATATATATATATATATATAACGTGTATATATATATAACGAATATATATATATAACGTGTACGTTACACCTATATACGCCGCTCCTTTGAGCGCGCGCACTGGCGATAAGGGCCCCGCATATATATATATATATATATATATATATATATATATATATATATATATATATATATATATATATATATATATATATATATATATATATATATATATATATATATATATATATATATATATATATATATATATATATATATATATATATATATATATATATATATATATATATATATATATATATATATATATATATATATATATATATATATATATATATATATATATATATATATATATATATATATATATATATATATATATATATATATATATATATATATATATATATATATATATATATATATATATATATATATGCGGGGCCCTTATCGCCAGTGCGCGCGCTCAAAGGAGCGGCGTATATAGGTGTAACGTACACGCGCGACACGTTATTTCTCACCTTTATTGCGCCCGGCGGAGAGAGACGGCGATGATTGTTTATGTCAAGAGGGGTTTTTTAGGAGAGAGAATATAGGATTTTTTTGAGGTGTTATTATTGTAATGGAATTAGTTTAAAATTTAATAATAAAGGTTGAAACATATATATCAGGTTATTTGAGTGCGGTTATATAACGCGAGAGTCAACGATTACATAAATCAATTTTAATCAGCTCGAACAATCGCGGATTTGTTTTCTGCTGCGCGGGCATTATTATTAATGGCTTTTCGTACACAATATAAAGCCCGTGCTCCGCACGTGTTTGACTAAGCATAATACGTATATACACACGCGGGCGCGCGTAAAACAAACGTGCCATTCAAGCCGTTTTAACACGCGGAATTCACCGAAATGACGTTCGTATGGCCCTGACCCCCGCAGACTGTTTTCGTTGGGATCACGTATCGCTTCGCGGGTGTAGTAGCTCTAAGCTCAAGTGTAGTTTCGATTTTGTCGATTTGTTCGATTGGCGTAAACCAATTATTTAGAAAACAAATTTTACAACAAAAATTATATATACTCGTATAAAAGATAAAGTAATTGCGAAATGTATCCGTTGTAATTGTTCTCGGCGACACATTTCTAATCTCAAGCTCGAAATTGATACGGCGAGTAAAAACTGTACGACAAGTTTATACCCATACGCGCACGCCTATATAGAATTCTACCGTGTGGTGCAAAAAGAGGCAAAACACGCGCAGCGCGCCACGGCGTTTCGCAATCTCCAATCAGTTTTGTAAATTACGCGATACGATAAGCCACGTAATTAAGCGCGCCTTTGCGTATATATCACATTGGCTCTTTCTCCCTCTGTTATTTCTTATTCGATTTACCTATCGATAGTCGCGACGGCAATCATCAATAATTCACGAGTTGAAAATTGAAAAATTCGCGGTATCATCGGAGCGCCGTGTCAAGGGCACGCTGGTGTAGTACTTACAATGCGAAACCATATTATATACCGTATATATGCAAATGTAATTTTGAGAAGCGAGGATGAAGATTCTCCAGTGACATTCGGCTTATCGGCAGCTTACTCAGCTGAAGGGTGCACTCTTGAAGAATACGGCGTACATTGTTATTATGCTGTTCGCAGCGGTATGGTTCTCTCAATATTTATAGTTTGGTGTGTTTTAATGCGCGGTTTCGGATGCATGATGATTAATAAATGATATCACTCTCTTTATATTTCAATAATATGCAAAATTTAACATTTAAATAAACAAGCTCCAATTACTGTATACTAAATTCCAGCACGATAAACCTTTGCCTGCATTTAAATATTTCTAATAACCACTGATAGTGCAATTAACTATCCCATTCTCTTTCCATTATTTATCCCCTATACTACCCACCTCTCGCATTTCAATTTTTCCCCAATAACCTATTATACATTCAATCAAGCAGCGCGCGCGTGCGCCATTCCGCTCCATTTAAACCGGCTAATTTCGCGACGCACACAATCGCCGAGTTGATTCGGCGCGCGTGCAGCTCCCGGCATCGCGTAAAAACACGCGGCGCGGTACAGCGAGATCCTAATCTCTAATTGTATACCGCTAAGCAAAAATTTTTACCAATAAACGAGGAGAAAGTGCATTATGTATGAGAGAGCTCGCGTATATGTGTGCGTGTGTGTATGCAGACGCAGAAAAAGGAGAAGCGGTTTCTCGCGACCTGAAAAAGGGCGGCGCGTATGCGCGCCTGGATTTCCGGAACCAGTTTGACGACGTCGCAATTAACCCGCGCGCGAGTGTCGCCGAGAGTAAAAGTGCTTTGTGTGCTCGCGTGTGACGCGTAATTTATTCGCCGCGCGGTTCTTTATTTCCGATTCGTCGATATATATAATAGGGTGTATGTGTGTTATTATATGATTGAGGGGAAAAAAGAAGGTGTGCGTGTAGTTTGAGCAATGGTGGTCGACAAATGGAGCAATTTTTTTGCTTCGTATAAGAGAGGGAAAAAAATTGAACACTTGTTGTTGCAAATAGGATGTGGTTTTATTGATCTGCTATTAATTCTCGTTATACTCTGCTCGTTTGTGTGCGTACACCGCGCGCGGATATATAATACCGAATTTATTCGATGTCGCGATAAAGCGTATAACCTACTTATTTACCCTCCTAATGCGTTTCTAAGTGTAAAATGAAAGCGCGCGGGCACGCGTAATTTATCATTTTGATATCTAGCTTATCACGTCAAAATATTCATGACCACATTTAAATGACGGTAAAAACTGCGCTCCTACTACGCAGGAAAAAACCGTTAATCTGTACGCGCACGCGTACGGCTACACACTTAGCAACACGTATTTCTCTCTCTTTCTCAAACAGTCAATACAGCGCCGATAGCCGTCAGAAAAAATATAACGCATTCGTAGAAATGCTTTGGAAAAAAGCCGAGAGAGAGAGAGAGAAACCCGGCATCTCATTACACAAAACTGCGTCTTCGCCTTTTTTTCAAAGCATCACGAAATACAGTTAAGACACGTCCCTATTCCGCGGCGAAAAAAAGTCTTTCCCCGCGCGCGCGTGCGACAACGAGACTCTTTGTCGCAACCATCCAAGAAGGAAAAAGGAAAGAAAGAAAAAAAAAATGAAACGTGCTAACTGGAGCTAAGCCATCGCCGAAGAAAACAGCCCTAAGTAAGCGATGCTAATTCGCGTCGGGTGTTGCCGCGAGACACAGACACACACGCCATTGAAATTGCTAATTCCAGACGCGAGTCGGCCGAGATCGGTAAATTCGTGCGCTTTTTCTCGGTCTGGAAAGTTAATGAAATTGAGGCGCGGTGAGACGATAGAGTGATGCGTGATTGGCTTGAGAAATGCGCGGGTTAATGAATGCGACGGGCCGTGAATGCCGAACCGCGGGAAATTCTTGGATGAATGGAGCGGAATTTTCATTGATTTTTTCGGTAACATACGGTGTTTACATTAAAATACTATTTTATTCGAAAAAATTTAATAAACTCATAAAAATAAACGCTAAATTACGACAACAATAATACTAATTTTTTCACTACTAACACCTTAATCCTCTTTGGAAATATATAAACTAGACGCTTTATTATAATCCTGGCAGTGCGTAAAACCCTTTTAAAACTTATCGTTCGCGCCTTTAATTTTACGGCAAAACGGATACGCCGACCTTCGCTCGCTCGCTTGCGCGCTCGCAAAAACGAGCAGCAAGAAAGAGAGAACTCGACCTTGCCGGAGAGCAAATCGCACCTCTGCGCTGTGCGCTGCTTCGCACTTAGCCCTTGCTCTCGCTTCTAAGAATTTCCATGGCACTTTTTAGCGGGCGATCTCTAAACGTACCTCCGTGCTCTTGTTGTTAGCACGGAATCGCGCTGGAATTTCTGTAACTATGAATGTTTATTATTATAGATAAATATAGATAAAGCGAGAGAATGCCAATGGAAAATCATAGAAAATGATTCTTTTTCTACCGATAAACCGAATCTTTACCCTTATACATTCCTTTCGAGCGCCTCGAGACTTTCTAAATGCTCCATTATCCGTAAAAGAATTAATTCACGATAAGCGTAATGAAGACATTACGAAAATTCTCCTCACCGCTCTGTGTATACCCGGCAAAAAAGCTCATTTCCATTCATCCGTGTATATACCTCGCCGCGCACCTCTCTCCGCGCATTCCGCCGCAATTTACCAGCTTTATTTCCCTGCACACTCGCGCGGCGCGTCGTTTGAAAATCACGCGCACCGCTTAAAAACTCTTTACGCGCGCCCCTCGGCGGCGGCGTGCGTTTCTTGCACGGACACCTCGCTTTCGCGCCATTTTACGTGCGCCTACTGCGCGCTTCCTCGAAAGTTAATTCGCGCTTTTTGTCGAAGGGAGGGATGTCGAGGTGGAAAAAATGTTTCGGGGATTATCGCGAAAGGTGTCGGCGGCTAGGGCTTTTTGGTTTTTGTCGAGGAAGCCTGCGGTGGTGTAAGTTTGTTTGATTTTTGCGCGCGTCGTTGGAGTGAGGGATTAAGGCGAATGAAAAATTCGTTACGTATATATGCAATTAATCTGCAATATTGTTAAATAATAAAGATAAATGGATAAATCATTGCAAGACACTTTCTAAACTTTTACAACGTATATTAATGTCAAAGTTTGACGACGCTCGATGTTCCCACAATTAAAATAAAACTTTTAAATCAAACGGAAACCATAAAAGCAGGTACGCGGTTCGAAGGAAAAATAATAATTTTTGTTATAACTTCATGAACCTCGATTTTTATCGCACACTGTTTCCTGTACAATGAAACAAAAACCCAGCCACTGTACGATATCCCCACTTCCCTTTTCCGCGAACCTCAGCCCTTCATCCGCCCTCAAAAAATCCAGTAACCCATTCAAGCTCTCCCCTCACCACACGACGTTACAGCTTCGATTCCGGGACGCCTCGTTATCGGATGTGCAAAATCCAAATTATACAGGATGTAAATTCTTTTCTTCGCTCTAACTCTCTCCTCTCTCTCTCGCCATTTTCCCGGGAATCATCGAGCGCAGCGAAAAGGGAAAAACGGAGGGAAATTCCGGAGCGGTATAGGCGAGTGACTGCTACCGATACTTGTATACATGCTATAGAGCCGGGGCGTAAACACCTCGCGCTTGGCGCATGTATATAGAGGCTGCGGCGAGCGCGCAAGCGCTACAATTACCGAGGAATCTCTCGAGATGGGCTGTGTTGTTACGGTTCAACGCGTTCCTGGATAAGTGCAGTGCGATGGTGTACTAGAGGAGAGCGATCGATGATTCTACGGATTTTCTCGAGAGGAGGATATAGGTGGAAAGGATTGGCGCGAAGGAGAGACTCGAACGATTTCCGAAGAGCTAGGATCTATCGATGATGGGGTTGGTCGTTGTTTTAGAAGCGAAGTCGAGATATGTCTCTGCGACTGGTTCGATCTTCCATATCGCGGGTTCTTTTCATCTTGGTGGATTGTATCCTTCTATTTTATTAGTTTTTTTTATATATTAAGAGGTTTTCTGATTATTCTGAGATAATTGAGTTTCTTGACGACCCACCTAATTAATAGCAAATAGTGTAATAATTCCATTATAGACGATCAACAAAGATTAAATTGCCCCGCCGGCCCATTACTCTCGAAACCGTAATCAACGGCAAATTAAATCATCAAAGTATAAACACAATTACGAAACAATTATATCCCCATATTTATACGCCATTAAAATCCCTCCTCATTCACGCACGCGTCTTCTTTTCATCTCCCATCCTCTCCTAAAAAAAAAAAAGCCAACAACCGCAACTCCATCGAATTAGCATGACCAATTTACTCATCGCACGTACATATGTACAATGTTCCTTATACACCTCTCCCCAGAACTTTTCCACATATATATGCATCCACACATACACCGCAATTTCCTACACGCGAGTGCGGAAAATCTGCCTCGGGCGAACATTATAATCATCATTATCGGAAATAACCCCGGCGTGTCCTTGCGCGGAGCGTATTATAGTTCACCGCCGTCGCCTCGTCCTTCGCCTCGCTCACGTTTTCGCGAATACTTGTGTGTATGATGATGTGATGCGAGATTCGTTGCCTCTGGCGGTGTAACATGGCGAGCGCGTGAAACACAAAGCGCTTTATGCAGATACTTGTACAGAGCGCGGAGGATCCGTATTTTTGTTTTCGGCGCATTGAGTTATTTGTTGTAAGCGGAGAACGCGTGATTTCTTCGCGAAGGTCAAGGGTGCAGTGCGGGAGTGCATAAAATTTTATGGTATATACCTATGGCGGTTGAAGTTTGATTGATGATGCGAGAAGCGGTACAAACGAGGTATTATTATATTAACTTATTATACTGACAGTCTGTAAAAAGTAAATAAGCGTAACTTTATAGTTTTTCTTTTACCTTTGAATACAGGAACAAAACACGTACTTTATCGAAAAAACAATCACATAAACGAAACCACTTACAAAATACGCCCTATATCGAGTCAGTTTCTATATCGATCCATCTAATACCTGCTCCCCGAAACCATTCTCCTCACACCGCACTCTCTCTCTCTCTCTCGCCACATCAATATCTCTAATAACAGACACTTTTACCCCTGGCATCCCGAAAAAGAGCACCGTAATTCCCCTCCGGTGTGAGCGGAGGAGGAGGAACATACGCATCTGCCGACAATAAAACAAGCGCCGCGATGCACCTGATGGCTATCCACGAGCTATGCCGCCTGTCACTGGTGTCGGCATTCTGGGGGATATGTGTGTGCCGCTTTTCGGGAGGGAATTTATTGTTCGTATAGGCTAGAAGTTACGTAAAGGTGCTTAGCTTTTTCGTTGGTTGGGTGTTGTTATTAGAGTGTATTATATAGGCATTTTTTGTCTCTCGATCGATGAAGATATACTTATATATATGGGTAACTTCATGTCAACTGTTCAACTCAAAATTTTAAAATAGCTCAAAATTTTTTTACTCATTCCAAATTAGCCCTAAAGCACAAATATAAAGTTTTAGAGCAAAATATGCAATCATTCTAAAGTTACAATTAATTGAAAATTTTGATTTTTTTCGCATAAATCTTCAATTTTTATGATTTTTTAACTCAAAAACTTGAAACTTTTTGTAGAGTATATTAAATGGGAAAAAGTTTGCAAATTGTAAGTAGAATTGCTCAGAATGTTTTCCAGACGATGCCAATTATTTTACTAATTTATACTTGACAGAACACCATTCAAAATATGCTTAAGGCGAATGCGACTGTATCAATACCCTTCCCCAAAGGCTAAAAGATTTGTAAAAAATGTTACCTTTAAAATGGCACCTTGCTGAAGATGGAAAAGGATCAACTGAAAAAAGTTATGTGCAATTAAAGCTGTAAAAACAGTGAAAATAGTGCTTTTTCACTGTTTTGACAGTTTTAATTGCCCTTAACTTTTTTCTGTGATTTATTTCCATCTTCATCAAGGTGCCATTTTAAAGGTATGGTGAGGGATATTGATACAGTCACATTCGCCTTAAGCATATTTTGAATGGTGTTCTGTCAAGTATATAAATTAACAAAATAATTGGCATCGATCTGTAAAAATTTTGAGCAATTCTACTTACAATTTGCAAACTTTTTCCCATTTAAGGTGATGTGAAATACCAACATAATTTCCAAACATGGATATCTCATGAAAATACCAATAAAATCGTCCAAAAAAAATCTGAGTATAGTATTAACATATACGGAGCGCTTGACGTTCGTGTTTTTCCAAAAAAAATGATGAGAATTTATTTAATTAAATAAAAATCGTACTGTCGGTAAGTAGGAATCTGCAATTAAGCTACTTTTCAAACATGGATATCTCATGAAAATACCAATAGAATCACCCAAAAATAATCTGAATATAGTGTTTACGTGTACGGAGCGCTTGAC
Source organism: Torymus aiolomorphi (assembly GCA_036365515.1). Taxonomy (NCBI): domain Eukaryota; kingdom Metazoa; phylum Arthropoda; class Insecta; order Hymenoptera; family Torymidae; genus Torymus; species Torymus aiolomorphi. The sequence continues at coordinate 58,402,236 of CM070873.1, read as the reverse complement.
GTTCGTCTTTTTCCAAATAAACGTTTAAATGTTGATTTAAAAAATATTGAAATTCACGGTTTCACATGGCCTTAATATGCTATACAAAAAGTTTCAAGTTTTTGAGTTAAAAAATCATAAAAATTGAAGATTTATGCGAAAAAAATCAAAATTTTCAAATTTTCAATTAATTGTATAACTTTAGATATAGATTACATATTTTGCTCTAAAACTTTATATTTGTATTTTGGGGCTAATTTGGAATGAGTAAAAAAATTTTGAGCAATTTTAAAATTTTGAGCTGAACAGTTGACATGAAGTTACCCATATATATAATATACGCTGTCGTAATTAACGAGGTAATAAAACAGATGTAAATTACAATGATTTTACGGTGCGCCGCGGATCAAAATATTCATTGACGAAAGAACGATTAAAAAGTAGACGAGTGCCCGCGTGTATAAAATATCGTAATATACGATTAATATATTTTTTTGGCACTATACTCTCCCGCGGATAGATAGTCCTCCCCCCTCCCCGTAAACTTTATGACTCTCTGAAGGTATTAACATTCCTTAATGGACGTCGTTTTTTTCTCCTCGACAATCCTTATTAATGCACCGCTACCTGTGCCACGCAGACTTGCGTCAAAACATTTAGCATAAACCAAAATCCCCCGAAAACATAGGTTCGACGTCATCGCTTTGCTGTCCGCAGCTAGCTCTCTTTCATATACACATACACACACACACACACACACACACACACACACACACACACACACACACACACTACACACGCGTGCAAGCTCTTAGCCTTTCGGATTTGTCCATTTTCGATTTCAAAATTTAATACATCTTCTGCGCGAGTCGACTATATCCACCACAGCCAATCGGGCGGCTTCATCTCGCGATCGTAAATCAAGAGGCTCGAGGCCGGGGAATTCGGCGGGGGCTGGCTGGCTGGCTTCTTTTGCTCGCGAACGATCGCACGCTAGATTAGCGCTCGCTCGCTCGCTCGCTCTGCCATTTTGTTTCAATGCTAATTTGCTGCGCACGCGCGAGTCTCATAAATATTTGGGCTTTCGGCGCGCGCGCGTGCTTGCCCTTTTTACGCAAATGAAGAGGGTCTTGAGATGGTTACGAAGATTTAAGCGCGGGCTTAGAGAGCGCGCGGAGCAGAAGGTTTTGTTCGAGCGTTTGTTCGCGTATATAGGTATAGTCATTTTGGAATTGGATGCCGTGGTGAACGAGAGAATGATGAAAGATTTATTGCCGTCACGCGGAATATGTATCCGTGGCATTCGAAGATTCCTGTGAGTTGCTGCTCCGCGGCGGCTAATTAAGTACGAGGACTGATGAGGGAAAAAGCAGCGAACAGCGAATGTTTTTTCTGTGCTTGATATCTCTAATGACAAATTTTTCATATATGTACGGTATGTATCGTACATTTCATGATTGCTAGATATGTGTAGATGAAGCTAATTATAAGTAAAGATTGAATAGAAGCTATCATTGACATTCTTTCGAACAATCTTCATTGTCACGCGTATAGCATTATATATAGTAAAATTCTACAGCTAAAAGTATAGAAACAATGAGCTTTAATTTTCAGCGGCAGTGCAATTTAAGCAACACGCCTAAAGGTGCGCTCGTCATTTCGCGCGCAGAACAAAAGGATTCCATTTCTTCGCTGCACCGTACAGTTTTCCTATTAGAAAGTAGATCATGTATATATAGAGTTCGTTTAGTGGTATGCTAAGCGCACACTCCCATATCCTATATCGGCTTATTATCCTTTTTCCAGTGCAAAACCGGCACATAATGAAGGCTGTAATAAACGCCCGATCTTCCTACTTAACAGGAAGCCAACTCCTCAAATCAAACGCAACGAGAACACAATCAGACGTAAAAAGAATTTGCCACTTACCGGTGCTTGCTGATTCCGCTTCGACTCGTTCCTCCTCCCCCTGCTTCCGCCTGCAGCCGCACTTTTCTCCAGCGCTGCTGCTGCTGCTCTCGATTGCCTAAGAGATTTTTTTCCTCCGCGAGCGATTCGTTAGCTCTCTCGAACGCGCGTGCGCGTAGCAACAAAATGATCGCGTTAAGCCCGGGGCTAATCGATCCCAGCCCCGCGTCCATAGATCATCGGTGTGCAGTGTTGTATATACGCGCGAGAGAAAAGCGCTCGCGAGAAATTTCGAGGTGTCAACCCCCGGTGTTATGCGATTGACGCCGCGATTAAACGAGTTGTCCGCTGATTTATGCGTGAAAGTATATACGTAAGGACATAAATTGTTTATGAGGGGGTCGCGAAAAAATGCGCGAGAGGCAAGTTGTTATTTCATGTGCGTATACATATATGTATACAGACTGTTGATCGATGCACGGATGAATGATTGCGCGCCGATTTTTTTTTCTCTATACCGATGTTTCGACACTGCACTCGCAGTGAGTTAGAAGTAAATTTATAATTGAATAGCGATGTGTTTCGCATCTCACGATTCGACTATTCATAAAGCATTTTCAGTGAAACCATTATATTGACTCGCGAAATTACAGTACTTAGGGCCGATAAACGACTGACTCCGTGTGAAATCGTATCTCTCTAAATTCGAATAAGTGGAATTCACTCTCAATAAGTGAATATTCACTTATAATAAGTCCAAACTCGTCCACACATTGAATAAGTAAACGAGTTTGTACTTATTATAAGTGAATATTCATTTATTGAGAGTGAATTCCACTTATTCGAATTTAGAGAGTACCGAATTTATTAAAAAGAAAGAAGGATAAAGAATAGAAGCATATCGGCATCGACTAATTTACGGGGCCAAATTAAGCCCTTCGACCTCGATAAAAGATAGCCGCACCGTATAATCATCTAAAATCACCGGGACACACATGCACACATGCTCGTGTGTGTGTGAGTAACGCCCTCGGACGATAATTCGAGCGAACGCGCGGCGCGTGAGAAAAATCGCACGCGTAGCGCGAACGAACTACTTCGGGGAAGCGAATATTCGCGTGTAGCTTTTGAAATCACATACATCACGCGTTCCTCAAGAATGAAAACTGTGTAATTTGTCCTTGAAGCTGAAGGTGATCCCTGAAATTTCATCGCGTGTGCGCGAAGTAAAACGGGAAGCTTTTATAAAAATCGCTGGAGAACACGTTAATTGGTCCTTAAGATTGAACTATCAAGCGAGCGCTGCTATAGTATATACGAAAACTCGTTTACAAATTGGATCTCGCGGAGCTTTCTTCCCCGCACGACGCGGAACTCGACGGCGGTATAACGAAGTGATTTTTATCGGCGAGCCATTTTTTAGCGGCGTTCGACAGCTCTACTCCGAATCTCTCTCTCGGCGAGGCGGCGAGTGCGAGCGTCTGACAGTAGGAGCTGAATATCTGTAAGCAATCTAGAGTGTACTAATTTCTTCTCATTAGCTCGCCTCTCCGGCCGTTTGGCAATCCGCGCATGCGCGCGTACGGCCATTTCGTTATTAATGCTGAAAACGTTTAGGTCACGTCGATAATACATATATACACGTATCGCGCGAGTACCGTAATGCTATTACGGACCGCGCGTGTAATTATAGCGCAGTGGTCGAATGTCAACGTGTGACCGTTAATTTACGACCAAGAGAATGCGCCTGACGAAATTAATTGATTTCGAATGGAAGTGTGTTTATATGTGTGTAAAAATAATAAACACACCTGTTAACTTATTTGACTCTCTTGTAGCCATTAAGGCAGGCTTTGAGAGTGAAGCGAAAAATGCAGGAGACGTCGACTTATTTCGAGGACATGCGACTGTTTACGCTTTTCAGGATAACGTCTCGGCGCTTTAATGCGGCCGACGTTAATCGACGTTAATTCCAGTACACACACACACACTTCATGGCTATCGAAAGTATGTGATTTTTCCGGGAAAACGCGCGCACGACGCGTCAGTTGGATTTAAGATCCGATCGTTGAAAATCCGACACGCGGAAAGGAATCGAGATCGAGTCGGCGATTTCACATTGTCACGTTGATGCGTATCGCGCGTCCGCGCAAGCTTGAACGCGAGATATTCAATAATTTATACCTGCATTTCAATAGCGCAAGTAATTTTCAAGCCTATATGTCGACCTGGGAAAGTGTCGTGTTTCTTCAATGGGACTTTTATTTCGAGTCTACAAACAAGTCCTCGCAGTGTCATTCTACATGCGTTCATGTCGAATCAACGTGTAAAAGACACGGAGAATATTAAATGTTAACAATATCTCGTTTATCATTAAACTGCCTTTAATAATTTAAATGTAATTTTTTCTAACCATATTTTTCTATTGTTTTAAAAAAGCTGCTAAATACATTTTGCAAATTCCGAAAATTAACTTAATGACCAAACCACGCGGCTTTCCCACATGACTATACACAACAACCCTCGTCCACCAATATTTCCCGGAAAAACATCAATTAAGGTACAACCCTTTCTCCCCTCACAGGGCAATCCGATCCTCTGTTTATGCACCTTTGGAATTTCCGAACGAAATTTTTTCCCCACGCGTGCGCGCGTGCAGGGACAGCCGGGGAATGCGCGCGGCGAAATTCCCTGCGCGCGCGCACACACCGCGCGCGCGATAAAACGAAAATCCCCGCGGCGGACAGATTTGTTGCCGGGCGCGCGCGGGAGAGAGAAGAGCTACGGCCGCTGTAGCTGTAGGATAATTATTTATGTCAGATAGGATCTCTCGGCTTGGGGCCCGCGCAAGCCAGCGAGCGAGCTTGGGAAACAAAAGACTCCGAAAGTAAGTGGGATAATCATGCGTTTCGCGGCTCTTCTCTGTGAAAGACGTTTTGTTTTTTTAAGGGGGAGTTCGATTTCGCGGGTGCTTTTGCGTAGATTAAAGGCTTGATTTTGGTCGTGAAATTTTTAAATGTTGAGTATTTCCTTTTTAAGGTGTCTTGTTATACTGTAAATTTTCTTGGAAGACGTCGATGTTTCGAAAGCCGAATTTTTTCAATCAAATTGATCAAAAACAAAAAGTAAATCACTCAACGTTATAACTGTACTGAAAACCCGTTACATCGCTCATTTTTATCATTATAAAACTTTAATTATACCGCCAATCGTATATTGACACTCAACAAAACGAATTCGATTCGATCGTTTAAATCGGTAACACCGATTCCGATCCCGAAAATTGAATATGAATTCGTGTGTAAGTACACACTTCGACCCCAACGCGTATTTATAGGGATTCTCGAGCGGTAGAAAAAAAAATTCTTACGCAAGTTTTCGTTACGGCTGAGAGAAGGTTTATTGCGCCGCGGAGGAGAAATAAATTCTGTATCGAATCGATTTTTGGCTGTGAAAAGGTCCTGGGAACCTTTTGTCCTATCGCGCCTTCAAATCTCTGGATTTTTTTCTGTAAGTGTATGTATGTGCGCGAGCTGCCTATGTCGGGCCGTGCTTCATTAATTTACATGAGTAAGCCGTTCGATGTCTATTCATATATATCGACGATTTTTAATATATCGATCCGATGTATCGATGAATAAAAAACACTCAATTTCGAGACTGAGGGGGATTCGAATTGTGATGTTATTTGATTATAATGATAGATTATTTCTTGTTGTGTACTGGAATATAACTCGAATATAACATATATACCTATATCAATTTGAACAAAATTTTATAGATAGCTATTTTTTATGACTGTCAAATATAATACAATCATGCGACAGAAAAAAGTTTGTATAGCTATTAATTTACACACATATAACAATGATAAGATATTTCTGAATAAATGATAAATAATTAAATTAGTCACTTCCTCCTGCATTTTTCAATTAGAGCGAGCGTAAGCACGTACTATAAAATCGCTCTATCTAAAAATCGAGATTTTTAATTGGCCATTCGCCAGTCACGTGCCATCGCGCACGTTTTCCCGATTTTCGCGATTTTACAGGCACATAATACACGCACTGACGCTGCTCGCTGCAAACTTACGGAAAAAACATTTGTATTAGCTGGCATCTTAAAGAATATTTACAAGCCACTTGGGAACATCAGTATACTTATATATTCGCTACTGCGTTATCGGATGCACGAATGCGCAACGTCAACTTAGGGCAATTAACTACTCCTGCGCGTCGTAAAATGGCGAGCTTCTGTTCTCCTTCTCCGTCGGTCGTAAACTCGTTCTTCTCTCGCATTTTTCCCTTCCGCGAGGGTATAGTATAATGCACGGACGATCGATCGGTGCCCAGTGATGCGTCGAGGACTTTAAAACGCGGATGTAAATTACGTTTTAGTGCTTCTCTGTGCGCTGCGCGGTAATATGAATCAAGAGGAACTATATTAACGAGCGCGAGATAACGTTTGGAAGTATTATATTATATTAGATATCGATAAGGGGCGTGCTAATAGCGTATAAGTGAAATGGGTTGCGCGTGTCTCGCGACTATTATATGGTAATGGAGATACGGCAGCATAGCGGTATGAAATTATTAAGATATTTGCTTTGCTATGCGCGCAAGGTAGTCCAATGAAAGTCGGTTGTGTATTGCGCAATCGAAAACGTTGTTTATGCCGATCAGTGGAAGAATATATAACTTTCTTCCCTAATGGAAATATTATAGTGCTGCGGTCTGAAAAATGAATAAATTATGATCTTTTGAATTGTTGCGGACATTTCTGACACCATTGATTACTTTTAGTCATTAAAACACGTTTCTTTTTCTTACTAACACATGTCCAAAGTAAATTCATTTTCGCCCCTCCCCAAAAAAATCTCGCGGGTGCGACAGTGTCAGATTTCTTTGGGCTCACGGCGCGACCGCAGGCGCTCTCTTTCTCCCGCGAAAGGAAGAGAAACAATTAAAAGCGGCGCGGCAATTGGAATTAACTGGGCGAAAGTAGGAAGAGGAAGAAAACAAAAGATTAGAGCGGAGCGCCGAGGAAAGAGGGTTAGAGAGAGAGGGAGGCGGTAGTACCAGAGCAATTGAGAGAAAGGAGGGAGGGAAAGAGAGAGAGAGACACGAGGCTAGCTGTACTCGGAGGGGGGCAGGATATTTCATGAATTTGCATCGGACCCGTCGCGTCCGGTCGACTCTCTCTCTATCTCTCGGCTGACTGACTGACGTGAGTCATTATTACCCGGCAAATTGCCGCGCGTAACTATTCGCGTCCCTTTTTTTCCTGCCCCCGTGAGCGAGAGAGAGAGAGGATGCTGCACGCACGCCGCGGGTGTCGCCTCTTCGCTTTCTAGCCGCTCGACTCTAGTCGGTGTCCCGTGATTTTTTTTTCCGATGCCTTTTTTATTAGTGTGAGAAGTGATTTTTACGCGGTGCGGAATGCATTGGCACCTGTGCTTGTCGTGAATGTATATGCGAGACAGACGGAATAATTGTTTTTGAATAGATTACGGGTTGCGCAGGTATAGTTTTGACTTTGTATAAGCGTAAGGAATGCGCCAAGTGTTATTTTCTCGGTATTTCGATTTCTTGTAGCATGAATTTTAATATCAGTGGAGCAAATTGTTAGGTGTATTATAGGCGCATAATGTGCGGAGCAGATATCTGCGTCTATTGAATTTTTTGAGTGTTCTAATGCCTCTGGTAGTTTACTCTAATTTGGTTAGAGGAAAAAGATCAATCACGTCTACTCAAAGTATTCACTCGTTTATTAGCATTAATTTTCAGTAACTGTTTTTATGAATAAATAAATAACAGTTAGAAAGTATTATATATATTTTACTTTCATCTCCTTTCAAATACTCTGCAAACCTTATCTCCCTCCCTCTCTCTTTCATTCTTTTCCCCTGCAAAAAAATCCATTCCTCACCGCATTGACAATTTAACCAATTACAGGCCGAAACGCGCCTCTCCCTCCCTATCACCCATCTCTCTTCCTCTCCTTTTATACACAAAAATACCTATAAATCCCGCAGCTGTCCGAGAGCCGCGTAGCCGACAGAGAGCGCGCGCCCCGTATAGATAACCGTCGTCGTCATCCAGCTCTCGCTAAAAACGCCGCTCGCGCACGCGCGAACAAAAGGATTCTTCGGCGCGACCCGCGTTCCGGCCCACATAGCATGAACGCGCGCGGTATGGCCGGGGCCCCGAGCGCCTGGGTCCTAGCCTTGTAAAACAGCTTGTAAAACGAGCGTCCGCGGCGCTGCCGAGGGAGAGAGAGAGGAGAGAGATCGGTTTCGAGCGTGCGCGCTGCACGTTCTCGACGCGACGCAGTCCTGCAGGATTTATCGGATGCGGGCGGCGGGAAAAAGTCGCGCGCGGGAGAGAGAAAGAGAGAGAGAACTGGATCGGATGGTTGTCGGAGAGCGGTTCGGGTAGAATGAAGGGAGGGAGTCGCGGATGTGCGTTTCGAGAGGAAAGTCGAGAGATTGTTTACGCATTTTTGTGTTTTGCGAGTGCGACTCGAAGGTACTTCGGTAAATGTTATATTTGAATTCGATATTAATGTTTTAATTACACATGGGATTTTATTACTTTTATTATAAGTTGAAAAATGATTATTTTTTTTTTAATTTTGTTTCTGCAATTTGTACTCAAAATATTGATACATCAATGTACTTAAGAAAATTCATGTAATCCGTTGTACTGTTATATAAACCATGATCACTCATGTTCGCGATAAACGCGCTCTTAATCTCCGCAATCTCTACAACCAACAAAACCTTCATTACACAAATATCACATTACAAATCCTCACACCTCCACCGAAATCCTCTCCCGACAAACCGTACGTATATAATATATACATATATCTCCTCGCCCTATCAGCTGCTCGTGCAGTCCACCGCGAAACAAAAGTCCCTCGCCTATACCTATATACGTATTTGTTTGTTCTCTCTTACGCGAATAAATCAGCCGCCACGAGCTCGACCTTCCGAGAGAATCGGCGATTTGCATAAGTATACAGGTATACAGCGCAGAAACACAAGAGAGAGAGACCGAGTTACGTGCACATATCGGACGGTATCAATTTTCCGCGGCACCCACGCCACCGAGCGCACGTCTACGCGAATGCGCGCGAGCGAATTGAGCGTGATTTGGCTCGATTTGCCTGATTATATGCTTTTGCCATCAGAGCGGAGTTGGCTGTTATTTTTTTGCTCTGGAAGAAAGAGAGAGGGGGAGCAGAGGGTTGTGTTGGTGTTGAGTGGACGCGGGTGGGGGATGTGGAGTAAGATAAAGTATAAAGCGTAGGTGAGCGGAGGTGTAATTGACTGAAAAATAGCCGATATTTATCAATAAAACATGATTAAAGTTGATTTGCTACTTATATTGATAAAAGACACCTGATATATTGAAATCGAAAGTACGTAAACATCGAAGTGGAGCATACATTGAAATGAGAACGTGTACGAAATAAGTATACAAAACAAAAGCAGAAATCTTCCACGCGCATTGTATGCAAAATACATCCAGTCGAAAAAAATTCTGGCAAATTGTTCCCAGATTACCGACCGACATTTGATCATCACTTTTGCCCGCGAGACGGATTAACATCCGAGTTAACAATGCAAATAAACCAACCGGCGACGCAAAGCGACACAGGACAGAATCTTATACCGTACATAATATACCAGCGTCACTTTACGCGCATAATACACGCGAAGCGTTGTTTATCCATCCTCATGTAAATACAGCGTGCGCGCGCGCGTGCGGATTCCTCGCGGGGCGAAAGATAAAAAAGTGCAAAGCGAACATTAAAACATTCCTCTACACGCGAGCTACCTTTCTATATAAGAGTATACATGTGTGCGGTTGAGTACAGGGACAGAAGGAGAGAGAGAGAGAGAGAGAGAGAGAGAGAGAGAGAGAGAGAGGGAGAGGGAGGCACTAGACGAACGCGAGTATGCAAATGGCGTGAAGCGTCGCGTCGAGGAGATTGTTGAGCTGTAAAGTAACTTGCGTGTGCAGCGCGATCACGACTGCGGCGAACTTTGCTGATGAGGGAATACAAATTTTTGTAATTGGAAAAGGAGGTGTATACCTTCTAAGGAGCTATAGAAAATAGTTTGTTTTTGAAATTTAAATTTATTGGATTATGGTTATGAATTATTTTATGATCCGAACGGGTGCCTCTATTCGAAAGAAACGTGTGAAAAGGATGTTGAAAGAAATTTAAAATTTTAATATGTATGGTAAATGGCTTGTTTGTTGCAATATTCTGCGTGAACTTTTGCCGAAAAAAGCGCGACGCGAAGAAAATATAGATAAATTTATAGAGAAATAGATGTTTTCTTTCTATTGAAGAACACTTAGGTAATCAGATTTAAGTAACGTCGTAAATTTTACAAACCTTTGTACAATGGCTAATTTGTTAAACACAAAGGCACTTTTTACCTCGCCAATTTTAATTCTTTAAAAATTATTTCCTCCAGCTACAATCTACAGATAACCCAGCCTCAAGTCTCCCCTTTACTCCGTACCCTTTACATATACATATATATACCCACACAAAAAGGAGGAAAGTATATTGAGTCGCGCCGTATCGATGAGCGACGATCGCGGCGCGGCGGCGGCCCGCGCAGAGGATTTTATCTCAAAGAAAAGGCGACTCGCGGTGCACTTTATCGGGGCGGAGCATGAATTTATATATACACACACACATTCGTGATGCGCGCATCAGGTGCTCGCCTCGAGCCGACTCTCTCCACAATAATTAATTGTGAAGTATCCGACGGCGACAATACATAATATGTATATACGCGTGCGCGTATAATTACCGCCTTTCTCGAGAATTATCTAACGGCACGAATAACGACATTTTTTAACGCGCGAGTGGTTTATTGAATTTGCGGAGATGCGTATGGGACTTTCACGTTGTTGTTGCTAATTAAATCTTGTGTAAAACACGCGGCTGACGCGACGAGCGAAGAATTTGGAGGATTAGTTAGGAATATGTATGCCGCGCGGATAAAAATGAAAAACGATTCGCGATGCCGTTAATTGGAAAAGATGTCCGAGCTACAATTAAAAGGTGAAAGTCTCTATATTATACGTTTAAACATTTTTAGCATATATTTATACACACACACACACGCACTGTCGTCGACGCGATTATTTTTCCCAAACAAAAAACCGCGCGCGCGCGCGTTATACAATCTCCTGAAAGCTTTATCGAGTCCACACATCGTCGACGCCGTGCGAGTGAGAAGAAAAAAATCGCCGAGATCGGCCGATCGATCGAATAAATCCGTAAATCGAGACATCGTCCCGTCGGCTTTTTGTTTTTTTCTTTCTTTCCCTCGCCCCTCTCGCGCGGATCCCGAGGTGTCGAGTTTCCGCGGAGACGGAGAGCCAGCCGCGGTGCGCGCGCGCGAAAAAAGGAACGAGACGCGAGAGAGGCTTTGAAAAGTTATAAGAGCGAGGAAGGTTCGCTCGATGCGTTCGATCGCTCGAAGAAATCGAGAATGGGAGAACGAGAGAGGAGAGAGGAGAAGGGGTATATGTATAGATTCATATCGTAAAACAAGAAGCTTTAACGTTCGATCCGACTGGCGGTGAGCTACTGTCATAACGTCGGAGTTTGATGAAGAAGTTAGATACTCTACATTGCTGTCCGTTTTTTTGGTGAGAATAGAGTTACCGAAGTCATTTGATCAAGGATGATGGGCTCGGTTTAGGCTCCACTCTTAAGTAATTTTAAAATATATTTAGATTCAAACTATTGTAATAAAAAATGGATGATCTACTTGTATACCAAAGGTTATTAACATTTCAACCTAATCCGTTACACAGACAATCGTTTCCTACCTCACGAAAAAACAGACGAGCGCACAATAGCTCGTGCAGAATCCACGCAAAGCGCACGCGATTTCAGGCGCGCGATCGCCGAGCCGTCGCATCAGAAGGAAATTACATAAAGATCCAAATTCATGTCATTTCATTAAGCGCGATTTGTAGTTCCTGTTTACATCACTGACACACATCACAGAGGAGCACCGCCGACGTTTCTTTTTTCTCCTTCCCTCCGTCAAACGTCCAGCTAAGTATAGCTCGAAAAAACGAAACTGCGAGAGAAGAGAGCGCCAGCAAACGGTCGCATAACACGTGTTTCGCGCGCGCGAGCGACTAGATCGCGCGGTTTGATCTGCCGCGCGCGCCGAAAAAGGCGAAAAAAGAGGGCCGATCCCGAGAAGAAGTTCGGCATCTCGGCCCACGTGTGTGTATCGTATGTATACCTGCGGGTACTGTATACCTTTTTCAAGTTCAGCGGGAGATTTTCTAGATCTCGGGGTCCATCAGTTAAGGCGATTTACGAGCTAATTAAAGTTTCCGTGATTAACATATGAATATATATAGATGGCTGGGGTATTAAGGTCGCGTTTGTAACCGAAAATATCGCGGGAACCGCCAATCAATTATTTAAAACGCTCGCCGGTATGTTTTTTTCGAGGGGGGAAACCCGGCTCTTACGAAAAACAAAGTTTAATAACGAAATTTATCGCCCAGAATCGCCGTAAACTTTCGAGACGATCCTTTCGAAACGCATCATTTTCTAATCCATCCTGAGAAGCGGGATCGCGAGGTAAACGTTGCATAAAATAAGGCGAATTCATTTGCTGAACAGCCGGAGCGATTGCGCAATCGTCGCTTTATACGAGATCGTAGTCTTTCGCTCGTGCAGCTTCGCGAATCGGAGCATATAATGCCTCATTGCCGCAACAAATAACGCATTGCTCAATAAATCTCCGCTTTTCGTTTATACTCTGTATACGCAACTCGTTTCGTCCGGATTCTGGTTTCTAGAAACGCGAAAGAGGAACCATTCCAATTTCAAGGGAAGCACCGACACTTTACTTTTACGCGGTTGGCTAACTAACGAACGAACTTCCACTTGCGGAGAGATGCTTATCTGCGTCGGGCCTTTTTCTCCGCGAGTAGGTAGTAGGTGATGCGGGGTGCGCGCGCAGATTATCGCGCCCCGCGCGCGCTTTGCGCGCCCACTTAGATGCTGAACTCACCTGAAACAAAAGAGGAACGAAAAAAGTGGTTAGCGAGAGAAAGAGCTGGTGCGAATAATAAAGCGTGTAATATTTCAAGTATGCAAGAAGGGTGTAGTTTATTTAAATGTGTACTTTTGCAAGAGAAAGGGGGGAATTAACTGTAATTTTTAGTGTTGCTTGAGATTTGTGATGATTGTATTGACGATTATTGTCATCATCATTAAACTTAATGCTAAAGATAAATTCAAATTAAGTATAACAGGTTTGTTGTTAATTTGGGTAAAATATCGTCAGCTCGAGTGGCTTTAGTTGACATGTTATTTAAAAAAAAAACGTATTTACGTGGTTACGTAACCTAATCGTTTTCTTTACCGCAAGTTATTTCGTAATACATCGAGAAAAACCTAATCCACAAAAAAGGAACATTACAAACCCACACTTGTATATATACACCAACGACCAAAACAGATTCAAAGCATATGCACAATATGACAACCTCGTCATCATCCCAATCACCCAAACAATCATACAAAGCCATCTTTCCCTCTCGTCCTGCACTCGGACCTAATTTAATTGGTTGTTAGCAAGCTCTCCCGGCGCTCGCGCCTCCCGTGCGCGCGCACGCGCGATCCAGAGCTCGCTCTCTCGACCTTCTCCCTATCTGTCTCCCTCCCCTTCGTCCCTATATATCGCCTCCTGGCGCGCGCGCGTGAGCGCAAAGGTCTTCGACCGTGTAGAATCCTGGAGCGACGACTTCTCTCTCGCGAACAAGCAAGCCAGATCTTTCTCTCTATCGTGAGCGGTGCTCGTTTCTAGGATTCGTGCGCTGGCGCTTGGCGAATAAGGGAGAGAGAAACGCGGAGGGAAATTACAAGCGTGATGAGGAGCGAGGATAATGGGCCGATATACTTACGCGAGAGGGAGAGGTTGTTACGGGATGGGGAGAGGCGAGAATGATGGTGTTGGTGATGGACGGTAGCTGGTTTTGTTTTGGGGAGGGTTGGGTGAGGTGTAATAAGTGTTGTGAATGGTTTTGTTGTTTTTGTTCTTTGTTCGTAGAATCGATTGATTGTAGAACTAGGAAATTCATTATCGCGTATATGATGTGTATAAAAGCTCATATTTTGGATCGAGAAATATCGTGTAAAGAATGTTTACGTGTAATAATTTTAACAAGCTTTACTTAATGATTGTAATAAATGTCTTGTAGGTATAATGGCGCTCATTAAAATATTTCAGCGACTTATATTGATTTGGTTATTTTCCTAGAAGAGATGGGTATATATAATTTTTATGATATAGATTTAGATTTTCGAATCCTACCTTAAATTCCAGGCGGTATAATATTTTTCGAAAAAAATAAAAACTTTATCATTCAAGTGATTAGCCATAAACCTTTTAATTTTATTTCTACTAAATTATATGGAATAACGATATAAGTATACTACAGCAAAATCGCGAACGTATCAACAGAACTTCGCCGCTGACTTCCTCCGTCGCGCACTCGAGAGCGCGCAAAATATAGAGCCGCGAAAAAAGCGCGCACGCATCACGCAGTCCACATAAGCAGATTAACGCGACTTAAATTGATTTAAGCAGATTTTTCGAAGTACATAAATAACATCTCGCCGGGGCAAAAAATCACCGCGCAGCCGGAATTAATAACAAAAATGAACTCCTCTCTCGAGCCGTGGAGGACTTAAGTCCCGCAAATACATTCGTATAAATTTTAATTATGGAAATGCCGTGCTCGCAGCCCTCCGGGACACGCTTTATCGAGTGTCGCGAATGAAATATTCCAGCATTAAGGCTCTCTCTCTCTCTCTCGCTCTCGCTCTTTCTCTCTTCTCCGTGCACATTTTTCGTATATATACATATATACACGTATATACGAGAAAAAGCAAGAGGGAGAGGAAGAAGAGAGCAAAGGACGAAGCGAGAGCTCGCGCGTCCTTGCTATCTCCCGCGTGCTAATGGATCCCCGCCTTGCTCTTTTTTCTCTCTCCAAGCCTCTCCTCTTCTCCTCCTTCGTGTGCTATCTCTATCTCTCTTTTTCGTATTTCCTTCGCGCCGCTCGCGTTGCACTTTTTCGAGTGCCTTCTTACATTGCACCAAGAGATGTTCGTGTGTGTGTCTGTGTATGCGCTCGCGAAAAATGTTAATCGTCACGGCAGCGACTCGCAATTTCGCGCGGGTATGCCAAGGAAATCGTAAAAAAGTGGATGGTTTTCTAGGTAAAACGCGACCGTGCTGTAAAAATTAACATAACGCTTTTGTAATACGCGAGTTGACATTGAGTGCGTTGCCAGGAATGCGTGTGTCGCGTGATGATGATGATGATGATGATTTTTTTTAATGGGTTTGTCCTTTCAGCGCAATCAGCGCGTACGTGTATATATGTGTGTTAATTTTAATATGCTTTTTTTTACGGGCTGGTATGCAAACAATTCCGCCGCGTATATGTGTGTCAAGAATATACACGCAATTCGAAAATATTTTTTAAAGATATAATATGTAAGCTGTATGTACACACGATGGATTGATTTTATCCGATACGAAAAACGCTGCGAGAGAGAGAGAGAGAGAGAGAGAGAGAGAGAGAGAGAGAGAGAGTCTTGTCATTTTAATCCCATCATTAATTGCGCAATGCAAATAAATTATTTGCGCGAGATATTCCTGCCGCGGACGTTCACTTGTCGCGGGTATATATATGCAGGTAAGTATATAATGTATTATAATGTGTACGTAACGCGACATGCGGCGTGCGCAGGCTCGAAAATTAAAGAGAAACCCGAGAGATAGATAGACGCGCATGTGCACGTGCAGCTTCTTCCCTTAATTTCGCCATCAATGGGCACCGTAAGTATTTGCGATACGAATCGCTGCCTCTCCAATGTATGCCTTTATTAACTTTTAGTACGCGCGTCGTGTATAATTTTCTCGGCATTTCACGCAGCCGAGCGCGTCTATACGTGCGAGTATGTGGACTAATTTCGACATTTTTTAACCTTTATACACTGCACATCAAAAGTATAACGCACGTATCTAGGAGATACATACAACAAGACACGCGCGACTATTAGCAATATACTTTAATGTAATATACCTCTGCTCAACAATTTCACGTCTCTTTTGTATTTATTTACACCTGCGCACTTAAATCTCCGCGGCTCGTATATATACAAACGTAATTATTTGTTTCCGAACACGCGCACTCCGACCACTTTAATTTCTATCTCTCGGGCCACTTAATGTCCCTATATATACAGCGAAGCTCAGCCGGTATATACTCTCGTAAGCTATATATACGTATGTGTAAAAGCCTCTAAACGTTCGTCGAAGAGCGATGATGACGAGTCAAACATCTCCTCTGCGCCCCCTTTGGCCCTTGCCGACTATTAGCGGCTACTAATGCCCCACGCGCGTGCGCGCGCGATGGAAAAAAAAAGCCAAAGAAGAGACGGCGGCGACGGCCAACCGACCGGTCCGCCACGTCCAATTAGAATAATTTACGAAGCCCGTAGGTACGTATGATAATTAACTCCCGCGGTGAGCGCGCGTGTTTGTTGTTCCGTGAATTCGAGTTGAGAAATTTCGTTTCTGGAGCATAGAGTACTCGAGCTCCTCTGTCTCTCCTGTTATATGTGTTTATGGTGTGCGGTGAGTAAATATGCTGCGGCCGCTGGGGTGACAAGTGGTTGAAAAATATGGAAAGTGTACCGAAGGCTGCGGAGTTTCTTGAAACTTTTTGAAATTTTAAAATATCGTTGTTATTATTTAAATAAAGGAAGAAACGAAACAAAGTGTGCAAAACTTATACATGAAAGTTGAGAAATCGCAGCGACGTTTGCTTCTTATTAATATGCCGACGAAACTCCGACGCGTAAACAATCTTCCCTCCATAAACTGCATATTATATTGATAACCCATCGCCCACGACGCGATCAAAACACACGGACACGATAATCACCGAGAAAGTTCCGCTCTTCCTCCTTATTTCTAAACAACAATCTACAATTCCGCGTCTCCGTATATGCGCGTATATATCCGCCCCCCCCCCCCCTCTCTCTTTCTCTCCTTGCCATACCACCACCGGACATCCTGTGTCTCTATTTCCCTAATCGCCGCGACGCTCGTCGTCCGCGTGGCTTACAAATTAATCCCTCTCACTCACCATTCCCACATATAATCGAGCTCTAAAAGACGGCATAAAACGCATGAAAAATGCGACTGTCAACACATCCATACATACGCGCGTGAGTGCATGCGTGAGCTACTTCACATCCCCGCGCATATGCACGCGGGTAAAAGAAGAAAGTGAGAAGCAAAAGAGAGAGAGAGGGAGAGGAAGTCGAGAGAAATTTCATAACACGGGCGTCCGGGCTGCTGTGTATTTATGGACGCTAATCACGAGAGATGAGGTCGATGGCGCACGTCCGTGAATGAAAAGCAGAGGGACAGGAGGGGAAAATTATATATAGTGTGCGCATGCGTGTGCTTATAGCGGCAAGCAGGTCCCATTCTGTCGCCGTTATGCAAATGGAGTGCGTGTAGAAGAGAGCGCTCGATCGCCCGCAGGAAGAGCTTCCTCCTTACGGAGTGTGTGTATGTAGATCCCCTGCGACCTGCGAGTGATGATGTGATTAGTATTAGGAAATTCGATGGCGTGTGTTTAGTTTGCTAAGCGAGGTGTGCTGTGATGTTGGACACATGTCGGACACGTGTCCGCGTCTATATGTATTATTCGGTAGCCGAATGTCGGGGATCGGACGTAGGATGTAATTTTCATTGTTTTAGCTGTGGATGCGCGCGGAATACCGTAATGGCTATGTGCTTCCTATTCCTTTTGGATTCGGTGAGGTGATTTTCTAATGATTCGGTTCTTAATGGTTTCTCGATCTTTAATTATTTATATGTTTAGGTAGACGAAGAGGAACATTGAGATGAGCGTCTTTTCTTTTAGAATCTTAAAAAACTTATTCGAAAAACTAAAGTTTTTCTCCAGAAAATAAAAAAAAAATACGCTAATATACGACAAACGCTGTAAACCTAGTCTAAAATCGAAAAACACTAAGAAGAACGCTCTCGAAAACCTTCGTATATAACACGCGCAGTAGCCATCACCATTTATAAAATATTCACGATCCTCATCTCCATTCTCGGAACTCTCCACACACATACACACACGTCTATAACCTCTCCTAAGGGTTTCCAAACCAATCGAAATTCAATAGAAAATTCAATTCAATCGCCTATATACTCTCTCAACTCGAGCCTTCATTCGTTTATATATATATAACCGCAACGCGCGCGTCATCGACTCGCAAATGCCACGCGTCCCGCATACTCTACACTTCTCCCCAACAACAACAACAACAACAGCAGCAGCAACACTACCAGCGACGACGGCTATGAGGTAACGCTACTTCGATTCATGCCTTCGGATATATCGATACCTATACATACAACACGTCGCAGCTCGCTCGCTACTGGGTCACGTCTCCGCTGCAGCAGCAGCAGCGCATTAGCCATGCACGCTGGAATTTTAAGGCTCGCAGCGGTAGCCTAGTTCGCCGCTGCAATTATATGCATCCCGCTCGGAAATATTTTTATCGAGGGGAACGCGGTTAATAAGTCTTTTTGCGACGATTCCGAAGAGAGGTTTTCGCGCTGAGCGCGTGATATCCCGCAGCGCGGAGGTTTAGTGCTGACGGTGAGAGGCGTACCTATTGTGTCTCGTGCGGTTTGATCGTAAATGTAATTGTCTAATGCCACGCGCGAGCGCTATTCATTTGGGACGCTGGGAAAACCGCGGTATTATGATTTTGCGTAATGGGTTAAATATTGGGTTGGACAGAGTGATTCGGAGTTGTGGTAAATGGTTATTATAACAGTTTAAAAGCATTAAGTAATGTAAGTAAGTATCGGTTTTTTTTTTTGTTGGTGTATACGAGGTGTACTATACATAGAAGTTATGTTATAGTGCAATTCACGCATTAACTTCAGAAACAATAAACGTTGATGGACAAATCCAATTAGGAATATTTTCGATTAAAATTGCAATTTCGCATCCTATACGCAGTTGGCATGTAGCTTAGACCGGCAATCCAGCCGTGAAAGTCACATTGTTCAAGCGTCAAAGCTAACGCATACTCCACTCGCCCCATTGATCGCTAATAATCAGCTATTCATTCCACCCCTCAAAAATGAACCCAAAACATCCCACCACACAACCACTCTCGCAACAATGATAGTATACACAACCGCTCCATTAACCCGTCGTTCACCATACAACTCTTGCCCAAAGCATCGCCGGTGTAACCTCGCCGCATTTTTGTCAAGCGCGCACGATAGTCTCTCGGACTCTGTAATTAAGCGACTCTCTCTGTCTCGTGCGAGTACGCGCATAATAATAATGCCTCATATCGCGCGTGCGCATTAAGTAAAGGTTCCGAGCGCGGGTCAACCCGGTCGGGCAAAACTTTCCGCGCGCATGCGCGTATATACACCTATCTTTCCGAGCGATCGGGGGGCGCGCGAACGCGAGTGTATAAGGGAGATTAAGAAGGCGAAACATGATCGCGCGATCGGGGAGAGGGAGAGAGAGAGAAAGGCATGAGGGTATGATAAGAGAGGTGCAAAGGGGAAATCGTAAATTCCGATGAATTTTACAGATTGCAAGCGAGGTGGAGGTTGCGGCGATGTGTTTTTTTTTTGTTTTTGGAGAGGGGACTTCGTTTCTCAAATTTCTCGGATTACGGAGGAGATGAATGATTTTGCGCGGAATTCTCAGCGTGATTTAGTGTGAAATAAATTCGAGGCGTGTAATTTGCGGTGAAAAATAGCTGTTAATTAAAATCTTTTGAAGATCGGTGAAGGTGCTATCGATGAAAAAACGCTTTGGGGCAAATTTTATAAAAGTTTTTTAATGAACTTGATACGATTCATCAAGCCGATGAATTACGAGCACCAGTTTCACTGAAAAATGTGTTCACTCGACTAACGAATTACTTTCAAACTTTATACATATTTCTGGAAGCTATAGTGAAATCCAGCAAACTTTTTCGAATCTCATACAAAATTATTCCTAGACGCAGGACGCGACTCTCTCTCTCTCTCTCCCGCGTATAATATTACGAAATACACGTGTATCTCATTCTCGCATCCTCCCATAGCATCAAATTTCATTCATGCTTGCCAAGGATACCACGACACCGACACATATACGCACACGCAAGTCTCAATCATCCATCGCATCTCATCTTCTTGAATGAACAGCGACGCGCGCGCGCGCGACGACCCACTGCCAAAACTCGTCTCGCTTGTGTGCGCGCGTCTCTCAAAAACTCCCTCTCTCTCGTACATGTGTACTTATACCTCCAGTTCAGTTTCTCGGACAAAACGGCGATAAAAGCGACGAAACGTCGCAAGAAGAAGAAATCGCGCGCGGAGAGAGACCGGAATTTCCAGAGCCGACAATGGCGCTCACGTACAAAGTCACGGCCGGTATAACT
Source organism: Torymus aiolomorphi (assembly GCA_036365515.1). Lineage (NCBI taxonomy): Eukaryota > Metazoa > Arthropoda > Insecta > Hymenoptera > Torymidae > Torymus > Torymus aiolomorphi. The sequence continues at coordinate 58,381,773 of CM070873.1, read as the reverse complement.
CGTCCGCGACTACCGACATCCTTGGGACGACGACTCGCGCGTGCTATATGATGGTCTTATTATTAATTTGTTTTGCGCTCGCGAAAGAGAGAGAGAAACCAGTTTTCTCGCGCGGGTAGAGAGTGAGAGAGACAAAGCGTCGTTGCCAAGGGACGAAGGGAGTAGTGTATATAGTCACTTATGCTTTGACGCGCCGTCGGCTTGTTAACGTCGCGCCCGAAATTTTCTGCGGATCTGGGGAAACTGGTTCTTTCTCTCTGTCTCTCGCTCTCTCGCGTGCGACTGGCACAGTAGTGTTTTTGTTTTTCGTGCTCGCGTCGCGCGAGACGTAATTAAAGTCAGCGGAGTGTGATTTCGCCGAGCGGATTCTTTCTCTCTTTTTCTTTTCTTTTTTCGACGGGAGGTGGGACAAAAATTCGTGTGGAGATATGCTTAATGCGTGTTAGATGGATTAACAAGGTTGTTTATCTGGCCGGCGAGGTTGACGTGCCTGATTGATGGTTGCGGGATATAAAAGAGGTCGCTGTGCCCCGCGCAAAAACGCTTAATATGCTGTTTTATTAGTTATTATTAATTATTGTGTAGTGGTGAGGTTTTTGATCTTAGATCGATTTGGCCGTTTAGTTTTTTCGGGTTATTTTCGTATACTATGTGTATATCTTATAATCGAAGTGTATTGACCTGTGTCTTATATAGTTTAAACTAGTTTTGAGGATCAATTAAAATGCCACAAGACTAGGAGCCGCGAGTGTGTAACGTTAATTTTCTTTTAAATTATCATGTTTTCGGTGGATTCGGCCTTGTACGGGCTAAAAACCGACGACTCTCATATACATTTCGAATTTAATCTCTGGATCAATTTCAATCATCATTAACAGCATTTCGAGCGCAAAACCGAAGCAGCATCGCTACATAAATTACAGAAAGTCTGCTCCATCATCAAAACACATTTCTCCCGTAAAAGCCTACGCGCACGCACTATTATCGATACCACCTTCCAATTGAAATAGAGCAATAAACGGTTTGCTAAATATCCCGAATAATTAACCACAGCGCGATACCGCATTGAAATATATATACGCATGCAGAAACCGGCTGAGTTATTTACCACTGCGCACACTTGTGCGCAAAAAAGATATCGATCTCGGCGTCGCAAAAACGGGCCTAAAGACTACAAATTCGCCGTGCGCGCTGGCATTATTTATGAAATTCGGGCCGACAGGAGAGGAAAGGCTGCCAACGGCTCCGTTATGAGCCAAATCGATCCGCGATCCGGATAAAAGACTTTCGAAGTGGTATATCCTTATCGCGCGCGCGTGTTCGGCCCTCGTAAATTCGCGGATGCGCGGAAGAGTGAGCGCGGAATTTTTCAAGCCGACGCGTGTATAAATTTCGAGAGGAAAGTTTCAAGAAGGAGACAGCTGGACTCGTTCGTCAATTTGAAGATTCTGCGATTAGGTCAGAATTACCTTCGAGGTCTAGTTTGCGGGATGGTATTGATCGAAAGCTTCAAATAAAGTCTTTTAGAATCATTCTTATATACGTAATAATTAAATCAAGCTGATATTCTCGTCTTGATGATTTTGAACTTAACACGTATACCAAACAAATCTCGAAACATTCAGAACTATACGCTCGATCAAAATGGAAAGTCCAATAAATAACCGCGAGCAAACACCCACCGACTCCTCGGCCTATTTGCCTGACAAATAAGCAAATCGAAATCGACAGGAACCGAATGAAAAATCCTCGCTTACATACATCCATCCAGCGCTAGACCACGTTAGATTGATATCTTTGACGTCCGATGAAAGCGTCTTCACCCGCGCTTTGATAAATGTCAAACGCTTCGTCTCCTCAACTTACACATCACGTATATATATTATGCGCTCGGGCTCTGACTAAATACGGCGGGCACGCGCCCGGCGACGCCCACGCGGGTCGAGATTAAATATGACGCTTGTGTGTGGCGCCACAAACTGCTTCCACTTTCGGAAGTTCTCTTAATTCATACGCGCGGAAGAGAGAGAGGAGAGGCTGTGTATTATTGGGAAGAGTCGAGAAAAGATGTTTTTGCGCTTTCGCTCGCGCGGTTAGCGGGCCCATAAAAGTCGAGTGATTCATTTTTCGGGGCCGACCGTGGAAACGAGTTTTCGCCGCGGATCGGGCGTATATGGTTATATTTCTAGAAAAATAATGTCTGAGAGTACTTTAAAATTTTAATTTTAAAAGCGCTCGAGAGCTAAATATTTGGCGGGGAGCGTGCGGGCTTAAATATTTGCCAAGGGTAAATTTGTCGAATAATTAAAAAGCGAAGTAGACGCGCTGAGGAGAATAATGAAGCTAGAGAGATCTCGAAGACGTGCCGCGAGAGCAGACGATTGTCGATCTAGAGTATTAAAAAAGAGCAAAGGAAAGGGGATCGACAGCATATATCACGATTACCCGCGGCATAAATCACGCGCATAAATCAGCGCGCGCAAAAAATTGCGTATCGCAGCTCGAAAACAACCCGAGCCCATAAAAGAAAAGAAAAAAAACCTGAAAACCAGCTTTCATGGCAAAAAATGTAGTCCAGTTACTCTATTGACTCTGTAGCTCTCTTTCGCTATACTCTTGTTGTCGCCCGAGCGCATTTTCTAGTACCGGTCGACGCCGCGGGCCGATCCTTACACACATACACACACACATGCGCGTTCGCAGCTACTGAGCATTAATTGGTGTTGTAATATTTAAGCCGCGCCGCCGGGGCTATCCATAACACGCGGTCATTAAGCTCGAACTCGTTCGTATTAGCGCGGTGTGCTTTTTTGGTTGCGATGCGCGTTGATGGGGTGCGCACGAGGCGCTAAGTCATTACGCGCACGGGGAGAAAAGAACGACGCGCGGTCCTTTTTGCGACGCGCGGCGTGATTCATCATCGGACATGTGGTGGTGGTGGTGTAGTGTATATAGGGACTTTTGTCTTGGTTATTTTTCGATCGGGGTTTTGAATTAGTTCGTTGTGATGGATTCGCTGGATGAGAATTGCTACTTTGATCGATTTTTATCCTCACAAAAAGCTGTTCGGTTAATCATATATAGTAAGAAATCGAAAAATATCGGTTGCTTCTGAGAATATCGAATCAAATCGTATCAAGCTACTATACACGTCAATAGTAAATATGTACACTTAGAATTAAATATAAAAATCTAACCACACCTTGATATCACGTTTCAAATTTCCTACTGTAATCGTCGAAAAGAGCTGATTTATACGTTCGGATTTCACGCTAAAATATATATCAGCGGGCAATATTTACTATAAAAAATAATTCGTAAACATTCCGGGAACTTGCGCTGTTTGCGTTTAGTGGGCGCGCGTTATCTGGCAGGCCGCGAGGGGCCAAATATTAGCACAGCTCGAATGCATCTCGGTTTATCGCTAAGTCTACTTTATTTCGAATTTTATATTTTTTACATAACTGGTCCTTTCGCGCATTTGCAATTTATCTAATCCGAGTTTAATATTCGCGCATTAACGAGTTTTACACTAAAACGCAAATAAATCAAGTATTTCTTCTTTTGAGGAATGAATTGACATTGCAAGCCGTTAATTTAAATGCTTTTGAAAAAAAAGGAATATTATCATTGAATATTTAGTCAGATATTTTTATAATTAACATTTTTTTGAATGATCGAAAACTAATCGCCTAATCAATTCCGGAAACGGGCGAGCTTCCTGCTGCTATCGGAGCCACGAAAAACACGAAAACACGTCCACTGCGTACGTGTATATACGATATATATATATATATATATTGGCGCTCCGGTATCTTCCCGAAACTGACCCACAGATTAGATAATCGTCTATACACACACATGCGACTTGTTATTTTTTCGACCGGTGCAGTCGCCACCCTCCGTAAACATTACACCGCCCGCGTACACGCATCGGACATCGACGGATCGTGTTTACCGTCGCCAGCCCAGTATATATCAATCGTCTACCTGTATGATCAGAAAAAATATAGATATATGTGTACTCCCACACGCACGTAACGTTTTTCTTTTATCTTTCGATGCCACGTGTAGATTTCAGAAATTTTGCTGCGTAGAAAGAACGAGAGAGAAATACTAGAATAGCGACACGGGGTAATTAAAAAGCTCCTTTTTCGAAACTAGCTGAAATGATCTTTTCCTGTCGCTCATTCATTCGCTTTCGCCGATCTGCATAATTGAGTCTGTTTTGGTGCTGGCCAATATCTTTTTGAGAAACGAAAGAGAATCATTAAGATTATCGATTAGTGAGGGCTTTCAATTAGTCCAAGTTGCTTAAACTGAATCCGATTTTTCATAAAATCTCATTAGACGACGCTGAACTGGTCTTGAAACGTTTAGTCACGCTTCGAATAAGTAGATTTTAGGCTGCTTCGTTTTTTTCTTTCCATACGCCATCTGAAAAGTTCGTTGGCTTCGTCCTTAGAAAAAATGACTATGTAATTAGGGTAGGACCCCGTGGAAACCTTTTAAAGGATTAGGATGAGATGTTTACTCTGTGGATGAAGTAAATCAAAGTTGGAGTGAAAGGCAGGCCCAGCGAGGAAGCTTAGTCGATACTGCATGGTGTATAGTGAAAAATTCCACACTATAATTACAGTGAAACAACAGGTAGAATATATTTGAATATATTATGGGTTTAAGCCGTGGAAACGTCAAAGTGTTCGCTGGGGTCAGCTAAGAATCATTGGTTTTCTTCCATCATATTTCCGAATTTATCTACCTTTTTTATCATCTGTGAGATTAAACGTAAAATATTATTTACATTAATAATATTCCTTTTGATGCAGTATTTTTTAAGTACATAAGTTACGTGGAAAAATATGTTATTGTAGCAATATATATATATTTGTTAAACTGAAACGTAAACTTATAGAAAAGGTTTTATAAAAACTTTTGTATAAAATCCTAAAATTTCTTTTAACACTATATTTATTGCTTCATTAGCAAACTGATAAATAAGATTCCGCCTAAACTTTATCACAGAATAACTTTATTCAAAAGCCAGTGCAGCGCTACTGAACCTGCATCTTCATGCAGCCCAGCAATGCAACCAAGCTAAAAAAATCCATCTCTAATTACAAGCGCCTCGCTGAGATTTATGCCTCACCGGTGCACAGAGGATATACCCTCGAGTGCGCTGCTCGAATTCCCGACACGGGGACAAAAAAAAGAACCGGCTTTCCTCGCCAATAACACGCGACAACGTTGCGCTAATCGTAACCTCTTTTTTATCGCCGCGCGGGGAGACACACAGCTCCGGGGGAAAAATATGTTATTTTACTCGCTTCCGCTCGCACGAGGTCGCCGTTAAGACCTTATGGACTGTAAAAACGATTTTTTCCGATTATTATTATGAAATATGCAAATGACGTGCGCGCGGGGAGAACCCGATCGAGACGTTATCGGCAGTGCGCGTTACCTCATCTTTAATTACAGCGCTGTTTTTTGATTGATTCATTTTATGGCTTCTTAATTCGAATTTCATGGCGTTTTAAAAGTTTTTTTTTATCAATTCGCATTGATTAGAACGGACAAGACACGTACGCCATGGTGTTTGAGGATGTGTATAAACCGAGATTTGGAAACATGTGAAATTTGTTTCGTTCATTAAGAAATTGAATCCACAGACTAATTTCATTCAATTAATTGTTAATGGACCCGAGGCTATGTCTCAGAATAATCAATACAACATTCTTACAATTTGAAATAATAAGTAAAACAAGTACTTATAACAGAAATTCTTCCGAAGTCATAATATAACATCACACTGACAAGCGACCGAGAGTTACCTTCTATGTTTTTTTTACCACTTGAATTGACAACAATGTGTTCATATATACCCTTTATTGCGTACGCAACACAAACGCTACATAAATTACCCAATCCTGTAGCTCATCTTGTCTCCTCCTCGCCGCTACACGCGTATACACGCGCTCGCTCGCAAAAAGAAGACGGGCGAGTCAATAAAAGCGCCGGACGAACGGTTCTGTCTCCCTCTCCCTCCCCGAAAAAAGGGCTCACGTATTCCCCTCCCGTAGGAATCTTAATTAACCTTTTTCCTTCCATACCGTCTACTATATACTCGCCGCGTGGCGGCGCGCCGCTCCAAAAATCACCTCGCCGATACACGATAATTACACGCCCTCCTTTCCGGATAGGAAACACGGCGCGAGCGGCGCGTTTTATGATCGATATACCTGCAAGTAGTTTTTGCGCGCTCGGCTAGCAGAGTCATTTGAATAATTGACCGCGCGTAAATTATTCAATTGCCGGTGGTTACACTTGTCGTCGTTGTTGCTTTTTTTTGGGAGGCAGGGAAGTTCTTAACGGTGTGACGCAAGGTTAATTATGGAGGGGCGAGCGGTGAGTTATTGGCGTGGTCAGGTTCGACGCGTGGTGTTGTGATGGGTACAGAGAGCGATGTGTGTACAGGAGGTATATTTGTCACGATGATGTGGGATGAGTAACGGGGAAGTGGTGCAGTGACAAAGTGATACAGATTGTCTAGGAATGAAAATCGAAATTTTTCAATGTGCGGGAATCGCTGTATAAATAGGTAGTTTGTCAAGTGGACGAGGCTGCTGTCGAGCTTTATATTTTTAGATGCTTTGTAATAATAGTCATAAATCTCAAGGAAAATATAATAAATATCGCATTAATAAAATTAAAAAAAGTTAGATACATTAATATCCTGGTATAAACTACGCTTCTTTTCATAGTACAGTACAGTATTATTTTCGAAGAACAATTTTAAAATACCTCCTACAACAAGGTAATCCTATTAACCGTTCTCATTCTCTTCTCTAACGGTAACCACCCCGAGCGCGCGCACGACAACGTCGCTCCCTCCCTCCGTCTCAAAAGTTCTAAAAGGTGATGACGATAATGAGTTTTACGATCGAAAAACGAGCCGAACTCTCCTCGCGCGTCATTATTATTTTACGTCGTAGTTTCGCCGCCGCCGCCGCCGCCGCCGCGTCGTTTATCTTTATAGCTCCAATTAAAACCCATACGTCCGCAAAAAGCGAATACCCCCCTCCGCGAACAAGTGTATAACGGTAGCGCGATCGCGAAAGAGAGAGAGGGTCTGCGATGATTTTCCAAAAAAGGATCGCGCGCGACTCGAAGATTTACGGATCGATTAGGAGCGCGGAAATTTTCGTGATCCAGTTCCGTGGGCTGAATTTGGCGCGGAGGATTTTATTCGGCCGTGCGAAAACGATGTTGTTATAGGCAAATTAGGTTGACGGGTATTCTTTTTTTTTGGTGGGGAGATACTTGACGCGGAGATTAAATTGAGATTTATGGGCGGTCGATTAATCGCGGGTTATTTATTGGTATACAGAATAGTTAATGCGCGCTCTTTCGGCCGTGTGTGAGAAAAAAAATGCGGGGTAAACTCTTTAGCGGAATGAGTTTACTGTACGCTGGTGGAAATCCAAAACATTTTATAACTAATAACTGACTATTTATTTTAGAAACTTGCTATAAAATGGGAATTTATCTTGTCCAGCTCTCGGTGAAACGCTTTTTCCCCTATTATATGGCCATTTAATAGATTCATAAATAGAAAGAGTTTTTCGAAGACAAGCTTGTTCTTGAGTATTTTAAAGGTATTAAAACTGATCAATTTTTTTACACTGTAAATGGCTTGTAGAAGGCTTGCTGTTATGATAAGGAGTGAGAGAGACAAAATCAGATGGAGAAATAAAAGTTTTGCTGAATTATTCATAGAAGGAGCATACCAAATGATTTTTTAGTTGATGTTATTTATTTATATTTTGGTAAGCCATCCAATGCACTTTAATGCTCTTTCAAATACAAATATTTTGTTGTACCGTCAATCTAAGAAATAGGCAAATAATGGTCGAAAAATCGTTTCATCATAGCCATTAATTAGACAGTTTGTTAGCTATTTTCTAACTTCATGGCCATTTCATATAGATGAATTTCTAGCAGGGTATCGGAGATTTTAATGCGTATACAAATTGTAATTTACACGCCAGGAACATCGACGTTTAAATAACACCCGTAATAATTATTAATTATATCAGCGTAATAGCGTGTAATGAAAAGTGTCATAAACACATTTAAAAATTACCGCACTCCATCAACGTCGGCATCCTCTTTTTATATATCACCGGATTTACAGTCAATAAACTCAGCTCTTTCCCAAATAAAAGGATTAAACTCTCACATCTTACCGTCGAACCTTTGCAATACGCTCAGCATATATAACAAATTTATTTCAAACTCAACGGCGGCTTCCCCGAAAATTAGGGCCACCTTTTACGAACGCTTAAACTATGAAATACGATAATCCCCATCACGAGCGATATTCGCGATCCCGGGTAAGCAGCGGGGAACCGACGCGCGGATTATTTCCGAAAACCTGTCCTCTTCTGTGTGTGTCTTTCTCTCGATTCGTTTCCCATCGGGCTCTAATCTGCGCGGCGGATCTCCCTCTGATTATTAATGAATTTTTATGAAAAATTAGCGGTGGCGACGAGGGCCCGCGACGATTGACGATTATATTTGGCGGGCTGTGTGGTGTATATAACTGGGGAGAGAAAAAGAATAATTAAGGTACGAGTCTAGGTTACATATATGTTATTTTGAGCGGTGATATAGATGGGAGATACGACGCCGTCGTCGCCGGGGGAAAAGAATGAATATTTATAATTAGTGGCCAGAAACGACGGTGAAAATTATTGGACCGACGAGATGATAAATATTTCAAGATTTCTCGTCGCGTTATCCGTGTCATCTGTAGTTTGCGCAAAGTCGAACGCAGTTGTGCGAATTTGTGGAAGCTTGCTTTTAAATTGTTCGCATAAGCGGGATTAAATGAGGGGTTTTTTTGTCTGTTTTTAAATAACTAATTTTCAACAGATCGCCAGATATACATAGGATTAGCATAAATTAAACGTTATATGTGCGCTTAAACTTACGCGATACGGTGGGTTTAGGGGCCTAATCGTTGTTGCAACTCACCTGGAACAAAAAGGAAAATTTTTCGTTAATTATAATATTACAGAGTGTAATAAAATAAGAATATTATAGTATAATTATAATAGTATCTATTTGAAATAACCTAAGATTACCCCATAATGATCGTTCGAGCTTAAGAATAATAATCAAGCTAATTTGAAAAATCGTCTCTCAAGCATCCTTCAAACTCGATATGGAGGTGGCTCGAAACGAACCGTCTCCTTATAATAACGCTGTGTATACCTCTCAATAAGCCATACACCATCCTCATAGTTACGAAAAATCACCACTTACGGAGCCAATTGCGCATCATAGACCCCTGCGCACAAAGCGCAGCGACGCGATCGCCATTTAGGGCGCGTGCCGCAAAAGGATCCTCTTGCGTCGCGAATAAAGACACAAATCATTTGCGCGTTGAGTCCTTCCTCCCCTGCGCGCGCGCGCTCGCGAATAAATCGCGAAAAGGAAACTTGCATCAGCACTTTTCTACCCACATGCGCACGCTCGCAGTTTCTAAAAATAATACAGACCGGAGTGACTTACATATATATATATATATATATGTGGTGCGTGTGCAAAACCCCATAAATAAGAATAGCATTTGGATATGGGCTTTTGCGAGAGACGCGGACATTGTGTATTTCTGTTTACTCGCGCGCCGCGTGCGCGTGCATAATTTAGTTGTTTGTCTCGGCCGTACAGGCTCGAGGTTTACTGCGCCTTTTATACGCGTTTGACGTTTCCATTACTGCGGTAACAAAAATGCCGAGCCTGTACGCGCGATTTATTTCTTAATCGCGAGTTATTTTGTTGAGCCGGTTAAACTATTATATTCCAGAAACAATCTGTTATAGACGTGAAAACGCACACTGCATTTATACTTTCGTAGTGTTTTTCCACTTATCGGAAATTCCATCTCAATCCCCGGTGCTTTTTTTCCAAAAAGTCATGGCTTTTAAACACTGCCTTGGAAGCTATCCCACACTTTGGCCATTACATCACCGTATTTTACAGCTTTACCCGTCAACTCATCCAAATCCGACTCCCTCCCTCCGTAAAACGCGCGCCGATCCACTCCAGCAGATAACCTTTATCCCGCATAATTAGATGCTTCTAATATGCATCGCATCTGTTCTCTCTCCAGCTAGCGCACTGGTATAATTCGCTTTTGAAAACAGCTGACCTTGTCCTCTCTCTCTCTTATACTCACGAAACACTTTCACCGCAGCCGCACTATTTTCCGCAACAGTTGCACTACGCGGCCCATCAGCGCGTAACAGCTGCCAGGCAGCGGCGGCGGCGGCACTGATTTCATGCAAGCGCGTGATGATTTTTCTCGCAGACGCGCGAGCAGGATTAACGACGAGAGCGCAAAAGGGATGGCCGCAAAAAGACGACGCTGCGTGTGTATATGGGAGATTCGCGCTTATAATGATCGCGAGCGCTATAAATCACGAGTCGAGCGCATTAATATTCATGCGGTCGATACGCGGTTTCTCGCGCTTAGGGCGAGGGAGAAACAATTATAAGTGTGATTGCAATTGCGAGGGATGGTGATACTCTCGATGAGTGCGAATGTATTGGTAGTTTTGCGCGGCGAGTTGTGTGTGAGTGCAGTTTTGTGGCACCTTTTGGTGGCGGAATGTTGTGAGAGTAGCTTCGCGAGTTAATTACGGGTGAGAGAGATATGGGCAGAGTCGTTAAAATCGCTCGGTGAGATTGATTAAGAGGGCTCTGGCAGTTGGGAATGCATTTTACGGATGCCTCGGAAGGCTCGCGTACACGCGTGTGTATAAGAGCGAAGTGAGGTTCCGTTAATAAATCTGGACGCTCATTTTAGTGTCATTATATTGAATTTTTGTATTTATTGTCGCTTGTAAGAATTATTAAATTAAGGTTTGTTTTTTAAAATATAAAAGTAGGTAGTAATAAGAGTACAACAGTTTTTATTTTTGAATAAATATAAAACTCTTTCTTCTTGACCCAACGAACAAAATCTTTATTTAAATTAAGCCAACGTTTCGGACATATGTTATGTTCCTTTTCAAGGCCAAATAGAAATTTACAAATTTTAATTGACTACTACTCGAGGGCACAATATAAATGCGAGCTCGCGCTCGGTTTGGACTTTAAATTTCGGAGAATTGACGGCAGACGAGTCTCTGTGAGACACTATTACGTACTTTTTAACGATGGTTTTATAAACCTATTATTTCGATATAGGCGAGCAGTGTATTTTGGTTAATCATTTAAAAGTGTAATAATTTTTTGTCAATTAAAATTTGTAAATTTCTATTTAGCTTTGAAAAGGGACATAACATATGTCCGAAACGTTGGCTTAATTTAAATAAAGATTTTGTTCGTTGGGTCAAGAAGAAGGAGTTTATATTTATTCAACAATCACCAATACGAACAATCCTCTAAACTGTCACTAGTTTTTATTTTTACCAACAGAACTCATGAATTTAATTCTTTGAAACGAACGAAAAATATCATTCAAGACTGAGAAAATGTTTAATTATGTGCGGTTATGTGTGCTCTCCTTTAAACCTGGCCTCGAAACTTATAATATTTCAAATATTTGCAGGTAACGAGTACGCACACATACGTACGGACAATCTCAATATTTTCACATTTTAAAAGGTTCAACAGAATCCCAGCCGATCCCCGTACGTGCATCTGTTCTCCAAATTGCCCGTCGCTTTTGCAAAATATTAAATTCATTAAAATGTAAAACGTTCATTCGGCCGACCCTTAAACCTCAACAATCACAAACTTTTTACAAATATCGTATACAGATCTCTCCAACCGATCTACCCCGTAAACTGCAGCCGGCATATCGAAATTATTCCGCGCGCGCGTCACGCAAAAACTGCATCTCCTCGCGCGCTCCGCGTTTTATACGACCTTTCACTCCGAAACGGCCTGAAAACGCCGCGCGCAACGAATTCGCGCGTATCGGGTTTTACACTCTTGCGCGCGCCCTTTCGAAAAAATCCTTTTTACAACTCGACGCTGCGCGCGCGGCTAGGCCGTATACATATACACACGCGGCCGCTCTAACGGGTTCCCCGCTGCTGTAGAATGCGGATTACAGTCTCGTCCTCTCTCTCTCTCGTTGCAGCGCGCAGCTTCAGCGAGCGCCCGATAGGTGATGCTGGACGCCGCTCGATCCTGCCGATGATGGTCGTCGACCCCTGGAAGACGTCCTCTCGGCACGCGAGCGAGCGCTGCTCACATTGTGTCGTACACTCTCGATCATGCGACTTTACACGAGTCGAGATAGAAATCCCGGAGAGAAGAGAGAGAAAAAAGGAGGAGGAGGAGGTGGGTATATGTAGAGGAATGCGGGGAAGGGAGCGAGCGAGGATGATTGCGCAGTTAGGGACGAGCGCGTGAGGCTTGGAAGCGTTGTGTCTGTTTTGATGGGATTTGGTGGATTTGAAGGGAGGGGGATATTTATTGCGCGAAAATAGGTGATTTACGTTTACGCGCCAACTTTTGAAAATATACTGCGCACCGCGAGCTGCGCGGCGAGAGTCTAGTGTAAAAGTGAATTTAACTGCCCGTTAAGTTTTCCGACTGCTAATGGAAATTGTCTGGAGAGTGAAAAAAAAAATTGTTTTCCTAGCGTGCGTTAGTGTAATAAAGAATGCATGACTGTTTAATATTACTTTTCAATTTTACCGCCATTTTGCATAACTTTTGTATAATGAATATATAATCAAAATTTATAACTAAATATTTTATTGCGGAATTCCCATTGCGCCATTATACTTAACTATTATTAGAACAGCGATTATGAATAATGATTGGGAGATTTTTCGGAGCAGTTATGTAAGCGGTTACGCGATCCTTTTAAACGGAAAATTTTACATCTATTAATTACGGTTTATTTATATTGCTACAACTAAAATGTTAACAATTGTATAACAAGCAAGAAAACTTAGCAAGAAAGACAAACAAACCACTTACATTACACGCCATTTGCTCAAGTCATTACTCGACTAATTCTTACAGAAACTCGCCGGTAGGAATAAAATTATCCACTCTTCGGAAAAGAAATATACACGGCACAGAGGGGAGAGAGAGAGAAATTGCGCAATTAAAAACAAATACTACAGGCAATATATACTCTCGGCTCTAACGAGAATTTGCAAAACAGTGTAGTTAAATAGCAGCGGTTGCTAGGCCGTTTCGCGTTATTTGAATAAATACTCAGAAGGGAAGTCACCATTACCTTTTTTTTTTTCGTTTCCAGCTAAGAAGTATAAGTAAAAAAAAGAAAAAGGAACGACAAAAGTCACCGCTGTACACACGCGCGTGAGTGACAGCTCGAGACGTCTTTTTCTGCTCGATGGAGCATTAAGAGTCATTTGTTGGCCGCTTTAATTATGTAGAAACCGCGAGCGAGTGTCCCAGTCTCGATTTCCGGCCACGCTTCTGTTGCGCTCTAGGCCCCCCCGGTCGAGGAGCCCCAGCTTCGAGACACTATACTTTTTGCGGCGTAAAAATAAGCGAGCTATAACGATTCGCCGCGTGATTGAAAATCCGAGGTTTGCATCGGCAAGTCGTAATGAAAACATGCTTTATGCACCGATTTTATGTAATATTGATTACTTGGGATAATTGTTTCTGTACACAAAGTTTATATTTTAAGTAAAGACTTTCACGTAATTTATTTTCATTAAAATTAGGATCGAATCAACGTTTTTTTACGATTGAATTTCATTCACGATTCTAGTTTAAAATAAAATACTTCAAAACTTATTTCTATACGACACTTTATGGTACCCGGCTCTCTTAATTTTCGGGCATAACATTTGTGTTATAACATTTTATTGGCGTTTGGCACTCACTAGGACATTTCAGAATTCTGACATCATCTCCGTCTAATTCCCAAAGTACCATAAATTCTCTAACTTCTCAGCTCCAAAACAGAACGAAAAAACCATATCCTCCATAATTTTTCACTTATTTTCGGAAACAACTTTCGAAAGAAATCCGTTTCCGTTGCTCTCGCGCGCACTTTTTCCGTAAACTCCCGCTCCTCTCGATATTGAGCAAGGTAAGTAAGGAAAGAGAGCGCGTCTCGCGCATCCTCTCCCGGGATTTCGTGCGCGCGCGCGCGAAAGTGGCGACTTCCGGTCGCGCGTCATTGCGCCCGCCGCGAGGCTGCTGCTGCTTCTTCCCCGCGCGCGACATTTCAATATTTGCCCTCGCGGCGCGCACGGTAAAACAAAGTTGGCCGTCTAATGGCACATGGACTCTCTTTTTCCTTGTCCTCGTTCGCTCGGGCAACCCGTCGCGCTTTACGACAACTCGTTCTCTTTTTTTTTAATGTGCGTGCTCGGCGGTTTCATGGAATACGTAATAATGGTTAGAGGTCCTAATTCGCCGAGGGGCGGTATATCAGTAATTAAGCGCGAGGGGGCTGACGTCACGCCTCACCCGCGAGATTAACTCGTTTAAGACGCCCGTATATCGCGGAATTTCGTATATATACCCGACATGTGTTCTCCTTCTTCTTCTTTTTTATTCATTAGCCAAATGTGTGTTTGATCAATCGAGAAGAGAGAGCGCACGCCGCGGCTATTTTCGGTCGCAGCACCGCACAAACACATGACAGCCTGTTTTCCTGGTCCAGTGCAGAGAGGGACTGTTGACCCGTGCGGTCAGTGTAGCCGGAATTTCTTGGTTTTATGTAAATTAAGCGAGATTGGGAGGGACGGTGGAAGTACAAAGCGACGACAAGTCATGATCGATGATTTTTTTACCCGAGATGACAACGTAATTTCTGTGCGCGAGTTATGCGCGCGAGGTGTAATACGCGCCGGTGATACGAGTGTCCCCTGCGTATGTGTGATGTCGCCTGCTCTTGAATCATCGCGCATAATGAAGCGACGCGAAGCTGTTAGGCGGAGGAGACAGCGAGAGTTATGGGGGGGAACAGTAATTTTAAAATATTCCTAGAAAAATACTTTGGTATAACGAGAATTAGAATATGTTATTTCGAGAAGTATCTTTTCTTTCTTAAAGCTGAGATGTTTTTGTTAATTAGGATTAAAAAGTCTATTTTTTTTTAAACTAGCAATTTGACCTTCTTAATTTGAACAAAATGCTGTAAATAGTGAACTTAGAATACTGTCCTCTAACATAAGCTACTCGTTTTTATCGAATTTATGTTTCTTATTTGCACGGTATAGTTAAAATATTTTACGTTTATCGATATTTTGTTCATTATTCGAAAACATAAACGAAGAACATAACTTTTCCAACAATTAATCGAAAAATTCAATCTAGATACTCAAAAAGCCGTTTCCAAAAATTTACTTCCATTCCCGAACAATATCTTCCACACTTTATTTCTCCCTTCCCTTCGGGTTTCTTTTTTCTTTCTCTTTCTCTCCCAAGATTTTTGAAGTACCGCGAGGCTCACCGCCGCAGGGCGGCGGCTTTTCTTTTAGGCGCCTCCGGCGTTCCTGGAAGGTCCAGGTGCTCAATCAACGTTTACTGCGAGCTCGCGCGCGCGCGGCCATTGCACGCGCGCCGACGGCATTCCGAGAGAAGAGAAAGAGGGAGAGAGAGCGCGAAGCGAGAGCTGTTTTCCCTCCCTCTTTACACGCGCGTTCGTGTTTTTCGTATTTCTTGTTTGAAAGGGACGAGACTACGCGCGGGATCCACGTGCAGCGCCGCTGCGCAGGCGCGGTGGATCGCGGAGGATCTGGATGAGGAGGGCTGGCGGTAAGGAAGGACGCGGCGGTGTCGACGGTTGTTACGGAGTTATCGACTCCTAGTCGCCGGATATCGATCGTTGATTCATATACAGTTGTGGTGTGAGTTTGGATTGGGGGCGTATAGAACGGTTTGTGTTGTTTACATGAGGCAGTGAAATGAGTGATACAACTTGTTGTTATACAGTTCTTTGTTAGTGACACACATTTTTAAATTATACTTTGTCATATATTAAAAAGTGTTATTCATATAATACAAAATATATATTCTCATAATATATTATACTATCCCAAAAATATTACCAAAAGTATAATAACGATAATTAATACTTAATTTCTGCGTAAAAATTATTTTCAATGTTGATAAATATTACACGGAGAAAAATGATATAGAAAAAATTACTATATTGATAGTAACCGTGGGATAGACTCAAATTTTCATAAAATTTACTACGATTTATAGTAAAAATTCCTATGTGTTGAGTAATTTTTACTATGTACAAAGCAATTTTTACTATAAATTGTAGTAAATGTCATGAAAATTCAAGTCTGTCCCACAGTTCCTATGGAATATATTAATTTTTCTTTTAAAACAATTCGGTGTGAAAGGAGAATACAACAAAAATATTGGTAGCAGACTGGTTACCAAAGTACAATTATCAAAAATATGAATATTTTAATAAACTAGCCAAATCCATGCGCGCTGCACGCGCTCTATGTACTTTTGTTATTAAGCATGCTAATAATAATTTATTCCTTATAAGCTGAAAATCTGTTTCTTTTAATTTTGATGCATCTTTAATAATTGATATAATACTGAAGTAGTTTACTCTTAACGAATACAAAATTTTGATGCTAGAAACTATAAGCTTATTCGAATATTTTTTTTTTTCGTGAAATATTAAATAAAGAATAAAATCTGAACACAATATTGACATAATTTATTCTAATATTAACATAATCGTATTGTGTTTTGAAATACTTTTCACTTCAATCATTTTCATTTTAATAAATATTCCAATAAATAATACCTAATTATCCAATAAAAATCATATTTAATTTTAAATTTTCGCGTCTTTTATCCAAGAGCCAATCATAGATCAAATCTATATAGGCTTCACTTCTTCCGGTCATCACTTTTTTATGAAGGGATATAAATTAATCATTTCATTTAATATTCTGTTTATATTAAATTATACTAAATATATTAAGAAAACTTTGTTCAAGATAAATGCACACATTGCATATCTGTTTCTTACACTAAACATCAAGACACGGTACCATTCCCTACTCCCCCTATGTACTACCAGTAAAAAACTCAACGAAAATCTGTTGGTATTCATCGGCACACCCAAGAAAATTCACTCAAGACGTCGCAGGTAACCATCCGGCCAAGACGATCTACCTTCAACCATACGTCGATAAGTCCGCTTCCTACCCGCACATGATCCAGCGCCACAAGGATCGAAGAAACTGATCTACCATAGGATCCATACCTACACCGCTCTCTCGCACCTGAGCTCGACGCACACACAAGAGCCCATCATCTTACCGATAGAGCGCGCGTGAGCGGAGCGGCTGCTCTCCTCCGTTGCGACATTCACCGTTGTTGCAGCAGTTCGCGCAGAGAGATAACGAACTTTTTGCGAAAGCGAAAGTGCACGCGCGCGCTCCCGACGCGCATAGAAAAGCGATTCCGTGCGAAGCGAGACCGTCGCCGCTGCCGTCGACGCCTCTCTTTCTGTGCGCCAGCACTGAGCAGGTAAATGGGAATTGCGTCGAGGGAGAGAGAAGGAGACACGCGCGAGGTTGATGCAATCTACCTTTTCGAGGTGGATTTTCCAAGTGTACGGTGGGAGGTGGGTTTCGTTGTTGAACACGGTTTTGAGGGATTTTTATATTGTGTGCGAATGTTGCAGAATCTGGCGTTTTGAAATTCAATTGGACATTGATGTGTGGAGGACAAAATGTGTGGCCTCGTTTGCTATATAGAAAAATGTGACGAAAATGATAGTAACACGACTAAAATTCAATAAAAGTGCCGTAAATCACTCGGAGCGATATAGATTATTACTAAATGCAAAATACTGTGTAGGCGCAGTGATAGATCACTATACTCAATGTAATATACAAGTTAAACATAATAAATCTCGCATCCACATCACTGCAACAACTATAGATCACCGCTCCGTCTCTATTCCAACCTCTACCGGATCAAATTCTCAAAAACCTCTTTCCTAAAAAAATCCAAAAAAATCCACAACCCAAGACAAAACGGGCCACTATACTTACAATGGCACGCGCTCGCGCAGCGTCTCCGGCCTATTCGATCCGATCTAGCCGCGGGCTCGCGCAATTTCGTATGCAAATATCCGCGCACGCGGCGAGCGCACAATGAACAAGCCCGCAGACACGACGAATCCACTTTGAATTTTCGCCAGACAAGGCTGCTGCTGCTGCTGCTGCTGTAGAGACGCGGTCTCTTGTGCGTACGATCTATTATATTTATACCGCATGTGGCAGCTGAAATATGGTCATTGAGCGCGCGAGCGTCGTCGTCTACGATAACCGATTTTCTCGAACGCGTTATGAGCAATTTGTCGGCGATGCCGCGGGCGAAGGTTGTTTATTGGATCATGGATTTTTGTAGAGACATGGTAATGGCGGTTTTGTCAAAATTTGTTCAGGATTGATGAGATAAGTTTTTGAATTCATTTTGGTAAAGTTTTATTACTTTTTAAAAATATCAACTTTACCACCGCATGTAAATGAAAGAATAAAAAAAGAATAATGATCTTGTTAAAACTCACTAGTCCAAGACTTCGCAACCTACTTCATACGACGCTACTATAGTTTCATTTGCAAATTACGATACAGTTTTGATAGCCCCGAATCAACACGTGCCATTTGCATGTATTCGTATGCAAAGCATTCCCCCAGCTCTCAAATTGAGAAAGTAAGCCAATAATATACCATCCACTCCACCGCCTAAGCAACAACCAGACATTTCCAATACCCAGAACGAACTTTCCGCGGCTTTCTTTCGATGTCGGTCGCCTGCACTCGCCTATATAACCCATCAACGCGGCCGGTCATCCAAATCCACCGTATGTTGTACCTCCACCTGCAAAAAAAAACCTCCTCTTGTACACGTGCCTTAATTTTCGCTTATAATACATATTGCGCGCGGTCGCGAGGCAGGGCGTCACGGTTGAGGTACATCGCGCGTTTCGTCAAGTCTGGAGTGTGTGTATGTGTACGTGGAAAACGCGACGACCTCGTTGGATAAGAATTATCGGGTCGAGTTGCGCACCTGCGAGGAGTGCGAGGATTAGGTCGTGAGGTGCTAATGGTTTTTTGGTGCTCGCGCGAATGGAGGGGAGGGGAAGTGTGATGGAGACACGTTGTTTTTTTTTGCGAAGGTGTGGGAGGAAGTAACTGTTGTAATTGTAAGAAAGAAGGATTTCATGGTATGGTTTAATATAGAAACGATGTCGAATGGTTTTATTTTGAGTTGATTCACTTTTTTAATAGGACAAATTGTTGGTAATAATTTGCGGTATATATAACGAGTGTAAGAAATATCGATTACGAAGCAATGATTTATGGTATTATAATATACCGATACAATTAGTATGACTTGCCATTGTCTTAATTACTTTCTTCTTATTACTCGGCGTACACTATACACGATGACTAATTGCAATCAATAACGATAACATGTGAGTCAAATCAATTATTGACCAACGAATGTAAACTTTTTATCGGTAACATAATAACGCAGAAACCAACTGCCAACAAAGAAACAACGAAACTATTAAATTTTTAATTAGAAAACCCGCAGCCGAGCTATAATTTCAAGAAAAGTATACCAACCGTAAACCTGTGATTTCCCCAAACCCCGTGATTCCCTCGACCCGCAACGTTATATATCCAGAATTAACTGCACCCACTGAAAAGTTCTCAAACTGGACGAGCGCCCGCACACACGCCTGGGAGCCTATAATACTATCTCGCTACTCTCTTTCTCTCTCTCTCGCGGCACCTCGTTCACGCCATTGTCCCGCGAGTAGCTGCGTACATATATACACGCGCACACTCACGTACATACGTTATACACACGCGTGCGCGCATATCAATTCCCGGCTCTACAACATTTCTCTCGCTCACGTGGGAAGCTCGCTGCTGCTGCGAGAGAGGAACTTTCCTCGCCGTGATTTTTATGCACCATGGCCAGTCTCTGTGTGTGGCTGTGTATGTGTAACAATGGACGCTTTGCTCCGATCGAATACACCCGATCGCCAGGCGCGCTTCTCTCCCCCTCCCGCGGCTGCGAATCGCGAGCGGATCGCGGAATCGACGCCGGACGAACAATGAACTCTGATTAAGGAGGCTTATTGATGCGGCTGCGGTGGAGTTGCAGCTGCGAGATGGATTGATTAGCGGAATTCGGATTTTTTCGCGGCTGTCGAGAGTCGGCGGTGGGTTAATTGATGAGATGCTGTATAGGAAAGTGTATGAGTGTTCAGATGGTATATGTGTGCGATAGGAGGGTTTTGATTGTTTGTAGGAAAATTTGTAACTGACGAGGAAGTGAGTCATTAGACGCGTATCGAAATACTATAATTAGGAGAGTAGGTGTACAGTTAATCCCGACGAGACCTATAATTATACGTTTCGTGAATATTCAAACCGATACCCGTCATCAATATCTCCGGATATCTTAATTTTTGCAAACCACTTTGCATCCCAGAAATACTTTTGAACAATTTTCAAATCAGAACCGCTCACCTCACCTATATACTTACACACTTACAATTACTTTGCATCGCGTCCGACTATTTACTTTTGAAGCTCCTACGCGCAATCTTCCCGGTGCGGCGCGCGTCCCTGTAATTAACCGCGGCCGCGCGCAGGCGAATTAGGGTCAGCAAGCCGGCGGTCAGCCGAAACGATTAATAACAACTCGCGCGATACTCATCCTTGTGTATATACACGTAGAAAAACGAAAAAGCCGCGAGCGCGTACACCATCTGTTGTCTGTGTATACGTGTGTACGTTGTTCCGAACGATTTGACTTTTTCTCACGCGCCTGGTAATGAAGTTAAATCACGTCGCGAGGAGGAGAAGGGAGGAAAAAAGGTGGTAGAAGAAGAAGATGAAGAGGCGAATGCGCGACTAGGGAAAAGCAAAAATGCAGTTTACGCGGAGGAGCGACGCACACGTGCACTGAGATGTAAGGAACATCGGCTGCTTAAGGAGCTGCGTCGTGTCTGTTTGCGCGAGGCAAACGTCGTTATAGTAGTGTGTAGTGACAAGTGTGTCGCATTGTTTTGCTGGATGTGAGCTGCGGTAGAGTTGCATTATTTTCATTTAATTGCAGTTCGTTTCGTATATACGATTAGGTGTTGACCGTTAGTCGTTTGTTGGGTAGAAGAATGGTACAACGTGAAATGTGATTTTTATAATTACGGTGAGTATATATATGACGTGCGTAACGGTGATTTTGTAGAACGTTCACACAAAAGTATAAAGATTCATTGAATTTAATAATTAACGCCTAAATTTGCATGTATCAACGACCCAGGAAATGCACACTAACAGTTATTCAAATGACTCAAATCCTCCAACAATAAATCTCATCGACATCCTTCTTCACTTCCTCGACGACCTCTATCACCCTAAACCAGCAGCTGAAGACAACCACTAAACAACCACCGGATAGGAACTCTAAGCACCCTAAAAAAAATCTTACACCGACCTCGGAAGTGCCCGACTAAGGTCGAAGGGTATCCGCACTTTCCAGAAAGGGACATATACACACGTGCACCGGCAGCTGTTCCTCAAGACTCGGTGGACTGCCAGCTACCGGAGAAGACTTGGAAGGTGTTCGCTGTTCAATCCCCCGAAAGCCATCTGCCGCTCTTACACCTCGTTACTCGTGCACGGGCTTTTTAATATACAGAGGAGAGAGAGAGTAAGGCGCGGCACACAGGTTTTATACGCGGGCTCTCTTCCTCCGAACCCTTTTTTTATACACACGTACATATACGCACACCTTGTCCCTTTTTTGGCTGGACGATGCGCGCGCTGCTCGCTCGAGGGGAACGGACTGCGTCGCGTCCTCTGTCTCTCGCTTCTGTGTGCGTGTGTGTGCGCGCGCCAAGCCCCCTGCGAGTATCGTGTGTCGTCGTCGTCGACGACTATATACGCGAGCTTGAACTTCTTATTCTTCTCGTTCTCCTTCGCCGCTGTGCAGTGCTTGTTGTCTTCCTTTTTATCCGACCAGCCTCTTCATCTTTCGATATGGATATCGAGTCTCTGCTGCTGCTGCTTTTATCGCGATAGAGAGAGGATGATATTTTGTGCAGAGTTGGGTTGTCGCATGAGTCATTGGCAAGATTTTTATTAGCGGTATAAACAAGTTTGATAAATTCAAAAAATATTTTTTACAATGTCAGGATTTCTGGTTTCGTACCGGCATTATCTTATTTTGAAAATAAAGCGATTTTATAAGTTATTGCTGTATTATTCAGTTCGTTAACCTTCCTCCTTTACAATTTACAAAAACAATTTATTTTACACTAATATCTCCAACAGCTATCGCATTCTAGAGTCAACCACTTCAACTGAACCCTATATCACCTAAGCACTTCCAGCGCCTATCGAATTTTCAGGAAACAACAGCACTTCGCCAATCTCTTCCCCTTCCGTGGTGTACTACTTCGAGCACGTGCTTCAGGATAGGAAGAGCCAAAGGATGCGCACAGCACCGGTACAGGACGAGGCACTTAATCCCACTTGGTTCCACATCAGCTGTCTTTCCGCTACTCTCGTGTCCATACAGTAACAGCAGCGGTGCTCGATGCTCCGCCCCTTCCGCGTACATAACCCCATCGCGGCAGGATCTCTTCCCGATCGGAAGCCAGCGATAAGATTTCCGCGCGCGATCCTCTTCACGTGGGGGGAGATTTTTAGATTGCATGTACGGGGAAATGGCAAATTGGTGGCCTGGGTAAAAGGGTTGTAATGGGTTGTACTTGTATTATCGCTGTTTGACTTCCTTTGGTGGTCGGATTTTCGGTTAGATTTGCTAAAGCAACTGACGTAACTATGTACAGTTAAAATTTTGTTTTTGAGGATTAGTCGTATAAAACAAAGATTACTGATCTGCTTGTAGCTACGAGAAAAAAAGAAGATATTCTTCTTTTCGTGCCATGAACAGTTCTCAACTTCATTACGTCTGCAACTATCTGCCAGCTTTCTAGTTTGCACTTGTCCACGGAATTGAACGTCCCGATCGCTGAGTCAGGGGTGTAAAGTTACAAATGCTACCCAATGCTCGGAACCAAGCTGATTCTACATTCCTCAAACAAATTAACAAACTTGACACCTGTCCTTTTACGAATATTCAGAAATATCGTTTGAATTTCACGAAGAACAACGCGTGTCTGATATCGTATCGACTTACATTAAAAATAAAAAGCTACTTCGCTTTAGAAAGATTCTTTTTATACAAAAAAAAACTACATTTATTCGTTTCTTTTAATATTTTTCTGGTACATAAAACAAGAAATATTTCTTAAGAAAAATTCCATCAATATCATATTACTCCCAACACAGCCACGCCAAAAAAGCCTTTATCATCAATCCATATACCACCGATTAAAACATTCGGCAGTCGATGATCCCTCCTCCCAATAATCATATATACGCTTACATCGCCTTCGCGAACTTTCTGCGCACATGTACTCTCAATAACGTCGACCCGATCCACTTCCCCTCCTGCCTCCCCTTTTTACATAACGTCACCTCGATCCTCGGCCCCTCGCCCATACGATATATATACCTCCATACACGCGCGCGCACTGTCAATTGTCTCGGATCGCAAAACACGAGATATTTTCAAAATAACGCCTCGCACACACGCGCGCGATGCTGACCCTGTGGTTATGTGCGCCGTCACAGCCTCGCAATTACCGCGGACGATGCAGACTTTCGACGTGGACTTCCTCGACAACGTGTGTATGTATGCGATGTATAAGTACACGTACGGGCGGCAGATGCGATTGTAATGAGTATGTACTTGACTTTTTTTTTTCCTTTCGGAAGTCGCGCTCGCGTTTCCGATTGGAAGGGTCTCGTAAGTGCTGGGTTTCTTTTTTCGGAGCAGGACCGGATGATCGTGCGACAATCGTTTCCGCGTATGGGTTTTCGTAATTTTAATGTTTGTATTAGTATGGTATTTTGGTGAATGACACCTGATATCGCTTGCTTATTTCGTGGAAATAAGTAGCCGTAATTTTCCTGAAATTTGCTTGACTTTCTTTTTCTTTTTATGGTCTTGTATGTAGATTGGACATTGTCATTTAAATGTAGCAATTTGACTTTTTGAAACTTCTCATCATTAAATTCTTCCTTATACGAAATGTTTCTTTTTTAATATAACGCAACATTTTGGTACAATTATCTCTGATCCATAATCTTTCCATCCTTCGTGCTTTATAAACTATTCTTTATTTTCAGAACCCTGGAAAAACAGGCTACTCCACCAGTACAATAAAAACCCATTAAACAACCTTACCTACACAGAAACTACAACAATGCCCTACCACTATCCGACAAACGATTACCGCCGACAAAGGCCGACAATCAGAGGAAATCTCCCAATTAAACAAGTTTTTTCATACACACACGTTTCAGTGCTAATTGCGCGTTTCTAGCGACACGCGGCCATATCACTTACATTTCACGTTCGTGTATACACGAGCGCGTGACGGAATTCGCGGGCGATGCAAGATTTCGATTTCGATCGAAGTCGCGTCCTCGTCGTCGTTGGGCGAGTCCTTTTTCACTCCCTCACGTTCGCGCACGTGATTGCGCGTGCCAGTCGAATGCTAAAGTTGTGCAGCGTACGTAGGCGTACGATTGAATTTTCAGAATTTCAAAATGGCCTGCAGTTTGAAAAGATGCGCACTTTGCATGTGAATTCGTAGCTTTGAATCTAAATTGTGCTTTGATTCGCAAAAATACGTGGAATAATTTAACCATGCTATGAGGAGTAAATATAATTCGCTAGAAAGTACATACATAGAAATACATAAACAGTGTCTAGTAAAATTACTGCAGGTTATTTATTATACTTTTCGATGATTACCCCCAATCCAATCACAAACACATCAATACGTACACTCATATATATATACGCGGATGATTAAAGAAAACGCCGCTCCTACATTACGGTGCATTACCAGCGAATAAATATTTCCATCCACGTAATTTCAGCCTCGCATAATTTATCATCCCGGCATCTCCGCAACACAAATTACTTCCACACCTTAACTACGCACTTCCACTCGTCGTTGTCGTCGTTTAACGGCACCGAACAGCCAGTGAAATTCTTCTCCTCTTTCTCCTCCTATTAACTACTATACGCTCTAATCGATCGATATATTTTTGCCGAGCAGTAGCATCAGCGGCTTCTTCCGTTCTGCGAACCGATCGACGCTTTCTCGCGTACTTACGCGTCTCGCTACAAGATTTTCCGCGCCTTAATAACACGGACTCGCGGAATTCCTCTGTTTGCCACGGACTTGCTCTTTTCTTCTGCGCGTATCTATCCTGCGATCGTTTCTTACCGCGAGATTCTCTCGCGCCGATCGACGAGCCCGATTGCCGATCCAGTGCGTAAGTATCGCAAGCGCGCCTTTGATTATGAGAGCTGGATGGGTGCAGATGCTTTTTCTAGCTTTTTGAGCAGCTCGTTGGGGATGCCTCGTGTATTCGCATTAATGCTGTTTTGCTTCGGTGTGCGATCGTTCCTTATTCAATTACGGTTTGATGTACGCATAGCGAGATCGTAAGGAAGAGAGGAGATAAGAGTTTGCTTTAGTCTTATTGAAGGCTACCGCTAATGATACAATAAATCACTGGTAATAAGCTGACATGTAATTCCGCTTCAAATTATTGGAATATTTCTATTTTTCGGCTAACATTAATACATACAGATATTTATAATATTTAAGATCCAACCAAACTTACGATATCAATAACTCCGCTCGCCTGTCAACCCGCAATCTCTGAATTTCAGCAATCCACGCATCCATTGTCCGCAGTTATCAGTGACTTTATTAACCCCGTCGCGAGCCATCGACCGATCGATATATCTTGAACCTATCAGCGCACTTGTAAAACTCGCTTCGCCGCTGCGTATATATACGTAATACACACATTTACACCCATTGTAACGAGACATTTGTCTGCGTTTCGCATTGTCCCGGACAAAGCGCGCACGTCCGCTTTGGCCCGATAAAAGAGGCGCAAAAAACTCGTCGCCGTAAGATCGATTGCTCCTTACCGGCGAAATCGACACGCATGCGAAAAATCGCGCCCACACGGCGCCCTCATTGTTTTCACTCGAATCCCGCTCGCGCGAGGGCTTTTTGCTCTCGATTCTTTTTCTCTCCCTCATTCGATGCGAGAATCGACGTAAACGCTAACGTAGTATAAGAGAAAGAGAAAAAGAGAGCAGCCACGTCTCCTGGGCGTCGATCAATCGGGCTTCGGGTAGCGGCAAACACCCGAAACCCTTTGAACGCTTTGTCGGCGCGTGGTATAAGTATAAGGCTTGAGAACTTACGCGGCAGATGGATTTTCAAGCGGGTGGGCAGGTTGTGCGGTTATGAATGCTTTGAGTAGTGAGGAAAAAATTATACGTCTGCGGATGACATCTGAAGCAAACAATGATTCGTGAGATCGAGTGACGTTTTTATGTAATAGTGATATAAATTAGATCGAACAATTTTTTTGAAGGATTGTATATTACTTAGGTCTTGATAAATTAGTAAATTACAAAACAGATTTAACAAACACTTTTGATATTCAAGCAAAAAATATAAGTTTCTTGTTGAAAAACAATAAAATGAAGTTATTGCAGTTCTCAAAGAACTAAACGGCTTGCAACGCGCTCCCGGTAGCCGTGTTTCCCTTATTCCTCGTCTCTCATTCCCATCCTCGACTCAAAATCGCCGCTCGTTCAAGTAGCTCGAAAACCTTGTTCACCCTGCGTACACGCCTACGTAAACGCACTTACATCCACTCGGCAGCTCAGACAGCTCTCTCTCTCTCTCTCTCTCTCTCTCTCTCTCTCTCTCTCTCTCGCGGGAGGAGGAGGAGGTTCAGGTGCGGCCGCGAGCGCACCGCGGGAGTAGAAATCTCGGTGTGTGGAGAAAAAGAGAGGTACACACGCAGGGAGCAAAAAAGAGGTAACGCGAGTCGACGTGAGAAAACGGGCCGTACGGAACGAAAGACCTATACTGTATATGTACGAAGAGATCGCTTTCGTTGTTCTTGCGCGTTCGGGAAGGATGAAGATTAACTTCTCGGATGGGTGCGGGCGTGTATAGGTGTATGCGTGCACTCACGTAATCGATGATGGGCTAACATGGGAGGCTGTGTTATGGGTGATTTGTCGGATTATCGGGGCTTACCTGGAACAGAAAGAAATGGGGGAGCCGTTAGTTGATATGTTTTTGTCGTTTGAGTAAAATTTAAAAATTTGAACATTTTTGTTTTTACCGATGTTTGAAGTCGAAGATATATTTTTATACAATTTTTTTCATAAGTTTATTTTGAAATCTAAGAATTTCCATAGTTATATAAAAATAGCAGAAGATGCAGGTCAAAAAGACTTTTTTGAAACTCCGTGCGAGAAGTTCGATTTCTCGCACGCTGCGTTAAACGATGCGTGCAAAAATCTCACTTCTTGCACGTCGTGTCAAAAAATACGATTCCTCGCTTCGCTCGGGTGCAAACAGTCACACGAGGGGAAAATCAAATCCTCGCACTAGTATCGAAATGTACTATTTTTTTTCATGATCGTAAAACTCTTTTATCTAAAAAATGTATTTTTCAATCTTTTCGAGCGACGTCGAAAATAAAATAAATTTGACTGCTTTTATACTCTAATTCACAACCGATTCCCATACATACAACAGGTTAAAACTATCAAAATTCCCAAGGCAGCCATAAAAACCCTAGCCAGCCAAGCCACTTTAAATGCAAATCAAGACACAGAAAAATCACATCACCCATACACACATAATACACGATACACGAAACACACCCGCGGCCAAACAGTAGCGCATAAATATGTCGGTCAGCGTGCGCGCAGCGTAATTATCCCTCGGCACCGTACTGTCGGCCGCACATACATATATATACTGGCGGCGCAGGTCACAGTCGCGGAACGCACACCTGGCTGTTTTCGTTTCAGCAAAACAGCAATAATTCTGAGTCCAATCTTTCATAGATTCAAGGATGGATGTTTAATTTGTGGGAACAAATCTTTGTATAATAAAATTCTTTAATTCCTATACTTGTTAAATTCAAATCGTCCTTAGCTAGGAAGTCAACTACCTCATTACCCTGAATGACCATATGACTAGGTATCCAAGCCAATGCTACTGTTTTTCCATTAGTACAAATTTCACAAATTTTCATTTTAATTTTACCAATAAATCTATTTAATTCTGAATTTAGCCCTGTATTTTGGATAGCTTCAATAACAGATAAAGAGTCAGTAAATAATACCGCTCTATTGAAATTTGAATTAATAAAAGTATCCAAGGCTATTCCAACTGCCACTCTCAGCTTGAAAAATAGAATGATAATCTCTAAGCCTGACATTAATAGCACAACTTATATTAGAGTTTTTCTAAAATATTCCAATCCCCCGCCTCCACCTCCCCTTAAACACCTTTAAGAGGTAGATTCTGCAGGCAAGAAATTATGGATACCGTGCAAATATCTTTATTGATAATTTTCTCAAATCTAGAATACATTTAAAATTTCCTATTACTATCTTTCATAAACACGTCTGAACCGGTCTGAAGTCTAACTTCATAAAGTTTCTAGATAACAATATTGATAGTAGAGTATTTTTATTCAGTATATCAAGTAAACAACACGCGTGTGTATCGCGCGTCATTTCCATTTTCTAGTAACGTATACATAAATCGGTTCCCTAAAAATTACGATTTGAAAAGAGGGCTAAAACAGTTTTAACCTAAAATATCTCTGAAATTCTGAAATTCATAAACGAATTCTTTTATTACCATAAGAACTCATATAATAAATAATATACAAACTCTACATCCCTACAAAATTTCAAACAAATTAAAGCAATTTTACTCTAGTTATTGTGCAACAAAGAAAGTCATTTTCAGAAATACCATAATTTTAAATATCAAATACAATATCTCAAAAAGTAACCATATAATCTTGATAAAATTTTGTACAGATATTTCCTATATCGCAAACAAAATTGGATGTAAATTTGGAGCTGATACATCGAACCGTTTTCGAGAAATTACGATTTGAAAAAAAAATTAAAAAATTTTTAACCTCTAATATCTCTGAAATTCATGGACCAATCATTTTGCCCAAAGAACTCGACCGAAAACTATCCAAAATCTACCCCTACAAGAAATATTTTACTCCAGTTATCGTGCGACATACAAAACTAATTTTTTTTCGGTTTTCAATTTTGTTCTCGAAAACTAATCGACAGAATGGAATCAAATTTATAGAGATTATAGCTATTTATATTCTGCATTATCATGATTTTTTCAGGAAATTGACCGTTTAGTTTGGGAGCTATAAGCTTTTAAAAAAAAACACGTTTTTTTTTTAAATCGCGATGTATATGTACGAGTTGTGTAGATATACCCGTAACGCACTTTTACTTTGCGTAAACGCGAAGTGCGTTTACGGGTCTACAGAGGAACGAGGTGTTAAAAGTGTTGAGGTGCAATGCGAGTCGTTTGTTTGTTGAGGAACGATATAATAGTGAGATGTTGGATTTCGGTTTGTTTGCGGTGGATTTGATAGGGAGAGTATGCATATGCGTAGTTGATTGATTGTTAAAAATATTAATTGCGTGGTTATAACATATTTTTTATCACGATATAATTATTTTAATAAGTAGCAATCATTATATTCAAAATTGTTTTCTTGAACTTACTTTCTCTTGCACATAACCGTGTAATATGACTTTTATCATTTTCAAATGATGAAACTAAATTTTTAATTTATTCTACCCATTACAACCCGTAATCATTCGTTAAAAACTCTGAAACCATTCCACATCCCAAACGTCCAACTCTGCAAAAAAAGCCTCTCTTAAGCGCTCCAACATCATCACCGTCACCGTTAGATTTTTAATAATTTCCGCCGCGCAGCTCGTAGGGTCACTCTCTCGTCCACTCCCGCGTACAAAACTGCAGCCAGAACACACGCATACACACACAGCGACGAGTAAAAAAGAGCTAAATCGTCGAACGGTATATAGACGCCCGAGTGAGAGAGAAGTGGGGCTTCGCTCAATGTCGCGCGGACCCGAAGGACGCTTGCAAGCCTTTTGTAAGCGACGCGCCCGCGTGGAGGAGGAAGATGGGTTTCTATATACAGAGAGCGCATAAAAGTCCTGTAACTTTCATTTTTTTGTGTGTATGTGTAAGGATATAGGTGAAGAGCAAATGTTTGGTTGTCGGCGAGACGAGAGGAAGTGGATTCGCGAGTGTACGAGTGTTTGGGCTGGTGAAATTTTGTTTGCAGAGGTAGACGTTATTGTATTTGGTGTGTTTATTGTCATGGTATTCAAATGTGGCTTTATATAACTTATTTCAATGGATAGATAAAATCACTGCTTTTTTCGAAAATATGTTTTATGTTGAGAAAAGGCTTGTGTACTTTGTAAAAGTATGAAAAAACGATGGTACTTAGAAATCATTGATAAGGTTTCGTGTATAATGAACCGCTCGAATAACGCATCGCACACCACGTGGAGTCAATTGAAGCGTCGAAGATCAAAAGAGTCAGATGTCATTCCGGTTAGATGGAGAGAGAGAGAGAGAGAGAGCTCGTATACGCTTAGCGAATGATAAAACTCATCGGGTTATCACCAGCTTGCAAAATATACATTCAAGCTTAGCGGGTGTCCACGCGTAAATATAATCATTACACTTGACGGTGGATGTTAAGATTCTCGGAATGCTATCGCATGGGTTCCCTTGAACTGGGTTTCAGGATTAAAATTAGATACAAAGTGATTGTGTTCCTTCAGAGCTTTACACAATCACCATGAACAGTTCAAAATAATATTTATTAAAGAAAAATGTGATTCTGACCCACATTCAACAAACATATCTGTATAGAATGAAAATAACCTCTTCCTATCCTTTGTCTTCGTCTCCACGCCGAAAATACCCAAAAATTCCAAATCCATAAACTCTCTACAAAGATAATAAGCAGATAGAAGCGAGCGCGCTACGGAGGACGCGCCCAGTGAAATGTGGATCATCGGAGCATCGACGCGACGAAATTTCGTGAAAGTATAAAAACACTGTGCGCGCGCTGCCGAGCAGCGACGCGTCGAGCGGTAATATCGCGCGTCCGTTGTGTGCGCGCACACCGCTGCTGTCCCGACTTCCGGCGCGCCTGGGCGGAAGCCGAAGGTAGGTATACAAGTAAAAAGAGAGAGAGAGAAGGCAAAAGGGCTTCGGTCGTCCGCAGGCGCGAACTATAACTCGGTCTGATAGTATAGACAGCGGCGCGCGATAAATTGTGGAGGATGTCGGCTTGCGTAAGCGCCTGGTGCTTAGGTGTGCAAGTTTTTTGCGAGAAAGAGAGGGAGAGAGAATTCGATGCAACAGCTGACAATTTCGGAGGTGTTGAGGGCCACGTGCTAGGCAACGAATTGGAGTCTTGCGGTTTCGCTAATTAATTGGAAGGTTGGTAAAATTTTAGATGGTATTTTAGGGCTGATATAAATACTTGTAGTAGATTTCAATAGAAATATATATGTTTGTTGATGGTAATAATTTTGAAGTGCAATAAAAAATTAGTGTAAATTTTGCATTTCTTAAATTTTACAAAATTGTTATAGAATTTCATTTTATAATCTTTCTGAATCTCATAAATAAAAATGTCTTTTTGAGCTCCCTTTCATAAAATCTTTCTCTCGACATCAACACCCCAAATTCCCATCCCCTACCCTACACCAACCTTTACACCTGCCAAAAACTGTACTCAAATTATATCACTCCCAACCCTCCAAGTCCAAGCTCAAACCGGAAAATTCACAGTTCCGCGCGCAACCCACATTCCCACACGTCTCTCTTCCACCCCTAAATTTCCACCTGTTGCGACGATACTCGCACACGCGCTCGGCTTTTAATTCCGGTCTCCCCCCTTTTTCACAAACCCCTGTATATACATACGCGTCACGCGGGGTTGAGCTTCCGCCGAAAAGCCAGAAGCGCTAGGATTCCGTTCGCTCGTTACCGCGCGCATCAAGCGAGACCCTCGCTTTTTTTAGACGCGAAATACCTGCGGGCCCTCTGCAATTACGTCCTTTGCGGGAAATCAAATTCCGGAGCGGGCTCTGCTATGTATATGTATATACGAATTAAGCGACTTTGTAGGCTTTGTTTTCTGGGCCCGGGGCGCGCGATTTGCGGTTGGTATGATTTGGAGGTAAGTAACGATATCTGCGGCTTCTCGTGAGGAAGCGGTCGGGAGGTGAATTATTCATTTTTTATAGGCTGTGATAGGTTGGGAACGAGATGATAATTTATGGTTGTTGTTGCTCGATGAAATTATCCGGTTCCCAGGCATTGAAATATTCTTTGAAAGGATATTTTAAAAAATGAATACAAAAAGTTATTCTTTAAAAAAAATCAGGGTTGTTAGAGTTTTTTGTATACTTGGCTTTTCATTAAAACTGCAAAATCATTAAAATTTCTCTACTAATAACACAAAAAGCTTAAAATCTTTACCAACTAAAACCTCAACAAACCACTTATCCAACCATACAATTATTACACCATGCAACTTTAAAATCATTGCAAAACAAATTTCAATGACTCCGCCAACGGCAAGAACTTAGCGATTGCGCAACCGCGCACCAGTAAACACACCGGCCAAGATCCATAAGCTCTAACGATAATTCGCACCTGCGCCGTTTACTCTGCGCTACACTCGCGCCTCTAACGCGTCGACGCGCGCACGCGCGGCAACCGTCCACTCCTGTTCCCGCTCTTTGCAATTTTCACTCCGGTGCAATTACCTCGCCGCGCAATTGAAGTGTCGCGCGCTGTCGTGGGTAATTAAAAAAAAGTCGACGCGGAATTTTTGGCGTAGACGTAATAAGAAAATAAGCGAGGGAGATAGTGAGGCGAGCGAGCGTGGCACATTGTTCCCCGTTCGGGCGAAACTATTTCTGGCGATTTCCGGTGGAGAGACAGCGAGTGTGTGTGTGTGTGTATACTTTGCACTTTTATGGGGTGGGTTTGGAGCTGTAATTATTATGACTTGGTTGTTTTAGGAATACATTGTTTGACTCTTTCTTTTTTTTTGTTGCCATTGGGCAGTGAACCTTGCAGGCGAAGATTATGTTTTCTCCGTTGTTCTTTCTACTTTCACTTACATGTACGGTAATTTGTCTATTGTCTATTATTATAAAAAAGTTTTGAAATAAAACCGCATATAAATTCATAGAACGCTATATTTTTATTATTTTCACATTAAAAATACATAAACTGTTAAATATAAGTAATTTCTTACAAATTCAAACTAGTATAAACCGTTATACAGTAAAACTTACGCTACTCGGCCTATCGCAAATCTCAACGGGTATAATATCCTTACGTAATGGAAAAAAAATAAAATAAAATAAACGTTTATCGTATCATCGTGCACGCAAAACTTAATAAATATACCGAACGATTCGGCGAATAACCTCACTTGCTGACTTTCACTCCGTATATAACACCGGCAAGTGCATTGCGCGCAATTTCAAAGCGCGTATATATATATACTAGCGCTAGTTATGGCAGGCGAGCCTCGCGCATCACACCTTTTAGGTATACCTTATACACAAGGGGGAGAGAGAGAGAGAGAGAGATACGCGCGCTAGCTCGGAGTTTTACCGTTGCGCGCGCGCGAAAAAAGGTCGGGAGAGGGAGCAGCTGATTTACGAGCGTCCGTCAAAGCGGTTATTACGGAGCGGCAAAGTGCGTTTGTTTTCGAGCGCCTGCGTATATGCGCGTTTGTTGGTTTTGAGAAGAGGAAATAACAGCCTCGTGTATTTTTTTTTCGGGAGGAGGTGGAGGTGGAGGAATCTTTGTTAGGGTAACGAAGCGGTATGATAGGAAGGTCAGTTTATTGGTTTAGCTGGGAGAGGTTTTCTGGGTTGAGTGATATGCAACGTGGTTGATGTGTGAATCATGGGAATTTTTATTTTTGACGCAAGAGAAAATTGATTGTCGTAATAAATTAGCGGCTTTTGCTGCAGGCGTCATTTGCATAATCGAGGTGCAATAAAATGCGGTTGCGCTGTGTTGCGGTATAATAAAGTGCGAATTTTCAGTGTTATTAACCTAATTAGAGTATAAATGTAAATGTTTCTGCTATGTTTTGCGTTTTTTTATGTAATGTTGTTTTAATAGTATAGATTAGGGTAACTTAATAAATCTGACTGCTTTTATAATATAGAATAAATTATTTACAAATGAGTCATATCGATTTATGAAACATTGTAAATATGTTGCAATGCTTTGCCATAAACTTTACTGGATTATAAAATTTGCTAAACAAATTTTATAATATAAGTCTTAAACAATCTACAAATCCCTCGCGAACCTTCACTATAATATCGATCTAACAACGCGCGTAGGCGTCGCGAACCCCAAGCCCCTCTTACACCACATCCCATCTCCTCACTCGTTACACCAACCGAGAGACGATCCCCTCGCCAACGAGCAAAAAAAAAAAATGAGCTTACTAAAAAAGAAGTGTACAAGTTATGCGCATAGCGTACATTATATACGTTCGCGCCTGCGCGTGCGTTCTCGCGTAATCATCTGTGCGGCGGCAGCGAGTAGAGCGTGTTTACAACTCGGCGCTTCGGCCTCCCGTGCATACTAATGAAAGCAGCAACAGCGTACGCTCTAGCGTCGGCTTTATTAAAGTCTTATCGGCTACGCGCCCTTTGATGTAAGCGGCCCATCGTCAAGGTGTATATCGCCGATGGATGGATCGGGAGCGCGAGTTATAATAGGAATGTTGTTGCGTGAAAGGTGTAAATAGCGGTGTGTAAGGATGTAGTAGGATGAGGGAGATAATGAGAGCTATTTTTCGATGTTTCGCGGTTGTAATAAGGAAGTTTTTATGATTTTATATTATCACGGTGAAATTAAAAACATTTAAGCGGCTATAATGATAATAAGGCAAACATTTGTGTGTTAAAGTATTATCAGTTACATTATAGAAGTTATCGCAGTTTAAAAACTGAACCGTCACATGTATATTTTCTAAAGCGCTCTGGGAATATCGCGAGCCTCCGCTTCACCGGCGCAGTTATGG
Organism: Torymus aiolomorphi; assembly: GCA_036365515.1. Classification (NCBI taxonomy): domain Eukaryota; kingdom Metazoa; phylum Arthropoda; class Insecta; order Hymenoptera; family Torymidae; genus Torymus; species Torymus aiolomorphi. The sequence goes on along the minus strand of CM070873.1, from coordinate 58,346,581 downwards.
CGGACGCGGGGCAGGCGGTTTTCATCGTCAATGAAGAACAATTGGCCGTGAGAACGATGCGAAGGACACGATCATCGCGCCGATGAAAAATCTCACGATTTTTCCCACCAAGCGCGCACGTGAGTGAGATAGAGAGAAAGAGGGGCGCTGGATCTTTCCGCGATCTCGGTCCTCTTTTTTCTGCATTGTTTTCCTTTTAATAAGGTGGAGAGTTGTGGGTTTTATAGAAATGCAATTGCGCGATATCAAATCAGCGCTGGAGTTTTTTCTCCCTCGGTTATGTTGGATGACTTTCGTAAATAAGTGCGTTGTTGTAGTAAATAACTAGCTAGCATATAAGGATATTTTTAATTTGTCCACACTTAGAGGGTTCAAAAAATTAAAAAAAAAAAATTGAAGGCACACCATCGTGACAAGTTTCTTCTCATTCTATAGGTCATAAAATATACGAAAAAACTCTTGGACATTAGAAAACGGTCTTGCGACACTGTTAAAAAAAAAAGAAAAGAGCTTTAATTTAAGTTTAAGATCGTTAAAGTGGGTCGGTTCTGCGCAAAGTTACGTGCATTCAAAAATCGCAAAGAGTAACTAAAAATGATTGAATTACGTGGATTCGGGAAAAATCGCTCATTTTTTGTCATTTTTCGCGATTTTCAAATGCTGGTAACTTTGCGCAGACTGACCGATTTTAACGACCTTTAGTTTAAATTCAAGCTCTTTTCTTCTACTTTAATCGTTTTTTTGTGGAATATTTGTTGGCACATTTAGAAGGTTACTATTGGCTCATCATCAGTGACTACTTTTCGTCCATTTTTCTCATGTTAAATTTCCACAAGAAAAATAAATGTTTTCTAAAACGGTGTCACAAGACCGTTTTCTAATGTTCACGAGTTTTTTCGTATATTTTATTATTTTATAACCTATAGAATGAGAAGAAACTTGTGGCAAAGGTGTGCCTTAAAATTTTTTTTTCAATTTTTTGAACCTTCTAATTGTAAGTGTGGACAAATTAAAAATATCCTCATATATGAGGATGCGAACAGTATAAAAAGGTTTATTATAGTGACAATTTAGAAAAAAATTTTAAATCCCAGTTTTCAGTATTAACATGATTAATTTTGCTTTTGTAGAAATACTAAATGCATGGAAATTGCTAGTGATTTTACGCAGGAAATAGTCAACTATAACAAATCAATGTCATTTTTGTCTACATCTCTGAAATCCACAGGAACTCATGCGTAAATTCTCATGATGATTTGCCAATATAGTTTCATTTCGACAACTTATGAAACGTTTCCTCAAACTCACTTTCCTTTGACCAATCAGTTACAAAAATACTCACCAACGTCGGAAGTCGTCAACCAAAACTAAGGAAACTCCGGATTCGGCAGGTGCAAGAATTCCCACGCGCGGCTGATAACTACATCCCGAGCGCGCAACCATTTACCAATTCACATTCAGCGCACCTGACCCTGTTGCACAACAATAAGGTCACTCCGAAACACCTCGTAATGTATGTATGTACCTCGGGGCTAATTCGCATATCCTTCCGCAACGATGCACTTATTTATCTTGCGCAACAACGTCCGAATTGCAGTTACGTTGTTTCGCGCCTGTGCAAAAACATCCACGGGGAGGAGGTGAGATCGAGACCTTGCCAGCACACACATTACGCTCGCGGCCTTCGTTAATTCATCGCTGCGAATTTCGTGCATTGTTCGCTCTATCAATGGACGCTCGTTAATAGAGTTTTTTTCTCGAGGGAGATCCGAATGAAAACCGTTTTCCCGTTAACGAACGGACATTGTAATATTCGCGTAACCATTCGTGCGCTCTCTCAATCATGTGTGCGCGCGTACGCGCGGGAGATGTATACGCGAGCGCGCCATTATCGCACTTTATTACACGTTATTACATGGCGCGTTTTACTTAGCAGCTTGTCAGAGGTTATGGTTTTATTTCAAGTTGCTATAATTTATAAATCGTCGAGGCGGAATAGTCCGAATCGCGTGAACATTGACTCGCTTTTTCCCTACTAGACGATGATCTTTCTGTTTTTTTTTTTCTACGAAGGCAGTTTAGTTTGAATTTCGGTAAATTTAGATCCTTAAACGGTGGGAAGTTTAACGCTCACAGCTGCACAATGAGGTAAACGAAAAATTATTACTTCCCTCGCCGTATAGAGATCCCTCCTTTACTTTACTACAACAGCTAGTCATAGACCTTATGATTGAATCATCTCCACATCATACAACCCACATTCATCTAAGGCAGATCTCCGAGATAAAAAAAATACACCGCCCAATTAAAAAGAAATTCTTCATATCTGGCGCTATCCTCTCCCCCCAGCTAAAATAACGACATTTCGGGGATACTGCATCATGATCTTCTTCCGTATCCCAACGCGCCCGCATGTATCCTATACGGGGCCCGCCACTTATGGGATTCTGAACGGTTATTACAAGATACTTCTCTAATTAACGCGGCCAGCGGAGAGGAGAGAAAAAAAGCGACGGAGATGCAGCTCTGTTGCACAGCTGATCATTGAATTAGCGGCAGCGCTGTGTTTGTTTGGTGTCGATGCGGAGGCTGGAAACGCGCGTCCGTTTCCGCCGCTGCGGCTTTCGTATACGCGAGAGATCCAATGTGTTTTTGTAAATAAACTCAGCTTTCACGCTTGTTAGCTCGGTGATTATTTTTCCGTGTGGTTTAATTATTGTCGGATGGATGTATTAATTTGTTAATGTGCGTGCGGGTATGGCATACGCGCCGGGAATCGTTGTGTTGAAGAAGCTTGATGAGTTGTTCACGAGAGCCGTAACTTTCGCGGATGTTTGCATTAGTTATTGAAGATGATGCGAATGCTCGATAATTAAATTGTTACGGCATCATAACTTACATACCTTTCGTGATGAGGTGAATAATCTGATGGAGATCGTGATTGCTTTACAGTTTTTGCAATCATACACGGGTTGCTTGTAACTAGAGTTTTTAACGAGTAAGAAAACGTAGTGAAATTTTAAGTTAGAACGTGTGAACCGTGGTATATTTTTATTAGAAACCTATGGAACATGTAATTACAGTTTAAACTCGAAGAAAGTAAGTTCAGCAGTGGGGTACTTAATGACCCAGTAAATCTGTGAACAACTGTTCTGTAAGCATTGTTTGATAACGGTTTGATGCATTTTCTTTTTTGTTATTTTCTATTATCTTCACCTCCACTTGAAAATACGGTTTAGATATGCATCTGCAATGTCATATAATAACGTGTACATAGATTTATCACTTGTATTGAACTACTGAAAAAAATTCTAGAAATGCATTTCTTAGTATGTATCATAATGAATATATGCGAATATCACAAAAGCAAACCATTCGCTACGTACAAATTCGCTTTCATTCCGCAATTAATCGATCGATAAACAAACAGTATAACGACCGAGGTGACGTCTCGTTAAGTTTGCGTGTGTATTGTATCAAGCGCAGCGGCGCGGCTCAAGAATTGGACTGATTCATAGAGACACATGACGTCAATGCGCAATGAGACACGGGACTTTGGATGAAAAAAAAAATTGTGTCACGAATAAAGATATCCCCGTTTACGACGACACGCGCATATATGACAATGAGTATGACCGCGTATGGCAAGAATGCAGCGTTCATTCGACCGCAGTATCGTTCATTTCTTTCAAACCGAACAGATATATCTCATCAAACGAAAATAACACTCGTTTGTTCGGTTTTAATAAAACAATCAATAAAACGATGATGGATGCCTCGTATCCTTATCGCACTTTGCCACACGCCATAAGTGCATCAACGGCATTCAATTAAAATTATATATGTGCTACTCGCGAGATGAAGATTCTCCTGTTATCGCCGCGGCGAATTTTTTTCCCGCATATATACGCGCGCGAAACGACGTGCCATCGATGCGTACTCTCGGGAGGTCGATGGAATTTATCGTAACGAGTACAATTGCCAATAACAACGAGGCCGCAGGCCGGCCACGCGCGAGAGCGAGCGTTCGGCGCGAAGATAAGGCTATAATTGAAACTGGAAGACGTAATTAGAGAGTCGTTTACGGGTTTTCGCGCGACTCGTAAATCAGCGAGAGCCGCCTGCTAATTAATAATGCATGGATCGTTTTACGAGGATTCTCCTGGCCGTGTTATCTATACATAATATACATATGTGTGTGTGAGCTTCTTTTTCTTCATCTCTGTTTTCTATTATTGTTTTATAAAGGAGAGACTGCGGACCGGCAGAGTACTCATTAATGCGATTGCGTGATCGTAAAGCAAGTTCGTCGAGATTTTATTACGGGAACCGTAAAGGACAGTAAAACGCCGTGGTAATATGCATGTAAATGGCCTTCGCGCGAGTGCGTGCGACTTTATGCGCGAGCCACTTTTTATCACGTTCGTTATTTTAATTGAAAAGAGCAGCGGAATGTCAGCCGTTAAGTATAATTATCAATCGTTGCTAACGTTTCACTTTTATTATTTCCACTTAACATTCAAACAGAATTTTATTGGCTGGATCTTGAAAAACTTCAAGAAGATTTGTTCCACAAAAAAGTGTGATCAAAATGCCAATGCGCTCGTATCTGTTGCATTCGCGTCTCTCCGGCCGTAAATTCGGCGACGGAGTACATAATTCGCCCATGCAGTGCATACCTGAACTCATGCGATATGCAGAGAGGCGCGTGGGTTCGAATGTGTGTACCAGACGCGAGCGCGTAGCATGACAATGAGCGCCGAGCAAAACGGCCTGAACTTTTAAGAGTCCTGAGCAACGCGTTCGAATCAAATGATACGGTTCTCACGTCAACTAAAATTTATTCGTCTTGCATTTTTTAGCGTACGTAAATAACTAGGCTTATCGTTAAATAGTAGGTAAAATTTTGTTAGAAATTCCAAAATAATGTTATAATTTTATGTAAAGAATTCATTTCAAATTTCGTTACTGACATTATTAAAAGAATGCATTTTCGAAAGCCCATTTTAGTCACTTTAAATGAAACTCTTACAGGTTTTCATAACAGGAATAATTTTAATTCTTCATTCCCAAGGCCAGTATACATACGCGATCTCTCTTTGCCTCCGGCGCATTACCCAAACAAACGAAAAGAAACTCGATAAACCGCAGCTAAAACTATACACATGCGCGGGGCCCCTTAAAAGAAAAAAAAACTGCATCGCTATTACCAAATCCATATCCCCAATACTCAATACCCTCACTCACACTTACACCCATCTTCTCTCTCTCTACAACATCCTCCTCTGCATTCACGTACACCGCCTTATGATAATTATCCGCACGCACAGTTCGTTTTTTCGGCTCGCGCGCTGGGCCTATGCCCGATCGGCTTCTCGGTTTCGCGTTCCCAGAACAGGACGTGGGAAGCGAAAGGCGCGCGCGAGCGTCTGCGCGAAGAAAGCCTGCTGATGCACATGTGCTGCTGCTGCAGTGCCGAAGAGAAATGGGTGGCGCCCGGTGCGCGCGCACACACATGTGAGTGCAGTGCGAGAGAGTTGCCGGGAAAGCACAGTTCTCTGCTCTTTTCTAGGTATATGGGGTGTATATATCGAGGGAGTTTTCGGTGAGGAAGTGGTTAGCTATTTTTTTTTCGGAGCGATGGGGAGATACTAATTTTTTTTTTTGGGGGAAAGTGTGATGAGGTCTTTTTTTGGGAGAAAGAAATTCGAGGAGTTTGTAGGAGGTTTTTTTAGGTACTATTGTGCGATTGGAAAATTTATAGGCGTGTACGCTTGCTGGCTTTATGAGTAATATTATTCTGTATACTTATTCATTGTTCAGTACGTGTTTCCGAGATAGCGTTTAATTATTTTTCTTCTCTTTCTTCTGTTTCTAAAGAATCGTGATTATATGCTTTGCACGTATATATATAAAGCGTGGAATACTGCCGCATTCTCTCGAGCTACACGAATTCACTAATTAAATATGCAGGTGCATGTGAAAACTGCATTCATTATTTAAGAATTTTTTAAAGATTAGCGCTTTCATGCTCCCAAACAAAGCGACGTTCAAACTTTGAATCACTACCACTAATTAATAAAATTCTGACAACCCACCAAATTTCATTCTAAAAATCCTCTCACCCCATACACAACAACACAAAAGCAGAACACTTCATCTAGTTTTTCCCGTTTAATCGAGCTCATCCGTCCCTCGGCTCTCGATTACACATACGCGCGCGCCTTTTCCTCCCCCTCTGCCATGCATGCGCTCGGGCGCTCGGCCGACTTCCCATAGACCCGCGCGCTCTCTCGTGCTGCAGTGATGCAGCCTGTTGCTTCCCACACGCGTGTCGTGTGTCTCTCTGTCTCCTCTATATGCTCGCTCACTCGTACGCGCAAGCAGTAGCGCGTGCGCGGAAAAGCAAGGCCTTTCGAGGGAATCGTACATAAGCCTGCGGTTTACGACTTGCGCACGGCTGTGATTTCGAGGAGGTAGAAAGAAGACGCGTTGACATGGATTTGGTTCTTCGTTTTTTCGGATCGATGTGCTGATTTATTGGCGTATAGTTGAGTTGCTGGTATCGTTACGGGGATTTGTGGGGATGGGAGATTGGATTGATTGGTTCTGAAGAAAATTGTGGGTACTGTAAATTGGTTTTCTAATTTATATACCTAAAATTTGTTTTCAAACGAACCCCGGTCATATTTTTTTCTTAATTTTCTGCAGCTTTTGGAGACAACATGTGGTTTATCGCTATCTACTCCGCAAAAGGAACCCCCAACGCGGTTAATTAGCTCCGCTCCACTAAACAATCACACGCCAAAACCGTCGGCACTTATCTACTTCCTTCTTAATAATAATTTTCCAAAAAACGCACAACTCTCGGCTTTTAATTAACCGCACGACTCTACATGGCGCGCCGTAAAACGAGCGGAGCTGACTCACGCGCGTTCGCGCGAGCTTTGTCCGATAAAATGCAGCGGCCGCGCGTGAAAAAATAAGAAGGCGAATTTCGCATCGCGAATGCAGTCCGCGCAGCGAGCAACGAGTGGTATAGGCGCTGCCTGGTAACGCGCGTGCCAAGTCGCGTCGGCCGCTTCGAGAGATGCGCATACTTTATTTATCTGCGCGTAACATCTTTGTTAACGCGCTTGTTATGGGCAACGCGTGGCCTGGAATATAGATCGCACTTGGCCGGCTTGATTCATACTGCGACTGATTCCGGCTAAGTTTGCATGGGAATTTCAGGAATGTCGAGTTCTTGTAACGTTATAGAGACTGTGCATGGGAATTTGAATTGGAAAGAAAATGCAATAGCTGGATATTATTTTTCAAAATTAGTACTGAAGATGTGAGAAGATTTTATAGAAAAATAAAACGTTTCCTTGAATTTATTTGGAACATAAATTTTCGATAAAGGAACAATAAAACATCTGTCCGGGCTTAAAAATGCAGATGTGTCGAGATTTATACCAACATAAAACACCGAGCCCCCAGTTCCAGTATATTAAGCGAAGCATCGGCACAACAATACCATTAAACTTGCAAATCACAAACAAAATAAACCCCCCGCACTTCCCAAAGAAAGTGAAAAAGCTGCTGCGTCGCATCGACCCGCGACTACAGCCACGCACACAAAAGACTCCGAAATCTCCGAGCACGCGCCGCATCGCGCGACCTTCGCTCTTACCCGAGGGAACGACACACACACACGAGAGAGAGAGAGAGATAAAGCAGCGACAATTCAAAGTGAAGGCGAGATTCGCAACGCTTGGAATACGAAATCGACGGCGAAGAGTTTTTATTTCGACGAAAGCAGCGGCATATCGTAAGCAAACTCTCTCTCTCTCTCTCTCATGTCAGAAACTGATTTCGTCGAGATTCGAGTAAACTCGCGTCCGGCACGAAGTATAAGTATTACACTCTTCTTAGCAAAGGGAGAGAGAGGAGAAGAGAGAAAAAATTACAGCGTTGAGTTGAGTCACTCATAAAAAGCGACGTACCGAGGAGGTTCATTGCTCACACTCCGTCGCGTTATTTATCATCCGCGCACTCGGTCGACGCGTCGCGCGTGCGTGCGTAGACGTTTCCTCAAAAAGAGGCGATTTACGAGGTCGCCGAGCGCGCGCGTCGAAAAATGTATGCTCGAAATAATGGCGGGTTCTGGTTTGAGTTACGCCAGAGATCTCTCAATGTACAAAGTTCAACGGTCGCGTTAGGAAATTGAAGGAATAAGTTTTACCAATGAAATTTTTGAATTTTGTTTTGCTTGAATTAATGAATATAATACATACAAGCTAATTTTCATACGCACGCTAACTAATGTTACAGTTGTATACAAAAGTATAATCGTCAAAAACATTACTTTATAGTTGTAAGTGTAACAATAGAGCAGCCTAGTTCAATAACCTCCGACACACAATCCCTTTACTCTCAAATAATCCTACAAAACCAGCAAACCTCCGACCATCACAAAAGAAGCTATCATTCCGCCCAATCAAAAAGCCCACACCCATCCATCAAAAAGTCAGAAACCCAATCATTCATCCGCCATCCACTTCTCCCCCCCCCCCCCCACACTCATCCCCATCTCTCTTTAACACTCGAAAATTAATTCGTCCCATTCCCTCTCTCTACCCCTCGTCCACTACTTACACCGCGTCGTCATCCTCCGGCGCTCGTTGTTTGCGGCGCCGCGGCGCGTAAAAAGCAACGAGCCGCCGCCGTCGGCGTAATTGTCGGCGCGCGCGCACTCTAAAGAAAAAGAGTCTTACCGTCGCGGTAACGTTACGAGCCTTCGCGGCCGCGCGGCACGCCATCGTCTTCCCGGGAAAGGATCGCAGCGACTTCTTTGGGGTTAGGTTAAAGCGCCGCGGCGGCGGTTCTACCGGGAAGAATGATAGCTGCGGAGGAAAAGGGCAAGAGAAAGAGAAGAAATACGTGCAGCGAGGTGCTCCGGAAGAATAGGTCGTTGGCTAGTGAGAGAGAGAGAGAGAGAGAGAGAGAGAGAGAGAGAGAGAGAGAGAGAGAGAGAGAGAGAGAGAGAGAGAGAGAGAGAGAGTTTTTGCGAGGGAATTGCGAGTATAGGGCAACGGTAAGGGTGATTGGGATGGGATTGTTAAGTGCCGGGGCTTAGTGGAAACTGATTTCTCGGCACTTGGGGAAATGTAGAGCTTTGTTAGGCTTCGATTTGGCTTGTTTAATTATATTTCATTATGATATAGATGAAAGAACTACTTTTAAAAACAGAGAGATTTCATTGCGTGCTGGCATTTTCCTTAAACTCATTGGTTATTCAAAGCATTGACGTTGTTTCACTTACGCGAATAGTAAAGTAGAGATCTCGTGCCAAAGTGACTCACCTGGAACAGAAAAGCAATTCTAAAATTAGTATGTCATTGTTAGAAAACTACTGAACAATATAAAACAGATTCTATTCTCTACACTACACTAAAACTCCGGAAACAGCGAAAAATCTTTTATCAATAAAAAAAAAAAATTGACTTTACAAAACGCAAAGCCATCAACGCAAGAACCCTCCTACCCAACAAAGCAGCGCGTATTACAGCGAAAACGCGTAAAACGCAAATTATTCCCTGAACGCGGACCAAAAAACACCTCGCGATATCCCGACCGATCGAGTCCCCCTGGTTTTCTTTCCTTCCTCCCACTACAACTCGTTGCGTTACCATAGTCATCGAGGCCGAATGCGAATTATCGCGGCGCAAAGGTTGCAAAAAGCCCAGCGCGCGCGTGACAGTGCGGCAGCAGCTTTTTGCGGAATGTCTGTCGCGCCTTGACGAGCGAGCTCTGTCACCCTTTTTTCGGAGGAGAGGAGAGAGAGAAAACAACCTGACTTTCTCGCGCGGTGCGGAGGAGGAGAGTTTGACGTCGGTGCGAGAGGTTCTTCGAAGCGGATGCTGGTTGATGAGTTATTGTTTGAGAGGGAGATGATGGTTTAGATGTGTCGAATTTTAGAAGAAGTGGTAAACAAATAGAACTCATTATTTGTTTTCACTTCCCTGGTAGAAAATTAACCATATTTTATAGCTAACGTGTAAAGTAATTTTAGCGATAATTATAAATGCAAAAATAATATAATTCATCTAAAAGTTCTACTATTACTTAAAATACATATTTTATGAAGTGTAAATGTCATAATTTATTTCGGATTGGTATACATAATTATGAAATACAACCATGGTAGAAATGCCAACCAACGGTTGGAAAATAGTTCGTCAATTTTTAAATTAAAAACGTCACACCATGATTATGTTGCTATTGTCGACGAAGAATAACTATTTATACATGTGGAAATATTATATATTGCAGATGCTTTAAAATATAATGATAGTTTTAAATAGTTTTCATTAAATTTCGATGTTAATCTTAAGTAGAAATGCTTCCATTTGATTAACATGTTAACCAACGAAGTTGGTCTATTTTCTACCAGAGAAGCAATGCTCGTTTTTAGCCATAAGTTAACTGAAAAATAGCTAGCTTCTGATTAACATTTCGACCAGGGTTATTGTATGTAAAAAATGTTAATAGTTATTGCTGCGAGGAAGTCAAATAATTATGCAATTTCTCTTTATGGTTAGCAACACGTATGCAGGTTCGCCAACGTATAAATAAGAAATGTGCATCCTCATCGCCTGTCGAAACAATCCACAGCCGTTCATTCAGACACTTCCGGTGTACTTATATAAAATCCTCAAAAATCCCAACTATTACACAACCCCTGCACTTCTCGAATACAAACCTACCAAAACCTATCAATCCCATCTGCATCCTTCATTTCAACCCACCTACACCTGCATCTAAATCTCTTAAGTCCTCATAAATCAAAAGCCTTTCAAACCACTGCGCATCGTATCAATGCCTCCGCTGCTGCAACGAAAATCGCATGTGCACGCGCGAGATGGGAGACGCGTGATTAACGCGAGGGCGAACAATGGCTCGTCGCGGCGGAGAAAGGCTTGCGCGAAGTAGTTCATTCGCGAGGCGACTATATAGATACCGTATCTCGCTCGCGAGAGAAGTCCGTGAGAAGTGCGCGTGATATAAGTGCGCGCATATGAGGATTATAGCGAGAGTTTATACGGTTCTAGAAATAAATGTTACGATTGTTTGTGATTTATTTAGCAGAATATGTAAAGCGGTTATTTTCGCTTTAGATGATAAAAAAAAGTAACGACACGAGAGTGGAAAATATTTTTTATCTTCCAGTTTTACAGCTGTGTACGAGCAATTTACAAAATTCAACACGGGTAAAATGGATAACGAACGATAAGCAAAAAAGGAGAGGGTCGGTTCACTCTCTTCCTTTACGATCGACAGAAATAACCGGTGTGAGCAGACCCGAGAAGGATCCGCTAATTAATGGGGTGTTGGCTCTCTTCCTCGGGGCCTCTCGTAAATTCATTATCTGGACCTGGCGCTTCGGGAGCGCGCCTATCTGCCCGGCTCATCTTCCGGAGAGATGCGCGCGCGAGCGGCCGAGATGACGACGCCGATCTTCGGACATAAAACACGAGGTGACTAAGTTCGAAAAAATTATAAAGACTTTGGAAAAAAGTTCGGTATAATATAAACATAAATACACGGTGAAAGCAGTAGAGATAAAGTTCGGTGTTTTACAGAGTTGAATGTCATTTCCTGCGGTTTTTTAGTGCAAGTTTCTGTTATTTATATATACAGATGTGTGTGTGTGTGTGTGTGTGTGGTTAATTTTTTAAAGGATTTGATTTTGAGATTGAACGGAATCTTAATCGTGTTTATAAACGATAAACCCTGCTATATTGGTAATTATGTGCAGCTTTTAAAGGTTCCGATAATTCCAAAAAACATATGTAAGATACAGCACGATATTTATAATTTTCTCTCCTTCCTTTCACATCCACCACCCCACCACCTTGAACAAAAATTCATCCCAAACCCAAAACGTAACACTAGACGGATTCACCAAAATTAGTCTACACGATGCCTCTCTCCCTCCAAAAAAAAGCGGAAAGGTGGAAATCGAGGGTGAGAAACCGAGCTATCTTCGGATTCTCTCGCGGAGTTTCGAGCGCACATGCACACGTCCACCGGCGCGCCACCTGTCCGCGTCGTCGTCGTCGCTGCCGCGTGGGATGATGCTCGCAGGTATATAACGCAAGGGAGGGAGGGGGGAAGATCCTGGGAATAATGCGTGGACTTGGCCCATTATTAAAACGCGCCGCGTGAATATAATGCAGGTATACACGCGCGTCGCTGCTGCTGCTGCTGCAGCATGTGTGAAATTCGGCGGAGGTAGAGAGAGAGAGAGATGGTTGATTCTCGAGTGCGGCCGCGTCTGCTGGGGTTCCCTTTCCGCCCCCGACAGATCTTTCGGTTGGGATCTTGAGAAGCGGAAGAAAAAAATGCCCGAGTGGGTGTAGGTGAGGTGTTGAGAGAGGGAGCATATGGCGGTGGTTCGGCTGGGATATTAATTTTTTTTTTTTTTGAGATGGTGAGATACACGTAATTGGGATAAGATGACTGTTCGAAAAAGTATTTATATAGGCTTGAAAGTATTTGTGCTCAAAATTAATGCTTTTTAAGGAGAATTTTCCGAGAATTTTCTCGTTTACAGCTGGATCGCATTACGCGCACGCGTACATACAACAATTATAACTCATTAGCAGCTGCCTCCGTCTCAATGTCAATGTTCAACACGACATCTCGATTAGCTCAATCCCCACAAGACCCATACACAGACACACGCGGCCCACATATATATTGTTTTCATATAGTCCGCGTTAATTTCCTCAAAATTTCCACCCAAAATCGACGTATCCGGCACCCGTCATCTCGGATTTCCCCCCGCACAACGATGTACCCACTCTTGTTTTTTCCGTCCGCTATATATGAAGTTTCCTTAAAACAAGCGCTCGCGCACGCAAGTGAAAGACGATCGGAGGAGAGTCTCACTCGCTGGCTCGGCTCTCCTGCACGGTCCAGCTGCCGCTGTATAAGCGTCGCGCGCTTTGTGTGTTCGTGAGCACCGCGCTCGAGGTTTTCCCTGTGTGTCGTGTACGTGTGTGAGCGCGTGTGTAGGAGAGAGAGAGAGAGGAGGGAAGGAGAGAGAGAGAGTGAGGATCCTTAGAACAGGACGTGCGTGTTCGAGAAGGTCCTATTTCCGGGTTCCGTTCCTCTCTGTGTATGTGAGCGAGAGAGAGGGACTTGTATTAAATATTCACGGTCGGAGGGCGCGCGCGTGCACCTGGCGTGTAGGTATAAGTGTATACGTTTTTTATCCTATATGGAAGTTTATCGGAGCTAATGTACTGTCGACGAATCAGTTTTTTTTTCTCGCGCGAGGGGTATTTTAGTTTGCTTTAATGTGG